>CM022298.1:481554893-482915958 GCA_011799875.1 Thinopyrum elongatum | reverse complement strand
TTGCATGCATGCATAAGCATATCATGAGCATTGCATGTTCATGTAGAATAGATCGCATGAGGCATCATTTTCATCTGCATCATACTGCAGGCTCCTACCATGGATTCAGTCCCGAAAAAGGAGAAGAGAAGTCAAGCCTACATCGCGATCCCCGGCAAGCCTAAACAGATAAGTTCTCTCTCTTATCCATATGCGTTCTGTAAGTAAAGCTTGTGCATAGGAAAACCTCGCCACTTCCAAAACTTAGGTGCTCCTGTCCCTTGACTCGAACGTGCTTCGGTCGGGGAGGTTGTAGTGGCCTTTGGCGAGAAAGTTGGCGGGGGGCTGGTCCCTCTTCATGATTTGTGCCCGGCAAGCTCAGACCCGCGGCAGCAAACTGAGGGTACCAGCAGGATAGCCTACCGGAAAAAAACTTGTTTACCTGAGCGTATAGAGGCATTCTCCCTCTGCATGGACATGTTACATGCACAAGTGCCCGGCAAGGTTTATCTTTTTCATTAATATGCTGATCAACAAGTACAGACCTTACAGAACACAAACATGGATAAAAGAGATTACATAATTTGAACTAAAGTTTGGCGAGTGCCTACATATTTTAGATTGAAAAAAGATAAGTGCCCCGTGATGCCCTTTCTTGCCCCTCTCCTTCTAGGCACAGCAGCAGGAGGAGAAGAGGGCAAAAGGAGCGCCTGGGCGGAAGCCCAGCCCGGCCTCGTCGGGTCCCCTGACGAAGAGCCTGGCGAGAGCGGGAGGGCGCGGGCGAAGGTGATGGTGAAGAGATCAGCGAAGACGACCCGCCAACCGCCACCACCAGGGCCAGCAGGACGCGGCAGGGCGAATGTAGCTGCAGCCCGCGAGGAAGCCTGCCAGGGCCCAGCTGGAGGAGCCAGGAGTGCCACCCCCACCCCTGCATCCAACTCCCTAGCAAATCACCTTGCTGGGGAGGATATCGCAAACGGTTGTATTATATGAACCATGTGTTCCCGTAACCATTTAAGTGCGGCCCCGCGTCCCTCTTTTGTTATGGGATAGTACTACCTCCATCCTCGTTCATTGGTCATCTTTGTATTTTGTGCCAAAATTTAACCATACTCGGTGGCGTGCGTGCAGCTGTTTGATTAGACAGGACAAGCGCGAGAAGTCCACCATGCAGGCTCGACGGGACGCGTGCGAGCAGTCGGCCGCGCAGGCTCGGTGGGACGCATGCATCCTGTCCACCTCGCAGGCTCGATGGGACACGTGCGAGCAGCAAGGCCGCCCATGCTCACCGGGAAGCGAGCTCTTTGACCTCCATCCACCAGCCGCCCGCCTCGCTCACAACTTCTCCATTAATGGCGGTCGAGCCGCTGTTTAACACGCGGTTAATTAAAGCACCTGGACGGAGGGTGTTTGCTTGTGATCCCATGGCCCCGCTCAACGTTAGCATTTGCTTTGTTCGTGTTTTCAACTCGTATTCCAGCCTAATTTAAAATGCCACATAGGGCAACGGATAATACGACGACAAATAAAATGGCAACGGATAATACGATGACAAATTTACAATGGCACGGATAATAATTGTCTTACATATTCTGGATAATTTAAAATGCCACATGCGGCAAAGCCCGGAAAACACGGGGGCAAGAGAAGAAGGAAATCGCAGACAACGATCTGGGTCGCTACTGTCTCTACTCCTCGATGGATCACCGGGCGACGACATCCTCCATCTCCTTCAATTCCTCACGACTTTGCTTGAAAGCAGCCACGGATTCCTCCACCTCCTGCTCGCGCTCGATCTGAAGCTTCCTCAAGTCACCCATTAGTTCCTCGATGATCGCTGTCAGCGTCATCTCCGAGGCACTGCTCTGCTCATGCAGCATCTTCCAGCCGGCGGCCTCCTCCTCCTTCTCGGCGAGCGCCTTGAGGAGCTTCGCATTGTCACCCATGAGTTGCTCGACGAGGCTAGTCGCCTTCTCAACCGAGGCATCACTGATCTTGAGCAGCTTCATCAAGCCGTCGACCAGCCCCTGCTGCTTAATGAGGCCAGCGAGAATGTCGTCGTCGCCGGCCAAGGACTGCAGCAACGCCAGCTCGCTGCGATCGCCGACGTGGCGAGTGCGCTTGTGAGAGCCCTCGCGTACCCGTGAGAGCTCGTTCGAGGGCTCCGTGGCGCACCGGGACATCTCTGATGCGGCTGCCGCTTGGCGGCGGGACCTCTCTAGTGCTTCCGCGGCCTTGGTCTTTGCTGCCTGGTTATATGTCCACCCGAAACTCCTCCTACCGGTCATGGCGGAACGACTTGACAGGAAAGACCAGTTTTGTGGGTGATGAGGAGAGCAATTGTGAAGTAATTTTTGAGTGGGTAGTTTTTATAGCCCGGTGCTAAGTGTGAACACATATTAGTTTGATCGGTGTGAACAGATTTGCAATTACTTATTGCGTTGTAATCTGCAATGTGACGAGAAACAAGGTCAAAATTTATTGATGGTTCTAGGCCTACAAAGCCCGTTTCTGTTGTTCTGGCTCATCGCAAACAGTTCTTATGGATCAATCGTATACCACGCATCGGAAGCCCAAAACATGGGCCCGCGTTCTCGGATGTACGTGTACGTGTCTGCCCACTATCACACACGGTCAAGATATCACCATCGTGTCTGATGGAGCTCCGTCGCGCCTCCCACGGGGTGCCAGAAGGTTGACCACGTGGTTGCTCGCCGTTGAGGCGGCCGCAGCGCGCTCTGCTCCTCGTTGAGGCGGCAGCGGCGCGCTCTGCTCGCGTCCGTCCACGTGTTTTGCTCGCCATTGAGGCGGCCGCGGCGCCCTCTGCTCTGGCGTCCCTGCGCGCGCTCTGCTCGCCGTTGAGGCAAATTTACGGTGGCTCTTTGGGTGGGTCGTCGATCATGCCGCCGAGTAGCTCCGGATCTTTTGCATGGTGGATGGCAAACTGCTCATCACACCTCCTCTGCAAATATGTCGATTGTGCGCCCAAGGACTGTCACGCCGATATCACTGCCGATGGGCCATGGTGCCTGCACCGGCCGATGAAGCTCTTGCTCCCGGACCTGCTCTGGCTCATTCTCCTCGCCGAAGATGTAACGCAGGTAGGAGTCGACGTCGAAGCTTTGGTCATTGCCTGGCATGCTTCGAATAACTAATGGTAGATGGGTAGGGTGAGGACTAGATATGCGCAGAGTGTCGCGACGATGCGTTGCCGCTTGGGTTATATGCAGCAAGCCATTAGCTCGTAGCGGGAAACCGATGAGGGAAGAGGCGTGGATTTTACAATTCACCCATGTGGAGCGCGGGAAGCATTCGCTGGAGCACGGAAAGACTAAGTGGAGCACACACACAACCCGAATACCGTATGCGGTGCCATGTGTTATTTATCACACACGTGTTAACATAAGGAAACGTATGTGTAACTTACTAATCATCGCACACGAGTACTCGCAGACGCATCGTGTGCGATACTCCTAGCCACCACAAGCAACTAGTTTGCATTTTTCAAAGTTTTTTGTACAAATAGAATCGCACACGAACTAACTATAGTAAGCGTATGTGTTATAATTTCTCATCGCAAACAGTTCATTCGAGTGGGCTGTTTGCTGCGTATCACACACATCTTGTTTAGATGAATCGTTTGTGTTCTTTTGGCTCATCGCAAACAGTTCATCTATGTGAACTGTATGCCGCATATCACACACATCTTGTTAAGTTGAACCGTTTCTGTTCTCTTCCCTAATCGAAAACAGTTCATCCGAGTGAACCGTATGTTGTATATCACACACACCTTGATCTGGCTAACCATTTCTGTTGCATTCCCTAATAGCAAACAGTTCATCGGAGCGAGCTGTATGCCTTATATCGCACACACATTGATATGGCTGCCCGTTTCTGTTGTTCTGTCTAATCGCAAACAGTTCGTATGGATCAACCATATGCTCCGCATCGCACACGTAACTAAAATCTGAACCATGTTTGATGTCCCCGCCATCGCAAACATTTTGCATCTTTTTTGATGGTTTTTTACATCCCTGTTTGCGATTAATGCATCGCACACAGTTTCGTCAAAGGGTCTCTGATCGTAGTGTCGCGTTAGCAGCATCCTGCAGTAGTGAACCTTCCTCCATCACCAATTTCATGATGCTCACCACCGGGAGTGAGTAATTCCTTTGTAGGCTTGCTGGACGGTGATGGGTTGTATGAGATTTATCATGTAATCGAGTTAGTTTTGTTAGGGCTTGATCCCTAGTATCGACTATGTTCTGTGATTAATGTTGCTATGACTTTGCTATGCTTAATGCTTGTCACTAGGGCCCGAGTGCCATGATTTCAGATCTGAACCTATTATGTTTTCATGAATATATGTGTGTTTTTGATCCTATCTTGCAAGTTATATGCTCCGCATACCCGAAGGTGACAATAATTGGGATTCTTTCCGGTGATTACCGTAGTTCGAGGAGTTCATCACTAAGTGCTAATGCTTTGTTCCGGTTCTCTATTAAAAGGAGGCATTAATATCCCTTAGTTTCCTTATGGACCCCGCTGCCATGGGAGGTTAGGACAAAAGATGTCATGCAAGTTCTTTTCCATAAGCACGTATTACCATATATGGAATACATGCCTACATTACATTCATGAATTGGAGCTAGTTCTGTGTTGCTCTAGGTTATAACTGTTACATGATGTATGCTATCCAATGCAATTATCCATCACTAATCCAATGCCTACGCTTTTCATATATTGATCTTTACTAAGTTACTTTCGCCGTTGCTGCTGTTACAATCACTACAAATTTGCTAATGTTACTGTTACTATCAAACTACCATACTACTTTGCTATTGATCACATTGCTGCAGATATTAAGTCTTCCAGGTGTGGTTGAATTGACAACTCAACTGCTAATACTTGCGAATATTATTTGGCTCCCCTTGTGTCGAATCAATAAATTTGGGTTGAAAACTCTACCCTCGAAAACTGTTGTGATCCCCTATACTTGTGGGTTGTCAAGACCTTTTTCTGGCGCCGTTGCCGGGGAGCATAGCTCTATTTGCTGAGTCACTTGGGATTTATATATGTTGATCACTATGAAGAATCTTAAGGATGATAGAACCAAGATCGTTCCTGCTACTTGTAAACTGCGTTGGGATTTCCCCAAAGAGGAGGGGATGATGTTTTATAGTAGAGATAAGTATTTCCCTTAGTTATGAAACCAAGGTTATCAATCCAGTAGGAGAACCAAGCAACACTATGTAAATAGTACCTGCACACAAACAACAAATACTCGCAGCCCAACGCGTAGAGGGGTTGTCAATCCCTCAACGGTATTGAGATAGATTAAATTGTATGGGTTTTGATAAATAGATCTAACTAAAACACAAAATAAAATAAATAAAAGAAAATTGCAGCAAGGTATTTTTGGTTTTAATATATGATAGAAAATAGACCCCATAGTTTTCACTAGAGGCTTCTGTCGAGAAAATAGCATACGGTGGGTAAACAAATTACTGTTGGGCAATTGACAGAAAAGCAAATAATTATGACGATGTCCAAGGGAATGATCATGTATATAGGCATCACATCCAAGATTAGTAGACCGAAATGATTCTGCATCTACTACTATTACTCCACACATCGACCGCTGTCCAGCATGCATCTAGTGTATTAAGTTCATGAAAAAACGGAGTAATGCCTTCAGCAAGATGACATGATGTAGACAAGATAAACTCACGTATGAAATAAATCCCATCTTGTTACCCTTAATAGCAATGATACATGCGTGTCGTGTCTCTTTCTGTCACTGAGATTGAGCACCGCAAGATCGAACCCATCACAAAGCACCTCTTCCCATGGCAAGATAAATCAATCTAGTTGGCCAAACCAAACCAATAAATCAGAGAAGAAATACGAGGCTATAACAATCATGCATAAAAGAGTTCAGAGAAAACCCAAATAATATTCATGGATAGATCTGATCATAAACTCACAATTCATCGGATCCCAACAAACACACCGCAAAAAGTCATTACATCAAATAGATCTCCAAGAACATCAAGGACAACATTGTATTGAAGATCAAAAAGAGAGAAGAAGCCATCTAGACACTAACTAAGGTCCCGTAGGTCTATGGTAAACTACTCACGCATCATCGGAGGGGCAGCAAGGATGATGAAGAACCCCTCTGTGATCGTTACCCCCTCCAGCAGAGTGCCGGAAAAGGACTCTAGGTTGGATCTTGTGGTTCTGGAACTTGCGGCGGCGGAAAAAGTATTTCGTTGACTCCCCTGAGGGTTTTGGGATTTTAGAGTATTTATAGAGGTGGAGGTAGGTCAAAATGATGCTTGTGGGCCCCACTACTCACCAGGGCGCGCTGGAGGCCCTTGGCGCCCTGGTGCCTAGTGGGCCCCACCTTCATCTTCTGGTTCCCTCTCGAAGCTTCCAGGGTCTCTTATCGCCAGAAAAAAAATCTCCAAAAAGTTTCATGGCATTTGGACTCCGTTTGGTACTGATATTCTGCAAAGTAAAAAACAAGCAAAAAACAGCAACTGGCACTGGGCACTAAGTTAATAGGTTAGTCCCAAAAAATGATATAAAGTTGCTAGTAAATGTATATAAAACATCCAAGATTGATAATATAATAGCATGGAACAATAAAAAATTATAGATACGTTGGAGACGTATCAGTTCCCTCTAAGACGAGGGGAGGTAAGGAACTGTTATCTAGCTCTGCACTTGATTCACCTTCTGTTTTGAGTAAGCTTGCAACGCCACCACCTGTTATAAAATCCTGATATGATGCAAGTAATTGATGATGCTACTTCTGCTATGAATGATGCTATTGATGATGCTAGTACTTTGCTTGATAAGAATGTGCCACTAGGTGAATTCCTTGATGAACAACTTGCTAGAGCTAAAGAAATTGAGAATGCTGAAACTGATGAAGTTATTGAAACTGAAAATTTTGAAACACCTATTTGACCTAGCTCTCCTAGATATGAATTGCCCGATATACCTGAAGGTTATGTTATGGATGGAGAGGTAGCTTGGGACTTTCTTGCTTGTGAGGATAGAGATGATCTCAAAAATTGCTATGCAAGTTGAAAGAAAAATCTTTGAATGCTAGAGTGAAATATGATCCTAAGTTTGCTACTTCACCTATCTTCATCACTGATAAGGATTATGAATTCTCTGTCGACCCTGAGCTAATTACTTTGGCTGAATCTGATCCTTTCCATGGCCATGAAACTAAAACTGTTGTGGCACATCTTACTAAACTGAATGATATAGCCACCCTATTTTCTCATGAGAAAAAATTCGCTACTACTATATTCTTAAGTTGTTTCCTTTCTCATTAAAGGGTGATGCTAAGATATGGTTTAATTCTCTTGCTCTGGGTTGTTTGCGCAGTCCCCAGGATATGATATATTACTTCTCTGAAAAATATTTTCCTGCCCATAAGAAACAAGCTGCTTTACAGGAAATATTTAACTTTGTGCAAATCAAAGAAGAGAATCTCCCTCAAGCTTGGGGGAGGCTTATCCAATTACTTAATGCTTTGCCTGATCATCCTCTCAAGAAAAATGAAATACTTGATATCTTTTATAATGGACTAATCGATGCTTTCAGGGACCACCTAGATAGTTGTGCTGGTTGTGTTTTCAGGGAACGAACTGTTGAACAAGCTGAAGAACTATTGAATAATATATTGAGGAATGATAATGATTGGACTCTTCCTGAACCATCACCTAAGACAACTCCGAAGAAGAGAGGTATTCTATTTCTCAGTCCTGAAGATATGTAAAAGGTAAAGAAATCCATGAAAGAAAAAGGTATTAAAGATGAAGATGTTAAGAATTTACCACCTATTGAATAAATACACGGTCTCCATACCCCGACACAGGTAGTAGAGGTAAATTCTCTCTATAGATTTGACGAAGGTGATATTCCTTATACTAAATCTGCTAGTCAATGCTTAGGTGAATTGGATAACTTTATTGTTAAACAAGAAAACTTTAATGCTTATGTTAGTAGACAATTGAAACGAAATGCTTATATGATTGAACACTTGAGTGACTTTATGTTTAGAACTGTTAATGATGTCAAGGGTATGAGTAAACATGCATTCATGATAAAAACCCAAGTAGAACAAGTCATCAAGTCACAAAATGATTTATTTAATGAGATGAACAATAAGATGAATGATCATGCTGTTAGAGTTATGACTAGGGATGGTAAAATGACTCAGGAACCCTTGTATCCTGAAGGTCACCCTAAGATAATTGAACAAGACTCTCAAAGAATTAATACTGATGCACCTAGTCCATCTAAAAATAAAAAGAAAGATGATAGGACTTTGCATGCCTCTAATGAACCTACTGTAGATGCACCTGAGAATCAAAATGATATTTCTATCTCGGATGCTGAGACACAATTTGGTGATGAACATGAACCTAGTAATAATGATAATGATGATGTTCATGTAGATGCTCAACCTAATAATGATAATGATGTGCAAATAGAACCTGCTGTTGATCTTGATAACCGACAACCTAAGAATAAAAGATATGATAAGAGATACTTCATTGCTAGGAAACATGGTAAAGAAAGAGAACCATGGGTTTAGAAACCCATGCCTTTTCCTCCTAAAGCTTCAAAGAATAAGGATGAAGAAGAATTTGAGTGCTTTGTCGAAATTCTTAGACCTGTCTTTTTGTGTCTTCATTTGACTGATATTCTCAAAATGTCTCCTTATGCTAAGTACATGAAAGATATTGTCACAAATAAAAGAAAGATACCGGAAGCTGAAATTTCCACCATGCTTGCAAATTATTCATTTAAGGGTGGAATACCAAAGAAACTAGGAGACCCAGGAATACCAACTATACCATGCTTCATTAAAAGAAACTATGTTAAAACTGCTTTATGTGATCTAGGAGCCGGTGTTAGTGTCATGCCTTTCTCTTCGTATCGAAGACTTGATTTGAATAAGTTGACACCCACTGAAATCTCTTTGCAAATGGCTGATAAATCAACTGCTATACCCATTGGTATTTGTGAGGATGTGCCTGACGTAGTTGCAAATGTTACTATCTTAACGGAATTTGTTATTCTTGATATACCCGAGGATGATAGTATGTCGATCATCCTTGGTAGACCCTTTTTGAATACTGCAGGGGCTGTTATTGATTGCGACAAAGGCAATGTCAATGGTAATGAGCATACGGTGCACTTCCCGAAGAAACAACTTCAAGTGAATAGTATCAACTTTATTGGAAAAATTTCAATAATCACTGTTTTGAATTCCCTATTCCAACTGTTAAAAAGAAATATGAAATTCTTATTGTCGGGGACATACAAATCCCTAATGAGGTAACCTAGTGTTATACAAAGATTCTCTAGTTTCATGTCATTCGGAAGAAGTTCGTTAATAAGACTTGATCAACCTTATTAATGGATTCCTTTCGACGGGCATGTGGTCGATGAATTTAGTAAACACAACTTTCTGTACCCACTTTTACTTTCTGTTATTTAGAATTAATAAAGTAGAAATGCCATGATTATACTATTTTCTGAATTACCCGTGCAATAAGAATGACCAGAAAATAAAAGTTCTCAGAATGCCCTGAAAGATTAATATGATTTTTCTGCAATATATAAAAAATAGTGGCACTGAACACACCCCAGGGGGTGCACCTGTGATCCACAAGCTCACAGGGCGCGCCTACCCCCCTGGGCGCACCATGCAAGCTTGCGGGGCCCACGTAGGTCCCCACACTTATTGCTGCCACCCATGCTCATCCTCTTCCTCCATATCAAACTTGTTCCATAGCCCGTGTTCTTGCTCTTCTAGCTACAATTTTCGATCTCCTTGCTCGCAGCTCCGTTTCCAAAACTGTTTTGGGGGATTGCTCATCGGTATTTGACTCCTCCGATGGTCCAATTAGTTTTTGTTCTAGTGGTTTATTATTTGCACATTTAGCTACTGTTTGGTGACCATGTTCTTGAGCTTGCATGTCAAATTTATATGGTTCAAACTAGTTTTGGTGCATGATATGGCCTATAGACACTTGTAGGTGTAGTTGCTATCGATTTTGTTGAGTTTGGTTCACTTTTATTATGAGTTACTAAAAATTTCAGAAATTTTCAGAGAAAAGGAAAACCATGAGAAGGTGGTTAAGGGGCTCATCAAGCCAGGATTCGGAGCAAACTCCGAAGGGGAAGCCCAAGTACCATCTTCCATGTGCAGCGGAGGTTCGACCGTGTGAGTGGCCAAGCGATACATTTTTTTAAGGAAGCGGGAATTCATGAGGATTTCTATTACTTGGCGAACAATGCCAGCATCATTCCCTTCCTCGAAGATAAGTGTGACCAATATCTCCTACTCACTAATACCTTCGTGCAAAGCTTTCACTTGTATCCTAGGAAGGAACCACCCATGGTAGCATTTAACCTCTATGATGTGCCTAAGGAAATGAAACTATATGATTTTTGCAATGTTTGCAAAATACCTTATGAGGGCAGTCACTGTGATCCACATCCTAGAGACATAGAGGATTTCATCTTTGAAACTACTGTGGAAGAGACAAGGGGAGTGTCAAATGCGAGAGTGGCTAGTTTGCATTTTCCCGTCATACGTTACTATGCATTATTTGCTGGGAGATGTTTGACTAGTCGGTGGGAGAGTGGAGCGCTCAGTGCACCTGATCTTGCTATTTTGCGCCATACTTTATATGCTGATAGAACTTTTAGTCTGGGCGCTATGGTTGCTCGACGGTTACACACAAACCGTTCGAAGGGTGTTATTTATGGCGGTATCTATGCCTCCTGCCTCGCTGAACATTTTGAGATTCCTATTAGACATGAGGAGGCGGAGGAGAGGCTGCTACCTACTAAATATTTAGACTATGCTAGTATAGTGGCGCATCATTTTATTGACAATAATAAGCACATGCGACTTCGTTACAACTTAGTATTTAGCTAGGGACTCGTGAAATTATTACTTTGCCTGCATGTTCTTTCTTCGATCTTTATTCAGGCAGGTACACTATTATCCCCGAGGACATATATGCATACCAGGGTCTGACACAACCCCCAGTACCTGAGCCAGCACCAGTACCTGAGCCATATCTGGAGCTAGTTCATCAGTGGGAGTCACAGGAGCTCTCTAACCAGTGGAACCCTCAGGAGCCTCTGCACTACCCAGGGGAAGGCTACTTCAAGTCGTGGCCATAGAACAACTTAGGCCAAAATCCTAAGCTTGGGGGAGTACGTATTTCTCACCGACATTACATTCATGCATCATACATTCATTCCAGTTGTCGGTGTTCATCCTTTTTCATTGTATAATCCATGTTAGTTTTATTTTGCTTTCTTCCTGTGTGTTTGAAAAATTGCGAAAATCCAAAAATATTTCTTGTTTCTTTTTGTTTTTTCTTTCTGGTCTATTCATTTAGTAGTTCGTAATATTAAAAGAAAAACCCAAAAAGATTTCTCGCTCTTCTTTTGCTTGTTGGGAGTTTTCCTGTGTATATAGTTTTTCTCGTTTTCATCTTTCTTTCATTTTGCTTCCTTCAGAAAAACGAAAACTCCAAAAATATTTTAGTGTGTTTCTTTAAAATTCTTTTCTTTTCTTTGGGTCGTAAGGAGAAGACCACGATGAAAATGTTGAGTGGCTCTCATATGCATTATTGTTGATCTAACAAAGAGCCCATATTACCTTGTCTTCTCCTTTGAATAAATGTTTGCAGATTCCAGCTTAGTCCACGACACGTGCACTCTCATTATTATTATTCACATCATTCAGTCATGCAAGTGAAAGGCAATAATGACATAATTTGATGAATTGATTGAGGTGAAGAAAAGCTGGTATGAACTCAACCTATTTTGCTTTTGTAAATATGATTAGCTCATCATTCTTGATTCAGCCTATTATGAATAAACATTTTTGCAATGACAATTAGAGATCATAGTTACTCATGCCATGCTTAAATAACTAGGAGTGGATAATGGTTTATCTTGTGTGTCAACATGCATTTAAAATGGTTATGATGTAGTATGATAGGATGGTATCCTCCTCTGAATGATTCAAGTGGCTTGACTTGGCACATGTTCATGCATGTAGTTGAATCAAAACCAACAAAGCCTCCACGATATTTATGCTCATGGTGTTTTATATCCTACTCATGCTCGTATTCAATGTTGATTAATCTCAATGCATATTTATGACCGTTGTCGCTCTCTGGTTGGTCGCTCCTCAATCTATTTGCTAGCCTTCACCTGTACTAAGCAGGAACACTGCTTGTGCATCCAAATCCTTAAACCCAAAGTTATTCCATATGAGTCCACCTTACCTACCTATATGCGGTATTTACCTGTCGTTCCAAGTAAATTTGCATGTGCCAAACTCTAAATCTTCAAATAATAATCTGTTTTGTATGCCCAAATCGCTCATGAAGCGATAGGGGGAGGTCAGCACCTTCCATGCTAGGTGGGTTATTCTCATGATGAGTGTTTATTCGCTTGTCATTCATGAGAAAGTGGCTAGTAATTGGGATGCCTAGTCCTATGATCAAAATCAAAATATAATTATGAAACAAAACTCCCCCGGATTGTTGTTGGTATGGAGGGCACCCGAGGATTCGGCTAGCCATGGCTTGTGTTTGTTGGTGGAGGGGAAGTAAAACTTTACCTTTCTGTTTGGGAACCGCCTATAATGTGTCTAGCATGGAAGATGTTGAGAACTCTAGATCGCTATGCTGACAATGAAAGAATACCTCCCAAAATTATATTCATCTCTATTTTAAAAACTTCAAGCTCTGGCACCTCTGCAAATCCCTGCTTCCCTCTGTGAAGGGTCTATCTATTTACTTTTATTGTTGAGTCATCATCCTCTCATTAAAGCGCCAGCTGGAGAGCACTATTCTCATTTTGATGCTTTGTGTTTAGTTGATGTTGAGTATGAGCATGACTGGATCTCTTTTACCATGAATTACAATGTCTAGTCAGTGCTTGAACTTCAGAGGTGCTCTATATTTATGTTTTGCGGTCTCAGAAAGGGCTAGCGAGATACCATTATGTCATATTATATCATGATTGTTTTGAAAAAAGTTTTGTCATCCGAGATATCTTATTATCACTTGCTAGTTGGTTATGTCATTGATGTTAGTAAATGTGATACCTAAGTGTTATTGTGAATATGGTTAATTCATAATCTTTGTTGAAAACCTGAACATTGGTTAGGCATATTTACAACAACAAGATCAAACAGAGTTTGTAAAAGTTTTTCTTTGTCACTTTCAGTCTGTCAACTGAATTGCTTGAGGACAAGCAATGCGTTAAGCTTGGGGGAGTTGATATGTCTCCGTCGTATCAACTTTTCCAAACACGTTTGCTCTTGTTTTGGACTCTAATTTGCATGATTTGAATGAAACTAACCCGGACTGACGCTGTTTTCAGCAGAATTGCCATGGTGTTGTTTTTGTGCAGAAATCAAAGTTCTCGGATTGACCTGAAAAATTTATGGAGAATTTTTATGGAATATATAAAAAATACTGGTGGAAAGATATACCAGAGGGGGGCCACCCAGGAGCCACAAGCTCAGGGGGGCGCCCACCCCCCAGGGCGCGCCCTACGAGCTTGTGGGCCCCTTGGACCTCCGGCAACCCTAACTCGAGCTCCATATATGCCTATTCGCCAAGAAAAAAACCAGAGAGAAGAATTCATCGCGTTTTACGATACGGAGCCGCCGCCACCTCCTGTTATTCATCGAGAGAGCTGATCTGGAGTCCGTTCGGGGCTTCAGAGAGGGGGATTCGACGCCATCGTCATCATCAACCTTCCTCCATCACCAATTTCATGATGCTCACCGCCGGGAGTGAGTAATTCCTTCGTAATCTTGTTGGACGGTGATGGGTTGGATGAGATTTATCATGTAATGGAGTTAGTTTTGTTAGTGCTCGATCCCTAGTATCCACTATGTTTTGAGATTGATGTTGCTATGACTTTGCTATGCTTAATGCTTATCACTAGGGCCCGAGTGCCATGATTTCATATCTGAACCTATTATGTTTTGATGAATATATGTATGTTTTTTATCCTATCTTGCAAGTTATATGCACCTATTACGTGTTATGATCCGCATACCCCAAGGTGACAATAATTGGGATTCTTTTCGGTGATTACCGTAGTTTGAGGAGCTCATGTATTCATTAAGTGCTAATGTTTTGTTCTGGTTCTCTATTAAAAGGAGGCCTTAATATCCCTTAGTTTCCTTATATGGACCCCGCTGCCACGGGAGGGTAGGACAAAAGATGTCATGCAAGTTCTTTTCCATAAGCATGTATGACTATATACGGAATCCATGCCTACATTACATTCATTATTTGGAGCTAGTTCTGTGTCACTCTAGGTTATAATTGTTACATTATGTATGCTATCCAACGCAATTATCCATCACTGATCCAATGCCTACGCTTTTCATATATTGATCTTTGCTAAGTTACTTTCGCCATTGCTGCTGTCACAATCACTACAAATTTGCTACTATTACCGTTACTATCAAACTACCATACTTTTTTGCTACTGATCACACTCAACTTCTAATACTTGCGAATATTCTTTGGCTCCCCTTGTGCCGAATCAATAAATTTGGGTTGAATACTCTACCCTCGAAAACTATTGCGATCCCCTCTATTTGTGGGTTATCACCACGCAACTCTAGGATGGTGCCATCCGTAATGATGTTACCGCCCCAGTGCCCTTTGAGGGTGTCGGCCGTGGGTGGATGCGGGAGCTGGGATTCGCTAAAGGAGTGGGGTGCAAGATTGGATCTGGGTGCTGGAGCTAGACAAAGCAGTAGGCGGCGGAAATGAGAGCGTGGTCGATTGCGCTGTCCTCTCTTCTGCTCTTATACGCAGATGAAAGGCCAAGAGTCCCCCTTGCTGCACCGATAAAAATGCCACTCCCACGAAAGATGCCGTTAAGCATATGGGGGGAAACAAAATCTTGATGATATCCCTGAGAAAATGGGCATGATTTCGCCCTTGATGGGACGTGCCAGTAAAAAGGACGCCTCGAGCCATGATTTAAGGGAAGCAGTAATTACCCGAACCGTCGTGGGGTGAGCCGCTTCGATAAAGTTGTCAGACTAGGTGGGACTGTTCATACCTAGATGGTTGGCCTTCGAGGCTAAGTTATCCAATCTCTTTGGGCAGGGTACAAGCTCGGCTGAGCCTCGGTTGGCATCGCTCCTTTGAAGGAGTAGTTCAAGAATTATAAAGGGGAACTCGTCTGTCGAGCCAAGGACTCCGAATCCGAGGTTGCTTTCGTTCAGAGAGTCGTCCTCTGCATAGAAGACCAGTTTGGGGGCTACTGACGGTGTCCCGGATTAGGGGGTGCTAACCTAGTCGTCCCATGCTCCTCGGTTTGGGTCGATGGGCCTTCATTCGTACTCAAGATGGACTCCGGAGGCAGTATGCAGGAGTCATGATGGAGACTACCTCCACCAAGGACTTGTCATATACTCCAAGATTTCTCCTGCCGCCTTGTGCCTAGATCCCGACCTTGTAACCCTAGATACCCTACCTGGCGTATATATAAGCCATGGGGTTTAGCCCGTCGAGGGGACATCAATGCAATATCATTCACCTAGCCCTAGAGTTAGACAACATCTTACGATCTCGAGGTAGATCAACTCTGTACTTGATACATCTCCATTAATATAAACAAGAGTAGGACATAGGGTTTTACCCTTAGTAAAACATCGTCTCTCTGTTCCTGTTACCATCTGTCCGAGATCCACAGCTCGGAACCCCCTACCCCAAGGTCTGTCGGTTTTGACACTGACAAAAAATGACCAAAGGACTAGCTGGCACGGCTGCATGGAGGTTTTTTGGACAGGTGCACGGACAAGAGGCATTGTGGTCTGCTTATTTCTGTAAATAGTGGTGCTTAAATTTAGTGGAACTGCACAAGAACTTTATATGGTTACTCCACTACATGGTTCAATTCAGTATTCCAACTAAGAACACAACTATAATTGGTTATTCTGGAATGAGATAACCTAACCCTAGATGGTGGCAACAAGAAAAACAAGAGTGAACCCCATGAAATTAAAGTGTGCCTAGAGAGGCCCTTTGCTCAGAGAAGCCTTGCTTGATTTTTTCAGATTTGTAAACCTTCTCACGACTTTGTCTTTTGCTGTGAACTAGTAAAAGTTGGTTATGTTCTATGAATCATTGAGATGTATAAAATCGTTGAACTTATGCTTTTGAAGTATTTTATGAAGCCGAGCCTAATGTGAATGTTCTACATGAATGCTGGACTAGCGTGTGAACATTTGGAATGTACATTGTGGCCTCAGTTAACTGCATGAACCACTGTAACAAGATACGTAGTTGCTTATATGTCAGATAACAGAGTATTGATTGTGAGCCGTCGATAGCCGACTTTTCTAGTGTTGAAGCGAGTTGCGCCAATGTGCCGTGTTTTGCACAACTGCTTACAAGTGGGGTAGCTCTAACAGTGTTTACAAGTACTTAACCAGCATTACCTACCCTATGTATATGTCAGCACACAATTGTCAAACAAGTACTCTATTTCATCAAACACACACTGCTCGTATGATAAACTGTCGCAACTTATGTCATACCATGCCATATTACATGAAAAAACTAGTGAGGATGCATTTGTTTCCGGCAACAATTATGAGGGTTCTCACATGATTCACGGGCACACAAAAGTAGCAGTAGTTCCCATAGATGGATTCAAACATCGTACTACTCACTAAAGGGCTCGACAATACACAAGGTTCGGGTAATTAAACACAATCGAAACTACTTTGAAACACTAGCTGGGCCAACTATTTCATGCCATTGATCTAATTGGGGATGGACACAAGACAGACCTTGTCATGAACATCGTTGTGGATGTCCGGCAGCAGCTCAATCCTGTCAATCTTCATGAAGATAACCTTGTGGCCTTGCCACTCATAAACTTGTTTGTCGAGGCATGCCACATCATCTTCCTGCGTAAGCTTGACAAGAACATTATGCCTCACAAAGAAAGGAGTAGCTTTGAACTTCTTGTGCTTGACTACACCCTGGACAACACGCCTGACAATAGTGTGGCTGGAATACATCTCGTCTTTGGTATAAGTGCAACTAGCTTCCTGGATCGAACAACCTAAGAACTTTGTTTTCCAGTGCGTATATTCAGGTCATCCGCCTCATAGCGAGTGACATGTACAACCACACAATCCTTGTCTGCATCAGGGCTCTAATTGAAACAGAAACAAATTCTGAATTGCTTTCCAATATAAAAAACTCAAGTTATTTAAACCACTATGTAGACTCAAAAGTATGCATGACAGGGAAGGTAGCATGGCAGCGGAGCTAATAAATCTTGCATTATTTATCACCACATACTTAGATGAAAAACCACAATCAAGATTGGCAAAGAAGAAAATCACCTTGGGCAGCTCAGGGGGGACACATCCTCGAAGGGGGAAAACTGCTCCTGCAGGGCCACGGGGACTGTAACCTAAAACATGGCGTTGACCATCTCAGTACAAGCCGTGAGCGTATCTGGGGTCGGCTTGATGGTGGCCTTCATCTTCTTGGAGCTCTCTGTCTCATGGGGATCAGCCTCCCATGTCTGCTCCAACGTCAGCAGATCTTTGCCCGGTTCTCCTTGGTCCATCATGAAACTGACGAATAGAAGATAACCTAAAGTAAAACATAATCACAATGACAACGAAACAAAAAAGAGAGTGAGGATCGGTTACTACTTTGCAAAAGATTTTTTTTTGGAAAGAAAATATGCCAACATCACGGATGCACTTACCTTCCATTTGTTGGTAGAGAAGAACAATGGCAGAAGCGAGTGTTGGCTTTCTTGAAGACGACGAGTGAAATGATGGTTGCTTCGTCCGTCCAACTTAGACTGCGGAGAGGTGGGGTTTTGTGATATGACGGCTCATTACTGTCGAGCTACAACCGGGGTGACTCTTCGCCTGCATACCGCCTTCTAATTCGGTGGATGCCATTTGGGCCCGTGCGCTGCATGGCGTGCGTGTCAGTGAACCAAAGTAATATGGCATTCAGTAGAGGGAGCCGTTTCGACGACTGAGGAGCCAGAAGCGGTAGTGTACCCACCGTACTAGTACTAATTGTTTTTCTGGGTAGCTGTAGAGTGTCTCCACTGTACTAGTAGTAATTGTTTCTCTGGGCCCAAGACAAAAGAGCCCATCCACCCTAAATAATAAAATCAATTCAAAAGCCCATATATTTACTTAATGAGAGGCGCTACCCAGCACACCGCCCCCCAAAAAAACCAGGGTGCTCTTTTTCCCCCTCACTCCCACCCACCTCACATCAGCTCGCTCCACTCATACCCCCAAATTCCTCATCTCACTCCTACAGAAAACCCCAGCTCCCCTTCTTCCTCACTGCTACAAAAAACCCTAGCTCCCCTTCTTCTTCACTCGCACTACAACTAGGCTCGTCATTCATTACTCTGCTCAAATCCGTGAGCCTGATGCGATACCCGTAAGGAAAATAGAGTCGGCTAACCCCGACGCCAAGAAGATGAGGCTCCCGCCAGCGGCGACGCCTGTTGTAGATCCCGCACCCTGCAGCGCAGGGAGAAGCGGCGAGGGCCACCCCCTAGATCTGAGGAACCCGAAGAATCTCGGGCGGACCTCATCAGCGATCTCCCGGACGCCATCCTTGGGGATATCATCTCCCTTCTCCGCACCAAGGATGGCTGCCGCACCCAAGTACTCACATGTCGGTGGCGCCCTCTCTACGGCACGCCACGCCTCTTAATCTCAACTGTCGTGGCCTATCTCTCCTTAATGATTTTGAACTCCCCAGAGCCATGATCTCCTCCAAACGGGGCTCTGTTCAAGGCCTCTGCATCCCGGCATGCTACCTGTGCATGCCCTGCATGGTGGACGCCTGGCTGAAATCCCCTGAATTCAGAAAACTATAGCTGCTTGAGTTCTACTATTCCCCCAGAAATCACATACCACATATCGAATGCCATGTACTTGTGCCCTCAGCACCGATGTCCATCTCGCGGTTTTCCTCCTCTCTCCACACCGCCACCTTTGCGCTGTGCAAACTACCAGACAATCTGGTACAAAAGCTTCGACTCCCACTTCTCAATAAACTTTCACTTGTGCGGGTTCTTATGTCGGAGGCCTCATTGCACAACATCATCCACTCCAGTTGCCCTGCCCTAGAGTGCTTGGTGCTTGTTTTGACAGTTAGAATCGGTTGCCTCCAAATAAAGTAAACTAACCTTGTAAGAATTGGAATTTCTTTTGATGGAAGGGAGCTCATCATCGAAGATGCCCCTTCACTTCAAAGGTTTATCCCTGATTCTCGTTATTCACCTACACAAATAACTGTCATCTCTGTGCCTAAACTGGAGACCTTGGGTGTAATACATGATCTCTGTGCTCATTTCAAGATGGTGTTTGGCTCCATAGTTATCAGGTACTGTATATTATCATCTACACTTGTAATCATTAGCTGCATTTTAAATTTATGCGCATAAGTTCTATATCATCTTGGAGTACATTTTTTGTACTAATATTATGTTCTATGCTCAATGAAGAGTTTGTCCATGGATAGCCTATCAATGGTGCTGGATTTTGTAAAGATCTTATATATCAATATGAATAGTTTTGGTTTGGACAAGATTATTGGCTTGCTGCAATGCTTTCCATGTTTGGAGAAGTTGTATATAAAGGTGATAATTTCACACACATTGGAAGCCCGCATATAGTGTACTAGCACTACTGCAGGATGCTGCTAACGCGACACTACAATCAGAGACCCTTCAACAAAATTGTGTGCGATGCATTAATCACAAACGGTGATGTAATAAAACCGTCAAAATGATACGAAACGTTTGCGATGGCGGAGACATCAAACACGATTCAGATTATAGTTGTGTGTGCGATGCGTGGCATACAGTTCACTCGAATGAACTATTTGCGATGAGCATAACAACAGAAACAGTTAGCCAGATGAAGGTGTATGCGATATACGGCATATAGTTCACCCAGATGAACTATTTGTGATTAGGCAACACAACAGAAACGGTCGGGCAGATCAAGGTGTGTGCAACAGACAACATACAGTTCACTTGAATGAACTACTTGCGATGAGCCAAGACAACAGAAACGGTTCAACTTAATAAGATGTGTGTGATACGCGGCAAACAGGCAACTTGGATGAACTGTTTGCGGTGATAAAAAATAACACAAACGTTTACAAGTGACAATATGTGTGTGATACCAGGCAAATAGGTCACTCGGGTGAACTGTTTGCGATGATAAAAAATAACACAAATTATTCGGCGTAATAAGATGTGTGTGATACCCGGCAAACAGGTCAGTAATCAAAGTTGTGTAGTAACACGGACCGACAATAACACATATGATTCCTGATAACCCACAAGTATAGGGGATCGCAACAGTTTTCGAGGGTAGAGTATTCAACCCAAATTTATAGATTCGACACAAGGGGAGCCAAATAATATTTGAAGGTATTAGCAGTTGAGTTGTCAATTCAACCACATTTGGAGATTAATTATCTGCAGCAAACTGATCAGTAGCACAATAGTATGATAGTTTTGATAGCAGTGGTAACAGTAACAGTAACGGTAACAATGATAGCAATGATTTTGTAGCAAGTGTAACAGTAGCAATAGCAATAGTAACTTAGTAAGAACAATATGTTAAAAACTCGTAAGCAATGGATCGGTGAATTCGTTGGATGATATTCATCATATAATAGTCATAACCTAGGGCGATACAAAGCTAGCTCCAGTTCATAAATATAATGTAGGCATGTATTCCGTAAATAGTCATACGTGCTTATGGAAAGAACTTGCATGACATCTTTTGTCCTACCCTCCCGTGGCAGTGGGTCCATAAGGGAACTAAGGGATATTAAGGCCTCCTTTTAATAGAGAACCGGAACAAAGCATTAACACATAGTGAATACATGAACTCCTCAAACTACGGTCATCATCGGAAAGTATCCCGAATACTGTCACTCCGGGGTCTATGGATCATAACACGTAGCAGGTGCATATAACTTGCAAGATCGGATCTAGAACATAGATATAATGGTGAAAACATAAATGGTTCAGATCTGAAATCATGGCACCCGGGCCCAAAGTGACGAGCATTAAGCATGGCAAAGTCATAGCAACATTAATCTCAGAACATATTGGATACTAGGGATCAAGCCCTAACAAAACTAACTTGATTACATGATGAATCTCATCCAACCCCTCATCGACCAGCGAGCCTACGAAGGAATTACTCACTCCCGGTGGGGAGCATCATGGAATTGGTGATGAAGGAGGGTTTGTGATGACGAAGATCGAAGATTCCCCTCTCCGGAGCCCTGAACGGACTCCAGATCTGGCCTCCCGATGAAGAGCAGGAGGTAGCGGTGGCTCCGTCTCGTGAAACACGATTCTTCCTCCCTCATTTTTTTCTCCGAAAATAGGTATTTATAGCGTCGGAGATAGGGTCAGCGGGGCCACCAGGTGGGCACAACCCACCTGGCCGCGCCAGGAGGGGGACGCGCCCTGGTGGGTTGTGCTCACCCAGGGGCCCCCCTCTGGTGGTTCTTGGCTCCAATATTTTTCTTTTATTGTACAAAAATTCTCCAAAAAGTTTCATTCCATTTCGAGAACTTGTATTTTTGCACAAAAACAACACCATGGTAGTTCTCCTGAAAACAGCGTCAGTCCGGGTTAGTTTCATTCAAATCATGCAAATTAGAGTCCAAAACAAGAGCAAAAGCATTAGGAAAAGTAGATACGATGGACACGTATCATCTCCCCCAAGCTTAAACCTTTGCTTGTCCTCAAGCAATTCAGTTGATAAACTGAAGTGAAAAAGAAAAACTTTTACGAACTCTTTTGCTCTTGTTTACATAAATAAGCTTAAGTAGTACCCAGGTTTTCAGCAAAGATCATGACTAACCATGTCAACAATAACTCTTAAAAATTATATTAACTCATATCAATAGCATAAGCAACTAGCGAGCAATAATAAGATATCTCAAATGACAACACTTTGTCAAAACAACCATGATATAATATGACAACAGTGGTATCTCGCTAGCCCTTTCTGAGACCGCAAAACATAAATGCAGAGCACCTCCAAAGTCCAAGCAGCGACTAAACATTGTAATTCATGGTAGAAAAGATCCAGTCATGATGCATCCAACATTAAATATACACAATGCATGAGGATGACAATAGTGCTCTTAGATCTGGCGCTTATTTGAGAAGGTGATGATGCAACATAAAAGTAAATAGATAGTCCCTTCGTAGAGGGAAGCAGGGATTTGCAGAGGTGCCAGAGCTCGAAGCTTAAATCAGAGATAAATGAAATTTTGGGAAATGCACCCTTCTTGTTTACTTTGCAACCAAAAGCTATCAATATCTTCCATGCTAAACACATTAGTAGCGGTTCCCAAGCGATAAAAGCAAAGGTTTACTCCCCCTCCACCAACAAACACACTCCACGGCTAGCCGAATCCACGGGTACCGTCCATACCAACATCATTCCTGGAGGAGTTTTGTTTAATTATTTGCAATTTTTTATTTCGGGACTGGGAATCCCTTTTACCGCCCCTCTCATGCAAGGACGAGTGAATAAACACTCATCATGAGAATAACCCACTTAGCATGGAAGATACTAACTACCCCATGTCGCTCCATGAACAATCCAGGCACACAAAAATAGATGTTCATTTGAAATTTTAGAGGTGGCACATGCAAATTTACTTAGAACGGCAGGGTAATACCTCATATAGGTAGATATGGTGGACTCATCTGGAACAACTTGGGTTTTAGGGATTTTGATGCACAAGCAGTATTTCCGCTTAGTACAGGCGAAGGCTAGCAAATAGGTTGAGAAGCGGCCAGCTAGAGAGCGAAAACGGTCATGAATGTGCTTTATGCATAATGAACATTGAATACTAGCATGAGTAGGATATGAACACCATGAACATAAATATCATAGAGGCTATGTTGGTTTTGATTCAACTACATGCATGAACATGTGCCAACTCAAGCCACTTGAAACATTCAGAGGAGGACACCATATCATCATACTACATCACAATCATTTTAATGCATGTTGACATCCAAGATAAATCATTATCCACTCCTAGCTACTTAAGCATGGCATGAGAAACTATAATCTCTAATTGTCATTGCAAACATGTTTGATCATCATATGTTGAATCATGGATACTAGGTTAAACATATTTACAAAAATAGAACAATTCGAGTTCATACCCGTTCCTCTCTGCCACGGCCAGTTCATCAAATATCGTCATTATTGCCTTTCACTTGCACGACTGAATGATATGAAAATAATAATAGTGCAAGAGTGTCGTGGACTAAGCTGGAATCTGCAAAACATTTTAGTCAAGAAGAGAAGACAAGGTAATATGGGCTCTTTGTTAGATCAATATCAATGCATATGAGAGCCACTCAACATTTTCATCGTAGTCTGTCGGGGGATGGACCCCGGGCAGGCAACGGAACCCGGATCCCTTCAAAAAACATCAGGGTTGGCAACGCCCCTCAAACCGGCTTGCCCCTGGCTGGCTTCCCAGTGCAACCCGGTCAGGTCCTACAACCCATCCAAGCCGGCTGGCGCATGCCGGCCGGCCCTCACGCAAGTCAAACCTTCATCGACAAATAAGCATGGCCACAGTGCGCCCCCCTTTACGTCGGCCCCGGCGGGAGCGGCTGTCATACCGACCAAGCCCCCGCCTGGGGTGGGCGGCGTCCTGGAGGCGTGGCCCTATAGCAGGACAGCACAGCCGCCCCATGACGACCACCGCGGCATGGCTAGAGTACCCAGCAGCCGGCCGTACCCACGCCCGGCGGGCCCGGTACGGCCCGCACCCGACGGACCCGGCGAACCCGGCGCCCCGCTGCCGGCTCCTAGACACTGACACCCCAGCCCCGCGCCCATGTATCTTTACCATTGTAACCCTGGGGGTTGTCCTATAAGACCCCCCATGAGGCCTCCATGCATGGGGTGATCACTAGTTAACTCTACACACACACTCACATCCATCTACACGGAGAAGGAGCAGCCTATGCACTGGCCTGCCTTCCTTCCTCCCCAAAACAGGTCTAGGAGCAAGCTTGTACTAGCCTCATATAAACCACACTCGGCAGGACTAGGGGTATTATCTCTCCGGAGAGCCCCGAACCTGGGTACGTCTTGTGTCTCGCACTCGCTCGTGCCAACCTCGCCTCTGGAGCCCACCGGTTGCCTCTTGCCTATCCCTCTCTTTAGCCGCCCCGTGGCATCTGCCGTGCGCCCACCACGACAGTTGGCGCCCACCGTGGGGCAGCTTGAGGTGCTGGCTGGATACACGTTCCAGACAGGGCCCTTCATCGACTCCGGTGAGCTCAGCATGCACGGCCTGGTCCCTGCGCCCGTCGCGGCGCTAGCCGGTTTCGCTGCTTCGTCCGACGCTCCCTTCGGCGTGCTGCGCGCCCTTGATGAGTACCCTAGCAGGGTGCTCGACGTCACTGACTCGCCCATCCCCCCTCGGCGACAACATCTCCGCCGACGTGGCGGATCTCTGCGTCCGGGTAGAGGTGCTCGCCACCGACTCCGGCTCCACTTCGTCCAGCGCCGCGAAGAAGGCCGCTGCCGCCCAGGCCGCTGCAGAGCTCGCCGGCACGGCCGACCTGCTGCACGCCACAATGCAGAACCTCAGCGTCCCCATCGCCACCGACATCAATGCCACCAACACCGCAGACGCCAGGGCCCGGCTCGAGGAGGAGCGTAAGCGCCTACTAGACGAGGCTGCGACGCTTGTTGCTATGTAGCGCTGGTTGGAGTCCGCCCAGCGGGAGCGCGAAGCCGCATACAGCTTCACACTGGCCGCGGCCGAGCCCAGCCGGGTTGCCGAGGAGCGAACCAGAGGCGCCGCGATCGGCCGCACATTGGGCGCGGTCCCGCCCGTCGACGATACCCCCGTCAAGAACATGCGCGCCGCGGAGGCAGCCGCGGTAGGCCTGGAGGGCCTACAGGGCGAAGAGTTGCAGGAGCGCCTGCAGCGCATGCGCGAGTTGGTCGACGCTGCGAACACGTAGCAAGACTGCCTCGACCGTCCCCCAGCGCCCGACTCGCACCGCACCAAGGATCCCGAGCAGCGGAACACGGCGTCTTCTCCACCCCATAGTGAAGCTCATTCCGGCCGGACCCGAACCCGGCGCAACTGCGCTCTAACGGCTGGCGACGGCCAGGGCAACGAGCCGGCTCCAGAAGACCGGCACCGGCAAGACCTCCCCCCACCGCCCGGCCAGCGTGGCCGTCCGGCTTCAGCCGACCCGCTCCCCGCGGCCCGGTCGCAAGCCGGCTGGGCCCGCGTGCCATTGATGACACCGATGCACGCCACCGCATCGAACAGCTCACCCTCTCCCTCGAGCTTGAGGAAGACAATGCAGTCGGCCCGGCTTGCTTTGGCCCGCGCATCCGGGATGAGCCCTTCCACAAAGGGTTCACGCTCCCCCGCGACACCCCCAAGTACAACGGGACCGTCAAGCCGGAGGACTGGCTCATCGACTACACCACCGCCATCGGCATCGCGGGCGGCGATCGTCGCCTTGCCGTGTGCTACGCCCCGCTCATGCTCCAAGGATCGGCCCGTATGTGGTTGAACAGCCTGCCAGTCGGTAGCGTCAACTCGTGGGTTGACTTCAAGCAGGCCTTCGTACGCAACTTCACCGGCACATACAAGCGACCCGGCCGCCCTAGTCAGCTTGCCATGTGCGTGCAGGAGCCGAGCGAGACCGGCCGCGAGTACCTTGCATGCTGGACTGAGCTCCAGAATAGCTGCGAGGGAGTCCATGAGGTTCAAGCCATCCAGTACTTTGTGAGCGGCTGCCGGGATGGGACCCTCCTCAAGCACAAGCTCCTACGCTCCGAGCCGACCACCATGGCCACGCTCATGGTCACGGCGGACAAGTACGCCACGACCGATTCCACCATGAAGATCCAAGTGGTGTTGGACGAAGCCGGCAAGGCGTTGCCGGCACCAACCACCAAGCCGGCTGGCGAAAGCAGCCGCCAGTAGAACAACTAGCAGAACAACAAGCGCAAGGCCGAGCAGCCGGCCAACCGCTACGACAACCGCCTTGTCGCTGCAACCGATCAAGCACCAGTGGCCGACCAGGCCGGCAAGCGTCAGTGAACTGGCAAGACGGCATGGCAACCGGCCATGAGCTTCGAGGAGATGCTCGACGCACCCTGCAAGCACCACAGCGGCGCAAGGCCGTCCACGCACACGCTCCGGCAGTGCGCCATCACCAAGCGCATCATGAGGGGCGACATCCCGCCGCCTCCCACCCCGGCTCCGGGCGCGGGGCAGCCGCCTCCGCCACCGCTCCCGCCCCCGGTGGCCGGCGCCATGCGCGATGAGGTCTTCCCTGACGCGAACGGCTGCTACATCATCCACACCAGCTTTGGTGATGACAAGCGCAGCAAGCGCTTGCTCTGGCAAGAGGTGAACACCGTCATCCTGGCTATGCCAAAATACATGCACTGGTCGGAGCGCCCGGTTAGCTGGACCCGGGAGGACCACCCGGCCGCCATGCGCAACCCGGGTGGCTACGCCCTTGTCCTCGACCCCACCATCGTCGCTGCGAAGCACACATGCAAGTTCTCGCGGGTCCTCATTGATGGCGGCAGCAGAATCAACATCCTCTACCGCGACACCATGACCAAGCTCAGCATCGAGGCCAAGCAACTTGAGCCATCCCGGATTGTGTTCCACGGCATCGTGTCGGGTCTCTCCTGCTCCCCAATCGGCCGGATCCGGCTTGACATCCTATTCGGCACAAGCGATCATTTTCGGCGCGAGCCTATCTGGTTCGAGGTAGTGGACCTGTCCAGCGCGTACCACGCACTGCTGGGCCGGCCTGTGCTCGCCAAGTTCATGGCGGTCCCCCACTATGCCTACCTGAAGATGAAGATGTCGGGTCCCAAGGGCATCATCACCATTGCCGGCGACTACAGAAAGTCCCTGGAATGCGCCCAAGCCGGCGCCAAGTTGGCCGAATCACTGGTCATAGCCGAGGAGCGGCGCCAGCTTGACCGGATTGTCGCGCTGGCCGGCAAGCAGCCGCCCGTGCCGGCTTCAGCCAAGGAGACGGCTGGCGAGGCCTCTTTCCAGCTATCCAAGGACACTAAGAAGATCAAGTTGAACCCGGAAGACCCCAGCTGCAGCAAGTACGTTGTTGTGGGCGCCCGCCTCAACAGCAAATAGGAAGGCGAGCTCGTCGACTTCCTCCGTGAGAATCAGGATATCTTTGCATGGTCCCCAAAGGACATGCTGGGAGTTCCGAGGAAGTACGCCGAGCACAAATTACACGTCCGCAAGGACGCCAAGCCTGTTCGTCAACCCCTGCGTCGCTTTTCAGAAGAGAAGAGAAGAGAAGAACCATTGGTGAAGAAGTCACCCGACTGCTCACAGGCGGCTTCATCATGGAAGTGTTTCACCCCGAGTGGCTGGCCAACCCAGTCCTCATCCTGAAGAAGAACAATACCTGGCGCATGTGCATAGACTACACCAGCTTGAATAAGGCCTGCCCCAAGGATCCTTTTGCTCTCCCGTGGATAGATCAAGTGATCCACTCCATGGCCGGCTGTGAGCTCATGTCCTTCCTGGATGCTTACTCCGGCTATCATCAGATCAAGCTAGACCCGAACGACGCCCTGAAGACGTCCTTCATCACGCCCTTTGGGGCATACTTCTACATCACCATGTCGTTCGGCTTGAAGAATGCCGGCGCCACCTTCCAGCGCTGCATACAGAAATGCCTGCTGAAGCAACTTGGCCGCAACATCCACATCTACGTCGACGACATCATGGTGAAGACCAAGCAGCACCTCATGCTCCTTGACGACCTAAAGGAAACTTTCGCCAATCTGCGCCAGTACCAGATCAAGCTCAACCCGGAGAACTGCGTGGTCGGCGTGCCGACCAGAAAGTTGCTCGGCTTCCTCGTCTCGGAACGCGGCATTGAGGCAAACCCGGAGAAGATCAAGGCCATCAAGCGCATGCGCAAGCCAACCCGGCTGCGCGATGTCCAGAAGTTCACCGGCTGCTTGGCCTCGGTCAGCCGGTTTCTCAGCCGGCTGGGTGAGAGGACCTTGCCCCTGTATCAGCTGATGAAGAAGACATCGTCGTTCGAGTGGAACAACCAGGCGGATGAAGCGTTCCAGGATCTCAAGTGCATGCTCTCCACCGCGCTCGTCTTGGCCGTGCTGGCCGACAAGGAGCCGTTGTTGCTATACATCGCCGCCACCTCGCGGTTGGTCAGCACGGTGTTGGTGGTAGAGCGACCAGAGAAGGGCAAGATCCAGTCCGTCCAGCGCCCGGTCTACTACCTGAGCGAGGTGCTTTCCGCCTCCAAGCATAATTACCCGCACTACCATAAGATGTGCTACAGCATGTACCTCACGGCCAAGAAGTTGAAGCAGTACTTTCAAGAGCATGTCATCACCGTGGTCAGCACGGCCCCCATCGGCGAGATCATGGGCTGCCGGGATGCCTCCGGCCGGGTTGCCAAGTGGGCCATCGAGCTGGCCAGCAACACCATCCTCTACGAGCCCCGCACTACGATCAAGTCCCAGGTGCTAGCCGACTTCCTCGTTGATAGGACGGAGACCCAGTACTTTGTCGCCACCGCCGGATTCGACGCACTGGCGCATGCACTTTGACGGCTCCAAGATGCGCTCTAGCTTGGGAGCCGGCATCGTGCTATCTTCCCCGAAGGGCGACCGGCTTTGGTACGCGCTCCAGATCCATTTCGCCGCCTCCAACAACGTCGCTGAATACGAGGCCCTTGTGCACGGCCTCCGGCTTGCCAAGGAACTCTGCGTCCGGCGCATCCTATGCTATGGCGACTCGGATCTGGTGGTTCAGCAGTGTTCCGGCAAGTGGGATGCCCGGGATGCCAACATGGCCAGCTACCGCTTCCTGGTCTAGCAGCTCTCTGGCAACTTCGATGGTTGCAAGTTCGTACATGTCCTGCGCACGGAAAACAAAGTCACCGACACGCTAGCCAAGATTGGTTCCTCCCGGCAAGCCATCCCATCCGGCGTCTCCCTCGAGCACTTGCGCAAGCCATCTGTCAAGTTGTCTCTGGATTCCGAGTCCATCTTCATCCCGGACGATCCTGCAGCGCCCCTCCCCAACCCGGACCCGGGGACCGCGGATCCCAGCTCGGGGGCTGCTGACCCCGGCCCGGGGGCTGCCATCACCAACCTGGCGACCATTGACCCCGGCCCGGGGGCTGCTGCGCTCAATCCGGCCGCCGCCATTCCCGACCCAGGGGCTGCCGGCTCCGGCTCAGGGGCTGCCGCCCCGGAACCCGCCTTGGTTGCCGTCTTCACTGTCGTGACGGCTCCGTCATGGGCCCAGCCAATCCTAGCCTTCCTGGAGAGCGGAGCACTCCCCATGGATGAGACCAAGGCCCGGCAAGTGCAATGCTGGGCGTCCGCCTACAACATCATCAACATCGAGCTCATCAAGCACAGCGCAACGGGCATTTTCCAGTGCTGCGTCAAGCAAGACAAGGGCATAGAGATCCTCCTTGACATACATCAGGGCGAGTGCGGGCACCACGCCGCCTCTAGGTCCCTGGTGGCCAAGGCTTTCCGCCATGGTTTCTACTGGCCCACGGCCTTCAAAGACGCCGAGTCGCTCGTCCTCAAGTGTGAGGGTTGCCAACGCTTCAGCAAGCGCAACCACCAGCCAGTTTTAGCCCTCCAGACCATCCCGATCACTTGGCCTTTCGCCGTCTGGGGGATGGACATGGTGTGGCCCTTCAAGACCGCTCGAGGCGGCATGATGCACTTGCTGGTGGCGGTCGACAAATTCACCAAGTGGATCAAGGTGCGGCCGATCAAGAAGCTGGACGGGCCAACGGCCGTCCGGTTCATCAAGGACATCGCAGTGCGCTACGACGTCTGACACAGCATCATCACGGATAACGGCACAAACTTTGCCAAAGGCGCTCTGGCGCAATACTGCTCAGTCTCTGGCATCTGGCTTGACCTGGCCTTCGTTGCTCATCCTCAATCCAATGGCCAGGTTGAGCGGGCCAAAGGCTTGATCTTGTACGACATCAAGCCACCACTCGTCGAGCCCCTCATCCGCTCACCCGGCAGCTAGCTCGATGAGCTGCCAGCCGTCCTCTGGAGTCTCCGGACAACGCCAAACCGGTCGACCGGGTTCACCGTTCTTCCTCGTCTACAGAGTAGAAGCCATCATCCCGACCGACATCGAGTTTGACTCGCCGCGAGTCGCAATGTACACAGAAGCTCAAGCCAAAGAAGCATGAGAAGACGGTGTCGACCTACTCGAAGAAGCTCGCCTGTTGGCCCTCAGCCGCTCGGCCATCTATCAGCAAGGCCTGAGGCATTACCACAAAAAGAAGATCAAGCCCCTTGCATTCCGCGAGGGAGACCTCATCCTCCAGTTTGTCCAGCAGCAAGCCGGCCAGCACAAGTTGTCCTCCCCATGGGAGGGCCCCTTCATCGTCAGCAAAGCATTGTGTGATCGCAACGCCTACTACCTCGACGCGCGCAAGCTGAAAAAACACAAGAGAGACACCGCCGGCAAAGAAACAAGCTGGCCTTAGAATGCAGAGCTCCTCCGGCCGTTTTACAGTTAGTTGTATGCACATATGTATCGCTGCCTTTTGTAGTTCAATGAAAGACAATGGGACCCCCGAACGACACTCGGGGGCTACCTTTCCCTACCCAAAGTATTGTGTCCCGCACATCCTTATGATTTTATGCCCTCCGCTGTCGGGTCAGCCTGTCCGGCTCGGGGGCTCGGGGGCTAGCTGGCTTGACTGCAACCCGCTATCCCCCTTAGTGCATCCCGGCGTGTCCGAGTTGCCGAGGCCCTCCGCTTCGCCCTAAGCCGCAGTCCGGCTTCGGCTGCTGGTCGGCAAGAACCAAGGGCCAAAGCACCGGCACGCCAAAAAATGCTAAGTTGGACTTGCCGCATCGGTCAATCTGGCCTCATCGCACCAAGTTCCCGAACGACCGGCTATGCGCCAGCCGGCTTTGCCGGTTGCCGCCAGCCGGCCCAATGGGTGTTTCACTCGCGCTCAATGTTTGAAAGGCCTAAGTACTGCGCGCTCTTTCCCAAGGCCGAACTCCTTGTCACAGACCGAAACCTGGCTGTTCGACTCGCGGGGGGCGGGAGGGGGGGGGAGGCCCAAAGAAGGAACAAGCAAGAAAAAGCTTAAGAACAAAGAACAAAAGTGCAAACACTCGCGAAAATATTTACATTGCAGAAATAAAGGCCCACGGGCGAAGTTCATTACATTCACCATACACCCCAGTGGGTGGGTGGTCTTGTCACTTAACAAAATGCGATAAAAGTAAAGCAGGATGGCTTCAGGCGGCTCTCGTGTCGGGTTGTGCGAACGCCGGCTCCTCTGCGGTGGCCTCCAGGTTCACCGAGGCGCCGGTGTCGTCCAACCCGGTCTCACTGTCCGCATAAGGGCCCGACTCCCCGGAGCTACCCGCCGGGTCGTCGAGCACCAGGCCGAAGTCGTCGGGTGGCACCTCCACACCGTCTTCGGTCCGCTCCACCTGGAACTCATCGTGCGAAGCAAACGAGGCCAGGTAGCTGGCCCGCGCGGCAATCCGGCCTGCCTCCGCCGCCAGCTAGGCCTCCGCGCCGGCCCGCTGGGCAGCCAGCTGGTTCAGGTTCACACCTGGATACCAAGACATAACGAACCAAGCGCCAGGTCTGCACCGGCTCGGGCCGCGGAGATGCGCCACGCATGAAGCCGTGCCGGTCCTGCTTCCAGCCAGCGCGCTAACTGCGTGAAGCTGCTGGGCACAACGGCGCCCGGCCAAAGGGCCGCCGCCATCCCCAACCCGACCTCAGCCAGCCGCGTCGTCTGCGTGTCCAGGGCCCGCAGGCGGGCCTTGGCGGCGTGCATGATCTCCGAGAAACTCCAGGCAATGTTCGGGTCAAGTCCGGCACCCGTGTCCGCCTGGGTCACCCGGTGAGCAAGCACGGCCTCCTCCGCCATCTCTTGCGTTTCTGGGAAGAACTCTATCAAGTGGAGAAACAAAACAGTTAGCCACGAAAAAACTCAGCCGGCTCGCAACCCGGCGAAATCAATGGAGAAACACTTACTGGCGAGAAGCTTGTCCAGATGCTGCGCCTCACACAACATACCGTGCCGCTCCAAGTTCCCGGCGTGGTCGCTGGCTTCAAGCTCCTTCTCGAGCTCGGCGACCTTGTCGACGGCCGCCTTCAGCTCGTCGCCCCTCGAGGTAGCCGCCTTGTCGCGCTCGTCCCCAAGTCTAACGAGCTCTGCCTGGTGGGCCTCCGCCGCCTTGGCGGCCTCCGCCTTTAGCCGCTCCACCTCGGCCTGGAGCTGGCCGTTGTCGGCGATCGCCTGATCGTGCTGCTGGCCGGCTTCAACCAGCCGGGTCCGCAGGTCCGGCACCTCGGCCATGGCGGCTGCACAGCAAAGCTTCAAAGTCAAGATGACGGAAGAAAAGAAAAAACACTTTAAGATTCGACCCAACTATTTCATAGTTGGCCCGAATCTCGGGGGCTACACCCAGTGGGTGCGCTAGAGTGCCCCCACTAAGAACATGCAAAACATACCTTCGGTGAGACAGAGCACCTCCTCCTTGGCGGCAACCTGTGCCTTGACCTAGTGGAGCTTCTCCAGAAGCCGGTTATGAATACTGACTCGAAGGCCGTCCAGGTGCTGCAGGAAAGCAAGGATTGACATGAACCACAAAGACATTTTTTAAGATTTGACCCAACTACTTCGTAGTTGGCTCGGGGGCTACACCCAGTGGGTGCGCTAGCGTGCCCCCACTGACAAGCAGGAAAAACAAGTAACAGGACTTACGATCACGGAGCACTCCAGCTCCCGCACCCGCTCCAGCTCGCTCTGGGCGAAGGACTGAATCCGGTCTGCGCGCCCGCGAAGATGCTGGCGCACGGCGTCCATCGTCGCCTCCTCCTGCGAACGCGGCCCGAAGACGGCCCCGTCGGACCCGGCCCGAACGTGCTGCGACTCGGCAACCGGGCCGCTTCCCGGTACCTGCTCTGGGTTCACGACAACCCTTGGTGGCGGCACCACCAAGGCGCGTTCGTTCCCCGCTGGCTCCTCCGCGGCCGACGTCGACTCTGACGCTCTGGACGGTGTCGCCTCCGGTGCTCTGGCCGGCGTCACCTGCGGCGTCCCGCCCGGGGCGGCATCCCTGGCGCGCCCCTCCTCCGCCCGCTCGGCCACGTCGTTCCAGGGTGGAGTGTCTATGACCATCCTCTCCACCTCCGGATCGTCGATGGCCGGCTCCGGGTCGCGCTCCTCCTCCGCCGACGGCTCGACAACCGTCTCCGCCGGCTCCATGCCCTCCGGCATCTCCGGCCGGGCCTGGTCCGCGGTGGCCTCCCCCTTGCCCCCGCGGCCCTCGCCCGTGCGTGGGCCGAGGCCTCCGCCATCTCCTCCTCGGCCCTGTTCCAGTCCTGCCAAGCCAAGCGCTCGGCGTCCTCCGGGTCCAGACCGAGGTCCTCCTCAGGCGGGCCCTCAGGCAGGTCGATGGCGCTGCTCCGGGTTCTCCAGAACGAGAAGCCACCCCCGGACGCGGTGTCCGTCGCCGCCAATTGCAAGTCTAGTGGCGTCCTGGCTCACACCAAGAAAATGTAAGAAAAGCGCAACCAGGCAGCATGTCGGAATCAACAAAGAAACTTACCCGATCACTGTCGGGATGGCCTGCCTTGCCGGCGCCGTCGGGATGACCCGGCGCGCCCTCTTGGCGCCCGTCTTGCCGCGCACTGCCGGCCCCTCCACCGCGCGCTTCATGGCCGGCTTCGGCGCCGCATCGTCCTTCCCGTGCGGGCGGCTTGCCGTTGCCGGCACACGGGACGACCCAGCGTCGGCCGTCTTCTTCGGCCGCCTTGGGGGGTCAATGCTGCCGTCCCCTCCCCTTGCCGGCGCTGCACCACCAGCGTGCGTTAAGATCTCCGCGTCGTCGTCCGACCAGTCTCGCAAGAGGTCTGGGTGCGGAGACTTACCCGCACGGCACGCCGCGCCGGCTTCAGCGTCAGCCGGCTTTGGGTTCTCGGCGAAGGATTCCACCCCCTCCGAGCGGGCCTGCTCGACGGCCGATACCTGGATGGCGTTCAGCAGCACCTCCCGCGTCGCGTTGGGGCGAAGAAGGAGTTGAGACATTGAGAAAAAGGGGGACCAAGGACTCACTGCTGGCGCCGGGTGCTCTGCGTTGTAGGGCGCCTTCCCGAAGCGCCAGTCGGGAGCCATCCCGGCCTTGGAGATGCCGTTCACCCGTTCGGCAACCTGCTCTGGCGACAGCCTCCCGGACGACATCCGGGTAGGATCCCGACGGTCACCCATCTGGCCGATGATGTGTGCCCGGCGTTGCAGTGGCAGAACCCGACGCGCGATGAAGGCGACAACAAGATCCGTCCCCTTGAGCCCCTCCCACGCAGTCATCTCCCCGATCCGGCTGCACAGGTTTTGCATCCCCTGCGGCGGGTTCTTGGGCATGTAGCCCCAGTTCATCTTGGCGAGCGGCTGCTCATTGATGAACGAGGGCAAGTTGATGGCGTCGCCTCCTCCGCCGACGTGGCGAACATAGAAGAAGGTATTCTGCCACTTCTTGGTAGAATCCTTAATGGGCATCTTGGGTAACACCCCGTGCGGCCAGACCGAGACGACGGCGGCCCCGCAGTAGGACATAGCCCCGGCCTCCGGCCCCTGCTACTTGAGGAAGAAGAGGCGGCTCCAGAGCTCCATGTCTGGCTCCACCCCCAAGTAACCCTCGCAGAGGGTGACGAAACCAGAGAGCTGCAGCACGGCATTCGCACCCAGATGGTGCAGCTACAGCCCGAATAAGGACAGGAAAGTGCGGAAGAAGACGCTCGTTGGGAGGCCCAGCCCACGTTTGAAGTGGCTGTAGAAGACCACGCGCTCGCCATCTTGTGGCTGCGGCTCCACCTCCCCTCCGGGCGCGCGTGCGGCTACCTCCGCCGTCGACAGCAATCGCGGGGTGTCGCGGAGATACTGGATGTCGGCGTCGATGACAATGGAGCCCTCCAACAAGCCCTTTGGCAGCGCCATCTGTGGGGCTCTACGAAGGTGCGAAGCACGGAGGCGAGAAGGAGCTAGCGCGGCCAGAGGGCGACTCGGGTGGCGCGTGACATTCTGGTGGGCGGCGAGCTCGAGGGTTGGGTAGAGAAAAGAAGGACGAGGCGAGGGGTGCGTGCGTGAGAATTGCTGCCGCCCCTCCCTCCAATTTTATAACCGCGGCCAAACATGGGGAAGTGGGATCGGCTGCGCCCGTGTTTCCACTTCCCCGCATTATGTGGGCATGTTTCCCCCACGAATTAACTACCCCGGGAAGTGCAACCGTCTACGGCGGCCGCAATCAATCCTCGCGCGTGGGCCAAGGACGCGACATGGCGGGCCCCAGCCCGCTGTTATGTCCCGTCACGCGCGTGGCCTGGCAGGGCCTCTTCGGCCGCTATTCACCATGTGGCACCCGTGTCGGGCCATGGGAGGCGCGCCCCTTCCCCTTCAAGATTCGGCGGAGGCCTCAGTTTCCCGCCCGTACCGGGATGCCGCGATCCGGCTTCCGGAAGCCGGCACACAGTGGGTGTTGCCGGACCCAGCGGTCGTAAGCTTCGTCAACTTTAGCCGCCTTCTCAGGGGGTGAAACTGCGAAGGCCCCCCTGCTTGAAGCCGGCGAGCCTTCACGGCTTCAGGGACTACTGTTGGGGGGATGGACCCCGGGCAGGCAACGGAACCCGGATCCCTTCAAAAAACATCAGGGCTGGCAACGCCCCTCAAACTGGCTTGCCCCTGGCCGGCTTCCCAGCACAACCCGGTCAGGTCCTACAACCCGGCCAAGCCAGCTGGCGCATGCCGGCCGGCCCTCACCCAAGTCAAACCTTCATCGACAAATAAGCATGGCCATAGTGCGCCCCCCTTTACGTCGGCCCTGACGGGCGCGGCTGTCGTGCCGACCAAGCCCCCGCCTGGGGCGGGCGGTATCCTGGAGGCGTGGCTCTGTAGCAGGACGACACAGCCGCCCCATGACGACCACCGTGGCGTGGCTACAGTACCCAGCAGCCGGCCGTACCCGCGCCCGGCAGCCCCGGTACAGCCCGCACCCGGCGAACCCGGCGCCCCGCTGCCGGCTCCTAGACACTGACACCCCGGCCCCGCGCCCATGTATCTTTACCATTATAACCCTGGGGGTCGGCCTATAAGACCCCCCAGGAGGCCTCCATGCATGGGGCGATGACTAGTTAACTCTACACACACACTCACATCCATCTACACGGAGAAGGAGCAGCCTATGCACTGGCCTGCCTTCCTCCCTCCCCAAAACAGCTCTAGGAGCAAGCTTGTACCATCCTCATATAAACCACACTCGGCAAGACTAGGGGTATTATCTCTCCGGAGAGCCCCGAACCTGGGTACGTCTTGTGTCTCGCACTCACTCGTGCCAACCTCGCCTCTGGAGCCCACCAGTTGCCTCTTGCCTATCTCTCTCTTTAGCCACCCCGTGGCATTTGCCGTGCGCCCACCACGGCATGGTCTTCTCCTCGGTACGACTCAACAAAAAGGAAAAGAATTTCAGAGAAACACACTAAAATATTTTTGGAGTTTTTAGTTTTTTTTAAGAAGGCAAATTAAAAAGAAAGAAAAAATAAAAATGAGAAAAACTATTTACACGGGAGAGCTCCCAACAAGCACACAGAAGAACAAGGAAATCTTTTTGAGTTTTCTTTTACTACAACTAATTAAACTAGAAAGAAAAACCGAAAAGAAGCAAGAAACATTTTTTTTGGATTTTCTCAAAGTTTTTCAAACACACAAGAAGAAAGCGAGAAAATAAATCTAACATGGATAATACAATGAAAGAGTGTGAACACCGACAACTGGAATGAAATGTGTGAACATGAATGTAATGTCGGTGGAAATACGTACTCCCCCAAGCTTAGGCTTTTGGCCTAGCTTGGTAATCACCACTCATAGTGGCCATCCGGTCCCATCTCGAAATGCTGTGGAGTGGGTACCTGAGCGTCCCAGTCCTAAGGCTCCTCCTCTACCTCTGCCTGGGCGTTCCGGTAAGCAATAATGTCCTCAGGCATGATCCTGTATCCGTCCCTGGCAATAGAATCAAACAAAGCAGGTGCAGGCAAAGGAATAATATCACGGGAATCCACACTGAAAACCAGGTTGTAAGGAATATTATTAATGGAGTTATAAATATCAGTAAACTAGTGATCCCTCATTGCCTAGTGATCTAGGTAAACTCGTGTCAAAGGAAAATCATGTTAGCTTATCTGAACATTAAAGTGACTTGCTAAGCGAGTGGCATAAATACCACCATGAATTTTGCACTTGCTTTTCATAAGGTGTAGACGACGTGCAATAATAGCCCCTAGGTTATATGTGTGATCATCGTATAATGTACGGCGTAAGATGGTGAAGTCAGGAGCACTGAGTGCACTGACCTTCTCTCTAGCAATTAAACATTTAGCAATAAATAGAGCAAAGTAATGCACAGAGGGAAACTGCAAGCTACTGGCAGTGACCTTCGACACACCCCTCTCATCTCCCACTGACAAAGTATGATAAAAGCCCTCGAACTCTGCAGGCCTAGTCTCTGTTATTTCCCCATCAGAAGGGATCAAGCATATATCACAAAAATCTGTAAGTGGTATCTGACAGGTTTCAGAGTATAAATTAAACTGCACCTCAGGAGGATCATTCCTACTCAGAAAATGGAAACTTTGCACAAAGGAATTTGTAAGGAGATAGTATTGTTCACACTCAGCTGCGATGAAGTCAGTAAGCCCAGCATTAGCAGCGAATTGTGCGAACTCTTGATGGATCTCGGCCCCATCCGTGAAGGGATTATGCGGCCATTCGCACGGTCGCACTTCCGCCCTTCTTCGAGTATGAAGGTCATTGTCCGATGATTCCCCAATGACTCCCTTAGCATTTTTCTTGGAGGCAAACTTCCTAAAGAAACTCATCTTATTCCTACGAAAAAAATCTGAAAATTTTAGTCCACAAAATTTTTGTCAACAAAACTTCACAAGATTGATAGCAACTACTCATAAGGAGGCATAGAGGCTATATTAAAAATTCAAACTACTTAGAACTCTAAGAATTCAACATGCAAGCTCATCTACAGTAGCACCAAGATTAGCTAATTATTCAAAATATAATCCACTAAAGCAAAAACTAATTGGAGCAATGGAGGAGTCACATACCAAGTAGCAATCCCCCAAAACAGTTTCAGAAACAGAGCTTCGAGCAAAGAGATAGAAATCCGCGAGTTTGAGAGCAAGAACACGATAGAGAGAGAGAGCAATGGTGATTTTTTTCTGCAAGTAGGAGAAGGAATGGGCTGAAGAGATAAGTGAGGGGGCCCACGTGGGGACCACAACCCACGAGGGCGTGCCTGGGGCTGCTAGCACGCCCAGGTGGGTTGTGCCCACCTGGTGCACCCCCCTCTGATGTTATTTGCACTAAAAATTCAGAAATATTCAGAAAAAAATTGTATCAAATTTTTAGGGTATTCTGAGAACGTTTATTTTTGGGTCATTTTTTATTGCACGGGAAACTCAGAAAACAGACAAAACATGGCATTTTATTTTATTTAACTAAGAAAAATAGAAAACAAAAGTTGAGAGCAGAAGATTGTGCTTACTAAATTCATCAACTTCATACCTCTAAAAAATGATCCATTAATAAGGTTGATCAAGTCTTATTAACAACCACCTTCGATTAGCATGAAACCGAAGAACTTTCGTACAACACTAAGTTACCTCAACGGGGATATGCATGTCCCCAACAATAAACATTTCATATTTCTTTTTGACAATAGGTAGAGGTAGTTGAAAACTTCCAACAGTGAGTGTCGGAGATTTTTCAATAACATTAATACCATTCACTTGGAATTGTTTCTTCGGAAAGTGCACCGTATGCTCATTACCATTGATATGAAAAGTGACGTTGCTTTTATTGCAATCAATAACAGCCCCTGCAGTATTCAAGAAGGGTCTACCAAGGATAATCGACATGTTGTCGTCCTCGGGCATCTCAAGTATAACAAAGTCAGTTAAGATAGTAACATTTGCAACAACAACGGGCACATCCTCACAAATACCGATAGGTATGGCAGTTGATTTGTCAGCCATTTGCAAAGATATTTTAGTAGGTGTGAGTTTATTCAAATCAAGTCTTTTATATAAGGAGAAATGCATAACACTAACACCAGCTCCTAAATCACACAAAGCAGTTTTAACATAATTTCTTTTGATGAAGCAAGGTATAGTTGGTATTCCTGGATCTCCAAGTTTTTTGGGTACTCCATCCTTAAAAGAATAATTAGCAAGCATGGTGGAGATTTCAGCTTAAGGTATTTTTCTCTTATTAGTGATGATGTCTTTCATATATTTTGCATAAGGGGCCATCTTTAAAATATCAGTCAAGCGAGTGCGCAAAAGACTGGCCTAAGCATTTCAGCAAAGCGTTCAAATTCTTCATCATCTTTTTTCTTAGTTGATTTAGGTGGAAAGGGCATGGGTTTCTGAACCCATGGTTCTCTTTTTCTTCCATGTTTTCTAGCCACAAAGTCTCTCTTATCATATCTTTTATTTTTAGGTTGTGGGTTATCAAGATCAACAGTTGGTTCTATTTCAACATCATTATCTGGTTGCTTATCATTGTCTGGTTGAGTGTCTTCATGAACATCATCATTTTCTTTTTCATTATCATTAGATGAATATTCATTACCAGATTGAGTTTCAGCATAAAAAATAGAAGCATCATTATTATCTTCAGGAGGTTTTTCTATCTCAGGTTCACTAGAGGTATGCAAAGTCCTATCATTTTTCTTCTTCTTTTTATTTTTAGAAGGACTAGGTTCATCAGTATTAATTCTTTGAGAGTCTTGTTCAATTCTTTTAGGGTGTCCTTCAGGATAAAGTGCTTCCTGAGTCATCTTACCTCCTCTAGTTGCTACTCTAACAGCAAAGTCATTTATATTGTTGTTCATTTCATCAAGTAATTCTCTTTGAGATTTAGCAACTTGTTCTAATTGAGTTTGAACCATGGAAGCATGTTTTCCTACACCTCTTACATCATTGGAGATTCTAAATAACAAGTCACTCAAACAAGCAATCATATCAGAATTATATTTCAATTGTTTCATAACATTGGCATTGAAGTGATCTTGTTTCATAATGTAGTTGTCAAACTCATATAAGCACTGACTAGGATGTTCATTATAAGGGATATCACCTTCATCAAACTTTAATAAAGAATTTACCTCTACCACCTTTGGTGGTGGTGTGTCAAGTCCATGTATTTCTTCAATAGGTGGTAAATTTTTAACATCCTCTGCTTTAATACCTTTTTCCTTCATACTTTTCTTTGCTTCTTGCATATCTTCAGGACTGAGATATAAGATACCCCTCTTCTTCGGAGTGGGTTTAGGCGGTGGTTCAGGAAGAGTCCAATCATCATAATTTTTCAATATATTATTCAATAATTCCTCAGCTTGTTCAACCATTCGTTCCCTGGAAACACAACCAGTACAACTATCTAGGAAGTCCCTAGAAGCATCGGTTAGTCCATTATAGAAGATATCAAGTATTTCATTTTTCTTAAGTGGATGATCAGGCAAAGCATTAAGCAATTGGAGAAGCCTCCCCCAAGCTTGTGGGAGTCTCTCTTCTTCAATTTGCACAAAGTTAAATATTTCCTGTAAGGCAGCTTGTTTCTTATGAGCAGGAAAATATTTTTCAGAGAAGTAATATATCATATCCTGGGGACTACGCACACAACCAGCAGCAAGAGTATTGTACCATATCTTAGCATCACCCTTTAATGAGAATGGAAATAATTTGAGAATATAGTAGTAATGAATTTTCTCATCATGAGCAAAAAGGGTGGCTATATCATTTAACTGAGTAAGATGTGCCACAACAATTTAAGTTTCATAGCCATGGAAAGGACCAGATTCAACCAAAGTAATTAACTCTGGGTCGACAGAGAATTCATAATCCTTATCATCAACAAAGATAAGTGAAGTAGCAAACTTAGGATCACATTTCATTCTAGCATTCAAAGATTTTTCTTTCAATTGCATAATAATTTCTTAAGATCATCTCTATCATTGCAAGAAAGAAAATCTCTAGCTGTCGCCTCATCCATAACATAACCTTCACGTATCTTAGGCAATTCATATCTAGGAGAGGTAGGCCTAATAGGTGTTTCAAGATTCTCAGTTTCAAGTACTTCATCAGTTTCAGCATTCTCAATATCTTTAGCTCTAGCAATTTGTTCATCAAGAAATTCACTCAGTGGCGCATTATCAACAAGCAAGGTACTAGCATCATCATGAGTATCATTCATAGCAGAAGTAGCATCATCAATAACTTGTGACATATCAGGATTAATAGCATGTGGTGGTGTTGCAAGTCTACTCAAAATAGAAGGTGAATCAAGTGCAGAGCTAGATGGCAATTCCTTACCTCCCCTCGTCTTAGAGGGAAAAATCTTAGTCTTGGTATCCTTCAGATTCTTCATAATGATAAATAGATAATAATCCCAAGTGACGCAACAAATATAGCTATGCTCCTAGGCAATGGTGCCAGAAAAAGGTCTTGATAACCCACAAGTATAGGGGATCGCAACAGTTTTCGAGGGTAGAGTATTCCACCCAAATTTATAGATTCGACACAAGGGGAGCGAAAGAATATTTGAAGGTATTAGCAGTTGAGTTGTCAATTCAACAACACCTTAAGATTAATTATCTGCAGCAAAGTGATCAGTAGCACAGTAGTATGATAGTTTTGATAGCAGTGGTAACAGTAATAGTAACAGTAACGGTAACAGTGATAGCAATGATTTTGTAGCAAGTGTAATAGTAGCAATAGCAATAGTAACTTAGCAAGAACAATATGTGAAAAACTCATAGGCATTGGATCGGTGAAGTCGTTGGATGATATTCATCATATAACAGTCATAACCTAGGGCGATACAAAGCTAGCTCCAGTTCATAAATATAATGTAGGCATGTATTCCGTAAATAGTCATACGTGCTTATGGAAAGAACTTGCATGACATCTTTTGTCCTACTCTCCTGTGGTAGCGGGGTCCATAAGGAAACTAAGGGATATTAAGGCCTCTTTTAATAGAGAACCGGAACAAAGCATTAACACATAGTGAATACATGAACTCCTCAAACTACGGTCATCACCAGAAAGTATCCCGAATACTGTCACTCCGGGATTTACGGATCATAACACGTAGCAGGTGCATATAACTTGCAAGATCGGATCAACATAGATATAATGGTGAAAACATAAACGGTTCAGATCTGAAATCATGGCACCAGGGCCCAAAGTGACAAGCATTAAGCATGGCAAAGTCATAGCAACATCAATCTCAGAACATAGTGGATACTAGGGATCAAGCCCTAACAAAACTAACTCGATTACATGATGAATCTCATGCAACCCCTCACCGACCAGCGAGCCTACGAAGGAATTACTCACTCCCGGTGGGGAGCATCATGGAATTGGCGATGAAGGAGGGTTGGTGATGATGAAGATCAAAGATTCACCTCTCTGGAGCCCTGAACGGACTCTAGATCTCGCCTCTCGATGAAGAACAGGAGGTGGCGGCGGCTCCATCTCGTGAAACGCGATAATTTTTCCTCCCTGATTTTTTCTCCAAAAATAGGTATTTATAGCATCGGAGATAGGGTCAGTGGGGCCACCAGGTGGGCACAACCCACCTGGGCGCGCCCTGGTGGGTTGTGCTCATCTAGGGGCCCCCCTCCGGTGGTTCTTGGCTCCAGTATTTTCTTTTATTGTAAAAAAATCTCCAAAAAGTTTCGTTCCATTTCGAGAACTTTTTTTTCTGCACAAAAACAACACCATGGTAGTTCTGCTGAAAACAGCATCAGTCCGGGTTAGTTTCATTCAAATCATGCAAATTAGAGTCCAAAACAAGAGCAAAAACGTTAGCAAAAGTAGATACGACGGAGACGTATCAATTGCCCCGGCGTGCGTATGGGCTGAGTCTCCCTCGTGCCTTCCGCGATGGAGAGTGTGGTTCGAGTTTCTGTGTAGTGACCCGACCTCAAATGGTAAAGCCTCTGTGTATCTGTGTCATCCCTGGATCAGTATGCTGGCACACACAATACATCAATGTATATATCAAAGTGCAATCACATGTATAAATAACGTAAAACTAATATATACCTCATAAGTCTTAGCGAAAACAGTCAATCGGATGTGGAGTCCCATCAACGCCATCGGCAAGTTGAGTGTAGACAGTAACCCTATATTGTACTCTTACTCGTCGGAAGGAATATCTGCAACATGAGACGTTGCAGCCGTGTAGGTCAGTACATTGAATGTACCGGCAAGATCACAATAAGATAAAGTAGATGATAAGACTACTCTACATGCAATATGGCTTTGTGGCTCTGTGACTAAGTTTTGTTTTGCATAAAAGCTAATTTTATTTTCCTACAACAAAATAATGTCAAGGAATCTCTACTACAAAGCAGATACCTATATATGACATGGTTCCACCAACCGATGTCTCATAGCCCATAATAATAATAAGTGGCCCTCAATTAATTATCAGTCCGATGTTGAGAGTTCCGAGATATATCCAAGTCCAGAGGCTCAAATTGTCCGTATCCGTGGACGCGGCTAATCGATTAGATTTTAACTCTACAGAGTGTTGTGCACTTTACCCACAAGATTTGATCCCTCTTTTTACGTTCTCGCACTTCAGGGTGTTTGAGAACAAGATGACCGAAATATGGTCTTCCGAATAGTTCCTCTGACCACTGTTCGGTGCTCATCCAATCATACTGTAGTTCTATATCTGCTAGCACCGTCCCAGCCAGAGTCACAACTAAGGTAAACCAAGCCAGAGCCCATAATGACTTGCGGTTGCACAGGTAAGCTTCTGGGCATGAAGTATTCTTCCGTCTCTTTGAGCCTGGGTGGAGCTTTCCGCATGATATCACGGCGCCTCTCCGGAATCTGAGTACTAGATGCATCATATGTACCCTTCTTAACCATTCTCCACCCAGAGGTATATTGAATTCTTATTATCTCGAGTCTTAAAGTTTTGAGGTCCTGTAGATGTAGGCCTTGAAGATGCCATCTTGAAGTTGTCGTCATTGACATAGAGTCCTCCTTCTCACACCACTCACGAACTCTCATACCAATCCCTGTCTACTAAAGTGTAGCATTAAAATAATTGACGTTCCCGAGCTTGGTAACAGGGGTGTGGGTTCCAACCTCATGCTTCTACTCAACTACAAGATTTAGTATACTACTGGAGGAATGGTGAAAAAGGTGACACTAAATGCAATTTAAAAACATAGGTATGTAAACATGGTCAAAGTGAACTTGCCTGGTATTACTTAATGAAGATATTAACGCTCTCGGAAACTTGATAAAACTATTCGTCACTTCGAGAAAATCTATATAATCAAACATAATATTCACATGAGCAAACAATTCTAGCAATTAATACTATCAATCAAAATAACAATCAAAAGGTAATAAAGAAAACAATAATGGAATCAAAGGAAACCAAAATAAAAATCCAAAGAAAATTTTAAAGAAAAGTAGAGAGAAACCAACTCACACAAATTCTATCATAACAACACTAAATTACTCTAAACACTCAAATAAAAGAAAATAAACTAATTAAAAAACATTTAACAGCAATCAATTTAATAAACAATTAACTACTAAAAGGAAATACTTTAATAGCGAAATACTATCTAGTTTCACCAAAACAACTATACTAACAATAAAACACTAAAACCATACTCAATTATTATAAAAACTAATCTATTTCTAATTAACAGAAACAACAATAAAATAACTTGAAGTGGCAAAAAGAATTACTTGTGACAATAAAACTATTCTATTTATTCTAGTTAAATAACTAAACAACAACCAAACAAAACAGTAGCTAAAATAATAATAATTAATTATATAAATTTATCTACTGTAATCTAAGAGAAGCATATAACCACATGTAAAAATCTAACAAAAAAACTAACTAAAATTAATTAAAAACAATAATTAAATGACTAAAACAACTATATAAACAAAACAATACTGTTTTAGCTAAAAACCTAATTTAAATAAAACTAAAAATGAATAACACAATGCTACTGGATAGGCCAATCAATAGCAAAACGGTGGCAAAAAGAATCAATAAAAATATAATATAAAACTCAAGATATAGCCAAATTAGTTATTTGAACAAAATTAAGCAAATTCAAAATTAAAATTACTCAAATTTGAAATTCAAGTGCACCATCATAAACTTCATAAAATTTTGAAACTATAGCAAAAAGAATCACTCAATTTGGATAAGTAGACTAATATATATGATTTTTCTAAGATTGCTACTTTTCTGAAAAAAATGAAATACGGGATTTCTTGGATCTCACCGGAGTGGTCGTCGGAGTTGGGGAAGAAGATCGGATCCGATTTTACGGGGGCTCCTAGAGGAAGGAGAGCACGGGACGCAGGAGAGGAGATCACGGCAACCTCAGAGGATGCCGTGACATGGACGGCGCAAGCCTTGGGCAGCCTGGAATGGCCGCCGGAGTTGAAGAACTCCGGCGAGCAACTGCTCTCTAGGGGGAGGGTGGTTCGGGCTCCCGTAGGACGGTTTTGGTCGAGGGAAGTGAGGGAGTCCATGGGGTGGTACTTATAGGCGAGGAGGAGGCGTCCAGGTGCGGCCTCCACGGCGGCAAAAAAATGGCAAGGCCGGATCTCCGGCGAGCAATATTCGGGGAATTAATGGCCTCTTTAATTGGAGGAGGAGGTGTAGGGGAAGGAGGGAGATACATTGAGCGAGATTTGGGGCGAGGGGGGCCAAGGGAAGGGGGTGGGGCGTAGGGGAGGTGCTACCTCTGTAAGTTTTTTTTTTAGAATCGCTACCTCTGTAAGTGTGTGCGTGTGTGCTGGAGGTAGGAGATGAGCACGGGAAGATGGGCCACAGGGCTCAGTGGGCTTCGGCCTTTTTTTAACAAAAAAAAGATCAGAAATAAATAAATAAATAGAGAGAAATAAATTCTACTTTTATATAGACATATTATATATCAAATTGTCAGAATAAAATTTCTTAAAACATGAACTATTTTTAGGGGCATATTAAAATCTACTAAAATTCCAATAAATGCAAATGCATTCTGTGGCCATTTAAATAATTCAAATTAAATTTTTAAATATTCAAAATAGCTCCAAAAATTATTTTCTCCTATTTTTCCATTGGAGGGAATCATTTTACCCTCAATTCCATATTTTATTATATAGGAGAAAATAATTTGCATAAAACCAAATAAAGCAATATTCAAATAAAAATAAGGAATGGTTATTAAATTTAATTCAAATATTTTTCAAACCACTTTTGGTTGGTTTCATAATTTATTTCCATATATTTATTTCCAATATTTGAAGGAGTCCTATTACCTTCTCTCTTTATTTATTTTGAAATACATGGAAAAGATTTTGAAACCCATACGGAGGATTTTCAAAAGTGGCTTAAATGCCATTTTGAAAATAGCCTCACTACTTCCCACTCTATTTCAAAATTTGAAGAAGTCATGTTATCTTCCCTCATGAAAAATCCTTCAGTGGCATGAAGTTTCTAGTTTGAAAATATTTTCAAATGGAATTCAAATCTTTTCAAATCCCTTTTCTTTTCTTTAATGGAAGAAGTCATATCATCTTCACTCTCGGTTTTTGTGATGAAATGAATTTTAGTTCCTAAGGATCAAAATGCAAAGTGAAAGTTTGGGAAAGTCATTTCATTCCCTCTCATTAAACTTTCAAAAAGTTTCAAATTTCACTCACTTTCAGTCAATCAATCATATTTATTTAATCAATATAGCATTCCAAAATTTAGAATTTTGGGATGTTACATTTTGAGGACATGTGTGATGTGGAAGATCTTGTGGAGGCGAGGACACAGGGGAGAAGAAGGCCAGATTTGGGGGCTGCGAGAGGAAAGATATGATATTTATGGTGTCCCTAACCCTTGCAGGCAGTTGCTACAGTTGTTTCATGTGTGATTATGTGTGTAGAAAAAACCTTGAAAATGCAAACGAGTTGTTTGCGATGGCTAGGAGCATCGCACACAATGCGTGGTGCGAGTACTCGTGTGTGATGATTTGTAAGTTACACTTATGTGTCCTTATGTTAACATGTGTGTGACAGCACATGACACGGCATACGGTTGTGTACTGGCATACCCGCAATGGACGATGACAGGATGGAGTTGGGCGACGGCGGAATCGCGGCTAGCGGCGCGATGGTCGGCTTGGCGGTCGACGGCCATGCCTTCGCCTCTCCCGACGATGGCAAGAGGAAGCAGGAAATGCGGTAAGAGCAAGCCGCCAGGTTAGCCAGGGTCATCCTAAAAGTAGATAGGGATCACCAGCGGGCGATACTGGTGGCTCGGCGCGGAGTGCGGCGGAGCAGGAACCGCGACGACGCAAGGACAACTGCGGCAGTGGCGACTGCCACACGAGGTGCAGCCTCATGTCCCAGATGGAGGAGGGCGCAATGCCGGACGTCACTGGGGCATGCGTGGGGGCCGTGATGGCAGCCCTGGTGAGAGCCAATGTCGTCTTGCCGGACGTCGCCGGGGCAGACCCGGCGATCGCTGATAACCCACAAGTATATGGGATTAATTGTAGCTTTTTAGATAAATAAGAGTGTTGAACCCAATGAGGAGATAAAAGGTACAATTTATATTCTCTTTAAGTTCTATCGACCACCGATACAACTCTACGCACACTTAACGTTTGCTTTACCTAGAACAAGTATGAAACTAGAAGTACTTTGTAGGTGCAAATGGATAGGTTTGCAAGATAATAAAGAACGTGAAAATAAAAGTTAGGTGTTATTCTAATTAAATTAGAATTAATTTAGCATAGCGAGTGTGGAAAAGTGGTGGTAGGATTTGCGGAATTGTCCCTAAGCAATTGGCTAAGTTACTAGATCGATAGCAAGTTTTTATGTGGGAGAGGCCGCTGCTAGCATGTCATCCCTTACTTGGAATTCTATGCACTTATGATTGGAACTATTAGCTAGCATCCGCAACTAATAACGTTCATTAAGGTAAAACCCAACCATAGCATTAAGATATATTGGCCCCCCTTCAATCCCATATGAATCAATTTCTATGGTAGGAAGAAGCTTCTGTCACTCTTGCCCTCCAATGCATAGTCCTATCAACATACAACTAACCCTATGGTGTGATCCACATGCGCGCTCATATGATGGGCACCAAAGGACAACAACATAACCACACGCAAATTAAACCAATCATAGCAATTCACCAATCACCCGAAAGGACAACAAAAATCTACTCAAACATCATAGGATGGCAACACATCATTGGATAATAATATGAAGCATAGAGCACCATGTTCAATTAGGGGGTACAGCTGGTTGCGGGAGAGTGGACCGCTGAATATAGACGAGGGAAGGTGATGGAGGTGTTGATGAAAATGACGAAGTTGTTGGAGTAGATCACCGTCACACGATGATTGCCCCAGCGGCGTTCCGGCGCCACCGGGAGAGAGGGGGAGATAGCCCCCTCCTTCTTCTTCTTCTTCTTCCTTGGCCTCCCCCTAGATGGGAGGAGGGTTTCCCCTTTGGTCCATGGTCTCCATGGCTCTCGGAGGGCAGGAGCCCCCTCCTAGATTGGATCTCTCTCTCTGTTCTCTTCTGTTTCGCATTCCTGTTTTCTGGCCGAAAACCGTTTCTTAAATTCCCGGAGACCCGTATATCCGACCGGGCTGAAATTTTAACATGAATATTTTCCCGATATTATCTTTCTTGCGGCGAAAGAAGGGGGTCAACCAACTTACGAGGTGCTCACAAGCCACCACGGCGCGCACCCCCCTGGGCGCGCCCTGGTGCCTTGGGGCCACCTCGGAGGCCGTCTTGCATTGATTATTCTTCCCAAAAATCACATATATTCCAAAATAAATCTCCGTAAATTTTTACCACATTTGGACTTTGTTTGATATGGATATTCTGCGAAACAAAAAACATGCAACAAACCGGAACTAGCACTGGCACTGGATCAATATGTTAGTCCCAAAAATAAAATAAAATGTTGCCAAAAGTATATGAAAGTTGTCATGAAACAATCAAAAATTATAGATATGATGGAGACGTATCAGCATCCCCAAGCTTAATTCTTGCTCGTCCTCAAGTAGGTAAATGATAAAAAAGGTGATTTTTGATGTGGAATGCTACCTAGCATAATCTTGATCATATAATCTAATCATGGCATGAATATTAAGACACGAGTGATTCAAAGCAATAGTCTATAATTTGATATAAAGACATCAATACTCAGGCATCCCAAGAAACAATCATGCCTTTCAGAATAAAAAATGCTAAAGAACGCTATCCCTACGAAATCATATAGCCTTGTCATGCTCCATCTTCTTAACACAAAATATAAATCATGTACTACCCCGGTGTCAGCCAAGCAATTGGTTCATACTTTTTAACGCGCTTCAGCTTTTTCAACCGCCACGCAATACATGAGCGCAAGCCATAAATATAGCACTATGGGTGGAATAGAATTTGGTGGTAGAGATTAATATGGAGAAGACAAAAAAGGAAGAAACTCTCACATCGACGTGGCTAATCAACGGGCTATGGAGATGCCCATCAATTGATGCCAATGCGAGGAGTAGGGATTGCCATGCAAGGGATGCACTATGAGCTATAAGTGTATGAAAGCTCAAACTGAAAACTAAGTGGGTGTGCATCCAACTTGCTTGCTCATGAAGACCTCGGGCATTTAAGGAAGCCCATCATCGGAATATACAATCCAAGTTCTATAATGAAAAATTCCCACTAGTATATGAAAGTGACAAGATAGGAGACTCTCTATATGAAAAACATGGTGTTACTCCGAAGCACAAGTGTGGAATAGGATAGTAACATTGCCCCTTCTCTCTTTTTCTCTCATTTTTTCTTCTCTTTTTTTTTTCTTTTTTTCCTTTTTTTGTTGGGCTCTTTTGGCCTCTTTTTTCCTTTTTTGTTGGGATCTTTTTTGCCTCTTTTTTTATTTCCTCACTGGGACGATGCTCTAATAATGATGATCATCACACTTCTATTTACTTACAACTCAATGTTACAACTCGACATCTAGAACAATATGACTCTATATGAATGCCTCTGGCAGTGTACCAGGATGTGCAATGATCTAGCGTAGCAAAGATATCAAAAAAACAGACAAGCCATGAAAATATCATGCTAGCTATCTTAGGATCATGCAAAGCAATATGACAATGAATGCTCAAGTCATGTATATGATGATGATGGAAGTTGCATGGCAATATATCGCGGAATGGCTATGGAAATGCCATAATAGGTAGGTATGGTGGCTGTTTTGAGGAAGATATAAGGAGGCTTATGTGTGATAAAGTGTATCATATCACGGGGTTTGGATGCATCGGTGAAGTTTGCACCAACTCTCGAGGTAAGAAAGGGCAATGCACAGTACCAAAGAGGCTAGCAAATTGCGGAAAGGTGAGAGTGCGTATAATCCATGGACTCACATTAGTCATAAAGAACTCACATACTTATTGCAAAAGTCTATTAACCCTCGAAGCAAAGTACTACTACGCATGCCCCTAGGGGGGAGGTTGGTAGGAGTTAACCATCGCGCGCCCCCGACCTCCACACAAAGGAAGACAATCAATAATAAATCATGCTCCAACTTCTTTGCATAACTAAAGACTATACGTGCATGCTTCGGGAATGACAAACCTTAACACCAATATTCTTACTAAACCACAATCATTCACTAGTACCTCCCACATATTACCATCTCTATATCGCAAAACTATTTCAATGAATCAAACATATCATATTCAGTGATCTATAAGTTTTATGTAGGATTTTATGACTAACCATGTGAATTACCAATTCCTATGGACTCTCTAAATAGATATAGGTGAAGCAAGAGAGTTTAATTCCTTCTACAAAAGATCGCACTCTAATAAATATAAGTGAAGCAAAAGAGCATTCTACAAATAACGGTTTTATAGATGTAGAGAAACAAGCATCCAAACTTCAAATGATATAAGCGAAGCATATGAAGCATTCTATAAAGCCATACTCAAAAGATATAAGTGAAGTGCAAAGAGCATTCTATAAATCAACCAAGGACTATCTCATACCAGCATGGTGCATCACTAAAAAAAATAAAATAAAAAGCACACGACACTCCAAGAATTTACGCATATCAAGTGAACAAAACAAAAACCAAAACATATTGATAATTGTTCAAGAAAGATGGGATGCCTTCCGCGACATCCCTAAGCTTAGACGCTTGAGTCTGTAAGTGCATCTAGTGCCCCTTAGTGGTTTTGGTGTATTGAAGACTTATAGGTTAAGGGACTAATGTGTTAGTGAGTGTACACAGGTCTTATAAGTCTCTGAGGAGTTTGATATATCCGATGAATGTCGACCCCTAAAAATGAATGTCTTCAAATGAAGACTTTGTGCTTTTCTTGAAGACTTTGAAAATGAGGAAATTGGTGTGACCTTGAAGATATTGATGCGAGGGCTGTGAAGCATGAAGACTTTTCTTTTCGTTGTTTCATTTCCTTCTTTTGAGTCATAGGAAACACCATACTATTAAAGGGGGTCGAGGTAATACTAAGGAAAAATTTCCAAGTGATGCTCATCTCAAAGCCTACACATACCCAATCCTTCGAGTGAAGCCTTTGGAAATCTCTTGCAGTTCAGTCAATTTCTTCAATGACAGATACAGAGTTCTTTTGGTCTCTGAGGAATTTGTTCTGACTGAGGAGTTAGGAATTCGCCAGTGCGAATTGCCTACAGTGAGGAACATGATAGCCCTAAGGAATTTCATGGTTCGAATTTCCGACCGTTGCTGTGCTTCACGCCAGCTGTCCAGATATCTTATCAATCCGACGGTCATATCATTAGGGGCATTTATGTCTTATCATGTCAGGCTACTCCCCGGCTATAAATAGGCGCCCCCTTCAACCACTAGCTGGTTCGCTACTCCGAGAGATATATTGACACTTGTCATTTAGAGCATCCTATCCTCCGAGGACTTTGAGAGAAAATCATTAGTGAGGAAAAAACCAAAACCCCAACACCTAAAACCCAAAGTGATTGAGCATCACTAAAGAGATTGTTCCTATGTGGAGCCGACACTTTTTACCTTTGAAGACTGTGCATCTTCCAGACGGCTAGGCGTCATGGTCTAGAGCAACCAAGAGGAATTGTGGATCGCCGGGTGACCAAGTCTGTGAAGGTTTGGAAGTCACCTTGAAGACTTACCACGAGTGATTGGGCGAGGTCTATGTGACCTTAGCTCAAGGAGAATACGGTAAGGACTATGTGTCCTTTGGTTTAAATACCAAGCCGCTCCAAGCAGACGTACAACTGTCACAACAGTTGGAACTGGTCTACCAAATCACTGTCTTCACCGAGCTACTGGTTCTATTTTCTCAACCCTTTCATTTCCTCGGTTACTTGCTACTGTGTAACACCCCCTCTGTAATGAGCTACAGTAACCCTCAGTGATTAAGCTAATCTTTTGCTAAACAGTGCTTGATCACCTTTGATTCAAATATCATTTGATTTCCACTTTGAAATCAAATTCAAATTTGCAAGTGAAATTTGAAGTCGCACAAAAGTTGCTGGAAAATTGTTCATCATTTAGCACAAATTCCCTAACTAATAATTGTTAAGGAAAACAACATCACCATCAAGCTAAGGTGGGCCACAACAATTTAAAACAATGCAAAAGAGGCATTTTAAATGCTTTTCCATTTGTATAAAAATTCAAACTTATTCTTTTGGTCCCAAACTTTTTCTGTCACTACCACTTATTGCAACATAATTGTTGGGCCAATTCCCACATTTTTGCAAAATGAAATGGTGGCTCAATTATTTGTTTTGCTCTCTAGTTAAAAGAAAAATAGAAGAACAAAAAGAAAAAGAAAAAGGCCCAGGGCACTGGACCTAAGTCCACAGTGCCGGCCCAGCCCGTTCCTCCCACTTGTCTCCCTCCTCCTGCTTATCCCGCGCCGCTGTCGTCCTCTGCACACGCGCGCGCCTGGCCCCCCCTCTCTCCCTGGTCGACAGCGCGATGCTGCGCCCTCCGTGGAGGATAAGGACAGAGCCCCGCGACCCCCTGGCGTCTCCCTCGCCTCACATTCCCCTCCCCACCGCCTCTCCACTCCCTCCCGAGCGCAACCATGGCGCCGCCATCGTAGAACACGCGGACGCCGGTGCCCATTCATCACTATGAGCTGTCCTGGAGCTCCGCAAGCGTCCACCGCTTCTTCCCCTGCCCTTCATTCATCGGGGGCGGCTCTACCTCAACCGCATTGAGCTCTTCCCCGCCACGGCCACAGTAGCCTTCCCTCCATCGATCCCCTCGACGGTGACCTCGTCGCGCCTCCCCGAGCCTTCCCGTCAACACTGTGAGCGCCGCCTCGCAACCCCTCTCTCTCTCTGCCGTCTCCTGTCGTCGTTTTAGCCGTGGTCGAGCTTGCATGCTCTGACCGCCGCCACCGCACCTCGTGCTGCTACTGTAGTGCCGCTCTGGCTCAACCGAGCGCGCCACCGAGTCCGTCCCGTCGCGTAGCTGTCGCCTGGTCCATCCTTTAGTTCCGAACGCACGCCGCTCCACCGACCTGTCGAGCGCCTGAACGCCACCTCCACCCAGCTCAACGCCGCCGCCGCTACGCTACACCCCCGCGCCATCCACGACCACCATCGGACGCGGCGCTCGACGCCCGTTTGAACACGACCAAAATCGCGCCAAACGGAGCATCACAGCGGGATTCCGGCGAACTCCGCCGAGGTTCCGGCCATCCCCGCCGCGTCTCGCCACACCGACGGCCGGCACTGACCGGGCACCCACGTGGCACCGCGTGGGGCCGCCCCTATGCCGCTGACGCTGGGTCCCACGGGCCCAGTTGACCAGTCAACCCCGCTGACTGGGCCACTGACACGCGGACCCCACCGCTAAAATGTTTTAAAAAAATAAATAAAAATATTAATTAATCTGTTAGTTAATTAGTTAACTAAAGCTGACACTAACAGTGGGTCCCACAAGCTAATTAGGTTAATTAGTTAAATTTAATCCTCTGTTAATTAGTACTGTGAATAACATGTGGGCCCCACCTGTCAGAGTTGACTCTGGTCAGCTGGGTTTGACCCGCTGATGTCATGCTGATGTCAGCTGCTACTATTCTGGATAATTCATATTTAATAATTAAATTAATTCCAGAAATGTTTTAAGACTTTGAAAAATCATAGAAATTAAACCGTAGTGCGGATCGAAAAACTTTGTACATGAAAGTTGCTCAGAACGAAGAGACGAACCCGACTGTGCTATCTGTTTTCATGTCGGGACCCTCTACGGAGGTGAACCTACAACTTTTGCCCTTTTCTGGTAGATGAATAGTGCATACCTACCGGTTAATAATTCCAACTTAAATCCTAAAATAACTAATATGATTTAGACATGTATTTAGGCAACCCTGCACTGCACGTTAGCATAGCCTGCTCCGTGTTGCATATGTTTGCCGTGTATTTATTTGTTTCCTCCCCCTCTTCTCTCCCGGTAGACCCCGACACCGACGTCGTCCCCGAGACCGACGCAACTCAGGAGCCCGACGACACTGTTGACGACCTTGCCTTTGCCGCCGAGCAACCAGGCAAGCACCCCCCTTGAGCATGCCTATATTGCCTATTCTCTTCTCTCTTGTTCTTGCATTAGAATTGCTGCTGTTACTGCTTTACCTATTCTGATGCATGACCTGATTTTGTAACCTGCTTTTGATAATTACCTGCTTATCCTAAACTGCTTAGTATAGGCTGGGTAGAGACCTACCCGAGACCCCACTTTGTCCCCAGTTGCCCCGCTGGATTATCAGATGACTCGATCAACAGGATCGACAGCCAGACCCCGACACTGCACAACATCCCCCTAGTTGTACGACACTGCAGCGTCACCATCGAGTGCCGAGGGTGATACCTTGGATTCCCCTGATGTTATGGACACACGAATACTTGGACTGTACTACTATTACTTGGAAAGGCGGGTCGACCCTGAGGTGTACCCGCGAGTGATGTGGAGACGGGTTGACCTGGAGGGTGCCTGAGATATGAATACGAGGAATGGCCAAGCATTCTTAGCCCTTGCCGCAAGTCCTCGAGACGGGGTGGCCGAGTCACATCGATCGTGAGTATCTGCTAGTTACCGCACCACCGATACACTAACGATTTGGATATGTGATCTGAGTGGGCCTCTAGCCCGATAGCGCTAACCATCACGCGGGAATAAATATGTGTACTCTGCATCGTGGCATCAGCCGAAAGCTCTGTCAGACGTCTAGTTCAGCATTGTGGCACGGTCGGATCGTGCCGACCATCCGAGGCGGTGCTGGTATCCACCCTGCACACAACGACACGGAGTGCACAGGGCGATGGCCCAAGACCCCTGAGTGCTTAGGATGTAGACCGGCGGGGACCTCTCTGCTGAGCTTTAGGTAGGGCTGCGGTGTGTCATTTGGCCGAGGCTGGGCATGACCCAGAAAGTGTGTCCGGCCGGAGTTAAGCGAACGTGGTGGGAAAGTTGGTGCACCCCTGCAGGGAAGAACTAATCTATGCATAGCCAGATCCTCGGTAACGGATGCTCGGAGTTGTATCCCGATTGATACAACTAGAACTAGTTACTTGTGATGAGATATGGATACTAGGGCTCTGGGATTGCTTTCTCGCAGGGAGTCGAGCAAGGATCTCTGGCCGAGGTTGATACTGATTACTGCTACTACTTTATGCTGTACTAATCTACACTCTTCTAATCCTGCAAGACCGCTAAAGATGCTAGTCTTCGATAGGAATAGGCCTTCTCTCTATTCTGGCATTTCTGCAGCCCAGTCCACATATACAGCCTTTATTTGATAAAGTTGCATATGTAGTGTAGATCCTTGCTTGGTGAGTACTTTGGATGAGTACTCATGGTTGCTTTGCTTTCTTTTTCCCCATATCCATTTGTTGCAACCAGATGACGGAGCCCCTGAGACAGCTGCCCCGCCGACGACTACTACTACCACCTCGAGAGTGGTTACTTCTACGAGCTGGCCGACGACGAGGAGTAGGATCGGAGGGTCCCAGGCAGGAGGCCTGCGCCTTTCGATCGTAGTGTTTTCTTTTCCCCCGCCTTCTTAAGGCTTATATGTGTTTCTTTTTATATCTGTACCCAGATATCTGATGCTTCCGCTGACGCTTGTATGCGAGCTTATGTATTCGAGCCCTCGAGGCCCCTGGCTTGTAATATAAAGCTTGTATGACTTTATTTATGTTTTAGAGTTGTGTTATGATTCCTTCAAGTGAGTCCTTAGGCTTGATCGTGTGCATTTGCATGTATGATTAGTGCACGATTGAGCCGGGGGCGTCACAGGTTGGTATCAGAGCCGACTGCCTGTAGGAACCCCCTTTCCAACTCCTTTGCCGAAGTTGAGTCTAGTCATTGAAAAACTTTTACTAACATGGTTGTGTGGCTTACGGGCCCACGTCGCCGAATGGGTGGTATTAGGATCTTTTATTCCTCATCTATACTCTAGGATCTGATCACTCTTCCTTTCGGGTTAAAATTTTACTAACTCCAACATTAGGTTCTCGTGATCACATCCACCCGGTGTTCTGAAATTTCCCCCCTTCCTTCAAGATTGCGGGCCAGGTTATGCTTGCAGGATCCTTTTATCAAGGGCACCCTGTGTTGTCACTTGCAGATTCCTTGCTCCAGTAGTTTTCTCCGACGTGGATGTAGCGTTTGCTATGTCATGTTGTGTGCTTCCTTACCGCGTGCCTGCGCGCCGCCTAGTTTGTCTAGCTGCGAGCGTTCCCGAGCGCGTACTATCCGTTTGAATCTAAGTCTGTGCATGGATTGGTATGTCTCTAACGACTACTATCATATATCTAATGCCCTTCTTGTTCATTACTCATGTTACATCGTGAATGACCTTTTACACATGCAGCTTTTCTTGCTAAACTGCCCCTGTTGATTTGGCAGGATGGCTGACGATCCTCCACCTCCACCCTATATTGCCGCAATGATGCAGCAGTTTGAACTGAACCGTCAGGTTATGACCGGGATATTGGCTCAGTTCCCAAACCAGAATGCTCATCAACAGCCTACCCCAATAACACAGCAAGAATTTGTGCGCCTCAACCCGTCTATTTTCCGCGACTCCACCAATCCTATGGATGCTGATGATGGGCTTCGTGACATCCTGTTTGAGATGGAATCAGCTAATGTTGCCCCCTCACAGTTACATCACCTTTGTCACATTTCACTTGAAGGGTCCAGCTGCCCAATGGTGGGAAAGCCATAAGGGTATGTTGCCTGCTGGAACTGTAACTACTTGGCAGGAATTTCAGTCAGCTTTCCGTGCACGACACATTCTTCAAGGTCTGATGGACCAGAAGAAGCAGGAATTCCGCAAACTCACCCAGGGAACAATGACTGTGGATGAATATCAGAGGAAATTCCTTGAATTATCCCGCTATGCTGCGAATGACGTCTGCACTGATGCTCGCAAGAAGGAGAAATTCCGTGAAGGACTGCGTACTGATATAAACCTCGCACTTGCTGTCCATGATTGCACAGGCTTCACAATGTTTGTCAGCCAATCTTTCCAAGTTGAAACTGCTCTGACTAAGTACCAGGCATCGCTCAAGCATACTCGTGATGTTGGCTCATCCCCGGGTCGACCTGTTCAGAAACGTCAAGTCTGGATTCCCCACAATGTTTACCACCGACTTGCTCCAACACCAAGGCCGTCATATGTTGCACCTCATCTGCCTTCACCGCCGAGACAGCTAACGGTTCATGATGGACAACCTAATGCTATGGCTTCTCCTCAGGTTGCACCACGTCCTCCTATTGGTCGTAGGAAGAGTTGTCGAAACCGCCGATTCAGAAACCGTAATATCATACCGTCTGTTGTTTTACTTGGCCATGCCAATCACGTCAATGCTGAAAAGGCTCAGAAGGAACCGACTATCGTGCTGGGAACACTCTCTGTGAATTCAGTACTAGCCTATGTTCTCTTTGATTCAGGAGCATCGCATGCTTTTGTGTCCCAACAATTTGCTCAGTCACATGAGTTATACCTGGAAGAATTACCCACTCCTCTAATGGTTCAGTCCCCGAGATCCAAGTGGCAAACCACAATGGTAAGCCCTCACAACCACATCGAGATTGGAGGTCTACTTTTTCCGGTTTCTCTCATTGTACTTGGACCTTCCGACATAGACATCATTCTCGGTATGGACTGGTTGACAGCCCATAATGCTTTGATTGACTGTGCTACTAAGACAGTCCAGCTCACTCACCCTTCTGGCCAGACAGTCAAATACTCAGCTCGAACAGTTCAGAATGCCAAGAATCAGATATATGTTCTGAATGCATTGAATGCTTCACCTCTTGAAGGCATCAAGAACGTTCCAGTTGTTCGTGATTTTCAAGATGTATTTCCAGAAGAACTTCCAGGAATACCCCCTGTTAGAGCTGTCGATTTTGTCATAGAATTGAAACCAGGCACATAACCTATTGCGAAGCGTCCTTATAAGATGCCTCCGCACCACCTTCTCGAGCTTAAGGAAGAAATCGACAAGTCACTTAAGAAGGGTTTCATCCGCCCCAGTTCCTCTGCTTGGGGAGCACCTTCACTCTTCGTTAAGAAGAAGGATGGAACTAACCAATTGGTTCAGGATTATCGGCCCATTAACCAAGCCACAATCCAGAACAAGTATCCGCTTCCCAGAATCAACGATCTGTATGATCAACTAGTTGGTTCCTCAGTATTCTCTAAGCTTGATTTGAGGTTGGGATACCACCAGATCCGAGTTCGTGAAGAGGATATTCCGAAGAGAGCATTCGTTACTCGCTATGGTTCTTATGAGTACAGTGTCATGTCTTTCAGCTTGACAAATGCTCCAACTACCTTCTCCCGGTTAATGAATTACATCTTCATGGATTACCTCGACAAATTCATCATGGTTTATCTGGATGATATTCTGGTGTATTCGAAGAATGAAGAAGAACATGCTGAACATCTTCGCCTTGTACTGGAGAAGCTGCGTGAACACCAACTGTACGCCAAGTATTCCAAATGCGAGTTCTGGTTATCTGAAGTGACATATCTCGGCCATGTAATTTCCAAAGATGGCATTGCCGTTAACCTAGAACGAGTTCAGGCTATTCTTGAATGGACTCCACCGAAGAATGTCAAGCAAGTCAGAAGTTTTCTCGGCCTTGCAAGCTATTGCCGCCGCTTTGTCGAGAATTTCTCAAAGATTGCTAAGCCCATGACTAACCTGCTTCACAAAGGCGTTAAGTTTGAGTGGACAGACAAATGTCAGGAAAGTTTCCAGACCCTCAAGGACAAGCTAACTTCTGCTCCAGTGCTTCCTCCTCTGGATTCTCGCAAAGACTTTGTGATATATTGCGACGCCTCTCGTCAAGGTTTAGGCTGTGTCCTAATGCAAGAATGAAGAGTAATTGCTTATGCTTTGCGTCAATTGCGTCCACATGAAGAAAATTATCCAGTGCATGGTCTTGAACTTGCGGCTGTGATCTATGCATTGAAGCTGTGGCGGCATTATCTTCTTGGTAATTGTTGTGAGATTTATACTGATCACCAGAGTCTGAAGTACTTGTTTACTCAGCCAGATCTTAATCTCCGTCAACAATCATGGTTGGAATCAATTACGGACTATGACTATGGTATTTCACAAACCCCTGGCAAGGCTAACGTGATGGCTGATGCCTTAAGCCGCAAGTCCTATTGCGACAACCTCATGGTTAGGCGAGCTCAACCTCGTCTTTTTGAAGAACTGCGCAAGCTGAATCTGCGTATTGTTCCACAGGGTTCTCTTAATAACCTTGTGATACAACCAGATCTTGAGAAAGCTATTAAGAATGCGCAAGCTAAAGATGCTGAAATTGATCTGATGAAGAAAGATCTTCACCTGGAAAAGTACAGGGATTTCTCGCTGTCTGAAGATGGAGCCTTGTTAGAGACCGCATTGTGGTACCTCGCTTCGAGCTTATGACTGATAAGGTCATGAAGGAGGCACATGATACACCACTGTCTATTCATCCGGGTAGCACCAAGATGTATCGTGATCTCCATCAAAGGTACTGGTGGTCTAAAATGAAGTAGGATATTGCTCGCTATGTTGCTGAATGTGATGTTTGTCGTTGCGTTAAAGCAGAACATCAGAAGCCTGCTGGGATTCTGCAACCGTTACCTATTCCTTTATGGAAATGGGATAAGGTTCAGATGGATTTCATTACTGGCCTTCCCAAGTCACAGAAGGGTCACGATGCTATTCTTGTCGTCGTCGACCAACTTTCTAAGGTTGCACACTTTCTGCCTGTCAAGGAGACGATCACTGATAGTCAGTTAGCAGAGTTATATATCTCCAGAATTGTATCACTCCACGGTATTCCGAAGGAGTTCAGTTCGGACCGTGGCGGTCTTTTCACCTCAAAGTTCTGGGAAAGTTTCCAAGAAGCTATGGGAACTCATATCACCTGGAGGTCAGCATATCACCCCCAGTCCCAAGGCCAAGTTGAGCAAGTCAATCAAGTGCTTGAAGACATGCTGCGAGCTTGTGTTATTTCTTTCGGCAAGAAGTGGGAAGAATCTCTCCCGTATGCCGAGTTCTCATATAACAATAGCTATCAAGCCAGCTTGAAAATGGCCCCCTTCGAAGTTCTATATGGACGTAAGTGTCGGACCCCTGTGAATTGGTCAGAAACTGGGGAACGACCGCTCGTGGGTCCGGATATTATTCAACACGCCGAAGAGCAAGTCCGTATCGTTCAAGAAAATCTCAAGGCGGCTCAGGACCGCCAAAAGAGCAACTATGATCGCAAATGATGGGGTTTGACTTATCAACCTGGTGATCAAGCTTATCTGCGTGTCACTCCTATGAAGGGCACTCACTGCTTCGGAATCAAGGGCAAGTTAGCTCCACGCTACATTGGTCCTTTCCGCATTGTTGCAAGACGTGGTCAGGTGGCGTACAAATTGGAGTTGCTGCCGCAATTCTCTCATATCCACGACGTCTTCCATGTGTCGCAACTTCGTCGTTGCTTCAAGGAATCTCCGCACCGCGCAGTGGATCACGAGATGCTCGAATTGCAAGATGACCTATCTTATAAGGAGCATCCGATCCGCATTCTCGATGAAGCTGAACGTCGAACCCATCAAAAGGTTACCAAGTTCCTCAAAGTGTAGTGGTCAAATCATACTGAAGATGAAGCCACTTGGGAACGCGAGGATAATCTTCGTGTGGAATACCCCGATCTTTTCCCTTCTACCTCTTAATTCTCGGGACGAGAATTTCTTTTAGAGGAGGAGAATTATAACACCCCCTCTGTAATGAGCTATAGTAACCCTCAGTGATTAAGCTAATCTTTTGCTAAATAGTGCTTGATCACCTTTGATTCAAATATCATTTGAATTTCCACTTTGAAATCAAATTCAAATTTGCAAGTGAAATTTAAAGTCACACAAAAGTTGCTGGAAAAATGTTCATCATTTAGCACAAATTCCCTAACTAATAATTGTTAAGGAAAACACATCACCATCAAGCTAAGGTGGGCCACAGCAATTTAAAACAATGCAAAAGAGGCATTTTAAATGCTTTTCCATTTGTATAAAAATTCAAACTAATTCTTTTGGTCCCAAACTTTTTTTGTCACTGCCACTTATTGCAACATAATTGTTGGGCCAATTCCCACATTTTTGCAAAATGAAATGATGGCTCAATTATTTGTTTTGCACTCTGGTTAAAATAAAAATAGAAGAACAAAATGAAAAAGAAAAAGGCCCAGGGCACTGGACCTAAGTCCACAGTGCCGTCCCAGCCCGTTCCTCCCACTTGTCTCCCTCCTCCTGCTCATCCCGCGCCGCTGTCGTCCTCTGCACACGCGCGTGCCTGGCCACCCCTCTCTCCCTGGTCGACAGCGCGCTGCCGCTCCCTCTGTGGAGGATAAGGGCAGAGCCCCGCGACCCCCTGGCGTCTTCCTCGCCTCACATTCCCCTCCCCACCGCCTCTCCACTCCCTCCCGAGCGCAACCATGGCGCCGCCACCGTAGAACACGCGGACGCCGTTGCCCATTCGTCACCATGAGTTGTCCTGGAGCTCCAAGCTTCCACCACTTCTTCCCCTGCCCTTCATTCGTCGGGGGCGGCTCTACCTCAACCGCATCGAGCTCTTCCCCGCCATGGCCACTGTAGCCTTCCCGCCATCGATCCCCTCGACGGTGACCTCGTCGCGCCTCCCCGAGCCTTCCCGTCAACGATGTGAGCGCGGCCTCGCAACCCCTCTCTCTCTCTCTGCCGTCTCCTGTCGTCGTTTTAGCCATGGTCGAGCTTGCATGCTCTGACCGCTGCCACCGCACCTCGTGCTACTGCTGTAGTGCTGCTCTGGCTCAACCGAGCGCGCCACCGAGTCCGTGCCATCGCGTAGCTGCCGCCTGGTCCATCCTTTCAACCCGAACGCGCGCCGCTCCACCGACCCGTCGAGCGCCCGAACGCCACCACCACCAAGCTCAACGCCGCCGCTGCTACGCTGCACCCCCGCGCCATCCGCGACCACCATCGTACGTGGTGCTCGACGCCCGTTCGAACATGACCAAAATCGCGCCAAACGGAGCATCACAACGCGATTCCGGCGAGGTTCCGGCCGTCCCCGCCGCGTCTCGCCTCACCGGCGGCCGGCGCTGACCGGGCGCCCATGTGGGGCCGCCCCTGTGCCGCTGACGCTGGGTCCCGCGGGCCCAGTTGACCAGTCAACCCCGCTGACTGGGCCACTGACACGCGGACCCCACCGCTAAAACATTTATAAAAAAATAAATAAAAATGTTAATTAATCTGTTAGTTAATTTGTTAACTAAAGCTGACACTGACAGTGGGTCCCACAAGCTAATTAGGTTAATTAGTTAAATTTAATCCTCTTTTAATTAGTACTATGAATGACATGTGGGCCCCACCTGTCAGAGTTGACTCTGGTCAGCTGGGTTTGACCCTCTGATGTCATGCTGACATCATGCTGATGTTAGCTGCTACTATTCTGAATAATTCATATTTAATAATTAAATTAATTCCAGAAATGTTTTAAGACTTTGAAAAATCATAGAAATTAAACCGTAGCTCGGATCGAAAAACTTTGTACATGAAAGTTGCTCAGAACAACGAGATGAATCCGACCGTGCTATCTGTTTTCATGTCGGGACCCTCTACGGAGGTGAACCCGCAACTTTTGCCCTTTTCCAGTAGATGAATAGTGCATACCTACCGGTTAATAATTCCAACTTAAATCCTAAAATAACTAATATGATTTAGACATGTCTTTAGGCAACCCTGCACTGCATGTTAGCATAGCCTGCTCCGTGTTGCATATGTTTGCCATGTATTTATTTGTTTCCTCCCCCTCTTCTCTCTCGGTAGACCCCGACACCAACGTCGTCCCTGAGACCGACGCAACTCAGGAGCCCGACGACACCGTTGACGACCTTGCCTTTGCCGCCGAGCAACCAGGCAAGCACCCCCCCCCTTGAGCATGCCTATATAGCCTATTCTCTTCTCTCTTGTTCTTGCATTAGAATTGCTGCTGTTACTGCTTTACCTATTCTGATGCATGACTTGATTTTGTAACCAGCTTTTGATAATTACCTGCTTATCCTAAACTGCTTAGTATAGGCTGGGTAGAGACCTACCAGAGACCCCACTTTGTCCCCAATTGCCCCGCTGGATTATCAGATGACTCGATCAACGGGATCGACAGCCAGACCCCGGCACTACACAACATCCCCCCTAGTTGTACGACACTGCAGCGTCACCATCGAGTGCCGAGGGTGATACCTCGGATTCCCCTGATGTTATGGACACACGGATACTTGGACTGTACTACTGTTACTTGGAAAGTCGGGTCGACCCTGAGGTGTACCCGCGAGTGATGTGGAGACGGGTTGACTTGGAGGGTGCCCGAGATAGGAATACGAGGCGTGGCCGGGCATTCTTAGCCTTGCCGAAAGTCCTCGAGATGGGGCGACGGGGTCACATCGATCGTGAGTCTCTGCTCGTTACCGCACCACCGATACACTAACGATTTGGATATGTGATCTGAGTGGGCCTCTGACCCGATAGCGCTAACCATCACGCGGGAATAAATATGGGTACTCTGCATCGTGGCATCAGCCGAAAGCTCTGTCAGACGTCCAGTTCAGCATTGTGGCACGATCGGATTGTGCCGACCATCCGAGGCGGTGCTGGTATCCACCCTGCACACAACGACCCAGAGTGCACAGGGTGATGGCCCAAGACCCCTGAGTGCTTAGGATGTAGACCGGCGGGGACCTCTCTGCTGAGCTTTAGGTAGGGCTGCGGTGTGTCATTTGGCCGAGGCCGGGCATTACCTAGAAAGTGTGTCCGGCCGGAGTTAAGCGAGCGTGGTGGGTAAGTTGGTGCACCCCTGCAGGGAAGAACTAATCTATGCATAGCCGCATCCTCGGTAACGGACGCTCGGAGTTGTATCCTGATCGATACAACTAGAACTGGTTACTTGTGATGAGATATGGATACTAGGGCTCTGGGATTGCTTTCTCGCAGGGAGTCGAGCAAGGATCTCTGGCCGAGGTTGATACTAATTACTGCTACTACTTTATGCTGTACTAATCTACACTCTTCTAATGCTGCAAGACCGCTGAAGATGCTAGTCTTCGATAGGACTAGGCCTTCTCTCTATTCTGGCATTTCTGCAGCCCAGTCCACATATACATCCTTTATTTGATAAAGTTGCATATGTTGTGTAGATCCTTGCTTGCTGAGTACTTTGGATGAGTGCTCATGGTTGCTTTGCTTTCTTTTTCCCCATATCCATTTGTTGCAACCAGATGACGGAGCCCCTAAGACAACTGCCCCGCCGACGACTACTACTACCACCTCGAGAGTGGTTACTTCCATGAGCTAGCCGACGACCAGGAGTAGGATCGGAGAGTCCCATGTAGGAGGCCTGCGCCTTTCGATCGTAGTGTTTTATTTTCCCCCGCCTTCTTAAGGCTTATCTGTGTTTATTTTATATCTGTACTCAGATATCTGATGCTTCCGCTGACGCTTGTATGCGAGCTTATGTATTCGAGCCCTCGAGGCCCCTGGCTTGTAATATAAAGCTTGTATGACTTTATTTATGTTTTAGAGTTGTGTTGTGATTCCTTCAAGTGAGTCCTTAGGCTTGATCGTGTGCATTTGCGTGTATGATTAGTGCAGGATTGAGCCAGGGGCATCACAGGTTGGTATCAGAGCTGACTGCCTGTAGGAACCCCCTTTCCAACTCCTTGGCCGAAGTTGAGTCTAGTCATTGAAAAACTTTTAGTAACATGGTTGTGTGGCTTACGGGCCCACGTCGCCGAATGGGTGGTATTAGGATCTTTTATTCCTCGTCTATACTCTATGATCTGATCTCTCTTCCTTCCGGGTTAAAATTTTACTAACTCCAACATTAGGTTCTCGTGATCACATCCACCCGGTGTTCTGAAATTTCCCCCCTTCCTTCAAGATTGCGGGCCAGGTTCTGCTTGCAGGATCCTTTTATCAAGGGCACCCTGTGTTGTCACTTGCAGATTCCTCGCTCTAGCAGTTTTCTCTGACGTGGATGTAGCCTTTGCTATGTCTCGTTGTGTGCTTCCTTACCGCGTGCCTGCGTGCCGCCTAGTTTGTCTAGCTGCGAGCGTTCCCGAGCGCGTAGTATCCGTTTGAATCTAACTCTGTGCATGGATTGGTATGTCTCTAATGACTACTATCATATATCTAATGCCCTTCTTGTTCATTACTCATGTTACATCGTGAATGACCTTTTACACATGCATCTTTTCTTGCTAAACTGCCCCTGTTGATTTGGCAGGATGGCTGACGATCCTCCACCTCCACCCTATATTGCCGCAATGATGCAGCAGTTGCTCATCAACAGCCTACCCCAATAACACTGCAAGAATTTGTGCGCCTCAACCCGTCTGTTTTCCGCAACTCCACCAATCCTATGGATGCTGATGATTGGCTTCGTGACATCCTGTTTGAGATGGTATTAGCTAATGTTGCCCCTGACAGTTACGTCACCTTTGTGACATTTCACTTGAAGGGTCCAGCTGCCCAATGGCGGGAAAGCCACAAGGGTATGTTGCCTGCTGGAACTATAACTACTTGGCAAGAATTTCAGTCAGCTTTTCATGCACGGCACATTCCTCAAGGTCTGATGGACCAGAAGAAGCAGGAATTCCGCAAACTCACCCAGGGAACAATGACTGTTGATGAATATCAGAGGAAATTCCTTGAATTATCCCGCTATGCTGCGGATGACGTTTGCACTGACGCTCGCAAGCAGGAGAAATTCCGTGAAGGACTACATACTGATATAAACCTCGCACTTGCTGTCCATGATTGCACAGACTTCGCAACGCTTGTCAGACAATCTTTCCAAGTTGAAACTGCTCTGACTAAGTACCAGGCGTCGCTCAAGCGTACTCGTGTTATTGGCTCATCCCCGGGTCGACCTGTTCAGAAACGTCAAGTCTGGATTCCCCACAATGTTTACCACCGACCTGCTCCAACACCAAGGCCGTCATATGTTGCACCTCGTCTGCCTTCACCGCCGAGACAACTAACGGTTCATGATGGACAGCCTAATGCTATGGCTTCTCCTCAGGTTGCACCACGTCCTCCTATTGGCCGTAAGAAGAGTTGTCGAAACCGCCGATTCAGAAACCGTAATATCATACCGTCTGCTGTTGTACTTGGCCATGCCAATCACGTCAATGCTGAAAAGGCTCAGAAGGAACCGACTATCTTGCTGGGAACACTCTCTGTGAATTCAGTACCAGCCTCTGTTCTCTTTGATTCAGGAGCATCGCATGCCTTTGTATCCCAACAATTTGCTCAGTCACATGAGTTATACCTGGAAGAATTACCCACTCCTCTAATGGTTCAGTCCCCGAGATCCAAGTGGCAAACCACAATGGTAAGCCCTCACAACCACATCGAGATTGGAGGTCTACTTTTTTCGGTTTCTCTCATTGTACTTGGACCTTCCGACATAGACATCATTCTCGGTATGGACTGGTTGACAGCCCATAATGCTTTGATTGACTGTGCTACTAAGACAGTCCAGCTCACTCACCCTTCTGGCCAGACAGTCAAATACTCAGCTCGAACAGTTCAGAATGCCAAGAATCAGATATATGTTCTGAATGCATTGAATGCTTCACCTCTTGAAGGCATCAAGAACGTTCCAGTTGTTCGTGATTTTCAAGATGTATTTCCAGAAGAACTTCCAGGAATACCCCCTGTTAGAGCTGTCGATTTTGTCATAGAATTGAAACCAGGCACATAACCTATTGCGAAGCGTCCTTATAAGATGCCTCCGCACCACCTTCTCGAGCTTAAGGAAGAAATCGACAAGTCACTTAAGAAGGGTTTCATCCGCCCCAGTTCCTCTGCTTGGGGAGCACCTTCACTCTTCATTAAGAAGAAGGATGGAACTAACCAATTGGTTCAGGATTATCGGCCCATTAACCAAGCCACAATCCAGAACAAGTATCCGCTTCCCAGAATCAACGATCTGTATGATCAACTAGTTGGTTCCTCAGTATTCTCTAAGCTTGATTTGAGGTTGGGATACCACCAGATCCGAGTTCGTGAAGAGGATATTCCGAAGAGAGCATTCGTTACTCGCTATGGTTCTTCTGAGTACAGTGTCATGTCTTTCAGCTTGACAAATGCTCCAACTACCTTCTCCCGGTTAATGAATTACATCTTCATGGATTACCTCGACAAATTCATCATGGTTTATCTGGATGATATTCTGGTGTATTCGAAGAATGAAGAAGAACATGCTGAACATCTTCGCCTTGTACTGGAGAAGCTGTGTGAACACCAACTGTACGCCAAGTATTCCAAATGCGAGTTCTAGTTATCTGAAGTGACATATCTCGGCCATGTAATTTCCAAAGATGGCATTGCCGTTAACCCAGAACGAGTTCAGGCTATTCTTGAATGGACTCCACCGAAGAATGTCAAGCAAGTCAGAAGTTTTCTCGGCCTTGCAAGCTATTGCCGCCGCTTTGTCGAGAATTTCTCAAAGATTGCTAAGCCCCTAACTAACCTGCTTCACAAAGGCGTTAAGTTTGAGTGGACAAACAAATGTCAGGAAAGTTTCCAGACCCTCAAGTACAAGCTAACTTCTGCTCCAGTGCTTGCTCCTCCGGATTCTTGCAAAGACTTTGTGATATATTGCGACGCCTCTCATCAAGGATTAGGCTGTGTCCTAATGCAAGAACGAAGAGTAATTGCTTATGCTTCGCGTCAATTGCGTCCACATGAAGAAAATTATCCAGTGCATGATCTTGAACTTGCGGCTGGGATCTATGCATTGAAGCTGTGGCGGCATTATCTTCTTGGTAATCGTTGTGAGATTTATACTGATCACCAGAGTATGAAGTACTTGTTTACTCAGCCAGATCTTAATCTCCGTCAACAGCGATGGTTGGAAACAATTACGGACTATGACTGTGGTATTTCATATACCCCTGGCAAGGCTAATGTGATGGCTGATGCCTTAAGCCGCAAGTCCTATTGCGACAACCTCATGGTTAGGCGAGTTCAACCTCGTCTTTTTGAAGAACTGCGCAAGCTGAATCTGTGTATTGTTCCACAGGGTTCTCTTAATAACCTTGTGTTACAACCAGATCTTGAGAAAGCTGTTAAGAATGCGCAAGCTAAAGATGCTGAAATTGATCTGATGAAGAAAGATCTTCACCTGGAAAAGTACAGGGATTTCTCGCTGTCTGAAGATGGAGCCTTGTATTTCAGAGACCGCATTGTGGTACCTCGCTTCGAGCTTATGACTGATAAGGTCATGAAGGAGGCACATGATACACCACTATCTATTCATCCGGGTAGCACCAAGATGTATCGTGATCTCCGTCAAAGGTACTGGTGGTCTAAAATGAAGCAGGATATTGCTCGCTATGTTGCTGAATGTGATGTTTGCCGTCGCGTTAAAGCAGAACATCAGAAGCCTTCTGGGATTCTGCAACCGTTACCTATTCCTTTATGGAAATGGGATAAAGTTCAGATGGATTTCATTACTGGCCTTCCCAAGTCACAGAAGGGTCACGATGCTATTCTTGTCGTCGTCGACCAACTTTCTAAGGTTGCACACTTTCTGCCTGTCAAGGAGACGATCACTGCTAGTCAGTTAGCTGAATTATATATCTCCAGAATTGTATCACTCCACGGTATTCCGAAGGAGATCAGTTCGGACCGTGGCGGTCTTCTCACCTCAAAGTTCTGGGAAAGTTTCCAAGAAGCTATGGGAACTCATATCACCTGGAGTTCAGCATATCACCCCCAGTCCCAAGGCCAAGTTGAGAGAGCCAATCAAATGATTGAAGACATGCTGCGAGCTTGTGTTATTTCTTTCGGCAAGAAGTGGGTAGAATCTCTCCCGTATGCCGAGTTCTTATATAACAACAGCTATCAAGCCAGCTTGAAAATGGCCCCCTTCAAAGTTCTATATGGACGTAAGTGTCGGACCCCTCTGAATTGGTCAGAAACTGGGGAACGACCGCTCGTGGGTTCGGATATTATTCAACACGCCGAAGAGCAAGTCCGTATCGTTCGAGCAAATCTCAAGGCGGCTCAGGACCGCCAGAAGAGCAACTATGATCGCAAATGATGGGGTTTGACTTATCAACCTGGTGAACAAGCTTATCTGCGTGTCACTCCTATGAAGGGCACTCACCGCTTCGGAATCAAGGGCAAGTTAGCTCCACGCTACATTGGTCCTTTCCGCATTGTTGCAAGACGTGGTCAGGTGGCGTACAAATTGTAGTTGCTGCCGCAATTCTCTCATATCCACGACGTCTTCCATGTGTCGCAACTTCATCGTTGCTTCAAGGAATCTCCGCACCGCGCAGTGGATCACGAGATGCTCGAATTGCAAGATGACCTATCTTATAAGGAGCATCCGATCCGCATTCTCGATGAAGCTGAACGTCGAACCCATCAAAAGGTTACCAAGTTCCTCAAAGTGCAGTGGTCAAATCATACTGAAGATGAAGCCACTTGGGAACGTGAGGATAACCTTCGTGCGGAATACCCCGATCTTTTCCCTTCTACCTCTTAATTCTCGGGACGAGAATTTCTTTTAGAGGAGGAGAATTGTAACACCCCCTCTGTAACGAGCTACAGTAACCCTCAGTGATTAAGCTAATCTTTTGCTAAATAGCGCTTGATCACCTTTGATTCAAATATCATTTGAATTTCCACTTTGAAATCAAATTCAAATTTGCAAGTGAAATTTGAAGTCGCACAAAAGTTGCTGGAAAAATGTTCATCATTTAGCACAAATTCCCTAACTAATAATTGTTAAGGAAAACAACATCATCATGAAGCTAAGGTGGGCCACAGCAATTTAAAACAATGCAAAAGAGGCATTTTAAATGCTTTTCCATTTGTATAAAAATTCAAACTAATTCTTTTGGTCCCAAACTTTTTTTGTCACTGTCACTTATTGCAACATAATTGTTGGGCCAATTCCCACATTTTTGCAAAATGAAATGGTGGCTCAATTATTTGTTTTGCTCTCTAGTTAAAAGAAAAAAAGAAGAACAAAAAGAAAAAGAAAAAGGCCCAGGGCACTGGACCTAAGTCCACAGTGCCGGCCCAGTCCGTTCCTCCCACTTGTCTCCTTCCTCCTGCTCATCCCGCACCGCTGTCGTCCTCTGCACACGCGCGCGCCTGGCCCCCCTCTCTCCCTGGTCGACAGCGCGCTGCCACGCCCTCTGTGGAGGATAAGGGCAGAGCCCCGCGACCCCCTGGCGTCTCCCTCGCCTCACATTCCCCTCCCAACCGCCTCTCCACTCCCTCCCGAGCGCAACCATGGCGCCGCCACCGTAGAACACACGGACGCCGGTGCCCATTCGTCATCGTGAGCTGTCCTGGAGCTCCGCAAGCGTCCACTGCTTCTTCCCCTGCCCTTCATTCATCGGGGCGGCTCTACCTCAACCGCATCGAGCTCTTCCCTGCCACGGCCACCGTAGCCTTCCCGCCATCGATCCCCTCGATGATGACCTCATCGCGCCTCCCCGAGCCTTCCCGTCAATGCTCTAAGAGCCGCCTCGCAACCCCTCTCTCTTTGCCGTCTCCTGTCGTTGTTTTAGCCATGGTCGAGCTTGCATGCTCTGACCGCCGCCACCGCACCTCGTGCTGCTGCTGTAGTGCCGCTCTGGCTCAACCGAGCGCGCCACCGAGTCCGTGCCGTCGCGTAGCTGCCGCCTGGTCCATCCTTTCGTCCCGAACGTGCGCCGCTCCACCTACCCGTCGAGCGCCCGAACACCAGCGCCACCTAGCTCAACGCCGCCACCGCTACGCTGCTCCCCCACGCCATCCGCGACCACCATCGGACGCTGCGCTTGACGCCTGTTCGAACGCGACCAAAATCACGCCAAACGGAGCATCACAGCGGGATTCCGGCGAGGTTCCGGCCATCCCCGCCGCGTCTCGCCTCACCGGCGGCCGGCGCTGATCAGGCGCCCACGTGGCACCGTGTGGGGCCGCCCCTGTGCCGCTGACGCTGGGTCCCGCGGGCCCAGTTGACCAGTCAACCCCGCTGACTGGGCTGACTGGGCCACTGACACGCGGACCCCACCGCTAAAACATTTAAAAAATAAAATAAAAATGTTAATTAATCTGTTAGTTAATTAGTTAACTAAAGCTGACACTGACAGTGGGTCCCACAAGCTAATTAGGTTAATTAGTTAAATTTAATCCTCTTTTAATTAGTACTGGGAATGACATGTGGGCCCCTCCTGTCAGAGTTGACTCTGGTCAGCTGGGTTTGACCCGCTGATGTCAGCTGCTACTATTCTGGATAATTCGTATTTAATAATTAAATTAATTCCAGAAATGTTTTAAGACTTTGAAAAATCATAGAAATTAAACCGTAGCTCGGATCGAAAAACTTTGTACATGAAAGTTGCTCAGAACGACGAGACGAATCCGACCGTGCTATCTGTTTTCATGTTGGGACCCTCTACGGAGGTGAACCCGCAACTTTTGCCCTTTTCCGGTAGATGAATAGTGCATACCTACCGGTTAATAATTCCAACTTAAATAATTAGTTAAATTTAATCCTCTGTTAGTTAGTACTATGAATGACATGTGGGCCCCACCTGTTAGAGTTGACTCTGGTCAGCTGGGTTTGACCCGCTGATGTCATGCTGACGTCATGCTGACGTCATGCTGATGTCAGCTGCTACTATTCTGGATAATTCATATTTAATAATTAAATTAATTCCAGAAATGTTTTAAGACTTTGAAAAATCATAGAAATTAAACTGTATCTCGGATCGAAAAACTTTGTACATGAAAGTTGCTCAGAATGACGAGACGAATCCGACTGTGCTATCTGTTTTCATGTTGGGACCCTCTACGGAGGTGAACCCACAACTTTTGCCCTTTTCCGATAGATGAATAGTGCATACCTACCGGTTAATAATTCCAACTTAAATCCTAGAATAACTAATATGATTTAGACATGTCTTTAGGCAACCCTGCACTGCACGTTAGCATCGCCTGCTCCGTGTTGCATATGTTTGCCGTGTATTTATTTGTTTCCTCCCCCTCTTCTCTCCCGATAGACCCTGACACCGACGTCGTCCCTGAGACCAACGCAGCTCAGGAGCCCGACGACACCGTTGACGACCTTGCCTTTGCCGCCGAGCAACCAGGCAAGCACTCCCCCTTGAGCATGCCTATATCGCCTATTCTCTTCTTTCTTGTTCTTGCATTAGAATTGATGCTGTTACTGCTTTACCTATTCTGATGCATGACCTGATTTTGTAACCTGCTTTTGATAATTACCTGCTTATCCTAACTTGCTTAGTATAGGCTGGGTAGAGACCTACCAGAGACCCCACTTTGTCTCCAGTTGCCCCGCTGGATTATCAGATGACTCGATCAATGGGATCGACAGCCAGACCCAGGCACTGCACAACACCCCCCTAGTTGTACGACACTGCAGCGTCACCATCGAGTGCCGAGGGTGATACCTCGGATTCCCCTGATGTTATGGACACACAGATACTTGGACTGTACTACTGTTACTTGGAAAGGTGGGTCGACCCTGATGGGTACCCGCGAGTGATGTGGAGACGGGTTGACCTGGAGGGTGCCCGAGATATGAATACGAGGCATGGCCAGGCATTCTTAGCCCTTGCCGCAAGTCCTCGAGACGGGGCGACGGGGTCACATCGATCGTGAGTCTCTGCTCGTTACCGCACCACCGATACACTAACGATTTGGATATGTGATCTGAGTGGGCCTCTGGCCCGATAGCGCTAACCATCATGCGGGAATAAATATGGGTACTCTACATCGTGGCATCAGCCGAAAGCTCTGTCAGATGTCCAGTTCAGCATTGTGGCACGGTCGGATCATGCCGACCATCCGAGGCGGTGCTGGTATCCACCCTGCACACAACGACCCGGAGTGCACAGGGCGATGGCCCAAGACCCCTGAGTGCTTAGGATGTAGACCGACGGGGACCTCTCTACAGAGCTTTATGTAGGGCTGCGGTGTGTCATTTGGCCGAGGCCGGGCATGACCCAGAAAGTGTGTCCGGCCGGAGTTAAGCGAGCGTGGTGGGTAAGTTGGTGCACCCCTGCAGGGAAGAACTAATCTATGCATAGCCGGATCCTCGGTAACGGACGCTCGGAGTTGTATCCCGATCGATACAACTAGAACTGGTTACTTGTGATGAGATATGGATACTAGGGCTCTGGGATTGCTTTCTCGCAGGGAGTTGAGCAAGGATCTCTGGCCGAGGTTGATACTGATTACTGCTACTACTTTATGCTGTACTAATCTACACTCTTCTAATGCTGCAAGACTGCTGAAGATGCTAGTCTTCGATAGGACTAGGCCTTCTCTCTATTCTTGCATTTCTGCAGCCCAGTCCACATATACAGCCTTTATTTGATAAAGTTGCATATGTAGTGTAGATCCTTGCTTGCTGAGTACTTCGGATGAGTACTCACGGTTGCTTTGCTTTCTTTTTCCCCATATCCATTTATTGCAACCAGATGACGGAGCCCCTGAGACATCTGCCCCGCCGACGACTACTACTACCACCTCGAGAGTGGTTACTTCTATGAGCTGGCCGACGACCAGGAGTAGGATCGGAGGGTCCCAGGCAGGAGGCCTGCGCCTTTCGATCGTAGTGTTTCCTTTTCCCCTGCCTTCTTAAGGCTTATCTGTGTTTCTTTTATATCTGTACTCAGATATCTGATGCTTCCGCTGACGCTTGTATGCGAGCTTATGTATTTGAGCCCTCGAGGCCCCTAGCTTGTAATATAAAGCTTGTATGACTTTATTTATGTTTTAGAGTTGTGTTGTGATTCCTTCAAGTGAGTCCTTAGGCTTGATCGTGTGCATTTGCGTGTATGATTAGTGCATGATTGAGCCGGGGGCGTCACATACTGGACTTGATCATTACTGTTTGAAGACTTTGACTTAAGACTTTCTCAATTTCCTCAACCCAAATTCTTCAGTCATCTTGTCTTCTGCCTGCTTATCCTGTTTACACGCTACTTGTGCTCTGTGCTTGTTTCATTTCATCATGATGACTGTGTTACTGCCATGTTATGCTTGCACCTGACTACTTTATCCGCTGCTTGTATTTCGTCACTTAGCAAATTCCTCAAGTAGTATTTGCTCAGTGACGAATTTGTAAAAATTGGCTATTCACCCCCCTCTAGTCGATATAACGCACTTTCAATTGGTATCAGGGCAAGGTACTCCCTTGTTCTGTGTGATTTTGGTTTAACCACCTGGATTTTTAGTTATGTCGACTGCAGGCATGATCAAGGTCTCGGCTGGGTGTCCTACCTTCGATGGGACGGACTACCCCTACTGGAAGAACAAGATGCCCATGCATCTTGAGGCAATTGACAATGATCTCTTGTACGTTGTGGAAAATGGCGTTCCATCCATCACTCCCTCCGTGAATGCTGCTGATGTGAAGATATTCAAGCAACTCAACTCTCAAGCGAAGAATATCATATGTGCCATCTGAGCAAAGGATAGTATGGTAGAGTGAGTGCTTTGGAGATTGCAAAGCTTATCTGGGATAGGCTGTCCAAGGTCAACGAAGGAATCTCAACCCAACGTGATCCTCGAGTTGACATTCTTCGCAATCTCTTCAACTGCTTCAAAAGACTCAACAACGAAAATGTTCAGCAAACCTTCAATTGCCTCACTGATATCTCCAATGAGCTCCAAGCTCTTGGTGCCACTGACATCACCGACCATGAGGTGGTGAAGAAATTGCAGAGATATCTTGATTCCTCATTTGATACACTGGCACTGATGATTCAAGAACATGGAGACAACAAGTCACTGGATCCTGCTGATATACTCGAGAGGCTAAATACTCATGAGTTCCAACAAGCTGAGAAGAGAGACCTCTACGGGCCAAGCTATGGAAGATCACGTGCACTGAAGGCCAAGGCAATTTTCTCATCTGAAGGGGAAGACTCTGACAGTAGCCTTGGTGATCCTGAAGAGCTAAGTTAGGAGCTAGCAATGCTCGTGAGGAAATTCCAGAAGTTCTCAAGACGTGGCCGCTTTGGAAAATCTTCAAGAGGTGATGACTCGAGATCAGATTCTTCATCCCGCGATGACAAGAAAAGGACTTGCCACAAATGCAAGAAGCCTGGTCATTACATGGCTGATTGTCCTCAGTGGGTGAAGGAATCAAAGAAGAAGAAGTACAAGGATGACAGTTCAGATGACTCAAAGAAAAAGAAGAAATCTTCAAAGTCCTCATCGTCAAAATCTTCAAAGTCTTCATCTCACAAGAAGAGCAGTTCCAGAAAGGCTTGGGCATTCATTGGCAAGGAAATGGACTCTAAAGCTAAATCTGAGGAAAATGAGGAAGAAGAAGAATCTGAGGAGTCAGACTCTGGTGTGGTGAGCCTAGCTCTCGCTACTACTTTCGTCAGCAAGTCCATCTTCAGCTATGAGGAAAATGACGACTCCAAGATTACTGACGATGGCAACGAGGACTTTGTTCCCACCTATTGCTTCATGGCGAAAGGTGCCAAGGTACTCAAATATCCTTCCTCTGAATCTAGTGAAGATGAATCTGATGAAAATCTCAAACCTAGCTATTCCAAACTTGCTAATATTGCCAGTAAACAACAAAAAGCTTTAGAAAGGGTTCAGAATTTGCTAGACAAAAGCGATGACCTGTTGGGTGAGGAAATGAATCGAACTCAAACCCTGACTGCTGATCTTCAATGACTTCAGTCTAAGTTTGATAGCCTTCAAAGTCGTCATGAGACTCTCTTAGGCGATCATGAGAAGCTTTCTTATGAATTTCTTAAAAGAAAGCAAGATCTTGAGAAACTAAGGGTGACTCATGATGATCTTCAAAGGGAAAATGATTCTTTGCTTGCTCAACAAATTAGTTCCGCCCAGGAAGAATTCATTCCACCATGTTTGAAATGCATCGAATGCGAATCTGCTAATTCTTCACCTAAAAGTTCAAATGCTTCTATTACTGCAACTTCTTCAACTATTTCTGTGGTCACAGATTCCTCATCTGGGGATACCACAAGTATCACTGACAAAAATGCAGGGTTGAAGGAATTGTATGTGACAGGCATGTACAAAAGCCTCAAAGGGCATCAAGCTCTTTGTGATGTGCTCAAAAAGAAGATCCTGAACAGGAACCCTAGGAAAGAGGGTATTGCCTTTGAGAGGAAACTCAATGCTGATGGGTCCTACTGGAAACCTGAGTAGTATCCCAAAACCACATGGGTTGCTGCAAAAGGACCTCCTGTAGATCCTTCTACTTTATCTGGTTTTACATGTGAATCTTCATGTTCATCTAATGAGTCCTTTGACTCCAACTATAAACTATTCAAAAATCAGAATGGTGAAGTATTTGCCAGATATGTTGGAACTAACTGCAGGAACAGTCCCCCTATGAAGAAAATCTGGGTTCCCAAAAGGTGCCTTGAAAGTCTTCAGGTGTATGTCCTCATGACACCACCTGTGAAGAACAGGAACCCCAGATCAAATTCTTCATATGGACCTAAGTCTTCACATGGATCAAATTCCTCATATGGTCAAAAGCATACTTATCCTCGTGCTAATGCTTCTGTTTCGCTGGGAAAATCTAAGGGTCATGAATATGTGCATTATTCCTCAAACCATTATGTTCATAAGTCCTCGAAGAATTTCTCTGCTTATTCATATGCATACTCTAACCCCTCTTCTGTGAAACAAAGTGCACTGGCTTCAATGCCACCTTTCTCAGATGGAGTTCGCAGAATGATGAACTCTTTGCCACCCCTCCAGATGTGGGTGGTGAAGAAAAAGAACTAATCTCTTATGCAGGGTCAGGTCTCCAGACGAACTTGAACGTCTGAAGAATTTCCTGGAGACCTGAGAATGCTTGAAAGGACGCAAGCTAATCATGAAAAAATGAATTACCCATTTCTCACGTCCTTATATTGTTGTATCTATTGTACTGCTTGAGGAAATTCTATCTGACGAATTTGATGTCATATTCTTCACTCTGAAGTATAAGAGTTCGTAAGCTGCACTAATTCATCTGTAGGACGAATCTCTCAAAGCTACTGAGTGGGTCCTCGACGGTGGGTGTACAAATCACATGACTGGTGACAAGAACTTACTGATGGACTCTGCTCTATCTCCATCGCATTTGAAGCATATTACCTACGCTGACAAAGGAAAAAGCAAGGTATTGGGTCTAGGTAGGGTTGCAATCTCAAAGGTCGACACATGGACAAAGTCATGCTTGTCGAATCTCTTGGATTCAACCTCATGTCTGTCTCAATGCTTTGTGATCTTGATATGGTTGTCGTCTTTGGCAAATATCGTTGCATAGTACTCATGGAATCTGATAATTCCAAAGTTTTCGAAGGCTTTAGGAGAGGAGACTTGTATATTGTTGATTTCTCTGCAGGACCACAACCTGCCACATGTCTACTTGCAAAAGCTTCAGAAGGCTGGCTATGGCATTGACGACTTGGTCATGCTGGCATGAGGAACTTGCACACACTTGCGAAGAAGAAGAAGCACGTTATCGGTATTGAGGGTGTCAAATTCCTCAAAGATCATCTTTGTGGGGCTTGTGAGCCTGGAAAGATGACCTGATCTAAGCATCCCTCGAAGACTATCATGACTACCACTCGTCCTTTTGAATTGCTTCACATGGGCATCTTTGGCCCCACTCATTATGCCACACTAACAAATGCAGCATCATTATATGACTTTGTTATTGTTGATGATTATTCTCGTTACACCTGGGTGCATATCATCACTTACAAAACTAAAGTGCAGTATGTCTTCAAACGATTTTCCTTAAGGGCCTCGATGAATTTCGGTGTGAAGATCAAGCATATCAGGAGTGACAATGGGACCGAGTTCAAGAACACTGGTCTTGATGACTATCTTGATGAACTTGGTATTACTCATGAGTTATCTGCCCCATACACTCCTCAACAGAACGGCGTCGTGGAGCGCAAGAACATGACTCTTGTTGAGATGGCTCGCACAATGCTAGATGAATACAAGATGCCTCGTCACTTCTGTCCTGAGGCTATTGATACTGCATGCCACATCATCAACAGGGTATATCTTCACAAATTCTTCAAGAAAACCTCATATGAGCTCCTCACTAACAAAAATCCCAATGTAAGTTATTCCAAAGTCTTCGGTGCTAAATGTTGGATTAGAGATCCTCATCACAATTCCAAATTTGCACCGAAAGCACATGAGGGTTTTATGCTTGGTTACGGAAAGGACTCGCACACCTACAGAGTCTTCAACACCTTGAAACTATAGATGTGTGGTTCAATGAGACTAACGGCTTGCAATGAGAGCACCTACTGTCGGTGTCAAAACCGGCGGATCTCGGGTAGGGGGTCCCGAACTGTGCGTTTGAGGATCAATGGTAACAAGGGACGATGGGGACATGATGTTTACCCAGGTTCAGGCCCTCTTAAAGGATGTAAAACCCTACGTCCTGCTTGATTATATTTAATGAGTATAGGGGATACAAGAGTTGATCTACCTCGAGATCATAATGGCTAAACCCTAGCTGTCTAGCCTATGAGAATTCTGATAGCCTCTATGGACTAAACCCTCCGATTTATATACACACCGGAGGGATCTAGGGTTGTACAGAGTCGGTTTGCAGATGGAGGAATAGTACATCCGGGCACCAAACTTGCAATCCACGCATACAGGAGTCCTACCCAAACACGGGGGGTAGTCTTCTGTTTTTATCTTCATGGCCCATCAGTCCGTCCCATATCAAATACATCGGACACCCGAGGACCCCCTAATCCAGGACTCTCTCAGTAGCCCCCGAACTTGCCTTCAATGACGACATAGTATCCGGCTTATGTCTTCGGCTTTGCAAGGCGGGTTCTTCTCCATACTTCGGATTGATGACAGTCTGGCCCTGACCTTCACGTTCTGCCTTTATAATTCCTCCCTGTCATCTCCTCGATTCCCACGTGCCGGGTGAATGCGAACGGTCCATAATATTTTTTTTACAAATACACCCCTGACCACACAGGGACGGCGCCTATATAAAGAGGCTAGATCCCCAAATGCCATCCACATCGCGCAGAGAACATCCAGACCAGCCACGAAAAACTTCAAAACATGGCCAGCGCTCCTAGCTCTTCCTCGCGCCCTCAAGAGGGTAATTGGCAGGGCTGCTCAGTGTCTCATCTTCAGTTGAGTCAACTTCAGACGCAGGGATATCTCCCTCCCACAGATCTAATCTCTGTGCGAGCGGGATTAGCCTCGATCGGCAATGATGTGCTAGTAGAAAATTTCCCCAACCCCAACCAGGAGGAGAGGGTGTGCTTCGTTTCGTTTCTTCTGCGGGGCTTAGGATTCCCTATCCACTCCTTTCTCAGGGGACTGTTAGAATTCTACGAGATCTAGCTGCACAATCTCACTCCAGGTTCTATTCTGCACATCTCGGGTTTTGTCGCTCTTTGTGAACTGTTTCTGGGCTGCGAGGCTCATTTTGAACTATGGAGAAAGTTCTTTTGCCTCGTTCCTCGCCATCGAGGGGGTTCCATATTCGAAGTGGGCGGCGCCGAAGTATGGCGCATAGCCGAACCAGGTTACCCGATCGGAACTCCCAAGGAGGCATCCCAAGAATGGTCTTCGGAATGGTTTTATATTGAGGACGTTCCCCTTCCGAACCCAGTTCGGCGCGGTCTCCCCGAATTCTCCAGTGCTCCTTTGAAGAAACACCTTAATTGGCACCCCCGTAGTCCCAAGGAAGAAGATAGTGTGGAAGTGAAGAGGTTGGTCAGCAAGGTCAGAGTACTTGCTCATTTTGGGCTTTCGATAATTGAAGTTATGGCCATCGCGATAAAGCGATGTATTCAGCCTCTCCAGTCTAGAGTGACCCCTTTATGGTGTTACAACGGAGAGGACGACGCATCTCGTTACAGACGCAAGGGCCCGGATACCCCGGCCGAACTGGCTATGATCGTGGCCAATCTGTATAAGGGGGAGAAAGAAGACTTCCTCTGCTTAAACTGCCGAGAAGGCTTTTCCATGTACAACCCCATTGAATGGGTAAGTTTTTGATTATCAGCACTGTTTTTTATCAAGGCGTGCTAATCAAATTGTTCTTGTTGTTAAAACAATCATGGAGGAAAATGGTGGAGGACATTCATTGTCCCTCCCCGCATCCAGAGGATCATGCTCGCGACGAAGACCCCGGCTTCTGCGAGGATCCGGATATATACATGGAATTCGATGATGGAGTATTTTATCAGGCGAGCCTTGACGGTTCGGAAGTGGCTATTACGGCTGACTACCCCTGCCTTTATCCTTTCTCCATTGTAAGTATTCGAAAAGCCTCCTCAAAAAGAGGCCCCTATTTGCACCTTATCCGTTACACTAAACTGTACTTTATAGGATTGGCGCTCGGCAAGCCGCACTCCCTCGAGAGCGGCCTCTACGCAGGGCAATCGTTCAAAACGAAAGGAAATGGGGGGCGCTGCCGAGCCCCCTCCCTCTTCAAAGAGGTATGTCCGTTGATATGTACCTAAGCATGAGATCAGATTGTTAAATTTCCCCTCTACCTTTATTTTAGGAGGAGCACGCGGAAAACCGTGGGAAAATGCCCTGCTAGCCGAATGTCAGCTAATCTGGCGCCAGACTCGCCGACCAGGGCGAGACCTGATACAGTGCCAGATCTGCCCCCTCATGAGGATTCGGATGACGTATCCGTCACCAATTCTGAGGTGGAGAGCGTGATGAATCATCGTCGGCTGAAAGAGGCCATGCGCGCTCCAGATTTTTTTGAACAAGAATTTGCCGCACTCAGCTTCGTGGATGCATATATCCGAGCCACCCGAGACGGACTTGCTGGAGTTACTCAACTGTTCTCAAAGGATATGCAGGTAATGAGTTTGTGCAAAATTAATAGATATATGCCAGTAGCCCCCGAGACTTGAAGCGGTTAGGCCAACCGATATAAGGATTGTTATGACCTGCAGGTTCTCAAGGAGAAGAACAACGCGTTGTCCCAGGAACTAAGAACAAACCAGACACAGCTGAATGCCGTCACCACAGAACTTGCGGAGATGAAAAGGGCCACAATGACCACTGGTCAGAAAAACAAACTTGAGGAGGAAAAAGACAAACAAGCCGAAGAGATAAAGACCTTAAAGGCTCAGTTATCGGCTACGCAAAAAGAGAATATGAAGTTGAAAGGCGACATATTCGGTATGACCTTTTGATCCATCAGAGAGACTCATACTATCCCATAATTCGGATTGTCACAACTCTGTTGCTGCAGGTCTATTAACTGGTCGGCCTGAAGAGGAAGTGTCCGGATTTCGAGGCAACGTGCTTAAGGAGCTGTCTGTGGTGCATGAGCGGGCCCGGAAAGCCATGAGAAATATGACCAAAGCTTTATGGCCATCCGATACCCCTCCAGAAAGTATGGAGGGGTTGGCGAACCTGTTCAAAGGTGCCCGGCGCCGCTTTGAACTATGGAAGGCATCTGCATGTAGTGAAGGTGCACGAGAAGCATGGGCGATGGTGAAAACACGCTATACCGGACTCAATCTGAATCATATGGCCCGAGTTGGACCTCAGGGACCAGACGAAAAGGAGATTCCCGTGAACTTGGTATATGACCAAGTGATGATAGCTGCTAAATATTCGCAAGAAGACTATAGTTTAGACAGTCTTATAGATGGTATAGAGAAAGAGTAGGCGTTTGATTCAATGTATCAATGTACTTTATTATTGAACTTATCTCCATCCGAACATTTCAAAATTTGTCATCGCAGGCCTTCGGCTTCAATCTCTGAACCAAGAAGGTGGAGTGTTTCCGGATACCAAGTTGGAATGTGAGAAACATTCATTATGTCCAGAAACCAGGCAATCCGGCCATATTGCTCAAACAGACAAAAAATTGTTCGGGAGTTATGTTATATTACTATTTAACATAAGAAACATCTTCCAAGGAAAATAGTTCCGTTAAGGGTTCCTTCCCTTGGGTTGGCACGCTTAGTGACGCGTGCCTAGGCTTTGATCCAAATTACGGGGAGCCGATCCCGTATTTGTTTAGAAGAGTTACAAAAATGTAAACAATCCGTTGTTGCTTGCCGACCAACTATTCTCTTAAGAATGCTAGCTTTCGGCTTCACCCGTCTAAGGTACAGATCCGGATTACTCGGTTGTAGCAATCGCAGAGGTGCTCCCTTTACACCCTAGCCGAACAATCGGGAATGTAGGGTATAAACACAGGAGCGAGGCAACCCAGCTTGGCAAAAACTTAAGTCATAGAGGTGCATATAATGGCAAAGGTGTATAGAACAAACGACGTGGATAATATAAGCCATAAGCTTTTAATAACAAGCTTCGTTAAAGAAGCCCCCAGTCAAAGTGGGGTGTATACATTTAAAGATGTGTACCCCTAATAGTTCGGCAGATCCGAACATACCCTGGGATGTATAAAACAAAGATTAAAAAAGAAGAGGTCAAAAAGGAGGAAACTAGAAAAAATAAAAAGGATGCGGCCGAACTATCCGTAGAATCGTCGGAGCCGAGCAGCGTTCCATGGATTCGGCTCAAGGCGATTATCCGATGCATTACGAAGGCGATAGGCTCCCCCTATTAGAAATTCATCTATGATGAAGGGGCCCTCCCATTTTGGTTTGAGCTTATCCTTCTTCTTCTCTGGAAGGCGCAGAACGAGTTCGCCGACGTTATAAGTCTTGGCCCGCACCTCTCTGCTTTGGTATCGCCTAGCCTGTTGTTGATAGAATGCGGAATGGGCTTGTGCAATGTCACGCTCCTCTTCAAGGCCGTCTAAGTCGTCCCGTCGATCGAGCTTGGCTTCTCTTTCTTCGTACATGCGCACTCGAGGTGAGTCATGAATAATGTCGCAGGGCAAAACAGCTTCTGCGCCGTACACCATAAAAAAGGTGTGTATCCGGTCGTTCGGTTAGGCGTGGTCCGCAGCTCCCAGAGCACGGAATCGAGTTCCTCAACCCAGTGCTTATCTGACTCCTGTAGGGAATGCACCAGTCTAGGTTTAATGCCGCTCATCATTAGACCATTGGCCCGTTCAACCTGACCGTTTGTTTGAGGGTGATAGACGGATGCATAGTCGAGTTTAATGCCCAAGTTGGCACACCAGTTTTTCACCTCATCGGCTGTGAAATTGGAGCCAATTATCAGTGATGATGCTGTGCGGGACACCATAACGGTGTACCATGCCGGATATAAAGTCGATCACTGGCCCTGCTTCAGCAGTTCTTACTGGTTTTGCCTCTATCCACTTAGTGAATTTATCTACCATAACCAGTAAATATTTCTTCTTGTGGTTTCGCCCTTTAAGGGGTCCGACCATATCTAGCCCCTAGGCCGCAAAAGGCCACGTGATGGGGATTGTTCTTAAGGCAGTGGGAGGCATATGACTTTGATTGGCGAAAAGCTGACATCCTACGCAACGTTGCACAAGTGCTTGTGCGTCTGCTCGGGCCGTTGGCCAGAAGAAACCAGTCCGGAAAGCCTTGCTTACGAGGGCCCGAGCTGCGGCGTGATGGCCGCCCAGACCAGCATGTATTTCAGCCAAGAGTTGCCGTCCCTCCTCTTCAGAGATGCACCTTTGGAGGACTCCAGTAGTGCTTTTCTTGTACAGTTCACCTTCATGAGCTTTATAGGCTTTAGAACGTCGAACTATGCGATGGGCCTCATTTTGATCATCAGGAAGTTCCTGCCTATTAAGGTAGGCCAGGAAGGGTTCGGTCCATGGAGCAATAAAGGCCATGATTTCATGGGCGGAGGGAGTTATTTTGGTACCCGAACCCCCGATGATATCCGTATTGTGCTCGGCTACTGAGGGCATGATCAGGTCTGGACTAGTTTTTCTGTTCTCGTCTTGCCACACCACGGATGGCTTAAAGAGCCTTTCCACAAAGGTATTAGGTGGGACGGGGTCGCGCTTGGCGCCCATTTGAGCCAGGGTGTCCGCTGCCTGGTTACTGTCTCGAGCAATGTGATGAAACTCGAGCCCCTCGAAACGAGCAGATATTTTTAATACGACGTTTCGATACGCCGCCATTTTTGGATCTTTTTGCATCGAACTCTCCATTTATCTGGGATATTGTGAGATTTGAATCCCCGCGCACCTCTAGGCGTTGTATGCCCATGGAGATAGCCATTCGGAGACCATGTAGAAGTGCCTCGTATTCGGCTGCGTTATTGGAGTCCGTATACATGATTTGCAGCACGTACCAGACTGTGTCCCCCATGGGGGATGTCAAGATGACACCAGCCCCCAGTCCAGCTAGCATTTTAGAGCCGTCGAAGTACATGATCCAGTTGGAGTATGAACTGTACTCTTTAGGGAGCTCGGCTTCCGTCCACTCGGTGACAAAGTCGGCCAGCACCTAAGATTTAATGGCTCGGAACGGCTTGTATGTTATTTCAAATGGTAAGAGCTCAATGGCCCATTTAGCTATGCGGCCGGTGGCATCCCTATTATTTATAATGTCATTGAGTGGTACTTCGGATGCCACCGTGATCGAACACTCTTGAAAATAGTGCCGGAGCTTGCGGGATGCCATAAAGACCGCGTAAGCTATCTTTTGATAGTGAGGGTATCGGGATTTGCATGGTGTAAGGACCGCCGATACATAGTATACTGGTTTTTGGATGGGGAGTTTATGTCCCTCTTCCCCTCGCTCGACAATGAGTACGGCGCTCACTACCTGGTGAGTCACGGATATATAAAGCAATATAGGCTCGCCAACACTTGGGGCGGCTAGGATTGGGTTGCCTGCTAACAAGGTTTTTATTTCTTCCAATCCGGCTGTAGCCACATCCGTCCATTCGGAGTGGTTGGTGCGTCGGAGCAGTCGATAAAGTGGTAATGCCTTTTCTCCTAATCTGGAGATGAAGCGGCTTAAAGCTGCCACGCACCCTGCTACTTTTTGGGCCTGCTTTAAGTCTATTGGTATGGCCAGTTGCGACAAGGCTCGGATTTTGGCTGGGTTTGCTTCGATTCCTCTATTGGAAATAATGAACCCTAGTAGCTTTCCGGCTGGAACGCCGAAAACGCATTTCTCCGGATTGAACCATATGTCGTATGTGCGGAGGTTGTCAAACGTGAGGCGGAGATCGTCCACCAATGATTCAACGTGTTTAGTCTTAATGACCACGTCATCCACATATGCTTCCACTGTCTTGCCGATTTGTTTTTCCAAACATGTTTGAATCATGCGTTGGTAAGTGGCACCAGCGTTTTTAAGCCCAAAAGGCATAGTGTTGAAACAGAAAGGCCCATACGGGGTGATAAATGCCGTTGCAGCCTGGTCAGACTCCTTCATTTTAATCTGATGGTATCCGGAGTAAGCGTTGAGGAACCACAAGGAGTCGTATCCTGCGGTCACGTCAATAATCTGGTCAATGCGGGGCAATGGGAAAGGGTCTTTGGGGCAAGCTTTATTGAGGTCTTTGAAATCGACACAAAGGCGCCAAGACTTATCCTTCTTCGGTACCATGACCAAGTTAGCTAGCCAATCTGGGTGTTTGATTTCTCTGATGAACCCGGCTTCGAGTAGTTTGGCTAGCTCCCCCCCATAGCTTGTCGTTTGGGTTCAGAAAATCGCCGCAACGTTTGTTTGACTGGTTTGAACCCCTTGATTATGTTGAGGCTATGCTCGGCCCGTCTGCGTGGGATCTCGGGCATGTCCGAAGGGTGCCAGGCAAAAATATCCTAATTTTCGCGCAGGAACGCTCGTAGGGCGGCATCAACCGTCGAATCCAACTGTGCCCCAATGGACGCTGTTTTGTTAGGATCCGTCGGGTGCACTTGAAATTTGACTATTTCATCTGCTGGTTTGAAAGAGGTGGATTTGGGTCTCTTATCAAGGATCACATCATCCTTGTCCACCGTGGATCGCAGGGTGGTTAGTTCTTTGGCCGCAAGGGCTTCGGATAGTGCCTCAAGGGCCAAGGATGCGGTTTTGTTTTTGGCGCGGATTGCTATATCCGGATCACTTGTGACTGTGATTACTCCATTGGGCCCTGGCATTTTAAGCTTCATGTACCCATAATGGGGTATGGCTTGGAAGCGTGAGAAAGCATCCCGCCCCGAAAGGGCGTGATACCCGCTATTGAAGGGAGCCACGTGGAAAAGCAACTCTTCGGACCTGTAATTCGCAGGCGTGCCGAATACTACATCAAGTTTGATTTTCCCCGAACATCGTGCTTCTCGACTGGGGATGATGCCTCGAAAGGTGGTACTGGTTTGCTCGATGTGTGCTCTGTCAATATGCATTTTGTCGAGCGTGTCCTCATAGATGAGGTTGAGCCCACTGCCGTCGTCCATGAGCACTTTAGTAAGTCGAAAGCCGTCCACAATTGGGTTTAAGACCAAGGTGGCAGGTGCTCGAACTGATCAGGCCCTTGGTTCGTCGTCGGCGATGAAAGTTATTGTCGCGTCGTTCCATGGGCTCATTGCGGTTAATTGGGTAATTTCGGCGAGGTCGCGGAGTGCCCTTTTACGCCAATTATTTGAGGAGAAGGTCTCAAAGACCGTGAAGATGTTAATGTCGTCATCCTCCGGAGAATGCTTCTCTAGAGTAGCGATGGTGAGGATAGTCTCGCCGCTTTTAGCCACTTGCCGGAGTACCAAACATGCCCGAAGGCTATGAGTTGGTTCGGTGCTCGGCGTTGCATGTATCTGACATGGCTTATCGAGGAACTCATCAAGAACGGACCTGTGTCCCGTAAAGGGTTTATTTTTCTTGCCGGCGGGCTTATGATCGGATGCCTTGTAAGGGTGTATCCGTTTTTCCCGGCGACGGTGTCCTGGACTAGGGGGTACTCACCATGTCGCCTCCCGACTAATGGGTTGATCCGAGGACCCCCGTGGCGGTTCACTAATGGGCTAGTTTGGACAGCCGATGACATACACGAGGAAGATTCCACAAGACTTGGTGATCAAGACAAGGACTCCTCTCCACCGACGTAGCCGACTAGGACTCTTGTTATCCTAGGCCTCCGGTACATTATATAAGCCGAGGCCAGGCTCGTTGATAGATTATGACATTACTCATCATACCCCTTGGGTTTAGACCACAACATATGATCTCGAGGTAGATCAACTCTGTACCTTGATACTTCATCAATATAAACAAGAGCAGGACGTAGGGTTTTACCTCCATAGAGAGGGCCCGAACCTGGGTAAAACACCGTATTTATCGTCTCTGTTACCATCGGTCCTAGATCCACAGCTCGGGACCCCCTACCCCGAGGTCTGCCGGTTTTGACACCGACAATGGTGCTTTCATTGAGAGTTCCGCTGTGTGATCGACAATGGATCAATGGCTCGCTTGCAGATCAACTGCAACGTCGGCATATTCGTCGCCGGCTCGACTGGTCACCTTGGCTCGACCGAGGACTGCGCTCTATCTCAGACCATCATGATCGGACGAGGGCCTTCATCAACATCAACTCCGATCTCTATCGAGATCATGGAGGAATCATCCATATAGCTCGGGGGCTCAACTTCAACATTGTCCTCGGGCGACCGTGCTGTTTTTCTATACAACGGATTTGTATTCGCCATCGCCGCTTCCTCAGGTGTCGCTTTGACAATTGCTTTGGTGGAATAGTGCGGAATTGTGTATATAACAACCCTGTAAAATTTCGTCACATTCCGATGGAGGAATCTCCGGCGATCTACGATATACCGGAGCCCTGTCAAATCTGGACGAGTTTAGGGCGTAGAGTCCAGCGTTTAGGTCGGACGTCCTTTGGAAGATCCAACCGTTGATCAACTGCGGAATTCCTGCATCTACGACCCCTCAAAATTTCAGCTCGATCCGACCGTTCAAACTCCAGGAAACCTCCGATGAGCGCATCAATTTTCTGATCTGTTTTCTGCGCGAATACGAATCCGACCCGAGTTCATCTTTCTTCATGAACGGGATATTGGACAACCTTTTTGGAGGAATCTCTTTCTAGGGTATTGTGTTTTGTTTCCGAACACATGCTCACAAATTTTGCTCCTTTTCGGAGGTAACTTTCACCGTTGCGCCGGTGTCAAACCAGCCTGACAACGTTGCTGCACGGCTGCCGACCTGCGCCAGACGGGTCGTCGCTTCATCGAGCCGAACTCGACCTCTTCGGATCATTATCTCGGCAAGCCGAACAACAGTTCGGCATCGTGAAGGGTAAATCATCACCAACATTGTCGCCCCACGAATTATACGGAGCAGGCACACCGGCATCGCTGCATGGTCACTTCATCAAGCGGGCATCGACTGCGTCACAAGATCCGGCCCGCGACGGCATCGCCGCACTATTGCTTCTTCAAGCCAGGATGTGACCTCTGCGTCCGAAGATCGGGAGTCAATTCCTGCCGGACTCGCCTCTCTTATCCTGTATCCAGCTTCAATCCTGGACGCGACTTCGGCGTCCGAACATCAGGAGTCAACCCTGGCCGGACTCACCCCTCGCACCATAGTACCGGAGGACGATTTCCGAAGAAATCCCAAATACTAATCCGGCTGACCAAGCCGATGTCCACCACGCCGACCTGCTTCGACACCTCAGCCAGCATGGGGCTGCAAACGTCATACTACCGACCTGCCCCGGCACCTCGGCTAGACCGGGGGCTTCGCCATCTCTTCATCAACCTACTCCGGTGACTTCGGCGTCACCAGCCAACCAGCTGCGTCACGTTAGCTGGACCGGGGGCTTCGCCTCGCCACATCGACCATGCGGCATCGCCACCTCATCAAGCCGAACTCCTCGCTCGGTTACCTCGGGCTTGGGGGCTGTGACCTTGGCTAGGCTGCGGACTACATCTTTGTCCCGCCACGAGCTCGGCCCGCGTCATCAATGCCGAACACATTAACCAGCTAAGTCGCCTCCATGCTCAGTTTTTTTTCTTTAAATTTTTTTATTTTATTTTATTTCTTGTTCGGTTCAACCAAACATTATATTTGTGTTAAACAAAAAAGTTGTTCGTTCAAACATTGATTGTTAAATACTTCTTTTTTCTGCCGAGCTCTTCGTCACCTCGGTCATGAGGGTTTTTCTCACCTCGGCTGGACTTGGGGGCTTCGCCTCACCGCATCGACCGTACGGCGTCGCCACTTCATCAAGCCGAGCTCTTCGCTCGGGCACCTCGAAATCAGCTTGGGGGCTGGGACCTCGACCCGCTGCAAGCTCGGCCCGCGTCATCAATGTCGAACACATTAACCAGTTAAGTCGCTTTCATGCTCAAAGTTTTTAAACTTTTAATTTGTGTTCGGTTTGACCATGCTCGCATACATTGTTTGAAACTCTACCCATGTTAACTGGAGGCTCTTAAAAATTATATGAGCCATTTTATAATAAATGTGTTTTCTACTCAGTCATTGCAAAGTCTTTTTCTATCACTCCTTTCTCGACTCGAGTGTGTGGTCAATAGCCGGATAGCCTATTTTCTCTCTAAAGCCGCTCGAGTTTAGCTCGTTAAACTGGCCTGAGAAGCACTCCGCCTTCCGGAATAGGAGGTTGAAACCGAAGGCTGACCCGCTTGAAGTTTTGAGATCGGACGTGTCATGTTAAAGCATGACGAAAGGAAAAATTTATTTTAAGACCAATTTTTGAATTGGCACCAAAAAACTTGATTTAGTCCGGATGTCAAGCTTCTACATAAGTTTTTGGTTTTTCGAGCCTATGGCACTTTTAACCTATTTGTGTGTTTCTAGGATAAGTCTCGCAGTGCAACGCCGGACACCTTTAGAGATTCGGCAAAAACATTCTCGGATATTGCTATATATGCACTGGTTTCGAATTGTGTCTTCGGTCAATAGTTGGGTTGCCCGGTTCCTGTGCTTGCCTCCTATGTTCCGCTTTATTCGGCTAGGTGTGCAAAGGGAGAACCACTGTGATTGTGCTTCCAGCTTGAATGGTAAGCACCTCAGTGGAGAAAGCCGAAAACTGACTGTGACAATGGGCGTAAACTGGTCAGCGATCCGATGACGGTGTCACACTATAGATCGATACTGATTACCCCGTGTTAAACGATGGGCCTTTCATAATATTGGCCGAAGTGTTAATGGCTAGACTTCGGTCGGTGCCGAACACAAACCGGGGGCTCGTAGCTAGCTTCCCTAGTTTAAAGCTCCTATGACTAAGTGAAAGTTATAAAGCCTGCATATCTGATTGCCTTGTTTCCGCTAACACAACCGCCTTCGGGCACCGAGACGTCGGCTAAGGGTTGTCTGGTTACTGCGGAAACACCCTGCGTAGTATCTACAAAGGGGTAGAAGCCGACGATGGGCCACTTTCAACTGATAAACGGTCGCAACGGAGTCAAAATAAACATATATCATCAGTGTTTGTATTCAGTATACAAGCGCTGCCTTCCATAATTATCGTAATAAAGCCATAAATATGCATCAATTTGACTTAAGATTTTGGCCAAGCTGGGTTACCTGGCTCCTGTGCTTACCCCTACGTTCCCGATTGTTCGGCTAGGCGGTAAAAGGAGCACCTCTGTGATTGTTACTACCGGGTCGTCCGGGTTAGTACCTCAGACTGGGTGAAGCCGAAAGCTAGCCATCTTAAAGAATTTAATTGGTCGGCAACGATGGAAGTGAAAATTTTGGTTCATTATGGACCACAGAGTTCGGAAACTTTCTCCCAACTAAATCCTCAATATTTTCCTCCCACATTGATCGGAGTTGAGGTTTCATGATCATGATCAACATGACAGCCTGGGAAAAGGAACCTGTAACGGAACTATTTTTCCCAGAAGATGTTTTATAACATATCTCTCTGCGTACCTTTGTTTATAAAACCGTATGGCCGGATTGCCTTGTTTGTCGTAAATCTTTGCCCTTATAAAGGCTTTATAAAGTAGGACGAACACTCTTCGGCTGCTGGCCGAAGAGGTTGAAGCCGATGGTCGGTCAACAAAGTTTTGTACAATGCGGATCCGAGCATTAGTGATGTAAAGTACTTGGATACATAGAATCATTACAATTAAATTGTGATATACTCCGGACATTGATCCTTAATTCGGCCACCCGTGCCCACATTAAGGTTCGGGGGCTACTGGGCTTCGTGCTTCTCATTTACAAATGTTAAAGGGGCACATCGATCCCCTGATCTGGTGTTGCCACCCTACCATTGGCTCGGGGGCTACTGCATCGATGATTCAATGCAGACAGTTTACAAAGTGCGAAATAGTTCCCGAGGAGATTATGATCCTCAGGTTGGTCGGCCACACCCAACCTGAGTCTCGAGGAATATGCACACCACATTTCTATTCCTAAGTATGCTACAGAGCTAGGAGTTGATCCTCAGGCCGATTTTGTGAATCAACCTGAGTCTCAGGGGCTACTGGGATCACCGGTTTTATGCCATCCCTCAGGTGCATCTCGGGTTTTAGACCGACACACACCTTGAGGGCTACTGGCTATATCTCGGTAGAGAATAAATTGCACCAATTGAAAATATTCACAAAAAATCAGCCCGCAGTCAGGGTGGTGCACCACCTCGGAAGCAGTCTGGCATAAAGCTAGGGCGCCAGTGGCTGGCTCCAAAGAGGGAATTTCCGGCATTAAGCTCGACTGAATTCGTTCAATCTTTTGAAGACCGAGGTAGTTATGACACCTCGGATGCTGACCATCGTTAGAACTCGGATGCAGTCTGGCGTTGGAGCTCGGAAGCAGTCCGGCATAAAGTTTGGATTCGAATGGCTCGTTCCATAGAAGACTACTCCGGCATTTAAGTTTGGATGAACTCATTCAAATTTTCAGAGGCCAAGGTAATCTATGATACCTCGGATTCAGTTCGGCGTTGGTGCTCGGACGCAAGAGGATACCTTGAATGCTGAATAGTGTTGGAGCTCCGCTGTGAAGAGACGCCTCAGATTTAGTTTGGCCTTAGAGCTCGAACTCAAGAGGGCGCCGTCGCACGGGAAACACTTCAAACCCCAGGTGTGGCGTAAAAAACTTACAAGGCATTGATAAAGGCCGATAACTTAAAAAGACTCCTCGGATACCCGACGTATGAACTCTTCGGATACACCTCGACGATCCTCAAGATCGGAGATGGGAAGATTTGTTGAACCAGTTTTCAAGACCGACGACCGAAGACGAAGAACAGATCGGAAGAACCGAGGAGCGTCCCCAACTTGAAGATCGGTTCAGGGGGCTACTGATGGTGTCCTGGACTAGGGGGTACTCACCATGTCGCCTCCCGACCAATGGGTTGGTCCGAGGACCCCCGTGGCGGTTCACTAATGGGCCAGTTCGGACAGCCGATGACATATACGAGGAAGATTCCACAAGACTTGGTGATCAAGACAAGGACTCCTCTCCACCGATGTAGCCGACTAGGACTCTTGTTATCCTAGGCCTCCGGTACATTATATAAGCCGAGGCCAGGCTCATTGATAGATTATGACATTACTCATCATACCCCTTGGGTTTAGACCACAACATATGATCTCAAGGTAGATCAACTCTGTACCTTGATACTTCATCAATATAAACAAGAGCAGGACATAGGGTTTTACCTCCATAGAGAGGGCCCGAACCTGGGTAAAACACTGTGTTCATCGTCTCTGTTACCATCGGTCCTGGATCCACAGCTCGGGACCCCCTACCCCGAGGTCTGCCGGTTTTGACACTGACACCCGGGCAGTGCACTACTTAAAGGCAGCAGGTTCCAATTGGTTTTTTTGGGCCTTCCATGTGCTTTCCATCGAGCAGTACTTCTGTACTATGTGCGATAGTTTCATGAAACTCTGTATGCGACGGTGGTCGAGGGCATTCGGAATTCCCTCATCGGTGCAATTCTGATGAAAAACCGAGACCACATTGTCATCGCAGCAATCTTTGATCTTGTTTTTGACAAGTAGAAACCTGGCCCAAAAGTGATGGACCGTTTCTTGAGGTTGCTGCCGTACATACATCAGGTCGTATATGTCAGGAGGGCCTGAATTGCTTGGAGAATATTGATTGTGGTGGGCGGGTGGGCTAAAACTTGAATCCCTGCCCGAAATTGTGTTCGGAGTTTGTAAAGTCTCCGAGGTTACCGGTTCGGGTCCGGGAAGATCCAAGTGCTCCCTGGACCCTAAGTCCGACCCTGAGTTCGGGGGACATGGGGTCTCTTCCAAAGGAAGAGTATCCGGTTCAATGGGTTCGGAGACCCGAACATAGCTGGTTTTTAACATAGGGGACGAAGTGTTCTTGTCTCGTTCCTCGACGACTGCCACCAGGTGAGTGATCGGCAGAACATTGATTTCCCTCTGGTCAGGTTTAAGCCCGATCCGATCATAATCCGTTGAAAGCCCCAGGGCGGCGATGCGATCTAACAGCTCGTTTAAGGACGAGATGTCTGTCGGATCCATCTTTTCGGAGTGTTCGAGACCGATGCGGAGGTGATGTTGGGCGATCGCGGGGGTCGCCGTTGGCTCGATGGCCGTGTGGGCGCCCACGGTAAAACCACCGAGCTGGAGGACCTGTCCTGAAGCTAGGTGCCTTCCAGAAGTGATGTCATTGTTGATGACAAGGCGAGCCATCGATCCTTTTATCAACAACAAAGTGGAACTCTCAATGAAAGCACCAATGTCGGTGTCAAAACCGGCGGATCTCGGGTAGGGGGTCCCGAACTGTGCGTTTGAGGATCAATGGTAACAAGGGACGATGGGGACACGATGTTTACCCAGGTTCGGGCCCTCTTAAAGGAGGTAAAACCCTACGTCCTGCTTGATTATATTTGATGAGTATAGGGGATACAAGAGTTGATCTACCTCGAGATCGTAATGGCTAAACCCTAGCTGTCTAGCCTATGAGAATTCTGATAGCCTCGACGGACTAAACCCTCCAATTTATATACACACCGGAGGGATCTAGGGTTGTACAGAGTCGGTTTGCAGATGAAGGAATAGTACATCCGGGCACCAAACTTGCAATCCACGCATACAGGAGTCCTACCCGGACACGGGAGGTAGTCTTCTATTTTTATCTTCACGGCCCATCAGTCCGGCCCATATCAAATAGACCGGACACCCGAGGACCCCCTAATCTAGGACTCCCTCACCTACCTCCTGTGCTAGATGAAATGCCTCTTGAAGAATCCATTAAGCTCAAGGCTACTGCAGATATCATACCCACTGAAGAACCTGCTGAAGAAGTTATTCTAGATAATGAAGACAATCATACTGGTGCACCTGAGGAAAATGGTGCTGAAGAAAATCCTCAGCCCAATCAAAGTCATCAACCTGCTCATCCTCGCGTGGCAAATGAAGTGCAGATTGAAAAAATCCTCGACGACATCAATGCACCAGGTCCTCTCACACGCTCAAAAGCTTCACATTTGTCTAACTTTTGTGGGCACTTCGCTTTTGTCTCTATCACAGAGCCCAGCAAAGTTGATGAAGCATTTCTGGAGCCTGAGTGGATTCAAGCAATGCAAGAGGAATTGCATCAATTCGAGCTCAACAATGTGTGGGAGCTTGTCAAGTGACCAGATCCTCGCAAGCACAATATCATAGGTACCAAGTGGATCTACCGCAACAAGCAAGACAGAAATGGCCAAGTGGTGAGGAATAAGGCTTGTCTTGTAGCTCAGGGCTACACACAGGTTGAAGGAATTGACTTTGATGAAACTTTTGCACCTGTTGCTAGACTTGAAGCTATTCACATATTGCTTGCTTATGCTAACCATCATAATATCATCTTATATCAAATGGATGTGAAAAGTGCATTCCTTAATGGTAAGCTTGAGGAAGAAGTATATGTTGCTCAACCCCCAGGTTTTGAAGATCCTAAGCATCCTGACAAAGTCTTCAGACTCAACAAGGCCCTCTATGGCTTCAAGCAGGCCCCTCGGGCATGGTATGACACACTAAAGGAATTCCTCATGAAGAAAGGCTTCAAACCCGGTTCACTTGACCCAACTCTTTTCACAAAAACTTACGATGATGAATTATTCGTGTGCCAAATATATGTGGATGATATTATCTTGGGCTGTACTGACAAGCGTTACAGTGACAAATTTGCCTATATGATGAGTGAAGAATATCAAATGTCTATGATGGAAGAATTGAAATTCTTCTTAGGTCTTTAAATTCATCAACAACGCAATGGCATCTTCATATCTCAAGAGAAATACCTCAAGGATGTACTGAGGAAATTCGGCATGCAAGATTGCAAAGGCATCAAAATCCCTATGCCCACAAATGGCCAACTCTGCACCGATGAACATGGTAAAGACTTCGATCAAAAGGTATACCGCTCCATGATTGGCTCTTTATTGTACCTATGTGCATCTAGGCCAGATATTATGCTTAGTGTTTGCATGTGTGCCCGTTTTCAAGCTACACCAAAGGAATCACACCATAAGGCTGTGAAACATATTCTTCGATATCTAGCTCACACTCCAACACTAGGATTATGGTATCCCAAGGGCTCGGCTTTTGATGTCATTGGATATTCTGACTCTGACTATGCTGGTGATCGGGTGGATCGCAAGTCAACTTCAGGCACATGCCATTTCCTCGGACGATCCTTAGTATGTTGGTCCTCGAAGAAACAGAACTACATATCACTTTCTACTGCTGAAGCTGAGTACATTGCCGCTAGTTCTTGCTGTACTCAATTTTTGTGGATGAAGCAAACCCTCAAGGATTATGGCATCAATGTGAAGAACGTGCCTCTCTACTACGACAACAAGAGTGCCATCAAGATTGCTCACAACCCAGTTCAGCACTCAAAGACTAAGCACATCTAGATTCGTCATCATTTTCTTCGTGATCATGTGTTGAAGGGAGACATCTTCATCGACCACGTGAAGACTGAAGAACAACTGGCTGATATCTTCACAAAGCCCTTGAATGAAAAGAGATTTTGCAAGTTGCGGTGTGAGCTAAATATCTTAGAATCTTCGAATGTTCTTTGAAAGGACACACATCATAACACTTATGCAAAATTGATGACTTTGATGTGCAACACACGAAGTAATGTTTTTCTTTAATCAATGAAGACTAACCCTCTAAGTGTGAAGAAATTAATGAAGAATTTGATTCTCAGAACCCTACGACAATTGTACGCGGTGTCTAAAATCATCATTCTTATACGGTGGGTCACACCACCAACCATAGTTGAAAATCTTCAAAATTGATTTTTTTTGTCATTTTGCAAATTCTTCAAATTCCTCAATGCTGGTGTTCTTCATTGACTGTATATATATATTTGAGTTTTCATTGTCGTCAACAACATTCACTTATTGCTATTTCTTCAAGTTGATATTTCCTCTAAGTGAATGTGATCGGACCCGTTCCCCCTCTATGCTAAACTCAACCCAGTCTGTTCACAAATTCTTCATGTGCGTTCTATTTGAAACCCGTTCAAAGTCTTCACTGTGTCCTTGACGGCTGAAGAATTTGCGAACGAAACATTAAAAAATTTCATATCTAATTTTTGGCAGTTGCCACTCAAACCATTCCACTTCCCATGACGAAATATTTTACTCACCCATGATCCCCCATGATCTACACTTCTCAGCACGTGGGTGACACTTGTTGATAGGATAGCAAGGGTCAGGGGCATGTTCGTCCAAAATCTTCGGGGAACAGTTTTTCACCTCGGCTATAAATACCCCCTACCCTTTCACTACCTCATTTACTCCGCTCGACCTCGTCTCTCCTTGCTCGAGCTATGACCTAGCACCGCCGCTAAGCTTCATCGTCACCTGAGAGGAAGAGCTTCACTGCCTTGACCTCCTCGCCTTCGTACTCGCGCCGTCCGCTGAAATCTTCACTCCACCGCCATCGTAGTTGTCTTCCTCCACCGAGTTAGGGCGTGAGAGATCTGGACTGACAAACTTCCCAGTTCCAACTCTCAGTTCGTCGTGTTCTTCATCAAGGGTAATTAAAATCTAATTTTACTGCCCTACTTTAATTCTTATTATTTTCACAAAATCCTCAAAAGGTGTTTATTCTTCAACAATCTACTCCTTAAACACTGCAATGCTTCGTTTCCTTGATTTATTTCTCTAAGCTATGGTTTTCCTCAAGATTCCTCAATTGTGTGGATTTTCAAATCCGTACAACTCTAGAACATGAGTCAAGAATGCTTATTGAAATTCCTGAAGACATCTATGGTCAAATTCCTCAACTTGATACTTTTTGAAAAAAATCTGAGAACGCATATGACCTCTTCAAATTCTTCGCACCTATACTCTGTTCATAGGTACAAAATGTCTGCTGATGAATCTCTAGGTTCTCATCAACTTAACTCATTTGCAGTGTTCCTCGAAGAAAAATTGCATACTTCCTCAGAATCATCAAAAGTTCAAAATCCTCAAGTGAGGAAAATGGCTGATGGGAAAAGACCTCAGAAAGGAGGAAAGAAGCCGGAAACAAATACAACATTTGAAATACCTGAGGACATCTATGATGAATATTGCACTCCTGATGAAGATACTCATGGAAAGGAGACCAAGAATCAGCGCAAAATACGCATTCAGAGGATTGAAAGAAGATGGGCTAAAGAACAGAAGGAATATCACAGTGTTACTCCCAAGTACATGAAGAAATTTGAAGTTATTCCTCCATGTCCAAGACCACCTTTGGCTGCTGCCAAAGAGCTGATCCTACCAGCATCAAGCATGGTGAGGAATTTCCTAAGGAATGGGCCAAGCGCCAAGCAAAGCTTTGGAAAATTGCAGCTGAAGCAGTGAGGAAATTCAATGAGGACTCTCAAGCTGCTGCTGCTGAGGCCTCTGCCAATAGAAAAGTGCCAAAGAAGGCTATTCTGAAGAAATCAGCAGGGAAGCCAAAATCTTCAAGCTCAATGCCCTCACGGCCAAGTTCCTCAACTTCAAAGCCCTTAGAGCAAATTCCCCGGGCAACTTCCTCAAGGGCAGCGCCAACTCCTTCTGTCGCTGCAAAATCCTCAGCTGATGTTACAAAGTCCTCAACACCTATGCATCTTGCAACGTGTTAGTGGACTGCTGGATTTTCAATTGCCTCAGGGGCATCTGCAACTTCCTCAGCCCATCCACATTCCTCAAGTGGTCCAACTATACTGAAGGTTAAGTCCACTGCTGGATGAGGTAAGAGGCCAAGTCCTCACAAGAAACAAGTGGCTTTCCAAGTTCCATCTGATGATGATGAAGCTAATGATGATGAACTTGCTGAAATCATCAGAGATAGACAAGAAAGGGCTGCGAGAGCCAAAGGAAGCTATGTTCCTCTTATGTTGGATCCAAAGAAGATCCTCGATTTCATTGTCATATGGCACAAGGATCCCAATACTCCTCTTCTTGACCTGAATCTGACACCTGGTCAAAGTCACATGCTGACTGCCTTCATAGGCGAAGAAAAGTGGAAATATGAGAAGGCCAGAAGAGTCAAGAAGGACCAGTACAAGAAAGAGCACTTTCTGAGAAACAATGTTCTGAACTTGTCTCCTGAAGAACTTGTCGCAGTCCATCAGGAAATAAAAGGCCTCAGTGATGAATTTGACCGTTATCATGCTGATTGGCTGGGAGCAAAGGTCAGATTTGTCAACATCGCCAACAAGACCATCAAGGATCACAATGCTAGTGTTGCTGCTCAATCGCAACCAAAAATTCCTCAGGCTGGATCATCTGCTCAGCCTACTAAAGAATCTGCAAGCACAGCTGAAGAAATTCAGGATGCTGAAGAAACTGCCAGGGCAACACTCAATGTTGCGCTTGAAGAACAACCTCGGCCAGCTGAAGAATCGCTGAGCCTGAAGAAACTGAGAATGTTAGGGCGACTACATCAGTCGTGCCTGAAGAAACTGCACCTGCTTCATCCTCTGCTCCTCCTGCAAAACCTTCAAAGGTGAAGAAAACCACACTTCCTTCTGCATCAGAAGTGAAGAAAACAAAGTCTGCGGAGAAGGAAGCCGCGAAGAAAAGGAAAGTATCTACATCTGCAGAATCCTCAGCTCCCAAGAAAATGAGGATTTTGACAAGTTCCTCAACTGAACCAATCGATGCAATTCCCATTTTTGCTGTACCATCAAAGGAGATTGTTCCATATGGTGAAGAATATGTCATTCCAGATGATGACAATGATGAAGAAAATCATTCTGCTGCTTCCTCAGAGTAGATTGATGAAGAAATTGAGATGGAAGCAAATGCTTCAACACCACTGGTATCATCGCCCCAGCCTCAGTTCACTGCTGAAGAGGTTGGCATAGAAGAAATTGATGAGGATGTGGACATTGGTTCAACTACTCCACTTATCAATGATGAATATTGGGAAACTCTTCACCCAAATTCACCAATTGCCACACCTCTCCACTAAATTCATCAGTCCCCTGTGCAGATCGAAGAAATACTGACTGGCTCTGAAGGACATCAAACTTCTCTCCAGTCCATCCCTGAAGAAATTCCAGCTGCAGCAGCTGAAGAAATGGAGACACAGACTGCTGCTGATGAAACTGCTGCTTCAATTCCTCAGTCTACTGCACCAGAAGTTGTGACTGAATAGGTTGTGAGGCCTATCACTACAAATCTTCAGCCCAAGCCTCAAAATCCTCAGTCTGGCACAAGGAGGCTGAAATTCAACAATGCTGATTTCTTCGCTGAGCATCATTTCTTCACTGATGCAAATCCTTATGACTCAGCAAGGTTAAGGCGCAAGAGGTTCTGGACTGCAAGTCAGGTGAATTTCTATGCCTCAGTTCTTTTTGGCAAGGACAAAGTCTTCCAATATCGTCAAATTCCTCATGTGGATATGGAGTCCATTCCATGCTTTCAACCAGTTCTGAATGTTCTTCACGAAGCTGGACTCCTCAATTTCTGTGCCGACATATGTGATTGGAATGAAGAACTCATTCTTTAGTTCTATGCAACCCTACATCTCACTAGAAATGTCTCAGATGTCAACTCATGGGTGCTAGACTGGATGACTGATAACACTCACTATAAAGCTCCAGCAACTAAATTGCTTCATGCCATTCTAGCCAGCCCTCCATCAGAAGGTGCACGACTTATTTATGAGGAACCTGAACTTCCAAATCATCTCATGCAAGTGTTGATGAAACCTTTGCATCAAGGCCAAGCTCCAAGAACTACCTTCGTCGTGAAGGATTTGTTGTATGTGCCCATAACAGTCTACCGCATTCTGACCAAAACCCTCAGTCCTATCAAAGGCCACAATTCTGAAGAAGAAGAAGTTGTTGGCATCATGAAGAATCTGCTGTTCAACATTATTCATGGCATTCCCATAAACTATCATGATTTCTTCATCAAGACTTTGGCCAATGTTGCTCTTTCGCAGTTTGAATTGAAGCCCTGTGCTCCTTGGATTATGAGGTCCATCAGAACCAGTTCTTCAATTCCATACAAGGTTGACTTTCAGAATCGCTTCAGCTTTCTGCCTCCGATTGAAGTCCTCAAAAAGACTTTTTCCTCAGTTGATGAGAAAGGAAAGGCTGTTGTTGTTGATGAAGGCACTCGTCCATTGGATGGCCAATTTCGTAAGGCTGCATCTTATTTCACCAATGATGACTCTGCCACACAAGACTCTGCTGCAAAAGCCACAACGCAAAATCCTCAAGCTTCTGCCCCGCGTGTAATGACTGATCGCGAACTTCTTCTAAGTCTTCACCAGAAAGTCAATCGCAACCACAAGTGGGTCAAGCGTCAATTTGGCTCAATTCTTCAGAACACGACTATCAAGCAGAACACTGTGAAGAAGAATCATTACTATGTGCATGAAATCTTCGACCGGACTTGGGCCATACTTTCAAATCTCTATACTGCTGAAGATCTCAAGAAGATGGAATTTCAGCAGGACTTTGACTGGTCTCATCCTCCTTCGAAGAAATTCAAGAAGGTCAAAGTTCCTCGGCTGGTCACTACTTCATTTTCTTCATCGCATGAGAAGGATGAAGCTGAGGATCTCGACGACACTGTAGCAGGCCCTACACCAACGAATGACCCGACAACACTGGTGCTCCTCCACAGACCTCAAGCTGATATTCTTCAAGGGCGTTAGTCCTCAATTTTCGTCCCTTTTGGTCATTTTATGACAAAGGGGGAGAAATTTGAGTTAGTCTTCAAGCGGGTCTCTATATATGGTTTGTTTTTTTGTTTAAGTTACAACTCTTGTTCTTCTGAAGTGTTTGTCTATTGAGTTGTAAACTTAAGTCCGATGGTGGTCTGACGCTTTTGAACTGCTTTCTGCATGCTTATTTCCTCAAGTTCCTTAATGCACGCATGCTGAATTTCGTCAGACACCATTTTCCATCATGCATTTCAAATTCTTCATACCATATGTTAAATGCGTGAATGGATTACAAGATATAGGGGGAGATCTCCATGATTTTATCCTACCATGTGCATTTGCAGTCCAAAGCAAATTCCTCAAATATGCACATCTTCAGGGGGAGTTCTTCTATATCTTGCAATCAAATTCCTCAAAATTAGTATTTACACTTCATATGTTTATCCCCTTGAAAACTTAACCTATTTGTCATCAATCACCAAAAAGGGGGAGATTGTAAGTGCATCTAGTGCCCCTTAGTAATTTTGGTGTATTGAAGACTTATAGGTTAAGGGACTAATGTGTTTGTGAGTGTACATAGGTCTTATAATTCTCTGAGGAGTTTGATATATCCGATGAATGTCGACCCCTAAAAATGAATGTCTTCAACTAAAGACTTTGTGCTTTTCTTGAAGACTTTGAAAATGAGGAAATTGGTGTGACCTTGAAGATATTGATGCGAGGGCTATGAAGCATGAAGACTTTTGTTTTCATAGTTTTATTTTGTTCTTTCGAGTCATAGGAAACACCGTACTATTAAAGGGGTCAAGGTAACACTAAGGAAAAATTTCCAAGTGATGCTCATCTCAAAGCCTACACATACCCAATCCTTCGAATGAAGCCTTTGGAAATCTCTTGCAGTTCAGTCAATTTCTTCAGTGACAGAGACGAAGTTCTTCTGGTCTCTGAGGAATTTGTTCTGACTGAGGAGTTAGGAATTCGCTAATGCGAATTGCCTACAGTGAGGAACATGATAGCCCTGAGGAATTTCATGGTTCGAATTTCCGACCGTTGTTGTGCTTCGCGCCAGCTGTCCAGATATCTTATCCATCCAACGGTCATATCATTAGTGGCATTTATGTCTTATCATGTCGGGCTGCTCCCCGGCTATAAATAGCTGCCCCCTTCAACCACTAGCTGGTTGGCTGCTCCGAAGATAGATTGACACTTGTCATTTAGAGCATCCCATCCTCCGAGGACTTTGAGAGAAAATCATCAGTGAGGAAAAACCCAAAACCCCAACACCTAAAACCCAAAGTGATTGAGCATCACTGAAGAGATTGTTCCTGTGTGGAGCCGACACTTTTACCTTTGAAGACTGTGCATCTTCCAGACGGTTAGGCGTCATGGTCTAGAGCATCCAAGAGGAATTGTAGATCGCCGGGTGACCAAGTCTGTGAAGGTTTGGGAGTCACCTTGAAGACTTACCATGAGTGATTGGGCGAGGTCTGTGTGACCTTAGCTCAAGGAGAATACGGTAAGGACTGTGTGTCCTTTGGTTTAAATACCAAGCCGCTCCAACCAGACGTACAACTGTCACAATAGTTGGAACTGGTCTACCAAATCACTGTCTTCACCGAGCTACTGGTTCTATTTCCTCAACCCTTTCATTTCCTCGCTTACTTGCTACTGGACTTGATCGTTACTGTTTGAAGACTTTGACTGAAGACTTTCTCAATTTCCTCAACCCAAATTCTTCAGTCATCTTGTCTGCTGCCTACTTATCCTGTTTACACGCTACTTGTGCTCTGTGCTTGTTTCATTTCGTCATGATGACTGTGTTACTGCCATGTTATGCTTGCACCTGAGTACTTTATCCGCTGGTTGTATTCCGTCACTTAGCAAATTCCTCAAGTAGTATTTCCCCAGTGACGAATTTGTAAAAATCACCTATTCACCCCCTCTAGTCGATATAACGCACTTTCAAAGTCTCCTTGAATATTTACTTGGGGTGCCTTGGGCATCCCCAAGCTTGAACTCTTGCCTCTCCTTATTCCCCTCTTATCGATACCTCCTCGATCTTCGAACACTTCATCCACACAAAACTTAACCGAACTTTTTATTAGAGGGGTTAGTACATATAACATCAAATCCCATCATGTCCTGTTGTAACATTATTGTATAATTATAATCAAACATTAGCCAGTGTATTCTATCACAATTCTATGGCTCCCAAGTCAATGAGGCTCAACAAGATTTCAAACATAAGCAAATAACGAAACTATAACAGCAATCTGTGAAAACAGGACAATCTGTAAAGATGCAGATGGTACATATACTTCTGTAACTCACACAATTCTGAAAAATTAGGAAAAAATAAAAAATTAAATTTACACACTAATTTGTAAAAATTTCAGAATTTTTGCATGTTCCAGTAAAAAAAAATTAAATTTACGCACTACAACAAAAGTTTATGTTTTTGCACTGCACATACCAAACAAGCAATTTAAACATCCTAAAGGCAAATCTTGGCACATTATTTTTATAATACAATGGATTTGTACAGGGGGATAATTATTTTTTTGAAAGTTTCTGTAATTAAGATTCACAAAGTTTCCATGGGCATGAACAAAGTTCAAGGACGTCCCCCACTTCAACGGTGTTCATCTTTCTCACTCTCACCTTTTTTTTGAAAAAAAAATTAGGTTCCCCTCTATATTTTTGTTGTTTTAAACTTTTTAAAAGCACACAACAGAATAAAATGACTCTCTAAAACTTCCGGGTTGTCTCCCTGGCAGCGCTTTCTTTAAAGCCATTAAGCTAGGCATATAGTGCTCAAGTAATTGATCCACCCGGATCCCAAGGTATATCAAAGCCAATTTTAATTAAGAATTATTTGTAATTAAGTAGTGATCACAAAGTAACATATATCATGTAACAAAGAAGTCTAACTCTCTTCCTATGCATCAACATGTCATAAAAGAACAATTCATGCACACAAAGTAAAGGCCAATGCATAGTATAAATAGTTTCTTGCAATTTTATCATATTGGAAACATACAGAGGTTGACATGTAGTTCACCTCTCATAATAATTGCAACTAGGAGCAGCAAGCACATGCACATTATATCCATCTGTCGGTGCAACAAACCCCCAGGTGTGTTGCCCGGACTGTACACAGGCTCAAGAGCAAGGTTATGACATTCAAGATGTAGCGACCCGACCCAAATGGATCGAAGTCTCTGTGCTTAAGTGTCATCCCTGGATCGGTATGCTGACACACATAGTACTCGAGGAATTATAACAGAGTTCAATCACACACTTTATTACATCGAGGTCCTCAAAAGAGTATTTATTATATAAATATGGCTGAAGGCCAACTAAATAAAATAACTGCGGAAGCTTCGAAGGTAAATGAGTCCATCCAACTCCATGGCAAACTGAGTGCAGAACAATGACTTATCGCACCTTTAATCCTCGTCGGAAAAGTCTGCAACATGAGATGTTGTAGCCATGTAGGTCAGCACATGGAATATGCTGGCATTTCACACTTATAGAATAATAATGAAAATGTCTATCTCTATATGCAAATTTAGCTGGTGGAGGCTCTAAGTTTAAATTTTTGCATAAAGCTAATTTTTTCCCTACAATAAAGGAATTAATTTTTAATTACTACCAAGTTTATGCCAATATTGAGATGGTTCCTCCAACTCAATCCCTTAACCCAAAATTATTAATAACCCAATTCATTAATTAAGTAAAGTGATGAGATCAACTAATAATTCACTTCTAGATACTCAAATTTGTCCATAGCCGGGGACATGGCTAATCATGATTAGTTTGTATACTCTGCAGAGGTTTACGCACTTTTCCCCACAAGACTCGACCATCTCCATGATCGAAAGATCGAGACATAGACTTTCTGAAGTATTTCCTCTAAACCCTGGGTAAACCGGTACACCTACTTTCCCCTACATCAGCTAGTCTACCACGGAAAGAGGTCACATAACTTACTCAACTATGCCAGAGCCCATAATGGCTTGTGGCTGCACACAAAAGTTTCTAGGCACGAAATATCATATGATCCCTTTGAGCCTGGGTGGCGGACCTAGGGTAATCACACGGGTACTCCGGGATCCCCTTGGGTAAGCACTGGTTTCTCCAGGTGCCCCAAACAATCCACCCAGATGTGTATTAAAGTTGCCACCTTAAGTTTACCCAAGATTATTATCTCTCGCAACTTGCATGGATCACACATACCAATCCCCGTCTACGAGCATGGCTAAGCAATATATGACATAAAGAATATTCCCGGGGTGATCAAAGGTCATAGGTTCCTACCACATGAACTACATAGCATAACCAAATGTTCCCAATCCTACTCATGCAATCTTTGAGGGTGAAACTAATGCATAGTAAAAACTGGGTATTTAAAAGTATGATCAAAGTGTGAACTTGCCTTGCTGATGATCATTGAACTCTAAAGATTTGTAGTAGCAAGCCTCGCACTCCAGATGATCTAACGAAGCAAGTATTGGCACTCATAAGCAATCAAGCAAAAAGAATCAAAAAGAAAACAAAGAAAAGACTTCGGAAAACTTCAAAAATAGCCAAATAAAGTTTCTGAACAGAATGAAATTTTAGCAGTAGCAAAAATATGTCTGTTTGGTTTTAACAGAAAGTACACATCACAAGCTTCGATTTGCAAAAAGAATCACCAAAAACGGAGTTACGAAACTCAAGTTATGGCCTAACGAAGTTTGAATTCAGATCTGTTTGAATTAATATTTTAAAACTTTCAAAACTATTTTTCGTTTGGTTCTCTGGATAGAGGATATTTTTATGAAACCGTAGAAAAAAGAATCAACTAAATCGGATCTATAGATTTAAAGATATGCTAAAAGAAAAATCTGACAGGAATCTGAAATAGGAATTTTTTCTGAAAAAAACTAATTTCGGCCGGCGACAAGTGGCGCTCTCTGGTTGGTTGGGCAGGTGTTTGCTGCTAGTTTAGGAGAGGGTGGCTGATCCGTAAGGGAAACATTAAAAAAAACTGAAGCGAACAGGTGCTCGTTCAACTTACAGAGAAGAACGTGAGGAGATGGAGGCGATCGGGCGTGGTGGTGGCGGCGGCTCCGGCGGTCGTGGGCGGAGGCGGAGGTGTCTAGGAGATGCGGTGGAGAGTGGCTCATCCGGTGGTGGAGTCGGAGATGATCGGAGGCGATGGAACGAAGCGGCGAAGCTCGGTATTCCATGTGCTCCGGCGAAGACAACAAGGTCGGGGTGGCCTCTGTAGAAGGAGAGGGATAACAAGACCATGTCAAACGGATTCTAGGGATCGAGAGGAGTCGGAACCCAAAAGGATAAGGCTCGGGATGGCTCACCGGTGTCGGAAACTGGCGATGAACTGCAGTGTGTGCGTCCAGATTGGAACGTCGAGTGCGTCGTCTAGAGGTGGTTTTGGCGAGGGATTTTCGACTGAATCGGACGAGGAGGGTCGTGGCTATTTATAGGACATATTGCTTGGGCGTGGAATTGGCTAGAGATAAGATTTTCAAGAATTTGAAATGAAACAGCGTCGGGAGCATGTACGCGTACGTTTCTCTGTTAGTGGGGAGGAAGAAGAACAGGTGCGGGGCCCAGACGCCAGGGGAGAGAGAGCGTTACATGAGGGAGAGGGAGAGCGAGCGAGCAAGGGGATCGGACGTGGTGGCGCTCGCCTTTTCTTTTTTTTAAACACGTGGGGCGCTGGCTTGGGCGATCGCTGGCTGGGTGCTGGCACATCGCTGCGCTGGGGCTGCTGGGCTGCGCCTGGCCTGGCCGCTGCATGGGCCGGCTGGGCAGGGCGCAGGTGGCCTTGCGGGGCGATTTTTTTATATAAAAATCGCTTTCTAATTTTTTTTAAGAAACAATAAAGCACCGAAAGAACAAATAAAAATAAGCCTAAGAATTCTAGAAAATTTCACATAATTATATGGTCTTATATATGACCTTGTGAACTTTTATCTGGCCTAAAATGCAAATTTTTATAAATAAATATTTTTGCTATTCTAATAAAATTTGCATCAAAATAAGTTGTAAATAAAAATCTAATAAATATATTTTGATTTCAAATTCAATTTCCAATAATTCCCATCTATTTTTTTGAAGAAGTCATTTTATTTTCTCTCTTTATTTTATTGTTGGAAATAAAGAAAATGAATTTAGTGAAACCAAATTTGATCCAAACTCCAAATTTTGAATTTAAAGAATTTTCAAATATTGGATTTAAGGAAACTTCCAATTCTCTCTTTCTGTCCTTGAATTGCATAAAGTTCCTTGGATCAAAATTCAAATAAAAGAAATGAAGGGCAAAATGCATAAATCATGGATGCATATGAATGATCTATTTATAAACATCCAAATTGAAAATTGGGATGTTACAAACCTACCCCCCTTAAGATGAATCTCGCCCTCGAGATTCGGGTTGGCTAGCAAAAAGGTGTGGGTGGTCCTGTCGGAGGTCTTTCTCGCGTTCCCAGGTGGCTTCTTCTTCGGTATGATGACTCCACTGAACCTTGCAAAACTTGATGACCTTGCTGCGGGTAACCCTGCTTGCAGTTTCGAGAATCTTGACGGGCTTCTCCTCATAAGTCAGATCGCTATCCAACTGTATGGCCTCCAATGGCATCGTGTCTCTCAAAGGAATATCGGCCATCTTTGCATGGCACTTCTTCAACTGGGAAACGTGAAACACATCATGAACTCTTGACAGAGCTTTGGGTAATTCCAACTTGTAGGCAACTTCACCCATGCATTCTAAAACTCTGTACGGCCCCACAAATCGTGGTGCTAACTTTCCTTTGACTCCAAATCGTTTAACTCCTCGAAGTGGCGACACACAAAGATATGCTCTGTCTCTGACTTCATAAGTTACTTCCTTGCATTTAGTATCGGCATAACTCTTCTGTCTGGATTGGGCTACCTTGAGTCTATCACGGATCAGCTTGACTTTCTCCTCTGAATCTCTAATTAAATCTGGTCCGAATAATTTACGGTCTCCAACTTCATCCCACATCAATGGTGTCCTGCACCTCCTTCCGTACAAAGCTTCAAAAGGGGCCATCTTCAAACTAGCTTGATAGCTGTTGTTATATGAGAACTCTGCATAAGGTAGATTGTCATCCCAACTAGATCCGTAATCGAGCGCACAAGCTCTCAACATGTCCTCCAGAATTTGGTTGACTCTCTCTGTCTGCCCATCTGTCTGCGGATGAAAAGCTGTACTGAACTCCAGCCTGATACCCAAAGTTTCATGTAACTGATGCCAAAACTTTGAGGTAAATTGTGTTCCTCTATCTGATACAATGGTCCTCGGAACTCCATGCAGACATACGATCCTGGTCATGTATATCTTGGCTAACTTAGCGCTTGTATATGTGGTTTTCACGGGGATGAAGTGAGCTACCTTGGTCAAGCGATCAACCACTACCCAAATAGAATCATAGCCTGATCGGGTCCTGGGTAATCCTGTAATGAAGTCCATGCCAAGCTTATCCCACTTCCAATATGGTATCGGCAAAGGCTGAAGTAATCCTGCTGGTTTCTAGTGCTCTGCCTTAACCCTCTGACATACATCGCATACTGCGACATACATGGCAATATCCTTCTTCATACCTGTCCACCAGAAACTTTCCTTCAAGCCCAAATACATCTTGGTGTTGCCTGGGTGTATCGAGTAAGGCGAATCATGAGCCTCCTGAAGAATTAACTTCCTGATCTCTGTGTCATTGGGCATGTAAATCCGCTGCTCAAACCATAAGGTTCCGTGTTCATCCTCACGAAATCCTTCTGCCTTTCCTTGGTTCATCCTTTCCTTTATCTCTGCAATACCTTTGTCTAACTTCTGGGCTTCTCGGATTTTTCCCAACAAGGTGGATTGAATTTCCATTGTGGCAACAAAACCTCGTGGGACTATCTCCAATCGGAGATCTCTGAGATCATCGACTAACTCCTGAGGTAATCCTCCTACTGTGAGGGTATTAACATAGCTCTTGCGGCTCAATGCATCTGCCACAACATTGGCCTTTCCTGGGTGATAATGCAATCTCATGTCATAATCCTTTATGAGCTCCAACCATCTCCTCTGCCTGAGGTTCAACTCCTTCTGCGTGAAGATGTATTTCAAGCTCTTATGATCCGTGTAAACATCGCAACTATTTCCGATAAGAAAATGTCTCCAGGTCTTGTGTGCGTGCACTACGGCTGCTAACTCCAAATCATGTGTTGCGTAGTTCAACTCATGAGGTCGAAGTTGACGTGAGGTATAGGATACTACTTTTCCTTCTTGCATAAGAACACCTCCAAGTCCCTGACGTGAAGCGTCGCAATACACCTGAAAATCCTTGCGTATATTCGAAAGAATTAGCACTGGGCCTGTGACCAAACGTTTCTTCAGCTCCTGGAAACTGGCCTCACATTCGTCGGTCCAAACAAACTTAGTGTCTTTCTTCAATAACTCCGTCATGGGCTTCGCGATCTTGGAGAAATTCTCAATAAATCTCCGGTAATATCCTGCAAGTCCAAGGAAACTGCGAATCTCTTCGACTGAGGTGGGTGCCTTCCATTCGGTGATGGCTTCAACCTTCGAAGGGTCCACTGCTATTCCTTTCCATGATATAACATGTCCGAGAAATCCGACTTCCTTCAACCAAAATTCGCAATTGCTAAACTTGGCGTATAACTGATATTCTCTGAGCTTCTCCAGCACCAAGCGCAAATGTTCCTTGTGTTCCTCTTCATTCTTTGAGTAAACTAGTATATCATCAATGAAAACGACGACGAACTTATCCAAAAACTCCATGAATACCTTGTTCATCATGCTCATGAAATAGGCAGGGGCGTTAGTCAAACCAAAAGACATGACCGTGTACTCATAAAGCCCATATCTCGTGGTAAAGGCTGTCTTGGGTATGTCCTGCTCTCGAATCTTCAACTGGTGATATCCTGATCGAAGATCGATCTTGGAGAAAACACTAGCTCTGACTAACTGATCAAATAGGTCATTAATCATTGGTAAGGGGTACTTGTTCTTGATGGTCATCTCGTTCAACGAACAATAATCCACAACCATTCTCAAGGTTCCATCCTTCTTCTCCACTAAAAGAACTGGGGCTCACCAAGGTGATGAACTCGGTCGGATATACCCTTTCTCCAGTAATTCCTTAATCTGCTTCTTAATTTCCTCCAAATCATTGGCGGGCATCCGATACGGTCTCTTGGATATCGGTCCTGTGCCTGGCAATAGCTCAATCAAAAACTCAATGTCTCGATCCGGTGGCATGCCGGGCAATTCCTCTGAGAAAACATCGGGATAATCCTTCACAACTGGTACTTCCTCCTGAACAACTCCCGAAAGAGAATTCATCTGAGTCCTCCTTGGCGTATGCCTCAACACATACTTGATCCGTTTTCCATCTGGAGTGGTGAGAAGAATCGACTTACGGGCACAATCAATATTCCCTTCATACTTGGATAGCCAGTCCATGCCTAGAATTACGTCCAATCCTTGTGATTCTAGGATGATGAGGTCGATGGAAAAAACGTGTCTCCCTATGGTCAATGGCAACTGAAAACATCCCCGACTAGCCGTAGAGTCTGCTCCTGGGGAACTCACTAACATTGGCGTTTTGAGGGCTATGGTCGGCAACTTAAACTTATCCACAAACCCCCTTGATATGAATGAATGTGATGCACTAGTGTAAAAAAGAACAAGGGCTGTAAATGAATTAATCAAGAACTTACCAACAACGGCGTCAGGCTGGTCATAAACTTCCTCCACATCGACATGGTTCACCAGACCTCTGGTGAAGGGATTGGGCTTCTTGTCTCCAGAGCTTCCATTGCCGTTCCCGTTCTTGGCCTCAGGGCAATCGGTGGCGTAGTGTCCAGTTTTCCCGCACTTGAAGCACGTAATGTGGCTCAGATCCTTCTTTGCCGGTGTAGCGGGGTTGGAGCGATGCTGATTGCCATTTCCTTCGTTCCCATTGCCATTCCTATGGCCATTATGGCTATGTCCATTTACTCCATGATGAGAATGTCCTCCATGGATATGGTGAGTGTGTCCACCATACTTGCCGGATCCTGATCCATTATTTCTCGAGTACGGGGTATAGCGGGGCTTCTGCTGAACTCCAGAGTTGTACTTTCCCTGTCCGTACTTCCTCTTGTGATTCTCCACCTGCTGCTGCTTGCCTTCCAGAATGAGAGCCTTGTCGACCAACTCTTGATAATTGTTAAAGGTAGCCACGGTCAACTGAAGTCCCAGATCATCGTTTAGTCGCTCCAGAAATTTCTCCTGCTTAGCGGCATCATCAGCCACGTCTCTGGGAGCATACCTGGATAACTTGCTGAATTCCTCCACATAATCACCAACAGAACGATTTCCCTGGCATAAGTTGTGGAACTCACACTTCTTTAGACTCATAGCTCCGGCTGAAACATGTGCGGTACGAAACACCTGCTGGAACTGATCCCAAGTCAAATTGGCTATGGGGAATGTGGTGGTGTAATTCTCCCACCAGGAAGCTACTGGTCCATCTAGTTGATGTGCGGCAAAGCGCACCTTCTCAGCGTCAGTGCATCCTGCGGTGGTCTGCTCCCTTCCGATCTTGCAAAGCCAGTCATCTGCGATGATCGGCTCCGTGCTGCTAGAGAACACGGGTGGGTTCAACTTCAGGAAATGGGTAAGGTTGTCAACCGGGGGTGGTGGCGGTGGGTTGTTGTTGTTGTTCTGGTTCTGGAGGAGCATCTGCATAAGGGCATTCTGGTTCTGGATCAACTGGGTAAGTTCCGGTGGGAATTCCGGGTCACGTCTCGGAGGCATCTGATCAGTTTAGGGTGGATGAGAAATTAGAATAGAATAAGGGCCTAATGAGGGAAATCATTACCCATATGCTTATGATAGCAAGAAAACTTCAAATCAAGCAATTCACACAGATCATACCACACAAGCAAAATCTACAGGTAAGGTCATATCCACAAGAGATATGATCTCTTCATACTACCGCAAATCATTAGTTGGACTCAACTTGGTAGTGGTGGTCTGAACTAAATCTCCTCAAATCAATGTCAACTCTAGCTTCTTCTTCGTCAATGTTGTCTTCATAGGTCATGGTCTCATCGGGCTGAGCAACTTGGTGATGGGGTTCAACAACTATTTTATTGAAGTAGAGAAGAGATAGAAATGAATAGAGAAGAGTACAGACCAACGGATTTATAAGGAAGTCATAAAATAGAGTTTTCTTCCTATGGCTTTCCATTTCCTAGTGGTCGCGTCCTACAGTCAGCGTGTGCTCTGATACCATCTTGTAGCGACCCGACCCAAATGGATCGAAGTCTCTGTGCTTAAGTGTCATCCCTGGATCGGTATGCTGACACACACAGTACTCGAGGAATTATAACATAGTTCAATCACACACTTTATTACATCGAGGTCCTCAAAAGAGTATTTATTACATAAATATGGCTGAAGGCCAACTAAATAAAATAACTGCGGAAGCTTCGAAGGTAAATGAGTCCATCCAACTCCATGGCAAATTGAGTGCAGAACAACGACCTATCGCACCTTTAATCCTCGTCGGAAAAGTCTGCAACATGAGACGTTGCAGCCGTGTAGGTCAGCACATGGAATATGCTGGCATTTCACACTTATAGAATAATAATGAAAATGTCTATCTCTATATGAAAATTTAGCTAGTGGAGGCTCTAAGTTTAAATTTTTGCATAAAGCAAATTTTTCCCTACAACAAAGGAATACATTTTTAATTACTACCAAGTTTATGCCAATATTGAGATGGTTCCTCCAACTCAATCCCTTAACCCAAAATTATTAATAACCCAATTCATTAATTAAGTAAAGTGATGAGATCAACCAATAATTCACTTCTAGATACTCAAATTTGTCCATAACCGGGGACACGGCTAATCATGATTAGTTTGTACACTCTGCAGAGGTTTGCGCACTTTTCCCACAAGACTCGACCACCTCCATGATTGGAAGATCGAGACATAGCCTTTCTGAAGTATTTCCTCTAAACCCTGGGTAGACCGGTACACCTACTTTTCCCTACATCAGCAAGTCTACCACGGAAGGAGGTCACACAACTTACTCAACTATGCTAGAGCCCATAATGGCTTGTGGCTGCACACGGAAGTTTCTAGGCATGAAATATCATATGATCCCTTTGAGCTTGGGTGGCGGACCTAGGGTAATCACACGGGTACTCCGGGATCCCCTTGGGCAAGCACTGGTTTCTCAAGGTGCCCCAAACAATCCACCCAGATGTGTATTAAAGTTGCCACCTTAAGTTTACCCAAAATTATTATCTCTCGCAACTTGCATGGATCACACATACCAATCCCCGCCTACGAGCATGGCTAAGCAATATATGACATAACGAATATTCCCGGGGTGATCAAAGGTCATAGGTTCCTACCACATGAACTACATAGCATAACCAAATGTTCCCAATCCTACTCATGCAATCTTTGAGGGTGAAACTAATGCATAGTAAAAACTGTGTATTTAAAAGTATGATCAAAGTGTGAACTTGCCTTGCTGATGATCGTTGAACTCTAAAGATTCGTAGTAGCAAGCCTCGCACTCCGGATGATCTAACGAAGCAAGTATTGACACTCATAAGCAATCAAGCAAAAAGAATCAAAAAGAAAACGAAGAAAAGACTTCGGAAAAATTCAAAAACAGCCAAATAAAGTTTCTGAACAGAATGAAATTTTAGCTGTAGCATAAATATGTGTGTTTGGTTTTAACAGAAAGTACACGTCACTAGCTTCGATTTGCAAAAAGAATCACCAAAAACGGAGTTACGAAACTCAAGTTATGGCCTCACAAAGTTTGAATTCAGATCTGTTTGAATTAATATTTTAAAACTTTCAAAAATATTTTTTGTTTGGTTCACTGGATATAGGATATTTTTATGAAACCGTAGAAAAAAGAATCAACTAAATCGGATCTATAGATTTAAAGATATGCTAAAAGAAAAATCTGACAGAAATCTGAAATAGTAATTTTTTCTGAAAAAACTAATTTTGGCCGGCGACAAGTGGCGCTCTCTGGTTGGTTGGGCGGGTGTTTGCTGCTAGTTTAGGAGAGGGTGGCGATCCGTAAGGGAAACGTTAAAAAAAAACTGAAGCGAACAGGTGCTCTTTCAACTTACAGAGAAGAACGTGAGATGGAGGCGATCGGGCGTGGTGGTGGCGGCGGCTCCGGTGGTCGTGGGCGGCGACGGAGGTGTCTAGGAGATGCGGTGAAGAGTGGCTTGTCCGTTGGTGGAGTCGGAGATGATCGGAGGCGACGAACGGCGATGGAACGAAGCGGCGAAGCTCGGTACTCCGGGTGCTCCGGCGAAGACAAAGAGGTCGGGGTGGCCTCTGTAGAAGGAGAGGGCTCACAAGACCATGTCAAACGGATTCTAGGGATTGAGAGGAGTCAGAACCCAAAAGGACAAGGCTCGGGACGGCTCACCCGTGTCAGAAACTGGCGATGAACTGCAGCGTCTGCGTCCAGATTGGAACGTCGAGTGCGTCGTCTAGAGGTGGTTTTGGCGAGGGATTTTCGACTGAATCGGACGTGGAGGATCATGGCTATTTATAGGACATATTGCTTGGGCGTGGAATTGGCTAGAGGTAAGATTTTCAAGAATTTGAAACGAAACGGCGTCGGGAGCATGTACGTGTATGTTTCTCTGTTAGTGGGGAGGAAGAAGAAGGGGTGCGGGGCCCAGGCGCCAGGGGAGAGAGAGCGTTACCTGAGGGAGAGGGAGAGCGAGCAAGCGAGGGGATCGGGCATGGTGGCGCTCGCCTCTTTTTTTTAAACACGTGGGGCGCAGGCTTGGGCGATCGCTGGCTGGGTGCTGGCGCATCGCTGCGCTGGGGCTGCGCCTGGCCTGGCCGCTGCATGGGCCGGCTGGGCAGGGCGCAGGTGGCCTTGCGGGGCGATTTTTTTAATATAAAAATCGCTTTCTATTTTTTTAAGAAACAATAAAGCACTAAAAGAACAAATAAAAATAAGCCTAGGAATTCTAGAAAATTTCACATAATTATATGGTCTTATATATGACCTTGTGAACTTTTATCTGGCCTAAAATGCAAATTTTTATAAATAAATATTTTTGCTATTCTAATAAAATTTGCATCAAAATAAGTTGTAAATAAAAATCTAACAAATATATTTTGACTTCAAATTCAATTTCCAATAATTCCCCTCTATTTTTTTTGAAGAAGTCATTTTATCTTCTCTCTTTATTTTATTGTTGGAAATAAAGGAAATGAATTTAGTGAAACCAAATTTGACCCAAACTCCAAATTTTGAATTTAAAGAATTTTAAAAAATTGGATTTAAGGAAACTTCCAATTCTCTCTTTCGGTCCTTGAATTGCATAAAGTTCCTTGGATCAAAATTCAAATAAAAGAAATGAAGGGCAAAATGCATAAATCATGGATGCATATGAATGATCTATTTATAAACATCCAAATTGAAAATTAGGATGTTACACAAGACAACGCCAAGCAGAAGAGATGGCTCTTTGAGAAATCAAAGGGCGGATCAAGAAGACCAAGACCAACCAAATAAGCAAGATATCACTAAGGAAAAACCTCCCTTGCCGGGCAGGCGAGCCTGGCGGGGTCGAGGTTACCCCAAGACAGGCCTCAAGAATCCCCCGACAGGCTTGCCGGGGACGCCAAGGGCGGATTACCCTGACAAAGCTCCGCCACTCCACCTCACAGCAACGCAAGTCAGCCATCGATGCGGTGTCGAGCCCCCAAGTGACTAAGTGTCTGTTACATGGTACATGGCAGGACATTTTTGAGGAAGATCATCCCTAAATGACACTGATGACCCACAAGTATAGGGGATCAATCGTAGTCCTGTCGATAAGTAAGAGTGTCGAACCCAACGACGAGCGGAAGGAAATGACAAACGGTTTTCAGCAAGGTAATGTCTGCAAGCACTGAAATTATAAGTAACGAGTAGTTTGATAGCAAGATAATTTGTAACGAGCAAGTAACGGTAATGGTAATAAAAGTGCAGCAAGGTAGCCCAATCATTTTGAGGCAAAGGACAGGCCAAAACGGTCTCTTATGATAAGCAAAGCGTTCTTGAGGGTACACGGGAATTTCATCTAGTCACTTTCATCATGTTGGTTTGATTTGTGTTCGCTACTTTGATAATTTGATATGTGGGTGGACCGGTGCTTAGGTGCTGTTCTTACTTGAACAAACCTCCTACTTATGATTAAACCCCTCGCAAGCATCCGCAACTATGAGAAAAGTATTAAGAATAAATCTAACCATAGCATTAAACTTTTGGATCCAAATCAGTCCCTTACGGAATATCGCATAAACTAGGGTTTAAGCTTCTGTCACTTTCGCAACCCATCATCTAATAACTACTCCACAATGCATTCCCTTAGGCCCAAATATGGTGAAGTGTCATGTAGTCGACGTTCACAGGACACCACTAAGGGAATCACAACATACATATCATCAAAATATCGAACACATATCAAGTTCACATGATTACTTGCAACAAGATTTCTCCCGAGACCTCAAGAACAAAAGAAACTACTCACTAATGATAATCATGCTCAAGATCAGAGGGGTATTAAATAGCATAATGGATCTGAACATATAAACTTCCACCAAATAAACCATATAGTAATCAACTACAAGATGTAATCAACACTACTAGTCACCCACAAGTACCAATCTATAGTTCCGGTACAAAGATTGAACACAAGAGATGAACTAGGGTTTGAGAGGAGATGGTGCTGTTGAAGATGTTGATGGAGATTGCCATCCCCAAGATGGGAGAGTTGTTGGTGATGATGATGACGATGATTTCCCCCTCCGGGAGGGAAGTTCCCCCGGCGGAATCGCTCCGCCGGAGGGCAAAAGTGCTCCTGCCCAAGTTCCGCCTCGAGACGGCGGCGCTTCGTCCCGAAAGTCCTCTCCTTATTTTTTTTCTAGGTCAAAATGACTTATATACCAGAAGAGGGGCACCGGAGGTGGGCCAAGGAGGGCACAACCCACCAGGGCGCGCCTGGGCTCCCTGGCGTGCCCAGGTGGGTTGTGCCCACCTGGTGGGCCCCCTCTGGTAGTTATTTGCTCCAATAATTCTTATTTATTCCATAAAAATTCCTCGTGAAGTTTCAGCTCATTTGGAGTTGTGCAGAATAGGTAGCCTGACATAGCTTTTTCAGGTCCAGATTTCCAGCTGCCGGAATTCTCCCTCTTTGTGTGAACCTTGCATATTATGAGAGAAAAGGCATTAGAATTACTCCAAAAAGCATTATTATGCATAAAAACATCATAAATAATAGTAGGAAAACATGATGCAAAATGGACGTATCAACTCCCCCAAGCTTAGACCTCGCTTGTCCTCAAGCGAAAACTGAAATCGAAAAACATGTCCACATGCTTAGAGAGAGAGAGATGTCGATAAAAACAAAATACGGACATAGAAGCATCATGTATATTATTATAACAGCAACAAACTTTAACATAGAACTTTATCACATAACTTTTATCAAAAACTTCTCATGAATAAGTAACAATGCATCACATCATCGAAGTATAAAGCATAAACTCTATTGAAAACCAACAAACTATGTTCTCAGTCAACTTTGCAACTACAATTCATCATCTTTTCAGGAAGGGTCACGTATCGGAGCCTTTTTGGCAAGTCCACATACTCAACCATCATATAGTCTTCTATGATTGCTAACACTTACCGCATACACATGAGCAAAACGTTTCAATCGGACACATAGAAAGATAGGGGCTTATAGATTCGCCTCCCAACATACTCACCTCGAGGGTGATGTCAACAATAATAACTCATGCTACTCATATCCAACTGGATATATGTGCCTAGATCTTTCCTCACCACATGATGCTTGCCAAAAGAGAAAATAAAATGGAATAGAGAGAAGAACTTTGACTCTTGCATAAAAGTAAATACATAAAAGTAAAAGATAGGCCCTTCGCAGAGGGAAGTAGAGGTTGCCATGCACTTATTTGTTTGTATGATCAATCTCTTAGTGCAAAAGAACATCACGTTATATTGCCCCTTGTGATAGCAACCTTTATTATGCAGTCTGTCGCTTTTATTCTTTGCCATCACAAGTTCGTACAACGCTTAATTTTCTCTTACACTAAATGATACAACACTTTTAGAAGCAATTTTTATTGCCCTATTTGCACCGATGACAACTTACTTGAAGGATCTTACTCAATCCATAGGTAGGTATGGTGGACTCTCAAAATAAGATTTGGGTTTAAAGGTTTTTTGATGCACAAGTAGTATCTCTACTTAGTGTGGAATTTTTGGCTAGCAAAGATGGGGGCAAGCACCACATGTTAAAGGATCTATGACAATATAACTTCTATGTGAATATGAACAAACATAAATCATTACGTTGTCTTCCTTGTCCAACGTCAACAATTTTGGCATATAATATTTTGATGGGGGCTCACAATCACAAAAGATGTCCAGGATAGTGTATTTGCATGTGAATCTTCTCTTCCCTTATTAATTCTTTCATGAATTGCATCATTGACCAATGCTATGTTTGTCAATCTCCAATAAAATTTTCTACTTATACTCTTCCTTATGTGATGTCATTACTTACCATAAAACTAGCATATGATCTTTTTCATTTATTTTGTTTCTTTTTATTGAACATGAAAGTAAAGAAAACAAAACTCAAACTAAACTTTATTATATATATCTTGCACACGATTACAAAGATAGATCACTAAGTAAACACTCAAAAAGAAAGGATCAAACTAAACTTTTATTCAGCTAAAGCAAAAGATAACTATGGATCGAACTAAGATAAGTAAAGGCAAAAGATAGCGGAGGTGATACGATACTGGGGCACCTCCCCCAAGCTTGGCACAAGCCAAGGGGAGTGCCCATACCCGATATTCAATTTTCCTTTGGTGATGAAGAAGGAGGTGGTGGTGATGAAGTAGTGGCAATCTCCAACAGCTTCTCCAATCTACGGAAGATGCTCCGGAGGGCAATGATGTGCTCTTGTATTAGAATATTTTCATGGGTGAGATATTTATTTTGCACACGAACCATTTTGATGATCCAAAAGGCTTCAACCTCAATGGGGGTAAGATGATCATAGTAAGGTTTAAGGATATCTTCTTCTTGCTCCTCAGCAGGCAAAGCTTGCTCGACCACCGGCGCTTGATCTTTGGTGGCCTCCTTGCTCTTGTTCCCTTTGATGACTTCTTCAGGCTCTTCTCTCTTCAACTCGATCTTCATCAACCAAGCATCCTCTTCCATGTTGTTGGAGGAGGAAGAAGACATGATGCCTGGCTTAACAGATCTGACCAGAAACAGCAAGAAAAGAAAACAGAAGATTTCTCCGCGATACGGTGGTCAATAGGTTCGGGGGGTATATAAAGATTTTTTATCTTGGGAAACAAGCAAGCTGAAGAAAAACGGAGTCCGGAAGGTACCCGAGGTGGGCACAACCCACCTGGGCGTGCCTTGCCAAGCGCGTCCTGGTGTCTTGTGCCCACCAGGGGTGCCTTCTTGGTTGTTTCTTATTTTCCTAATTTTTGTTATATTCCAAATCTGATAAAAAAATATTTTTGCGGATTTTTCGGAGTCCGTTTACTTACCGTATCATGTACCTCCTCTTTTTCAGTTATTCTGGAGTGTTCCGGAAGGTTTCCTTTATGTGTTCTTCCGGTGTCATAGTTTGGATAATATTGCTTTCAACATTAATGGGCGTACCTGAGATATAATGTTTTATTCGTTGCCCATTGACAACCTTCGGCATTGTTTATCTTGATGGCTCCGAATCGATAAACCTCCTCGATAACATAAGGTCCTTCCCATTTGGAGAGGAGTTTCCTGCAAAGAATCTGAAACGAGAGTTGTACAAAAGAACATATTCTCCAACTTTGAACTCACGCTTTTGGATTCTTTTGTCTTGCCATCTTTTAACTTTTTCTTTAAATAACTTGGCATTTTCATAGGCTTGGGTTCTCCATTCATCTAGTGAGCTAATATCAAATAACCTCTTTTCACCGGCAAGTTTGAAATCATAGTTGAGTTCTTTAATTGCCCAATATACTTTATGTTCTAACTCAAGAGGCAAATGACAAGCTTTTCCATAAACCATTTTATACGGAGACATACCCATAGGATTTTTATATGCTGTTCTATAAGCCCAAAGTGCATCATCTAACTTCTTAGACCAATTCTTTCAGGACCTATTGACAGTTTTTTGTAATATTAATTTTATTTCTCTATTGCTAAGTTCAACTTGACCACTAGACTGAGGATGATAAGGTGATGCAATTCTATGGTTAACATCATATTTAGCAAGCATTTTATGGAAAGCACCATGAATAAAATGTGAACCACCATCAGTCATTAAATATCTAGGGACTCCAAACCTTGGGAAAATGACTTCCATAAGCATTTTAATAGAAGTGTTGTGATCAGCACTACTAGTTGGAATAGCTTCTACCCACTTAGTAACATAATCAACAGCAACCAAAATATGTGTATACCCATTACAGGAAGGAAAAGGTCCCATGTAATCAAATCCCCAAACATCAAATGGTTCAACAGCAAGTGAATAATTCATAGGCATTTCCTGACGCTTACCAATATTACCAATTCTTTGACATTCATCACAAGATAAAACAAACTTACGGGCATCCTTGAAGAGAGTAGGCCAATAAAAACCAGATTGCAATACCTTGTGAGCAGTTCTATCTCCCGCATGATGTCCTCCATAAGCTTCGGAGTGACATTTCCGTAGGATTTGTCCCTGTTCATGCTCAGGTACACAACGTCTAATAATACCATCTACTCCTTCTTTATAAAGATGTGGGTCATCCCAAAAGTAATGTATTAAATCATAGAAGAATTTTTTCTTTTGTTGGTATGTGAAGCTAGGTGGTATATATTTAGCAATAATATAATTGGCATAGTCAGCATACCAAGGAGTGTTATGAGAAACATTTATTGCATCTAATTGTTCATCAGGAAAACTATCATTAATAGGTTGTGGGTCATCAAGAATATTTTCTAACCTAGACAAGTTATCAGCCACGGGGTTCTCAGCTCCCTTTCTATTAGTGATATGTAAATCAAATTCTTGTAGCAAAAGAACCCACCTAATGAGTCTAGGTTTAGCATCCTTCTTTTCCATAAGATATTTTATAGCAGCATGATCGGTGTGAACAGTCACTTTAGAATCAACAATGTAAGATCTAAATTTATCACAAGCAAACACAACTGCTAAAAATTCTTTTTTAGTAGTAGCATAATTTCGTTGAGCACTGTCCAGAGTTTTACTAGCATAATGAATAACATTTAATTTCTTATCGACTCTTTGTCCTAGAACAACACCAACAACATAATCACTAGCATCACACATAATTTCAAAAGGCAAGTTCCAATCAGGTGGTTAAACAATAGGTGCAGAAATCAAGGCTTTCTTAAGTGTTTCAAAGGCTTCTACACAATCATCATAAAAAACAAATGGAACATCCTTCTGTAAAAGATTTGTAAGAGGCCTAGAAATTTTAGAGAAGTCTTTAATAAACCTCCTATAGAAACCAACATGACCGAGGAAACTATGAATACCTTTGATATCTTTAGGGCATGGCATTTTCTCAATTGCATCAACTTTAGCTTTATCCACCTCAATACCTCGTTCAGAAATTTTATGTCCCAAGACAATACCTTCATTAACCATAAAGTGGCACTTCTCCCAATTCAAGATGAGATAAGTTTGCTCACATCTCTGCAGAACTCGATCAAGGTTGCTCAAGCAATCATCAAAAGAAGTTCCGTAAACGGAAAAATCATCCATGAAAACCTCAACAATCTTTTCACAAAAGTCAGAGAATATAGCAGTCATACATCTTTGAAAGGTAGCAGGTGCATTACATAAACCAAAAGGCATATGTTTATATGCATAAGTTCCAAAAGGGCAAGTAAAGGTGGTTTTCTCTTGATCAGGTTGTGAGACAGGTATTTGAGAAAAACCGGAATATCCATCAAGAAAGCAAAAATGTGTGTGCTTTGATAGTCTTTCTAACATTTGATCAATAAAAGGCAGAGGGTAATGATATTTTCTAGTAGCTTTATTTAGTTTTCTAAAATCAATTACCATTCTGTAACCAGTGACAATTCTTTGTGGAATAAGTTCATTCTTATCATTAGGAACAATGGTAATACCTCCTTTTTTAGGGACACAATGAACGGGACTTACCCATCTACTATCAGCTATGGGATAGATTATACCTGCTTCCATAAGCTTCAGTATTTCTGTTCTTACCACTTCTTTCATTTTAGGATTTAAACGTCGTTGGTGATCAACAACGGGTTTAGCATCAGGCTCCATATTAATTTTATGCTGACAGAGAGTGGGACTAATGCCCTTTAAATCATCAAGAGTATATCCAATGGCAGCTCGGTGCTTCTTTAGAACCTTCAATAATCTTTCTTCTTCATGTTCTGAAAGGTTAGCACTAATAATAATAGGATAAATTTTTTTCTCATCAAGACAAGCATATTTCAAAGTGTCTGGCAATTGTTTTAATTCAAACACAGGATCACCTTTAGGTGGAGGAGGACCTCCTAGAGTTTCAATAAGCAAATTGTGTTTAAGCAGAGGACGTTGTTCCAAGAAAATCTTATCTATTTCATTTCTTTCATGCAGATGCATATCATTTTCGTGGTCTAGCAAATATTATTCTAGTGGATCAGTAGGATGCACAGCAATAGAAGCAAGACCAATTATTTCATCCTTACTAGACAACTCTTTAATATGATGTTTTCTACTAAACTTGGAAAAATTAAACTCATTAGACTCATCACCAAAACTAACACCGACGATTTGTTTCTCACAATCTATTTTAGCATTGACGATGTTCAAGAAAGGTCTACCAAAGATAATGGGACAAAATTCATCTTGTGGGGAACCAAGAACAAGAAAATCAGTAGGGTATTTTATTTTCCCACACAAGACTTCAACATCTCTAATAATCCCAAGTGGTGTGATGGTGTCCCTATTAGCAAGTTTAATACTGACATCTATGTCTTCTATTTCAGCAGGTGCTATATCATTCATAATTTCTTGATATAAGGTAAAAGGAATGGCACTCACGCTAGCACCTATGTCTCATAAACCATGATAATAGTGATCTCCTATTTTAACTGAGACAACAGGCATGCCAACAACGGGTCTATGTTTATCTTTTTCATCGGGTTTGGCAATTCTAGCAGCTTCATCACAGAAGTAAATAACATGCCCATCTATATTTTCAACCAAGAGATCTTTAACCATAGCAACACTAGGTTCTACTTTGATTTGTTCAGCAGGTTTGGAAGTTCTAATATAACTTTTGTTGACCACAGTTGAGACTTTAGCATGTTCCTTTATCCTAACAGGGAAAAGTGGTTTTTCAATATAAGCAGTTGGCACAACTGGATCAACATTGTAAATAATAGTTTCATATTTAGCTATTACTGGTTCTTTAATTTCTTCTTTGATAGGTGGGTGATATTTAAACCACTTCTCCTTAGGGAGGTCAACATGAGTAGTAAATTATTCACAAAAGGAGGCTACTATCTCTGAGTCAAGTCCATATTTAGTGCTAAACTTTTGAAAAGCATCGGTATTCATAAAAGATTTAACACAATCATACTTGAGCTTAATACCTGACTCTTTACCTTCGTCGAGTTCCCAATCTTCAGAGTTGCATTTAATTCTTTCTAAAAGATCCCACCGGAAGTCAATAGTCTTCTTCATAAAGGAACCAGTACAAGAAGTATCAAGCATGGATCGATCATCATGAGAAAGCCGAGCATAAAAATTTTGAATAATAATTTCTCTTGAGAGCTCATGATTGGGGCATGAATATAACATTGACTTAAGCCTCCCCCAAGCTAGAGAGATACTTTCTCCTTCACGAGGCCAAAAATTATATATGTAATTCCGATCACGATGAACTAGATGCATAGGATAATTTTTTTGGTGAAATTCCAATTTCAATCGATTCCAATTCCAAGATCCAATATCATCGCATAGCCTATACCATGCCAATGTTTTTCCCTTCAAAGATAAAGGGAAAATCTTCTTCTTAGCTTCATCTCCGGGTAAACCTGCAAGCTTAAATAATCCACAAACTTCATCCACATATATCAAGTGCATATCAGGATGTTCGGTTCCATCTCCTACATAAGGATTAGCTAGCAGTTGTTCTATCATACCCGAAGGAATTTCATAACCAATATTTTCAGTAGGTGCAGTAGGTTGAGGGGTAACTAATTGTGGTTCCGGTAAAGGTGAAGATACCCCGAACAAACCCCTCAAAGGATTGTTCTCCATAGTAACAAGTGACAATAAATTTCAGCACATACTAATAATTTTTCCTTACCGATTTCAACTTACCAAGAGCGCTTCACTCCCCGGCAACGGTGCCAGAAAAGAGCCTTGATGACCCACAAGTATAGGGGATCAATCGTAGTCCTTTTGATAAGTAAGAGTGTCAAACCCAACGAGGAGCAGAAGGAAATGACAAGCGGTTTTCAGCAAGGTAATGTCTGCAAGCACTGAAATTATAAGTAATGAGTAGTTTGGTAGCAAGATAATTTGTAACGAGCAAGTAATGGTAATGGTAATAAAAGTGCAGCAAGGTAGCCCAATACTTTTGAGGCAAAGGACAGGCCAAAACGGTCTCTTATGATAAGCAAAGCGTTCTTGAGGGTACACAAGAATTTCATCTAGTCACTTTCATCATGTTGGTTTGATTTGTGTTCGCTACTTTAATAATTTGATATGTGGGTGGACCGGTGCTTAGGTGCTGTTCTTACTTGAACAAACCTCCTACTTATGATTAACCCCCTCGCAAGCATCTGCAACTACGAGAAAAGTATTAAAGAATAAATCTAACCATAGCATTAAACTTTTGGATCCAAATCAGTCCCTTACGGAATAACGCATAAACTAGGGTTTAAGCTTCTGCCACTCTCGCAACACATCATCTAATAACTACTCCACAATGCATTCCCTTAGGCCCAAATATGGTGAAGTGTCACGTAGTCGACGTTCACATGACACCACTAAGGGAATCACAACATACATATCATCAAAATATCGAACACATATCAAGTTCACATGATTACTTGCAACAAGATTTCTCCCGAGACCTCAAGAACAAAAGTAACTACTCACTAATGATAATCATGCTCAAGATTAGAGGGGTATTAAATAGCATAATGGATCTGAACATATAATCTTCCACCAAATAAACCATATAGTAATCAACTACAAGATTTAATCAACACTACTAGTCACCCACAAGTACCAATCTATAGTTCCGGTACAAAGATTGAACACAAGAGATGAACTAGGGTTTGAGAGGATATGGTGCTGTTGAAGATGTTGATGGAGATTTCCCTCCCCAAGATGGGAGAGTTGTTGGTGATGATGATGACGATGATTTTCCCCTCCGGGAGGGAAGTTCCCACGGCGGAATCGCTCCGCCGGAGGGCAAAAGTGCTCCTACCCAAGTTCTGCCTCGAGACGGTGGCGCTTCATCCCGAAAGTCCTCTCCTTATTTTTTCTAGGTCAAAATGACTTATATACCAGAAGAGGGGCACCGGAGGTGGGCCGAGGAGGGCACAACCCACCAGGGCGCGCATGGGCTCCCTGGCGCGCCCAGGTGGGTTGTGCCCACCTGGTGGGCCTCCTCTGGTAGTTATTTGCTCCAATAATTCTTATTTATTCAATAAAAATTCCTCGTGAAGTTTTAGCTCATTTGGAGTTGTGCAGAATAGGTAGCCTGACGTAGCTTTTTCAGGTCCAGATTTGCAACTGCCGGAATTCTCCCTCTTTTTGTGAACCTTGCATATTATCAGAGAAAAGGCATTAGAATTACTCCAAAAAGCATTATTATGCATAAAAACATCATAAATAACAGTACGAAAACATGATGTAAAATGGATATATCAGACACCCGTCCAGGCGACGTGTCGCGCGGGCAGGCGAAAAGGTGGCTGAATGGCACGGCAAGGCTTGCCGGGCTACGCCACGATGTGACACTAAGCGGCGCATTTAATGCACCCTGTCATGTCTGCAGAGTTAGGTATGATAGCACTGTGGCTATCTAATCAGTGCATAATGACTGTTTTGCCATTGTGGTGACCCCTTGAGCTATTAAAGGAGGGCCGTGGCTACCTTAGAAAGGATTCGGACCCTTGTACGCTTGTACGTGCGTAGCTGCTCTGACCCTGAGGCGACCTTGCCGGGATAGAGCTATGCGTCTCCACCATGGTCCTTCCATCAATCCACCAAAGCAGGAGTAGGGTTTTACGCCTCGCGGCGGCCCGAACCTGGGTAAAACTGCCCATGTCATCGTTGTCTTGCTGCTCCGTGCTTTCCGCTCTTTGTGCAATGCGCTCTTCCCCCTTGCCGAACCACAAGGGGCCGATGGCCCCATAGGTGGTCGTGTGATACCACGACATCTTTGGCGCGCCAGGTAGAGGGAGGCGCTTGCGCGAACCCGAGAGTGTAAGCAGCGCGCCGTCTTCATCATCGTTTTCTTCATCAACGGCTTCATCATCCATGGCGCCCAAAAAGAAATCCAGTGCTTCAGCTCGCCCGTCTACCTCAAAGGCTCCCTCGCATGCGGCCACTAATGCTGTGGGGGCTGCGGGGGAACATGGGAACGCCGACGCCACAGGGAATGTGACTGGCGCAAGCGGCGCCATCACCATTCCCCCTGCGGCCGAAGCAGGAGCAGGAGGCACCGGAGGAGGGCGACACCAACAACAACCCGGCGACCATGCTCTGCAAGGTGCGGGTGGGGAGAATGCTCTGGCTCCGCATCCCCACCTGGCCGAGGGACACAGCCGCAGCGGTGGCGCTCGCCCTGATGCGGATCGTAATCACTTAGTTGGCCCCGCCGCGGGTGCGGCTACAGGGCCCGCGCCACCCCCAGGGCAAACTAGCCGAGACGATGCACCAAATGGGGTCGTCAACCCCCAAGCGCATCCGCCTCATCATCACGCTGCCCTGGCGACTGGCTCGCAGCGGCGAGAACATGGCGCCACCACTACAGGCACCATCAGAAGTCGGGCGACATCGCGAACCGCATCGTCGTCCATGCCAAGCACCTCTTCGGAGGCCATGGCGCGGGCCCAGCCCTTGTTGAGATTTCCGCCAGCGGCCAATAAAATGGATGAGTGGAGGGCCACTATCCAGAGCTTGATTGGTTTCACTGAGGCGGGAGGATCACAGCAGGCAGGCCCGCCACATCCTCCACCAACGGCGGCAACGGCCCAAGCCGCTGGCCGCACCGAGGGAGCCGTTCCGATGGTGCAGTCCCCTCCACGACAGCCAGCGCAGGGGCCACAACCAGGTCCACGCAACCAAGAACCCGATGACGTATCAATGGCTTCGTCTGATCCTCAGACACGTCGAGACCAGCGATGGGTCCTGGAAGACAGGCGGAGGGAAGATGCGCACGTCACCATCGAGCGACGCCGCGACACCCGCCGCCAGTCTGATAGGCTCAATGGCCCCGACATCGATGAACCCATGCCCGATGGGGGCGGGTACCTGCCTTTCAAGGTTGGGTGCCCCGCCTTCACTCATGAGCTGCGGCAAGTCCATTGGCCATCTGCCCGTACGTTCAAACAAGAGATACCAGAAAAGTACGATGGAAGATTGAACCCGGAAGAGTTCTTGAGCATCTACACCATGGCTATTCAAGCTGCCGGAGGAAGGGACAAGAGGGTGTTCGCCAACTACTTCCATTTGGCACTCAAGCCAAACGTGAGGTCGTGGCTGATGCACTTGCCAGAGAACTCCATCTCGACCTAGGCTGATCTATGCCATGAGTTTATTGGCGCCTTCACGGGCGGCCATCAAAAACCAGGGTGGCCCAGCGACTTGTAGCTCCTCCCACAGAAGGAAGTAGAGAGTTTGTGGAAGTATATGCAGAGGTTCAGCCGGGTGCACATGAACATTCCAGGCATCCATCCAGCAGCTGTGATAGCTGCGTTCCAGTCCAACGTGCGCAACCACAGGATACGTTCCAAAATGAACGTTCGGTTGCCCAAGACTGTGAATGAGCTATACACTCTAGTGGACAAGTGTGCCCAAACAGAGGAAGGGAGGCGACTCCCCGGTGAAGAAGATGGCATCGACATTGACTCAGAGGACGACGACGATGCCACCAATCAGAAGAACAAGAACAAGAAACACAACAAGAAGCGCAAGGATAAAGAAGTGATGGCTGTTGAAGGAGCGAGCACTCCTAGTACCGGCAAGAAGGCCAAGACCGAGGCTCCCTGCAAGGAAGTTGCCACGTGCACTGACTGTCGGGAAGCCGCGGCTGCCGAGAAGGCTGGGAAGGCTGACGGGCTGTACTACAAGATCCATCGGACTAAGGGACACGATCTTCAAGAGTGTCATCAAGTTGAGTAGCTCGTCAAGAAGCAGAAAGCTGAGTACGAGAAGCGTGACAAAGAGAGAGACCAAGATGGTGCTGGCAGGAAGGGATGAGGTAGCAGAGGAGGTTGCCCCGGCAAGGCCGCTCAGTATCAAGGGAAACCGGCCAGAGGCCGTGAGATGAAGGGATTCGATGATGGGAGTGATGAAGGAGATGAAGAGGAAACCAGCGAGCAGGAATTCCAGAAGGCCACTGACACCCTGTGCATTGATAGAGGTGCGTCCTTGCACTCCTCTCATCGCCAGCTCAAACAGCGGGCACGTGAGGTCAATGCCGTGGAGCCGGCGGCAGATTCTCGGAAGCCGCTCAAGTGGTCCCGCACGCCCATCATCTTTGATGAAGAGGATCACACTGACCGCACCACTGCGGTAGGATGTTTGCCATTGTTGGTTTCACCAACGATTCGCAACCTCAAAGTCACAAAGATGTTGGTTGACGGCGGGGCCGGGTTGAATCTGATATCTCCCAAGGTCATCAGCAAGCTCCAGATAGCAGATGAAGAGCTCAAGGTTACCGGTACTTTCCAAGGCATCAACCCCGGCAGGAGTCGTCCTAAGGGGAATATCACATTGCCGGTAACGTTCGGGGGGGGGGGGGGGGGGGGGGGGGGGGGAGCTGAACTACCAGACCGAGAAGATCGTGTTTGATGTGGTCGACCTCCCCCTACCATACAATGGAATCCTTGGCCACCCTGCCCTGGCAAAATTCATGGCGGCATCCCACTATGCCTACAACACTCTGAAGATGCCAGGACTGATGGGTGTCATTTCCATTCCATCAGACAAGAAGGACGCAGTCATATGCGTGGATAAGATGTACCGGGAAGCAGTCGCTGCAGAGGCCGCGGAAGCTACCGCTCCCGCCAAGGAAAGCAAGAAAGGGAAGAAAGCTAGCAAGGACACCAGCAAAGAATCCGGGAAGCGTGCCTCTTCGGATTGCGCTGCGCCTGTTGATGATTTGCCGGAGAGTTCCAATAGCAAGAGATCAAAGGTTGCTGCGCCGCTCCAAGGTTGCGGCAATGAAGAAAGTGGTGCAGCAGCCAGTGTACTTCGTCAGCTCCCTATTGCAGGGGGGCTAGGTCGAGTTACTCTGGCATGCAAAAGTTGATTTTTGGCCTCATCATGGCCTCAAGGAAATTGCGCCACTACTTCCAAGCCCACGAGATCACGGTTGTCACCCGCTTCCCCTTGCAACGCATACTGAGGAACCTCGAGGCCACTGGCAGGATAGTGGAATGGGCTTTGGAGTTATCCAGCTTTGGTTTGAAGTTCGAGAGCACGTCAACCATTCAGAGCAGAGCACTGGCGGAGTTTATTGCGGAATGGACGCCTACCCTTGATGAAGACGTGTTGGAGACAGTTATCCTCGGCAAGGAAGCGCCCCAAGAATGGATCATGTACTTTGATGGTGCCTTCTCCCTACAAGGTGCAGGAGCTGGCGTGCTTCTTGTTGCTCCCTCTGCGGAGCACCTCAAGTACGTGGTTCAAATGCATTTCCCCCGGGAGAAGGCTACCAACAATACAGCAGAATATGAAGGACTCCTTGCCGGGCTCAGGATCGCAACAGAACTGGGAATCAAGAAGTTGATCATTCATGGGGATTCGCAACTTGTGGTGAGGCAAGTGAACAAGGATTATAAAAGCCCATTGATGGAGGCATATGTCGAGGAAGTGAGAAAGTTGGAGGAGCGCTTTGATGGATTGCAAACAGAGCACATACCGCGTGCGGAAAACAACATTGCTGATCATCTGTCAAAGTGCGCTGTGCAAAAACTCCCTGTGGAACCAGGGACTTTTGTTCTCCACCCGACTCAACCCTCCGTATCCCCGAAAACAATGGCCAGGAAGAGGAGGAAACTGGACTCCGGCAGGTCTCTCCTGGCAGAGCCCTCTGAGGTCCCCGGCAGAGAGGTTGGCGGGAACAACTCCGTTTCGCCCGGTGAGCAGCACCCTCCCGCTGAACCACCTATTCCTGTGGTCGAGGCATGCGCTCCCATGAACGAGGTGCCGCTAGTCCTTGTTGCTGAGCCTCAGGCTCCAACGTGGGCGCGGCACATAGTCCATTTCCTCCAAACAGGAGAACTTCCCGAAGAGCAAGAATAAGCTGAAAGAGTAGCCCGGAGGGCCAGTATGTATCAGTTCGTTGACGACGCACTATACAGAAGAAGGCCCAACGGAGTGAAATTGAAGTGCATTTGCCGGGAAGAAGGAAAGGAACTGTTGGTAGAGATACACAAGGGTATATGCGGCTCCCACATTGGATCAAGGGCCCTGCTTGGAAAAGCCTTCCGGCAAGGTTTTTACTGGCCCACGGCCCTCCAAGATGCAATTGAGCTAGTCACCAAATATGAAGCCTGCCAATTCCACTCCAAGAATATCCATCAGCCTGCTCAAGCTCTCCAGACGATCCCTTTGTCATGGCCCTTCTCGGTCTGGGGGCTCGACATCTTGGGCCCCTTCCCCCGTGCTACCGGGGGCTTCGAGTTCTTGTTCGTCGCTATCGACAAGTTCACAAAGTGGCCAGAGGTGGAGCCCATGAGGACGGTGACCGCATAGTCAGCTATCAAGTTCTTGAAAGGATTGGTGTGCCATTTCGGAGTGCCCTCCAGGATCATCACTGACAATGGCACCCAATTCACAAGCCGCGCCTTCATGCAATAGGTTCATGCCCTCGGAAGCAAAGTCTCATTTGCCTCTGTTGCCCATCCCAGAAGCAACGGACAAGCTGAGAGGGCAAATGCTGAAGTGCTGCGAGGACTCAAGACAAGAACATTTGATAGGCTGCAGAAGTGCGGCAGGCGATGGATCGATGAGCTGCCGGTTGTTCTTTGGTCCCTCCGTACGACACCAAATCGAGCTACCGGGCAGACTCCCTTATCCCTAGTCTATGGGGCAGAAGCAGTTATCCCCACGGAACTCATATACGGATCACCTCGAGTGCTTGCCTACGATGAAGTAGCGCAGGAACAGCACCGGCGTGACGACACTGTGCTACTTGAGGAGAACCGTCTCCGGGCTGCTACGCGTGCTGCACGCTACCAGCAAGCCCTGCGTCGCTATCACAGCCGCAGGGTTCATGCCCGGAGCCTTGAGGAAGGCGACCTTGTCCTTAGGCGTGTTCAGTCCGCCAAGGGTGTAAACAAGTTGACGCTAAAGTGGGAAGGCCCTTACTAGGTAGTACGAGTCACCAGACCTGGCGCAGTCCGTCTGGAGACCGGAGATGGCATTCAGTTGCAAAACTCATGGAACACTGAGCATCTCCTTAAGTTCTACCCGTAAGGCGCGGCTGTCGGGCCCTGCCCGGCAGCCACCCTTTTGTACAAGCCTTACTGATGTTGCATGTAACCCTTTATACAAAGCCAGGCGCAGACCCTGAGCAACAGATGAATAAACGAAGCGCTGGGGGCCCCCTGACAAGATTGCATGCATGCATAAGCATATCATGAGCATAGCATGATCATGTAGATGAGGTCGCATGTAGCACTGTTTTCATCTGCACTAAGTTGCAGGGTTCTTGCCGTGGACTTGATCCCGAAGAGAAGAAATGAAGACAAGCCTACACAGCGATCCCCGGCAAGCCAAACAGATAAGTTTCTTCTTATCCATACCTGTTCTGTAAGGTAAAAACTTGTGCATATGAAAACCTCGTTACCTTCGAAACATAGGTGCTCCCATCCTTTGTCCCGAACGTTGTTTCGGACAAGGTGGTCGCAGTTGCCTTTGATGGAGAGGGTTCGACGAGGGGCTGGTCCCTTTTTATAGTTTTATGCCCGGCAGGCCTTGCCCCACGGCAGCAAACTAAGGGTACCGACAGGATAGTTTGCCGGTGGAAACTTGTTTACTTGAACGTATAGAGGCACCTCACCTCTGCATGGACATGATACATGCATAAGTACCTGGCAAGGCTTGTCTTTTTCATTAATATGCTGATAAGCAAGTACATATCTTACAGAGCACAAACATGGATAAAGAAGATTACATAATTTAGACTAAAGTTTGGCAAGTGCCTACATGTTTTAGACTGAAAAAAGGTAAGTGCCCCGTAATCCCTTTCTTGTCCCTCTCCTCCTAGGGACTATAGTGGGAGGTGGAGAGGGCAAAAGGAGTGCCTGAGCGGAAGCCCAGCCCGATCCCACCAGGGCTTGCCGGGCACAGCCTGACAAGATCGGGAGTGGCAAGGCTGCGAAGGAGAGGGGCGGAGGGAGCAACTCGGCGGTGCCCTGGTCACCACCTCTAGGGCCAGCAAGAAGCCCCCAGCACAAGCACCGGCGGGGAGAACTGACAGAGCTCAGCTGGAAGACTGCTGGAGGAGGTGAAGGCACCAAGAGAGTGACCCCCTTCCCGGCGATCATCCTAAAGAGGCTGGTGATGATGGTGCCGGGGAGGGAGGGGAAGAGCGTAAAGATGAGGCAGCGGGCCGGCAATACGAGATGAAGGCGTCAATGCCATCGTACTCTGACCTGACGGCCTGCCACCCGCCTTCTCCGTCTTCCCTCGTTCCTTCTTCATCACCACCACTCCACGAGGACACCGGCCCCTCAGGCCGACACCTCCCCCGGAGAAGCAACAGTTGGCAGTGGCGTCCGAGGCGTGTGAGGAGCATCGCTCCCCAGTTTGGACGGTAGGAAGGTGCCGCCGTCTTCAATGATCGCCCCGACTCCGCCGGAAGGAGCAGTGCTGGGATTACCAAATATCCCGAGCGCTGCACCCCAGGCAGGCGCCGAAAGCCCCAGGAGCCTCGTCGTCAAGTTGGCGAACCTCAGCGTCTTGTGGCCAGGGCAAGCTCTCTCCACCAAGTGGCCGGCTGTGTGGGAGAGGCGGGTGCCTCACCGTCTCAGAGGAGCATAATGCCTCCCACACCGTGGATAGTTCGGTGCCCACACCCCCGACCGCTGCATCTCCTGCGCCCCCGGACCAGACTCACTCCCCCAGCGTCAATACAAGCATTCGGCATCATCAACCCCAAGCTAGAGCCCGAGGCCCGGCCCCGGCCTCTCCCCCTCAACACAACAAAGAAGAAGGCAAGAAATAAAGAAAGAGAGGTGCGTGGATGGACACCTCTGCTTCATCCTTGGCCCCTCTTTTATAGGCAAGCTGGGGCTGGGGGCTGATCCTTCGCCCCCGCCGCAGAGGGTTTCTTTCTGATCTCACCCATCTAAGCTACCGCCGATGGCCGGATCCGATCGCCGTCCCCTTACACCAACCAAGGAAGGCCGAGCTCCTGCCCTAGCTCTCTCTCCTGCACCACGCGCCTTCGTCACCTACCCCACTCAATGCATGCAGCATACGTGGCAGAGGATAAGGACGTGGTGGGAAGAGTGAATTAGCAGTTACTCCCCCGTGCATTAAAGTCATTCACGGGCCATTACAAAAGGTGGCCCCACTGCAATTGGCATCATGCGACGCACGGGAAAACCGGAAACTGACTCAAGCACAGGTTAATGAAGAAGCAAAGAAGATCTCAAAGGATGAGCTACCACAACCCGCTCGCCTATGTACTAGACAGGGCCTACCCCGACGATGCTCGGCAGCGCATTCAGGCCAGGCCCGGGGGCTCCTGTCGTTGCAACAAACCCCCAGGTGTGTTGCCCGGACTGTACACAGGCTCAAGAGCAAGGTTACGACATTCAAGACAAGGCCAAGCAGAAGAGATGGCTCTTTGAGAAATCAAAGGGCGGATCAAGAAGACCAAGACCAACCAAATAAGCAAGATATCACTAAGGAAAAATCTCCCTTGCCGGGCAGGCGAGCCTGGCGGGGTCGCCATGGGCGGATTACCCCGCCAAAGCTCCACCGCTCCACCTCACGGCAACGCAAGTCACCCATCGGTGCGGTGTCAAGCCCCCAAGTGACTAAGTGGCTGTTACTTGGTACGTGGCAGGCCATTTCTGAGGAAGATCATCCCTAAATGACACCCGTCCAGGCGACAAGTCGCGCGGGCGGGCGAAAAGGTGGCTGAATGGCACGGCAAGGCTTGCCGGGCTACGCCACGATGTGACACTAAGTGGCGCATTTAATGCACTCTGTCATGTCTGCAGAGTTAGGTATGATAGCACTGTGGCTTTCTAATCAATGCATAATGACTGTTTTGCCATTGTGGTGACCCCTTGACCTATAAAAGGAGAACCATGGCTACCTTAGAAAGGATTCGGACCCTTGTCAGCTCGTACGTGCGTAGCTGCTCTCGACCCGAGGCGACCTTGCCGGGCTAGAGCGTTGCGTCTCCACCACGGTCCTTCCATCAATCCACCAAAGCAGGAGTAGGGTTTTACGCCTCGTGGCGGCCCGAACCTGGGTAAAACTGCCTATGTCATCGTTGCCGTGCTGCTCCATGCTTTCTGCTCTTTGTGCAATGTGCTCTTCCTCCTTGCCGAACCACAAGGGGCCGATGGCCCCATAGGTGGCCGTGTGATACCACGACACCATCAAAATCATCATGTGCAATGGTAAAACGCAACCCATCAATATAATCCTTAATAAGCATAAACTTCTCTGATATAGTGTAGTTGGGAGAATTCAAAAAGATAATAGGACTATCATGTGTGGGTGCAATAGCAACAATTTCATTCTTAACATAAGGAACTATAGCAAGTTCATCTCCATAAGCATAATTCAAATTGGCATCTTGGTCTTGGCCACAAGCATAACAAGCATCATTTTCATCAAAAAGGGATATTTCAAATGAATCCACGGGATCATAGCAATCATCATAGCATTCATCCTTCGGCAAGCACGGAGGGAAATTAAACAATGTATGAGTTGAAGAGTTACTCTCATTAGAAGATGGGCACGGGTGATCAATCTGCTCTTCCTCATTTTGTTCTTCGTTCTCCTCCTCATCTTTTTCATCTAATGAGCTCATAGTTTCGGCAATTTATTCTTCCATAGATTCCTCCAAAATATTAATCTCTTCTTGGACAGCAGAGACATTCTCAATAAATTCTTTAACATAAGCATTAGAAGCATAGTTTTCGTAGCAATATTTAAGTATGACAAAATTTTCAGATTTGTAAAGAGTAATATCATACTTTTAAATCAAAGAAGCAATTTGATAGGCACCCTTAAAAGAAACAAATTCTTCAATTTGTTCAATATCATAGTAATTATAAACACCTTTGGCATAAGAAGATAAGATTCCATTATCTTAAACTCACATTGGAAGGGAAGGTGGCTTTTAGGGTCTTCAGACCAACAAGTAAGACCATGTATTTCGCATAAAATCCAAGCATATCATTGCAAACAATTAATTTGATCACATAAGAGTTTCCCTTTTTGAGATAAGCAGTGTCGCACAAATCAGCATGCTCATCTATTGTTTTTCCCTCAACTAAGCTAGTTGGGTTTTCAGCACGAGCACATAGGGATCGAAGATGATCCAAGTAGAAAAGCTTCAGCAGTATGATAGATTTTGGGTGGTTCTTCAACCATTGGGCTAGCGAGTACACCTAATTTGTCTTGGTATTTTGCGTTTCCTACCCATAACTAAAGATAGAAAACCAGAGCACAAAATAAAAACTACTCAGTGATAAAGCAAACAAGCACACACGAGAATATTCACCCCTACGCTATTGCTCCTCGGCAACGGTGCCAGAAGAAGGTCTTGATAACCCACAAGTATAGGGGATCAATTGTAGTTTTTTTGACAAATAAGAGTGTCAAACCCAACGAGGAGCTAAAGGTAGAATTTATATTCTCTTCAAGTTCTATCGAACACCGATACAACTCTACTCACACTTAACATTTGCTTTACCTAGAACAAGTATGAAACTAGAAGTACTTTGTAGGTGTAAAGGGATAGGTTTGCAAGATAATAAAGAACGTGAAAGTAAAAGTTAGGTGTTGTTCTAATTAAAGTAAAATTAAATTAGTATAGCGAGTGTGGAAAAGTGGTGGTAGGATTTGCGGAATTGTCCCTAAGCAATTGGCCAAGTTACTAGACCGATAGCAAGTTTTTATGTAGGAGAGGCCACTGCTAGCATGTCATCCCTTACTTGGAATTCTATGCACTTATGATTGGAACTATTAGCAAGCATCCGCAACTACCAATGTTCATTAAGGTAAAACCCAACCATAGCATTAAGATATTGGCCCCCCTTCAATTCTGTATGAATCAATTTCTATGGTAGGAAGAAGCTTCTGTCACTCTTGCTCTCCAATGCATAGTCCTATCAACATAGAACTAACCCTATGGTGTGATCCACACGCGCGCTCATATGATGGGCACCAAAGGATAGCAACATAACCACAAACAAATTAAACCAATCATAGCAATTCACCAATCACTCGAAAGGAAAACAAAAATCTACTCAAACATCATAGGATGGCAACACATCATTGGATAATAATATGAAGCAGGCACCATGTTCAAGTAGGGGGTATAGCGGGTTGTGGGAGAGTGGACCGTTGAATATAGATGAGGGAAGGTGATGGAGGTGTTGATGAAGATGACGGAGTTGTTGGAGTAGATCGCCGTCACATGATGATTGCCCCGGTGGCGTTCCGGCGCCACCGGGAGAGAGGGGGAGAGATCCCCCGTCCTTCTTATTCTTCCTTGGCCTCCCCCCTAGATGGGAGGAGGGTTTGCCCTCTCATCCATGGTCTCCATCGCCCTGGAGGGCAGGAGCCCCTCCAAGATTGGATCTCTCTCTCTCTCTCTGTCTCTTCTGTTCGACGTTCATGTTTTCTGGCCGAAAACCGTTTCCTAAATTCTCGGAGATCCGTCACTCCGATCGGGCTGAAATTTTAACATGATTTTTTTTCCTGATATTATCTTTCTTGCAGCGATAGAAGGGGGTCAACCGACTTACGAGGTGCTCACAAGCCACCACGGTGTGCCCACCCCCTTGGGCACGCCCTAATGGCTTGTGGCCACCTCGGACACCATATTGTGTTGATTCTTCTTCCCGAAAATCACATATATTCCAAAATAAATCTCCATAATTTTTTTTATCATGTTTGGACTTTGTTTGATATGGATATTCTGCGAAACAGAAAACATGCAACAAATAGGAACTCGCACTGGGCACTGGATCAATATGTTAGTCACAATGCTGCCAAAAGTATATGAAAGTTGTAGAATATTGTCATGAAACAATCAAAAATTATAGATACGACGGAGACGTATCAGTCACGGTAGCCCTGGTGAGCACTGCGCCCAAGGTAGTACCGGCGATCCCCGATGTCGAGGCTGCCCCAACCTCGATCGATCAAGGTGTGTAGGTCATCGACTTGGCGGCATCCACTCCTCCTGAGCCCAGGATCGACACGCTGATGGACGATGGCACCTGTGTGTGCTGGGTTGGCATCAGGTGCATAGTAGCTCTTTTGTGCGTGCGCGGTTCATTATATTCTTGTAAATTAGCGAGCTAATGGTTTATAAATTACTCGTCGAACTAGGCTCGACTGATTGGTTCATGCATGTCAAATATGTCAATTGTATGGGCTGGCCTATCTGTATATTATTTGAATTTGCAATATGCACAATTAATATGCAAATGCCTTCTGGACATCGGTGTTGATTCCCACGTAGAAAACATGGACATCCTCTACTCTACCGGGCACACGCTTAAACTGAATGAACTATGTACAATACTAATATTGTCCATGAAAATTTAAGAACTTGGCTAACAACATTTGAGTAACATATATAGTGGTGACACTATTCGACAAAAGGCAGATCTAGGTAACACGGTACTTAACAATTCCGAACTTAACAATTTTGACAACCATATGGTCCATATCTGCATACTTAACATAGTAACAAATAGCACATTTCAAGAGGCAGAGGGCCAACAACCACAACTATCCGTTGGAAGCAGCTTGAGCATGCCGACTCAGCATCTCATCAATGAAAAGAAAGAACCCTCCTGTGTCTTGGTAGAGCATGAGTAGAATAGTGTCTCCAATTTTCCAATGTGGATGCATTGCCACGACAAGCAAGAACTTGTTAATTCAAGTGGTTCAATTTCTGTGGGAAATGCAGTACCTTGCAATCACTTTGGCGTTATTAGCAGGCACAAGTGTAATTCGACCATGCCGAGAAATCGATTCAGGAACAGCTACAGCGGGCAATTTCTATTGCAATGTAGAATAAAAACCAATTGAAACATATAGTTGAAGCTATATATAGTTTATGAACATTAACATAAAAATAAGACTTTGTACCAGCATTTGTGCACACAATTGGTCTTGTTCAATGTGTGCACCAGTGGTATAATTAATCCCATCCCAAATCTAGCGTTCATACGCTGTGCTATCTCTATCAGATTATCAACAAATTTTATGACATGCTTCTAATCATTCCAGTGAAATTTGGTACGTCGAGTAACATACAGATCATTAACTATGCATCCAACATATCCTGCTTAATAGGTGGAAAGGGATTATTTATTTAGAACATGGCAGAAGAATAGTGGGCATAAATTGGTAATTAGAATTTGTTACTGCCTAGGAATAGAGTCAGAAAATGAAATCACGATTGGTTGCTTAAATAGTGATTAGTTAGTAAGAACAAATACCTTGATTTTGCTAAGTAATATGTCAACATGGAGAAAGTTGAAAGAACACTAACCTCGATCAGACTGTGATCGACTAATGACATTGGGGAAGTAAATATCCATGTTAATTAGAGCAGGTTGTGGTTTACGCACTAGAATTTTATAGCCAGCTTTTAGTTCATAAACTTAGAAATTTTTCTCCAAAGGTTCGCATCAAAATAGGAGTGACCATCTTTATTAATTTTTACCCTAACTGTAATTGTAAATCCATGTTGCGTTGTACATATGACATTGAAAGTGCAACTAATCACCGGGTGGTTTTGGTAATTCATAACAACATATAGCTCATTGAACTAATATCCATTCAAGTTAAATATTTCAGAAAGTTCAATGATTGGCATGGCATGGACTAGAGATGTGGACCCCTCAAAATGCTAAGGACAAAGATTGGCAAAAGCTGAGACTCTTCATTTCTATTTTAGTCATCCAAGATCACATTGAGTCCATAGGAAAGCCAATACTATTAAAAGGGGATGAGGTGTTGCTTAATGGTCTACTTGCTCAAAATGCTTGGTGATATTGCTCCAAAACCCTCAGACACTTTCTCATTTCCACATATGTCCAAAACTTCCAAGTCAAACTCGGCCCCACTGATTTGATCTATCCGGCGCCACCGAGTTTAGTTGACATAGCCACTGCCAGAAACCCTAGACAATTCGGTCACACAGATACAGATCTCGGTCTCACCGAGATGGCCCTGCAAACTCTCTGTTTCCCTTTGTAACATTTCGGTCTCACCGAAATGAGCAATCGGTCCCACCGAGTTTGCTTGACCAACTCTCTGTTTGCTCGTTGCTGAAATTGGTCTCACCAAGTTCAAGCAATCAGTCACACCGAGATGAGGTTTTGCCCTAGCCCTTGCACATCGGTCCCACCGAGTTGTTCCAGTCGGTCCCACCGAGATTTCTAACGTTCACATCTTGAACTAAATCGGTCTCACCGAGTTCCTCTATCCGGTCTGACCAAGTTGGGTCAAATGTGTGTAACGGTTGGATTTTGTGTGGAGGCTATATATACCCCTCCACCCCCATCTCCATTCAAGAGAGAGCCATCAGAACGTGCCTACACTTCCACTACACATTTTCTGAGAGAGAACCACCTACTCATGTGTTGAGACCAAGACATTCCAATCCTACCACAAGAATCTTGATCTCTAGCCTTCCCCAAGTTGCTTTCCACTCAAATCATCTTTCCACCATAGCCAAATCTGTGAAAGAGAGTTGAGTGTTGGGGAGACTATCATTTGAAGCACAAGAGCAAGGAGTTCATCATCAACACACCGTCTATTACCTTTTGGAGAGCGGTGTCTCGTAGATTGGTTAGGTGTCGCTTGGGAGCCTCCGACAAGATTGTGGAGTTGAACCAAGAAGTTTGTAAGGGCAAGGAGATCGCCTACTTCATGAAGATCTACCCGAGTGAGGCAAGTCCTTCGTGGGCGATGGCCATGGTGGGATAGACAAGGTTGCTTCTTTGTGGACCCTTCGTGGGTGGAGCCCTCCATGGACTCACGCAACCGTTACCCTTCGTGGGTTGAAGTCTCCATCAACGTGGATGTACGATAGCACCACCTATCGGAACCACGCCAAAAATCTCCATGTCTACATTGCGTTTGCCTTCTCCAAACCCTTCCCTTTACCTTCATATGCAATGTTTTACTTTCTGCTGCTACACTCTTAGAATTGCATGTGTAGGTTGATTGCTTAACTTGTACTAGTTGCTAAAATCTGCCAACACTTAAAATTGGGAAAATGTTAGATTTTTATTTGGTCAAGTAGTCTAATCACCTCCCCGCTAGACCTACTTTCGATCCTACAAGTGGTATCAGAGCTTTGGTCTCCATTTGCCTTGATTTTCATAGCTTTGGTGATCATAGCCTTGGTTTCACAACCTAGGAGAGTATGGCATCTAGCGAGGGAAATTACCACCGTAGAGGTCCTTACTTTGATGGTACTAATTTTGCTAGTTGGAAGCATAAGATGAAAATGCATATTCTTGGTCATAACCCCGCCATTTGGGCTATTGTGTGTATTGGCTTGCAAGGTGAATACTTTGACGATGGACGAGAACCAGATCGTGAAGAGACCGCGGAAGAATTGAAGATGTTGCAATACAATGCTCAAGCTTGCAATATTCTCTTCAACGGATTGTGCCCCGAAGAATTCAAGAAAATCAGCCGTCTTGAGAATGCAAAGGAAATTTGGGATACTTTGGTTGATATGCATGAAGGTACCGAGTCCGTCAAGGAATCATAATTGGATGTGCTTCAAAGTCAACTTGACAAGTTCAAAATGAAGGATGGTGAAGGAGTCGCTAAAATGTACTCTAGGCTTGCTCTCATCACAAATGAGATTGCCGACTTAGGAAGCGAAGAGATGACCGTCAGATTCATCATCAAGAAAATACTAAGAGCGTTGGATGGAAAATATGATACCGTGTGCACCTTGATCCAAATCATGCCCAATTACAAAGATCTCAAGCCAACGGAAGTCATTGGTAGAATTGTTGCTCATGAGATGTTACTCAAGGATAAGGAAGAGCTCCACAACAAGTCAAGTGGTGCTTACAAAGCTTCATGTGATGCTCCTACAACTTCAAGTGAGAAACAAATCTTCAATGAAGAACTGAGCTTAATGGTGAAGAACTTCAACAAATTCTACAAGAGTAGAAGCAAAGAGAGAAGTTCCAAGTCAAGGTCCTACAATGACAAAAGATCCTCTAGTCATGATCGAAATTGCTACAATTGTGGAAGACCCGGACACTACTCCAATGAGTGTACGACTCCCTACAAGAGAAGAGAAGATTCACCTAAGAGGAGAAGCAAAAGAGATGAATCACCACCAAGAGAGAGAAGCAGTAGAGATGATCGCTATGAACGAAGACCCTCTCGTAGAAGAAAGGATTCGGAAAGGAAGGACAAGTCATCAAAGAGCTACACAAGACGAAGACATCAGGCTCATGTTGGTGAATGAGTATCCGGTTCCGACTCCGATAACTACTCCGAGAGAAGTTATCACTCCGACTCCGAATATACTCAAGATGAAGGTGTTGCCGGTCTTGCACTTGTGTCATCCAACTACTGCGACATATTTGACTCACCAAATGAAGGAATTGAAAGATGCTTCATGGCTAAAGGCCCTAAGGTATCACACCCCGAGTAAGTTGATTTCAATAGTGATGAAGATGATTTGCTAGGTGATGATGATTTACTTGTTGATAACACTAGAGATGAAAACTATGATGAAATTGCTATTAATCATGCTAATCAAGATGAAACGAATGACAATGATAAGAAGGAGATTGAGCATCTAACTAAAGAACTAAACACTCTTAAGTTAGCTCATGAAACTACTTTAGAGGATCATTGAGAGCTTTTAAAGACTCATGATAAGTTACGCTTCGAGAAGCTCAATTTAGAGCAAGAGCATGGGTTCTTAAAAGAAATCAATGATGATCTTCGAAAGAAGAGTTCTTCTTACATTGCCAAGTGTTTACTCTTGTCTACTTATATGCCACAAGTAAAATCTAGCAACAAGAGCAAGAAAGATTCTTCTTCTAGTAGTAGCAATAACAATGTTAAATCCAATATTGTTGCTTCTAGTAGTTCTCTTGATTCCACTAATGATTCTCTTAGCAAAGTTACACTTGAGCAAGAAAATAGCTTATTGAAGGGAATTATAGAGAAAGGTGTTACAAGAGCCTTGCCGGAAGTAAGCAATTTGAGGAAATTGCACGCAAGAAAGGAAGGCACCGGAAGAATCAAGGTGTTGGTTTTGAACGAAAGTTCAATGCCAATGGAGTTGAGTGGGAAGCAGATCAATACCCCAAGACGAAGTTTGTTCCTCAACAAGAGAAGTATGACCCCATGTCTTTCAAGGGAACACAAGCTCAAGATGATCTTCCACCACAAGACCACAAGCTAAAAGGCAAGGACAAGCTTCAAGAAGAGATTGATGCATTTGGAGAAGCTCCTAAGGCCTTCGTCAATTGGGTTCCCAAGACTACATCAAGTTCTACTTCATCAAGTACGACTACAACTCCAAGGATTCCCATCAAGTTGATGTGGGTCCCAAAGAAGAAGAACTAGAGAGTTCTTGAGGGTGATTCCGCCAACATACTTCACTCATATTCATTTTGGCAAGGACAAGTGCAACCAACTTCCATATCTTGCACTAGTTCAAGGAGTCACAAACCCTCCTGTTGGTAAGACAAGGGACAAGGTAACCTAATGCTTTCATGGACATCATCACATGTGTATTTCACTCTATGTCTATGGATATCCTTGTGTGTTCCTTGTGGGACTAACCCATGTAGGTATTGAAAGTGCAACTCACTCCAATGGATTGCTCCAAATGATCTACATCAACATTGAGCATCCACATCTTCAACATCTACATGAAGTCATCATCGACAAAACCCAAGGTTAGTTCATCCCTCTAAGGGGGGATATCACATCTTGGGGGAGCTTAGCTCTAAGAATTGAGCTAAAGCAACTCAAATGGTGTGAACACAACAATGCTTTATGTAAAAGTGGTAACCCCACTTGTGCTTAAACGATGAGTATGACCTATGATCAAATGTTCTCATTTGACTCCTAAGTCAATATACTCATATATAGATGACCTAGTCATCGCCAATTGCTTGATAGATGCTAGAGTGTTTGTGCATGCTTTGCCACATGTTTTATTTGCCATCTTATTGTGTGAGCATGTTGGTTGCATATTTTTTTCTCCATTCGAGGACATCCATTTGTTGCTTTGATTGTTTTATTTTTATTTTTGCCAAATGGATGGACAAGAATGCCTAAGTACTCCCTCTAGCTATCTATGATTTTCTCGTCTCAAACTCTATTCATGCTACATCACAAAGTTTGAACAAGTCGAATTCGGACACTCCGGGTGAGGAGCACTCGGAGCCACCGATCCGTCAAGGGCTTAACTTCCAAAACCTCTTAATGCATCTCGGTCAGACCAACTCACTCCTATTCGGTCTCACCGAATTCATTAAGTTGATCTTGGTTTTCATCTCGGTGCAACCGATTCGAACAATTCGGTCACACCGAGTTGTAGCAACTCCTAGCAGTTTTGCATCTCGGTGCCACCGAGTCGTTCTACTCGGTCACACCGACAGTGACTGGGTATATATACAGCGGGTTGTAAATTTGGAAATCTCTCCAAACACTCGACCGCGCCTCCTAGCTCTGCCGCCCCCTTGGTCTCTAGATCGTCTCCTTCGTCGCCAGTGCCCCTCTGCCGCTGGTCTCTGCCGCCGTCAATGGATTCTCACCGCCGTTGCCGCCGTAGCAAGTTCGTCGCCAAGTTAGGGTACGGACTTGACCTCTTTGTGCGCTCCATTATTCTGATTCTTGCACAAAGAACTTTGCCATTGTTCTTCCCACGCATGAGATCAATCTATCCACCAAAAGAATCCACTAGAATAGATTTGATGCAAAAACTTAGGGTTAGTGAAAGTGCAACTAATCCCCGGGTGGTTTTGGTAATTCATAACAACATCAGAAAGTTCAATGATTGGCATGGCACATGGACTAGAGATGTGGACCCCTCAAAATGCTAAGGACAAATATTGGCAAAAGCACAAGACTCTACATTTCTATTTTAGTGATCCAAGATCACATTGAGTCCACAGGAAAAGCCAATACTATTAAAAGGGGATGAGGTGTTGCTTAATGGTCTACTTGCTCAAAGTGCTTAGTGATATGCTCCAAAGCCCTCAACCACTTTCTCAAATCCATATATGTCCTAAACCTAAAGTCAAACTCGGCCCCGCCGATTTGATCTATCCGGCGCCACCGAGTTCCTTCGACATAGCCACTGCCAGAAACCCTAATCAGTTCGGTCTCACCGATAGGGATTTCGGTCTCACCGAGATGGGATTGCAAACTCTCTGTTTCCCTTCGTAATGTTTCGGTCTCACCAAAATGAGCGATCGGTCCCACCGAGTTCGCAATGCAAACTCTCTGTTTCCCTTTCGTAACATTTCGGTCTTACCGAAAGGAGCGATCGGTCCCACCGAGTTTGCCTGATCAACTCTCTGTTTGCTCATTGCTGAAATCGGTCTCACCGAGTTCATGCAATCGGTCACACCGAGATGAGGTTTTGCCCTAACCCTAGCACATCGGTCTCACCGAGTTGATCATGTCGGTCCCACCGAAATTCCTAACGTTCACATTTTGAACTAGATCGGTCTCACCGAGTTCTTCTATTCGGTCTGACCGAGTTGGGTCAAATGTGTGTAACGGTTAGATTTTGTGTGGAGGCTATATATACCCCTCCACCCCCTTCTCTATTCAAGAGAGAGTCATCAGAACGTGCCTACACTTCCACTACTCATTTTCTGAGAGAGAACCACCTACTCATGTGTTGAGACCAAGACATTCCAATCGAACCACAAGAATCTTGATCTCTAGCCTTCCCCAAGTTGCTTTCCACTCAAATCATCTTTCCACCATATCCAAATCTGTGTGAGAGAGTTGAGTGTTGGGGAGACTATCATCTGAAGCACAAGAGCAAGGAGTTCATCATCAACACACCGTTTATTACCTTTTGGAGAGTGGTGTCTCCTAGATTGGTTAGGTGTCACTTGGGAGCCTCCGACAAGATTGTGGAGTTGAACCAAGGAGTTTGTAAGGGCAAGGAGATCACCTACTTCGTGAAGATCTACCTGAGTGAGGCAAGTCCTTCGTGGGTGATGGCCATGGTGGGATAGACAAGGTTGCTTCTTCGTGGACCCTTCGTGGGTGGAGCCCTCCGTGGACTCGCGCAACCGTTACCCTTCGTGGGTTGAAGTCTCCATCAACGTGGACGTACGATAGCACCAGCTATCGGAAGCACGCCAAAAATCTTCGTGTCTACATTGCATTTCCCTTCTCCAAACCCTTCCCTTTACCTTCATATTCAATGTTTTACTTTGCGCTGCTACACTCTTAGAATTGCATGTGTAGGTTGATTGTTTGACTTGTGCTAAGTTGCTAAAATCTGCCAAGACATAAAATTGGGAAAATGCTAGATTTTTATTTGGTCAAGTAGTCTAATCACCCCCCCTCTAGACCTACTTTCGATCCAACAAGTGGTATCAGAGCCTTGGTCTCCAATTGCCTGGATTTCCATAGCTTTGGTGATCATAGCCTTGGTTTCACAACCTAGGAGAGTACGGCGTCTAGCGAGGGAAATTACCACCGTAGAGGTCCTTACTTTGATGGTACAAATTTGCTAGTTGGAAGCATAAGATGAAAATGCCTATTCTTGGACATATCCCCACCGTTTGGGCTATTGTGTGTATTGGTTTGCAAGGTGAATTCTTCGAAGATGGAAGAGAACCGAATCATGAAGCAACCGCGGAAGAATTGAAGATGTTGAAATACAATGCTCAAGCTTGCGATATCCTCTTCAACGGATTGTGCCCCGAAGAATTCAACAAAATTAGCCGCCTTGAGAATGCAAAGGAAATTTGGGATACTTTGGTTGATATGCATGAAGGTACCGAGTCCGTCAAGGAATCCAAATTGGATGTGCTTCAAAGTCAACTTGACAAGTTCAGAATGAAGGATGGTGAAGGGGTCGCTGAAATGTATTCTAGGCTTGCTCTCATCACAAATGAGTTTGCCGGCTTAGGAAGTGAAGAGATGACCGAGAGATTCATCATCAAGAAGATCCTAACATCCTTGGATGGAAAATATGATACCGTGTGCACTTTGATCTAAATGATGCCCAATTACGAAGATCTCAAGCCAACAGAAATCATTGGTAGAATTGTTGCTCATGAGATGTCACTTAAGGATAAGGAAGAACTTCACAACAAGTCTAGTGGTGCTTACAAAGCTTCATGTGATGCTCCCACAAAATCAAGTGAGAAACAAGCCTTCAATGAAGAATTGAGCCTAATGGTGAAGAACTTCAACTAGTTCTATAAGAGTAGAAGCAAAGAGAGAAGTTCCAAGTCAAGGTCCTACTATGACAAGAGATCTTCTAATCATGAACGAAATTGCTACAATTGTGGAAGACCCGGACACTACTCCAACGAGTGTACGGCTTTCTACAAAAGAAGAGAAGACTCACCCAAGAGGAGAAGTAAAAGAGAGGAATCACCTCCAAGAGAGAGAAGGAGTAGAGATGATCATTATGAACGAAGACCCTCTCGCAGAAGCAAGGATTCAGAAATGAAGGACAAGTCATCAAAGAGCTACAGAAGACGAAGACATCAAGCTCATATTGGTGAATGGGTATCCGGTTCCGACTCCGACAACCACTCCGAGAGAAGTTATCACTCCGACTCCGAACATACTCAAGATGAAGGTGTTGCCGGTCTTGCACTTGTGTCATCCAACTCCTACGACATATTTGACTCACCAAATGAAGGAATTGGAAGATGCTTCATGGCTAAAGGCCCCAAGGTATCACACCCCGAGTATGTTGATTTCAATAGTGATGAAGATGATTTGCTAGGTAATGATGATTTACTTGTTGACAACTCTAGTGATGAAAACTATGATGAAATTGCTATTAATCATGCTAATCAAGATGAAACGAATGACAATGATAAGAAGGAGATTGAGCGTCTAACTAAAGAATTAAACACTCTTAAGTTAGCTCATGAAACTACCTTAGAGGATCATCGAGGGCTTTTAAAGACTCATGAGAAGCTACGCTTTGAAAAGCTCAATCTAGAGCAAGAGCATGTGTTCTTAAAGCAATCAATGATGATCTTCGTAAGAAAAGTTCTTCCTACATTGCCAACCGTTTACTCTTATCTACTTACATGCCACAAGTAAAATCTAGCAACAAGAACAAGAAAGATTCTTCTTCTAGTAGTAACTATAATCATGCTAAATCTAATATTTCTGCTTCTAGTAGTTCTCTCGATTCCACTAATGATTCTCTTAGCCAAGTTACACTTGAGCAAGAAAATAGCTTATTGAAGGGAATTATAGAGAAAGGTGTCTACAAGAGCCTTGCCAGAAGTAAGCAATTTGAGGAGATTGTACGCAAGCAAGGAAGGCACCGGAAGAATCAAGGTTTTGGTTTTGAACGCAAGTTCAATGCCAATGGAGTTGAGTGGGAAGAAGATCAATACCCCAAGACGAAGTTTGTTCCTCAACAAGAGAAGTATGACCCCACTTCTTTTGATGGAACACAAGCTCAAGATGATTTTCCACCACAAGACCACAAGCTAAAAGGCAAGGACAAGCTTCAAGAGGAGATTGATTCATTTGAAGAAGCTCCAAAGGCCTTGGTCAAGTGGGTTCCCAAGACTACATTAAGTTCCACTTCATCAAGTATGACTACAACTCCAAGGATCCCCATCAAGATGATGTGGGTCCCAAAGAAGAAGAACTAGAGAGTTCTTGAGGGTGACTCCGCCAACATGATTCACTCATATTCATTTTGGCAAGGACAAGTGCAATCAACTTCCATATCTTGCACTAGTTCAATGAGTCACAAACCCTCTTGTTGGTAAGACAAGGGACAAGGTAACCTAATGCTTTCATGGACAACATCATATGCGTATTTCACTCTATGTCTATGGATATCCTTGTGTGTTCCTTGTGGGACAAACCCATGTAGGTATTGAAAGTGCAACTCACTCCAATGGATTGCTCCAAATGATCTACATCAATATTGAGCATCCACATCTTCAACATCTACATGAAGTCATCATCGACAAAACCCAAGGTTAGTTCATCCTTCTTAGGGGGGATATCACATCTAGGGGGAGCTTTACTCTAAGAATTGAGCTAAAGCAACTCTAATGGTGTGAACACAACAATGCTTTATGTAAAAGTGGTAACCCCACTTGTGCTTAAACGATGAGTATGACCTATGATCAAATGTTCTCATTTGACTCCTAAGTCAATATACTCATATATAGATGACCCAGTCATCGCCAATTGCTTGATAGATGCTAGAGTGTTTGTGCATGCTTTGCCACATGTTTCATTTGCTATCTTATTGTGTGAGCATGTTGGTTGCATAATTTTCTTCATTCGAGGACATCCATTTGTTGTTTTGATTGATTGGTTTTTCTTTTTGCCAAATGGATGGACAAGAATGCCTAAGTACTCCCTCTAGCTATCTATGCTTTTCTTGTCTCAAACTCTATTCATGCTACATCACAAAGTTTGATCAAGTCGAATTCGGACCCTCTGGGTGAGGAGCACTCGGAGCCACCGATCTGTCAAGGGCTTAAACTTCCAAAACCTCTTAACAGCTTTCGGTCTGACCGATTCATCCATCTCGGTCTCACCAAAATCATTGGGTTGATCTAGGTTTTCACCTCGGTGCAACCGATTAGAACAGTTCGGTCACACCAAAATCATTGGGTTGATCTAGGTTTTCACCTCGGTGCAACCGATTAGAACAGTTCGGTCACACCAAGTTGCAGTAACCGCTTGCGATTCTGCATCTCGGTGCCACCGAGTTGTTCCACTCGGTCACACCGACAGTGACTGGGTATATATATTCGCGGGTTGAAAGTTGGAAATTCCTTCAAATTCCCAACCGTGCCTGCCCAACTCTGTCGCCCCCTTGGTCTCCGGATCATTGTCGTCGTCGCAAGCACCCTCCTGCTGCTGGTCTCCGCCACCGTCAACGGGATTCTTTGCCGCCGTTGTCGCCGTAGCGAGTCCGTCACCAAGTTAGGGTACGGACTCAATCCCTTATTCCTTAACTCCGATTCTTGCACAAAGGTTAATGCCATGCTTCTAGCCACGATTGAGATCATCCGATCCAACCAAAACTTCCTCTAGATTAGGTTTGATGCAAAAACTTAGGGTTAGGTTTCCGCCGAACTCATCTCGGACCAACCGATTTGAAGTATTCGGTCTCACCGATTTGGCCCAGGCCATTGCACATGTACTACTCGGTCTGAACGAAGTGTACGAATCGATGTGATCGAGATTACTTTCTCTGTGAAACCCTAGCATCTTGGAGTCACCGAACTGCGTCTCGGTCTGATCGAAACTGCCTGTTTAGACTCTAAAGTTGCTTCGGTGTCACCGAGTTAGTCATATCGGTAGCTCCAAAATGCTTTCTACAGAAAACTAAAATTAAGTTTTTGAGTCAAACTTTTTGCCAAAATAGCAGTACTTTGTGATGCTCATCTACTCTGCCTATACCTATCTATTCACAGGGTCAGTGTCAGCCATGTCAGACAACAATGACAGCCAAAATAGGTTAGAGGAGCAAGCAAATCTCAGTGAGGGCACTAGTCCCTCCAATAGCAGTTATGATGAGGGTAGCAGAAGCACCCCAAGCAACTTGCCTAAGGCTGCAACTAGGCAAAGGAAGAAGAGAACCCCAAATTCTGAAGATGAGGACTTTGTGGTTGATGAGGAGGTCACCTCAAAGAAGAAGGTAGTCAAGAAGGAGTATGCTGCTGCTGCTGCCATCAAGCCTGGCATGAAGAAGAAAGCTCTTGCCAAGAGAGTGCCTATGTCTAAAGCCAGAGCCTCCACTCAGGAAACTATGGAGTTCACTCTTGAACCAAGAGAAGAAGAGGCTTCTGGAGGCAAGAAAAGGAAGGAAAGGGTCAAGAAGACCATGGCCAGAGTTATTGGCAGATCATCAATGATGAAAGATCCAGATGAAGATGAGGAAGAAGCTGTTGAGCCAGCACCAAAGTCTCAGAAGCTTATGGGAGATGCAATCAAGTCTAGGGCTGATTCATCTAAGCCCAAGATAGCTCCAAAGCCATCTGCCCAAGCTCAAGTCCCAAAGCCTACAGCATCCAAGAGATCCACCAGAAACATCCCAGCTGCTGAAAAGAACAAGGCCCCAGTGCCTGAAGATCAAGAGGATGAGGAGCAGCAAGTGCTCAGGAAGCTCAAACCAAAAATTCCAGATCATGATGACAATCATCCCATAGCTGAAAACATGAAGTTGAGAAAGGATATAGGTCTCAGACTATGGAGACAGACAGGCCCATGTGCTGTGAGGAGAAGGACAGCTGTGGACTACAGATTTCACACCAAGGAGCAGCAAGACTTCTATGAGACAATTCTTTTGGACAAGAAGCCCATAGCCAGTGACATGAGATGGGTTGACTGGAAATTCATTGATGACAATGAAGATTACTTCCCTGGAGTTCATGAGAGTTTCAGGATGAACAAATTTGACAAGTTTGTTGGTCAGAAGCTGACTAAATGGAATGATGAGATGGTCATGCAATTTTATTCAACTGCACACTTCTATCCTGATGGCAAGATAGTCTGGATGACTGAAGGCACAAGATACCAATCATCTATTGCAGAATGGGCCAAGTTGATCAATGCCCCTGAAGAAAGTGAAGATGACACATATGTGTATGCCAAGCCCAGGAAAGATCATAACTTCATGGCTCACATGTACAAGGAAATTCCAGATGCTGCTTTGGCATCTCACAGATTTGGATCCATCTACTATCTGCTGTCAGGGCTGCCCACTATCAACACTATACTGAGGTACACTTTGTTGCCCAAGTCAGGAGATGACAGGATGATCAGTGGCCACTCAATAAACCTGTTGCATATGTTTGATGTGCCAGAGAAATTCAAGGTGATGACTTTGATTGTTAAAACCATCAAGAGAACTGCCGCTGATCAGAAAAGGTCATGTGGATATGCCCCACACATTCAGATGCTCATCAATTCCAAGATGGGAACAGACACATATCTACTAGACAGAGAACACCTTCCCCTGAGGCCAGACTTTGAGGACAATGTTGTTGTCATGGATGCATCACATCCTACATCTGTAGAGGCTCAGGAGAAGCGAGAGCAAGCTAAGGCCGCAAAGACTTCCAAGATGCCAGATATATCAGCTGTGAATCTCAAGACGAAGCAAGATCAGCTCACTTATCTGCTTGAGTCTACAATGAGGATTGAGAAAAGACTATCCTCCCTAACTCAAAACCAAGAAAGTCTTGAGAGGATCATTGAAACAAAATTTTATGATCTAGACATGAAGGTCATAGAGATCCAAACCACAGTTGAGCAACTTCAAGAAGAGGCAGAGGACAGGAGAGGAAGAGTCACCACAGATGCATTTCACAGAGTGCCAAGAGCACAGAGGTCTGCAGCAGAGCCAGTTGTCACAGATTCCAGAGCTACAGCTTCAACACCTGCTGAAACTGCCACTGTTGCACCTTCAGCTGCAACTCCTCTAGCTCCTCAGACATCAGCAGAAGCCTTTGCAGACGGACTCCTCTCAACGCCATTTATGCACACCGGAGCTCCTAGGGATCGTGCCTAGAGTGCCGAATAGCACTATGCATTTTTGAGCTTTTTGGTAACTTGTTGCCAAAGGGGGAGAAAGTGTATAGATCTTAGGCTTTGAGAGAGAGAGAGAGTGTTTTGCTTTTGTTTGCCTCTCTTGCTACTTGATATTTGTTCGTTTGGTTGCTACATTATTTGTGCTTGTGTGTGAGATACACTTATGATCATGTGGTTGATCATTATGCTTTAATGTGTGCTTGAATGATGCTATCTATAATGCTTGTGTATGATCAATCATGTTTCCCTTGGTGATGAGTGCATGTGCTTTACATTCTATCATTTTGAGCGCTCCACCAAGATGTATGTGACATGGAAGAGTAACCCATGATACTAATCGATTGTGCATTTGCATTCAAAAGCAAATTTTTAAATAATGCACAAATTTAGGGGGAGCTCTTGCTTATCTCATACTTCTCAAAGCGACGATGTATTTTCTTCATATTATCATTTGTCGAAGCTTTGATCTATATGTTGTCTTCAATTACCAAAAGGGGGGAGATTGAAAGTGCAACTAATCCCCGGGTGGTTTTGGTAATTCATAACAACATATAGCTCATTGAACTAATATCCTTTCAAGTTAAATATTTCAGAAAGTTCAATGATTGGCATGGCACATGGACTAGAGATGTGGACCCCTCAAAATGCTAAGGACAAATATTGGCAAAAGCCCAAGACTCTACATTTCTATTTTAGTGATCCAAGATCACATTGAGTCCATAGGAAAAGCCAATACTATTAAAAGGGGATGAGGTGTTGCTTAATGGTCTACTTGCTCAAAGTGCTTAGTGATATGCTCCAAAGCCCTCAATCACTTTCTCAAATCCATATATGTCCTAAACCTAAAGTCAAACTCGGCCCCACCGATTTGATCTATCCGGCGCCACCGAGTTCCTTTGACACAGCCACTGCCAGAAACCCTAATCAGTTCGGTCTCACCGAGATGGGATTGCAAACTCTCTGTTTCCCTTCGTAACGTTTCGGTCTCACTGAAATGAGCGACCGGTCCCACCGAGTTTGCAATGCAAACTCTCTGTTTCCCTTTCGTAACGTTTCGGTCTTACCGAAAGGAGCGATCGGTCCCACCGAGTTTGCCTGACCAACTCTCTGTTTGCTCATTGCTGAAATTGGTCTCACCGAGTTCATGCAATCGGTCACACCGAGATGAGGTTTTGCCCTAACCCTAGCACATCGGTCTCACCGAGTTGATCATGTTGGTCCCACCGAAATTCCTAACGTTCACATTTTGAACTAGATCGGTCTCACCGAGTTCTTCTATTCTGTCTGACCAAGTTGGGTCAAATGTGTGTAACGGTTAGATTTTGTGTGGAGGCTATATATACCCCTCCACCCCTTCTCTATTCAAGAGAGAGCCATTAGAACGTGCCTACACTTCCACTACTCATTTTCTGAGAGAGAACCACCTACTCATGTGTTGAGACCAAGACATTCCAATCCAACCACAAGAATCTTGATCTCTAGCCTTCCCCAAGTTGCTTTCCACTCAAATCATCTTTCCACCATATCCAAATCTATGAGAGAGAGTTGAGTTTTGGGGAGACTATCATTTGAAGCACAAGAGCAAGGAGTTCATCATCAACACACCGTTTATTACCTTTTGGAGAGTGGTGTCTCCTAGATTGGTTAGGTGTCACTTGGGAGCCTCCGACAAGATTGTGGAGTTGAACCAAGGAGTTTGTAAGGGCAAGGAGATCGCCTACTTCATGAAGATCTACCCGAGTGAGGCAAGTCCTTCGTGGGCGATGGCCATGGTGGGATAGACAAGGTTGCTTCTTCGTGGACCCTTCGTGGGTGGAGCCCTCCGTGGACTCGCACAACCGTTACCCTTCGTGGGTTGAAGTCTCCATCAACCTGGACGTACGATAGCACCACCTATCAGAACCACGCCAAAAATCTTCGTGTCTGCATTGCGTTTGCCTTCTCCAAACCCTTCCCTTTACCTTCATATGCAATGTTTTACTTTCCGCTGCTACACTCTTAGAATTGCATGTGTAGGTTGATTGCTTGACTTGTGCTAAGTTGCTAAAATCTACCTAGACATAAAATTGGGAAAAGGCTAGATTTTTATTTGGTCAAGTAGTCTAATCACCCCCCCTCTAGACCTACTTTCGATCCTTCAGTTAGGTTTCCGCCAAAATCTCGAACCGACCGATCTGATGATCTCGATCTCACCGATTTGGCCCTGGCCATTGCACAAGTACAACTCGGTGCGACTGAAGTGTACTAATCGGTGCGACCGAAATCACTTACTCTGTGAAACCCTAGCATCTCGGAGTCACTGAACTGCATTTTGGTCTGACCGAAACTGTGTGTTTAGACTCTGTTTATGCTTCGGTGTCACCGAGTTTGTCAAATCGGTAGCTCCGAGATGCTTTCTACAGAAAACTAAAATTAAGTTTTTGACTCAATATTTTTGCAAAATAGCTGTACTTTGTGATGCTCATCCACTCTATCGATACCCAACTATTCATGGGGTCAGCTTCAGCTATGTCAGAGCAAGTCAGAAGAGCAGCTTAACCTTAGTGAGGTCACTAGTCCCTCCAACAGCAGTTATGATGAGGGGAGCAGAAGCACTCACAGCAACTTGCCAAAGGCAGCAACAAGGACAAGGAAGAAGAGAACTTCAGAATCTGAGGATGAGGATTTTGTCATTGAGGAGGAGGTGACCTCCAAGAAGAAGGTACTCAAAAAGGAGTATGCTGCTGCTGCTGCAACCAAGCCTGGAATGCAGAAGAAGGCTCCTGCTAAGAGGAATCCTATGTCAAAAGCCAGAGCCTCAACTCAAGAGCAAGCATAGCCAGCAAGTGGTGCTGGAGAAGAGAAGGAAGAGACTGCTGGCGGAAAGAAAAGGAAGGAGAGAGTCAAGAAGACTTTTGCCAGAGTCATTGGAAAACCATCTATGATGAGAGATTCTGATGAAGATGATGAGGAGGAAGAGCCTGTTGCACCTCTTGCAAAGACTCAGAAGCTTATGGGGATGCCATAAGGACTGGGGCTGCTCCATCTAAGCCCAAGTCTGCCCCCAAGCCTTCAGCTCAAGCTCAAGCTCCAAAACCATCTGCACCCAAGAGATCAACGAGGAACATATCTGCTGCTGAGAAGAACAAGGCCCCAGTGCCTGAGGTTCAAGAAGATGAAGAGTAACAAGTGCTTAGAAAATTGAAGCCCAAGATTCCAGATCATAGTGATGATCATCCAGTGGCAGAGAATATGAAGCTGAGAAAGGATGCAGGTTTGAGACTGTGGAGACAAAATGATCCCTATGCCACCAGAAGGAGAACTGCTGTAGACTATCGTTTCCACACCAAGGAACAACAGGATTTCTATGAGACAATCTTGTTGGACAAGAAGCCCATTGTGTGTGACATGAGATGGGTTGACTGGGATTACATTGATGACAATGAGGACTACTTCCCTGGTGTGCATGAGAGCTTCAGGATGAATGGAATGGACAAGTTTGTTGGTCAGAAGTTGACCAAGTGGAATGATGAGATGATCATGCAATTCTATTCCACTGCTCACTTCTACCCAGATGGAAAGATTGTCTGGATGACTGAAGGTACAAGGTATCAATCTACAATCTCTGAGTGGGCCAAGTTGATCAATGCCCCAAAGGAAGAGGAGGATGGCACAGATGTGCATGCTAAGCCTAGGAAGGATCACAACTCCATGGCAAATATGTACAAGGAAATTCCTGATGATGCCCTGGAGACTCACAAGCTTGGATCTATCTACTTCCTGCTTGCTGGCCTGACAACAATCAACACTATATTGAGGCACACTCTTTTGCCCAAGTCAAGAGATCATAGGATGATCCGTGGTCACTCCATCAACTTGCTCCATATGTTTGATGTACCTCAGAAGTTCAAGGTGATGAGCTTAATTGTTGAAACAGTGAAAAGAACTGTAGCTGATCAGAAGAGATCATGTGGATATGCCCCTCACATACAGATGTTGATCAATTCCAAGATGGGAATAGGGACATATCTTCTGGACAAAGAGCATCTTCCCCTGAGGCCAGAATTTGAGGACAACGAGGTTGTCATGGATGCATCACATCCTACTTGAGTTGAAGCCCAGGAGAAGAGAGAGAGAGAGCAAAAGCAGCAAAGGCAGCCAGTGCAGCAGATGCTTCTACTGTGATGCTCAAGACCAAGCAGGATCAACTCAATCATCTGCTTGAGGCTACTATGAAAATTGAGAAGGGCTTGGCCACCCTGACTCAAAATCAAGAGAGTCTTGAGAGGACCATTGAGACTAAAATTCATGATCTAGATGTGAAGGTCACAGAGATACAGACAACTGTGGAGAAGCTCCAGGAAGAAGTTGAGGACAGGAATGACAGACCTACCACAGATACTTTTCAGAGAGTGCCAAGGTCACAAAGGTCTTCAGCAGTGCCAGTTGTCAGTGACACCAGGACTTCTATTTCAGCACCTGCAGCAACTCCATGTTTGCACCTCCAGTTTCAACTCCTCCAGCTCCGCAGACCTCAGCCGAAGCATTTGCAGATGCTCTTATCTCCACGCCATCTATGCACACCGGAGCGACAAGTCAGAAGACCCCTTCAGAAGCTCCCGGAGATCGTGCCTAGAGAGCCGCATAGCACTATGCATTTTCAAGCTTTTTTGTAACTGATTTGATCTATCCGGCGCCACCGAGTTGAGTTGACATAGCCACTGCTAGAAACCCTAGACAATTCGGTCACACCGATACGGATCTCGGTCTCACCGAGATGGCCCTGCAACTCTATTTCCCTTTGTAACATTTTGGTCTCACCGAAATGAGCAATCGGTCCCACCGAGTTTGCTTGACCAACTCTCTGTTTGCTCGTTGCTGAAATCGGTCTCACCGAGTTCAAGCAATCGATCACACCGAGATGAGGTTTTTCCCTAGCCCTTGCACATCGGTCCCACTGAGTTGTTCTAGTCGGTCCCACCGAGATTCCTAACGTTCACATCTTGAACTAAATCAGTCTCACCGAGTTCCTCTATTCGGTCTGACCGAGTTGGGTCAAATGTGTGTAACGGTTGGATTTTGTGTGGAGGCTATATATACCCCTCCACCCCCATCTCCATTCAAGAGAGAGCCATCAGAACGTGCCTACACTTCCACTACACATTTTCTGAGAGAGAACCACCTACTCATGTGTTGAGACCAAGACATTCCAATCCTGCCACAAGAATCTTGATCTCTAGCCTTCCCCAAGTTGCTTTCCACTCAAATCATCTTTCCACCATAGCCAAATATGTGAGAGATAGTTGAGTGTTGGGGAGACTATCATTTGAAGCACAAGAGCAAGGAGTTCATCATCAACACACCGTCTATTACCTTTTGGAGAGTAGTGTCTCCTAGATTGGTTAGGTGTCGCTTGGGAGCCTCCGACAAGATTGTGGAGTTGAACCAAGAAGTTTGTAAGGGCAAGGAGATCGCCTACTTCGTGAAGATCTACCCGAGTAGGGCAAGTCCTTCGTGGGCGATGGCCATGGTGGGATAGACAAGGTTGCTTCTTCGTGGACCCTTACAAATAACCATCTCGCATTAAACCAATATAATGTGCATGCTCAACGCAGGCACTAAATAACAATTATTCAGGTTCGTCACTAATCCCAATGGTAATCGAAGAGCGAGCGTGCCGACGGCGATCACATCAACCTTAGAACCATTTCCCACGCGCATCGTCACTTCGTCCTTCGCCAGCCTCCTTCTATTCTGTAGTTCCTGCTTTGAGTTGCAAATGTGAGCAACCGAACCGGTATCAAATACCCAGGCACTACAACGAGAGTTGGTAAGGTACACATCAATAGCATGTATATCATATATACCTTTGTTGACGTTGGCCCCCTTCTTATCAGCCAAATACTTGGGGCAGTTCCGCTTCCAGTGGCCAGTTCCCTTGCAATAGAAGCACTCAGTCTCTGGCTTGGGTCCAGCCTTGGGTTTCTTCATGGGAGGAGCAACTGTTTTGCCACCTTTCTTGAAGTTTCCCTTCTTTCCCTTGCCTTTCTTGAAACTACTAGTTTTATTCACCATCAACACTTGATGCTCCTTCTGGATGTCTGACTCAGCGACTTTCAGCATCGCGAACTGCTTGGAGACTGACTTGTTCATCCCTTGCATGTTATAGTTCAACACAAAGCTCTTGTAGCTAGGTGGTAGCGATTGGAGAACTCTGTCAGTGACAACCTCTGGCAGGAGCTCAACTCCCAACTCAGCCAGACGGTTGTAGTACCCTGACATTCTGAGTATGTGCTCACTGATAGACCCTTTCTCCTCCATCTTGCAGGTATAGAACTTATCGGAGGTCTCATACCTCTCGATCCAGGCATTCTTCTCAAAGATAAACTTCAACTCCTGGAACATCTCATATGCTCCATGACGTTCAAAATGCCTTTGAAGTCCCGGCTCTAAGCCATACAGCATGGCGCACTGAACTATTGAGTAGTCATCAACACGCGACTGCCAGGCATTCAGAGCGTCCACAGTCGCTGGAGGGGGTGGCACACCAAGCGGTGCATCAAGGACATAAGCCTTTTGGGCAGCCGTGAGGATAATCCTCAGATTACGGGCCTAGTCTACAAAGTTGGTTCCATCATCTTTCAGCTTAGCTTTCTCTAGGAACGCAGTGAAATTCGGGGGAGCTACTGCGCGAGCCGTTGATCTACAACATAAATTTGCAAAGATAACTTAGACTATTGTTCAAGATAATGAGTTCAATTAATCATATTACCTAAGAACTCCCACTCAAATCAACATCCCTCCGGTTGTCCGAATGTAACACGATCCAAATTCACAAACCCAAGTCCGATCATCACGTGAGATGAGGTGGTTTCAATGGTGAACATCTCTATGTTGATCATATCTACTATATGACTCGTGTTCGATCTTTCGGTCTCTTGTGTTCCGAGGCCATGTCTGTACATGCTAGGCTCGTCAAGTTTAACCCAAATGTTCCGCATGTGCAAAACTGGCTTGCGCCCGTTGTATGCGAACGTAGAGTCTATCACACCCGATCATCACGCGGTGCTTCGAAACGACGAACTTTCGCAACGGTGCACACTTGGGGAGATCACAATTTTATCTTGAAATTTTAGTGAGGGATCACCTTATAATGCTACCGTCATCCTAAGCAAAATATGATGCATAAAAGGATTAACATCACATGCAAATCATAAGTGACATGATATGGCCATCAACTTGTGCTTTTGATCTCCATTGCATGGGAAACAAAAAATTTCCTACGCTCACCAAGATCAATCTAGGAGATGAACATCTACGGGAGGAGAGATTGCATATACATACCCTTCTAGATCGCTAAGCGAAAGCGTTAAGAAACGCGGTTGATGTAGTCGAACGTCTTCGCGATCCAATCACGATCCGTCCCGCGTACTCCCGATCCAAGTGTCGAACGGACGGCACCTCCACGTTCAACACACGTACGGCTTCATGACGCCTTCACCTCCTCTATCCAGCGAGCGATGGTGAAGTAGTAGCTTGAGTCCTCCGGCAGCACGATGGCGTGGTGGCGGTGGTGGTGGTGGAATCTCAGCAGAGCTTCGCTAAGCACTACGAAGAGGAAGAGGGCTACGAGGGAGAGGGAGGGAAGCGCCGTGGCATAGATGGGTGTGGCTGCCCTCCCTTTACCCCTCTATATATAGGGGGATGGGGGGAGGAGGCACCCTAGGGTTTCCCTAGGGGGGCCGGCAGCCACAAGGGGCAACCCTAGATGGGTTTTGGGTGGGCCCCCTAGGTGCCTTGCCCCCCAAGCCAGGGGTTGGCAGCCCTAGGGGGCGCACCACCTCTCCTGGTGGTCGTGGGAAGGGGTGAGGGGGGGCGCACAGCCCCTTAGTGGGCTGGTGTGCCCCCTCCCCTTGGCCCATGAGGCCCCCCAACACTTGTCGAGGGCCCCCGAAACCCCTTTCGGTCATCCTGGCCATAACCCGGTGCCTCTGGTACACTTTCGGACTTCAATACCCTTCGTCCTATATATCAATCTTCACCTCCAGACCATTTCGGAGATCCTCGTTACGTCCGGGATCTCATCCAGGACTCCGAACAACCTTCGGTTACCACCAAAACAACTTAACTATACTTATATCGTCACCAAACGTTAAGTGTGTAGACCCTGCGGGTTCGAGAACTATGCAGACATGACCGAGACACCTATACGGCCAATAACCAATAGCGGGACCTGTTGGAAAACATTGCATGGAAAACAAAAAAATTCTACGCACACGCAAGATCTATCCATGGAGATGAATAGCAATGACAAGGGAGAGTTTTTCTACATGCCCTCGTAGACCGTAAGTGGAAGCGTTTATCAACGAGGTTGATGTAGTCATACACCTTCATGATCCCCCCGATCAAGTACGGAACGTACGGCACCTCCGCGTTCAACACATGTCCAGCTTGATGATGTCCTCACCTTCTTGATCCAGCAAGACGGGCGAAGTAGTAGATGAGTTCCGGTAGCACGACGGCGTGGTGACGGTGGTGATGCAACTATCTCCGCAGGGCTTTGCCGAGCACTACGAAAATATGACCGAGGACGAACTAGAGGGAGAGGGGCGCCGCACAGGTCTAGGGAATCATGGTGTGTGTTGCCCCTCTCCCTCCTCTCATATATATAGGTGGAGGGGGAAGGGGAGGCAGCCCCTAGGGCGCCCCAAGTGGCCGGCGGCTGCCCTAGGGCGCCTGCCCTTGTCGAATCCCCCCTTCCATATTTGTGCATGGGGGGAAGGAAAGGGGGGCTGGCTGCCTTTGGTGCGCCTCCCCCTTCCTTCCCTCCATCTTTGGTGCATGGGCAAGGGGTGGAGGGGCACACTAGCCCCCTTGTGGGCTGGTGTGCTTCCCCTCCTTTGGCCCATAAGGCCCACCGCTTGCCGGTGGCCTCCCGGAACCCCTTCCGGCACGCCGATAAAATACCCGGTACTTCCGAAACCTTTCCGGTGACCAAATACTATCGTCCTATATATCAATCTTTACCCCCGGACCATTCCGGAGCTCCTCGTCATGTTCGTGATCTCATCCGGGACTCTGAACAACATTCAGTCATCAACTCACATAACTCATACAATACTATATCGTCAATGAACGTTAAGCGTGCGGACCCTACGGGTTCAAGAATGATGTAGACATGACCGAGACACCTCTCCGATCAATAACCAATAGCGGAACCTAGATGCCCATATTGGTTCCTACATATTCTACGAAGATCTTTATCGGTCGAACCTTATGGCAACATACATAATTCCCTTTGTCAATCGGTATGTTACTTGCCAGAGATTCGATCGTTGGTATCTCTATACCCAGTTCAATCTCGTTACTGGCAAGTCTCTTTACTCGTTCTGTAATACATCATCTCGTAACTAACTCCTTAGTCACTTTGCTTGCAAGCTTCTTATGATGTGTATTACCGAGAGCGCCCAGAGATACCTCTCCGATACACGGAGTGACAAATCCCAATCTCGATCCATGCCAACTCAACAGACACCCTCAGAGATACCTGTAGAGCATATTTATAATCACCCAATTATGTTGTGATGTTTGATAGCACACAAGGCATTCCTCCGGTATCCGGGAGATGCATGATCTCATGGTCGAAGGAACATGTATTTGACATTTAAGAAAGCACTAGCAATAAACTGAACGATCATATGCTAAGCTAACGAATGGGTCTTGTCCATCACATCATTCTCCTAATGATGTGACCCCGTTATCAAATGACAACTCATGTCTATGGTTAGGAAACGTTAACCATCTTTTGATCAACGAGCTAGTCTAGTAGAGGCTCACTAGGGACACGGTATTTGTTTATGTATCCACACAAGTATTTAAGTTTCCAGTCAATACAATTCTAGCATGAATAATAAACCTTGATCATGATTAAGGAAATATAATAATAACCATTTTATTATTACCGCTAGGGCATATTTCCATCAGTCTCCCACTTGCACTAGAGTCAATAATCTAGTTCACACCGCCATGTGATTAACACCCATAGTTCACATCTCTATGTGACCAACACCCAAAGAGTTTACTAGAGTCAATAATCTAGTTCACATCGCCATGTGATTAACACCCAAAGAGTACTAAGGTGTGATCATGTTTTTCTTTGTGAGAGAAGTTTAGTCAACGGGTCTGTCACATTCAGGTCCGTATGTATTTTGCAAATTTCTATGTCTACAATGCTCTGCATGGAGCTACTCTAGCTAATTGCTCCCACTTTCAATACGTATCCAGATTGAGACTCAGAGTCATTCGAATCGGTGTCAAAGCTTGCATTGACGTAACCCTTTACGATGAACTCTTTATCACCTCCATAACCGAGAAATATTTCCTTAGTCCTCTTAGGTAACTAATGATAATTTTAACTGTTGTCCAGTGATCTACACCTGGATCACTATTGTACCCCCTTGCCAAACTCATGGCAAGGTACACAATAGGTCTAGTACACAGTATGGCATACTTTATAGAACCTATGGCTGAGGCATAGGGAATGACTTTCATTCTCTCTCTATCTTCTACCGTGGTCGGGCTTTGAATCTTACTCAACTTCACACCCTGCAACACAGGCAAGAACTCTTTCTTTGACTGATCTATTTTGAACTTCTTCCAAACTTTGCCAAGGTATGTACTTTGTGAAAGTCCTATTAAGCGTCTCGATCTATCCCTATAGATCTTGATGCCTAATATGTAAGTAGCTTCACTGAGGTCTTTCATTGAAAAATTCTTATTCAAGTATCCTTTTATGCTATCCAGAAATTCTATATCATTTCCAATCAGCAATATGTCATCCACATATAATATCAGAAATGCTATAGAGCTCCCACTCACTTTCTTGTAAATACAGGCTTCACCGTAAGTCTGTATAAAACCATATGCTTTGATCACCTCATCAAAGCATATATTCCAACTCTGAGATGCTTGCACCAGTCCATAGATGGATCGCTGGAGCTTGCACACTTTGTTAGCACCTTTAGGATCGACAAAACCTTCTGGTTGCATCATATACAACTCTTCTTTAAGAAACCCATTAAGGAATGCAGTTTTGACGTCCATTTGCCAGATTTCATAATCATAATAAAATGCGGCAATTGCTAACATGATTCGTACATACTTAAGCATCGCCACGGATGAGAAAGTCTCATCATAGTCAACCCCTTGAACTTGTCGAAAACCTTTTTGCGACAAGTCAAGCTTTGTAGATGGTGAGATTACCATCAGCGTCCGTCTTCCTCTTGAAAATCCATTTATTCTCAATGGCTTGCCGATCATCGGGAAAATACACCAAAGTCCACACTTTGTTCTCATACATGGATCCTATCTCAGATTTCATGGTCTCAAGCCATTTGTCGGAATCTGGGCTTGTCATAGCTTCTTCATTGTTCGTAGGTTCGTCGTTTTCCAACATGACGTCTAGGACAGAATTACCATACCACTCTGGTGCAGAACATGTTCTGGTCGACCTACGAGGTCTAGTAGTAACTTGATCTAAAGTTTCATGATCATCATCATTTGCTTCCTCTCTAGTTGGTGTAGGCATCACGGGAATGGTTTTCTCTGACGTGCTACTTTCCAATTCGAGAGAAGGTACAACTACCTCATCAAGTTCTACTTTCCTCCCACTCACTTCTTTCGAGAGAAACTCCTTCTCTAGAAAGGACCCACTCTTAGCAACAAAGATTTTGCCTTTGGATCTGTGGCAGAAGGTATACCCGATAGTTTCTTTCGGGTATCCTATGAAGACGCACTTATCCGCTTTGGGTTCGAGCTTATCAGGCTGAAGCCTTTTGACATAAGCAACATATCCCCAAACTTTTAAGAAATGACAGCTTAGGTTTCTTGCCAAACCACAGTTCATACGGTGTCATCTCAACGGATTTAGACGGTGCCCTATTTAACGTGAATGCGGTTGTCTCTAATGCATAACCCCAAAATGATAAAGGCAAAACGGTAAGAGACACCATAGAACGCACCTATCTAATAAAGTACGGTTACGATGTTCGGACAGACCATTACGCTGTGGTGTTCCAAGTGGCGTGAGTTGTGAAACAATTCCACATTGTTTTAAATGAAGGCCAAACTCGTAACTCAAATATTCACCTCTACGATCAGATTGTAGAAACTTTATTTTCTTGTTACGATGATTCTCTACTTCACTCTGAAATTCTTTGAACTTTTCAAATGTTTCAGACTTGTGTTTCATCAAGTAGATATACCCATACCTACTCAAATCATCTGTAAATGTTAGAAAATAACAATACCCACCGCATGCCTCAACACTCATCGGACCGCATACATCGGTATGTATTTTTCCAATAAGTCATTAGCTCGCTCCATTGTTCCGGAGAACGGAGTTTTAGTCATCTTGCCCATGAGGCATGGTTCGCAAGTATCAAATGATTCATAATCAAGTGATTCCAAAAGTCCATCCACATGGAGTTTCTTCATGCGCTCTACACCAATATGACCTAAACGGCAGTGCCACAAGTATGTTGCACTATCATTATCAACTTTGCATCTTTTGGCATCAATATTATGAATATGTGTATCACTACGATCGAGATTGAATAAACCATTCACATTGGGTGTATGACCATAGAAGGTTTTATTCATGTAAACAGAACAACAATTATTCTCTAACTTAAATGAATAACCGTATTGCAATAAACATGATCTAATCATGTTCATGCTCAACGCAAACACCATCCTTCTTATCCGCCAAATACTTGGGGCAGTTCCGCTTCCAGTGACCAGTCCCTTTGCAGTAGAAGCACTCAGTTTTAGGCTTGGGTCCAGACTTGGGATTCTTCCCGGGAGTGACAACTTGCTTGCCATTCTTCTTGAACTTCCCCTTCTTTCCCTTGCCCTTTTCTTGAAACTAGTGGTCTCATTAACCATCAACATTTGATGCTTTTTCTTGATTTCTACCTTCGCCGATTTCAGCATCGTGAAGAGCTCGGGAATCATTTTTGTCATCCCTTGCATATTATAGTTCATCACGAAGTTCTAGTAGCTTGGTGATAGTGACTAGAGAACTCTGTCAATCACTATCTTATCTAGAAGATTAATTCCCACTTGATTCAAGCGATTGTAGTACCCAGACATTCTGAGCACATGCTCACTGGCTGAGCTATTCTCCTCCATCTTGTAGGCAAAGTACTTGTCAGTGGTCTTATACCTCTCGATACGGGCATGAGTCTAAAATACCAATTTCAGCTCTTGGAACATCTCATATGCTCTGTGGCGTTCAAAACGTTTTGAAGTCCCAGTTCTAAGAAGTAAAGCATGGCGCACTAAACTACTAAGTAGTCATCATATCAAGCTTGCCAAACGTTCATAACGTCTACATCTACTCCTGCAATAGGTCTGTCACCTAGCGGTGCATAAAGGACATAATTCTTCTGTGCAACAATGAGGATAATCCTCAGATCACGGACCCAGTCCGCATCATTGCTACTATCATCTTTCAACTTAGTTTTCTCTTGGAACATATAAAAAATACATGGGAGCTATATTGCGAGCTATTGATCTATGAAAGTGCAACTAATCCCCGGGTGGTTTTGGTAATTCATAACAACATATAGCTCATTGGACTAATGATCATTCAAGTTTGATATTTCAGAAAGTTCAATGAATGGCATGGCATGGACTAGGAATGTGGACCCCTCAAAATGCTAAGGACACATATTGGCAAAAGCTCAAGACTCTTCATTTTACTTTTAGTGATCCAAGATCACATTTGAGTCCATAGGAAAGCTAATACTATTAAAAGGGGATGAGGTGTTGCTTAATGGTCTACTTGCTCAAAGTGCTTAGTGATATTGCTCCAAATCCCTCAACCACTTTCTCATTCCAAATATGTCCAAAACCCAAAGTCAAACTCGGCCCCACTGATTCTTTCTACCCGGAGCCACTGAGTTCATTTTACATAGCCACAGCCAGAAACCCTAACAGTTCGGTCTCACCGAGATGGCCTTGCTACCTCCCTGTGACTTGTTGCACTCTTTCGGTCTCACCGAGTCAGTGCAATCGGTCACACCGAGTTAGCTTGACATCCGCTCTGTCGTCTTTTGTTTCACTTCTGTCTCACCGAGTTGATGCAATCGGCGCCACCGAGTTGATGTTTGCCCTAAGCCCTAGCACATCGGTCACACTGAGTTGTTCCAGTTGGTCCCACCGAGATTCCTAACATTCACATGTTGAACCACTACTGGAAATAGGGAATTTGCCATCAGTCAGCTCTTTGCCGTCTGCTAGCGGACGGCAAAGAAGGTCTTTGCTGTCTGCTTACAAAAAACAGACGGCAAAGAACTGACAGACGACAAAGAACCTGATTGCCATCAGCCAATTCTTTGCCGTCTGCTGGCAGACGGCAAAGAGGTGGGTGGGTCCAGTGGACGCCAGCGCTGTAACGGCCCACCAGCCCCACCTCTTTGCCATCTGCGCCGTTACAGCGCTGACGTCCACAGGACCCACCCACCTCTTTGCCGTCTGCCAGCAGATGGCAAAGAATCTTTGCCATCTGCTGGCAGTCGGCAAAGAGGTGGGGCTATTTTTTTTGGGTTAAAAAAAACCGTTGCACCTCTTTGCCGTCTGCTGGCAGTCGGCAAAGATGTGGGTGGGGCAACGGTTTTTTTTAACCCGAAAAAAAATAGCATCACCTCTTTGCCGACTGCCAGCAGACGGCAAAGATTCACCTCTTTACTGTCTGCCAGCAGACGACAAAGAGAGAGAGAGAGAGAGAGAGAGGGAGGAGGTGGGGCAACGTTTTTTTTAACCCGAGACCCCAGCTCTCTCACCCCGCAGCCCTGACCGCACTCACCCCCGCAGCCCCGACCGCGCCGCCGCCCCGACCGGCCGCGCCCCGCGCCGCCCTTCCCCGACCCAGCACGCCCCTCGCCGCCGCCCCAACCCACCACGCCCCACGTCAGCCCGCCCCGACCACCGCGCCCCGCGTCAGCCCACCCCGCGCCACCGCTCCCTGACCACCGCGCCCCCCGCCTCCGCCCCGACCACGGCGGCCAGCCCCAGCCACAACACCCGCGCCGCCCCGCCCTTACCACCGCGCCCCGCGCCGCCGCTCCCTGACCACCGCGCCCCCCGCCTCCGCCCCGACCACCACGCCGCCCGACGGCCGGAGCATCTTGCGGCCGCCACCACGTCCGCCCTTACTCCAGGAGAGCAGAGCACCGCGACCCCTTCCTCGACCCCCGTCCCTCCAGGAGCATCTCGCCGCCGCCACCACTTCCTGCAACAGCACACTGCACACGGCACCATCTCTGCCACTCCCTCCTCCGGCAGCAAGGAGGCCAACTCTGCTCCTTCCAGTGTAATGCAAATTGCAAGACTGGACTCTCTCATGCAGCACAATAGCAGGGCATTTTTTCTTTCTTTTTACTGGTTTTTAGTTTTGTTTGTGCAAGATAAATTTATATGCTGATGTGTAGATGTGTAGATGCTAATGTAGATCAGTAGAATAGATGCTGCTGCTCCTGCCCTTTGATTTAAGTCTAATACATGCTGTTGCTGCCCTTTGATTTAAGTCGCTATAGATGAATAGATGCTGCAATTCTTTGATAATTTGGTATTGTAGATTTGTAAAGCTTGCTGTGTAGTGCTGCTAATAAAGTAATAAATGTTGCTGCCCTTGTGATGTTATTTATGTTTTCTGATTGGCGTTTGGCTGTGCTACTGCTAGCAAAAGCAAAGTAGCAAGAAACTATGTTATTTATGTTTTCTGATGACCTTGTTAAACTTCTTTGAACTTTGAACTATTCTAGACCTTCTTCTGTATTTGCTTGCAAAGCAGCAAGACTATTATATGCACTGCTGTACTCCAGCCGACCGAGACGATAATGATAAGCGATATCCCAAACAGTGCTTCAAATGCTAGAAAATGTAGCGGCGCCTTTGTTCTTTTGGGCCATGTATGCTTAGATCTGTCCGTGGAGAAGCTTGTTTATTCATTGCAAATCAAGTGGTAGCATGAGGCATCGTTGCGGTCATAAGAACTTGCTGTCGTTTAGATGTGCTGGTGGTGCGATAGGTTAATACCGTGGTAATTTTTAACTCCTCGTTCATTAGTTGATTCCTGCTGTTTGCCAATAGTCGTTAGAAGCATATCATAAATCTCTCATGATGTGACTAAAGCTTGGTGTTTCACTGCTAGTATGGGCTCTTCTCTAATCATTTGGGCCCAATAGTATCTTGGTGTCTGTTGAGTGACAGTGTCTAATCTAAATTTTTGATGCAGTAGCCATTGTTGTATGGTTCATTTGGAGTTTGGCAAGTGTTGACTGAAGTCTAGATTGATTTTCTAGTTTGTTCTATTCCTTTGTATGATAAGATTATATTTTGTGGTTGTAATTGTTCTGATGGTTTAAACCTGGTCTGTTTTGTAGACCGAGAAGTCTTTCCTCAAGCAGCCAAAGGTTTTCCTCAGGTGAGGAGTTTGATTACCCTTCCTTATGTGCCATTCTTGTTTAGCAATGTACGTATCTTGTGTTGTTCCAATGTAATGCCCATACCCTAACAATGTTTTTCTGTTTAATTTAGCACGAAGAAGGCTGACAAGGCAAAGAGGCCCGGCAAGGCTGGCAATCGCTTCTGGAAGAGTGTTGGCCTTGGTTTCAAGACCCCAAGGGAAGCGATCGAAGGTAAACTATAGGCTATTCCTTCTATCTTAGCACAGTTTTCAAACTCAAGTAGGTGTTGTCAGTCTTGATGAATGCATGCAAGTATGTGCTTGAGATTATACTTCAGTACCATTTCTCCTGGCTTAGCTAGCTGTCCACACAAATAATTGAAGCCTATCAGTAGGCACAGTGATTGTCATTGGTGGATCCACTGCCAGTTTTCTTTTGGTCATGTGGAAACAATTTGAGCCATGAATTATACTTTGTACTGTTTCTGATATTTTGTTGCTTATAGATTTAGGATATGCTTATAGATGTTTTGAGGATCATGTAGCAGGCTTTTCTTTACAGTCCACTTTTGCCGGATAGAATTTATCTTTGTCCTTTTGACACCACGATACCCAGACACGACACCCCCGACCCCCGACACCTCTTCGGCCTCCTGTTGACCGAAAAGGTGCTTTTCGGCCTTCCAGAGGCCGACGGGGTCATATATTTGTGAATTATGAGTTAGGTCATATATTTTCCGATTTTGTTATGAAAAACATCATATATATTTATGTTGATCGGGTGGATTTAAATGTGCAGTTGTTTCATCGCTGCGAGGGTCTGGTGTTCGACGACCTCCCCGTGCGTTCGACGAGCTCCGCCCCTGCGTTCGTGGGTGAGCACAAATGACATCTCCTCCTCCCCCCTTCATTTGCTTTGTTCCGGTCTTCGTGCCGATGAAACATGCTAGCTGTAGGTAGATTGAATCATCAGTATGCGTGACCACTATGCGTCTCCCGTTCGAAAGGGTTACATCTACAAATATGCATGCATTTGCATATTTATAACCGTGATTCTTTCGAATTGTCCAACATTATCCATGGACAGCCCGAGTATGTGTAGATTGGGTTCGTTTTCCCATATGCTCTGCTCCGGATCCGATGCAGAATTTCGTCAGTGCCTCCCTGTTGTTCTCCGGGTACACATCCTCTCTGCTTATTGCCGAGACGTGTATCAGGAGAACAGCGGGGAGGTGCTGCCGAAATTTTGCGTCGGATCCGGAGCAGAGCATGGGAAAACAAACCCAATCTACACATACTCGGGTGGGATTAGGACCTATCTTTACCTATTAGCGTCTAGGTTGCATGGACGTAATAAAACTGACAAACTCCATTAACTGATGAACCTGGTTTGCTGAATTATGTATATATTTCTTGTGTGTCCATTAGCTAGGCAAGATGTGTGATCATGCGTGGATGTACACCGGCCACACTAGTCAGGAAGAAATCACCACTGAATGGTTCACAAAAACCAAGAAGTTTGTGACAGCCGCATTTGCAAATGGCCAGAGAAAAAACTGGTGCCCCTGTGTCCGGTGCGACAATTGGCACAAGAGGACAGAGGATGAAATGGGTAAACACCTACAGAAGAGTGGTTTTATGCCCGGTTATACGGTGTGGACATTTCATGGTGAGTCTGCCCAACGTGCCAGAGCTGAGGTGGTTCGTCGTCGCACCGATGAGCATGGTACCGGGATGGAAGACATGGTGCAAGACTTTGATGATGCTCGGGATTCGGACGAGGAGATGGAGGAATCTGCAAAGGCTTTCAATGAAATGTTGGAGTCTTCAAAACGTCCTCTCCACGAGCACACTGAGCTTTGTCAGCTGGATGCCATCTCACAAGTAATGGCTCTGAAGGCTCAATTCAACTTGGGCAGTGAATGCTACGACGCGATGATGACAGTATTTGGACGCTTTCTACCCAAAGGCCATGTAATGCCTGCAAACTTGTACCAGTCGGACAAAATCCTCCGTGCACTTAAGATGCCCTATGAGAAGATACATGCCTGTGAGAAAGGATGTGCCTTATTTAGGCTTGAGTATGCGGACTTGAACTATTGTCCCATTTGCAAGTCTTCCAGGTATGTTGTGGTAGACAACGGTATGGGTGAGAAGACGCAGACCAAAATCCCCGTTAATGTTCTTCGGTATATGCCAATCGTTGGTCCCATGGCTCGAGCTTGAAATGTCCCGAGCAAGCAACCTTTTGATCCAGAGCTGGTGATGATATCTGGTGGCGGGAGGCCCCATGGCTCGATAGCCATTGGGGATGGACTGATACGTTGTCCTCGCACTCTCCCGGAGATCAAGAAGCGTCAGACGAGCTCCGATCCTGAGATAAGGCCTCGTCCACGGCCAATGGAGCTCGCCATCGAGGCTAGGGCCCAGGAGCTTCTGGCGGAGGCAAACAGGTAGGCGGCAGAGAGGGAGAGGGAAATGGAGGACAGGACGGCTAGGCTGTTGGAGGAGGAGAGGAACCGGAACGATGCGTCTCACCGGGCCCTATACGAGCTCCTCGTGGTAAGTTTCTCCTGCATATTAGCCAAATCATGCACGCAATGTTCGTTTCATTACTAACTAATATGACTGACTCGTGAAAATAAAATGTGCAGACCGTGTGCCAGAACAACGGTCAGACCCCTCCGCCGATGCCCCAGATTGGTATAGCGCCCACGGTGAGTTTCATTTGAATGGTCATTAGTTACTAGTATTCACATTTGAGTTGCATCATGCTAACGAGACATTGCAAATGATCTTTGGTGCAGCATGCCTCCCGACAAGCATCGACCGATCCTTCTCCGTCTACCACTGGCGCAACCCCGACCGGTCCTTCTCCGTCTGGCACTGGCGCAAACCCGACCGGTCCTTCACCTCCGTGATGATGGTAAGTTTTCCCAAGTGTTTTGCTTAACAAATGCATACTTAGCTTAAGAAATGACCTATTTAGCTCCAAAATGACCTATACTTAGCTTATTTTCCTCGAAAATGACATAATAACCTTACTTAGCTCCAAAATGACATATTTTACGTAGGATAGCTATAAAATGACCTATACTTAGCATTTTTCCTCCAAAATGACTTGATATGCTTAGTTAGCTAAAAAATGGCATAACTACCTAGGATATAGCTCAATAATGATCTATACTTAGCTTAGCTAGTTCATTTATGACATAATTAGCTTACTTAGGTAAAAAATGGCATAATAACCTTGGTTTAGCTCCAAAATGAACTATACTTAGCTTATTTTTCTCGAAAATGACATAATAACCTTACTTAGCTCCAAAATGACATACTTTACCTCTATAAGCCATAAAATGACCTATACTTGCATTTTTTCCTCCAAAATGACTTGATATGCTTGTTAGCTAAAAAATGTCATAACTACCTAGGATATAGCTCAATAATGATCTATACTTAGCTTAGCTGTTCATTTATGACAAAATTAGCTTACTTAGGTAAAAATGGCATAATAACCTTGGTTTAGCTCCAAAATGAACTATACTTAGCTTATTTTTCTCGAAAATGACATAATAACCTTACTTAGCTCCAAAATGACATACTTTACCTAGGATAGCCATAAAATGACCTATACTTAGCATTTTTTCCTCACAAATGACTTGATATTGTTATTAGCTAAAAAAGGCATAACTACCTAGGAGCTCAATAATGATGTATACTTAGCTTACCTAGTTCATTTATGACATAATTAGCTTACTTAGGTAAAAAATGGCATAATAACCTTGGTTTACTCGAAAATGACCTATACTTAGCTTATTTTCCTCGAAAATGACATAATAACCTTACTTACCCTCCAAAATGACATACTTTACCTAGGATAGCTATAAAATGACCTATACTTAGCATTTTTCCTCCTAAATGACTTGTATGCTTGTTAGCTAAAAAAGGCATAAAACTACCTAGGATAGCTCAATAATGATCTATACTTAGCTTACCTAGTTCATTTATAACATAATTAGATTACTTAGGTAAAAATGGCATAAAACCTTGGTTTAGCTCCAAACTGTCATATATTAGTTTATTTTCCTCCAAAATGACAAAATAACCTTACTAGCTCCAAAATGACCAATTTTAATTAGGATAGCTCTAAAATGACCTACACTTACCATTTTGTCCTCCAAAATGAATAAATAGATAGAGTGTGGGAAGGGATGGGTGGGGGATGCTTAGTTAGCTCAAAAATGGCATAACTATCTAGGTTAGATAAAAAATGACCTATACTTAGCTTCTTTAGTTCATTTATGACATACTTAGCATACTTAGGTCAAAAATGGCATGATAATCTTGGTTACCTCCAAAATGACATAGACTTAGCTTATTTTCCTCAAAAATGACATAATAACCTTACTAAGCTCCAAAATGACCTATTTACCTATCTTAGCTCTAAAATGACCTACACTTAGCATTTTTACCTAGCTATGTAAAAAATGGCATTTTTACCTACCTTAGTTAGAAGAAGAAGAAGAAGATAAAGAAGAGGAGAGGAGAAAAAGAAAGAGAAGAAAAATTCTTCTTCTTCTTCTTCTTCTAGCTAGTCTTCTTCTTCTTCTTCTAACTTTCTTCTTTCCCAATTTGCAGATTTGCTTTAGATGAGGAAGCTTGCGTTGATGGAGTCTAGTCTTCTCCTTGTGCTTCCTTTTTGTTTTGATTTTGTACGATGAACTTTGTTGTTGGATATGTTGTTGGAAACTTGTCGTTGGATATGTTGTTGGAAACTTGTTGTTGGATATGTTGTTGGAAACTTGTTGTTGGATATGTTGTTGGATATGTGTTGGTATGCTTGTTGAAAGTATTTTCAAAATTTGTATATATATATATCTGTGAAATTCTGTGAAATTGAATGAATTTAAGAAAAAACAGAAAAAACAGGGGCTATACAGGCTCTTTGCCGTCTGCTGGCAGACGGCAAAGAGCTTTGCCGTCAGCCGGCAGACGGCAAAGCTGCCATGTGGCAGCTACCTGTGCAACCTGGGGGCACTGGGCTGGCCTATATGGTTGCTTTGCCATCAGCTGGCAGACGGCAAAGACCTTTGCATCTTTGCCGTCAGCTGGCAGACGGCAAAGACCTTTGCATCTTTGCCGTCAGCTGGCAGACGGCAAAGAGCATTGCATCTTTGCTGTCTGCCAGCAGATGGCATAGAATGCCACGTGGCAGCTACCTAGGGGGCATCTGTGCTGGCCTATTTGGGCACGTTGCCGTCTGCTGGCAGACGGCAAAGATGCAAAGGTCTTTGCCGCCTGCCAGCAGACGGCAAAGCACGCCGTTAACCCCTTAACGGACCTAAGCTGCCACGTCTGCCGTCCATGCCCTTTGCCGTCTACGGGCAGACGACAAAGACCTTTGCATCTTTGCCGTCTGCCAGCAGACGGCAAAGTGCCCTTTACCGTAGCTCGTTCAACCGGACATGGTGCCGTCCTTTGCCGTCTGCTGGCTTACGGCAAAGGCCTTTGCCGTCCGCCAGACATGCCTTTGCTGTCAGCCATGGCAGATGGCAAACTGCCTGATTTTTGTAGTGAACTGAGCCAGTCTCACCGAGTTCTTCTATTCGGTCTGACCGAGTTGGGTCAAATGTGTGTAACGGTTGGATTTTGTGTGGAGGCTATATATACCCCTCCACCCCCTCTTCATTCGTGGAGAGAGCCATCAGAATGTGCCTACACTTCCAGCATACATTTTCTGAGAGAGAACCACCTACTCATGTGTTGAGACCAAGATATACCAATCCTACCACAAGAATCTTGATCTCTAGCCTTCCCCAAGTTGCTTTCCACTCAAATCATCTTTCCACCATATCCAAATCTGTGAGAGAGAGTTGAGTGTTGGGGAGACTATCATTTGAAGGACAAGAGCAAGGAGTTCATCATCAACACACCATTTATTACCTTTTGGAGAGTGGTGTCTCCTAGATAGGTTAGGTGCCGCTTGGGAGCCTCCGACAAGATTGTGGAGTTGAACCAAGAAGTTTGTAAGGGCAAGGAGATCGCCTATTTCGTGAAGATCTACCCAAGTGAGGCAAGTCCTTCATGGGCGATGGCCATGGTGGGATAGACAAGGTTGCTTCTTCGTGGACCCTTTGTGGGTGGAGCCCTCCGTGGACTCGCACAGCCATTACCTTTCATGGGTTGAAGTCTCCATCAACGTGGATATATGATAGCACCACCTATCGGAACAACGCCAAAATTCTCTGTGTCTACATTGCGTTTGAACTCTCCAATCCCTTCTCTTTACCTTCATATGCAATGCTTTACATTCCGCTGCTATACTCTTAGAATTGCATGTGTAGGTTGATTGCTTGACTTGTGCTAGTTGGTAAAATCTGCCCTCAACTAAAATTGGGAAAATGATAGATTTTTATTTGGTCAAGTAGTCTAATCCCCCCATCTAGACCTACTTTTGATCCTACAAGTGGTATCAGAGCTTTGGTCTCCATTTGCCTTGATTTCCATAGCTTTGGTGATCATAGCCTTGGTTTCACAACCTAGGAGAGTACGGCGTCTAGCGAGGGAAATTACCACCGTAGAGGTCCTTACTTTGATGGTACTAATTTTGCTAGTTGGAAGCATAAGATGAAAATGCATATCCTTGGTCATAACCCTGCCGTTTGGGCTGTTGTGCGTATTGGCTTGCAAGGTGATTTCTTCGAGGATGGAAGAGAACTGGATCATGAAGCGATAGTAGAAGAAATGAAGGTGTTGCAATACAATGCTCAAGCTTGCGATATTCTCTTCAACAGATTGTGCCCCGAAGAATTCAACAAAATCAGCAACCTTGAGAATGCAAAAGAAATTTGGGATACTTTGGTTGATATGCACGAAGGTACCGAGTCCGTCAAGGAATCAAACTTGGATGTGCTTCAAAGTCAACTTGACAAGTTCAAAATGAAGGATGGTGAAGGAGTCGCTGAGATGTACTCTAGGCTTGCTCTCATCACAAATGAGATTGCCAGCTTAGGAAGCAAAGAGATGACCGACAAATTCATCATGAAGAAGATCCTAAGAGCATTGGATGGAAAATATGATACCGTGTGCACATTGATCCAAATGATGCCCAACTACAAATATCTCAAGCCCACGGAAGTCATTGGTAGAATTGTTGCTCATGAGATGTCACTCAAGGATAAGGAAGAGCTCCACAACAAGTCAAGTGGTGCTTACAAAGCTTCATGTGATGCTCCCACAACGTCATGTGAAAAACAAGTCTTCAATGAGGAATTGAGCTTAATGGTGAAGAACTTCAACAAGTTCTACAAGAATAGAAGCAAAGAGAGAAGCTACAAGTCAAGGTCCTACAATGACAAAAGATCTTCTAGTCATGATCGTAATTGCTACAATTGTGAAAGACCCGGACACTACTCCAATGAGTGTACGGCTCCCTACAAGAAAAGAGAAGATTCACCAAAAAGGAGGAGTAAAAGAGATGAATCACCATCAAGAGAGAGAAGGAGTAGAGATGATCGTTATGAACGAAGACCCTCTCGTAGAAGAAAGGATTCAGAAAGGAAGGACATGTCATCAAAGAGCTACACAAGACGAAGACATCAAGCTCATGTTGGTGAATGGGTATCTGGTTCCGACTCCAACAACTACTCCAAGAGAAGCTATCACTCCGACACCGAATACACTCAAGATGAAGGTGTTGCCGGCCTTGCACTTGTGTCAACCAACTCCTACGACATATTTGACTCACCAAATGAAGGAATTGGAAGATGCTTCATGGCGAAAGGCCCCAAGGTTTCACACCCCGAGCATGTTGATTTCAACAATGTTGAAGATGATTTTCTAGGTGATGATGATTTACTTGTTGACAACACTAGTGATGAAAACTATGATGAACTTGCTAGTAATCATGCTAATCAAGATGAAACGAATGAAAATGATAAGAAGGAGATTGAGCGTCTAACTAAAGAACTAAACACTCTTAAGTTAGCTCATGAAACAACTCTAGAGGATCATAGAGAGCTCCTAAGAACTCATGAGAAGCTACGCTTCGAGAAGCTAAATTTAGAGCAAGAGCATGGGTTCCTAAAAGCAATCAATGATGATCTTTGAAAGAAGAGTTCTTCTTACATTGCCAAGTGCTTACTCTTGTCTACTTATATGCCACAAGTAAAATTGTCATGGGAAACCACGGCCACCTGGGGCCATCAGCCCCTTGTGGTTCGGCAGGAGGGATGAGCACATTGCACAAAGAGCGGAGAACGTAGCACAACACGGTAGAGATCACACGGGCAGTTTTACCCAGGTTCGGGCCGCCGCGAGGCGTAAAACCCTACTCCTGCTTTGGTGGATTGATGGTGGAAACGCAGCGCTATTGCCCGGAAGGGTTGCCTCGGGGCGAGGGCAGCTATGCGCGTACGAGTGTACAAGGGTCCGAATCCTTTCTATGGTTGCCATGGCCCTCCTTTTATAGATCAAGGGGTCACCACAATGGCAAATCAGTCATTATGTACTCATTAGATAGCGAACAGTGCTATCATACCTAACTCTACAGACAGAGCAGAACACATTAAATGTGCCGCTTAGTGTCACATCGTGGCATGCCCGGCAAGCCTTGTCGGGCTGCTCGGCCACCTTCTCGTCTATCTGCTTGACACGTCTCTGGACGGGTGTCGTTTGGAGGTGATTTCTATAGGAAGTGGCTGCCACATGCCAAATAATAGCCACTTAGTCACTTGGGGGCTTGACACCGCACCGATCGATTACTTGCGTCGCTGTGAGGTGGAGCGGTGGAGCCTTGGCGGGGTAGTTTGCCTTTGTCGCGGCCGGCAGGCCTGCTGGGGCGGTCTTGAGGCTTGTCTTTGGGGCCACCTCGACCTCACCAGACTCGCCTGCCTGGCAAGGGAGGCTTTCCCTTAGTGGTGTCTTGCTCATTTAGCTTGTCTTGGTCTTCTTGATCTGCCCTTTGATTCCTCAAAGAGTTATATCTTCAATCTGATCTCGCTTTGGATGTTGCAACCTTGCTCTTTTAGGCCTGTGCACGATCTGGGCAACAGACCCAGGGTTTGTTGCACCGACAGGAGCCCCCGGGCCTGGCCCGAACGCGCTGCCGGGCGTCGTCGGGGTAGGCCCTATCCAGTGCACACGCAAGAGGGTAGCAGTTGCTTGTCTTTTGAGATCTTCTTTGCTTCTTCATTAACCTGAGCCTAGGTCAGTTTCCAGTTCTCCCGCATGTCGTGTAACACCAATTGTGGTGGGAGAGATAATGGGCCAAGATCCGTGGGGTACCCACGTCCCACGTTCATGGGGCGGTAACCGCCACCCCATTATCTTTCCCGCCCCAAGCGCCTCCGCCACGTGTATCGCATGCACTGCGCAAAGTTGGTGGTGGATGCGGAGGGCGCGGGAATGACCGCTGTGACAGAAAGCCAGGCGTCGCGGATTCGTGTAGGGGGTCGGCCTTGATTCCTCGAGCCATTAATGGCGAGGAGGAGCTGGACTGGACGAACGGGGTGGTTACCTTCATGGAAAAATCTAGCCCCCTGCCCCGCTCGCCTATAAAAAGGGAACGTGGGGCAAGGCGTTTTTCCACACATCCTTCTCCTTCCATTCCTGTAGCAGTCCTCGCCCACCATGGCGAGAGGTCGGGGGCGCGGCGCTGCTCCAGTGGTGGCGACGAGAACTTCTGCTCGACAGCGTCTCCCTCCTCCCTCCGAAGATGCAGGGGCAGAGCCTGCCGTGAGAGGAGGTGGGAGGGGGCGAGGTCGTGGTCGTCGCGGTGCCAGGGGCCAAGGAGGACGGGGTGGTGCTCTGATTGCGCCCCCACCGGCTGCCCCTCCCCCGATGGAAGCCCACGTTGGAGACCAACCCCTGGAGTTCATCATCAGATTGCACAAGCCTCCACGCGGCCGCCTCCGTCTCCCCACACCATTCGCAAGGGCGATGGAGCTCGAATAGCCGCGCGCATTGAAGCTGCACATGAGGGGTTACGGGAATGGCGGCATGTGGGTGGATGTGGATTTTCCTGCCCCTCATCTCATGTTCTTCCGACGCGGCTGGAAGACCTTTGCTCATGCCCATAGCTTGTCGGAGGGGCACATCCTCCATTTTAAATTAATGGAGGCCGACCTGCTCTCCGTCAAGGTTTTTGGGTGTGATACGTCTCCAACGTATCTATAATTTATGAAGTATTCATGCTGTTATATTATCATTCTTAGATGTTTTACAATCATTTTATAGCAACTTTATATCATTTTTTGGGACTAACCTATTGACATAGTGCCCAGTGCCAGTTGCTGTTTTTTGCTTCTTTTTTACATCGCAGAAAATCAATACCAAACAGAGTCCAAACGCAGTGAAACTTTTTGGAGATTTTTTTGGACCAGAAGACATCCAGTGGGCCAAAGAAGTACCAGAGGGGTGCCCCGAGGGGGGCACAACCCACCTGGGCACGCCTGGGGGCCCAGGCGGGCCCTGGTGGGTTGTGCCCACCTCGGTGGCCTCCCGCACCGCCTCTTCACCCTATAAATTCCCAAATATTCCGAAAACCCTCGGGGTAACCCTAGATCAGAAGTTCGCCGCCGCAAGCCTCTGTAGCCACGAAAAACCAATCTAGACCCCGTTCCGGCACCCTGCCGGAGGGGGAGATCATCACCGAAGGCCATCTTCATCATCCCTATGGCCACCATGATGTGGAGGGAGTAGTCCACCCTCGGGGCTGAGGGTTCGTACCAGTAGCTATGTGTTTAATCTCTCTCTCTCTCTCTCTCTCGTGTTCTTGAGATGGCACGATCTTGATGTATCGCGGGCTTTGTTAATATAGTTGGATCATATGGTGTTTTCCCCTCTCTATCTTGTTGTGATGAATTGAGTTTTCCCTTTGAGATTTCGTTTTATCAGATTGAATACTTTTATGGATTTGAGAGCACTTGATCTATGTCTTGGCACTCAACTCGCGGATTCCCGAGGTGACATTGGGGTAATCTATGCATAGGGGTTGATGCACGTTTTTGTCCTTGTTTCTCCGGTAGAAATCTTTGGGCACTCTTTGAGGTTCTTTGTGTTGGATTGAGTATTATGAATCGGAAATTGTTTGATGCGTATCGTATAATTAACTCATGGATACTTGTGGTGACATTGGAGTATCTAGGTGACATTAGAGTATCTAGGTGACATTAGAGTTGGTTGATGCGTATCATATGGTGTTATTTTAGTATGAACTCTTGGATAGATTGAACGGAAAGAATAACTTTGTGTTATTTTAGTACGAACTCTTGAATAGATCGAACAGAAAGAATAACTTTAAGGTGGTTTCATACCCTACAAACAATTTCTTCTTATGTTCTCTGCTAGATAAGAACTTTGGAGTGATTCTTCATCACACGTTGAGGGATGGTTATATGATCCAATTAGATTAGCATTGTTGAGAGATTGCACTAGCGAAAGTACGGACCCTAGGCCTCATTTTCAAGCATTGCAATACCGTTTGTGCTCCATTTTATCAATTGCTACCTTGCTGTTTTTTATTGTTCCTATTACAAAAATCAATATCTACTATCATTACTACGCTTGTATCACCATCTCTTCGCCGAACTAGTGCACCTATACAAAGTACCATTGTATTTGGTGTGTTGGGGACACAAGAGACTCTTTGTTATTTGGTTGCAGGGTTGTTTGAGAGAGACCATTTTCATCCTACACCTCCCACGGATTGATAAACCTTAGGTCATCCACTTGAGGGAAAATTGCTACTGTCCTACAAAACTCTGCGCTTGGAGGCCCAACACGAGTCTACAAGAATAAAGTTGCGTAGTAGACATCAAGCTCTTTTCTGGCGCCGTTGCCAGGGAGGTGAGTGCTTGAAGGTATATCTTTAGATCTTGCAATCGAATCTTTTATTTTCTTGTTTTATCACTAGTTTGGTTTATAAAAGAAAACTACAAAAAAAAATGGAATTGAGGTTGCATCATATTGTTCATCTTTATAATGTCTTTCGTGAAAATGATGGAAAAGAAAATTGTGCTCAATTGATAGAAGAAGAATTCTATAAAATATTTTACACAAAATCTTTGAATGATGAGTATGATTGCAATGTTGTTGGTATGACCTCTTTGAATATCCATGATGCTAATGACATGCAAAGCTACAAGCTTGGGGATGCTATGTTTGATGAAGATGATATTTTTAGTCCCCCGAGTTTTGATGAGAATATTTACTATGATGAAAGCATGCCTCCTATTTATGATGATTATGGTGATGACATGTATGCTATAAAGAATAATGATATCCATGAAACTTGTCATCATGATTTATATTTTCCCAATCATGAATCGCATGATAGTTATTTTGTCGAGTTTGCTCCCACTACTATTGATGAGAATAAATTTGCTTATGTGGAGAGTAATAAAATTTCTATGCTTGTGGATCATGAAAATAATACTTTATGTGATAGTTATATTGTTGAATTCATTCATGATGCAACTGAAAATTATTATGAGAGGGGAACATATGCTTTTACATATTGCAATAATATCATGTTTCCTCTCTATGTGTTGAAAGTTTTGAAGTTGCACTTGTTTTGCCTTCCTATGCTAGTTGATTCTTGCTCCCATAAATTATTTGCTCACAAAATCCCTATGCATAGGAAGTGGGTTAGACTTAAATGTGCTAGTCGTATGCTTCATGGTGCTCTCTTTGTGTTTCAATTCTTATATTTTATGTGAGCATCATTGAAATCATCATGCCTAGCTAAAAGGCACTAAAGAAAAGCGCTTGTTGGGAGACAACCCAACACTTTTACCTACTGTTTTTGTGTGTTCACATGGTTAGGCTACTGCAATGATCTTGTTTTATAGCTTTTTTTTCAATAAAGTGCCAAGTAAAGCCTTTGGGATAGTGTGGATGATAGTTGACTTGATTCTGTGCAAAAACAGAAACTTTTGCATCCAGTACAGAAATTCCTGTATTTTACAGGAACGTTTAAAAATTCTGAATTTTTTACAGTTGATGGGTATACAAAATTTCTACGTTTTCCTAATTGTTCAGAATTTCTAGATTTACATAAGTATGACTTTAATTCAGATCTTTACGTACTGTTCTGTTTTTGACAGATTCTGTTTTCAATGCATAATTTGCTTGTTTTCTAGTTTCTATGGATTATATTGCTTAATATAAATCTGGAAATTATAGAGTATAGTAGGCATTGTGTGAGAATAATTATGAATCTTGTCTTTGGCAGTACCAAAGTGAATGATTAGTCTTTATCATACTAACCCATCTCACGAAGTTCCGTTAAGTTTTATGTGATTGAAGTTTTCAAGTTTTGGGTGAGATATCGATATGAGGAGAACAAGGAGTGACAAGAACCTAATATTGGGGACTCCCAAGGCACCCCAAGGTAATATTCAAGGAAGATCCAAGCAACTAAGCTTGGGGATGCCCCGGAAGGCATCCCCTCTTTCGTCTTCAACATTATCGGTAACCTCACTTGGAGCTATGTTTTCATTCGTCACTTGATATGAGTTTTGCTTGGAGAGTCATTTTATTTTATTAGGATTTGCTTGCTGTTATTTATAATAATGTTTTGCATCTTTTATTTCAATAAAAGTGGCAAGGATAGCCATCACCATGCTTATTTTGCAAATATATGAGTTGCTGTTTCAAAACAGAAAGTTTGTCTCAGTTGCAAAAATTCTCCAGAAAATTCAGAATGTGATAAAATGTTTATTTTTTTGAAAAATAAGGTATGATAATTTTTTTACAGTGATGTAATTTTTCAGAATTTTTGGAGTTAGGGAAGTATGAAGAATATTGCACTCTTTACAGACTGTCCTGTTTAGACAGATTGCTGTTATGTTCACATTGTTTACATATGTTTGCTTGTTTAATGATTCTATTTGAGGATAGGAGTATTAAATATGCAGAGGCATTTAGTATGCAATGTTGAATAATAATTTTAGTGATTTGCTACAGTAGAGAATGATAAGGTTTTGCATTGATTTATACTAACTTATCTCACGAGTTCTTGTTGAGTTTTGTGTGGATGAAGTTTTTAAGAATTAGGGAAACCATGATATAAAAGGAATTAAGGAGACACAAAAGCTCAAGCTTGGGGATTCCCAAGGCATCCAAAGTTAATAATCCAAGAAGTCTCAAGCATCTAAGCTTGGGGATGCCCTGGTAGGCATCCCACCTTTCTTCATGAACAATTATCGGTTAGTATCGGTTGAGCCTAAGTTTTTGCTTCTTCACATGAGTTGTGCTATTCTTGGAATGTCATTTAATGTTTGTTTTGCTTGCTGTTTTAATAAAATACTTAGATCTGAAACTTTTAAATAAGAGAGAGTCCTCAAATAGCTACCCATTTACTTAACTACTCGCTTGATCTTCACTTATATCTTTTTGAAGTAGCTTGTCATTTACTCTTGTGCTTCACTTATATCCTATGAGTAAATTGTTGAATGAATTCAATATCATGAAGTTGAAATTATATCATGCCTAGTGGTAGCTTCACATTGGGTTTAGAAAGTGAAATCTTTTGAAGCTTGATAATCACAATATTGGTCATACAAGCAATTCATGAATGATTACTATAAGGAAGGGAACTTTCACATGCAAATATATTATCTTGGACATCTTCTATGATTGTGAATACCCACTAATTATTTTCAAACTTGAGCAAATTAGTTGAAGTTGGACAAGGAAGACAACATAATGAGTTATGGTTGTGTATATTTGCATAGAAGTTATATTGTCATGGATCCTCCAACATGTGGTGTTTGCCTAGGATCTTTTGCTAGCCAAAATTTTGTACTAAGTAGAGATACTACTTGTGCATCCAAAAACCCTTGAACCCAGTTTCTTGCCACGAGTGTCCACCATACCTACCTATGGATTGAATAAGATCCTTCAAGTAAGTTGTCATCGGTGCATAAAGAAATAAAAATTGCTCCTAAATATGTTTGATCTTTTATTGTAAGGGAAAATTGAGCATTCTACAAACTTGTGATGGCAAAGTAATAAAAGTGACGCACTGCATAATAAATGTTGCTATCATAAGGGGTAATATAACGTGACGTTCCTTTGCATTAAGAGCTTGGGCATCCAAATAAAAAGCGCATGGCAACCTCTGCTTCCCTCTGCGAAGGGCCTATCTTTTACTTTTCAGTATTTACTTTTATGCAAAGAGTCAATAGTATGAATTCTCATCTCAACCTCAATTATTCTCTAGTTGGCAAGCATCATGTGGTGGGGAAAGATCTAGGCACATATGACCAGTCAAATATATTTGATCATGATTTATTATTGTTGACAATTATCTCTATGATAAATGAGTTGCGAGGCGAAACATTAAGCCCCTATCTTTCTCTGTGTTCGATGGATGCCATTTGTTCTAAGAATATGCTTTGAGTAGTAGCAATCATGGAAGACTATATGATGATTGAGTATGTGGAGCTCTTACTTAGACTTTGTTGAATAAGTTGAATTGCAATTGCTTGGTGACTGAGAACATAGGTTGTTGAGTTTCAAGAGAATTCATTGTTTGAACCTTAACATGTGAATTGGTTGCTACTATAACATGAGAAGTTTTATGAGAAAGAATTGTTGTTATGATGCTAGGAAAAGTGTTTGAAATTATCATTGATCAAACTTGTGCACTTTGCTAGCATTCACACTTCATAAATTATTTCCTTTATCATTTACCTACTCGAGGACGAGTAGGAATTAAGCTTGGGGATGCTGATACGTCTCCAACGTATCTATAATTTATGAAGTATTCATGCTGTTATATTATCATTCTTAGATGTTTTACAATCATTTTATAGCAACTTTATATCATTTTTTGGGACTAACCTATTGACATAGTGCCCAGTGCCAGTTGCTGTTTTTTACTTGTTTTTTACATCGCAGAAAATCAATACCAAACGGAGTCCAAACGCAGCGAAACTTTTTGGAGATTTTTTTGGACCAGAAGACATCCAGTGGGCCAGAGAAGTACCAGAGGGGTGCCCCGAGGGGGGCACAACCCACCTAGGCGTGCCTGGGGGCCCAGGCGCGCCCTGGTGGGTTGTGGCCACCTCGGTGGCCTCCCGCACCGCCTCTTCGCCCTATAAATTCCCAAATATTCCAAAAACCCTCGGGGTAACCCTAGATCAAAAGTTCCGCCACTGCAAGCCTCTGTAGCCATGAAAAACCAATCTAGACCCCATTTCGGCACCCTGCCGGAGGGGGAGATCATCACCGGAGGCCATCTTCATCATCCCTATGGCCACCATGATGAGGAGGGAGTAGTCCACCCTCGGGGCTGAGGGTTTGTACCAGTAGCTATGTGTTTAATCTCTCTCTCTCTCTCGTGTTCTTGAGATGGCACAATCTTGATGTATCGCGGGCTTTGTTAATATAGTTGGATCATATGGTATTTTCCCCTCTCTATCTTGTTGTGATGAATTGAGTTTTCCCTTTGAGATTTCGTTTTATCGGATTGAATACTTTTATGGATTTGAGAGCACTTGATCTATGTCTTGGCACTCAACTCGCGGATTCCCGAGGTGACATTGGGGTAATCTATGCATAGGGGTTGATGCACGTTTTCGTCCTTGTTTCCCCGGTAGAAATCTTAGGGCACTCTTTGAGGTTCTTTGTGTTGGATTGAGTATTATGAATCTGAAATTGTTTGATGCGTATCGTATAATTAACTCGTGGATACTTGTGGTGACATTGGAGTATCTAGGTGACATTAGAGTTGGTTGATGCATATCATATGGTGTTATTTTAGTACGAACTCTTGGATAGATCCAACGGAAAGAATAACTTTGTGTTATTTTAGTACGAACTCTTGAATAGATCGAACAGAAAGAATAACTTTAAGGTGGTTTCATACCCTACAAACAATTTCTTCTTATGTTCTCCGCTAGATAAGAACTTTGGAGTGATTCTTCATCGCACGTTGAGGGATGGTTATATGGTCAATTAGATTAGCATTGTTGAGAGATTGCACTAGCAAAAGTACGGACCCTAGGCCTCATTTTCAAGCATTGCAATACCGTTTGTGCTCCGTTTTATCAATTGCTACCTTGCTGTTTTTTATTGTTCCTATTACAAAAATCAATATCTACTATCATTACTACGCTTGTATCACCATCTCTTCGCTGAACTAGTGCACCTATACAAATTACCATTGTATTTGGTGTGTTGGGGACACAAGAGATTCTTTGTTATTTGGTTGCAGGGTTGTTTGAGAGAGACCATCTTCATCCTACACCTCCCACGGATTGATAAACCTTAGGTCACCCACTTGAGGGAAAATTGCTACTGTCCTACAAAACTCTGCGCTTGGAGGCCCAACACGAGTCTACAAGAATAAAATTGCGTAGTAGACATCAGGCTGCTCGGGTGCTCGGTTAGGGTGCTGCGCAGAGAGTTCGACCGACGATGAAAGCTCCTCCTCGAGCGACAGCGACGAGGAAGACAGTGACGGCGATGACGACGGCACCGATGGGGAGGACGATGGCTCCGACTCTGGCTGAACACCAGCCGCACCGTCACCGTCAGGCCGGGGCACCAATATCTGCACGTGCACTCCTCTCCCGGCAAGGCGATTTGCCAGGGAGTTGGATGCAGAGGTGGGAGTGGGGCCCCGGGCTCCTCCAGCAGCCCCCCAGCTGGACCCCGGCGGGCTTCCTTGCGGGCTGCAGCTCCGTTTGCCCTGCCGCGTCCTGCTGGCCCTGGTGGTGGCGGCTGGGGGGTCGTCTCGGCCGATCTCTTCACCATCACCTTCGCCTGCGCCCTCCCACCCCCGCCAGGCTCCTTGCCAAAGGGCCTGACGGGGTCAGGCTAGGCTTCTGCCCAGGCGCTCTTTTCACCCTCTTTGCCTCCCACCGTAGTGCCTAGGAGGAGAGGGACAAGAAAGGGCATCACGGGGCACTTATCTTTTTTCAATCTAAAATATGTAGGCATTTGCCAAACTTTAATCTAAATTATGTAATCTTCTTTATCCATATTTGTGTTTTGTAAGATTTGTACTTGTTAATCAGCATATTAATGAAAAAGATAAGCCTTGCCGAGTACTTGTGCATGTAACATATCCATGCAGAGGTGAAATGCCTCTATACATTAAAGTAAACAAGTTTTCCCCGGCAGGCTATCCTGCCGATACCCTCAGTTCGTTGCCGCGGGGCCAGGCCTGCCGGGCACAAACCACAGGGAGGGACCAGCCCCCCGCCAGATCTTTTCCACCAAAGGCCACTACAACCATCCTGACCGAAGCAACGTTCGAGTCAAGGGATGGGAGCACCTAGGTTTCAAAGGTGGCGAGGTTTTCATATGCACAAGTTTCTCTTCACAGAACACGTATGGATAAGAGATAAAACTTATCTGTTTGGCTTGCCGGGGATCACAACGTAGGCTTGTCGTCTCTTCTCTTCTTCGGGACCAAGTCCACGGTAAGAGCCCTGCAACCTAGTGCAGATGAAAATGATGCCATGCGCGATCTGATCTACATGATCATGCTATGCTCATGATATGCTTATGCATGCATGCAAGTTTTGGGGGGCCTCCAGCACTTCATTTATTTCTCTGTTGCTCAGGGTCTGCACCTGGCTTTGTACAAGGGGTTGCATGCAGCATCGGCAAGGCCTGTACAAAAGGGTGGCTGCCGGGCAGGGCCCGACAGCTGCGCCTTACTGGTAGAACTTACGGAGATGCTCAATGTTCTATGAGTTTTGCAATTGAATGCCATCTCTGGTCTCCAGACGGACTGCGCCAAGTCTGGTGACTCATACTACCCAGTAACGGCCTTCCCACTTCGGCGTCAACTTGTTTGTCCCCTTGGCAGACTGAACGCGCCTAAGGACAAGGTGGCCTTCCTCAAAACTCCAGGCATGAACCCTGCGGCTATGATAGCAACGCAGGGCTTGCTGGTAGCGTGCAGGACACGTAGCAGCCCGGAGACGGTTCTCCTCGAGTAGCACAGCGTCGTCACGCCGGTGCTGTTCTTGCGCCACTTCATCATAGGCAAGCACTCGAGGTGACCCGTAAATGAGTTCCGTGGGGATAACTACTTCTGCCCCATAGACTAGGGTGAAGGGAGTCTGCCCGGTAGCTCGATTTGGTGTCGTTCTGAGGGACCAAAGAACCACTGGCAGCTCGTCGATCCATCGCCTACCACACTTCAGCAGCTTATCAAATGTTCATGTCTTGAGTCCTCTCAACACTTCAGCGTTCGCCCTCTCAGCTTGCCCGTTGCTCCTTGGATGAGCGACATAGGTGAATGAGATTTTGCTCCCGAGGGCATGAACGTATTGCATGAAGGCGTGGCTCGTGAATTGGGTGCCATTGTCGGTGATGATTCGGGCAGGGACCCTGTTGGGGATATAACTATTGAGTATAAACCGCCCAGGAGGGGCCGGGTTATGCTCATAGTGATTTACCTGTATTGAAGCCCATGAAGACATAGAAGATGCCGACTTACGAAGGAGACTTAATAAGAAGGCCCAAAGCCCAAAGGCGAGTTAGGGCCCATAGATGTAAACCGCCATAAGTATATGACTTGTATTGTAAGATAGGAAAGAGTGGATACCGAGCCGGACACGTTTATGTGCCGGCCGGGATTCTGTGAACCGCCGGGCGTCAACCTGTGTATATAAAGGGATGACCCGGCGGCGGTTTAGGGAGAAGAAACAAGAGATCGAGAGCCAGGTTAAGCGTATTCGCTCCCTGGTCATCGAAACCCTAGCAATACCACCTCAAACTAGATTAGGCTTTCACCTTCACCGCAAGGGGCCAAACCAGTATAAACTCCCCGTGTCCTTTGTCCTGATTAACCCCTTTAAGCTAACCTCATTGCGATGGCTCCACGACTAAGTCCTCACACTAGGACATCTACCGTGACGATTCCACGACAGTTGGCGCCCACCGTGGGGCCAACGCACGGTGGTTTCGAGTTCTTGAAGGGCAACTTCGAAGGGATCAAGGGATACGCTGTGGGCCAGATGACCAAGAGTCGTCGCGGCAAGCTCTACATCAACGACGAAGGCTGGGGCCCCGAGGCCGGCTCAATTGGGTACCGGTACCGGGTCCCCTTCGGTGGAATTCACGTCTTCGTTGGCAAGATCGGCGAACCGGGCCCTGAGCCAGACACCTGCACCGACATCATCGAGACGGCTCAGCGTGCAAAACCCGCCCGAGTTCAGCCCGCCATGAGTCGTGCCTTCGTGGGATTCATCAATGGTGCGGAATTTGGGGATAAATCGGTATCTGACAGTGAGACAGTTGTCTATTCTGATGGCGAGTTATCCACCGGTGAAACCGAGTCATTGTACCAACTGCAAGACGGTCGGCTTGGGGGCTGTTCCGATGGCGATAGTATTCCAGACCCCTACGAGCCGCCGAACCGGGTTGCAATCTTCATGGCCGGTACGCAGCCAATGTAGCACTCTTCAACTGCAGTGGCATTGATTTCCAGGTCAGCAGCGGCGACGGCAGCCGGGACAGGAGGCCCTGCGCGCCCACCGGCTCAAGTCTTGTCCGGTTTACTAGACGCCTTGGCAACACTGCTGACGACGGAGGTTAACCCGGATAATGAAGATCAGCATAACGCAGAACTCGTGAAATTGCGAGATCAGATAGCTCAAGCTAAGGAAGACCTGGCAGCTGAAGATGCCAGGATGGCTGCGGAGCGGGTTACGTTGGATGCTCAGGCGCAGCGGATTCAGTCAGAGTCTTACTAGCTCATGCTTGATCAGAACGCTTCAAACGAAGTCATGAGGAGGAGGCATCAATCTTGCCTGCCACCGGTTTACGAGGCGAGGAACCTCTTTAACACGCCAGGAGCAGGAACCAGTAACCCGCCAGTGGCGGACCAGGTTGACAATGTATATATTAAACCGGCACCCCTGCTAAAGCAGGGCCTCTGTCGTCTTTTCTTAATGAGTTTTTGGTTACTTGGGGGCTTCCGGCTTATGAGCGAAGTTATGATTACCCTTTGAACCGGCTTATAAGCCAACTGAAAAAAAAACTTGGGGGCTTGCTACCCAGGTTAAAGGTACCAAAGAGAGTCTATTGCAAAATTACAGCTCAAACATAGGTGCCCCTTGAGCACAGCTCAAAAATATTACTTGGGGGCTCCTTGGTTCTAAAGAACAAAGAGTTTGTATAACCCTTGTAATAGGCTTAAAAGCCAGGCTTGGAAGCCAGGTGTATTCACCTAAAACCCCGGGTTATCCTGCCTTTTTAAGTAAGCCACTCCGCCCAGGTATTCCTGGAATGACCCGCCGAACGTTTGACAAGTCAATCTTATACAGACCCTGAACTTGTCAAAGTTAAAATGACGATTGGTTATGTGAGGTCCATCTTATAAGGTTTGTATATAGGTTTAACTCAGTGGCTGTGCGGCCCGTGAAAGCACTCGATTTTCGGCCTGGCAGCCCATGAAAAGCCTCATTTTTTCGTTTGTTTTATTCCACAGTTTTTGAGGTTTATTTGATGAGGCTTATAATGCTTTATGATCATAATTCATCCGGTGTTTATTAACCCGGCCTGGCTTTTGACTATAAGTCGCCAGTATGAGATAAGATAATATCCGGTGTTTATTAACCCGGCCTAGTTTTGTTCATAAGCCAAGCAAACTATGATAATTACCAGTGCTCAAAGTTTGGGTTCTCCCCCTTACTACACCGGTTCGGTAAACCAACAGTGTGATCAAATATCACAGGTATGATATATTTCAAATTTGGTTATTCTGAAAGTCCAGCCTTGGGTATAAGCTATGTTAGTTTCCATGGTTTTATATTGGGCGTTATGATCCGTCCAGCGGTAAACCGCCAGGACACTTTTAATCCGTTGCATGCAGGAGCAGATTCCACATTGTTAATATTATAAGCATAAGTGGCATATCTTAACATGGTGGATTAGCAGTGTCATGCAAAGTAAATATGCACGATGGCATAGCAGAACAAGAGTTTAAGCTAGCCTATTACAAGGCGTTTGGTGCCCAAAAGAATAATTGTTTTAACAAGTCTTAAAGAAAGCAGCTACTAAACCGGCCCCCGGCTTACGAGTCCTGGCCTGGCTGACTTGAAGGTTGCGGATCGTCCAGTGCCGGTTCATCTTCCTCCTCTCTACCCAGTGGCTGGAAGTCAATGGTGGTCCAATCAATCCCAGTTAAGGCCTTGAATACAGCTTCATCACTTATAAGTGTGGAGGGGTCAACATCAGGGGCATAGGCATGCTTACGGATTGGAGGAATAAGATTTGGAGCATCATAAGTTGGCGCGTTAACTCTCTTGTTGTTGGCATCATAAATCGACTGATAATGTGAAAGATCGGTTTCCTCAGCCAATTGGCTAGCCAATGGGCGCATTTCCCTCGTCAAGGCTCTAAGGTCATCGTTATTAAACTCTGACCCATCCTCCTTTATGCTCGGGTAGCCGTTTCCCACATCGGCCGGATCAAGATCAGATATCCAAGCTTTGGCCCGAGTCAGTGCAGTAAGAGCACCCGCCCTGGCAGCTGACTTCTTTAGCTCTTCAAACCATGCAGGCATCATCGCTAGCCTTTCCAATGTCTCCTTGATCAAGGTTGGGGGCGGTTTATTATGGGAAGCTGTGCAGATAACCCGTTGTACGCCGGTATATAATTGCTCTATAAATGTATAGGCGGCTTTCAGTTTTTGCCGCATATCTGAGCCAAGATGAGCAATGCGAGTTCCTGCATCATCAAAAAACATCGGTAAACCGGTAGTCTCTTACATAATACATGTTCAAAGCTTATGAAGAAGTTATTTACCAAATACGGCAGCGGTCATGGCATTTATTTGTTGTTTCAAGCCAGTCAGCTCCTCAGCTACCGGATTAAGGGCAGCCTCAGCATCCTCAGCCCTCTTCAACAGAGTTGACTTTTCTGTATCCCAACCTGTCCGCTCGTTCTTAAAGCTCTCCTTCAGTTTTTCCATTGCTGTTAAGGCACTGGTCAGTTCTTCCTTGGCTTTGGAGGTCTCGGCTTGTTGCGACTTCATATTTTCTTGAAGGTCGGCGATTTGAGACTCCTTCTTGTTAAGATCAGCCTGCAAGAGACATGTAATTAATTAGATAGCAGTGCATATTCCAAGTCCCAAGCACATAACAAGTAATATACTTGGCACTTGGGGGCTAATGTCTATTGCTTCTTATAAAAAAAAATTACAAGTCCCAAGCACATAACAACTATCAGCTTGATGGTTAACCGGATTATAAAGGTCCTAAGTAAGAATTTTGAGCCTTACAGCATAACTAGTCTCAACTTAACATATTTGTTAAGTCGACCCTTGGGGGCTACACAGGCGAAATTGAAGAGTTATTATTCTAAAGTCCCGGTTCATATTGACATTATAAACCGGCCCTTGCGGGCTAGTGGAGTTGATCTATATGGTTCTGGAAAGTTTGCAGAGCATTCTATTCTTTTATGTCCAGTAAACTTGGTGGCTAAGGGAGGAATATTTATGCAGAGTTAATAGCATTTACCTCATATCGCTCCTTCATCATGTTCAGTAAACCGGCTTCATAATCACGGCTTGTGTACAAATGGTTTAAAAACCCAGAATGAATATCTTGGGCGCTGAGGTGGGCATAGCTTTCCAAGTCCGCCTTCCACTTGCCCTTGTCAACAGCAGAAAATTCTTCTTTGGCACTATGTTTTGACAGAGCAGTGGGGTTGTCTGGGGCTGTATACCTGACACCGGTAACTACAACATCGTCATCTTTATCATCAGCAGCCTTAGTTGGGCTTGGCAGTTTATCAGCATGACCCATCGGTCAATTTCCATCTGCTCAACAAAGGTGTCATGATCTTGCGGTGGCGGATCATCAAGAATAGCTTCAGTATTTGTTTCAAACTGTTCTAGGTTCTTTTCCGGATCAGTTGGCGCGCTGTCATCAGCCGGTTTGTTCAATTTGGCCTTTTTACTGGGTCTGGCCTTGGCTCTGACAGAGATGCAAATAACAGGTTAGTATAATGATCAAGCATAAGGTATAAGGGGTTAGTTAAAAATGCTCACCCAGGAACAGTTTTGAGGGTTGGAATTTGTGTCCCTGTGGACTCGCCAGAGGATGAATGGGAAGTTCCCTGATAGTTTGAATCAGATGGATTAAGAGGTTGTCGGAAATAACCCGCCTTGGGATAAGAGGTGTCAGAAATAGAAGAGACCTCTAGGCGGCGTTTACGAACTGGCGAGTTCGGTAAACCGGAAGAAGTGACCACATGGCCGCTATGCCGGGTTGTGTGGCGAGCTTCGTGTTGCTGCTTCTTCAAAAGAAAGTTTGGATCCAAGTAAGCTAGGGGGTGAGAAAATCTTATTTTCCGGCTTGCTTGTCGGGTTTTCTGTGTGGGCAGAGGTTCTGAACCGGATGAGAGAATAGTTACCTCTACGTCATTTGCGCTGCTAGCTTCTGCGTCGTCCTGATAAAAATCATCATCAATGAGATGTATGAAAAAAGAGCCAAGTGAATCAAGTTCTACCTCTGACTCCGGATTATCATCGTCAATGTTTAACTCGGTAGGCTTGGTGTTTTTCTTCTTAGCGGGCTTCTTGTTGACCTTGGTCTTGACACGAGGTGTTTTGGCCGGTTTATCCTGCGGTTTCTTCTTCCAGAACGGATCATCACCCTGCTTAAAGATTGAAAAAATCATAAGGGAGTATTAAGAATATGGATTAAAGCAGGAGTGGGGCAATTCTTACAGCTGGCGGTTTATTTGAAGCACAGAAAGGACTAAGTCCTGTCTTGCTACAGTCGGTCACCGGTTCATCCAACATCTTCTTGATAGATTCAGTAATTTCAGCATCAGTCAGCTGAATATCAGTGTGGCATTGAGGGTCTTTCACATCCCCTGTGTACTCACACATTAAACCAGGGCGACGGCTTAAAGGCAAAATGCTCCAAGATACCCAGCAACGGATAAAATCAATGCCTGTCAAACCGTTTGCCATAAAGGCTCTGATCTTTGAAAGCTGTGGTGCATATTTAGACCGTTCCTTTGCATTGAGTCTTTGGGGGAATGGATGTGCATCGGTAAGCCGGTGGGCACGGTAACCCGGTAGAGGATTCTCGCCAGCTGAAGATGTATCTTGGCAATAGAACCAAGTTTGATTCCAATCTTTGGGATGGCTATGATGCTTAGCGTGAGGGAAGCTGACGTCTTTTCTCTTCTGAATTGAAACCCCGCCAAGTTCAGTATTGGGCCCATCCGTAAATTAAGTACGGCGGTTTAAATAGAAGAAATCTCTGAACAGGTCGACTGTGGGCTCTTCTTGCAGGTAGGCTTCACAAAACACTTGAAAATTACAAATATTGGACACGGAGTTAGGCCCAATATCTTGAGGGTGAAGTTGGAAGAAGTGAAGCACGTCACGGAAATTTTTTGATCTGGGAGGGCTGAACCCTCGACTCAGATGATCAACAAAAACGATCACTTCCCCATCCTTGGGCTCAGGAGGATTTTTTGGACCGGGGGCTCTCCAGTGGATGTCTTCCTTTTTCGCTAAAGCGCCGGTTGCAACACACCCGTTCAGTTCTTCTTCTGTAACCCGGGATTGAACCCAGTTACAGGAATAAAAGGATTTGGCCATTTATACGATAACCTGGAAAAGATTTGTGCCGGTTTAAGGTTCATGTTTAACAGGCAGAAAGTGTTGAAGCATGCATAAATGTTAAATCGGACTGTGACGTTATCAAATCACAAAGATGAGCACTTGGCGGTTTAAGAGGGGACTAATGGTACCTGGCAGGTTATTATTTTCTGAGGTTAAACCGCCTAAACGGATATTGGAAGTATAGATCTGAAGTTGGAAAATGGCTAAGTGTTGGAAAAACAGGTTTTACAGATTAATGCTATAATTGTGGATCTACGGCAGTTCAGATAATGGAAAAATCTATACCTAAAAAGTTTCAGTACCTGAGCAGTTCATGTATTCAGATTGGATTTCTTATGCAAAAGGAGATGTTCTAATAAGCAAAAGTAAGTACCACGACCACCGCCGCATAGGAGGAGTGCCAAGTTTGAATAAAAAATTACAAGCTACAACGAGGAACGAGGATGAACTCCGATGAACTCGTGGAGACCCTAATGGGATCTAGGGGAAAAGGAAGGAAGAGGACTCACCAGAACTGTTGAGTAGCGGAGGCGCGCGGATGAACTCTGGTCGATTCAGGTTGATGTAGCGGCCGTTGTTGAGGCAGTGGCAAAGGTCGACGACGGCGGCGGAGCTCGGGCGCTGAGGCGATGCGAGGTGGAAGACAGAGACGAGGAGGCAAGGGGAGAAAGTGAAAAGGACCCCTGGCCCTATTTATAAGGTGAATGGATAAGTGGCATGCACGGGAATCGAGGAGCTCCAAATTGGATATGTGACAGGACTGACGCCTCGATTTTTGGAGGTTCATTAAAAAGGAGATGCATATATGATTTCTGGATGTTTATAAAATTAATGGCAGGTGACGTCATGGCGGGTTATCATGATCTCGGAAGATGACGTCACGACGAGTTACAAATTTTTGCGAAGGTAATGAAGAAGGAATTTTCCTAAGTGTTGAAGATTTAAATGAACAAGTTCAAATCAACCTGGGGCCTAATGTTGGGGATATAACTATTGAGTATAAACCGCCCAGGAGGGGCCGGGTTATGCTCATAGTGATTTACCTGTATTGAAGCCCATGAAGACATAGAAGATGGCGACTTACGAAGGAGACTTAATAAGAAGGCCCAAAGCCCAAAGGCGAGTTAGGGCCCATAGATGTAAACCGCCATAAGTATATGACTTGTATTGTAAGATAGGAAAGAGTGGATACCGAGCCGGACATGTTAATGAGCCGGCCGGGATTCTGTGAACCGCCGGGCGTCAACCTGTGTATATAAAGGGATGACCCGGTGGCGGTTTAGGGAGAAGAAACAAGAGATCGAGAGCCAGGTTAAGCGTATTCGCTCCCTGGTCATCGAAACCCTAGCAATACCGCCTCAAACTGGATTAGGCTTTCACCTTCACCGCAAGGGGCCGAACCAGTATAAACTCCCCGTGTCCTTTGTCCTGATTAACCCCTTTAAGCTAACCTCATTGCGATGGCTCCACGACTAAGTCCTCACACTAGGACATCTGCCGTGACGATTCCACGACAGACCCCGAAGCGGCACACCAATCCTTTCAAGAACTTGATAGCTGACTGAGCAGTCACCTTTCTCACGGGCTCTACTTCCGGCCACTTTGTAAACTTGTCGATTGCAACGAACAAGAATTCAAAGCCCCCGGTAGCACGGGGGAAGGGGCCCAAGATGTCGAACCCCCAGACCAAAAACGGCCATGACAAAGGGATTGTCTAAAGATCTTGGGCAGGCAGATGGATATTCTTGGAATGGAACTGGCAGGCTTCACATTTGGTGACCAACTCAACTACATCTTGGAGGACCGTGGGCCAGTAAAATCCTTGCCGGAAGGCTTTTCCAACCAGAGCCCTCGATCCAATGTGTGAGCCGCACATACCCTTGTGTATTTCTGCCAACAGTTCCTTTCCTTCCTCCCGGCAAATGCACTTCAATTTCACACTGTTGGGCCTTCTTCTGTACAGCATGTCGTCAACGAACTGATACATACTGGCCCTCCGGGCTACTCTTTCAGCTTCTTCTTGCTCTTTGGGAAGTTCTCCAGTTTGGAGAAAATGGACTATGTGCCGCGCCCAAGTTGGAGCCTGGGGCTCGGCAACAAGGACTGGCGGTACCTCCTCATTCGTGGGAGTGCATTCCTCGACCACAGGGACCGGTGGTCTGGCGGGAGGGTGCAGCTCAGCGATCGAAGGGGAGTTGTTCCCGCCAAGCCCTCTGTCGGGGGCCTCGGGAGGCTCTGCCGGGAGAGGCTTGCCGGAGTCCAGTTTCCTCCTCTTTCTGGCCATTGTTGCCAGGGATACGGAGGGCTGAGTCAGATGGAGAACAAAAGTCCCTAGTTCCACAAGGAGTTTTTGTGCAGCGCACTTTGACAGATGATCAGCGATGCTGTTTTCCGCATGGGGTACGTGCTCTGTTTGCAATCCGTCAAAGCGCTCCTCCAACTTCCTCACTTTCTCAACGTATGCCTCCGTATGGACTTTGGTAATCCTTGTTCACTTGTCCCACCACAAGTTGTGAGTCGCCGCGGGTGATCAACTTCTTGATTCCCAGTTCTGTTGCAATCCTGAGCCTGGCAAGGAGCCCTTCATACTCTGCAGTATTGTTGGTAGCCTCCTCCCGGGGGAAATGCATCTGGACGACGTACTTCAGGTGCTCCCCAGTGGGTGCAATGAGAAGTACGCCAGCTCCTGCACCTTGTAGGAAAAAGGCACCATCGAAATACATAATTCATTCTTGGGGTGCCTCCTTGCGGGGATAACTGTCTCCAACACTTCTTCATTAGGGGTTGGCGTCCCTCTGCAATGAATTCCGCTAGTGCTCTACTCTGAATGGTTGACGTGCTTTCAAACTTCAAACCAAAGCTGGACAACTCCAAAGCCCATTCCACAATCCTGCCGGTGGCCTCAGGATTCCGGAGTATGCATTGCAAAGGGAAGCGGGTGACAACCGTGATCTCATGGGCTTGGAAGTAGTGGCGCAGTTTCCTTGAGGCCGTGATGAGGCCAAAAATCAACTTTTGCACGCCAGAGTACCTTGACCTAGCCCCCTGTAACAAGGAGCTGACGAAGTACACTGGGCGCTGCACCACTTTCTTCTTTGTCACGACCATAGAACGGCTTCCGCTGCCCTGCCTTTTCTTCGCTTTGGACTGACTCTGGTCCTGCCAGGACAGGTTCACTTCCTTCTCCAGAGGGGACGACGGTGGCCGCTGCTTCATCTACTTCCCGCTGCGCCACCAGTGCTACACTAACCACTTGATTGGTTGCCGCTCAGCATAGCAGCAATGGCTCTTGTGGTTTGGGAGTGACCAAAGTGGGCACAGAGGAGAGATAGGTCTTCAAATCTTGTAGCGCGACGTCTGCCTCCGGGGTCCACTCCATACGCCCTGCCTTCTTCAAGATTTTGAAGAACGGCAAGACGCGCTCGGCAGACTTGGAAATGAACCTGCTAAGCATGGCAACACATCCAGTCAAATGCCTCACGTCCTTAACTATCTTGGGTGCTTGAATCTGCTCGATAGCCTTGATCTTGTCGGGGTTGGCCTCTATCCCCCGATGGGACACAAAGAAGCCAAGTAGCTTGCCGGAAGGGACGCCAAACACGCACTTCTCCGGGTTCAGGTTCAAGTTGATCTTACGCAGATTAGCAAAGGTTTCTTCCAAATCCTGGATGAGGGTTGATCTGTCCTTGGTCTTGACCACAATATCATCCATGTAAGCTTCAACGTTTCTGTGCAGCTGGGACTCAAAGCCAATCTGTACTACTCTTGCAAAAGTGGATCCGACGCTCTTCAACCCGAAGGGCATCCGTACAAAGCAGTACGTGCCACATGGGGTTATGAACGCGGTCTTCTCCTCGTCTTCCTTGGACATGAAAATCTGGTGGTATCCAGGGTATGCATCCAGAAAAGAGAGCAAGTCACACCCGGAGGTGGAATCCACAATCTGGTCGATGCACGGCAAGGGAAATGGGTCCTTCGGGCATGCCTTGTTCAGATCCGTAAAATCTATGCAAAGCCTCCATTTCCCATTAGCCTTGCGTACCACCACAGGATTTGCTAACCATGTTGGATGCAGTACTCCTCTGACCAGACCAGCTGCCTCAAGTTTCTTGATCTCCTCGGCAATGAATTGTTGCCGCTCCAAAGCTTGCTTCCGGACCTTCTGCTTGACGGGTCGGGCATGTGGGCTGACAGCAAGGTGGTGCTTGATTACCTCCCTGGGAACACCGGGGATATCAGATGGTTGCCAGGCAAACACATCGATATTCACCCGCAGGAAGGCAACGAGCGCGCTTTCCTATTTGTCATCAAGGGTGGCACTGATAGTGAAGGTACCATCAGTGCCAGCCAGCCCTGCCGGGACCTTTTTCACAGCGGGTGCAGCAGCCTTGGGTCGCTTGCTATTGGAACTCTCCGGCACATCATCAACGGGAGCAACGTACTCCGAAGAGGCACGTTTCCCGGATTCCTTGCAGGCATCCTTGCTATCTCTCTTCTTCTTGTTGTTTTCCTTGGCAGGAACACTGGCTTCCGCGGCCTCTGCCGCGACTGCTTCCCGGTACATCTTGTCCACACAAATGACTGCATCCTTCTTGTCTGACGGAATGGAAATGATGCCTATCGGCCCTGGTATCTTCAAGGTATTGTAGGCATAGTGGGATGCCGCCATGAATTTGGCCAGGGCTGGGCGGCCAAGGATTCCATTGTACGGCAGGGGGAGGTCAACCACATCAAATACGATCTTCTCAGTCCGGTAGTTTAACTGCCCCTCGAACGTCACTGGTAGCGTGATCTTCCCCTTAGGACGGCTCCTGCCGGGGTTGATCCCTTGAAATGTGACAGTAACCTTGAGCTCTTCCTCTGCAATCTGAAGTTTGCTGATGACTGTTGGAGAAATTAGATTCAACCCGGCCCCGCCGTCCACCAACATCTTTGTGACCTTGAGGTTGCGGATTGTTGGTGAGACCAACAATGGCAAGCACCCTACCGCAGTGGTGCGGTTAGGGTGATCCTCTTCGTCAAAGATGATGGGCGTGCGGGACCACTTGAGTGGCTTCCGAGAATCTCCCAATGGCTCCACGACATTGACTTCATGTGCCCATTGTTTAAGTTGGCAATGAGAGGAGTGCAGAGATGCACCCCCGTCAATGCACAGGGTGTCAGTGGCTTTCTGGAACTCCTGCTCACTGGTTTCCTCTTCATCTCCTCCATCACTCTCATCATTGCAATCCTCCTTCTTACGGCCTCTGGCGAGTTTCCCTTGATTCCGAGGATCCTTGCCAGGGCGGCTTGCTCCGCCGCCTCATCCTTTCTCGCCAGCGCCATCTTGGCCTTTCTCCTTATCACACTTCTCGTATTCAGCCCTCTGCTTCTTGATGAGCTGCTCGACCTGATGACACTCCTGGAGATCGTGGCCCTTGGTCTGATGGATCTTGCAGTACGGCCCATCACCTTTCCCAGCCTTCTCGGTAGCCGCAGCTTTCTGGCAATCGGTGCACGCGGCAACTTCCTTGCCGGGAACTTCGGTCTTGGCCTTCTTGCCGGTACTAGGTGCGCCCGATCCCTTAATGGTCATCACTGCCTTATCCTTGTGCCTTTTGTTGCGCTTCTTGTTCTTCTTCTTCTGACTGGTGGCCTCGCCGTCATCCTCTGAGTCGATGTCGACGCCACCCTCTTCACCGGGGAGCCGCCTCCCCTCCTCTACCCGAGCACACTTATCCACTAGAGTGTAAAGCTCCTTCACAGTCTTGGGCAGTCGAACGTTCATCTTGGAACGTATCCAACGATTGCGCACGTTGGACTGGAACGCAGCTATCACAGCTGCCGGGTGGATGTCTGGAATGTTCCTATGTACTCGGCTGAACCTCTGCATGTACTTCCGCAGGGTCTCTCCTTCCTTCTACGGGAGGAGCTACAAGTCACTCGGCCGCCCTGGTTCTTGATGCCCGCCCGTGAAGGCGCCAACAAACTCATGGCATAGGTCACCCAGGTCGAAATGGAGTTCTCCGGCAGGTGCATTAGCCAAGACCTTACATTTGGCTTGAGTGCCAGTGGGAAGTAGTTGGCGAACACCTTCTCGTCTCTTCCCCCGGCAGCTTGAACAGCGATGGTGTAGATGGTCAAGAACTCTGCCGGGTTTAGTTTCCCGTCGTACTTCTCTGGTATTTCAGGCTTGAACGTGTGGGTAGATGGCCAACAGACTTGTCACAACTCACGGGTGAAGGTGGGGCACCCAACCTCGAAAGGTAGGTACCCACCTTCACCGAGAGTGGGCTCGTCGACGTCAGGGCTATTGTGCCTATCGGACTGGCGGTGGGTGTCACGGCGTCGCTCGATGGTGACGTGCGCGCCTTCCCTTTGCCTGTCCTCCAGGACTCGCTATTGGCCTTGACGCGCTCGAGGGTCGGACGAAGCCATCGAGACATCGTCAGGTTCTTGATCGCGCGGCTCCGGCTGTGGCCCCTGTGCAGGCTGTCGTGGAGGGGACTGCACCGTGGGGGTGGCCCCTTTGGCACGTCCAGCATCGCGGGCCGTCGTCGTCACCTGGGGAGGCCGTGGGGGGCCAGCTCACTGTGATCCTCCCGCCTCGGCGAAACCAATCAGGCTTTGAATGGTGGCTCTCCACTCATCCATCTGATCAGCTGCCGGTGGAAATCTCAACAGCAGCTGGGCCCGCACCATGGCCTCCGAAGCGGTGCTTGGCATGGATGACGACGTAGACCATAGCGTCGCCTGGCTCTTCATGGTCCGGCAGTAGTCGTGTCATGTTCTCGTCGTCGTGAGCCCGTCGCCAGGGTGGCATGGTGACGAGATGGAGGCGCTTGAGGGCCAGCGGCTCCGTTTGACCCATTGGTGGGGTCAGCTCGTTCCGGGAGTGGCGCACGCCCTACGGCCACGCCCGCAGCGGGAGCGGCCGGAGAGTTGCGATTCGCCCCAGAGTGAGTGCCACCGCTGCGGCTGTGCCCTTCGGCCGGGCGGAGAGGTGCAGACAGAATGATTTCTCCACCCGTACCTCGTGGAGCGTGGCCGCTGGGATGCTATTGGTGCTATCCTTCCCCGGTGCCTTCTGCCCTCGTTTCAGCCGTAGGGGAGGTGGTGACGACGCCGCCTGCGCCGGCCACGTCCCCCGCAGCGTCCATGTCTCCGTGCGTCCCTGTAGCCCCCGCGGCGTCGGCGGCCGCGTGCGACGGGGCCTTCGAAGTGGACGGATGGGCCGCAGCACCAGGCTTCTTCTTGGGCGCCATGGATGATGGAGCCGTCGATGACGAAGATGATGAAGATGACGCGCTGCGTACGCTTCTCGGGTTCACGCAAGCACAGCCCCCCTACCTGGCGCGCCAAAGATGTCGTGGGAAACCACGACCAGCTATGGGTCCATCAGCCCCTTGTGGTTCGGCAGGGGAGGATGAGCACATTGCACAAAGAGCGGAGAACGTAGCACAGCATGGCAGAGATCACACGGGCAGTTTTACCCAGGTTCGGGCCGCCGCAAGGCATAAAACCCTACTCCTGCTTTGGTGGATTGATGGTGGGTTGTGGTGGAAACAGAGCACTCTTGCCCGGCAAGGTTGCCTCAGGGCGAGGGCAGCTACGCGCGTACGAGTGTACAAGGGTCCGAATCCTTTCTATGGTTGCCATGGCCCTCCTTTTATAGATCAAGGGGTCACCACAATGGCAAATCAGTCATTGTGTACTGATTAGAGAGCGAACAGTGCTATCATACCTAACTCTGCAGACAGAGCAGAACACATTAAATGCGCCGCTTAGTGTCACATCGTGGCATGCCCGGCAAGCCTTGCCGGGCTGCTCGGCCACCTTCTCGTCTGTCCGCTTGACACATCTCTGGACGGGTGTCGTTTGGAGGTGATTTCTATAGGAAGTGGCTGCCACATGCCAAATAACAACCACTTAGTCACTTGGGGGCTTGACACCGCAACGATCGATGACTTGTGTCGTTGTGAGGTGGAGCGGTGGAGCCTTGGCGGGGTAGTTTGCCTTTGTCGCGCCCGGCAGGCCTGCCGGGGCTGTCTTGAGGCTTGTCTTTGGGGCCACCTCGACCTCGCCAGACTCGCCTGCCCGGCAAGGGAGGCTTTCCCTTAGTGGTGTCTTGCTCATTTAGCTCGTCTTGGTCTTCTTGATCTGCCCTTTGATTCCTCAAAGAGTTATCTCTTCAACCTGATCTCGCTTTGGATGTTGCAACCTTGCTCTTTTAGGCCTGTGCACAGTCTGGGCAACAGACCCAGGGTTTGTTGCACCGACAAAAAATCTAGCAATAAGAGCAAGAAAGATTCTTCTTCTAGTAGTAACAATAACAATGTTAAATCTGATATTGTTGCTTCTAGTAGTTCTCTTGATTCCACTAATGATTCTCTTAGCCAAGTTACACTTGAGCAAGAAAATAGCTTATTGAAGGGAATTATAGAGAAAGGTGTTTACAAAAGCCTTGCTGGAAGTAAGCAATTTGAGGAAATTGTACGTAAGCAAGGAAGGCACCGGAAGAATCAAGGTGTTGGTTTTGAACGAAAGTTCAATGCCAATGGAGTTGAGTGGGAAGAAGATCAATACCCCAAGACGAAGTTTATTCCTCAACAAAAGAAGTATGATCCCACTTCTTTCAAGGGAACACAAGCTCAAGATGATCTTCCACCACAAGAACACAAGCTAAAAGGTAAGGACAAGCTTCAAGAGGAGATTGATTGATTTGAAGAAGCTCCTAAGGCCATGGTCAAGTGGGTTCCCAAGACTACATCAAGTTCTACTTCATCAAGTTCGTTTACAACTCCAAGTATTCCCATCAAGTTGATGTGGATCCCAAAGAAGAAGAACTAGAGTGTTTTTTGAGGGTGACTCCACCAACATACTTCACTCATATTCATTTTGGCAAGAACTTATGCAATCAACTTTCATATCTTGCACTAGTTCAAGGGGTCACAAACCCTCTTGTTGGTAAGACAAGGGACAAGGTAACCTAATGCTTTCATGGACATAATCATATGTGTGTTTCATTCTATGTCTATGGATATCCTTGTATGTTCCTTGTGGGACTAACCCTTGTAAGTATTGAAAGTGTAACTCACTCCAATGGATTGCTCCAAATGATCTACATCAACATTGAGCATCCACATCTTCAACATTTACATGAAGTCATCATCGACAAAACCCAAGGTTAGTTCATCCCTCTTAGGGGGGATATATAACGCCCAAGATGCAATTCTATCCCAATCATGTGATGAACTCATGATTAGGGCACAATCACATTTCGGACGCGTAGCAAGGTGGCATACAAATTCATACAACCAAGTGAATAGATAGAATACGAGATCCAGGCAACACTTGCCCCAGAATAGCATAAATATGACAATCATCATACAATCATCCATACAGATAGTAGAGTCCGACTACGGACTAGATAAAAAGAAAACACCACCCTGCTACTATCCCCGGATACTCCGTCTAGGTCCTCTACTAATCGTCCGGATAAGTAACATAGAAACGACCACGATCCTCGTCAAACTCCCACTGGAGCTCAGTGGCATCTCCTGCATCAGACTCAACGGTACCTGCAACTATGTTTGTAGTATTCTGTGAGCCACGGGGACTCAGCAATCATTTCACCCACGGTATCAAGACTAACAAAGCTTAAATGGGTAAGGCATGGATAAGTGGTGGAGTTGCAGCAAGCACTAAGCATAAGTATGGTGGCTATCTTACGAATACAAGAACAAGGTGAGAAGCTACGCAAACGGTCGCAAACTAGTAATGATCAAGAAGTGATCCTGAATTACTTATGTTCAAACATAACCCCACCGTGTTCTCTTCCCAAACCTCGTCAAAAAGATACCATCACGGTTACACACGCGGTTGGTGTATTTTAAAGAGTTTAGTGTCAAGTTCACTACAACCGGATATTAAAAACTCCCATCTGCCACATAACCGCGGGTACGGCTCTTGAAAGTTCAAACCCTGCAGGGGTGTCCCAACTTAGCCCATGACAATCTCTCACAATCAACGGAGGAAAATTCTCCTCCCGGAACAACCCGATCAAGCTCGGAATCCCGGTTCACAAGACATTTCGACAAAGGTAAAACAAAACCAGCAAGACCTCCCGACGTGCCGACACCCTGATAGTAGCCGCGCGTATCTCGTTTCAAGCCATGACGGATGAGCTACACGTACAGGTGCCAAAATAACCCAAGTTGCCCTGGGGTGGCCCCGCACAGTGCTTTAGTTTGGACCAACACTCATGAGGAGCACTGGCCCGGGTTGTTGATTAAGAATCCTCGGGTTAATTACTCCCTATGCAAATTTTAGTTGTTATTAGGCAAATGGTAAAACCAAAGTTGGGCCTTGCTGGAAGAGTTTTATTCAAAGTGAACTATCAAGGGGGGCCCATAAACCCCGACCGCGTTAGGAACGCAAAAATTCAAGGAACATAACATCGGTATGACGGAAACTAAGGCGGCAAGAGAGGAACAAAACACCGAGCAAAAGGCCAAGCCTTCCACCCTTTACCAAGTATATAGATGCATTAATTAAATAAGAGATATTGTGATATCCCAAGATATCCATGTCCCAACATGGAACAACCTGCACTGCACCTGCAACTAGCAACGCTATAAGAGGGGCTGAGCAAAAGCGGTAACATAGCCAAACAACGGTTTGTTAGGAAGGTGGGTTAGAGGCTTGACATGGCAACATGGGAGGCTATATGAACAAGTGGTAGGTAGCGTGACATAGCGATAGAACAAACAACTAGCAAGCAAAGATAGAAGTGATATCGGGGGTAATGATCATCTTGCCTGGATTGTCCTCAGTGGTTTCGGTAACTTGCTCCTCGTGAACGTACTCGACAGGGTCCTCGGTCACAAACTCGTCTCCCGGAACTACCCAAAAGAAAGCACAAGCATACAATAAACCAACAAGGCATGGCAAGAACATATACTTCATACAACTCTAACATGAATGCATATGAAGAACGTTATCCACAGGGCTACGGTTCTACCGAAACGAGGGATACGTCAAAGGGAAGGAAATGGTGAAGATAAAAATGGATATGGGCATAATTTGGTAAACCAAGCATGCCACTGGAAAGATTGGATGATTTCGATTGAAATCGATATAAAGATCACCGGGAACAGATGCACGGTTTGCAAATGACAAGCGAAACAAAATGCAATGCAAAACATAACAACTTGGATGCAAAGTTTAAATATTCTACAGCACAGCAACATGAAAATTAATGGCATGGCATTGATGTAAATGTCAAGCACTACAAAACATGATTACTGAGCTACTGCTAAAACTCACTAGAACATGTTTAAAACAGCATGGCAAAAATGCAAATGATAACAGTTTTACAGACTTAGCAGAAATTCACTGAACAAGGCAAAACAGATTCAGATAGCAATGTTTAGGTCTAGTAAACTATATGCTACAGGAACATATTATAGCAAACTGGAGCATGGATGGATAGAGTATAACAAGGTCTTCAAAACATGATCACTGAACAACTCCATAATATGCATGGATTTAATGTTAGCATAAAGCAAACATGGCAACATAATGTAGCAATTTCAGACAGCAGAAATAAGCATAACATGGCAAAACAGATTCATGTTGTCATGTTTGCAAGCTTGTGGCACTCATCATAGTGCACTTTATGGCATGGAATAATTTCTAGCATGAAGTAGACATGAAAAAGAAGCTATACATGTGCCAAACTATCACATAGCATGTTTGAATTTAGTCACAGAAAAATGACAAAACAACAACATGATGTAAAATGGCATGTGTGCAAACTTGCTCAAATGATGAAATGGATGCAACCAATGGATTCATTGAATTTTTATAGCCCAAGAACATATATAATATGTTGGGGTCCCTATAGAAAAATCACCACAATTACTCAAATATGCAATCTGCCTAAAATGGCTATGACAGGATTGGCATTTTCCATATTTGGAAACATCCAGAAATGGACTTGCCCGATTTGGAATCTGGGCCCTTGCCAGAAATGGAAATAAGCTGAAAAATGAAATAAATAAAAGAAAACAGAGGGAAGAGGGGATGACAGGTGGACCTGGTCCCCTGTGAGAGTGACATGTGGGCCCCGACTGTTAGTGTGTATGACAGGTGGGACCGGCCTGTCAGTGGGTGGCTAAATGGGAAAAGGGGGGGTTTATGCGCCCGCGGGGGATCAAACCCGGGTCGCCTGGGTGGTGCGGCGTGGCTCGAACCACTAGGCTATGCGAGTGTGTTCGACAGAGAGAGGGATGTGTTGGTTTTGAACCAACCCAGCAGAGCTCTGCCGGCGACGAGCGTGACGCTTCGGAGGAGGTCACCGGAGAAGGCTACGGTGGGTTAGAGGAGTGGCGGAATGGCTGGTTGGAAGCGCGAGAGGATCCCGCGCTCGCGCTTGGCACGCACGACGCCCAACGGCAACGAGAACGCTGCCGGCGACGAGGTTCAGAGACGGCGGCGGCGAGCTCGAACACGACGAGCCGCGGGGTTAAGCAACTGGCAGCGGGCACGGGTCTAGCCTACGCGACGCGGGGAACGCGAAGGGCACGCACACGAGACGTAAGGAGTCTAGAACACTCACCAGCGACGAGGTCCGGTGGAGGCGGATACGGGCGGAGATGGTAGACTCGCCTAGAGCAAGCAATCGAGGAGGGAAAAGAGATGGGAAGGAGCAGGAGCTCACCACGAGCTCAGCGGTGGGCTCGGCTTGAGAGAGGTAGATGGAGACGGCGATGACGACGGACGAACGGCTACGGTCACCGGAGTCGAAGACGAGGAAGGGGAAGCTGCAACGTGGCGTCCTAGGCCTCCGTAGTCGACGATGGGGACGTAGACGACGTCAGGGAAGGCGACGGACATGGTTGGCGGGGCTGTGGACGACGATGAGCACGCCGGCGACGATGAACACGCTCCTGGACGCGCTCAAGCACGAAGGGGACGGCGGATCTGGTGGCTAAACCTACCAGGTGGCGGCGACGGCGGATGAGGGAAACCCTAGAGAGGTGGGGGGACATGGAGCGGGGTTTAAATAGTGGCTAGGGTGAGCGGGCTAGCACGGCGTCGACGCGGCCGTGGCCATGTGCGTGCTCGCAAGGGGGACCGAGGTAGGAGAAAAGGTGGGTGCGGGTGCGGGTGCCGGCGCGGTCGCTGACCAGTGGGGCCGCCTTGGCCACGTGTCGGCGGAGCAGTGGGGGCGAGTGGGTCTGCGGGTGAGAAAAGAAAAGGAGGGAGAGGGCGCGGGAGGCCGAGCGGGCTGGCTGCCGCGCTGCTGGGCCGGTTGCTGGGCTGCGGTGGCTGGCGCTCTGGGAGGCCGGCCCAGGTGAGGCTCTCTGCCTTTTTCCCATTTCTGCAAATTTAAAAGAACAGCTGCAAAAAGAGAAAAGGCCAGGGGGCAAGGAGAGGAATTTGGGAGGTATGAAAATATTCCCAAGCTCCTGGGATTATCCACTAATTGAATAAATTGCATTGAGCATTTTTAGAGGTATAAAAATAAAACAAGTTTGAATTATACTCAAACTTGGACCATTTTTGAACCTAACCAAAACAACTCCAAATAAGTGGAAACTTGGCAGAGAGGCTTAAGGCATGGTGCAAGATTTGTGAGGCAAAGATGAACATTAATGGAGAGAGGATTAAATGAGCTTGCAAAAATGAAAGAAAGGAAGGGATAGAAGGTGGTGGTGATGCTTGGATCCACATAGAGCATGCAACAACATATCATGCATGAAGATCATGGAAATGCAAGTTGACATGAGCACAACACAACATTGATATGAACATGATGCAAACATATGATTGCAAAAATGGAATATGACAAGAATAGCAAGGCAATGCAATAAATAAAATAAAGCAAAACCCAAAATGAAACCAACAAGGATAGACCCACATGGAATTAGATGAAGATCAAGTTGGATACATAGCCAAAATGGAAGGTGTTACAAATGGGGTGTTACAATTCTCCTCCACTACAAAAGGATCTCGTCTCGAGATCTAGGACTGAAAGAACTCCGGATATTCGGAACGGAGGTGATCCTTGCACTCCCAAGTAGCTTCTCGGTCGGAATGGTGAGACCACTTAACTTTCAGGAACTTGATCGACTTGTTGCGAGTTTTGCGCTCGGTTTCTTCAAGAATGGCAACAGGATGCTCATGATAAGACAAGTCCTCTTGGAGGTCAATCTCTTCGAAGTTGATTGTGCGCTCGGCCTCTTGAAGCACTTGCGAAGTTGTGACACGTGAAACACATCGTGCACATTTGAGAAGTTGGAAGGGAGCTCAAGTTGATAGGCAAGGTCGCCTCTTTTGCCAACAATCTTGAAAGGACCCACATATCTTGGGGCAAGCTTCCCTTTGATACCAAAGCGTTGAGTGCCTTTCATAGGAGAGACTCGGAGATAGACATGGTCTCCAATCTCGAAAGCCAAGTCACGGTGCTTGCTATCATAGTAACTCTTCTGGCGCGATTGCGCGGCTTTGAGATTTTCACGGATGACTTTGCACATTTCTTCAGCTTCTATGATCAAGTCATTGCCAAGAAGTTGGCGTTCACCAGTCTCAGACTAGTTGAGAGGAGTACGGCATTTTCTGCCATATAGAATTTCGAAAGGGGCCTTGCCCGAACTTGCTTGGTAGCTGTTGTTGTAGGAGAACTCGGCATACGGGAGGCAATCTTCCCACTTCATACTGAAAGAGATGACACAAACTCTTAGCATATCTTCAAGGATTTGATTGACTCTTTCAACCTGGCCACTTGTTTGAGGGTGAAAGGCCGTGCTGAAACGGATGTTGGTGCCCATGGCCTTCTGGAAGGAGTCCCAAAACTTGGAAGTGAAAATGCTTCCGCGGTCTGAGGAGATCAATTGAGGAATCCCGTGCAACGAGACAATTCTAGAGGTGTATAGCTCTGCCAACTGAGCTGTCGTGATAGATTCCTTCACTGGAAGAAAATGAGCCACTTTTGTGAGTTTATCAATGACAACGAAGATAGCATCATTTCCTCGCTTGGACTTGGGAAAGCTGGTGACAAAGTCCATCTCGATATGGTCGATCTTCCACTCGGGAATAGGTAGAGGTTGGAGGAGTCCTGCTGGACGCTGGTGTTCTGCTTTCACTCTGCGGCAGACATCACATTCATCCACGAATTGAGCAATCTCTCACTTCATTCGTGTCCACCAGAACGTCTGCTTGAGGTCATGATACATCTTAGAACTGCCTGGATGGATGGACATGAGAGAATTGTGTGCTTCATTCATTATGACCTTCCTTAGATCACCTTTAGGAACCACTAACCGGTCCTCGAAGAATAAGGTGTCCTTGTCATCAATGCGATAGCATTTGTATTTGGTTAAGCCCTTGGCAACACCATGTTTCACCTTCTTCACCATAGAATCAAGGAGTTGTGCCTCACGAGTTTGCTCTTCCAGAGTTGGAGTGACTTGAAGGTTGGCAAGAAAACCTTGAGGAACAACTTGGAGGTTGAGCTTGCGGAATGCTTCACAAAGATCAGGTTGGAATGTCTTGAGAATTAAGCTGTTGCAATAAGCCTTTCTGCTCAAAGCATCTGCAATCACATTTGCCTTGCCTGGAGTATATTCAATGCTTGGATTGTACTCTTGAATCATTTTGACCCAATGAGTTTGCCGGAGGTTGAGGTTGAGCTGAGTGAAGATGTATTTGAGGCTCTTGTGATCGGTGAAAATGTCCACTTGCCTACCCAACAAGAGATGTCTCCATGTGATTAAGGCATGGACAACTGCCGCCAACTCAAGATCATGAGTGGGGTAGTTCCTTTCGTTTGGCTTCAACTGCCGAGAAGTATAGGCCACAACTTTTCTTTCTTGCATAAGAACAGCACCGAGACCTTGCAACGAAGCATCACAGAATACTTGGTAGGGCTTGGACTCATCAGGAGGAGTAAGGACCGGAGCTGTGACGAGTTTCTCTTTGAGAGTATTGAAGGCCATGTCACACTCAGGAGTCCAGGAGTATTTGAAATTCTTCTGGAGGAGGTTGGATAGAGGCTTAGCAATTTTTGAGAAGTTCTCCACAAACCTTCTGCAATAGCTTGCAAGCCCAAGGAAACTGCGGAGCTGCTTGACGTTCTGAGGAGGCTCCCAGTTGACAACTACAGCAACCTTTTTCGGATTAACAGAGATGCCCTTGGCAGAGATGATGTGACCAAGGTAAAGAACTTCATCAAGCCAAAATTCACATTTAGAGAACTTTGCGTAGAATTGATACTCTCTGAGCTTGTCGAGCACTAATCGCAAATGTTTAGCATGATCCTTTTTATTCTTGGAGAAAACCAGGATATCGTCGAGGTACACCAAGATGAATTCATTGGCTCAAATGATGAAATGGATGCCACCAATGGATTCATTGGATTTTTCTAGCCGAAAAACATATATAATATGTTGGGGTCCCTATAGAAAAATCACCACAATTACTCAAATATGCAATCTGCCTAAAATGGCTATGACAGGATTGGCATTTTCCATATTTGGAAACGTCCAGAAATGGACTTGCCCGATTTGGAATCTGGGCCCTTGCCAGAAATGGAAATAAGCTGAAAAATGAAATAAATAAAAGAAAACAGAGGGAAGAGGGGATGACAGGTGGACCTGGTCCCCTGTGAGAGTGTGACATGTGGGCCTCGACTGTCAGTGTGTATGACAGGTGGGACTGGCCTGTCAGTGGGTGGCTAAATGGGAAAAAGGGGGGGGGGGGGTTATGCGCCCGCGAGGGATCGAACCCAGGTCGCCTGGGTGGTGCGGCGTGGCTCGAGCCACTGGGCTATGCGGGTGTGTTCGACAGAGAGGGGGAGGTGTTGGTTTTGAACCAACCCAGCAGAGCTCTGCCGGCGACAAGCATGACGCGGCGGAGGAGGTCACCGGAGAAGGCTACGGTGGATTAGAGGAGTGGCGGAGTGGCTGGTTGGAAGCGCGAGAGGATCCCGCGCTCGCGCTTGGCACGCACGACGCCCAACGGTGACGGGAACGCTGCCGGCGACGAGGTTCAGAGACGGCGGTGGCGAGCTCAAACACGACGAGCCGCGGGGTTAAGCAAGCGGCAGTGGGCATGGGTCTAGCCTACGTGACGCGGGGAACGCGAAGGGCATGCACAAGAGACATAAGGAGGCCGGAACACTCGCCGGCGACGAGGTCCGGCAGAGGCGGATACGAGTGGAGATGGTAGACTCGCCTAGAGCAAGCAATCGAGGAGGGAAAAGAGATGGGAAGGAGCAGGAGCTCACCACGAGCTCAGCGGTAGGCTCGGCTTGACGAGAGGTAGACGGAGACGGCAACGACGACGAACGAACGGCTACGGTCACCGGAGTCGAAGACGAGGAAGGGGAAGCTGCAGCGTGGCGTCCTAGGCCTCCGTAGTCGACGACGGGGATGTAGACGACGTCGGGGAAGGCGACGGACATGGTTGGCGGGGCTGCGGACGACGGTGAGCACGCCGGCGACGACGAACACGCTCCTGGACGCGGTCGGGCATGAAGGGGACGGTGGATCTCGTGGCTAAACCTACCAGGCGGCGGTGACGGCGGATGAGGGAAACCCTAGAGAAGTGGGGGGACATGGAGAGGGGTTTAAATAGTGGCTAGGGCGAGCGGGCGAGCACGGCGTCAACGTGGCCATGGCCATGTGCGTGCTCGCGAGGGGGACCGAGGTAGGAGAAAAGGTGGGTGCGGGTGCCGGCGTGGTCGCTGACCAGTGGGGCCACCTTGGCCACGTGTCGGCGCAGCAGCGGGGGCGAGTGGGTCTGCGGGTGAGAAAAGAAAAGGAGGGAGAGGGCACGGGAGGCCGAGCGGGCTGGCTGGCGCGCTGCTGGGCCGGTTGCTGTGCTGCGGCGGCTGGCACTCTGGGAGGCCGGCCCAGGTGAGGCTCTTTGCCTTTTTCCCATTTCTGCAAATTTAAAAGAACAGCTGCAAAAAGAGAAAAGGCCATGGGGCAATGAGAGGAATTTGAGAGGTATGAAAATATTCCCAAGCTCGTGGGATTATCCACTAATTGAATAAATTGCGTTGGGCATTTTTAGAGGTATAAAAATAAAACAAGTTTGAATTATACTCAAACTTGGACCATTTTTGAACCTAACCAAAACAACTCCAAATAAGTGGAAACTTGGCAGAGAGGCTTAAGGCATGGTGCCAGATTTGTGAGGCAAAGATGAACATTAATGGAGAGAGGATTAAATGAGCTTGCAAAAATGAAAGAAAGGAAGGGATAGAAGGTGGTGGTGATGCTTGGATCCACATAGAGCATGCAACAACATATCATGCATGAAGATCATGGAAATGCAAGTTGACATGAGCACAGCACAACATTGATATGAACATGATGCAAACATATGATTGCAAAAATGGAATATGACAAGAATAGCAAGGTAATGCAATAAATAAAACAAAGCAAAACCCAAAATGAAACCAACAAGGATAGACCCACCTGGAATTAGATGAAGATCAAGTTGGATACATAGCCAAAATGGAAGGTGTTACAAATGGGGTGTTACAGGATATCACATCTAGGTGGTGCTTTGCTCTAAGAATTGAGCTAAAGCAACTCTAATGGTGTGAACACAACAATGCTTTACGTAAAAGTGGTAACCCCACTTGTGCTTAAACGATGAGTATGACCTATGATCAAATGTTCTCATTTGACTTCTAAGTCAATATACTCATATATAGATGACCTAGTCATCGCCAATTGCTTGATAGATGCTAGAGTGTTTGTGCATGCTTTGCTACATGTTTTATTTGCTATCTTATTGTGTGAGCATGTTGAGTGCATAATTTTATTCATTCGAGGACATCTATTTGTAGTTTTGATTGTTTGGTTTTTCTTTTGCCAAATGGAGGGACAAGAATGCCTAAGTACTCCCTCTAGCTATCTATGCTTTTTCTCGTCTCAAATTCTATTCATGCTACATCACAAAATTTGAACAAGTCACTTTTGGACCCTTTGGGTGAGGAGCACTCAGAGCCACCGATCCATCAAGGGCTTAACCTCCAAAACCTCTTAATGCTTTTCGGTCAGACCAACTCATTCTTATTCGGTCTGACCAAAATCATTAAGTTGATCTAGGTTTTTATCTCGGTGCCACCGATTAGAACGATTTGGTCACACCAAGTTGCAGCAACTGCTAGCAGTTTTGTATCTCAGTGCTACCGAGACGTTCCACTCGGTGCCACTGACAGTGTCTGGGTATATATACCGTGGCTCAAAGTTTGGAAATTTCTTCAAACACACTCGCCCGCGCCTCCCCAGCACTGCCACCTGTAGGTCTCCGGATCATTGCCGTCTCCGCCAGTGAGCCTCCGCCTCTGGTCTCCACTGCCGTCAATGGATTTCTCCGCTGCCGTTGCCGTCGTAGCGAACCGTCACCAAGTTATTGTATGGTTTCGACCCTTTGTGCTATCTTTTACTCTGATTCTTGCACAAAGTTCATTGCTTGTATGCTTTCCACATATGAGATCATCCTATCCAGCAAAGAAATCCTTTAGAATAGATTTGATTCCAAAAAGTTAGGGTTAGGTTTCCGCCGAACCCATCTCGGACCGACCGATCTGAAAGTTTCGGTCACACCGATTGGCATTAGTCATTGCACTAAGTACAACTCGGTCTGACCGAAGTGTACTAATCGGTGAGACCTAAATCACTTTCTCTATGAAACCCTAGCATCTTGGAGTCACCGAACTGCGTCTCGGTCTGACTGAAACTGCATGTTTAGACTTTGTTAATGCTTCGGTGTCACTGAGTTTGTCAAATCTGTAGCTCCGAAATGCTTTCTGCAGAAAACTAAAGTTAAGTTTTTGTCTCAATTTTTGCAAAAATCAGCTGCATTTTGTGATGCTCATCTACTCTACCCACACCCATCTATCCACAGGGTCAGCTGCAGCAATGTCAGAAGCCAGTGACAGTCAGAACAGGTCTAAGGAGGAAGTAAATCTCAGTCAGGGCACTAGTCCCTCTAATAGCTATGATGATGGAAGCAGAAGCACTCCCAACAACTTGCCTAAGGCAGCTACTAGGCAAAGGAAGAAAAGAAATTCTGAGAGTGAAGATGAAGACTTTGTGGCTGAGGAGGAAGTGACCTCCAAGAAAAAGGTACTCAAGAAGGAATATGCTGTTGCAGCCACCACAAAGCCTGTCTCTCAGAAGAAAGCTCCACCTAGGAGAGCTCCTATGTCAAAACCCAGAAAAGTGCCAACTCAAGAGACTATGCAGTTTACCATTGAGCAGTCTGATGATGATGAGGCAGCTGGAGATGGAAAGAAAAAGAAAAGAGCTAGAACAACTACTGTCAGAGTGCTTGGACACCCTTCCATGAGAAGGAGTGATGATGAGGAAGAGGAGGAGGATGAGCCTGTTGCACCTCCTACCAAGACACATAAGCTGATGGCAGATGCTATCAAGACTGGGGCTGCTCCTTCAAAGCCCAAGTCTGCACCCAAGCCCAAAGCTCAAGCTCAAGCACCCCAACCTTCAGCTCCAAAGAGATCAATAAGGAATATCTTAGCTGCAGAGAAGAACAAGGCCCCAGTGCCTGAAGTCCAAGAAGAAGAAGAGCCTCTAGTGCTCAGAAAGTTGAAGCCCAAGATCCTAGATCATAATGATGATCATCCAGTGGCAGAAAATATGAAGTTGAGGAAGGATCATGGTCTGAGACTGTGGAGACAGACAGATCCTTATGCTACAAGGAGAAGGACTGCTGTGGACTACCGTTTTCATACCAGAGAGCAGCAGGACTTCTATGAGATTGTTCTATTAGACAAGAAGCCCATAGTGTGTGTCATGAAATGGGTTGACTAGAAATACATTGATGATAATGAAGATTATTTTCCCCATGTGCATGAGAGCTTCAGACTGAATGGAGTTGATAAGTTTCTTGGTCAGAAGTTGACAAAGTGGAACGATGAGATGATAATGTAGTTCTACTCCACAGCCCACTTCTACCCTGATGGTAAGCTAGTGTGGATGACTGAGGGAACCAGATATCAGTCAACAATATTTGAGTGGGCTAGGCTGATCAATGCTCCCGAAGAAGCTGAAGATGATCTTGATGTGTACAGCAAACCTAGGAAGGATGACAACTCCATGGCTGATATGTACAAGCCTATCCCTGATTCAGCTTTGGAGACACACAAGGTTGGTTCTATCTATTATCTGCTTGCTGGTTTGACCACAATGAACACCATCTTGAGGCATACTCTATTGCCCAAGTCTGGAGATCACATGATGATACGTGGTCACTCCATCAATTTGCTCCATTTGTTTGATGTCCCACAGAAATTCAAAGTCATGAGCTTGATTGTTGAGACAGTGAAGAGGACAGCAGCCGACCAAAAGAGATCTTATGGATATGCCCCACACATCCAGACATTGATAAATTCCAAGGTGGGAACTGTGACATATCTGCTGGACAGAGAGCATCTACCCTTGAGGCCAGACTTTGAGGACAACGAGGTTATCATGGATGCTTCACATCCTACTTATGCTGAAGCCCAGGAGAAGATAGAGAAGGCAAAAGCTGCAAAAGCAGCAAATGCCCCAGATGCATCAGTTGCGAATCTCAAGACCAAGCAAGATCAACTCAGTTATCTGATTGAGGATACCGTGAGGATTGAGAAAAGCTTGGCCACCTTGTCTCAAAATCAAGAGAGTCTTGAGAGGATTATCGAGACAAAGATACATGACCTTGATGTGAAGGTCACTGAGATTCAGACAATTGTGGAGAAGCTAAGGGATGATGCTGAGGACAGTGATGACAGACCAACCACTGATACATTCCAGAGAGTGCCAAGGGCACAAAGATCATTAGCTGTGCCAGTTGCCAGAGACTCGAGGACTACTCTTTTAGCACCTGCAGCCACTGCCACAGTTGCCCCTCCAGTGTCAACTCCTCCAGCTCCAGTGACATCTTCAGAAGCATTTGCAGATGCCCTCCTCTCCATGCCGTCTACGCACACCAGAGCTACAAGCCAGAAGACCCCTTCAGGAGCTCCCGGAGATCGTGCCTAGAGTGCCGCATAGCACTATACATTTTCAAACTTTTTGGTAACTTGTTGCCAAAGGGGGAGAAAGTGTATAGATCATAGGCTTCGAGAGAGAGTGTCTTTTGCTTTTGTTGGATTTTACTTGCCTTGCTACTCTTGCTACATTGATTTTTTGGTTGTTGCTTCTTATGCTACAATTTGTGTCATGCTCGTGAGATACTTATGTGATCATGTGTTTGATCATACTATGCCTTAATGTGTGCTTGCATACTTATATCTCTATGATTATTTGTGTATGATCAATCACTTGTATCTTTGGTGATGAGTGCATGCTATTTAATTCTTATCATTTTGTGTGCTCCACCAAGATGTATGTGACATGGAAGAGTGACCCATGATCCTAATCGATTGTGCATTTGCATTCAAATGCAAATTTTAAATAATGCACAAATTTAGGGGGAGCTCTTACTTATCACATACTTCTCAAAGCGACGATGTATTTCATTCATATTATCATTTGTCGAAGCTTTGATATATATGTTGTCATCAATTACCAAAAAGGGGGAGATTGAAAGTGCAACTAATCCCCAGGTGGTTTTGGTAATTCATAACAACATATAGCTCATTGGACTAATGATCATTCAAGTTTGATATTTCAGAAAGTTCAATGAATGCATGGCATGGACTAGGAATGTGGACCCCTCAAAATGCTAAGGACACATATTGGCAAAAGCTCAAGACTCTTCATTTTACTTTTAGTGATCCAAGACCACATTGAGTCCATAGGAAAGCCAATACTATTAAAAGGGGATGAGGTGTTGCTTAATGGTCTACTTACTCAAAGTGCTTAGTGATATTGCTCCAAATCCCTCAACCACTTTCTCATTCCAAATATGTCCAAAACACAAAGTCAAACTCGGCCCCACCGATTCTTTCTACCCAAAACCACCGAGTTCATTTGACATAGCCACAGCTAGAAACCCTAATAGTTCAGTCACACCGATACGGATCTCGATCTCACCGAGATGGCCTTGCAACCTCCCTGTGACTTGTTGCACTCTTTCGGTCTCACCGAGTCAGTGCAATCGGTCACACCGAGTTAGCTTGACATCCGCTCTATTGTCTTTTGTTTCACTTCGGTCTCACCGAGTTGATGCAATCGGTGCCACCGAGTTGATGTTTGCCCTAAGCCCTAGCACATCGGTCACGCCGAGTTGTTCCAGTCGGTCCCACTGAGATTCCTAACGTTCACATTTTGAACTGAACCGGTCTCACCGAGTTCTTCTATTCGGTATGACCGAGTTGGGTCAAATGTGTTTAACGGTTGGATTTTGTGTGGAGGCTATATATACCCCTCCACCCCCTCTTCATTCGTGGAGAGAGCCATCAGAACGTGCCTACACTTCTAGCATACATTTTCTGAGAGAGAACCACCTACTCATGTGTTGAGACCAAGATATACCAATCCTACCACAAGAATATTGATCTCTAGCCTTCCCCAAGTTGCTTTCCACTCAAATCATCTTTCCACCACATCCAAATCTATGAGAGAGAGTTGAGTGTTGGAGAGACTATCATTTGAAGCACAAGAGCAAGGAGTTCATCATCAACACACCATTTATTACCTTTTGGAGAGTGGTGTCTCCTAGATTGGTTAGGTGTCGCTTGGGATCCTCCGACAAGATTGTGGAGTTGAACCAAGAAGTTTGTAAGGGCAAGGAGATTGCCTACTTCGTGAAGATCTACCCGAGTGAGGCAAGTCCTTCATGGGCGATGGCCATGGTGGGATAGACAAGGTTGCTTCTTCGTGGACCCTTTGTGGGTGGAGCCCTCCGTGGACTCGCGCAGCCGTTACCTTTCATGGGTTGAAGTCTCCATCAACGTGGATGTACGATAGCACCACCTATTAGAACCACGCCAAAAATCTCCGTGTCTACATTGCGTTTGTACTCTCCAATCCCTTCCCTTTATCTTCATATGCAATGCTTTACATTCCGCTGCTATACTCTTAGAATTGCATGTGTAGGTTGATTGCTTGACTTGTGTTAGTTGGTAAAATCTGCCCTCAACTAAATTTGGGAAAAAGGATAGATTTTTATTTGGTCAAGTAGTCTAATCCCCCCCTTTAGACCTACTTTCGATCCTACAATCTACAACATAGATATGCAAAAACTATTAAGACTAAGTTCATGATAAATTTAAGTTCAATTAATCAAATTACTAATGAACTCCCACTTAAATAAACATCCCTCAAGTTATCTAAGTGATACATGATCCAAATCAACTAACCATGTCCGATCATCACGTGAGATGGGGTAGTCTTCAATGGTGAACATCTCTATGTTGATCATATCTACTATATGACTCACGTTCGACCTTTCGGTCTCCAGTGTTCCGAGACCATGTCTGTACATGCTAGGCTCGTCAAGTTTAACCCAAGTATTCTGCATATGCAAAACTGTCTTACACCCATTGTATGTGAACGTAGAGTCTATCACACCCGATCATCACGAGGTGTTTCGAAACGATGAACTTTGGCAATGGTGCATACTCGGGGAGAACACTTTTATCTTGAAATTTAGTGAAGGGATCATCTTATAATGCTACCGCTGTTCTAAGCAAAATAAGATGGATAAAGGATAAACATCACATGCAATCAAAATATGTGACATGATATGGCCATCATCATCTTGTGTTTTTGATCTCCATCTCGAAAGCATCGTCATGATCTCCATCATCACCAGCTCGACACCTTGATCTCCATCGTTGCGTCGGGGTCGTCTCGCCAACTATTGCTTCTACAACTACTGCTAACACATAGCGATAAAGTAAAGCAATTACATGGCGTTTGCATTTCATACAATAATTAAGAGACAACCCTAAGGCTCCTACCGGTTGTCGATATTACAAAACATGATCATCTCATACAACAACGTATATCACATCACGTCTTGACCATATCACATCACAACATACCCTGCAAAAACAAGTTAGACGTCCTCTACTTTGTTGTTGCAAGTTTTACGTGGTTGCTACAGGCTTCTAGCAAGAACCGTTCTTAACTACACAAAAACCACAATGGTGATTTATCAAGTTTGCTGTTTTAACCTTCTTCAAGGACCGGCCGTAGTCAAATTCGATTAAACTAAAGTAGGAGAAACAGACACCCGCCAGCCACCTTTATGCAAAACAAGTTGCATGTCAGTCGGTGGAACCGGTCTCATGTGCGTGGACATGTAAGGTTGGTCTGGGCCACTTCATCCCACAATACCACCGAATCAAAATAAGACGTTGGTGGTAAGCAGTATGACTATCACCGCCCACAACTCTTTGTGTTCTACTCGTGCATATCATCTACGCATAGACCTGGCTCATGATGCCACTTTTGGAAAACATTGCATGGAAAACAAAAAAAATTCTACGCACACGCAAGATCTATCCATGGAGATGCATAGCAATGAGAGGGGAGAGTGTATCTACATACCCTCATAGACCGTAAGCGGAAGCGTTTATCAATGCGGTTGATGTAGTCGTACACCTTCACAATCCGCCCGATCAAGTACCGAACGTACAACACCTCCGCGTTCAGCACACGGCCAGCTCGATGACGTCCTCACCTTCTTGATCCAGCAAGATGGGTGAAGTAGTAGATGAGTTCCGGCAACACGACAGCGTGGTGATGGTGGTGATGCAACTATCTCCGCAGGGCTTCGCCGAGCACTACAAAAATATGACCGAGGACGAACTAGAGGGAGAGGGGCGCCGCACACGGCTTGGGAATCATGGTGTGTGTTGCCCCTCTCCCTCCTCTCATATATATAGGTGGAGGGGGGATGGGAGGAAGCCCCTAGGGCGCTCCAAGTGGCCGGCGGCTGCCCTGGCCGAATCCCCCCTTCCATATTTGTGCATGGGGGGAGGAAAGGGGGGCTGGCTGCCTTTGGGGCGCCTCCCCCTTCCTTCCCTCCCTCTTTGGTGCGTGGGCAAGGGGTGGAGGGGTGCACCAGCCCCCTTGTGGGCTGGTGTGCTCCCCCCTTTGGCCCATAAGGCCCACCGCTTGCCGGTGGCCTCCCGGAACCCCTTCCGGCACCCCGATAAAATACCCGGTACTTCCGAAACCTTTCCGGTGACCAAATACTATTGTCCTATATGTCAATCTTTACCTTCGGACCATTCTGGAGCTCCTCGTCATGTCCGTGATCTCATCCGGGACTCCGAATAACATTCGGTCATCAACTCACATAACTCATACAATACTATATCGTCAACGAACGTTAAACGTGCGGACCCTACGGGTTCGAGAATGATGTAGACATGACCGAGATACCTCTCCGGTCAATAACCAATAGCGGAACTTGGATGCCCATATTGGTTCCTACATATTCTACGAAGATCTTTATCGGTCGAACCTTAATACAACATACGTAATTCCCTTTGTCTGTCAGTATGTTACTTGCCCGAGATTCGATTGTTGGTATCTCTTTACCTAGTTCAATCTCGTTACTGCAAGTCTCTTTACTCGTTCTGTAATACATCATCTCGTAACTAACTCCTTAGTCACTTTGCTTGCAAGCTTCTTATGATGTGTATTACCGAGAGGGCCCAGAGATACGTCTCCGATACACGGAGTGACAAATCCCAATCTCGATCCATGCCAACTCGATAGACACCTTCGGAGATACCTGTAGAGCATCTTTATAATCACCCAGTTATGTTGTGACGTTTGATAGCACACAAGGCATTCCTCCGGTATCCGGGAGTTGCATGATCTCATGGTCGAAGGAACATGTATTTGACATTTAAGAAAGCAGTAGCAATAAACTGAACGATCATATGCTAAGCTAACGGATGGGTCTTGTCCATCACATCATTCTCCTAATGATGTGATCCCGTTGAAAGTGCAATCATGCCCTTACATCAAGTTTTGATGTTGATGACAATATACATGTAGGGGACTAACTATGTTCGTCAAGTAAATCTCAGGTGTTAGTCCCCGGATGACAAAGGTGTGTGGATCATGAACATATGGAGTTGATATTACTCAAGGAAGATGTCAGGGGGATGAACCCCGGGCAGGCAACGGAACCTGGATCCTTTTCAAAAACATCGGGGCCAGCTCCGCCCCTCAATCCAGCTTGCCCCTGGCCGGGTCCCTTGACCCGGCCAGGTCCCGCAACCTGGCCAAGTCCCGCAACCCGGCCAGGCCCGCTGGCGCACGCCAGCCGACCCCGCCAAAGCCAAGACTTCCCCAACAAGCAAGCGCCACCACGGCACACACCTCAACCCGGCCACGGGTTAGCTCCCGTCCCATCCGGGGCGTACGACGGATCAAGTCCCCGTAAGGAGACGAGCATGGCTACAGTGGTCCACCAATCCCGCTGACCGACAGGAACATGGCAACAATGGCCCACCTGCTCCGCTGGGCAGGGCCGGCATGGCTACAGTGCACCCCTCGTCTCGCTGACGCAAGCCGATGGCGACCAGGCAATGCGTCACTGTAGCCGAGCCGGCTCAACCACTCCGTGATGCACGACAAGACGGAGAACAGTGCCCCCTGGCGCACGGGGCCCGCGCCCGGAGAACCCGGTGTATCCTGGCACCCGGCGGGCCCCAGCACCGGCTTCCCAGACGCTGACATGCCGGCCCCGCGCCCATGTAATTTTACCATTGTAACCCTGGGGGTTGACCTATAAAACTCCCCAGGAGCCCTCCATGTACACGGGCGAACACTAGAGACATGCAGTCGACCATCAGTAGGATACACACATATGCAAGGAGAAGGAGCTGCCTGAGCCCTGGCCAGCTTTCCTTCCCCCTCCAAACAGCTCTAGGAGCAAGCTTGTAACCTTCACATATAAACCACGCTCGGCAGGACTAGGGGTGTTATCTCTCCGGAGAGCCCCGAACTTGGGTATGTCTTGCGTCCCTCGCTCGCTCATACCGACCTCGCCTCTGGAGCCCACCGGTGCCCTCGAGCCTATCCCTCTCTTTAGCCATCCTTTGGCATCTGCCGTGCGCCCACCACGACAGTTGGCGCCCACCATGGGGCAACTCGAGGTCCCGGCCAGAGACATGTTCCAAACAGGGCCCTTCATCGATTCCGGTGAGCGCATCGCGTGCTGCGCGTCCCCCGAGCCCATCGCACTAGCGGCCGACGTCATCGACACGCTCACCGCCTCCTTCGCCGCACTGCGCATCTCCGACGCGCCCGCGGCCGATGAGTACCCCAGCGGGGTGCTCGACGTCTTCGACTCACCCGTCCCCCTCGGCGACGACATCTCCGCCAGGGCGGCGGATCTTTGCGTCCGGGCAGAGGTATTCGCCACCAGCTCCGGCTCCTCTTCGTCTAGCAAAAAGGCCGTTGCTGCCAGGGCCACAGCAGAGCGCGCCAGCGTGGCCGACCCGCTGCGCTCCACGATGCAGAACCTCAGCATCCCCATCGCCACCGACATTGACGCGACCAACGCCGCGGAGGCCCGGGCCCAGCTCAAGGAGGAGCGCAAGCGCCTGCTGGACAGGGCCGAGACGCTCGCTGCCACGCAGCGCCGGCTGGAGTCCACCCAGTGGGAGCACGACGCCGCATACGGCTTCACTCCAACCGCTGCCGAGCCCAGCCGGGTTGCCGAGGTGCGGGCCCGTGGCACTTCCATCGGCCGAGCGCTGGGCGCAGTCCCGCCCGTCTACGACACCCTGGTCAAGAACATGCGCGCCGCGGAGGCGGCCACTGTTGGCCTGGAGCAGCTGCAGGGTGAGGAGCTGCAGGAGCGCCAGCGGCGCCTGAACGAGCTTCTCGGCGCCGCAAACGCACAGCAAAACCGCCTTGACCATCCCGCTGCGTCCGACTCGTGCCGCACCGGGGATCCCGAACGGCAGAACACGACGTCTTCCCCGCGCCCAAACGAAGCTCAGTCCGGCCAGACACGAGCCCGGAGTGCCCGCGCGACTGGAGATGGCTTGGGAAATGAGCCGGCTGCCGGGGACCGGCGTCAGCAAGACCCTCCTCCGCTGCCCGGCCGGCGTGGCAACCTGTACTCAGCCAACCCGGCGCCTCGCGGTCCCGTCGCGAGCCGGCTGGGCCCGTGCGCCATCGATGACGCTGATGCTTGCCATTGCCTTGACCAGCTTGCCCTCTCCTTTGAGCTGGAGGAAGACAACGCCGTCGGGCCGGCTTGTTTTGGCCCGCGCATCCGGGATGAACCCTTCCACAAAGGGTTCACGCTGCCCCGCGACACCCCCTAGTACAACGGCACCGTCAAGCCGGAGGACTGGCTCATCGACTACACCACCGCCATCGGCATCGCTGGTGGCAGCCGCTGCCTTGCCGTGCGCTACGCCCCGTTCATGCTCCTGGGTTCGGCCTGGACATGGCTCAATAGTCTGCCGGCCGGCAGCATCAACACATGGGTCAACTTCGAGCAGGCCTTCGTGCGCGACTTCATCGGCACCTACAAGCGTCCCGGTCGTCCCAGCCAGCTCGCCATGTGCGTGCAGGGGCCAGCTGAAACCGGCCGCGAGTACCTCACCCGCTGGACCGAGCTCCAGAACAGCTGCGAGGGCGTCCATGAGGTCCAGGCCATTCAGTACTTCGTGAGTGGCTACCGGGATGGCACCCTCCTCAAGCACAAGCTCCTACGCTCCGAGCCAACCACCATGGCCGCGCTCATGGTCATCGCGAACAAGTATGCCAACGCCGACACAACCATGAAGATCCAGGTGGTGCTGGATGAAGCCGACAAGGCAACGCCGGCACCACCCCCAAGCCGTCTGGCGAGAGCAGCCGCCCGCAGAACAACCAGTAGAACAATAAGCGCAAGGCCGATCAGCAAGCCCCACGCTACGACACCCGCCTTGTCGCGGCCGCCGAGCAGGCGCCCACGGCCGAGCCGGCCGGCAAGATGGCGTGGCAGCCTGCCATGAGCTTCGAGGAGATGCTCGACGCTCCCTACAATCACCATAGTGGCGCAAGGCCGTCCACGCACACGCTCCGGTAGTGCGCCATCACCAAGTGCATCATGAGGGGAGACATCCCGCCGCCTCTAGCTCCAGCTCCGGGCGCGGGGCAGCCGGCTCCGCCTCCTCCGCCCCCGCCCCCGGCAAACGGCGCGATGCGCGATGATGTTTTCCCCAACCAGAATGCGAGCTACATCGTCTTCACCAGCCTCGGTGACGACAAGCGTAGCGAGTGCCTGCTCCGGCAGGAGGTGAACACCGTCATCCCGGCTGTGCCGGAGTACATGCACTGGTCGGAGTGCCCGGTCAGCTGGACCCGGGAGGACCACCCGTCCGTCATGCCCAACCCGGGTGGCTACGCCCTCGTCCTCGACACCACCATAGTCGCTGCCAGGCGCACCTGCAAGTTCTCGCGGGTCCTCAGTGACGGCGGCAGCAGCATCAACATCCTCTACCGCGACACCATGACCAAGCTCGACCTCGAGGCCAAGGACCTAGAGCCATCCCGGACAGTGTTCCACGGCATCGTGCAGGGTCTCTCCTGCTCCCCCATCGGCCGGATTCAGCTCAACGTCCTCTTCAGCACAAGTGACCATTTCCGGCGTGAGCCGATCTGGTTCGAGGTGGCGGACCTGTCCAGCGCGTATCACGCGTTGCTAGGCCGACCTGCGCTCACCAAGTTCATGGCGGTCCCCCACTACGCCTACCTGAAGATGAAGATGCCGGGCCCCAAGGACCTCATCACCATCGTCGGCGATTACCGAAAGTCCCTAGAGTGCGCTCAAGCCGGCGCTAGATTGGCCAAGTTGCTGGTCATAGCTGAGGAGCGGCGCCAGCTCGACCGGATCATTGCGCTAGCCAATGAGACGCCGGCCGTGCCGGCTTCAGCCAAGGAGTCGGCCGGCGAGGCCTTGTTCCAACCGTCCAAGGAGACCAAGAGGGTCAAGCTGAACCCGGAAGACCCCAGCTACAGCAAGTACGTCATCGTAGGCACCCGCCTCGACATCAAATAGGAAGGCGAGCTTGTCGACTTCCTCCGTGAGAATCGGGATATCTTTGCATGGACCCCAAAGGACATGCCGGGAATTCCAAGGGAGTACGCCGAGCACAAACTACACATCCATAAGGACGCCAAGCCCGTCGGTCAACCCTTACGTCGCTTCTCAGAAGAGAAGAGAAGAACCATCGGTGAAGAGGTTGCCAAGCTACTCGCGGCCGGCTTCATCATGGAAGTATTCCACCCCGAGTGGCTAGCCAACCCGGTCCTCGTCCTGAAGAAGAACAACACCTGGCGCACATGCATAGACTACACAAGCCTGAACAAGGCCTGCCCCAAGGATCCTTTCGCTCTCCCGTGGATAGATCAAGTCATCTACTCCACCACCGACTGCAAGCTCCTGTCCTTCCTGGATGCTTACTCCGGCTATCATCAGATCAAGCTGGACCCGGCCGACGCCCTGAAGACGTCCTTCATCACGCCCTTCGGGGCATATTGCTACATCACCATGTCGTTCAGCTTTAAGAACGCCGGTGCCACCTTCCAGCGCTGCATGCAGAAATGACTGCTGGCGCAACTCGGCCGCAACATCCACGTCTATGTGGACGACATCGTGGTGAAGACCAAGCACCACCTCACGCTCCTTGGCGACCTTTGCCAATCTGCGCGAGTACCAGGTCAAGCTCAACCCAGAGAAGTGCGTCTTCGGCGTGCCGGCCGGAAAGCTGCTCGGGTTCCTCATCTCGGAGCGCATCATTGAGGCGAACCCGGAGAAGATCAAGGCCATCGAGCGCATGCGCAAGCCAACCCGGCTGCGAGATGTCCAGAAGTTCACCGGCTGCTTGGCCTCGGTCAGCCGGTTTCTTAGCCGGCTGGGCAAGAGGGTCTTGCCCCTATATCAGCTGATGAAGAAGACGTCGTCGTTCGAGTGGAACGACCAGGCGGATGAGGCATTCCGGGATCTCAAGCGCATGCTCTCCACCGCACCTGTCCTGGCGGCGCCGGCTGACAAGGAACCGCTGTTGCTATACATTGCCACCACCTCGTGATCGGTTAGCACGGTGCTAGTGGTCAAGCGACCAGAGAAGGGCAAGATCCAGTCTGTCCAGCGCCCAGTCTACTACTTGAGCGAGGTGCTCTCCGCCTCCAAGCAGAACTACCCGCACTACCAGAAGATGTGCTATGGCGTGTACTTCACCACCAAGAAGCTGAAGTAGTATTTCCAAGAACATGTCATCACCGTGGTCAGCACGGCCCCCATCGGCGAGATCATGGGCTACCGGGATGCCGCTGGCCGGGTTGCCAAATGGGCCATCGAGCTGGCCAGCCACACCATCCTCTACGAGCCCGGCACCACGATCAAGTCCCAGGCCCTGTCTGACTTCCTTGTCGACTGGACAGAGACCCAGTACCTGCCACCGCCGCCGGATTCGACGCATTGGCGCATGCACTTTCACGGCTCCAAGATGCGCTCCGGCTTGGGAGCCGGCATCGTGTTATCTTCCCCAAAAAGCGACCGGCTGCGGTACGCGCTCCAGATCCACTTCGCCGCCTCCAACAACATCGCCGAGTACGAAGCCCTTGTGCACGGCCTCTGGCTTGCCAAGGAACTCGGCATCTGGCGCATCTTATGCTACGGCGACTCGGATCTGGTGGTGCAGAAGTGTTTCGGCGACTGGGACGCCCGGGATGCCAACATGGCCAGTTACTGTTTCCTGGTCCAGCAGCTCTCCGGCAACTTCGATGGCTGTGAGTTCCTCCATGTCCCGCACGTGGAAAACGAAGCCGTCGACACGTCCGGCGTCTCCCTCGAGCACCTACACAAGCCGTCTGTCAAGCCGTCTCCGGATTCTGAGTCCATCTCCATCCCAGACGACCCCGCAGGGCCCCTCCCCAAATCAGTCCCGGGGGCTGCGGACCCCGACCCGGGGGCTGCGGATCCCGGCCCGGGGGCTGCCTTCTCCGACCCGGTGACCAACAAACCCAACCCGGGGGCTGCCCAACCCGGCTCGGGGGCTGCCGCTGCCAACCCGGCCGCCGCTATCTCCGACCCAGGGGCTGCTCAACCCGGCTCGAGGGCTGCCGCCCCAGAACCCGTCTTGGTGGCCGTCCTCACCGTGGTAACGGCTCCGTCTTGGGCCCAGCCGATCTCAGCGTTCCTGGAGAATGGAGTACTCCCCATGGACGAGACCGAGGCCCAGCAAGTGCAACGCCGGGCATCCGCCTACAGCATCATCAATAACGAGCTCGTCAAGCGCAGCGCGACAGGCGTGTTCCAGCATTGCGTCGAGCAAGACAAGGGCATAGAGATCCTCCTCGACATACATCAGGGCGAGTGCGGGCACCATGCCGCCTCCAGGTCCCTGGTGGCCAAGGCTTTTCGCCATGGTTTCTACTGGCCCACGGCCCTCAAAGACGCCGAGTCGCTCATCCTCAAGTGCGAGTGTTGCCAACGCTTCAGCAAGCGCAGCCACCAGCCGGCTTCGACCCTCCAAACCATCCCAATCACCTGGCCCTTTGCAGTGTGGGGGCTCGACATGGTAGACCCCTTCAAAACCACTCGGGGCAGCATGACGCATCTGCTGGTGGCGGTTGACAAGTTCACCAAGTGGATCGAGGCACGGCCGATCAAGAAGCTGGATGGGCCAATGGCCGTCCGGTTCATCAAAGATATCATGGTGCGCTACGGCATCCCGCACAGCATCATCACGGACAACGGCACCAACTTTGCCAAGGGCGCCCTGGCGCAATACTGCTCCATCTCCGGCATCTGGATTGACCTGGCCTCCGTAGCTCATCCTCAATCCAACGGCTAGTTCAAGTGGGCCAACGGCCTCATCCTATCCAGCATCAAGCCGCGGCTCATCGAGCCCCTCATCCGTTCACCCGGCAGCTGGCTTGACGAGTTGCTGGCCGTCCTCTGAAGTCTCCGGACAACGCCAAACCGATCGACCGGGTTCACCCCGTTCTTCCTCGTCTATGGAGCAGAAGCCGTCATCCCGACCGACGTCGAGTTCGACTAGCCGCGAGTCGTGATGTACACAGAAGCCCAAGCCAAGGAAGCCCGCGAAGACGGCGTCGACTTACTTGAAGAAGCACGCCTCCTAGCCCTTAGCCGATCCGCCATCTACCAGCAAGGCCTGCGGCATTACCACAGCAAAAAGATCAAGCTCCTCGCGTTCCGCGAGGGAGACCTCGTCCTCCGGCTTGTCCAGCAGCAAGCCGGCCAGCACAAGTTGGCTTCCCCATGGGAGGGCCCCTTCATCATCAGCAAAGCCCTGTGTGACTGCAACGCCTACTACCTCATCGACGCCCGCAAGCCGAACAAGCACAAGAAAGACACCGCCGGCGAAGAAACAAGCCGGCCCTGGAATGTAGAGCTCCTCCGCCCATTTTATAGTTAGCTGTATGCATGTATGTATCACTACCTTTTGTAATCTTATGAAAGACAATGGGACCCCCGAACGACACTCGGGGGCTACCTTTTCCTGCAAGTTATTGTGTTTTACACACCCTTGTAAATTTTCTTAAACCTCCACCACCGGGTTGGTGCGACCAACCCGGGGGCTCGGGGGCTGGCCGGCTTGGCCACAACCCGCCATCTTCCTTAGCGCATCTCGGCGTGTTCGAGTAGCCTAGGCCCTCCACTTCGCCCTACGCCGTAGTCCGGCTTCGGCTGTTGGCCGGCAAGAACTATGGGCAAAATCACCTACACGTCGCGAAACACTAAGTTGGGTCTGCTAGATTGGCCAACCCGGCCTCACCGCACTAAGTTGCCGCACGACCGGCTGCTCGCCAGCCAGCATCGCCGGCTGCCGCTAGCCGGCCCAGTGGGTGTTTCGCTCGCGATCAATATTCGAAGGGCCTAAGTACTGCACGCTCTTTCCAAGGACCAAACTCCTTGTCATAGACCGAAACCCGGCTGTTTGACTCGCGGGGGGGAGGCCCAAAGAAGGAGCAAGCAAGGAAAAAGGCTTAGAAAACAAAGAGCAAAAGCGCAAACATTCGCGAAAATATTTACATTACAGCAATATGGGCCCAAGGCCAGAGTTCATTACATTTCACCAACACACCCCAGTGGGTGGGTGGACCTGCTACCTAACAAAAGTATGAAAAAGAAAAGCAGGACGGCCTCGGCTTCAGACGGCTCCCGCGTCGAGTTGCGCAACCGCCGGCTCCTCCTTCGTGGCCTCCGGGTCCATCGAGGCGCCGGTATCGGCCAACCCGGCGTCTTCATCCGCGTAGGGGCCTGACTCCTCGGAGCTGCCCGACGGGTCATCAAGCAGCAAGTCAAAATTGTCAGGCGGCACCACCTCGCCGTCTTTGGTCCGCTCTACCTGGAACTCGTCATGCAAAGCAAACGAGGCCAGGTAGCTGGCCCGGGCGGCGATCCGGCCCGCCTCCGCCTGTAGCTGGGGCTCCGCGCCGGCTCGCTGAGCTACCAGCTGGTCCAGCGCCAGGTCCGGGTACCAAGACATAATGAACCTCAGCGCCGGCACGGGTAGCAGAAGCGCGCCACGCGTAAAGCCGCGCCGGCCCTGCCTCCAGCCACCGCGCCAGTCGTGTGAAGCTGCTGGGCACAACGGCGCCAGGCCAAAGGGCCGTCGTCATCCCCACGCCGGCTCTGGTTACCCGCGCCATTTGCTCACCCAAGACCTGCAGGCAGGCCTCGGCGGCCTGCATGATCTCCGAGAAGCTCCAGGCGACATTCAGGTTAAGCCCAGCACCCGGGTTCCCCTGAGGCGACCGCTGAGCTCGAACGGCCTCCTCCGCCGTCCCCTGTGTTTCTGGAAAGCATTCTGTCGAACAGAAAAGCAAGACAGTTAGCGACGGAAAAGCAAAGCCGGCTTCACAACCCGGCGAAGTCCAGAAAAAAGCACTTACTCGCGAAGGCCTCGTCCAGATGATGCGCTTCAAGCAATGTACCGTGCCACTCCAAGTCCCTGGCACGGTTGCACACCTCGAGCACCTTCTCCAGCTCGACACCCTTGTCGACGGCCGCCTTCCGCTCGGTGTCCTTAGCAGCGGCCGCCTTCACGTACTCCTCCTTAAGGTGAAGGAGCTCCGCGTGGTGGGCGTCCGCCGCCTTGACGGCCTCCGCCTTCAAGCGCTCCACCTCGGCCTGGAGCTGGCCCTTGTCGTCAGCCAGCTGATCGCGCTGCTGGCCGATTTCGGCGAGCACCCGCTGGGCCTCTGCCACCTTGGCCACCTCCGCCTTGAGGCGCTCTACTTCGGCCTACAGCCGGCTCTTGTCGCCAGCCAGCTGCTCTCGCTGCTTGCGGCTTCGGCAAGCGCCTGCTGGGCCTCCGCCACCTTGGCGGCTTCCGCCCTCAGCCGCTCCACCTCGACCCAGAGCTGGCCAGCGTCGGCAGCCGCCTGGTCATGTTGTCGACCGGCTTCGTCCAGCCGGGTCTGCAGGTCCGACACCTCGGCCGTGGCGGCTGCACGGCAAACACTCGAAGTTAAGACCATGAAAGAAAGGACAAGAACACTTTGAAGATTCGACCCAACTACTACGTAGTTGGCCCGAATCTCGGTGGCTACACCCAGTGTGTGCGCTAGCGCGCCCCCACTAAGAGCACGCGAAGCATACCTTCGGCAAGGCGGAGCGCCTCCTCCTTGGTGGCAAGCTGCGCCAGGACCTGCTGATGCTTCTCCAAAAGTCGGTTGTAGACGCCGACTCAGAGGGCATCCAGGTGCTGAGGAGAAACAAGAGTTAGCACGAGAAGCTCTTTAAGATTCAACCCAACTACTACGTAGTTGGCCTAAATCTCGGGGGCTACACCTAGTGGGTGCGCTGGCGCGCCCCCACTAAGAGCTACAGAGGAAAAAATTAAAGAAAGAAGCCTTACAAAGACGGAGCGCTCCAGCTCCCGCGCCTGCTCCATCTCGGATTGGGCGAAGGCCTGAACCCGGTCCGCGCGCCCGCGGAGATGCCGGCGCATGGTGTCCATCGACGCCTCCTCCTGTGTTAGTGGCCCGAAGGCGGCTCGCCTAGGCCCGGTGGCAGGACGGCTTCCCGGCGCCACTAGCGGCTGCCTGATCGCCAAGGCATGCTCGCCCCCCGCCGTCTCCTCTGCGGCCGGTCCCGATTCCGGCGTCTGCTCTTACTTTGCATATGGGTGTTCTATCTAAAACGTTTGTGAGGAAGAGCTGCACAAATCCTGCTCGGCACATTTTTCCTTAGCTTATTGGGGAAGCTGTCGGTTTGCATACGGGTGTTCTATCTAAAACGTTTGCGATCAAGAGCTGCACAAATCCTACTCGGCACATTTTCCCTTGGCTTCCTGGGGAAGCTGTCGGTTTGCATACGGGTGTTCTATCTAAAACGTTTGCGATGAGTGTTTTATATTTAAAAACCATTGACGTGAATGGTTAACAGAATGCACACGATTTAAATTATACAACCGTTTGAGATGTTAAAGTGGCAGCTATTTGTTTCAAAATGCCTTTGTTGGCTGTTATTCGAGTGCGCCTTCTCTCAAAATGGACACGTAAAATACCACAGCTTGTTGGGTGCCATTCCATGATAGCATGCCAAGTTTCATGAATTTGAGACGAGTTTTGGATTTACTAGAATTTAAAAACAAAGTATCTCAATGTTTTGCCGGCAATCAACAGTGCCCTGGTGTTTGAAATTCATTCCCATTTCTTGCATGGGACCTAAGCATGCACCCAAGGACACACATTTGATATGTCAACCCATTTTTCTGCATTGGAGCATGTGCATGTAGTTCAAATTTGAATTATGCACATAAAATGCCTAGAAAACTCAGTTAATGTATACAAATGTCGAAACGAACCCCGAAATTGCAAATTTTTACACAACACTCCTGTTGCTCTATGTTGCCACTAGGAAAAAAATTTGGAAACAGGAAGAGGCAACGAATATCGTTTCATCCACCAAGGAGGCACATTCCCTGCCGGAACCATGAGGCTTGTTGTCAGAAGCTCTGGTATCTGAGAAGCTTATACCCAAACCTTCCCCAAATGGGACAAAAAATTACCACAGCATGTTGATGCCGTTCCATGATAGCATGCCAAGTTTCATGAATTTCAGACGAGTTTTGGATTTACTAGAATTTAAAAACCATGTGTCTCAATGTTTGCGGCCGAGCGACGGTGGCAAGGTGTTCGACATTCATTCCCATTTCTGCATGGGACCTAAGCATGCAACCAAGGACACAGATTTGATTTTTCAACCAATTTATATGCACTGGAGCATGTGCCTGTAGTTCAAATTTGAATTATGCACATAAATGCATAGAAAACTCAGTTAATATATAAAAATGTCTAAATGAACCCCAAAAATTTCCAAAATTTAACACAACACTCCTGTTGTTCTATGTTGACACTAGAAAAAAATTTGAAATCAGAAAGATACAACGGATATCATTTTGTCCAGAAAGGTGAAACGTTCCCTACCGTAACCATGAGGCTTGTTGTGAGAAGCTCTGGTTTGTGAGAAGCTTATAACCCAACCTGCCCCAAATGGGAAAATATTTTTACCATGGCATGTTGATGCCGTTCCATGATAGCATCTCAAGTTTTATAAATTTCAGACACATTTTTGATTTACTAGAATTTAAAAACCATATATCTCAATGTTAGTGGCCGAGCGACGGTGGCAAGGTGTTTGACATTCATTCCCATTTCTTGCATGGGACCTAAGCATGCAACCAAGTACACACATTTGAATTTTGAACCCATTTATATGCACTGGAGCATGTGCATGTAGTTCAAATTTGAATTATGCACATAAATGCATAGAAAACTCAGTTAATGTATAAAAATGTCCAAGCGAACCACGAAAAATCCCAAAAATTGACACAACACTCTTGTTGTTCTATGTTGACACTAGAAAATTTTGAAAGCAAGAAGAGGCAACGAATATTGTTTCGTACACAAAGGTGGCACGTTCCCTACCGAAACCATGAGGCTTGTTGTGAGAAGCTTATACCCAAACCTGCCCCAAATGGGACAATATTTTTACCAGGGCACGTTGATGCCGTTCCATGATATCATGTCAAGTTTCATGAATTTCAGACGAGTTTTCTATTTACTAGAATTTTAAAACCATGTATCTCAATGTTAGCGGCCGAGCGACAGTGTCAAGGTGTTTGACATTCATTCTTATTTCTTGCATGTGACCTAAGCATGCAACCAAGGACACACATTTGATTTTTCAACCCATTTTTATGCACTGGAGCATGTGCATGTAGTTCAAATTTGAATTATGCACATAAATGCCTAGAAAACTCAGTTAATGTATAAAAATGTCCAAACGACCCCCAAAAAATTCCAAAATTTAACATGACACTCCTGTTGTTCTATGTTGACACCAGAAAAAAAATTGAAAGCAAGAAGAGGCGACGAATATCATTTTGTCCACAAAGGTGACACGTTTCCCTACCGGAACCATGAGGCTTCTTGTGAGAAGCTCTGGTTTGTGAGAAGCTTATACCATAACCTGCCCCAAATGGGACAATACTTTTTACCCCAGCATGTTGATGCCATTCCATGATAGCATGACAAGGTTCATGAATTTCAGATGAGTTTTGGATTTACTAGAATTACAAAAGCAAGTACCTCAACGTTTGCCGGAGAGCCACGGTGTCGTGGTGTTTGAAATTCATCCCCATCTCTTGCATGGGACATAAGCATCAACCCATTGGCACATATATGATTTTACAACCCATTTTTGTGCACTGGAGCATGTGCATGTAGTTTAATTTTGAATTGTGCACCTGGAATGCCTAGAAAACCAAGTTAATGTATAAAAATGTCCAAACGAACCCTGAATAATTCCAATTTTTTTGACGACACACCTATAGTTGCATGTTCACTGCAGATAAAAGTTCTAGCAATTCAAATACCCTCCTTTGCCGCTGTGAACCCATTATGTAATTCAAATCAAGACGAAAAATCAAGTAGACCACACACAGTTTATTATCACCAACCATGTGAGATGCCGTACAAAATATCTTGGAGCACCGTCCGAGTATAGTACGCATATGGCTTACGCGAGAAGGTGTGTTGGCTATAGTCCATAGCCGCCATGTCAAGCACACTAGCTCGCTTCCCAAATATCATTTCACTGTTCAATCATCGCCCGTGAAAGATGGGGGCGTGGACCTGTGTCGTGAGGGCATCTTCGGCGGCCCACTCCGGCAAGAGCGCGGCCACAGCCGCCATGCGCGTGCTAACAAGCTGCGTCAGCGCGGCCGCAATCTGCGACCGGGCGGCCAAGGCAGCCCAAACGGCCGCTGTTGCTTCTCAGGTGGCGGCAGCAACATCTGCCTTGGGGATAGCAACTGACGAGAGAGGCACATCAGCTGTCTGTTCTGCAGCGGCGGCCTTAACCCTGATGGAGGCCGCCCACGACCATGTCGAGGCCGCCCACGCCCAGCTCATGGCAATCACCGCACAAATCGAACAAAGCTTCTCCGACAACGGTCGGCAACCCACAGCCGAAGAGTTGGCAATCGCCGAGAGCGTTCGAGCAGCCGTTTATTCCTTCGTGGCATACCTTGCCACGACGGAGGCCGTCCAAGCCCAGATCGCGGCCGCCCACGCCCAGCTCGTGGCGGCCTTTTCCAAAGAGATGGCGGACGCGGATGGCGAGATGCTTGCCGAGTATGGTGCGATTGATGCCATGGAGCCCCTTCCCCAGGAGATCGTTGGGCGCGAGCTGGACATGGAGGAGGCGGTGGAGATCGACGAGCGCCAGCTGGAGTAGTGCTCTTTGTTTAATTTAGAGCACCGATCTTTAATTTGTTAGGTTAATGTTTAGGTCAGCTAGCTCTGCTTAATTGTTGAACTTGCTCGATTAAGAAGTGTGGGTGTGATGTAGGCTCCTTTGTGTACCCAAATTATGCAATGACGTGGATGACCACTTTAACCAGGGATACTCAGACCAAAATTTGCACATTCAAACTCATCACACACGGGGTAAGCTATATGAATGGTTTGTGATGTTCACATATCATACACAGTGCTAAATAAGGGACCATGTCTGATAACACTTTGCGCGCCAGTTTTTTCGCTGCACCGATCCAAAATTTTCGGCTTCCGCGGAAATATCAACCTCCCCGCCCCCTCCTCCTTACCAAAAGCCACATTTCCCCTGTTTCCTCCTTCCTTTCCAAGTTGAAACCTTCACTCCTTGCTTGCAGCGCCGCCTCCTCGCCGGCGACCCTCCTTCACGCTGCTCGGCCTCATCGATCCAGGCAGGTAATCCACACCCAACCCCCATCCTCCTCCTCCTTCCACATCCCACATGCCCCAAACACCGGCATGACACCTTCCACCCAAATCACCGACCCCTCCCCAAAATAAGCGCCGCCCTAAGCCATGGTGCACGTAGTATAGCTAGGAGCTCAAGGGGCATTTGGCAGCGGAGAAGCAAATCGCGGCCGCACGCGCGGATGAGGTCGCGATGGCTGCCATTCGTGTTGACCCCCAGATCTTGGAGGAGCACCTCATCATCGACGCCTCGCACGGCGACGCCGCGACGCGGTTGGCTACTTTAAATGACAGTTCGTGGTGTTTTCTCGAGGCCACCGTCGGTGCCTTCAAACGAAGACTATGAGGTGTTTTCTCAGCGTGCCCGTGCTTACCTCAACTCGAGAGCCAGCAAGTTGGTGCCCGGAGCGGCTCAGGCAACTCACCACTACAACGAGGGCACCCACGATGTGGAGACCTCGCCCTCTTCCATGTCCAAGGAGCCAATCATCATCGATATATCTGACGATGAGGAGGAGCTTGTCTTATTAGCTCACTATAAGGACCTATGTTCAGTTTGCTAGCTACGCCAGTTAAGGATGCTCAGTTTACCCGTTGCATGTGCTGCTCCTGCCTTTCCTTAACAAATTCTAGTGAATTTTCCTATCTACTTTTACCATGCAATCTGTTGCTCTAGTGTATATGTTCTATATGTCATGCAATGTGGTGCTCACTTATTAACTGTTTGGTTAATTAGTTGTCGTGTTCAGTTAACTGTTTGGTTCAATTCTACAAATGTGATGTTCAATTCTTCAGGGTGCAATTTTGTATTGTCTTCCATGTGAGAAATAAATCAAATTTATCTTTACAAAATACATGAGAAACAAATACAATTGCTATATTTCCAAGTTGTCAAGCATGCTTGGTTTGGTTAACTGTCTGATCTTCTAGTATGTTATATATTGTGCAATGTGATGCTCAGTTAACGTTTGGTTCATTTGTTGTGGTGTTTAGTTAATTGTTTGGTTCAATTCTGCAATGCGATGTTCGCTTGTTGTGGGTGCATTTTGTTATTGTATACCATGTGAGAAATAAATCGAATTTTGTTGTACTAAATACATGAGAAACAAATACAATTGCTATATTTTCAAGTTGTTAAGCATGCTTGGTTTGGTTAACTGTTTGATCTTCTATTAGGAGTATGTTATATTGTGCAATGTGGTGCTCAGTTAATGTTTGGTTCATTTGTTGTGGTGTTTAGTTAACTGCTTGGTGCAATTCTGCAATGCGATGTCCAATTGATGTGGGTAGAATTTTGTATTGTTGTGCATGTGAGGAGTAAATCGAATTTGGCTGCACTTAATACATGAGCAACATATACAATTGCTATAGTTCCTAGTTCTTAATCATGCTTGGTTTGGATAAATGGGTTTTCCATGTGGCTTGAATTAATCTGATGAATCTGCAATGTGCTTATTTTTCATCAACATTTTTTACTTATAGCATGCGAACCCTCACTTAACCTAATGACTAACTACCTTATATGTGTTGCAGGGAAACAATGGGAAGCACTGAGGTTTACAATCGTGGTTTGCACATGCATGGTCCTTTGTCTAATAGCACATTATTGTGCAATTGCAGGAACCATTCTAATATTTAGGTTTTTAACAATTTGGTCTTGCACATGTTGGTCCTGCTGTCAGAGGTTTTGACCCACTGTTCGACCCTTTTTGCATATGGGGAAATGAGTTGTCCATGAATATCAGTCAAGTCAAGAAACTCAGAAAGATTGTTAGGATAAAGAAATTAGCGACAAAAAACAACAAGATCTTTGTCTACACAATCAAGAAGACATCAGTTCAATACAGGATGGTACTAACTATTATACCTTGGCTTTTTTATTCCTTTGCCCCATTTCCAATCTAGAGAAGATATTTATGCACACCCTTGTTTTCAGGCCTTTCCAAAGCAGTTCACTGATGATTACCTCTCAAACCACCTGTATGGTTAGGAGGCAAGGAAGGTATTCATACAACACCCACGGTTCAATATTGAAGTGTTCCTGAAGAGGACGAAGGATGGACGGTCAATCATCCATAGGCACTGGTCTAAAGTTGCAAAGACCTTCAACATCAAAGAAGGCTCAATATTCGCCTTCCGCTTCAGCAGTTTTCCAGATGAGATTCATCTGTCTATGTACCTTCTATGATGCTAATTTCAAGGGTTATAGATGTTGCATGTGAAACTTGGTGCTGGTGCAGTTGTGTAATGGGGTAGCTGAGTGCTGAAGCTATATGATGTTGTACTCTGATGTATTTCAATTATGAAATCCTGCTTCCTTAATACGAAAATGAAATATATTATGTGCTTAATATGAAATGTCAATTAGATTAATAAATGGATTATTAATAATAGGACAGTTAGCCTGCTAATGGCCAATTAGCAGGCTAATTGGGTTTTTTCTATTACAAACGGTTATTGAGAAAACACCGTGGGCAATGATCTCAGACAACGCACACAGTTTCTAGGAATAAAATGTGTTGGATCAATGAACAATCACACACGACTTCCTCTTAAAAATTGTTTGCGTTAGGTCACCTTGCGCAAACGTTTACCACATAAAGTGTGTGTGATGGACAGCCTATGCCACACAGTTTCTTCTATGCACCGTGTGTGATGCATTCAATAATGCAAACGATAAATTTGTTAATATCGTCTGCAATGGCAACGCTATCACAAACGATTTAATGGGGAAAATTGTTTGTCATGTACCTGTGAACGGAAACATTTTCCTTGGACTGACTGTGTGGAATATATACGCGAACGGAAACATACTTCTTGGATTAACTGTGTGGGATGTACATACTAACGAAAACGTATTCCTTGGATTGACTATGTGGAATGTACATAAAATGGAAACGTTTAGCCGGGACTGACTGTGTGGGATGTACTTACAACTAGAAATGATTTGGCCTGTATAATTGTATTTTTTTAGCACAACTATATGTATAATTGTATTTGATCGCCCGCACGTCACACACGATCTTATTTTGCCGAGCGTGTGTTTCTGGAGGGCCTATCCCCGATGGTTTCTGGGTCGTGTGGGAAGGACCCCCCTATCGCACACATTCACTAGGCAACGGTTCAAAATGCCGTTGCGGAAAGGGGTTAAAAACCGTTTGTATAGCACCTCCCTGTACAAGTGAATGGTCATCTACAAGCCGGCCGGCAGTTGCGAGCTGGCGGCATGATGTGAAACTACGTCGCGTTGCACATCACACGGTGGCCGAACAATCTTTCACGACGCTGCGTAGAGAGCGGCCGTGTGCTACTACCTCCGTCCTAGTTTATTAGTCCCCTTTATATTATGTACCAAATTTTGACCTTAAATTTAACTAAAAAATGTTAATGCATGTTCTAAAAAATAATATAATTGGAAACTATGTTCAAATACGAATCCAACGATATAATTTTTGGTAACATACATTCATATTTTATTAGTTAAATCTCTAGTCAAAATTTGGCACAAAATACAAAGAGGGCATATAAACCAGGACGGAGGTAGTAGGTAATTAAATCGCAAATGTTTCTTTTTTTAACCATATGTGTACGTGTCATTTCGTCCTCCTCTTGCATGTCTTGTCACCCAACTGCCGCAGACGGATTCAAGCGCAAGCTTGAGCACAGCACAGGCGTTCTTTTGGCCAAACGGTGGCTCGAAGTGACTCCAATGAATCGTGGGTGAACCCGTTCCCGCGCAACTGCGTAGGTTCCCGCGCACTGTTGTGCAAGCTTCCCGCCCGACTCGGCGAAATCCCCCAAAACCTCAATGCTTACCGGCCTGCTATATAAACCCTCACGGTCGGTGAGTCCTGCGTCGCATTTTCCCCTCCCTCCACGTAGCTTATCTCATCTGCTTCTCTCACAATCGCCAATGGCACCGGTCCGTCGCCGTCGCTCAGCCACTCCGCCGTCATCAGAGGACAGCTCCAGCTGGGAGGCTACACCGCGGTGGTGGCACAGTCCCCTGCATCGTGTACTGCGCGTGGCATCCCTGTTGGGTGTACGCACAACACCCACCACCATTGTCGCCATGCCCCGGAAGGCATCCCCTCTTTCTTCTAACGACCATCGGTATTTTACTTGGAGCCATATTTTTATTCGTCACATATCACGAGTTTTGCTTGGAGCGTCTTGTATTATATGAGTCTTTGCTTGTTTTGCTTTTTGTTTTGTCACAAGTATCCTTGCTGGACACACCTATTTGAGAGAGCCAAAATTATGCTATGATTTGTTAGAATTGCTCTTTATGCTTCACTTAAATATTTTGAGCTACGGAATTGCTCTAGTGCTTCACTTATATCTTTTTTAGCACAGTGTGCTTTAATATGTTTGGAGAAATACTCTCATGCTTCACTTAGATTTATTTGAGAGTTAGTAAATTTTTAAAGAAATTCTCTCATGCTTCACTTATATTATTTTGAGAGATGAAAATTTTTTATGCTCATGTTCTTCACTTAAATTTATTTTGAGCTTGTCAAAAGCAATGGCAATATATGAAACTAGTCCCAAAGTGATAGATATTCAAGAGGGATATAATAAAAACTTTCATGAAGATCACTGGACAAAATAAACTTGATTCTTTGTAATAGTTTTGAGATATGATGATAGTAATATGTGAGTCATGTTGGTGAGTAATTATGCTTTAGTAAGAATATGGTGTTAAGGTTTGTGACTCCCTATGCAAGCAAAAAAGTCAATAGTTATGCAATGAAATTACATCCTACTTGTGGTGCATTATTCGGTGTTAGTTATGCTTAATGCTCGCTTATGTGATTTTTTGTTTCTTGGTTGGTTGCTTCTCAATCTTTTGCTAGCCTCCACTTGTACTAAGTAGAAATACTACTTGTGCATCCAAAATCTTTAAACCCAATTTTGCCACATGAGTCCACAATACCTACCTATATGCGGTATTCCCGTGCCATTCTAAGCAAATTTGTATGTGCCATCCCTAATTTTCAAAATGAATTTCCTTTTTGTGTGCTCGTACTGCTCATGAAGCGGCAGGGGGTGGCCAATATTTTCCATGCTACATGTGTTATTCTCAAGATGAGTGTTTATTCACTTGTCATTGCACGAGAGTACGGCGGTAATAGGGGTGCCTAGTCCTGAAATGAAAAAGAAATTTACTTTATGTTGTGAAATAATAAATTCCTTGGAAAGTGTTGGTATGGACGGTACCCATTGATACGGCTAGCCGTGGAGTGCGAAAGAATGGTTCAAAAAGGTACAAACTTTATTTTCTATTTGGGAACAACCTATGATATATCTAGCATGGAAAGTGTTGGGAATTACTCGGTCATTTTCGTTGACGGGAAAAGTATACCTCTCAAAAAAAAATCTCTCAATTTAAGCCTTGAGCTCTGGCACCTCTACAAATCCCTACTTCCCTCTGCGAAGGGCCTATCTATTTACTTTATGCAATTTTTATTTTTATTTTGAGTCTCCATCTTCTCTTATAAAGCACCAACTAAGGGGCACTATGATCATACTTGAGCATTGGATGTAGCTAATATGCGAGTGTGTTTCATGAATGGATCAATGATTGAGCATGATGGGCTAGGGATAGCTTTCTTTAGTGTTGATATTTTGAAATACATGGTTGCTTGTTGATATGCTTGAGTATTGAAATCTTCATGTCAAACCTAGACTATTGCTTCGAACCATATAAAAGTCCAAATGTCCATGCTACAAAAGAAAAGAATATGTGATGAACATGTTAGGCAGCATTCCACATCAAAAATTCTGTTGTTATCATTTACTTCCTCGAGGACGAGCAGGAATTAAGCTTGGGGATGTTGATACGTTTCCAAGGTATCTATAATTTTTGATTGTTTCATGTTGTTATATTATCATTCTTAGATGTTTTACAATCATTTTATAGCAACTTTATATCATTTTTTTGGACTAATCTATTAACATAGTGCCCAGTGCTAGTTGATGTTTTTTGCTTGTTTATTACTTCGCAGAATATCAGCACCAAATGGAGTCCAAACGCAGCGAAACTTTTTGGAGATTTTTTTTGGACCAGAAGACACCCAGTGGGCCAAAGAAGTACCAGAGGGGAGGCCTGAGGGGAGCACAACCCACCAGGGCGCGCTAGGAGGCACAGGTGTGCCCAGGGTGGTTGTGCCCACCTCGGAGCCCCCCTGCACCGCCTCTTTGCCCTATAAATTCCCAAATATTCCAGAAACCCTAGGGGAGTCGACGAAACACAATTCCAGCCGCCGCAAGTTCCAGAACCACGAGATCCAATCTAGACACCATCACGGAGGGGTTCATCATCCTCATTGGTGCCTCTCCGATGATGCGTGAGTATTCCACCATAGACCTACGGGTCCGTAGGTAGTAGCTAGATGGCTTCTTCTCTCTCTTTGATTCTCAATACAATGGTCTCTTGGAGATCTATTAGATGTAACTCTTTTTGCGGTGTGTTTGTTGGGATCCGATGAACTTTGAGCTTATGATCAGATCTATATCCATGAAAGTTATTTGAGTTTTCTTTGATCTCTTATATGCATGACTACTTATAGCCTCATATTTCTTCTTCAAATCTTTGGTTTAGTTAGGCCAACTAGATCAATTTTTCTTGCCATGGGAAGAGGTGCTTTGTGATGGGTTCGATCTTGCGGTGTTCTTTCCCATTGACAGAAGGGGCAGCAAGACACGCATGTATCGTTGCTATTAAGGATAACAAGATGGGGGCTATTCCTACATGAATAGATCTCGTCTACATCATGTCATCGTTCTTATTGCATTAATACTCCGTCTCTCCATGAACTTAATACACTAGATGCATGCTGGATAGCGGTCGATGTATGGAGTAACAGTAGTAGATGCAGGCAAGAGTCGGTCTACTAATCTTGGACGTGATGCCTATATAATGATCATTGCCTGGATATCATCATAATTATTCGATCTTCTATCAATTGCCCAACAGTAATTTGTTTACCCATCGTATGCTATTTTCTCGAGAGAAGCCACTAGTGAAATCTACGGCCCCGGGTCTATTCTTTATCATATTTGCTTCGAGATCTATTTTTATTCGCTTTTATTTTCAGATCTATTATTCCAAAAACCCAAAAATACCTTGCTGCACTTTTTTATTACTTATTTTATTTTGCGTTTTGTCGAGAGCTATTTATCCAATCTATCACAAATATTCTCTCGTCAACTTGCCAATTTCTGGCGCCATTACCCAGGAGGGATTGACAACCCCTCTTACGCGTTGGGTTGCAAGCATTTGTTCTTTGTGTGCATGTACTGTTTGCATAGTGTTACTTGGTTCTCCTACTGGATTGATACCTTGGTTTCATAACTGAGGGAAATACCTACCGTAGCTGTACTGCATCATCCCTTCCTCTTTGGGGAAATACCGACGCAGTTTCAAGCGACATCAACACCCAAGGACACACATTTGGTTTTTCAACCTATTTTGGTCACTGGAGCATTTGCCTGTAGTTCAAATTTGAATTATGGACATAAAAAGCCTAGAAAACTCAGTTAATGTGTAAAAATGTCCAAATGATCCCTCAAAAATTCCATATTTTAACACAACACTCCTGTTGGTGTATGTTGCCACTAGAAAAAAATTGAAAGCAAGAAGAGTCAATGAATATCGTTTCATCTAGAAAGGTGACACGTTCCCTATCGGAACCATGAGGCTTCTTGTGAGAAGCATATACCAAAACCTGCCCCAAATGGGACATTTTTTTTACCACAGCATGTTGGTGCCATTCCAAGATAGCATGTCAAGTTTCATGAATTTCAGACGAGTTTTGGATCTACTAGAATTTCAAAACCAAGCATCTCAACGTTTGTCGGCGAGCCACGGTGCCGACGTGTTTGAAATTCACTCCCATTTCTTGCATGGGAACTAAGCATCCACCCATGGACACATATCTAATTTTGCGACCCATTTTGGTGCACCGGAGCATGTGTAGGTAGTTTAATTTTAAATTATGCACCTTAAATGCCTAGAAAACTCAGTTAGTGTATACAAATGTCCAAACAAACTGTGAATAATTCCATTTTTTTTACGACACTCCTATAGTTGCATGTTTACTGAAGATAAAAGTTCTAGCAATTCAAACACCCTCCTTTGCCGCTGTGACCCCATTATGTATTTCAAATCAAGATGAAAAATCAAGTACATCACACACAGTTTATTATCACCAACCGTATGAGATGCAGTACAAAATATCTTGGAGCACCGTCATAGTATAAGGCTTACGCGTGAAGGTTCATCCACTACAGTCCACAGTCGGCGCGTCAAGCACACTAGCTCGCTCCCCAAATATCATTTCATTGTTCAATCATCATTGGTCAGAGATGGGGATGTGGACCCGCGTCGTGAGGGTAACTTCGGCGGCCCACTCCGGCGAGAGCACGGCCGCAGCCTCCACGAGCGTGCTAACAACCTGCATGAGCGCGGCCACAATCTTCGACCGGGCGGCAGCGGTAGACCAAACAGCCGCTGTTGCAGCTCAGATGGCGGTAGCAACATCCGCGACAAGGATAGCAACTGGCGAGAGCGGCACAACAGTTGTCCGTTCTGAAGTGGCCGCCTTAGCCTTGATGGAGGCCGCCCACGACCATGTCGAGGCCGTCCATGCCCGGCTCCTGGCGGTCACCGCACAAATCGCACGAAGCTTCTCCGACAACGGTCGGCAACACACGGTCGAAGAGTTGGCAATCGCCAAGAGCGTTCGAGCGGTCGTCCGTTCGTTCGCGGCATACCTTGCCAGGATGGAGCCCATCAAAGTCCAGACTGCGGCCGCCCCCACCTAGCTTGTGGTGGTCTTTTCCAAAGAGATGGCGGATGCGGATGGCGAGATGCTTGCCGGGTATAGTGTGATGGATGCCATGGAGTCCCTTCCCCAAGAGATCGTCGGGCGCGAGCTGGACATGGTGGAGGCGGCGGAGATCGACGAGCGCCAGCCGGAGTAGTACTCTTTGTTTAGAGTGCTGGCCTTTGGTTAGAGTAATGTTTAGGTCAGCTAGCTTTGTTTAATTGCTAAACTTGATCGATTAAGAAGTGTGGGTGTGTTGTAGGCTCTTTTGTGTACCCAAATTATGCAATGACGTGGATGACGACTGTAACCAGGGAAATTCGGACCAAAATTTGCACATTTGAACTCATCACACACGGGGTAAGATATATTAATCATTTGTGATGTTCACATATCATACACAGGGCTAAATAAGGGACCGTGTCTGATGACGCTTTGCGTGCCAGTTTTATGCTCCATCGAGCCAAACTTTTTGGCTTTCGCAAAAATATATACCTCCCCCGCCCCCCTCCTGAGAAAAAGCCAAATTTCCCATGTTTCCGCCTTCCTTTCCAAGTTCAAACCTTCACTGCTTGCTTGATGCGCCGCCTCCTCGCCGGCGATGCTCCTTCCCGCTGCTAGGCCTCATCGATCTAGGCAAGTAATCCACACCTGACCCCCATCCTCCTCCTTCTACATCCCACATGCCCCGACCGCCGGCGCGACACCTTCCACCCAAATCACTGATCCATCCTCCAAATAAGCGCTGCCCTAAGCCATGGTGCATGCAGTATAGCCAGGAGCTCAAGGAGCATTTGGCAACGGAGAAGCAAATCGCGGCTGCACGCGCGGATGAGGTCGCGATGGCTGCCATTCGTGCAGACCCCTAGATCTTGGAGGAGCACCTCGCCGTCGAGGCCACCTTCAATGCCTCGCACGCCGATGCCGCCACATGGTTGGCTGCTTTAAATGACAGTTCGTGGCACTTTCTCGAGGCCACCATCGATGCCTTCGACGAAGACTATGAGATTTTTTTCTCAACATGCCCGTGCTTACCTCAACTCGAGAGCAAGAAGGTTGGTGCTCGGAGCGGCTCAGGCAACTCACCACTACGAGGAGGGCACCCACGATGTGGAGGCCTTGCCCTCTTCCAAGTCCAAGGAGCCAATCATCATCGATATCTCCGATGATGAGGAGTAGCTTGTCTTATTAGCTCACTATAAGTACATATGTTCAGCTAGCTAGCTACGCCGGTTAAGCATGTTTGATTTACCTATTGCATGTGCTGCTCCTGCCTTTCCTTAACAAATTCTAGTGAATTGTCCTATGTACTGTTACCATGCAATCTGATCCTCTAGTATATATGTTCTATATGTCGTGCAATGTGGTGCTCACTTATTAACTATTTGGTTAATTTGTTGTCTTGTTCAGTTAACTATTTGGTTCTGTTCTGCAATGTGATGTTCAATTCTTGTGGGTTCAATTTTGTATTGTCTTGCATGTGAGAAATAACTCGAATTTGGCTGGACAAAATACATGTGAAACAAATACAATTGCTATATTTCCAAGTTGTTAAGCATGCTTGGTTTGGTTAACTGTCTGATCTTCTAGTATGTTATATATTATGCAATGTGGTGCTTGGTTAATGTTTGGTTCATTTGTTGTGGTGTTTAGTTAACTGTTTGGTTCAATTCTGCAATGCGATGTTCAATTGTTGTGGGTGCAATTTTGTATTGTCTTCCATGTGAGAAATAAATCAAATTTGGTTGTACAAAACACATGAGAAACAAATACAATTGCTATATTCCCAAGTTGGTAAGCATGCTTGGTTTGGTTAACTGTCTGATCTTCTAGTATGTTATATATTGTGCAATGTGGTGCTCAGTTAATGTTTGGTTCGTTTGTTGTGGTGTTTAGTTAACTGTTTGGTTTAATTCTGCAATGCAATGTTCAATTATTGTGGGTACAATTTTGAATTGTCATGCATGTGAGGAATAAATCGAATTCGGCTGTACTAAATACATGAGAAACATATACAATTGCTATATTTCCTAGTTCTTAATCATACTTGGTTTGGATAAATGGCTTTTCCATGTTGCTCGAATTACTCTACTAATGTTTTTATTTCTTCATCAACATATTTTACTGATAGTATGCCAACCCTCACTTAACCTGATCAATAACTACCTTATATGTGTTGCAGGGAAACAATGCGAAGCACTGAGGTTTACAATCGAGGTTTGCACATGCATGGTCCTTTGTCTAATAGCACATTATTGTGCAACTGCATGAACCATTATAATATTTAGGTTTTTAACAATTTGGTCTTGCACATGTAGGTCATGTTGTCAGAGGTTTTGACCCACCGTTCGACCCATTTTGCATATGGGGAAATGAGTTGTCCATGAATATCAGTCAAGTCAAGAAACTCTGAAAGATTGTTAGGATAAAGAAACTAGCGACGAAAAACAACATGATCTTTGTCTGCACAATGAAGAAGACATCAGTGAACTACAGGATGGTACTAACTCTTATACCTTGTCTTTTTATTCCTTTGCGCCATTTCCAAATTTCGAGAAGATATTTATGCATATCTTTGTTTCGGGCCTTTCCTAAGCAGTTCACTGATGATTACCTCTCAAACCACCTGTATGGTCAGGAGGCGAGGAAGGTATTCAAACAACACCCACGGTACAATATTGAAGTCTTCCTCAACAGGATGAAGGATGGACGGTCAGTCATCCACAGACACTGGCCTAAAGTTGCAAGGACCTTCAACATCATTGAAGGCTCAATCTCCGCCTTCCGCTTCAGCAGTTTTCCAGATGAGATTCATCTGTCTATCTACCGTCTATGATGCTAATTTCCAAAGTGTTGGGGATATAACCCCATGATATAAACTGCCCTGAAAGGGCCGGGTCAAGTAGTTGGTGACTCTTGGGGTTAGGCCTCAGATGGGCCAGGACGATCAAGATGCAGGATCAGAAGGGCGGCTCACAAGATGGGCCGGCTTAGGGCCCGAAGCCAGAAGGCGGCAGGCTGCCCGGAGGTGTAAGCCGCCATATGATGTCTTGTCATAAAAGGCAAGGCGGCTTAGAGTTAGGCTTGGTCACGTATCGTGACCTGACCCGGACTCTTGTAAGCCAGAGGCCTCGACTTGTATATAAAGGCGAGTCCCCGGCACAGAATAGGGCAAGTTACAATCAATCGAGAGCTAGGTCAAGTAATTCCGCTCCCTTGTAATCGATACTCAAGCAATAAGCAGAAAAGCAGGAGTAGGCTTTTACCTCCACCGTGAGGGACCGAATCTTGGTAAACTCCTGTCCTTCGACCCGCTCAACCCCGACAAGCTAGTCACTGTTTGCGATGGCATCACGTCTAAGTCCTCACACTAGGACATCTGCCGTGACAAAACCACGACAGTTGGCGCCCACCATGGGGCCAGCGCACGGTGGTTTCGAGTTCTTGAAGGGCTCTTCCCAGGGATCGAGGGATACGCCGTTGGCAGGTTGACCAAGAGTCATCGCAGCAAGCTCTACATCAGTGACGCTGGCTGGGGCCCTGAGGCCGACTCAATCAAGTACGGGTATCGGGTACCCTTCGACGGAATCCACGTCTTCATCGGCAAGATCGACAGATCTGAACCTGAGCTAGACATCTGCACCGACCTCGTCGAGCCGGCTCGGCGCGTGCAACCCGCCCGGATCCAAGCCGGCCGGAAGCATGTCTTCGTTGGTTTCGTGCAAGGCATGGAACTCGCGGAGAATCATGTGTCTAGAGGAGAGACTCTCGTCTATTCAGGCGATGAGTCCTCGACCGGCAAGACAGAGTTAATCTACCAACTTCAAGACGGCGGGCTTGGGGGCTGTTCCGATGGCGAGATGATTTCGGACCCCTATGAGCCGCTGCGCCGAGCCACCATCTTCATGGCAGGAATGGCGCCAGTTCTCCACTCTTCAGTGGCTGGAGCAACAGCAACAGCTTACCCGGCGGCTGCAGCGACTGGTGCGTTCGGCTCAATCATGCCACTGGTTCAAATTTTATCCGACCTGATGGGAACTCTGGCGATCCTAATGGCGACTGAAGTTACTACAGAAAACCAGGCCGAACGCAATGCAGAAATTGCCAAGATTCAAGAGCAGATGACCAAGGCCCAGAAGGATATCAACGCTGAGAGTGCCCGGATGGCCACGTTGCACGCTCAGGTCAATGCTAAATCGGAGCGCCTAAAGGCAGAGGCTCGACGTTTAAGTCTGGATCAAAACGCTTCCAATGCAGTCTTTCGAAGGAGGCACCAGACCCGTTTTCCCTTAAATTATTTTCCCATGAATTTGTTCAACACACCAGGGGCAGGGCCAAGTACTCCGGGAGCACAGGTTATACCCCAGAGGCGCCCGAGAATAGGGCGGCGGCTCAGCCTCATCAGCTAGCCCGTAGGGATGAGCCGGTGCCAGTCCCTCCCCGGGGTCAAACGCCACCCCGGCGTTTCGCAACACCGTCGAGTCACTTTTCTAACCCGGTGGATAACATGGTAGCAGCGGCCACCCGGCTGAATGCGCTCCCTATTACTGGTGAGTCGCCCATCGCAGTGGAAGCACGGAACGCCATTAAACTTCTTTAAACGGTGATTGCTCAGCAGGAGAAGTATTCATACAGTCGTGATCGTGTGCACTCAACTCCCCTCCCGAGCCATAGTTACAGCCGGCGTGTTGAGTCGCCCGTGGTCTCCAGCAGTGAGCGACGCCGTAACCCGCCCAGTGATAACCCACCCCTTAACCCGAGGACGGATGCTCAAGCAATTGTGGACGGTGCAAGGGCTCATCATGAAGCTGAAGCAGTAAACCAGGGGGCTTATCAGTCACCTCTGGTTATTTCTTCCGCGTTGGCAGGGGCCGGGTTGAGCAGCAGGACCATTGGAGTGCCGTTTCTAGTGCCGGCTTTACGCAATGAGCGTATGCCCAAGGATTTTAAGGGCCCTTGGAAGGTGCCCAATTACACGGCGGATCTTGAGCCGGCAGCTTGGATTGAGAGCTATGAGTTAGCCATGGATATGTTGGAAGTCAGTGATGCGGTATGTGCCAAGTATTTTGCTATGATGTTGGAGGGGCCGGCTCTCACATGGTTAAAGAACCTGCCCCCCAACTCTATCAATACCTGGGCAGAATTGAAGGACAGCTTCATCAAGAACTTTTAAGGGACTTGTAAGCAGCCAATGACTATTGTTGATTTGGAGCATTGTGTGCAGCGAGAAGATGAGTCGGCCAATCACTGGGCTCGCCAGGTTGCGACCATCATCCACTCTTCGAACATTATTGGGGTGGCTCAGACTGTGTTGCTTTTGGAGAAAAACTACCACTTTGACCCTCTTAAACAGAAGTTAGGATGGCTTAAGCACAAGTGTACAGACATGGGCAAACTTATGGATGTACTTACCAGGTATGGCAACTCTGATACTACCAAGGATCCGAGTTCTGAAGATGACAAATCTAGTAAGGGCAAGAAAAACGGTGGTGGCAAGGGCCAGCAGCAACATGCCTTGGCTCAGCATGGCAATCAGAATAGCCAAGGCAATGGGGGAAGCGTAAGTACTCCGACGGTGGGTCAGATTTTGTGTGTAACACAACTGTCGGGTTTAAGAATCAATGTCATAATGGCAATGGCAAGTCGCCTTTCAGTGGAGGAAAGCCTATAAATCTTGAGGCAATGCACAATGACTCCTGTCCAAAACACAGTTATCCTAACAAGCCGACTACTCATGCTTGGAAGGATTGTTATATCATGCGGGAGTTTAGGAACCAGAGTCTTAAATAGCATCATGGTAATAATAATGGGCCGCCCGGCGGGTCAGGCTCTGGTTTTCATGGTTCTGGCTTTGCTGGTGGTGACTCAAGTTCTGGCTATCAGGGTTAAGGCGACTGTGGTGGTCATAATCAATAGTCTGGTAATCAACAGCAAAACAATCAGCCAGGGTATCAGAGCAATCTAAAGCAGCTTAACGGTGGCCAGTATCATGTCTTCACTACGAATACATGCAAGCATGACCGGAAGGTTCATAAGCGAGCAGTTAATGCGGTTGAGCCAGTGGTGCCTCAGTACTTACGGTGGTCGGAGCAGACGATCACTTGGAGCCGGGTGGATCACCCGCCCCGGGTTGATGATCCGGGTCATCTAGCAGTGGTGGTAGCCCCTGAAGTGTGCGGTTATAAGTTCACAAAAGTACTTATGGATGGCGGTAGCAGCATCAACATATTGTACTACGATACCTTTCGACGGATGAGTCTGACAGACAAAGATCTCAAGCCGTCGTCCACAGTTTTTCATGGAGTAGTACCTGGCAAATCGGCGTACCCTGTGGGAAAGATTGCTCTGGAGGTGGCTTTTGGTGATGAGTATAACTACAGGACAGAGACACTGTGGTTTGAGGTGGTCAAGATCGAGAGTCTTTATCATGCCTTATTTGGAAGGTTGGCTTATGCCAAGTTCATGGCTCGCCCTTGTTATGTGTATTTGCAGCTCAAGATGCCAGGGCCAGAGGGGACAATCACAGTTCATGGGAATCACAAACTCGCCCTAGAGTGCAAGGAAGGAGATGCGGCTTACGCAGAATCAGCTTGTGCTACGGAGGAGCTTAAATATTATAAAGACAATGTTGACCCGGCTGATATGACCACTTTGAAGAAGCCCACCACAAAAACAGACCCGCCACTCAAGTTTAAGTCGGCAAAAGATACACAGCAAGTTGACTTTGTCCCTGGTGATTCTTCTCAGCAGTTCACCATTGGGACAGGGATGGATCCCAAATAGGAAAGTGCGCTCATCGAGTTCATCCATGAGAATCGGGACATCTTTGCATGGAAACCTTCTAACATGCCAGGTGTACCGAGAGAATTCACTGAGCACCACCTTAATGTTGATCCTAAGATGAAACTGGTTTGACAGTTCCTCCGTCATTTTAACGAGGAGAGTGGTAAGGCTATTGGTGAAGAAGTAGCCCGACTCCTAGCTGCTGGGTTCATCCCTCAGTGGTTGGCTAATCATGTGCTTGTGCTTAAGAAGAATGGCACTTGGCGTATGTGTGTTGACTACATAGATCTTAACAAGGCTTGTCCATCTGATCCTTTTGCTATCCTCCGTATTAACAAGATTATTGATGCTACGGCGGGTTGTGAAAGTCTCTGTTTCCTCGATGCCTATTCTGGTTATCATCAGATCAAGATGGCAGTGGAAGATCAGGAGAAGACAACCTTCATCACACCATTTGGAGCTTTCTGTTATGTGTCTATGCCTTTTGGGCTTAAAAGTGCTCAGGCGACTTACCAGTGTTCTGTTCAGAATTGCTTCCACGGACAGATTGGGCGCAATGTTCATGCTTATGTGGACGACATCGTGGTTAAGTAAAGGAAGAGATAAACCCTACTTGACGATCTGAAGGAGACCTTTGATCTCCGGGTGTATAAGATGATGCTTAACCCAGCCAAGTGCGTCTTTGGAGTACCAGCAGGCAAATTGCTAGGATTTCTGGTGTCTGAAAGGGGCATCGAGGCTAACCCGGAGAAGATTGAGGCCATTACCTCTCTCTCTCTCTAAGCCGGCGTGTATTAATGATGCTCAACGCCTGGCGGGTCGTATTTCAGCCCTGAGCCGGTTTATAAGCCGCCTTGGTGAGAAGGCGATTCCCCTGTATCAGATGATGAAAAAGACAGACCGCTTCGTCTGGAGTGATGCTGCTAATGCGGCGTTTGAAGCACTTAAGAAGCAATTGGTTGAGCCGCCTATCTTGGCTGCTCCAATCGACAAAGAGCCTTTGCTCCTGTACGTGGCGGCTAATAATAAGGCCATTAGCGTAGCAGTAGTCGTGGAGCATAAGGAGGCAGGCAAGGAGTATCCAGTCCAACGGCTGGCTTATTATGTCAGTGAGGTCCTGACAGAGTCTAAGCAGAGATACCTGCATTGGCAGAAATTGGTATTTGGAGTGTTCATGGCGAGTCGCAAGTTGAAACATTATTTCATTGGACATCCAATCACGGTGGTCAGTTCAGCCCCTCTGGGCGATATCATACAAAATAGAGAGGCTACAGGCCGGGTTGCTAAGTGGGCAATTGAGCTTGGGCCACATCATTTGAAATATGTGCCCAGAACAGCTATCAAGTCCCAAGCTTTGGTTGATTTTATCAATGATTGGACAGAGCTACAAACACCTGAGGAGAAGCCCGCAATACATACTGGACGATACACTTTGATGGGTCCAGGCAATTGGAAGGCTCGAGGGCTGGACTTATTTTAGAATCTCCGCGAGGTGATAAATTTTGTTATGTTTTAAGGCTCATGTTTCCTTGTACTAACAATGCAGCTGAGTATGAAGCTTTGCTCCATGGGCTTCGAATAGCTAAGGAGATGAACCTAAGCCGGGTTAGATGTCGGGATGACTCAGACTTGGTGGCACAGCAAGTTTCAGGAAAGTGGGATTCTAAAGACCCGCTTATGGCGGCTTATCGTCAAGCTGTGGCTAACATTGCTGGTCACTTCAAAGGTTACCAAGTGGATCATATTGATCGGCGGCTTAATGAGGTGGCTGATGCTTTGTCTCGGCTGGGATCTCAGCGCAAGCCAGTCCCTCCTAATGTCTTTCTGGACGTCTTGCATAACCCTTCTGTCAAGTTACCATCAGAGGAAGATCTGACTATTCCTGACCCGGAAGGACAGTTGGTGGCGGCTCTGCGTGCTATTCCAGACTGGACGGTGCCTTATCTAGCTTATTTGACAAGGGGCGAGTTGCCATAAGATAAGCTTTTTGCAAGACAAATCATAAGGCGGCTAATTCCATGGCAATTGTCAATGGCGAGTTACACAGATGTAGCATCACTGGCGTGTTTCAACGTTGTGTTTCTCTGTTTTTATCATTTACCTACTCGAGGACGAGCAGGAATTAAGCTTGGGGATGCTGATACGTCTCCAACGTATCTATAATTTTTTATTGTTCCATGCTGTTAAAGTATCAATCTTGGATGTTTTATATTCATTTACTAGCAACTTTATATCATTTTTTGGGACTAACCTATTGACATAGTGCCCAGTGTCAGTTGTTGTTTTTTGCTTGTTTTTTTTACTTCGCAGAAAATCAATACCAAACAAAGTCCAAATGCCACGAAATTTTTTCGAGATTTTTTTCTCGTGATAAAGGACCCTAGAAGCTTCTGGAGTACACGAGAGGCCCGTGGGGCCCACTAGGCACCAGGGCGCGCCAGGGGCCTCCGACACGCCCTGGTGGGTAGTGGAGCCCACGGGAACCGCCTTGACCTACCTCCGCCTCTATAAATACTCTAAAATCCCACAAACCCTAGGGGAGTTGACGAAACACTTTTTCCACCGCCGCAAGTTCCAGAACCACAAGATCCAATCTAGAGGCCTTTTCCGGCACTCTGCCGGAGGGGGCAACGATCACGGAGGGGTTCTTCATCATCCTTGTTGCCCCTCCGATGATGCGTCAGTAGTTTACCACAGACCTACAGGTCCATAGCTAGTATCTAGATGGCTGCTTCTCTCTTTTTGATCTTCAATACAATGTTCTCCTCGATGTTCTTGGAGATCTATTTGATGTAACTCCTTTTTGCAGTGTGTTTGTTGGGATCCGATGAATTGTGGGTTTATGATCAGTTCTATCCATGAATATTAATTTAGTCTTTGCTAAACTCTTTTATGCATGATTTGTATAGCCTCGTATTTCTTCTCTGATTTATTGGTTTGGTTTGGCCAACTAGATTGATTTATCTTGCCATGGGAAGAGGTGCTTTGTGATGGGTCCAATCTTGCGGTGCTTAATATCAATGACAGAAAGAGACATGTCATGCATGAATCGTTGCTATTAAGGGTAACAAGGTGGGGTTTATTCATACGTGAGTTTATCTTGTCTACATCATGTCATCGTTCTTATTGCATTACTCTGTTTTTCCATGAACTTAATACACTAGATGCATGCTGGATAGCGGTCGATGTGTGGAGTAATAGTAATAGATGCAGGCAGGAGTCGGTCTACTAATCTTGGACGTGATGCCTATATACATGATCTTGCCTTGGATATCATCATGATTGTTCGCTTTTCTATCAATTGCCTAACAGTAATTTGTTTACCCACCGTATGCTATTTTCTTGAGAGAAGCCTCTAGTGAAAACTATGGCCCCCGGGTCTATTTCCTACCATATTAAAACCGAAAATACCTTGCTGCAATTTTTTCTTTATTTATTTTATTTTGTCTTTCTGTTAGATCTATTTATACAATCTGATACAATTTACTCTATCTCAATGCCGTTGAGGGATTGACAACCCCTCTTACGCATTGGGTTGCAAGTTTTTGTTGTTTGTGTGCAGGTGCTGTTTACATAGTGTTGCTTGGTTCTTGTACTGGATTGATAACATTGGTTTCATAACTGAGGAAAATACTTACCGTTGATGTGCTGCATCATCCCTTCCTCTTCAGGGAACACTACTACAGGATGCTGCTAACGCGACACTATGATCAGAGACCCTTTGATGAAACTGTGTGCGATGCATTAATCGCAAACGGTAAAAAACCCATCAAAAAAGATGCAAAATGTTTGCGATGGCGGAGACAACAAACACGTTTCAGATTATAGTTGCATGTGCGATGCGTGACAAACGGTTAATCCATAAGAACTATTTGTGATGTGGAAGAACAACATAAATGGGCGGCTATATAAAGGTGTGTGGGATATACGGCATACAGTTTGCTCGGATGAACTGTTTGCTATTAGGGAATGCAACAGAAATGGTTAGCCAGATCAAGGTGTGTGTGATATACGACATACGGTTCACTCGCACGAACTGTTTTTGATTAGGGAACAGAACAGAAACGGTTCAACTTAACAAGATGTGTGTGATATGCAGCATACAGTTCACATAGATGAACTGTTTGCGATGAGCCAAAAGAACACAAATGATTCGTGTAAACAAGATGTGTGTGACACGTGGCAAACAGCCCACTCGGATGAACTGTTTGCGATGAGAAAATATAACACAGACGATTACTACAGGTAATTCGTGTGCGATTCTGTTTGTACAAAAAACTTTGAAAAATGCAAACTAGTTGCTTGCGGTGGCTAGGAGTATCACGATGCGTCTGCGAGTACTCGCGTGCGATGATTAGTAAGTTACACATACGTTTCCTAATGTTAACACGTGTGTGATAGATAACACGTGACACCGCATACGGTTGTCGGGTTGTGTGCACCACTTAGTCTTCCCGCGCTCCAGGGAAGGCTTCCATGCTCCAGTGAAGGCTTCCCGTGCTCCACATGGGTGAACTGTAAAATCCCTGCCTCTTCCCTCATAGGTTTCCCGCCACAAGCAAGTGGCTTGCTCCATATGACCCAGGCGGCAACGCACCATAGCGACACTGTGCACAGATCTAGTCCACACCCATCTACCAATAGTTATTCTAAGCATGCCAGGCACCGATGAAAGCTTTGACGTCAACCCCTTCCTGCGTTACATCTTTGGCGAGGAGGACGAGCCGGAGCAGGTCGGGGAGCAAGAGCTTCATCGGCCGGTGCAGGCGCCATGGCCCATCGGCAGCGATATCGCCGTGCCAGCCCTTGAGGGTGCAATGTTTGAGGACAAGCCAGGACGCTGATACGGTTGTAATTCATTCTCATTCCTTGCATGGGACCTAAACATGCACCCAAGGACACATGTATGATTTTTCTAGCCATTTTGGTGAACTGGAGCATGTATTTGTAGTTCAGATTTGAATTATGGACATTAAATGCCTAGGAAACTCAATTAATGTATAAAAAGGCCAAACAAACCCTGAATAATTTTAAATTTCAGCACAGATATCCTGTCGTTCCATGTTGCCTGTAGAAAAAAAATACAAGGCCAAAAGAGGCAGCGATTGTCGTTTCGCCCACAAGGGGGACACGTTTCCCTATCGGAACCATGAGGCTTCTTGAGAGAAGCTTCGGTTTGTAAGAGGCTTGTAATAAAACTTGCCCTAAAATGGACAAAAAAATTCCACAACATATACGTGCCATGTCGTGACACCATGCCAAGTTTCATGATTTTCGGGTGAGTTTTGGATTTACTGGGATTTAAAAACCGAGATTCTCAATGTCCGAGGCCGAGCCAGACTCCGAGACGGTTGTAATTCATTCCCATTATTTGCATGGAACCTAAACATGCATCCAAGGACACATGTATGATTTTTGTAGCCATTTTGGTTCACTAATTTGAATTATGCACATTAAATTAATGCTTATAAAACTTAATTATAATGTATAAAAAAGGCCAAACGAACCCTGAATATTTACAGCAGTTTTGGTCAACCGTCTGTCACCCGTGGGTAAGCACTTTGCGCATGCGTCGTGCTAGCTCACACTTCCTTCTTTACTAAGTTTTCCATATTAATGTTGTTATATATCCAAACACACTACCGTTTCCCACCACTCCTTCCATCGGTTTCCCGCCTCTTCTCCCATCGGTTTCCCGCTGCCAATGTCAGTGCTCATAGAAGGCTAGGCGGTGACACACCGGCCATGTAAATATTGCACACAGTTTCTAAAAGCACAAACGTGTGTGATAGTAGGGATTAGGTCCCATAGGGTGACCAGCGTGAAACGCCTTAAAGGCAAGGAGGCAATTCTTATCAGCAAGGGGTGGCTTCCCATCCGCTAACCTAGTCGAATAGAACACAGAAGTTAAGCGTGCTGGGGCTGGAGTAGTCTAAGGATGGGTGACCCGGTGGGAAGTTGCATATCTCAAGCTTCATTAAAGCGCCATGATACGGTCATTATAGACATTTATCATCTAAATGTATCTGTAGTGACCTGTCATGACAATTATATAAACCTTGGGATCCTTGTTTTGGTAATTTGTAGAATATGTTTTTTTATTGGTTATCCCCCCAACCCCCCCCCCCCACCCGCCTCGAAGTTACGGAACCGACATCGTACGTCTTTAACCTTGCTGGGGGTACGATGTTTAGTTTGTAATGTTACTAATGTAGTTGGTGCCCCATCGAAGTTGTGCACTCGGATTTGAACAAATCACACACCAGACCCATACATTTTTTCGGGCCACATGCAGGGTATATATAGGGGGTGCTCTGATTGAGCACGTCTCCCTTGTGCGGTTTATAGATGCCGCACATATCTGTGGGCTCCCCGAGGTATATATATATATATACATATATACATATATATATATATATATATATATGACCGATAACAGGGGGGCCACACAATATATCCCTTTGACCCAACATACGAAAAGGGTTTGACCATGACGGTTTCCTATTGCTATGTGTGCCATGTTAGACCAAATAAAGTTTGAGCACATGCGTTGGATGACACCCCCCCTCCCGTCTCGAAGTTGGGGAACCGACATCGTACGTATTGAACCTAGCTTGGGGTCGGGTACGGTGTTCGGTTTGTAATGTAGTTGGTGCCCCATCGAAGTTGTGCATTGGGGATTTGAACACATCACACACCACCCATACATATTTTCGGGTCGCATGCAGTGTATAGGGGGTCTTCTGATCGACCACGTCTCCCTTGTGTGGTTTTGTGTGATGACACACATATCTGTGGGCTCCCCGGGTGTATATATATCATCCCTTTGACTGATAACGAGGGGTATGTGTTGGCCATGAATGGATTCCTCCTAGTTCGTGTTAGGGTCGGTCACCATCACATGTCGTTCGAGCAAAGTTCGAGTTCATGAGTTGTCAGGATTCCCTCCCACACGCTCGGATTAGTGGGTTGGACTGACACCGTACCCTGCGTATCTTGTCCTTAATTACCAGGCTTTCATGGCGGTCGTCTGTATCGAGAGGCAGGCGCCACATCTAAATTGTACATTATTTGATATTGAAAACACACATCACCCCTTCCAACGTACATCATTTTGGGCCGTATGCAGGCGGTGCTGGTTTTGTGGTCCCTCTCGTGTGATTTTTGATGATGGTTCAATCTATTGGCCCAAGCGATATATATATATATATATATATATATATATATATATATATATATATATATATATATATTCTATCCATTTTTTATCGACAACAATAGTTGTCGTTTGACCAAGCAATATATTCACTGGTCCGTCTTATGGTAGGTCATGGCGACATGCATGTATGAACAAAGTATCAGTACGTGCATCCGCCCCGCCAACACGAAGTGGGAGGTGAGTCAAGCACCCTAGCTAGGTAGCTACGACATTATGTCATTATAGATACATCCAAGGGGGCTTTCCGGTTTGCAAAGCAAGTGCCACCAAAGTTGTGCATTGTGTATTTAAAGTTTTAAACATCACACCCTATATTCCTACATATATTTGGCCACTTCCAGGTGGTTCTTGACTTCTGGCCCCTTTCATCGATCTTCGACGACGCGCCCAACCATGGGCTCGCGCTGTCAAAGTTGTGCATTGGAATTTTGAACATCACAGACCACCCTTTTCACTCATATATATTTGGGCCACATGCTAGTGTGGCTGTCTTCTGACCCTCTCTTACGTCTCTTTTGCTGCGAAGACTCGGATGACACTCAATGGACGCGGGTGTACTGGCTTAACCGTGTGCGATGCAAGTGCGCTATGAAATCACCATGACTGCGCAAGCATGATCAAGGGTGTAGGTAGTGGATTAAACATGTGCGATGCTAGTGCGCTGTGAAATCACTACGACTGCGCAAGCGCGAGCAGGGGTGGAGGTAGTGGCTTAACCGTGTGCGATGCAAGTGTGCTGTGAATCACCACGACTGCGCAAGCGCGAGAAAAGGTGGAGGTAGTGGCTTAACCGTGTGCGATGCAAGTGCGTTGTGAAATCACCATGACTACGCAAGCGCGAGCAAGGGTGGAGGTACTGGTTTAACCGTGTGCGACACTAGTGCGCTATAAAATAACCACCTGCTCAAGCTAAAGGCGGGTAGTTTATTTAGAATGAATTCTACGTCTGCGTCTGAAAATTAGGATGAACCGTGTGTGATAGACCAGCTAGCTAGAAATCTAAAAACAAACTACCCGGCTTGAGCGATGCAAAAATCGGCGGTTCCGCCGCTTTTTCTTATTACCATACACACATATTCTTATTGAACCATGTGTGATCTTGGGTGCTCCTGCCCCGCATCAATTCCTTTACCCAAATTTTAGTAGTCGCGGTACTTTAACCATCGCCCCCACTCCTCCACCACCGGCCTTATAGTAAAATTGCAGTAGCTGAGGCATTTGAACCGTCGCCCTCCCTCGTCCACCACCATCTCCACCCACCATTACTAAATTTTTTAGTAGCCGTGGCGTATCCTCAAACACCATGCCCCCCTCCACAGTCCCCCCCACCTGCCCCCTCCCCCCCCCTCGAACCCTAGATCGTCGGCGCCGCCGCCGCCAAACCTTGCCGATCTGCCTGTTCCTCCTAGCTTAGATAATAACGTTCAGGTTACCCAGCGATTCCCATACCGTCGCCCCCCCTGAGTTTTTAGATGAGGCCTGCGGTGTCCCTCTCCGCCAGATCCACATCCCCTGCTCCAGAGAGTCGCATCCTAAGCCCGACCACGTATCCCGGGGAGCCCGACGAGCGTTCGGCCAAAAAGAGGTTTATCATGGCCTCTCCGGCGGACATTGACGAGGTGGCCGCCGTTCGTCCTGACCTGTCGATCCCGGAGCAACACCTCGCCACGGAAGCCGGTGAGGAAGTTGACTATGTTGCCATGCCGAAGGCTTCACATCAGCTGGCTAGTGTATTACTGTATCTCGGGAAAGCTGGCTACGACATCAAGCTCGTCGACAGCGACAGCTTCACGCGGGCCATGTCACAAGTTAAGTGGTCCATCCCCAACCCCTCTGGTTCAACCATCGTCTGATACGTCTATTTTGCATCATGATTTCCTACTATTATTTATAATGTTTTTATGCATAATAATACTTTATGGAGTAATTCTAATGCCTTTTCTCTCAGACTATGCAAGGTTTACACAAAGAGGGAGAATGCTGGCAGCTGGAATTCTGGACCTGAAAAAGCTATGTCTGAGATACCTATTCTGCACATCTCCAAATGAGCTGAAAATTTACGGAGATTTATTTTGGAATATATAAAAAATACTGGAGTAAATAACTACCGGAGGGGGGCCACCTGGTGACCACAAGACACCAGGGCGTGCCAGGCCCTCCAGGCGCGCCCTGGTGGGTTGTGGCCAGCCCAGCCCACCCCCGGTGCCCATCTTCTGGTATATAAGACATTTTGACCTAGAAAAAATAAGGAGAGGACTTTCAGGACGGAGCGCCGCCGTCTCGAGGTGGAACTTGGGCAGGAGCACTTTTGCCCTCCGGCGGAGCGATTCCGTCGAGGGAACTTCCCTCCCGGAGGGGGAAATCGAAGCCATCATCATCACCAACAACCCTCTCATCTTTGGGAGGCTAATCTTCATCAACATCTTCAACAACACCATCTCCTCTCAAACCCTAGTTCATCTCATGTGTTCAATCTTTGTACCGAAACCTCAGATTGGTATCTATGGGTGACTAGTAGTGTTGATTACATCTTGTAATTGATTACTATATGGTTTATTTGGTGGAAGATTATATGTTCAGATCCATTATGCTATTTAATACGCCTGTGATCTTGAGCATGAATATCATTTGTGAGTAGTTACTTTTGTTCTTGAGGTCACGGGAGAAATCATGTTGCAAGTAATCATGTGAAGTTGATATGTGTTCGATATTTTGATGATATGTATGTTGTGATTCCCTTAGTGGTGTCATGTGAATGTCAACTACATGGCACTTCACCATCTTTGGGCCTAAGGGGATGCATTGTGGAGTAATTATTAGATTCTGGGTTGCTAGAGTGATAGAAGCTTAAACCCTAGTTTATGCGCTACTTCGTAAGGGACTGATTTGGATCCATATGTTTAATGCTATGGTTGGATTTTATCTTAATACTTTTCTCGTAGTTGCGGATACTTGCGAGGGGGTTAATCATAAGTGGGAGGTTTGTTCAAGTAAGAACAGCACCCAAGCACCGGTCCACCCACATATCAAATTATCAAAGTAGCGAACACGAATCAAACCAACATGATGAAAGTGACTAGATGAAATTCCCGTGTGCCCTCAAGAACGCTTTGCTTATTATAAGAGACCGTTTTGGCCTATCCTTTGCCACAAAAGGATTGGGCTACCTTGCTGCACTTTATTTACCATTACCGTTACTTGCTCATTACAAATTATCTTGCTATCAAACTACTTGTTACCGACAATTTCAGTGCTTGAAGAAATTACCTTGCTGAAAACCGCTTGTCATTTCCTTCTGCTCCTTGTTGGGTTCGACACTCTTACTTATCGAAAGGACTATGATTGACCCCCTATACTTGTGGGTCATCAAGGCACTTTTCTGGTGTTGTTTCCGGGGAGTGAAGCGCTCTTGGTAAGTGGAAATCGGTAAGGAAAAATTTATATTACGTACTGAAATTTATTGTCACTTGTTACTATGGAAGATAATCCTTTGAGGGGTTTGTTCAGGGTATCTTCACCTCAACCAAAAGCACAATTAGTTGCCCCTCAACCTACTGCACCTACTTAAAATATTTGTTATGAATTTCCCTCGGGTATGATAGAGCAACTGCTAGCTAATCCTTATGTAGGACATGGAACAGAACATCCTGATATGCATCTTATACATGTGGATGAAATTTGTGGATTATTTAAGCTTGTAGGTTTACCTGGAGATGAAGTTAAGAAGAAGGTTTTCCCTTTATCTTTGAAGGGAAAAGCATTGACATGGTATAGGCTATGCGATGATATTGGATCTTGGAACTGGAATTGATTGAAATTGTAATTTCATCAAAAAAATTATCCTATGCATCTAGTTCATCGTGATCGGAACTATATATATAATTTTTGGCCTTGTGAAGGAGAAAGTATCGCTCTACCTTGGGGGAGGCTTAAGTTAATGTTATATTCATGCCCCAATCATGAGCTCTTGAGAGAAATTATCATTCAGAATTTTTATGCTCGGCTTTCTCCTGATGATCTATCCATGCTCGATACTTCTTGTACTGGTTCTTTTATGAAGAAGACTATTGAATTCAGGTGGGATATTTTAGAAAGAATTAAACGCAACTCTAAAGATTGGGAACTCGACAAAGGTAAAGATTCAGGTATTAAGCTTGAGTTTGATTGTCTTAAATCTTTTATGAATACCGATGCTTTTCAAAAGTTTAGCACTAAATATGGGCTTGACTCTGAGATAGTAGCCTCTTTTTGTGAATTATTTGCTACTCATGTTGATCTCCCTAAGGAGAAGTGGTTTAAATATCATCCACCTATTAAAGAAGAAACTAAAGAACCGGCTCTAGCTAAACATGAAACTATCATTTATAATGTTGATCCAGTTGTGCCTACTGCTTATATTGAAAAACCACCTTTCCCTGTTAGGATAAAGGAACATGCTAAGGTATAAATAGTGTTTCTCAAGAGTAATATTAAAGCGCCTAAACCCCCTAAGAAGATTAAAGTAGAACCTAGTGTTGCTATGGTTAAAGATCTCTTGGTAGAAAATATCGATGGGCATGTTATTTACTTCCGTGATGAAGCTGCTAGAATTGCCAAACCTGATGAAAAAGATAAACATAGACCCGTAGTTGGCATGCGTGTTGTCTCAGTTAAAATAGGAGATCATTGCTATCATGGTTTATGTGACTTGGGTGCTAGTGTGAGTGCTATTCCTTTTACTCTATACCAAGAAATTATGAATGATATAGCACCCGCTGAAATGGAAGACATAGATGTTACTATTAAACTAGCTAATAGAGACACCAACACACCACTTGGGATAGTTAGAGATGTTGAAGTCTTATGTGGGAAAATAAAATACCCCACTGATTTTCTAGTTCTTGGTTCCCCACAAGATGAATTTTGTCCCATTATATTTGGTAGACCTTTCTTGAACACCGTTAAAGCTAAGATAGATTGTGAAAAACTAATTGTCGGTGTTAGTTTTGGTGATGAGTCTCATGAGTTTAATTTCTCCAAGTTTCGTAGACAACCTCGTAATGAAGAACTACCTAGTAAGGATGAAATAATTGGTCTTGCTTCTATTGCCGTGCCTCCAACTGATACCTTAGAACAATATTTGCTCGACCATGAAAATGATATGCACTTGCATGAAAGAAATGAAATAGATAAAATTTTCTTTGAACAACAACCTATCTTAAAACACAATTTGCCTATTGAAACTCTTGGAGGTCCTCCTCCACCTAAAGGTGATCCTGTGTTTGAATTAAAACAATTGCTTGACACTTTGAAGTATGCTTATCTTGATGAGAAAAAGATATATCTTGTTATTATTAGTGCTAACCTTTCAGAACATGAAGAAGAAAGATTATTGAAAATTCTGAGGAAGCACCGAGCTGCTATTGGATATACTCTTCATGATATTAAGGGCATTAGTCCCACTCTATGTCAGCACAAGATTAATATGGAACCTGATGCTAAACCCGTTGTTGATCACCAACGGCGGTTGAATCCTAAAATGAAAGAAGTGGTAAGAACTGAAATATTAAAGCTTCTTGGAGCAAGTATAATTTATCCCATAGCTGATAGTAGATGGGCAAGTCCCGTTCATTGTGTCCCTAAGAAGGGAGGTATTACTGTTGTTCCTAATGATAAAAAATAGCTTATTCCACAGAGAATTGTTACTGGCTATTGAATGGTAATTGACTTTAGAAAATTAAATAAAGCTACTAGAAAAGATTATTACCCTCTGCCTTTTATTGATCAAATGCTAGAAAGATTATCTAAGCACACACACTTTTGTTTTCTTGATGGATATTCTGGTTTCTCTCAAATACATGTGTCACAACCTGATCAAGAGGAAACCACCTTTACTTGTCCTTTTGTAACCTATGCTTATAGACGTATGACTTTTGGTTTATGCAATGCACCTACTACCTTTCAAAGATGTATGACTGCTATATTCTCTGATTTTTGTGAAAAGATTGTTGAGGTTTTCATGGATGATTTTTCCGTTTACGGAACTTCTTTTGATGATTGCTTAAGCAACCTTGATCGAGTTTTGCAGAGATGTGAGCAAACTAATCTTGTCTTGAATTGGGAGAAGTGCCACTTTATGGTTAATGAAGGTATTGTCTTGGGGCATAAAATTTCTGAACGAGGTATTGAGGTGGATAAAGCTAAAGTTGATGCAATTGAGAAAATGCCATGTCCTAAAGATATTAAAGGTATTCGTAGTTTCCTTGGTCATACTGGTTTCTATAGGAGGTTTATTAAAGACTTCTCTAAAATTTCTAGGCCTCTTACTAATCTTTTACAAAAGGATATTCCATTTGTTTTTGATGATGATTGTGTAGAAGCCTTTGAAACACTAAAGAGAGCCTTAACTTCTGCACCTATTGTTCAACCACCTGATTGGAACTTGCATTTTGAAATTATGTGTGATGCAAGTGATTATGCAATTGGTGTTGTTCTAGGACAAAGAGTTGATAAGAAATTAAATGTTATCCATTATGCTAGTAAAACTCTTGACAGTGCCCAAAGAAATTATGCTACTACTGAAAAAGAATTTTTAGCAGTTGTGTTTGCTTGTGATAAATTCACATCTTACATTGTTGATTCCAAAGTAATTGTTCACACTGATCATGCTGCTATAAAATATCTTATGGAAAAGAAAGATGCTAAACCTAGACTCATTAGGTGGGTTCTCTTGTTACAAGAATTTGATTTACATATCACTGATAGGAAAGGAGCTGAGAACCCTGTAGCTGATAACTTGTCTTGGTTAGAAAATATTCTTGATGACCCACTACCTATTGATGATAGTTTTTCTGATGAACAACTAGCTGCAATAAATGTTTCTCATAATACTCCTTGGTATGCAGATTATGCTAATTACATTGTTGCTAAATATATACCACCTAGTTTCACATACCAACAAAAGAAAACATTCTTCTATGATTTAAGACACTACTTTTGGGATGACCCACATCTTTATAAAGAAGGAGTAGATGGTATTATTAGACGTTGTGTACCTGAGCATGAACAGGAACAAATCCTATAAAAATGTCACTCCGAAGCCTATGGAGGACATCATGCGGGAGATAGAACTGCTCATAAGGTATTGCAATCTAGTTTTTTATTGGCCTACTCTCTACAAGGATGCCCGTAAGTTTGTCTTGTCCTGTGATGAATGTCAAAGAATTGGTAATATCGGTAAGCGTCAGGAAATGCCTATGAATTATTCACTTGTTGTTGAACCATTTGATGTTTGGGGTTTTGATTATATGGGACCTTTTCCTTCCTCTAATGGGTATACTCATATTTTGGTTGCTGTTGATTACATTACTAAGTGGGTAGGAGCTATTCCAACTAGTAGTGCTGATCATAACACTTCCATTAAAATGCTTAAAGAAGTTATTTTCCCAAGGTTTGGAGTCCCTAGATACTTAATGACTGACGGTGGTTCACACTTTATTCATGGTGCTTTCTATAAAATGCTTGCTAAATATGATGTTAACCATAGAATTGCATCACCCTATCATCCTCAATCTAGTGGTCAAGTTGAGCTTAGCAATAGAGAAATAAAACTAATATTACAAAAAACTGTCAATAGGTCCCGAAAGAATTGGCCTAAGAAATTGGATGATGCACTTTGGGCCTACAGAACAGCTTATAAAAATCCTATGGGTATGTGTCCATACAAAATGGTTTATGGAAAAGCTTGCCATTTACCTCTTGAGTTAGAACATAAAGCATATTGGGCAATTAAAGAACTTAACTATGACTTAAGCATGCCGGTGAAAAGAGGTTATTTGATATTAGCTCACTAGATGAATGGAGAACCCAAGCTTATGAAAATGCCAAACTATTCAAAGAAAAAGTTAAAAGATGGCATGATAAAAGAATCCAACAGCGAGAATTCAAAGTTGGAGAATATGTTCTTTTGTACAACTCTCGTTTTAGATTCTTTGCAGGAAAACTTCTCTCCAAATGGGAAGTACCATATATTATTGAAGAGGTGTATCGCTCTTGAGCTATCAAGATTAATAATGCCGAAGGTACTAACCCGAAGGTGGTCAATGGGCAAAGAATTAAACACTATATCTCAGGTACGCCTATTAATGTTGAAAGCAATATTGTCCAAACCATGACACCGAAGGAACACATAAAAGAAACCTTCCAGAACACTCCAGAATCCTGAAAAAGAGGAGGTACGTGATACGGTAAGTAAACGGACTCCGAAAAATCCGCAAAAATATTTTCTATCCATTTTGGAATATTACAAAAATTAGGAAAATAAGAAATAACCAGGAAGGTAACCGAGGTGAGCACGATACACCAGGGAGCACCTGCCCTTCCTGGCGCGCCCTGGTGGGTTGTTCCCTCCTTGGGCACCTTCCCGGCTCCGTTTTCCTTCCTTATTGCTTGTTTCTTAAGATAAAAAATATCTATATATACCCCCGGACAATTTGACCACCGCATCGCAGAAAAATCTTCTGTTCTTGTTTCGTGCTGTTTTCTTCTCAGATCTAGATCACCATGGCTCACCCAAGCTCCTCCAAGGACAAGTTCTTCGAGAGGGTCATCAACCCTTACTTGTCGAAGGTGATGAAGCACCCTCAGGCCATTGAGATGCGTGAGGAGGTGCTCCACATCCGGGATGTTCAGGGGCCCAAAAGGACGGGGAGCGTGTAGGCCAGGCTCGAGGCGGTGGAACAAGACATCTTCAAGTGCCAAGGGGTGGTGGAGCGTGGACTCAGCGCCAATCACTCCATGATCACGGAATTCACCCGTGATCACATGGTGGATGGCCAATCCATGAAGGACATCATCTTCACTTTCAACGAGCAAATCAATTTTCTGCAGAGCCAAATCTATGATCTTCAAAACCAAGTTTTTGAGTATGAAGCAAGATTTAAAGGTATGAGTTTGGCTGCCAGTTGCAGGACTCAGGAGACTCGTGCATCTTCTTTTGATGGTGAGCCCTTGCCCTGGAAGCCGGAGGACAAACCTACTACCTCATCACCACCACCTTCATCATCTTCCCCACCAAAGGAGACTTGAGTACACGGGTATGGGCACTCCCCTTGGCTTGTGCCAAGCTTGGGGGAGGTGCCCCGGTATCGTATCACCATCACTTCTATTACCTTTACCTATTTTTAGTTCGATCCTTAGATTTCATGATTTAGTTGAATAAAAATATAGTATGCTCTATTTTTGAGTTTTAGTTTCGTGTTCTATCTTTCTATGTAATCGAGTGAGAGTTATATAATAAAGTTTAGTTTGAGTTTTTGCTGCTCTACTTTTATGTTGCAATCAAAATAAAAAAGGGATAAATGAAATAGATCATATGCTAATCTTATGGTGAGTAATGACATCACATAAGGAAAAGTATAAGTGATAAAATTTATTGGAAATTGACAAACACAACATTGGTCAATGATGCAACTCATCAAAGAATTAATAAGGGAAGAGAAGATTCACATGCAAATATACTATCTTGGACATCTTTTATGATTGTGAGCCCCCATTAATTATTATATGTCAAAATTATTGACGCTGGACAAGGAAGACAATGTAATGAGTTATATTTGTTCATATTCACATAGAAGTTATATTGTCATAAATCCTTCAACATGTGGTGCTTGCTCAATATCTTTGCTAGCCAAAAATTCTGCACTAAGTAGAGATACTACTTGTGCATCCAAAAACCTTAAACCCAAACTCATGTTTTGAGAGTCCACCATACCTACCTATGGATTGTGTAAGATCCTTCAAATAAGTTGTCATCGGTGCACTAAGGCAATAAAAATTGCTTCTAAATGTGTTTGATCAATTAGTGTAAGAGAGAATTGAGCGTTGTACGAACTTGTGATGGCAAAGTAATAAAAGCGATGGACTGCATAATAAAGGTTGCTATCATAAGGGGCAATATAACGCGACGTTCTTTTGCATTAAGGGATTTGGCATACAAACCAAAAAGCGCATGACAACCTCTACTTTCCTCTGCGAAGGGTCTATCTTTTACTTTTATGCATTTACTTTTATGTAAGAGTCAAAGTATTCTTCCCTATTCCTTTTTATTTTCTCTTTTTGCAAGCATCATGCAGTGAGGAAAGGTCTAGGCACATATATCCAGTTGGATATGAGTGAGCATGAGTTATTATTGTTGACATCACCCTTGAGGTGAATACGCTGGGAGGCGAAACTATAAGCCCCTGTCTTTCTATGTGTCCGGTTGAAACTTTTTGCTCATGGGTATGTTGTGAGTGTTAGCAATCATAGAAGACTAAAAGATGGTTGAGTATGTGGACTTGCCAAAAGGCTCCGATACGAGACCCTTCCTGAAAATATGATGAAATGTAGTTGCAAAGTTGACTAAGAACATAGTTTGTTGGTCTTCAATAAGGTTTATACTTTATACTTCGATGTTGTGATGAATTGTTACTTGTTCATGCGAAGTTATATGAAAAAATTTTATGATAAAGTTTATTGCTGTTATAATAACTAGCGGGGTGCCCCGCGCATTTGCACGGCTAGAATTATAAAGTATTGCCGTATACTGTGTTAATTCTATCATGTCAATTGTTTGTATTCCATCTACTTACCAATTAATTTTATTTTTCTATCGTATAACATCTTCAGTTTGTAGTACCACGGCAAGCTTTAAGTTTAATTGCTAAAAAGTAGCCAAAATACGTACCTGGCGAACTCACGGTTTATTGCTTAAGTAGAAAATATAATAGAAAGCATGATATGTTTTTAATCTTGTGTATTCATATGTTATACTTTACTCTTAATAATATCCTCTGTTTGTCCTGTGGGGAAACCAAACAAACTTTCGTGCAACCACAGTCTTGTACAAATTGAGCAGGTATGATATTGTAATCACTTGTTTTTTTTCTGCATTTTAGAATCATGTGAATAAAGAATCTAATTAATATAGAAAATAATACGTTTCAACGATTAAGTTTGAAAAATGAACATCTATGGTTTGCCATGGATAATGTGTAGTTTTCCAAAAAATATATGTAGAAAATAGTATCAAATATGTGCATACTATATTAAGGACACATTTCCCCCCACATTTATGAAAAGGCTCTTGGTAAATGTATTCGGTTATTCATACAAGTCTTTGTATTTTGTGGAGAGAATACTAATAACATTGTGGTTGTTCCATACTAACTTTGTACCCATATTTAGTTGATTTGGAAATGCCTGACCGGTTGTACTTTGTTTTTTAAGATCTTAACTCTCTTATTGAATGTCTCTTATATTTGTTGCTTCCTTTCTCCAAGTCCATGGTGGCATGAGGAAAAATATAGTGAAACTATGGGAGTGCCTTTATATCTCTTCCTCTGCTCATTCGTTGATTTCTTTCCATCGTCATTTTATTAGGAGATTTTCAGCAAAGGTAAGATGTTACTAATTTTCTTCTTCTAAAGGCACTCCCTTTACTATTTTATAGCTTGTAAAATAAACCTTGTGTCCTCTGTGTTCCAACGGCATCCTCATTGGTTGTATTGTAGTTGCAGTTTTTATTTATTCTATTTCATGGGTAGCGTACATTCAATTGTGATCATCTTCTTCTGATTAAGATTATTGTCTAGCTATCTAAGTCAAATGTGAATATATGTGCATTTGTTAAAAAATGGTAAAATATTATACTTAATACACTCTTGGAGCATGTTTGTATAGAACGGTGATGTGGATGTGGATGTGCATAAGCGAAATAAACAGGACGGAAGAAAACACAATATAACGTCGTGTGTGTGTGTGTGTCAGATCCATTACTAAAATCTGATTGGTTCCTCCAAGCTATATTAACTTGGTTTGTTTGCTTCTAACCTTCAGTATTATTCATGAAACCATTCTTTTTTTGTGTGTGATATGCTCACTTACAAATGTACATAGAGAAAATATAATTCGGAACAATCTAAAAAAAGTGTCAATTCATTGTTTTGGAGCTAATTGGCTTTTTAATGAAGCATGCTTTGACAGATATGAGAAAAGGCGCACACACATCAAACATACCTTGTGCGTGCGATTCCACGCTGTAGGGCAGAGGAATTACATCCTAGGCTTAATTCGCATAGTCGGGTGTAAGAGAGAAAGAGAGAAGCATAATTGGCAGAACAATTAGTTCCTCGTGTTTAGCAAAGCTAATTTGGAATTGAACTCCAGCTCGCATGTGTCTAGGAGGCCCGTTTGTATTTTTATTGTATAGGTTATCTTCTTCCGTACGTGCACATAGCAGACTCGGCTCTATGTGTCCATCATAAGACTTACTAGTAGAACGCCCGTGCGTTGCTATGGGCTACAGTGTATATAGATAGACATTAACCTCCACAACTCAATAGGTATACTCACTGTACATCTCATCTTGTGTCGCACAACTCAATATGTGTGCTCCCAAGATAGAATAGGGAAATAAAGACATGTACATGGATTCATTCATCGAGTTGGATAGTCAAAAATACATAACTGAACCAAAAAGAACCAATAACAAACCATGACTAATACAGATCGCCAAGCTAATTGTGAACCGAAACATACGAAGAACACGAATCACTTCCATGGAGAAGTCCCAACATATTCCAAACTTGGTGAAACAAATGCCACATAATAGAAAGCCTGCACAGAAGAGCCATGCTCAAATAGAAATTAAACTTGGATGTAAATTAACTAAGAAACTCAGGAATAAATTAAAGAAGTTATCACATCTAGGATTCCGACCAACCTACAGAAGCATTCTTGAACTTCACATATGTTAATGCCAACTTACCCATGAAGGTCTATAGACGGCATCTCCTTTTCGAGTCCTCCAACCTTTCTGAACGAACCTCCAAGTCTCAAAAATATGAACATGATACAAGGCAGATCATGTGCACATGAACCAATGTTCCTCTGGTCATTTACTAAAATAGGTGCATATGAACAGTTGCAGAAAATATATAGAAAATAAGCATATGGGATATCGTCCATGCGTTACTAAGCAAAATCAGTAGGAATATTTGTGTCTTTGGCGTCGCTGCTGAAGACCCTGTAAATCTCTAACACGAGGCACTCAAGATCAGAAGAAGAAATAATGGCCTGAGAATGGGAAAAACACAAAACATGTGTGATACCTGATTCATAGTAAAGATATTCCACCAGTTCGCCAACTCGGGTGTGTAGCATGCTGTGATGGAAATATATCCAATCGGTGCATCAAACCAGACATAGAACACCTAAACCCATTCATCACATGAACGAACATTAATACAAATTTCCCAATGAATTTCCGCGTGCTCAGATGGAAAATCTTATTCTTGTAGTTCTCATGTGGGACAGGGATGCCCCATTTCAAATCCCTAGTGATGCAGCGAGGCTTCAGCCCTTCCATCAACCAAGCATCTATGGTGGTGCGAAGCGCGTTCTGGTTCCATGATCCATTCGCCGAGGCCTCGTGGATGTACTTCTCCAGTTTCTCCTTCAGCAAGGGAAGCTCCAAGAACAAGTGATCAGTGTCACGGGACAACAAACATATAGAAATTGATCAATGATCAAAGTGTATTTGGTCAAAGGGTCATTAATTATTCCTCGACAAAATTTCACCACGATACAAGGTTTTTGCTCAAAAATGTTCAGCTAAATCGACCATGGATATAATGATCACATCTTATTAAAACATTATTATATCAATTCCTGCACATTCAATACTCTAAAAAGACACTAATAAAAACTTTAACAAATGAAAATTTGAAATTTCTATGTGTCAATAAGAAGCGGCTAAGACAGCACATTAAAGAGTTGTGTCAATTTAGGCTCGATTCCATGCTGCAGGATCCGATGCGTATATGACAGCAGACAGCTCCTATGCGACCCTGGCATCGCCTGCTCTTCGTTGTCGGGGCTGAATCAGGCTTTTAAGGAGTTGCAATGAGAAGGAGGAAACATGCATACAATCAAATATTAGGAAAAACACTTCATTCAACAACCTCAAACTCACTTTCGTATGATTATGACTTTTAATCAAGTAAATATTTTTTAGAGATTTTGGAATGTCGAGAGTATGGTTTACCCGAGAATATCAAACTAAATATCTTGCTTCACAGTACATGGGTTGCTACAAGTAATCTTGCATGCACCTTAGTTTTCCTCATAAAATCAAGAAATTTGTATCCAGTCCTTAACTTCTTTCCTTCGATGCATGCCTCTGTGAAATGTTGAGACCAGAACAAATATATACCAGTCAGTACTATTACACACATTACATGAGTTCTGTTACAGAACATGTGTTATTGTATTATAGTAACAATTTCCTTTTGGGCACTAACACTAGTAGAAAACAGGGCTTTGGTTAAGGCCTGCCCAGCCCATTAGTCCCAGTTCAGTCATGAACCGGGACCCATGGGGGCATACGTCCCAGTTCGTGCGCCCAGGGGGCCGGCCGGGCCTCGTGGGGCATTGGTCCCGGTTCGTCTGGACCCTTTTGTCCCGGTTCCAGACACGAACCGGTACCAATGGGCCTCGCTCCTGGCCCACATCCATTGGTCCCGGTTCGTGGCTGGAACCGGGACCAAAGGGTGGCCTTTAGTCCCGGTTCCAGCCACGAACCAGGACCAATGGTGTGGCTATATATACCCCTCGCCCGCGAGCAGAGCACTCCACTGCTCTGTTTTTTTCTGGCCGGCGAGGGGAGGGCTTTGTGGTGCTCTAGCTCACCTCCTATGCACATGAGGTGTTCAAAGAAATGCCTGAGCCACACTACTTAAGCTTTCTCCTCTCCAAACTCGACCTCCAAGCTCCATTTTCCTCAAGATTTGTCTAGGTTTAGCGGTCCGTCACGTCCCGTCCCCGTCTTCACCGCCGTCGATCGCCCGCGCCGATCTCGTCGCCGGCACCACCGTGGTGAGCCTCTTGTTCTTATCTTCTTTCTAAAAGAAAAAAAATTCTTACTTGTATGATTTAGATAGATACTTGTATAATTTTCTTACTTTTATTATTGTTTGTTATTATATAGTGCGATGGTTTTGGTATCCGCCCCCGTCGGCCCTCGTCCTGTCTATGATTCGGATGTGGTATATATTTTATTTTATAACTATTTGGTTCATTTATTGTTTATGACAATTATGCCGACCAACGTGACATAGATTTTTTTTATCTAGGAGGTATGTGAACCAGAAATTCCAACCGACCCTATTGTCGAGAGGTTAAATTTAGTTGAAGAAGAAAACAATTACTTGAAGGAAAAATTGAAAAAAATTGAGGAGGAGAAGATGATATTGGAGTTGCATGTTGCGGATGTCGTCGATGATCACAAGATCAAGATGGATGCAATGCGCTTCAAGATTAGAAAGTATAGAAAATATGCCATTCATACCGAGGCTTGGTATCATTATGCCGTTGGATCAATTGTTACCTTGGTTGCGATTATGATCCCATTTGTTGTTGCATTGAAATGTTTTACATAGTTTCAATGTATGGTTTAATTAGATGCTCTGGAGAGCTATATGTTGTTCAATGAGAACTATGTATGTACTTTGGTTTTAATATGATGATGAACTTCTATTAATTTGGTCACTTATCTATTCATGATGTTCTGTAATGGTTTTTGACACACTTAATTATATATAATGCACGCAGATGAACCAGCAATGGATGTACGGTGACAGACGCACCTCCGAGTACATTAAGGGCGTGCATAATTTTCTCGAAGTGGCTGAGGCAAACAAGCAGAATGGTTTTATGTGTTGTCCATGCCCTATATGTGGGAATACGAAGTCTTACTCTGACCGGAAAATCCTTCACACCCACCTGCTTTATAAGGGTTTCATGCCACACTATAATGTTTGGACCAAGCACGGAGAAATAGGGGTTATGATGGAAGACAGCGAAGAAGAAGAGGACGATGACAACTATGTGCCCCCTGAATACGGTGATGCTGCAACGGGGGAAGCTGAAGATCAAGAGGAACCAAATGATGTGCCCGATGATGATCTCCGCCAGGTCATTGTTGATGCAAAGAGACAGTGAGAAAGTGAAAAGGAGAAGCTAAAGTTCGATCGCATGTTAGAGGATCACCAAAAAGGGTTGTCCCCCAATTGCGAAGATGACAACACAAAGCTCGGTACCGTACTGGAATTGCTACAATGGAAGGCAGAGAATGCTGTGCCTGACAAAGGATTTGAGAAGCTACTGAAAATATTGAAGAAGAAGCTTCCAAAGGATAACGAATTGCCCGACAGTACGTACGCAGCAAAGCAGGTCGTATGCCCTCTAGGATTGGAGGTGCAGAAGATACATGCATGCCCTAATCCATCCTCTACCGCGGTGCGTACGAGGATTTGAACGCATGCCCGGTATGCGGTGCATTGCGGTATAAGATCAGACGAGATGACCCTGGTGATGTTGACGGCGAGCCCCCCAGGAAGAGGGTTCCTGCCAAGGTGATGTGGTATGCTCCTATAATACCACGGTTGAAACGCCTGTTCAGAAACAAAAAGCATGCCAAGTTGATGCGATGGCACAGAGAGGACCATAAGAAAGACGGGAAGTTGAGAGCACCCGCTGACGGGTCGCAGTGGAGAAAAATCGAGAGAAAGTGCAGGGCTGAGTCTGCAGGTGACCCAAGGAACGTATGGTTTGGTTTAAGCGCGGATGGCATTAATCCTTCCGGGGAGCAGAGCAGCAATCACAGCACCTGGCCCGTGACTCTATGTATGTATAACCTTCCTCCTTGGATGTGCATGAAGCGGAAGTTCATTATGATGCCAGTTCTCATCCAAGGCCCTAAGCAACCCGGCAACGACATTGATGTGTACCTAAGGCCATTAGTTGAAGAACTTTTACAGCTGTGGAATGGAAAAGGTGTACGTGTGTGGGATGAGCACAAACAGGAGGAATTTGACCTGCATGCGTTGCTGTTTGTAACCATCAATGATTGGCCTGCTCTCAGTAACCTTTCAGGACAGACAAACAAGGGATACCACGCATGCACGCACTATTTAGATGACACCCAAAGTATATACCTGGACAAATGCGGGAAGAATGTGTACCTGGGGTATCGTCGATTTCTTCCGACCAACCATCAATGTCGAAAGAAAGGCAAGCATTTCAAAGGCGAGGGAGATCACCGGAAGAAGCCCGCCATGCGTACCGGTGATCACGTACTTGCTATGGTCAATGATTTACAGGTAATCTTTGGAAAGGGTCCCGGCGGACTATCTGTTCCGAATGACGCTGAGGGACGCGCACCCATGTGGAAGAAGAAATCTATATTCTGGGACCTACCCTACTGGAAAGACCTAGAGGTCCGCTCTTCAATCGACGTGATGCACGTGATGAAGAACCTTTGCGTGAACCTGCTAGGCTTCTTGGGCGTGTATGGAAAGACAAAAGATACACCGGAGGCACGGGAGGACCTGCAACGTTGGCACGAAAAAGACGGCATGCCTCCAAAGCAGTATGAAGGTCCTGCCAGCTACGCTCTTACCAAAGAAGAGAAGGAAATCTTCTTTGAATGCCTGCTCAGTATGAAGGTCCCGTCTGGCTTCTCGTCAAATATAAAGGGAATAATAAATATGCCAGAGAAAAAGTTCCAGAACCTAAAGTCTCATGACTGCCACGTGATTATGACGCAACTGCTTCCGGTTGCATTGAGGGGGCTTCTACTGGAAAACGTTCGATTAGCCATTGTGAAGCTATGTGCATTCCTCAATGCAATCTCTCAGAAGGTGATCGATGTCTTGTCAAGGCTAAGGAGTGATGTGGCGCAATGTCTTGTCAGTTTTGAGCTGGTGTTCCCACCATCCTTCTTCAATATCATGACGCACGTCCTAGTTCATCTAGTCGACGAGATTCTCGTTCTGGACCCCGTATTTCTACACAATATGTTCCCCTTTGAGAGGTTCATGGGAGTCCTAAAGAAATATGTCCGTAACCGCGCTAGGCCAGAAGGAAGCATCTCCATGGGCCATCAAACAGAGGATGTCATTGGGTTTTGTGTTGACTTCATTCCTGACCTTAAGAAGATTGGTCTCCCTCAATCGCGGTACGAGGGGAGACTGACTGGAAAAGGCATGCTAGGAGCGGACTCAATAATATGTAGGGACGGACATTCTTGGTCTCAAGCACACTACACAGTTCTACAGAATTCTACCTTGGTGACCCCGTATGTCGATGAACACAAGAATATTCTGCACTCCAAACACCCGGAGCAGTGTGACGACTGGATTACATGTGAACACATCAAGACTTTCGGCAGTTGGTTGCAAACACGTCTCATGCGTGACAACACTGTTTCTGATGAGCTGTACTCGTTGGCCAGGGGACCATCTTCGACTGTATTGACTTACAAAGGGTACGAGATAAATGGGAATACATTTTACACGATCGCCCAAGATCAAATGAGCACCAACCAAAACAGCGGTGTCCGCTTTGATGCAGCAACCAAGAGGGGAAAGGACACATATTATGGTTACATAGTGGACATATGGGAACTTGACTATGGACATGATTTTAAGGTCCCTTTGTTTCAGTGCAAATGGGTCAATCTGTCAGGAGGCGGGATACAGGTAGACCCACAGTACGGAATGACAACAGTGGATCTAAACAATCTTGGGTACACAGACGAACCATTCGTCCTAGCCAATGATGTGGCGCAGGTTTTCTATGTGAAGGACATGTCTACCAAACTGAGAAAAAGAAAAGATAAGGAAGCGAATACATCATACGATGAGCCAAAGCGCCACATAGTTCTTTCAGGAAAAAGAGACATCGTGGGATTGGAGGGCAAGACAGACATGTCTGAAGATTATGAAAAGTTTCATGAAATTCCTCCCTTCAAAGTCAAGGCTGACCCAAGCACCCTGTTAAACGATGAAAATTATCCATGGTTACGGCGCAATAAGCAAAGGACACAAGCGAAGAAAAAGTGAAGACTTTCTCTTCACAACTATTATGATGATGCCTTTGATCTAGAATATCACTGCAGTTACATGTGAAGAAATGAAATGCCTTTTGTAACAGATGAGTTTTCGTATGAAACCCTGTACTTCGAAAGAGATTGTCCGTTTTGTACACGAAGTGCATCCAGTTTTTGCCATAACCCTCTCAACTTTTTATAACATGCTATGTGGGTGAAATGATGATACCATGCCAACTTTCAACCTCTTCAGAGTTCATTTGAAGTGCTTTTCAATTTCAGGGTCATTTAGCTTAAAAAAATCAGTAAATGCATGAAAAATACCAGATGAAGTCAGAAAGGGTTGAAAATTGATGATGTGGCTTTGAATGGTTCATTTTGAACACATAAAAATTCTGGAATTCAAATAAGTTCAAAAAAATGAAATACCTTTGTAACAGATGAGTTTTCGTCCGAAACCCTTAATACTTCGAAAGAGATTGTCCGTTTTGTACACGAAGTGCATCCAGTTTTTGCCGTAACCCTCTCAACTTTTTATAACATGCTATGTGGGTGAAATGATGATACCATGCCAACTTTCAACCTCTTCAGAGTTCATTTGTAGTGCTTTTCAATTTCAGGGTCATTTAGCTTTAAAAAATCAGTAAATGCATGAAAAATACCAGATGAAGTCAGAAAGGGTTGAAAATTGATGATGTGGCTTTGAATGGTTCATTGAACACATAAAAATTCTGGAGTTCAAATAAGTTCAAAAAAATGAAATACCTTTGTAACAGATGAGTTTTCGTCCGAAACCCTAATACTTCGAAAGAGATTGTCCGTTTTGTACACGAAGTGCATCCAGTTTTTGCGTCACCCTCTCAAATTTTTATAACATGCTATGTGGGTGAAATGATGATACCATGCCAACTTTCAACCTCTTCAGAGTTCTTTGTAGTGCTTTTCAATTTCAGGGTCATTTAGCTTTAAAAAATCAGTAAATGCATGAAAAAACCAGTGAAGTCAGAAAGGGTTGAAAATTGATGATGTGGCTTTGAATGGTTCATTTTGAACACATAAAAATTCTGGAGTTCAAATAAGTTCAAAAAAATGAAATACCTTTGTAACAGATGAGTTTTCGTCCGAAACCCTAATACTTCGAAAGAGATTGTCCGTTTTGTACACGAAGTGCATCCAGTTTTTGCCGTAACCCTCTCAACTTTTTATAACTGCTATGTGGGTGAAATGATGATACCATGCCAACTTTCAAACTTTTCAGAGTTCATTTGTAGGTTTTTCATTCAGGGTCATTTAGCTCAAAAAAATCAGTAAATGCATGAAAAATACCAAATGAAGTCAGAAAAGGTTGAAAATTGATGATGTGGCTTTGAATGGTGCATTTTGAACACACAAAAAGTCTGGAGTTCAAATAAGTTCAAAAAAATGAAATCCCTTTGTAACTGATGAGTTTTCGTCCGAAACCCTGATACTTTGAAAGAGATTGTCCATTTTGTACACGAAGTGCATCCAGTTTTTGCCGTAACCCTCTCAAGTTTTTAGCACATGCTATGTGGGTGAAATGATGATACCATGCCAACTTTCAACCTTTTCAGAGTTCATTTGTAGTGCTTTTCAATTTCAGGTGATGTCTTGTCGTATCTCAACGACACCGATGGTCTGGAAGGAGAGGGTGAAGCAGGCTCCGGTGATCGAACAATGGAGGTGGAAGGACATGATTATGATGGCTCCGGTGACGGAATGCCGGTGGAAGAAGGAGACCATGATGACTGCTCTGGTGAGCGAACGGAGGAAGGAGCTGTTGCAAAGTCCGGCGAGGTATATATATTAATTAAGCCTGTGCTGACTAGCTAATTGATGCATTAATTGTTTTGGTATGTACACATATTAACTCTCTTCTTTCTTCTTTTCTAGCCCTCCGGATCGAGCCAAACTTCGGTAATGAGACGAGGCCCGAAGAAAAGGTTGCGCCAGGATGAAAGGTTCACGATCACAGCAATCAAGGGCGATGGCCAACCGATTGAACCCAGCCGGACCAAGGAAGCATTTTCTGCTCAGTGCGGGGTTCTTTTTAGGGACATGATCCCGATCAGCATCCACCAATGGAATAAGCCTAAGAGCGAAGACCCTCAAGTGTCTTTTGTCAACGATAGACAGAAAGATGATCTTTGGACCGCGCTGAAGGCAAATTTCACCCTACCGCCAGAGGAGGATCCGGATAAGCCAGTTATAGAGCCATTGGTCAAGGCTCATGCTCTTAAGAAGATGGCAGATCTATTCAGGAGGTGGAAGAATGAGTTGAAATTAATGTTTGTCGACAACGGGAAGACTCCAGAATTCACCGGCCGATTTGAGAAGATAAGAGATCACTGGCCCGCATTTGTGGCCCACAAGACATCGGAGAAGAGTAAGAAGATGTTAGCGACAAACAAGAAAAATGCTGCAAAGAAGGAGCATCACCATCGCACGGGGTCAGGTGGCTACCTCAAAGCCTGGCCATTGTGGGACAAGGCTGAGAAGGACCTGCTTGGTAAAGGGGTCGAACCAGAGACATTGAACTGGCCAGACCGTTCAAGGACTTGGTTCTTTGGGGTTGGGGGAACCTTGGACCCTGAAACAGGGAACTGCCGTTGGACGGAGGAGCAACTTGAAATACCCGTCAAGAAGCTTCAGAAGTATATCGCCGCAGCGCAGCAAGGGACGTTCGTTCCCGACAGAGAGAACGACGAGCACACACAGGCCCTCGGGAATCCTGAGCACCCAGGACGAACACGAGGCATGGCAGGCTCCGTTGCGTGGAAGGTTGGGTTTCCCAGCGCAGGCGGTTACAAAACCCGGGAGAGGAGGAGGAAAGTGGAGCAGACCGAACTGCAGAAGCTGAATGCAAGGGTACGAGCGCTAGAGGAACAAGCACTAGTTCAGAGCCAGCGACCTGCCGGAGCTACCCCAGAAGCTACCCCGCCATCTCAGCGGAGAAGCAGCTTGGCTTCCACCGAGCTCCTTCAGCAGCCTGACTTCACGGCTCCCAGCTACCCCGTGGATGCTATCACGGAGGCTCAAGATTGCCACCTTATGACACAATGGCAGCACCTCAAAGTCAAGGCGGCTGTCGGCTCTGTTGCACCTCCTGAACCCGGCGCAACTTTTCACTGCCTTCCGATTCCACAAGGCTATGCTGTTGTGATGGTCGATGAAATAACGGAGGGATTTGAGGAGCTCGAGCTTGACCACCCTACCGGTGAAGGGGAGACTCAGCTGGGTCTTGCTCTGAAGACTCCATGTCTATGGCGGAAGGAGCTCATCAACCTTCCGAACAGGACGCCTCCGCCTCCTCCTCCTCCTCCGGCGAGTCAGCGCACTCCGCCTCCTCCTCCGCCTCCTCCTCCGGCGACTGATCAGGGCACTCCGCCTCCTTCTTCGGCTGCTCCGGCACGTGGCGGCACTCCGCCTCCTTCTCCACCTCCTTCTTTGGCTGCGCCGGCGCGTCCGAGCAGCCCGCCTCCTCCTCCGCCTCGTCAGCAACAGCGGAAGACAGCCGCCGCCACTCCGGCTGCTCCAGCGCGTCGTAGCACTCCGCCTCCTTCTCCACCTCGTAAGCAACGAAGGAAGACAGCCGCAGCCACTCCGGCTGCTCCGGCGTCTAGCAGTACAGCCAGAGGCGAGAGGCAATACAGATTCGGTCCATCTCTCGAGCCTCTAGAGAAGTTACCATACGAGATGACCGAGGAGGAAAACGCACAGATCTGTCAAGCCCAAGTGAAGGACTTTTTTCAAAGAAAAATCCACCTCCGGAGGAGATAGATCCGGTGAAATTGAAGCGCACTTTGGATGCCCTGAAACGACCACCACCGCCTCCGCCGGATGACAACCATGTCCACGCTCTTAAAAAGACAGTGCAAGGAGCGCGCCGGTTGGGAACTACTTCAAGTGACAAAAGGTTACAAGAACAAAGAAGTGGGAAAAAATTCCCCAGCTCGGCGAACAGGCGAACCAATCGTGCCCCCCGCTCAAGGTGTCTAGCGATATCGTCGCAAATCTGCCGAGGATGCTGCTCGATACCAATCCTGGTGATTACCTGCCCGACGATGCACATTTTGATATAATGAAGGTGGACGAACAGAAATACCGGCACGGGAAGCCTCTCGTCAAACCTGGTCATCCTCCTCTAACAACGATGATGCAAAGATTCTATGAGTGGTACATGGACACCTGCAGCGAGTTTGGGAAGAATACTTTGACGCTGAGAGTTAAAGAGGAGCACGACCTCGTTGGAATTGATCTGTTGTCTGTTCCATTTGAGGAGTTCTTCCAGTTTTTCAATCAAAAGGCCCTCGATAAAATAATCGTCACTTGCTACTGTCTGTAAGTACTACTTCTGTAATTAAGTCTCTATATATAGCTCAGCTCTTTCATTGCATATATATATAATTATCCTCGCTATATTATGCAGATTGAAGATCATCGAATGCAGAAAAGCACAAATCTATGATATTGGGTTCATTAACACAAATCTCATAGATGAATGGACGGTTAAATATAATGCCAAAGAAACCGAGGCCAACTTGCTACAATCGTTGCTTTGAAATCAAAACAAAGATAAAATACTCTTTTCTTACAACTTCAAGTGAGTGTTACTGTCTTGTGCATATTCGGTTTCCCTTATTACTCGAGGTTATAGTAATGTAATTGATGAGTTATGCATGCGTGCGCAGCTTCCACTTTATTCTCCTAGAGATTAAGCTTGAGCAGGGACTAGTAACCGTCTTAGACTCAAGACGAAAAGATCCCAAGGAGTATGCGGCCATGACTAAAATGCTCGAGAAGTAAGTTCAATCGATCGTTATCGCACCATATCGGCAACTTTGTTCATTTCCTGATATCAAGTAATTGTTTTCTTTGTCTGGCATGGTTTGGAAAGAGTTCACCGCAGAAGCTCCGGGAATGTCGGGGAAGCTCCGATTTACACACCCGAAAGTAAGTACTACTAGCTAGTTCCGCGCATCTCCCATTGATTCTAGCTAGTTTCATCAATACCATTTATAATGCTTGATTATCAGTTTGATTGACCTCTATTTCTCGTAAAGTGGTTGTGGCAGGAAGGCGAGAATAATTTTTGTGGATACTACGTTTGCGAGTACATCTACAACGCGACGACCTCTAAGCGGGGCTACTCTGAAAAACAATATGAAGTGCGTAAGCAATAATATTCACAATTTTATTTTATTACCATCATTTGTGTTGAGTTTCATTCATATATATGTATTGACCCCCTTCTTCAAATTAGATGTGGCAGCTGCGGGATGAACTCCTACCACAAGATCGCATAAAAGCAATTCAAGAGGAATTGGCGGGATTCTTTCTTGACCACGTCATCAATAAAGACGGAGAATACCATGTGGAACTTGACATCAGATGTTAGGGATTGTAAGAGATCTTATATTGTATATATGTAGCTAGTAGCGTCCGATAGATATACGAAAACTTGTTGTTCGACCAATCTCTCAGAGAAGGAGGAGGTCGATCACTTCTCTCTGTATATGTTCATGACGATCTTGTGTACTTAATGGTTTCCTTCATTTGCTTACTAGCTAGCTTGTCGAGTCCACTCTATACGTATAGTACGTAGCGTCGACCAAGCACGGAGATAAGAGAGGACACTTCTCTCTATTAGCTAGCTAACACAATATATGAAACCCCTAAATTAACCCTACAAAACCCCCAAACCCCCCCCCCCCCCCCTTTCAAAAACAAAAAACAAAAACCCCAGCCCCTGAACTGCTGACGCGTGGATGCTTTTTGGTCCCGGTTGGTGTTACCAACCGGGACAAAAGGCCCTCCTGCCTGGGCAAGCCGCAACGGCCACGTGGAGCCCCATCTGTCCCGGTTAATAGGCGAACCGGGACTAAAGGTATTGGGCTTTAGTCCCGACCCTTTAGTCCCGGTTCCAGAACCGGGACAAATGGGCCTTTTTATACTAGTGTAAAAATTGAAGTGAAGCAACAACAAAAAATTGCCCTCATTCACTTTACATGCAGTGTACTGTATAAAAAATGAAATGAAGAGCATTCACTAAGAAATCTGAAATTTCGATATAAATCTACTACACAAGTATCTATCAGGTGATCATGTTGAACTTGGAGGTCAAAACAATGATGCAAAAGTGACAAGAAGCTATTAAGACTATATTAAAGAGGCATGGTTCAGAAAAAAGGTCCCTAGTAGTAATCAAAATCAAGATAGAAAGGGAGTGCTCGTTTGCAGAATTGTGCTGACTAAATGCATGTGCAGACCAGATTGGAATATCCAAGTGGCAACAACCAATCTTAAAGAGCGGTGTAAATCTGAAATCAAGCAAAGAATTGAAACGTCTCAACTGGAAAAGTTTCCGAATCATTAGATGTGTTCCGGACCCATGATAGGGGTGCTCCTGACGGCCTTCAGAGTGCTCCTGCCGGCCTTCATGATGGGGTTGGTGAACTGGAGTTGCACTTACACCATCCAAATACACATCTCCAGCATATTAAAGCATGCAATACACAAAATGTTGTTCAAGTGAGTAGATCAGATATATGATTGGGTAGAATAGTTGAGAGCTCATATTTGTTTTTGAAGGCCTATAGGAAATAGTAAACACACTGGTCCAAACTCCAAAAATGAAGCAGGCCTGAACCGTGGTGTATATGATGCCACTAATTAAAAATGACATCACCAAAATATGAAGAACAAAAACACATAAACAATACTTGCTACTAAAAGCGGCAAGCTTGCATTGAAAGAGGAAACGTTCAGAAAACAACAATTATACGCTGGTAGAAAATAAAAACCAAGCATCAGGGACAACTAAACCTGGACCAGAGATAAATGGACACACACACACCCCCATCACAAGGTAGACTAATTTCAGTTTCTGCTCCAGTACTTTCCTAAGAAGTATTTTGCTCCTCCATACTACATTTTCAGTTTAATGCATAGGCACCAAAATATACCTGTAATCAACACCGGCATCATGGTCAGTAAAATTGATAGAGTACAACACCAAGTTGAGAAGAACAAACAAAGTTCAGTCATCATCTACTGTTAATTTTTTAGCAAGTAAGCAAAGCAACTGAACAGATCTCAGCATCCCGAAATTGAAATTAACAGATCTGTAACATGCATGCTTGTATATAACCATTTTGCAAACAATTTTTGTATCATCTCTTGAATTTTTTGTATCCATGCGCATAGTTAGCAAGATTTAAGCTATAGCATTGTAAGCAAACTACATGTAGTCTGAACATTCCATCCCGAGGCATATAATTACAGCCTGACAAAGACGACACTGCTCTGTGGGAGTCTTCGTAAATTCAACTGGAACAAAGAAGAACATTATTAATCTTAGGGCGGCTACTGTCCTCTGGCCCAAGTGAAAGGATCTGTTTGGGAATTGGAAACGTGGGTAGGTACCTTGATGGAGTTGGCCTGTTCGGAGGCTAGGGATGCCTTGGAGAAGACACCTTCCCGGTGAACACGGAAATTGTCAGGGGGGGAGGTCGGTTAGTGTAGTATGTTGAGATAGGCCTTGAAATCTAGCATAATCTGTTGCAAAAACTAATTAGCAAAACGTCATGTAAACACTTAAAAAGTTTAGTCGATCCTTCATGTTTTTAATGAAATGAAGCAGTGAACAATAAACATCCATGTGCCGAACCGAGTGATGCCAACTGGATTAACATGAAATAAAATCGAATTAGGCTTATCAACTTTATTTTTCTAACGAATTTGAGATAACCTTAAGATACAATCTACTATGGCTGAGTTAGGCTTCTTGATTTAATTATTAGACTGAAACTGGTTAGCTGCAGCGTTAGATATCCCTGACACCTCGACAAAGTATGTTAGTACCTCAAATCTAAGGAAACTCATGCTAGCATAAACAACATTAGTATTACTGGTAAACCATGAGATTATGTAAGCTGCACACGCACTGTGCTCAAAATTTGAACAACGTTAGTATTTGGCGAGGCAGACGTCCCCTCTGTCCATCGACGAGGCCAGCAAGCTGTAGATGAAATATGTATCCAACGGAACAGATGACGTGCTGCAATTCCAATTGGTGAAGAACCCGTCACCTAGGCCCAAATCCGTGTCGTGGTCAGCCGTGACCCTTCCTCCTGTTCGCCCAAAGAGTACATCCACACGAGTGGCCCCTCCAGATGTGTGAGCTGAGACGTGCTTCCACTGGACACCATGCAGTCCAGTTCCTCTTAAGGCGTAGCCTGCGATTTGGACTGCCACCTCAGCCACCGCCGGTAATTTGGATCGCCACTGTTTCGCTCATGCTGCTGCTCCTCCTTGACGATTCTCTGGTGAAATCCATAGCCAAGGAAATCTGCTCTCCCGCGAGATGACTTGAAGAACTTTGCCCGTCAAGGGGACAATGGGAGGTTGATCCAGCGGTCATGGGAATCGTGGTGGCGCATGACTTGAAGGATGGGGAGAGAGATATTGTTTGCAGATGATGCAAAGGGATCGAGAGCAACTGTGCGGTTCCTGGATCGGGAGGAGGTGGGATTGGATTGGGTGAATTTGATAGAGGGGTGCTGATGCGAATAGGCCGTGGCGCTCGGGTGAGATGATGCAATCGAGGCGGCGGCGGCGAGGCTATGGATTTGGAGGGGCGGAAGGGAGGAGGGGAGCGTGCGATGCTTTTCTGGGCGTGGGGAATCGGTTTCGACTGGAAAAACCAACGTGGTGGAAGGTGGGACGAAAATAAAATCGGAGTATCAGGGTAACCTCTCAAAAAAATCCTAAGACTTATTTCTACATTGCCCAAAAAAAAAGACTTTTTTGATTGAAAAAAAGACTTATTTATACGCTACAGATGTTGTACGTAAATTTTCCATCTTTTAATCTTGGACGTTGTAATTCGAATCAGTGAAAAGTATTTTTGTTGCATGTATCTATTTTTCTGCAAAATAAAACACGTATCACTAGTAGAAAACAGGGTATTAGTCCCGGTTCCAGAGGGCCTTTAGTCCTGGTTCTGGAACCGGGACAAATCAAACGGGACTAATGCCCAAAACCTTTAGTCCCGGTTTGCTTACGAACCGGGACCAAAGGAGGGTCACGTGGCCGCTCTGGGGCGTCCAGGGAGGAGGACCTTTAGTCCCGGTTGGTGTCAGCAGCTCCCAGGGTCTGGGGTTTTTGTTTTTTTTTTGAAAGGGGGGGGGTTTATTAGGGGTTTTGGATGGTTTAATTAGGAGTTTCATATTGTGTTAGCTATAGCTACTACATATAGAGAGAAGTGACCTCTCTTCCTCCGTGCTTGGTCGACGCTAGCTACTACATATAGAGAGAACTCGACGCTACTAAGCAAATGAAGGAACCATTAATTACACAAGATCGTCATGAACATATACAGAGAGAAGTGACCTCTATTTCTTCGAGATTGGTCGAATAACAAGTTTTCGTATTTCTATCCGACGCTACTACATATATACAATATAACATATCTTACGATCCCTGACATCATCTATTGAAAGTCGTCTTCAATTTCCACATGGTATTCTCCATCTTTATGTATGACGTGGTCAAGAAAGAATCTCGTCAATTCCTCTTGAATTGCTCGTATGCGATCATGTGGTAGGAGTTCATCCCGCATCTGCCACATCTAATTTAAAGAAGGGGTCAATACATATATATGAATGATCATAATCGCAACTAAGGTAACAATTGATCCAACGGCATAATGATACCAAGCCTCAGTATGAATGGCATATTTTTTAATCTTTCTAATCTTCAAGCGCATTTTATCCATCTTGATCTTGTGATCATCGACGACATCCGAAACATGCAACTCCAATTCCATATTCTCCTCCTCAATTATTTTCAATTTTTTCTTCAAGTAATCGTTTTCTTTTTCAATTAAATTTAACCTCTCGACAAGAGGGTCGATTGGAATTTCCGGTTCACATACCTCCTAGATAAAAACATCTATGTCACGTTGGTCGGCATAATTGTCATAAACACTAAATGAAACAAATAGTTGTAAAAGATAATATACCACATCCGAATCATAGACAGGACGAGGGCCGACGGGGACGGATACCAAAACCATCGCACTATATAATAACAAACAATAATAAAATTAAGAAAATTATACAAGTATCTATCTAAATCATACAAGTAAGAATTTTTTTATTTTAGAAATAAGATAAGAATAAGAGGCTCACCACGGTGGTGCCGGCGACGAGATCGGCGCGGGCGATCGACGATGGTGAGGACGGGGACGGGACAGGATGGACCGGCAAATCTAGACAAATCTTGAGAAAAATGGAGCTTGAACAAGGAGCTTCGAGAGGAGAAAGCTTAAGTGTGGCTCAGGCATTTCATCGAACAACTCATGTGCATAGTAGGTGAGCTAGAGAAACACACACCTCTCCCACGGCCGGCCAAAAAAACAGAGCAGTGGCTCTGTTCGCAGGCAGGGGCGGGGGGATATATAGGGATATCTTTAGTCCCGGTTGGTGGCTAAAACCGGGACTAAAGGACAATATTTGGTCCCGGTTCCAGCCACCAACCGGGACTAAAGGTGCTGGGCCAGGAGCGAGGCCCATTGGTCCCGGTTCGTGTCTGGAACCGGGACCAATGGCCCCCGAGGCCCGGCCGGCGCCCTGGCCTCACGAACCGGGACTGATGCACCTTTTGGTCCTGGTTCGTGAGTGAACCGGGATTAATGCCCTTACCCAGGCCTCAACCAAAGCCCTGTTTTCTACTAGTGTATGTACCTACTGATATAAAGTCCTAGCGGTATTATTATTTATTACAACAGTCTGGACGGTATTTTGTACAACAGTCTGATCACTGGTATATGCGGGGACGTAGGAGACTGTTTTTTTAGATCAATGTAGGGACAAATTTTCCATCTTTTAATCTCAAACGTTATAATTCAAATCAGTGAAAAGTATTTTTTTTGCATGTATCTATTTTTTGGCAAAATAAAACACGTATGTGCCTATTGATATAAAGTCCTACCGGCATTATTATTTTCAAAACAGTCTGGCCGGTATCTATTATCTAAAAAAGTAATTGAGAGGCTCACCGTAAAAAAGTAAAATTACTAGAAAATCCCACATTAATTAGAAACATCTGACCATCTATTTCATAGACTTAAAATCTACAGCCGTTTGATTAAAGTAAAAGAAAATTACCCACCTTTGCCCTTACACATATCCTACGGGAGGTTATTTTTGTTTGCCTATACCAAATCGTAAAACAAAATGGTTAAAAAAAACGTAAAACAAAAACTAGGTTTATATTAATACCTTTCTTCCCCGTGGTCATACCCTTCAGTATTCCATCTACTCAAAGTTTCCTCGTCACGCTGACCCTCTCCGCCGCCGCAGCCTTTCAGATCGCTCACCTTCTAATGACGTACATCTACATCCTCTCCATGCCATCTCTGATCTCTCCTCTTTCCCTTCTACTCCTCAAGCCACCAAGGCACCAACATGGACGGCGCCGACCAGCGGGGAGAAGAGCAACAAGCCATAGATCAGGGCTCAATTTGTTTCCTTTCAAACCACTTTTTCTGGAGGTCGTGTACCGAGGTCTCACGCACGCCAAGCCATTGGCCTCCTCCAGGATCACTTGCAAGATGTAGACTTTCCTACCATAAGTAGAAAGCCCCGCATCCCTCTCCTTCCACGGCTCCACCTCCCGTTCTCAACCATCCTTCCTCACGGTGTACTGAGGGCAAGGTATGTATTCTTCTCAGTTCTCAATGTGATGCATGTTCTTCTTTCCCTAACGTTCCTGGACAGGTCCTGTATTTTCTCAGAGCTGCCGTGGCCCTCAGCCTGCATACGCGAGCATCATTAGCTTCCTCCATGGCGGGTGAGGAAAACATAGAGGAGCTGCACTTTCACCTCCGTGTCACTCTCCTGCACAAAGGCTGCTATACAGCATGCACATCAGGTAACCCAGGTTTCAGATTTACCTCATGCAATGTATCCATACATGGAGGAGCTAGGTATCCGTACGAGATGGCATGACTTGCTTTAATGTATGTGTGTGTAGAAAGCTAGCTATGGAAGGGACTGGACGCTACCAACAGAGGCCATTGCTTGCGGAACTGGGACACTGTCTGTCGGCTAATTAATGAACGTAGGAGGCTTAAAATCTCTAATCTGTATTACAGATATGTGCGGCTCTAAAAGTTAGATGTATGTTTCTCAGCATATATCTTAGTCGATTTCGTTGTTGAACACTTGCATAATTATAATGTTCCTCTCCGGGCATCAGCACTCTGCAACACTTGCCGGCATTTGATTTGATTATCTTGAGACAGTAAATATAGTACGTATATGTAATTATAATCCAGCCTAGCTTCTTCAGTTAACACAGATACATAGGTCTCTAGGAAGTTGTGATACGTTCCGGCTCTTCCCAGGTTTACCACAAGCTCTACGACGCCGTCGTAATTCAAGCAATTACTGTTGGAAGTATAAGAATACTAATATCAGGACTAACTGCATATGCATAGGCATATATTTTCTTGACAACAACGAGAGTATTTGTTGTCTTGGAAATTCGTTAATTAGAAAACTACGACGCCGTCGTAATTCAAGCAATTACTGTTGGAAGTATAACAATACTAATATTAGGAGTAACTGCATATGCATAGGCATATATTTTCTTGACAACAACGAGAGTATTTGTTGTCTTGGAAATTTGTCAGTTAGAAAACGCCATATTTCGCTGTTTCTGTACAAGCTAATGTATCTTTTTGGTGATTCAGATATTTTAGTAGATGAAGCACAAGGTCCACACCGAGATGATGTGATGGAAGAGTGAAGAATCCACATGCAATAAAATTTACAAATATGCATGCCTGCTGACACACAAGAGGTTCCTGTTATCTTTACTTGATTTGGGCCTGTCGACAGAAGAAATGATGGCTACAAGTGTATATATGATACATTGATTTATATGGTGTGTCAACAATGGTGCTCTTCAGTACGTACAGGTACTGCATAATTGCCACGTTACAGTTCATCCAAAGTAAAGAACCTTGACGTTCTCACTTTTGTTGTGATAGCATATGTCTCTACAGTCTTTGGTCATAATTTAGACCATTGATCGGATTTTGCTCATCTTTCGGCCGGGTATACAAAGTATGTGCTACATTTATTCATCAACAGATTTATCCTAGAGGAGTACGTCCCTTCTTTGATACAGTTCCTTGTGAGGTTCGAACATGGGAAAGCTATCTTCACCTACATCATCGTGGAAAACAGCTAGGTATGACGCATCTGTTACATTGCTTTCTCTGCTTAGTACCTAATTTAGTATGCTGTACATTCCACCGAAGTTCACCTTATTTACATAACCGAGGAATTACGACATTATCAGAACAATAATTATATAGCTATGTAACATTTGAGTAAATGATCTCTTCTAACGATCGTTTTTTAAAGGAGAAAAGAACTATACTTAGTGGAAACTGCATTATTGATGCAGCTTAGGCACACACTTATGTATGGTGGTCCAATTGGAGCTTGCGATAATGACTCTGGTAGAAAAGTGAAAATCAGAATGATATGGTGAGTATATTTGCTTTGTTTACTAATTATTCTAGGAAATCTTACACAAAGGCTACATTTATTTGCTAATTTAAGACAATGTTGCATATTTCTATGTATTACTCCCTCAGTGAGTTAATATAAGATGTTCTTTCACACTGATACCTTCTGTATGCAAAATGGTGTACTACTCTTTTGTTGATATACCACTATTGAAATTACGCTTAGGATACTATTATGTGACAACACGATTTCTTTTCTAAAAGTATTCATTTATTTTCTTAACATTTACATATTTATACTCCTCAAAAAACGAGAATGCATGTCAAACAAATTAGCTAGCTCAATTGGTTGATTTATGTTTATTTATCATGTCTATAACTCTAATTGCTCATGCACCACTAAATTTATTGGGATCACCGAGTTGACCTTGATCCTTGGTAAAGGAGGCCAAAAACCGAAGATAGACAATACATGTCTTATGCGTGCTTGGGAAAGGACCTAGCTGGGTCGATAAATATCTACTATCATTTCTATCATCTTTGTAAACATTAGTATTGCTGATCGTAGTAAATCTATTTTCATCACATTTTATTAAAATTTGTATTAGTTCAAAATAATATGTTAAAATAAATAAAAATGCATAAGAATTCAGATACTTTTTGGCAAAACATTTATAAATGTCTTATCAATTATCCATTTACATACAAAAATCAGGGTGGTTCGTAAACAGGATAATAATTTAGTTCGACATTAGTTTGTTAATGTTAATGTTCAAAATATTGTTTGGAAAAATGATATCACTTTTGACCGCCTAAGTTAACATTAAAAATATTGCTCCCACATCTACTAAAAAAACTAAAGGAGAGAGTTCGAGTACTCTACATACTGAATTTGTCAAGAAAACTAATTGAATTATTTTTCCAAATCTTAATGTTAATGATTTGTAAGAAATATAAATTAATTATTATAAATGAAATTACAGTTGTCTCTCAAGCGTGTGGTATCCTCTTTACCATAAATTTGCGGTGACAATAAAAATAAAGTATTCCCAATCGCATAATTAAATATATACCTATGGAAACATAATTTTGTTACAACCACTTGCGACACACAAGATGATGCCCTCACGACAATAGATGCTTTTGATTAACATTTTTCACAATATATTGCTTCAGATATTAGATATAGTCTAGAGCTCCGAAAGTCTTATATTTCTAAATGTCATGACATTTGGTTTCAATTTTTCTTTATAAAAATCAACTAAGATGTACTCATTATTTAAAAAATTAAAATTCTAGCCCGCGCATCGCGGGCCACTTTTCTAGTTTTTACAACAGTATGATCACTGGTATATGCGGGGACGTAGGAGACTATTCTTTTTAAGATCAATGTAGGTATGGTTGCCTCTGGACTATAACTTGGGATTGACCCAATCAGATTGTCCAATCTGTATCAGGACAAAATTAGTGCCTTCGATTAACGCGTACATGCACTTGGTTTTGATTTTCCGTTTAAAAAACACGTACGTGCAGCAGCGGACTCCTTTTAAAAAGGCTTGTACATGTAGAGGGTTGTTGGTTGCTAGTAGGATGCACGTTATATAATGTTTCTCTAGACTTGTACGATTAGGATTCCTGTAGAATGTTATTTGACGTGTAGTACTTGCCTAATCTCAAGTTTTTTTTGCGTCGAATCTCAAGTTTGTTTGACGTGCGTAGTACTTGCCTAATCTTTCTAGACCTGTACGCGATTAGGATTCATGTAGTTTTTTTTACATGTAGTACTTGCCTTATCTCAGTTTTTCTGACATGTAGTGCTTGCCTAATCTTAACCGTTGACACATCTTAGTTTTAGAGTGTCAAATCTATGGTTTGCCATGGATAATGTGTAGTTTTCCAAAAAATATATGTAGAAAATAGTATTAAATATGTGCATACTATATTAAGGACACATTTCCCCCCACATTTATGAAAAGGCTCTTGATAAATGTATTCGGTTATTGGTACAAATCTTTGTATTTTGTGGAGAGAATACCAATAACATTGTGGTTGTTCCATACTAACTTTGTACCCATATTTAGTTGATTTGGAAATGCCTGACCGGCTGTACTTTGTTTTTTAAGATCTTAACTCTCTTATTGAATGTCTCTTATATTTGTTGCTTCCTTTCTCCATGTCCATGGTGGCATGAGGAAAAATATAGTGAAACTGTGGGAGTGCCTTTATATCTCTTCCTCTGCTCATTCGTTGATTTCTTTCCATCGTCATTTTATTAGGAGATTTTCAGCAAAGGTTAGATGTTACTAATTTTCTTCTTCTAAAGGCACTCCCTTTACTATTTTATAGCTTGTAAAATAAACCTTGTGGACCTTCGCTCCCAGGACCGGGACGCCATCAACACCCTCCTTGCCGACCTTCGCTCGATGGCTGTCCGCGTGGCGCCCCCGCAGCCGCCCCCTCCTCCGGAGCCCGATTAGAGTTCGGGTTGCTGGGTGTGAGTGTGTTGTTTTTGTCTCCAGGGCTTGTTGAGTTGTGCCCTCAGCTTTAACCCTTCAGTTTACTTGTGTTTGTGTGAGACTTCTGTGTGCGTGTGTGTGTGAACCTTGTTGGATGTTGGCTTGGGCGGTTTGCTTTATAATATAAAGCGGGGCGAAAGCCTTTTTCGGTAAAATAAACCTTGTGTCCTCTGTGTTCCAACGGCATCCTCATTGGTTGTATTGTAGTTGCGGTTTTTATTTATTCTATTTCATGGGCAGCATACATTCAATTGTGATCATCTTCTTCTGATTAACATTGTTGTCTAGCTATCTAAGTCAAATGTGAATATATGTGCATTTGTTAAAAAAATGGTAAAATATTATACTTCATACACTCTTGGAGCATGTTTGTATAGAACGGTGATGTGGATGTGGATGTGCATAAGCGAAATAAACAGGACGGAAGAAAACACAATATAACGTCGTGTGTGTGTGTGTGTGTGTGTGTGTGTGTGTGTGTTTCAGATCCATTACTAAAATCTGATTGGTTCCTCCAAGCTATATTTAACTTGGTTTGTTTGCTTCTAACCTTCAGTATTATTCATGAAACCATTCTTTTTTGTGTGTGATATGCTCGCTTACAAATGTACATAGAGAAAATATAATTCAGAACAATATAAAAAAAGTGTCAATTCATTGTTTTGGAGCTAATTGGCTTTTTAATGAAGCATGTTTTGACAGATATGAGAAAAGGCGTACACACATCAAACATACCTTGTGCATGCGATTCCATGCCGCTGGGCAGAGGAATTACATCCTAGGCTTAAGTCGCATAGTCGCGTGTAAGAGAGAAAGAGAGAAGCATAATTGGCAGAACAATTAGTTCCTCGTGTTTAGCAAAGCTAATTTGGAATTGAACTACAGCTCGCATCTGTCTAGGAGGCCCGTTTGTATTTTTCTTGTATAGGTTATCTTCTTCTGTACGTGTACATAACAGACTTGGCTCTATGTGTCCATCATAAGACTTATTACCTCTCAAAAAAATCATAAGACTTATTTCTACATTGCTCGCAAAAAAAAGACTTTTTCGATTGAAAAAAAAGACTTATTTGTACACTACAATGTTATACGTAAATTTTCCATCTTTTAATCTCGGACGTTGTAATTCGAATCAGTGAAAAGTATTTTTTTGCATGTATCTATTTTTCGGCAAAATAAAACACGTATGTACCTACTGATATAGAGTCCTAGCGGTATTATTATTTATTACAACAGTCTGGACGGTATTTTGTACAACAGTCTGATCACTGGTATCTGCGGGGACGTAGGAGACTGTTTTTTTTATCAATGTAGGAACAAATTTTCCATCTTTTAATCTCAAACGTTATAATTCAAATCAGTGAAAAGTATTTTTTTTGCCTGTATCTATTTTTTGGCAGTGTTTTATTTTCAAAACAGTCTGGCTGGTATTTTTACAACAGTCTGATCACTGGTATATGCGGGGATGTAGGAGACTATTTTTTTTAGGACGACGATAACTGCCACATGTGTGGCATCTAGGGGGTCTGCCCACACGTTTTGTGTGGTGTCTAAGAGGATCAGCCCACACGCCTACGTGTGGGCAAAACAAGTAATGCCCACACGCCTCTTTTTTTCCACGCGGTTCCTCTCACACTCCTACGTGTGGGCAAAATAGATAACGCCCACACGCCCGTACGTCAGGCCTCCTATCTCATGGTCCCGCACGCCCCGCGTGACAGTCACCACGCGTCCCGCAGTTGCCATGGTCCGGACCCTCTTCCATGTTCGTTTAACTGCAGTTGCCATGTCGCTAAACTACAGTTGCCATGTCGGACAACTACAGTTGCCATGTTTGCTCAACTGTAGTTGCCATCTCAGGTCAAGTGCCAGATGCCATTTTTGGACAACTGCAGTTGTTGCCATGTATGGTCTGGTTTACTATAGTTGCCATGATTTGAAAACTTTAGGGGTTGCCACCTACTAACACTAGACAGTTGCTATGTATGGTCTGGTTTACTACAGTTGCCATGATTTGAAAACTTTAGGAGTTGCCACCTACTAACACTAGGCAATTGCCGTGTAGCGCTAAAAAAAGACATGGCAAAATAACATGTTCGGGTAAAGAGAGAGTTGTCATCTGCTTACAAGCACACTAGGGCAGCTGCCATGTACCCTGCAAAACACATGGCAACTGACATGTTCGGGTAAAAGAGAGAGTTGCCATCTGCTTACAAGCACACTAGGGCAGTTGCCATGTACCCTGCAAAACACATGGCAACTGGCAGCTTTGGGTGTGGAAGAGGAGACAGGCGTGTGGGGCGAACTAATAAATGCCCACACACCAGCCCCTATGCGTGAGTGAAAACTGACGTGTGGGCGAACTGCTAAACGCTCACACACCGGTCCTTCCGTGTGGTGAAAACGGACGTGTGGGCGACCGGATAAATGCCCACACACCAACCTAGTCCTACGTGGCACCACAAACATGCCAAGATTCGTGCAACCATAAACGGACGTGGATCCACGCGTGTGGGCGAGATGCAAACGCCCACACGTGTGGGCGTTAGTATATCCCTTTTTTTAAGATCAATGTAGGTATGGTTGCCTCTGGAATTTAACTTGGGATTGACCCAATCAGATTGTCCAATAAAATTAGTGCCTTTGATTAACACGTACATGCACTGGTTTTGATTTTCCGTTAAAAAAACACGTACGTGCAGCAGCGGACTCCTTTTAAAAAGGCTTGTACATGTTCAGGGTTGTTGGTTGCTAGTAGGATGCACGTTATATAATGTTTCTCTAGACTTGTACGATTAGGATTCCCGTAGAATGTTATTTGACGGCCTAATCTCAAAAAAAAAAAAATTGCCTCAAATCTCAAGTCTGTTTGACGTGCGTAGTACTTGCCTAATCTTTCTAGACCTGTACGCGATTAGGATTCATGTAGTTTGTTTACATGTAGTACTTGCCTTATCTCAGTTTTTCTGACATGTAATGCTTGCCTAATCTTAACCGTTGACACATCTTAGTTTTAGAGTGTCAGATCACCACCGTTCGTTTTCTATCGTTTTAAGTATATAATAGATAGATAAGCATGATGCTACTATGTCCGTATTTTGCTTTTATCGACACCTCTCTCAAACCATGTGGACATGTTTTTCGATATCGGCTTTCGTTTGAGGATAAGCGAGGTATAAGTTGGGGGAGTTGATATGTCCATTTTGCATCATGATTTTCTACTGTTATTTATAATGTTTTTATGCATAATAATGTTTTATGGAGTAATTCTAATGCCTTTTCTCTCATAATATGCAAGGTTTACACAAAGAGGGAGAATGCCGCAACTGGAATTCTGGACCTCAAAAAGCTATGCCTGAGATACCTATTCTGCACATCTCCAAATGAGCTGAAAATTTACGGAGATTTATTTTGGAATATATAAAAAATACCGGAGCAAATAACTACCGGAGGGGGGCCACCTGATGACCACAAGACACCAGGGCGCGCCAGGCCCCCCAAGCGCGCCCTGCGGGGTTGTGGCCAGCCCAGCCCACCTCCGGTGCCCATCTTCTGATATATAAGTCATTTTGACCTAGAAAAAATAAGGAGAGGACTTTTGGGACGGAGCGCCGCCATCTCGAGGCGGAACTTGGGAAGGAGCATTTTTGCCCTCCGGCGGAGCGATTACGCCGGGGGAACTTCCCTCCCGAAGGGGGAAATTGAAGCCATCGTCATCACCAACAACCCTCTCATCTTTGGGAGGCCAATCTTCATCAACATCTTCAACATCACTATCTCCTCTCAAACCCTAGTTCATCTCGTGTTCAATTTTTGTACCGGAACCTCAGATTGGTACCTGTGGGTGACTAGTAGTGTTGATTACATCTTGTAGTTGATTACTATATGGTTTATTTGATGGAAGATTATATGTTCAGATCCATTATGCTATTTAATGCCCCCTGATCTTGAGCATGAATATCATTTGTGAGTAGTTACTTTTGCTCTTGAGGTCACGGGAGAAATCATGTTGCAAGTAATCATGTGAAGTTGATATGTGTTCGATATTTTGATGATATGTAAGTTGTGATTCCCTTAGTGGTGTCATGTGAACGTTGACTACATGGATCTTCACCATCTTTGGGACTAAGGGGATGCATTGTGGAGTAGTTATTAGATGATGGGTTGCTAGAGTGACAGAAGCTTAAACCCTAGTTTATGCGCTACTTCGTAAGGGACTGATTTGGATCCATATGTTTAATGCTATGATTAGATTTTATCTTAATAATTTTCTTATAGTTGCGGATTCTTGCGAGGGGGTTAATCATAAGTGGGAGGTTTGTTCAAGTAAGAACAACACCCAAGCACCGGTCCACCCACATATCAAATTATAAAAGTAGCAAACACGAATCAAACCAACATGATGAAAGTGACTAGATGAAATTCCCGTGTGCCCTCAAGAACGCTTTGCTTATTATAAGAGACCGTTTTGGCCTGTCCTTTGCCACAAAACGATTGGGCTACCTTGCTGCACTTTATTTACCGTTACCGCTATTTGCTCGTTACAAATTATCCTGCTATCAAACTACCTGTTACTGACAATTTCAGTGCTTGCAGAAATTACCTTGCTGAAAACCGCTTGTCATTTCCTTCTGCTCCTTGTTGGGTCGACACTCTTACTTATCAAAAGGACTACGATTGACCCCCTATACTTGTGGGTCATCACTGTCGATCTCTTCGACGGCCCTGCCGCTGATCTCCTCCGCCACGCGGTCAAGGATTTACGATCCTTGTACGCCATCGAGCCCATTTTGTCATTTCTGAAGGACACGTTCTACGATGACGGTTTGGGATCCTCAATTGCCAAGTCAGATTTCATCAACCACGACCACGAGGAGGGCACCCACAAAGGTTCTTCCAAGGTGAAATAACCCATCTGCGACATCAGAGAGCGCACCATGGGTCTGTGCTCTTCCAATTGGAAGGACCCCGTCCATGACATGTGAGGCAACATCCTATCAGCAAATCTTACCTTTTCTAGCTTGCTAATCCGTACCCTTTGTTGTAGTAGCTTTTGCCATGCGGTGTTTTAACTGTGCCGTGTTTAATTATTCCAGTTATGCAAAAATGTAATGTTCAATAGGGCTATGTGATGTTTAAGTATGAATTGTCCACTTCAGTTTCACGAATGGCTATATTTGGTTGTTTATAGTGAGTAGATGTCTTGTTTATCTGTATCTGGTTGTTAGGTTGGTTGCAATGAGCATTTGTCCAGTTATCAAGCAGATGCCTTGTTTATCTGTATTTGGTTGTTAGGTTGGTTGCAGTGAGCATTTCTCCAGTTTTCAAGCAGATGCCTTGTTTATCTGTATTTGGTTGTTAGGTTGGTTGTAGTGAGCATTTGTCCAGCTTTCTAGCAAATGCCTTGTTTATCTGTATTTGCTTGTTAGGTTGGTTGTAGTGAGCATTTGTCCAGTTTTCAAGCATATGCCCTGTTTATCTGTATTTGCTTGTTAGGTTGGTTGCAGTGAGACTCTGTCCAGTTTTCAATGGCTATATTTGGTTGTTATACTGATCGTTTATGCCTTGTTTATTTCAGTCATTCACAATGTGATGTTCATTTTGTGCAAGTCAAAACCGTGTCGCTCGATTTCATCAATACCAGTTTGAACGGCTGTATTTGGTTCCAGTTATGCCTGGTGTAGTTAACACATGCCCTTTATTTCAGTTTTACACATTTATCTAGTGTGATGTTTAAGCATGAGCTACGTTCTATTCATTTTCAACAATGCCAGTTTGAATTGCAATATTTGATGGCTGTTAAGCCTGTTCTAGGTAACATTTCCTTACATTTTATATCCGCTTTAAGAGCATGCTGAAACCAACACATTCAACCTGTCATTTGGAGATGATGTTGTGTACCTTGGCTATATTTGTTTGATGTTAAGGTTGTTGTACTTATCATGCATTTCCACTACTTATGCAGGACAACAACGGGAGTGGCCAACATTTTCCGCCGAGGTTAGTTTCATCCCTCGGCTTGTACTTCCCCCGTCGTTCCATAATGTAGTGCATATAGATCCAGGCCTGGACACTTGTTAGCTTCTAATATTGACTTGTTACTTGTAGGTACATATGCCCTTGGCAAAGATCCACGCATCGACCCTTTTTGCGTATGGGGCAATGAGATATTCATGAACAAGCATCAAGTGAGAAAACTGATAAGGATTATTAGCAAAAAGATACGAATGGTGGCAAGCAAATTATTTGTTTACGCTCTATCCAACACAACAGTGAGCTGTAGGATGGTCACTCCAAACTCTGCAGGCTTCTCTTTTTACTGCCCATAATGTGTTGTTAGACAACAATGTATGAATCGTTTTCGTTTGCAGTGGTTCCCAAAGCAGTTTACTCAAGATTAACTCGCAAAGTACATGATTGGTGGTACACAATGAAGGTTAAAGTATTTCATCCAGACTACAATGAGCATCGAGAAGTCCTAATGAAGACAGTAAAGGATGGGCGGGCAGCCATCACAAGGGGTTGGCCTAGAGTCGTGCGCGCATTACGCATGGAGGAGGGCACACTATGGGCATTCCGCTTCACCTTATCCAGCAACCAGAATGTCTTTCGCCTCTCTCTTTACAGTCTTTAGTACAACTATGGTTCATCATTCTTTACTTGGTGCTTCTGTAGTTCTTCAGTATATGTACATATGCATCGAATTATGCATTCGTGCTTGAACCTATATTTGTAATAAACATGGTTCATTATGAAATAAGTGATTTCCTACTTTCAAATTCAAAATATGTGATTTTTAAATGCAGGGATTAAATTAGGGATAAATTAGGGATTACACTGCACACGGTTTGCGAAAGCAAAATGTCTGCGATAAACGTGGAGATCAGACACGTTTCTGGGATCGACTACGTGTGCGATCAATCTCTACTGTACACACGATCAGCCAAGAAAAAACATGTGGGATTAACAACAGCATCGCACACAGTTCCGTCTTATTAAATATTTGCGAAAGTCACCTTATCACACACGCTTGGCAATTATGGATTGTTTATGATGATGTGTGCATCGCAAACGTTTGGTCATAGAAGAACGTGTGCGATAGGTCTTCATCCGAAGCGGGTACGAAGGATGAATCGTGTGGGATATATTCAAGCTTCGCATACAGTTTTATAGGGACAACTGTATCCACTCTTACATCGAATCGCATACGGTCGAGGAAATGTAAATGTGTGTGATTGTCTGCTTATCGTACATGTTCTATAATCGTGAACTTTTTGTGATGGGTCGCGCATCGTAAATGTAGCACCACAGAATACCGACTGTGATGGCAATGCGAGCACAAACGAGTAGCAAGGATGAAGCGTTTGGGATATTCGAGATACCAGAAATAGTTTTATAGGGACAACTGTATGCATCATGGCTCCCTATCCCCGACGGCTTCTGGGTCGTGTGGGAAGGACCCCCCTATCGCCCACACTCGCCTAGCAACGGTTTAAAATGCCATCACAGAAAGGGGTTAAAAACTATTTGTATAGCACCTCGCTAGCGCTACCAGTGGAAATACCAACGCAGATACAAGCAATCAACCATATCATGCTTTCGCTTCAAATACAATGACCGTCAGTGTCATCAACAAAATACGGAGCACGCTTCAAATACAATGACTGTCAGTGTCGTCATCAACAAAATACGGAGCAGTACGGTGAGCTAGAGACCGTATAATCACCACAAGAATGTATACGGTGACCGTAATGAGCATATTCTGAATTCCAGTGACCGTATTGTGCTTTTGCTTGAAATACAATGACCGTCACACGTGAATGTGTTCGGGGCATACTTTTAGAGAGCCGAGAGATAGTTTGTGTGCGTACGTGAAAGTGGTGTAGAGAGAGGGGGTGTGCGATGGAGAGAGAGAGGGATATATATATGCCCTTCGTTTCTCTTTACCGTGACTAATTTTATAGGAGAAAAATATAAACATTCACAATACGAAACAAATATCATTGGATGCACCATGCAATTAACTTCCATGTATAACTTTGTACTATTGTATATGTTTATTTTCTTAGTGGTAGATGGTGTGTGTCATGGGAGAACACGATCACCTATGGGACCATCGGCCCCTTTGTGGTTCGGCAAGGGGGAGATCACGTTGCACAAAGAGCAGAAGCCATGACGCAACACGGCGATGATGACGCTGGTCATTTTTTTACCAAGGTTCGGGCCGCTGTGAAGCATAAAACCCTACTCCTGCTTTGGTGGATTGGATGGAGGAACGCGATGAACACGCAGCGTTCAAGCCCGGCAAGGTGGCCTCGGGGAGAGCTGCTACGCGCGTACAAGTGTGCAAAGGTCTGAATCCTTTGCTAGGTCGCCTTGGACCTCCTTTTATAGTTCAAGGGGTAACCACAATGGCAAAACAGTCTTTATCTAGTGATTATATAGCTAACAGTGCTATCATACCTAACTCTGGCAGTTAGGACAAAGTGCATTAAATGCACTGCTAGGTGTCATGCTGAGGGAGAAACCCGGCAAGCCTGCCGAGCCGCTTAATCACCTCCTGCTTATCTGTTCGACACGCCTCTAGACGGGTGTCATATGAGGGTAATCTGCATTCCAGCGGGCCACCACGTGCTTAGTGGAGGCCATTTGGTCACTCGTGGGTTCGACACCGCACCGATAAGTGACTTGCGTCGTTGTGCGGTGGAGCGGTGGTGCCTTGGTGGGATTCCTTGCTTTTGGCGGACCCGGCAAGCCTGCCGGGGAAATCTTGGACTTGCCCTTGGGGCGGCCTTGACCTGGCCAAGCTCTCCTGGCTGGCAAGGGAGGTTCTCCCAAGGTGGCATTCTTCTGTCTCGTATGTTGGCTTGGTCTTCTTGATCCGCTCCTTGATCTCACGAAGAGCGATTCCTCTGGCTTGGTCTTGCTTTACATGTTGGTGCTGGACACACGACGCGAGCACGCTTGTGTGTAAGTCCGGGCAACGATCATGAATGTTCGTTGCACCGACAAGAGCCCCCGGGCCTGGCCCACACATGCTGCCGAGCATCATTGGGGTAGGCCCCAACAACTACATAGGCGAGCATCTCAGCCATGCCACTATGGGATTCAAGTCTTTCTTGACGTTTCTCCTTGCTTCTTCATTAACCTGTGATTGAATCAGTTTCCGGTTTTTCTGTGAGTCGTGCGGAATGACGTGGGGCAATCCATGTCATGACCCGCGGGTTGCCCACGTTCACGGGGAGGTAACTGCCATTTTACTCGTCCCACTACTCCTGTCGTTTCCACCACATACGCTGCATGCATTGCGCAGGGTTGGTGGCGGATGCGTAGGGCGCGGAAATGAGTGCCAAGGCAGAAAGCTAGGTGTCGTGGATAGGCGTTGGAGGGTGGTCTTGATTCTATACGTCATTAGCAACACAGAGGAGCTGGATTGGTGGAGTGGGGCGGTTGCCTCCTCGGTGGCGAGGAGCCAGCCCCCGGCCATGCTCCCTTATAAAAGGAGGCGCGGGCGGAGGGCTCAGCCACACACATCTCCTCCTTCTCCTTCTAGCATTCTTCTTCGATCATGGCAAGGGGGAGAGGGCACGGCCGTCCCCCAGCAGCGGCGATGAGGGCCTCCTCCAGGCACTGCCTCCCTGCTCCCGCTGGCGACGTAGGGGCAGAGTCCAGTGAGCCGGGCGGAGCCGTAGGACGTGGTCGTGGCCGCCGCGGCGCTTGGGGCCGAGGAGGACACGGCGGTGGCGCAGTTACTCCTCCTCCAACTGTTTATGCTTCGATGGAGGGCCACATCGGGGATACAGCGCTGGAATTCATCGTCAGGCTGTGTGAGCCCCCACGTGGCTGCCTTCGACTTCCTAGGCCATTCGCAAGGGTGTTGGAGATTGACCAGCCGCCGGGGCTGAGGTTGCACATGAGAGGCTGTTGTAATGGCAGCATGTGGGTGAACACTAAGTTCCCCGCACCTCATGTTATGCTCCTCCGGCGTGGCTGGAAAACTTTTGCACGTGCCCACAGCTTGGCAGAGGGGCACGTTCTTCACTTCAAGCTGATGGAGGCAGATCTGCTCTCCATCAAGGTCTTCGGGCGCTCGGGTGTTCGTTTAGGGTGCTACGCGGAGAGCTCGACCGACGACGAAAGCTCCTCCTCAAGCGATAGCGACGAGGAGGACACCGGTGGGGAGGACGACGGCGGCGAGTCAGACTGAGCGCCGGACGCACCGTCACCGTCAGGCGGCACCGGCAGCACCATCATCTGCACCTGGCCTTCTCCCCGGCAGAGCGATTTGTCGGGGGCTGGGTGTGGATGCCTTCGCCTCCTCCAGCAGTCTTCCAGCTAGACTCCGGCGGGCTTCCCCGTGGACTCTGGCTTCGTTTTCCCTGCCAGTGTTCCTCCTATCGCGTTCTGCTGGTCCTGGCGATGGTGACCAGGGCATCGCCTAGTCCCTCCTTCCGTCCATCATCTTCGTCACCGCCACTCCTGATCTTGTCAGGCTGCGTCCCGCGGGCCCTGACAGGGTCAGGCTGGGCTTCTGCCCAGGCACTCCTTTTGCCCTCTTCACCTCCCACTGTAGCTCCTAGGAGGAGAGGGACAAGAAAGGCATTACGGAGCACTTATCATTTTTCAATCTAAAATATGTAGGTAGTTTCTAGCTTTTAGCTCAGATTATGTAATCCTCTACCCATGCTTGTACTCTGTATGGTCATGCTGAGGAATGATCCCTCAATACTTTTAAGTAAACAATGTTTCCCGGCAGTGCATCTTGCCGGTCCCTTCCCCTGCTACCACTATGCCCTCACTTTGGCGGGGTAGGAGCGAGGATGGGAACTCCTCTCAACTATTACTATGACCATCTTCTGATAGAAGAAACTTCGGATCAAGAAAGATGGGAGCTTAGAAGATAGGAGCGACTAGGTTTTCCTACGCTCAAGTCTTTCATACACAGGCATATCATGGATGGTGAGGTGAACTTAGCTGTGTCTGCCATCCTTCTTATCGCCTCTAGCAGTGATAGGCTGCCGGGGGTCGATGCGATGTCCTGCCCTTCACCTTTCCTTTCGGGAAGTTCACCTGCGGTGGAAGCCTCGCTGTGAACCAAAGAAGCACAAGGGAGGAAACAGCTGCACACGGTCTCTTTGTAAAGGATTAATCAGCTCTTGCTAAGTACTGTTATAATCCTAGCAAAGATATGTGCTCAAGTTTAAACATGCATGCAAGTTTTTAGGGCGCCAGCGCTTCGTTTTATTATCTCTGCACAGGATCTGCGCCTGGCTTTGTACAAAGGGTTACATGCACATTGGCAAGGCTTGTACAAAAGGTGGCTGCCGGGCCTGAGTCCGGTAGCCGCACCTTACGGGTAGGACTTGCGAAGATGCTCAATATTCCATGAGTTTTTGCACTTTAATGCCATCTTCGGTCTTCAGACAGACTGCGCCAGGTCTGGTGACTCTTACTACCAGGTAAGGGCCTTCCCACTTCGGCGTCAACATGTTGGAACCCTTGGCGGACTGAACATGCCTAAGCACAAGGTCGCCTTCCTCAAGGCTCCAGGCATGAATCCTGCGGCTATGATAGCGGCGCAAGGCTTGCTGGTAGCGTGCAGCACGCACAGCAGCCCGGAGACGATCTTCCTTGAGGAGCACAGCATCGTCATGCCGTAGATGCTCCTGCTCTACTTCATCATAGGCAAGTACTCGAGGTGACCCATATACGAGTTCCGTGGGGAGCACCGCTTCTGCCCCATACACTAGGGAGAAGGGAGTCTGGCTGGTGGCTCGATTCAGTGTCGTACGGAGGGACTAATGAACCACCGGTAGCTCGTCGATCTAGCGTCTGCCGCACTTCTGCAACTTATCAAATGTCCTTGTCTTGAGCCCACGCAGCACTTCAGCATTCATCCTCTCAGCTTTCCCATTGCTCCGGGGATGAGCAACAGAAGCAAAGAAGACCTTGCTCCCAAGGTTTTGGATGTACTGCATGAATGCGCGGCTTGTGAATTGGGTGCCATTATCGGTGATCACTCTGGCGGGTACTCCAAAAAGGCACACCAATCCTTTTAAGAACTTGATAGCTGATTGTGCGGTTACCTTCCTCACTGGCTCCACTTCCGGCCACTTTGTAAACTTGTTGATTGCAACGTACAAGAATTCAAAGCCCCCGGTAGCACGGGGAAGGGGCCCAAGATATCGAGCCCCCAGACCGAAAATGGCCAGGATAAATGGATCGTCTGGAGAGCTTGAGCTGGTTGATGGATGTTCTTGGAGTGGAACTGGCAGGCTTCACATCTAGTGCCTAGCTCAGTTGCGTCTTGGAGGGCTGTGGGCCAGTAGAAACCCTGCCGGAAAGCTTTTCCAACTAGGGCTCTTGATCCAATGTGGGAGCCGCACACGCCCTCGTGTATCTTTGGTAGTAGCTTCTGCCCATCTTCCCGGCAAATGCACTTCAATTTCACACCATTTGGCCTTTTTCTGTACAGTGTGTCATCGACAAACTAGTACATATTTGACCTTCGGGCTACTCTTTCAGCTTCTTCTTGCTCTTCGGGAAGTTCTCCTGTTTGAAGCTAGTGGACCATGTGTTGTGCCCAAGTTGGAGCCTGAGGCTCGACAGCAAGAACCAATGGCACCTCCTCATTCATGGGAGCGCTTAGCTCGACCGCAAGAACTTGTGGTTCCGCGGGAGAGTGCCGCTCACCAAGCAAAGTTGAGTTGTTCCTGGCAGCCTCTCTACCAGCGGCTTCAGGAAGCCCTGCCGGGAGATACTTGCCGGAGTCCAGCTTCCTCCTTTTTCTGGCCATCATTGAAGGGGACACTGAAGGTTGACTTAGGTGAAGGACAAAAGTCCCTGATTCCAGAGGGAGCTTTTGTGCAGCGCACTTTGATAGATGATCAGCAATGCTATTCTTCGCACGTGACACGTGTTCTGTTTGTAATCCATCAAAGTGCTCCTCCAACTTCCTCACTTCTTCTACATATGCCTCCATCAACGGACTCTGGTAATCCTTATTGACTTGCCTCACCACAAGCTGCGAGTCTCCACGGATGACCAATTTCTTGATTCCCAACTCCACCGCGATTCTGAGTCCGGCAAGGAGCCCTTCGTACTCAGCAGTGTTGTTGGTGGCCTTTTCCCGGGGGAAGTGCATTTGAACCACATACTTGAGATGCTCCCCAGTGGGCGCAACAAGGAGCACGCCAGCCCAAGCACCCTGTAACGAGAAAGCACCATCAAAATACATGATCCACTCCTGAGGTGCTTCCTTGCTGGGGATAACTGTCTCTGGTATCTCTTCATTCGGAGTGGGTGTCCATTCTGCAATGAATTTCGCCAACACTCTGCTCTGAATGGTTGAGGTACTTTCGTACTTCAGGCCAAAGCTTGACAGCTCTAGTGCCCATTCAACTATCATGCCGGTAGCTTCGGGGTTCCTCAGTATGCGCTGCAGTGGGAAGCAAGTGCCAACTGTGACCTAGCCCCTTGTAACAGGGAGCTTACAAAGTACACTAGCCGTTACACCACTTTCTTCTTTCTCACGGCTTCAGAACCGCCCTTGCTAACTTGCTCTGCTTTTCCTTGATCTGTGCTCAATCTTGCCGCGGCCGGCTCAGTTTCATCTCTAGAGAGGACAGTAGCTGCAACTGCTTCTTCATTTACCTCCCCCTGTGCCACCAGCGCTGCACTAACCACTTGATTAGTTGCCGCTAAGTATAGCAGCAATGGCTCTTGTGGTTTAGGAGCGACTAGGGTGGGAGCAGAGGAAAGGTAGTTTTTCAGGTCTCGCAGTGCTGCTTATGCCTTCGGGGTCCACTTCATTGGCCCTGCCTTTTTCAAAATTTTGAAGAATGGCAAGGCACGCTCGGCAGACTTGGAAACGAACCTACCCAGCGCGGCAACACACCCAGTTAAACGCCTCACATATTTGACAGTCTTGGGTGCTTGTATCTGCTCAATTGCTCTGATCTTGTCGGGGTTGGCTTCTATCCCTCGATGAGACACAAAGAAACCAAGTGGCATGCCGGAGGGAACACCAAACACGCACTTCTCAGGGTTTGGCTTCAAATTGATCTTGCGCAAGTTTGCAAAGGTCTCTTCTAAATCTTGAATGAGCGTTGATCTATCCTTGGTTTTGACCACTATATCATCCATGTAAGCTTCTACATTCCGGTGTAGCTGAGGCTCAAACCCAATTTGCACTACCCTTGTAAAAGTGGATTCAGCGCTCTTTAACCCGAAAGGCATACGTACAAAGCAGTACGTGCCACATGGAGTTATGAATGTGGTCTTCTCTTCATCTTCCTTGGACATGAATATCTGATGGTACCCAGAGTATGCATCCAAAAAGGAGAGCAGATCACACCCAAAAGTGGAATCTACAATCTGATCAATGCATGGCAGCGGGAAAGGGTCCTTTGGGCATGCCTTGTTCAGGTCTGTGAAGTCGATGCAGAGCCTCCATTTCCCGTTTGCCTTGCGCACTACCACTGGGTTTGCTAACCATGTTGGATGCAGCACTCCTCTGACCAAACCAGCTGCTTCAAGTTTCTTGATTTCCTCGGTAATGAACTGTTGCCATTCCAAAGCCTGCTTTCCGACCTTCTGCTTAACGGGTCGAGCATGGGGACAGACAGCAAGGTGGTGCTTGATTACCTCACTGGGAACGTAGGGGATGTCAGATGGTTGCCAAGCAAACACATCAACATTCACCCGCAGGAAGGCAACGAGCGCACTTTCCTATTTGTCATCAAGGGTGGTGTCGATGGTGAACGTATCGTCGGCGCCATCCTGCCTTGCTGGGACCCTCTTCACAGCAGGTGAAGCAACCTTGGACCTCTTACTAGTGGAACTCTCTGGCAAGTCATCAATAGGTGCAGCGCACTCCGGAGAGGCGCGCTTCCCGGATTCCTTGCCGGCATCTCTGCTGGCCTTCTTTTCCTTCTTTGTTTCCTTGGCGGGAGCTTTGGCTTCTGCAGCCTCAGCTGCTACCGCGTCTCGATACATCTCGTCCACACATATAATTGCATCTTTCTTGTCTAATGGGATGGAGATGACGCCCATCGGCCCTGGCATCTTCAAAGTATTGTAGGCATAGTGGGACTCTGCCATGAACTTTGCCAGAGCTGGACGACCAAGGATCCCATTGTACGGCAAAGGAAGTTCAACAACGTCAAACACAACCTTCTCAGTCTGATAGTTCATCTCTCCACCAAACGTTACCGGTAGCGTAACCTTCCCCTTAGGATGGCTCCTACCGGGGTTGATTCCTTGGAACGTGCCAGTAACCTTGAGCTCTTCATCAGGTATTTGTAGCTTGCTGACCACTTTGGAGGAGATCAGATTCAGCCCAGCCCCGCCGTCAACTAGCATCTTTGTGACTTTAAGGTTGCGGATTGTTGGAGAGATGAACAATGGCAAACATCCAACCGCAGTGGTGCGGTCAAGATGGTCCTCTTCGTCAAAGATGATAGGCGTGTGGGACCATTTGAGTGGCTTCCGGGAATCTACAGCTGGCTCCACGGCATTGACTTCACGCGCCCACTGCTTGAGCCGGCGGTGAGAGGAGTGCAAGGACGCACCCCCGTCAACACACATGGCTTCAGTTACTTTCTAGAATTCTTGCTCACTAGTCTCTTCTTCATCCCCATCATCACTCTCGTCATCCCCTTCTTTCTTCTCACGGCCTCTAGCAGGCTTCTCTTTTTGCTGAGGGGTCTTGTCGCGACGGCCTCCTCTGCTGCCACGGCCTTTCCCGCCAGTACCCTCTTGGTCTCTCTCCCTGTCGCGCTTCTCATACTCTGCCTTCTGCTTATTAACAAGCTGCTCGACTTGGTGGCATTCCTGGAGATCATGACCCTTAGTGCGGTGGATTTTGAAGTATGGCACATCAGACTTCCCAGCTTTCTCTGCCACCGCAGCCTCCCGGCAATCAGTGCACGCGGCAGCTTCCTTGCTGGGGGCTTCGGTCTTAGCCTTCTTGCCAGTGCCGAGATTGCTAAAGCCCTTAATAGCCAACACTGACTTTTCCTTGCGTTTCTTGTTGCGCCTCCGGCCTTTCTTCTTCGGGCCAGTGGCCTCTCATCGTTGTCCAAATCAACCTCAGCTCCTTCCTCCTCTCCAGGGAGACGCCTTCCTTCCTCAGCCCGGGCGCATTTATCCGTCAGGATGTACAACTCATTGACGGTTTTGGGCAGCCGGATGTTCATCTTAGAACATATCCTCCTATTGCGCATGTTCGAATGGAACGCGGCTATCACGGCTGCGGGGTGTATTTCTGGAATGTTGTGGTGCACTTGGCTGAACCTCTGCATATACTTGCGTAAGCTCTCCCCCTCCTTCTGTGGAAGAACTTGCAAGTCACTAGGCCATCCGGGCTCTTGGTGGCCGCCCGTGAAGGCGCCAACAAATTCATTGCACAAGTCAGCCCATGATGAAATGGAGTTCTCCGGCAGGTGCATCAACCACGACCTCACATTTGGCTTGAGTGCCAAAGGGAAGTAGTTGGCAAATACCTTCTCATCCCTACCCCCGGTAGCTTGAACGGCAATTGTGTAAATGCTCAAGAACTCTGTCGGGTTTAACTTTCCATCATACTTCTCTGGTAATTCTGGCTTGAAGACTCGGGCAGAGGGCCAGCAGACCTGCCGCAGCTCGCGAGTGAAGGCAGGGCATCCAACCTCGTAAGGCAAGTACCCGCCATCACTGGGCGCGGGTTCGTTAACGTCTGGGCCATTGCGCCTGTCAGATTGACGGTGGGTCTCCCGGCGTCGCTCTATGGTTACACGAGCATCTTCTCTCCGCCGATCCTCCAGGACCTGCCACTGATCCCGGTGGGCTCGCGGATCAGAAGAGGCCATCGATGCTTCATTGGTTTCATGGACATGTTACTCTTGCTGCTGCCTCTGGGTTGCTACCGCGAAAGGGACTGCACCGTCAGTGTGGCCCCCTCAACACGACCAGCAGTTCGGGCTGCTGTTGTCGCTTGCGGGTACCGCGATGGTTTTGCCTGTTGTGATCTCCCAGCTTCGGCGAAGCCGATCAAACCTTGGATGGTGGCCCTCCACTCATCCATTTGATCAGCCGCCGATGGGAACCTCAGCAGGAGTTGGGCTCATGCCATGGCTTCCGTAGCCGTGCTTGGCATGGTTGACGAGGCAGACCGCGACATCGCTTGACTCCTGGCAGGACCAGCAGGAACGTCGCCGTGTTCTCGCCACCGCGAACTGGTCGCCAAGGCAATCTGGTGATGAGGGGATCGCGCGCGGGGATTGGCAACCCTTTTCGGCGCCCTATCTTGCTCGCCTTGCTCTTGGCGAGGTGCGTGCCCGGTGGTCGTGCTCGTGGCAGGCACAACTGGAGGGTCACGACTCGCGCCAGAGCGGGCATCGTTGCTACGGCTGCGCCAGCTATTGTGGTGGGGTGGTGGAGACTGAATGTTCCCTCCATCCGCAGCTTGCGGGTCATGCCCGCTAGGGTGTTGTTGATGTTGCCCTCCCCCGGTGCCTCCCGCTCCAGTTTCGGCCACGGGGACACAACAACGACGCCACCTGCTCCGGCCGCGTCACCCGTGGCATCCACCTCGCCCAGCGCCGACGTGGTGCCTACGGCGTCCGCGGCCACGTGCGAGGGCATCTTTGAAGTGGAAGGGTGTGCGGTCGCACCAGGTTTCTTCTTGGGTGCCATGGACGAGGAAGACGACGATGAAGGTCAATGATGAAGCTCGACGCGCTGTTCACAACTTCAGGTTCGCGCAAGCGATTCCCCCTACCTGGTGCGCCAAAGATGTCGTGGGAGAACACGATCACCTATGGGACCATCATCCCCTTTGTGGTTCGACAAGGGGGAGATCACATTGCACAAAGAGCAGAAGCCATGACGCAACACGATGATGATGACGCTGGTGGTTTTTTACCCAGGTTCGGGCCGCTGTGAAGCGTAAAACCCTACTCCTGCTTTGGTGGATTGTATGGAGGAACACGATGAACACGTAGCGCTCAAGCCCGGCAAGGTGGCCTCGGGGAGAACTGCTACACACGTACAAGTGTGCAAAGGTCCGAATCCTTTGCTAGGTCGCCTTGGACCTCCTTTTATAGTTCAAGGGGTAACCACAATGGCAAAACAGTCTTTATCTAGTGATTATATAGCTAACAGTGCTATCATACCTAACTCTGGCAGTTAGGACAAAGTGCATTAAATGCACTGCTAGGTGTCATGCTGAGGGAGAAACCCGGCAAGCCTGCCGAGCCGCTTAATCACCTCCTGCTTATCTGTTCGACACGCCTCTAGACGGGTGTCATATGAGGGTAATCTGCATTCCAGCGGGCCGCCACGTGCTTAGTGGAGGCCATTTGGTCACTCGTGGGTTCGACACCGCACCGATAAGTGACTTGCGTCGTTGTGCGGTGGAGCGGTGGTGCCTTGGTGGGATTCCTTGCTTTTGGCGGACCCGGCAAGCCTGCCGGGGAAATCTTGGACTTGCCCTTGGGGCGGCCTTGACCTGGCCAAGCTCTCCTGGCTGGCAAGGGAGGTTCTCCCAAGGTGGCATTCTTCTGTCTCGTATGTTGGCTTGGTCATTCTTGATCCGCTCCTTGATCTCACGAAGAGCGATTCCTCTGGCTTGGTCTTGCTTTGCATGTTGGTGCTGGACACGCGACGCCAGCACGCCTGTGTGTAAATCTGGGCAACGATCGTGAATGTTCGTTACACCAACAGTGTGTTAGGTGTGGTGGGCTGAAAGTGCAACTAATCCCCGGGTGGTTTTGGTAATTCATAACAACATATATCTCATTGAACTAATATCCTTTCAAGATAAATATTTCAGGATGTTCAATGTATGGCATGGCATGAGATAGAGATGTGGACCCCCCAGAATGATAAGGACAAGAATTGGCAAAAGCTCAAGACTCTACATTTTTATTTAAGTGATCCAAGATCACATTGAGTCTATAGGAAAGCCAATCTCAACCTAATATTAAAGGGCGGATTGTTTCTCCACCTTTTTTCATCCAATTATCCTTTTTCGTACGTTCGTCAGTTTTAGTCCATTCAAGCCTGACAAAAAAAATTAAGCGGCTGCCAGGAATCGAACCTTGGTCTACTCATTAGAACATCACCACATCAACCAACTGATCTACGACACAATTGTTGCCCAGAAGACGGAACTTTAGGGTATTGAGTCCATCCGACCCGTGCGTCCTAGTGGGCTAGCCCATAAGCGGGGAGGGACGCCCCTATTTTTTTCTCTTGCTTTTCTCTGTTTTTGTTTTTCATCTATAAAATAATTTCCAAACAAAATGTGAATATTGGAAATTGTTGTAGGAAAAAATGTTCATGGATTAAAAATAATTTTCAAGATAATAAAAAAATACTCGTGAATTTGAAAAAAATCGCGAATTCAAAGCATGTTCATGAATTTTTAAAACAATGTTCACCGTAATAAAATTATTGTGAATTAAAAAAGGTTAATACATTTCAAAATAATTCATCAAACAAAAAATATTCATGAATTTCAAAAAATGTTAATCATTTCAAAAATTGTTCAGCTATTCTAAGAATATTCGCCGATTGAAATAAATTTTTTACAAGTTTTATAAAAATTGCATCCATTCAAAAAATCTTCATTGACTCAAAAAATCTTCGACGATTCATAACAATGTTCAGAAGTTTCAAAAAGAATGTTCGCAATAATTGAAATAATGTTCGCGAATTTGAAAATGTTCATGGTTTCATAAAACATATTCATGAATTCAAATATGTTCAGGATCTGAAAAAAGTTCTTGAATTGGAAAACGATGTTCGCAAAAATTTAAAAGAAAAAAATAAAAATAAATAAATAATGAACTTGAAAAAAGAAAATGAAAAATACGTAAATAGAGCAAAATGTGAAAATAAAAAAAGGGGGAAAGGGAAAAATTAGAAATATAGAAAGAATGAAAAATCAGAAGAAATAACAAAGAAAAATAAGAACAAAACCAGTTCATGGAAGCATTCTAGAACCTTCCAAAACGGGGTGGCAAAAAACCAAACTGGGCCGGCCTATACTGTCGACAGGCGCGCAGGAGGTCATGCACTAGCTAGGTTGCTAGACAGCGACCTACGCGCCGAATAGGAACGGACGTGACCATTGACGAACACTCGGCCAAACGGCTCAACGGTCGTCTGAGTGCACTGTAGCACTAGGGCCTCTACGTGTGATCAATCGATCGTTTGCTTGCACGCTCGGTGGTACGTTGCAAAGTTCCATTGCAGTATACAGTGTGGGGCTACAACCTTTTGTCATGTAATACATGAACACGAATAGGCCACCCTAACCTCCTCCTAAAATACAATACAACAATAACCACGCCTTTTCCTGTATTCCTCCTATACTTCTTTCTCAGGCATATAGCCATTGCCCTCAGCCGCCACAGGAACCTGATACCGCCGTCGTCATCTCGGAGCATCTAGCCGCTGTTATCATCAGCAACGCATCAGCGCTTCCTCGGTCGAATCCACACGCCACCAGGATTGCATCGGCAAGGAAAATCTATTCAAATGAAGAAAATCTCAAAGAGTGCATCTTGAAGGACACATTTTGCCATTTAATCTACATCGACTACTACAATCCTACGTTGCGCACGGTGATGTTTTTTAGCACCCATATATTCACCTAGATGTCGCCAATCTCCTAGACATTGTTCCTTTTCCTATTGTTGTTATTGGTTGTGTCACATGATCTGTGCCACCTGTGGACGTGAACCAGATGTTGGCAATTTCGACATCACCTTGCCGCGGTCATTGGTATGTCATTCCAATATCAATTTTTTGTGTCAATTTGTTTAGGAGTTGGAATACGTAACTTAGAAGCAACTTTAGACTAAAAATGACAACAACGTGAATGTTCTTAGGAAATTAGACCTTCAAATTTATTATTTTCTGAATGGCCTTTTAAAAGTACTTATCTCATTCTCACATATGTTCAAAATTTTCCCTTATGCCTACCATATTTCTATAGCCCGATCCTCGAGCCTTGCACGATGTATTCTTTTACTAGAAGGGTGTCGTCGTGCCGGGATATTCTTTCTCCCGTTGCAACGCACGGGCATATTTGCAAGTACTATTAAAAGGGGATGAGGTGTTGCTTAATGGTCTACTTGCTCAAAGTGCTTAGTGATATTGCTCCCAAACCCTCAGGCACTTTCTCCATCCAAATATGTCAAAACCCTAAACTCCAACTCGGTCCTACCGATACTTTCTATCCGGAGCCACCGAGTTCATGTAGACATAGCCACTGCCAAAACCCTAATAGTTCGATCACACCGATACGGACCTCGGTCTCACCGAGATGGCCTTGCAAACTCCCTGTGACTTGTTGCAATTGTTTCGGTCCCACCGAGATGTTGCAATCGGTCCCACCGAGTTGGATTGACAGATTCTCTTTTGCCCGTTGCAGTCACTTCGGTCCCACTGAGATGATGCAATCGGTGCCACAGAGATGAAGTTTGCCCTAAGCCCTAGCACATCGGTCCCACCGAGTTGTTCCAGTCGGTCCCAGCAAGATTCCTAATGTTCATATTTTCAAACAGATCGGTGCCACCGAGTTTCCAAATCGGTGCCACCGAGATGAGTCAAAAGTGTGTAACGGTTGGATTTTGTGTGGAGGGTATATACACCCCTCCACCCCTTCTTCCTTATAGAGGAGAGCCATCAGAATGTGCCTACACTTCCACCATTCATTTTCTGAGAGAGAGCCACCTACTCATGTGTTGAGATCAAGAGGTTCCATTCCAACCATTTGAGTCATAGGACCTCCATACTATTAAGAAGGGTATAGGTTCTTGAAGCTTAGATCCGCTGTGATGCTTAGCCCAAACCTATGAAAGTTGTGAGAGAAATCTCTTTGTGTTTCGAGCAAATACTTGCCAGCAAGAGACTATGATCTTCTTCGCTGCGAGAGATTTGTCTTTGATCGAGGAGTTAGCATTGCTTGCTCTACAAGTAATGTTACTGTTGTGCTCAAAATCCGATCGTTGGACTCGTGTCGTTCGGACATTGGCTGTTCCCGATGTCCAATTTGGTCGGGGAAGGCTGCGGCCATAAATAGCCACCCCGCACCGGCTTTGTCCGGTGGTTGCTTCGCTTAAGATTTCTGAGAAGATTGATTTGAGCAAACCCTCTCCGAGTGATTTGAGTTTAAGATCCACCGAGAGAAAATCAAGAGCCCAAACTTAGACAGTGGTTTAGCATCACAGTAGTTCTGAGTCAGAGTTCTTGTACTTATTGCTCTTGAGAGTTGCGCACTCTCTAGACGGATAGGTTTCCGCTCGAGTGTTGAAGAGTTGTTGTCTTCACCGAGCTAGATCTTCTGCAACCAAGAGTGATTGTGGTTCGCGAAGGTCGACCGAAGGTTTGTAGGTCACCGACAAGGATCTACCACGAGTGAAATCAACTGAAGTCTGATCAGCTTCGAGTTGAAGGAGAATAGGGTGAAGAGAGTTTATCTTCCGTGTTAAGTCACAGCCCCTCCAACCAGATGTAGCCCTTTGGCAGAAGGGTGAACTGGTCTACCAAATCTCTTTGTCTCCATCGAGCACCACTTGTTCAATTTACTTCTCTGCATTACTTTCGGCAGTAATCTTATGTGCTCTGTAATGATGGTTATCTGATCAGTTACCATTCGTTACTCATTGTGTGGTAATTCTCTTCATTCTATTATGTTGCATTAGTGATTGTTATTCGTAGTGCCGTGATCTTTTACTTTGGTATTGTTCATCTTCATAGTTATCCATCGTAGTTCCACTCTAGCTCTCTGTCCTTATATTACTTCTGTTGGCATATTGCATTACCGTCATCATCATCAAGCCTGTCATGTCCTACGCTAGAACCATTATTGCATCCTACCTTGATGAGTTTGTTCCTCAATAGCGGGCTTGATTGCATTCGTATCTACTGTATTTTATTTCCACTGCTGTGTTTGGGATCAGTTCAAAACATTCGAAAGAATTTTTGAATCTCCCATTCATCCCCCCTCTGGTCGATATACTCTCGGTCCTAACAATTGGTATCAGAGTGGGTACTCCCTGTCTCTGCTTATTAAAGGTCTAACGTCCTTGGAGTTTTGAGTATGTCATATGCAGGTAGATCCTCGCACTCTGAAAGATTTCCTATCTTAGATGGAAATGACTATCTATACTGGAAAGAAAGGATGAGAATCAGAATTCAAGCAATTAATCTAGAACTGTGGCAGATTGTGGAAAACGGATACACTGTTCAGCACCGTGATGCTCCATCTTCTGATGACAAAGCTATGATGCGATTGGATGCACAAGCGAAAGATATTATCTGTGCAAGTATCTCAAAGAACGTTTTCAATCGGTTCCGAAATCTTGACACTGCAAAGCAACTCTGGGATGCCATAAAAATGTTCATGAAGAATTCATCTCCAGAACAGACCCTCACACTCAAATGTTTCGTGCTATGTTTGCTGGTTTCAGAAGTCTTCGAAAGGAAAGTGTCATGGAGCTCACTGATCGGCTGACAAATATTGTTGAAAGACTTCACCAACAAGGAGTAACTGATATCACTGATAGAGATGTGGTCAAGAAGCTACTCAGTGCTCTTGATGCAACCTTCGATCCCATCATAGCAGAAATCAAGCAAAGACTAGACTATGAAGAACTTCACTATGTAGAGATCATGACGCTGTTTTCACTTCACGAAGAAAGATGGAACTAGAAAATGCAGATCAAGAATCTTCTTCGGAAAGTGAAGGAGAAATCGTTTCACACTAGGCCAGTTCACTAGAAGAAGAAGATGTTGAGAATCAACATACCATCACAAGAGAACTGGAAATACTCACGAAAAGGCTAAGTGATCTCAAAAGACAGAACCTATATCTTGTGAATGATGATGAAGATGACATGCCAGAATCTTCAAGACAACTGCCTCCGAAAGATATGAAGTGCTTCAAGTGCAAACAATTCAGTCATCTCATAGCAGACTGTCCCTGCCAGGAAGGAAAACCTAGCAGCAGATGGAAATATCTTCACTGCACTGGATTCACACGAATGGATCGTCATACTAAGCTCTCGAAGAAGAATGAATCTTCCTCATCTTCTTCGAGGAGGCCAGTCACTGACGTGAAAGCCAGAGCTACCATCGAGTCAAACATGAAGATAATATCTCGGCTGAATAGAGCTTGTGCTGATCTGACCCTGGATTCTCAAGAAGAGGTGACAGACACTGAATCTGATGATGAAGAATTTTACAAAGGATAGGAAGGAGCAATGCCTTCATTGCCTATGAATCTTCAGAAAACTCACTCGATTCAGACTCCGACGATGATGCCTCAAGTGATGATGAACCAATTGCATTCTATCTCATGGCAAAATCATCGAAGGATCAGGTATCAGCAAAACACCAAAAATCCATGAATGGATATTCTTCTGAGTATATTGCCTGTGCCAAACTGGTCAAAATTGCTAAGTCTCAACATGATGAACTTGAAATGCTTGAAAACAATCTTAAGAAAATCGAAGGATTACTGGTCGAAGAGATGGAGAAGAATCAAAAGTTGCTAGAAGAGCAAGACACTTTTTCTTCAACCATTGATGTTCTTTCGAACAAATATGATTCTCTTTCAGTTGACTTCGAGAGTTTATCTGCTAAACTCCTTAACAGGAATCAAGAACTCGAGTCTCTGAAAGAATCTCATAATGCGCTTGCGAAAGAAAAAGCTTCTCTCTTCACCGAGCAATCTGTTCAACTTCATGATGATTTTGTTCCCCCTTGCTTAAAATGCCTAGGACATAGCAATGTAGATTCTCGTGTTGAAACTTCCAATGCTATCACGAAGAATATTGCAACTACTTCGAATGATATCACTAACCCCTCTTCCGAGGAACTTGTTGCTGTTACTGAAGAAAATTGCAGGCTAAAGGACTTGCTTGAGACAAGAATGCTAAGGAGCCTAAAAGGGCATCAAACCATCTGTGATGTGCTCAAGAAGTCAGTACTACACAAATCCTCGAAAGGAAGGATTGGGTTTCGAAAGAAAACTCAATGTTGATGGAACCTATTGGACTCCCAAATAGTATGCTCGAACGAGTTGGGTTCTAGCTAAGAGCAAAACACTCGAACCTACAATTCTGTCAGGATATGATACTACCATCACTGTTGTTCCTGATGAGTCTGATGACTTGAACTGCAAATTCTTCAAACAACAAAATGGTAAGGTATTTGCTCGATATGTCAGTACTAACTGCAGGTCTGGCTCACCCAAGAAGCAAATCTGGGTAAAGAAGTGCACCATTGATAATATATCTGTCAGTGCTAACCTGAATATGTAGAGTAATTCTCCTCGTATAATTGATTATCATTCACAGAATGGCACTGGAAAATTCTTGAATGAGAATCGATCAAACCTTTGACAGAAGGAGTACATGCGTATCTCCTCAAATCATTATACTCATGTCTCAGGAAGTAACTTTAATGCATATTCATATGATTACTCTCGAAATGCACAGGTGATTTACAAATCTCGACGAAAGAATGTCCCTGCTCACACGAAGAAAATGAGTTCCTCGTTACCCACGCAAGTGTGAGTTGCGAAAAAGAAATAACCCTCTCTTGCAGATAATATCTCAGGAATTCCTCTCGCCTATCCTTTATCCTGAGATCTGTATTGTTGGTGCTAGTTTAGTATGTTTTCTCTCATTTCTTTGCTTTTCGCTTTGTTTATGTTTTGTCCGAATGACAACTCACTCTGAGCTCATTGGTTTTGAGTTTTTCTCGTTTGGCTGAGTGTTTTGATTCGGACACTATTTTCCCATCATTGTTGCCTGTCATAAACATGCAACTTGATCAGAAGAAGATTTCAATCCGATGTCCTTGTTCGCGAATGAAATCAACTTCGAACATTTATCTATTTTGGCAATTGCCCTTCTTTAAACCCTTCGGCCTTTCATTTAGTTACTGAGATTTTCGCAAGAAACGGTTGACACGTGCCCACGATCTCACGATTGTGATCTCATCTGTTGAATGTGGAACGTCTCGTGCTTTTTCGGCCGTAGATATCGGAGGAAGCGGTTTCGCCTACGGGCTATAAATACCCCTCCAGGCATCTTCTTCCTCTGTTCTCCCTCTCTTCCTCCTCAAGCCCTCTCTCGCTCTCCGTCCGAGCCCGAGTTTGAAGCAGCGCCGTCGTAGCGTCGTCGTGCAACTCTGGTGAATCTTCGCCGTCGTTGGTCGCGTCAGTAGATGTCGCTTGAACTACGTCGGTATTTCCCCAAAGAGGAAGGGATGATGCAGCACAGCTACGGTAGGTATTTCCCTCAGTTATGAAACCAAGGTATCAATCCAGTAGGAGAACCAAGCAACACTATGTAAACGGTACCTGCACACAAAGAACAAATACTTGCAACCCGACGTGTTAAAGGGGTTATCAATCCCTTTTGGGTAACGGTGCCAGAAATTGGCGAGTGGACGGGATAAAAATTGTGATAGATTGGATAAATCGATCTCGATAAAACGCGAAATAAACTTTGCAAATAAAAAGTGCAGCAAGGTATTTTTGGGTTCTTGATAATATAGATCTGAAAAAAAAAGTGGCAAATAATAGATCGGAAAGCAAATATGAAGAAGAATAGACCCGGGGGCCGTAGATTTCACTAGTGGCTTCTCTAAAGAAAGATAGCATACGGTGGGTAAACAAATTACTGTTGGGAAATTGATAGAACTTCAAATAATTATGACAATATCCAAGCAATGATCATTATATAAGCATCACATCCAAGATTAGTAGACCGACTCCTGCCTGCATCTACTACTATTACTCCACACATCGACCGCTATCCAGCATGCATCTAGTGTATTAAGTTCATGGAGAAATGGAGTAATGAAATAAGAACGATGACATGATGTAGACAAGATCTACTCATGTAGGAATAGACCACATCTTCTTATCCTTAATGGCAATGATCTATACGTGTCTTGCTGCCCCTTCTGTCACTGGGAAAGAACACCGCACGACCGAACCCATCACAAAGCACTTCTTCCCATGGCAAGAAAAATCGATCTAGTTGGCCTAACTAAAACAAAGATTTGAAGAATAAATACGAGGCTATAAGTAATCATGCATATAAGAGATCAAAAGAAGCCTCAAATAACTTTCATGGATAAAATAGATCTGATCATAAACTCAAAGTTCATCTGATCCCAACAAACACACCGCAAAAAGAGTTACATCAAATAGATCTCCAAGAGACCAGTGTATTGAGAATCAAAAGAGATAGAGGAAGCCATCTTGCTACTAACTACGGACCCGTAGGTCTACAATGAACTACTTACGCATCATCGGAGAGGCACCAATGAGGATGATGAACCCCTCCGTGATGGTGTCTAGATTGGATCTGGTGTTTCTGGAACTTGAGGCGGCTGGAATTGTGTTTCGTCGACTCCCATAGGGTTTTTGGATTTTCGGGGTATTTATAGAGCAAAGAGGCGGTGTGGGAGGCGGCCGAGGTGGGCACAACCCACCGGGGCACGCCTGGGGGGTTGTGCTCCCCTCGGAGCCCCCCTCTGGTACTTCTTTGGCCCAACAGGTGTCTTCTAGTCCAGAAAAAATCTCCAAAAAGTTTCGCTGCGTTTGGACTCTGTTTGGTATTGATTTTCTGCGAAGTAAAAAACAAGCAAAAAACAGCAACTGGCACTGGGCACTATGTCAATAGGTTAGTCCCAAAAAATGATATAAAGTTGCTATAAAATGATTGTAAAACATCCAAGAATGATAATATAACAGCATGGAACAATAAAAAATTATAGATACGTTGAAGACGTATTAGCATCCCCAAGCTTAATTCCTGCTCGTCCTCGAGTAGGTAAATGATAAAAACAGAATTTTTGATGTGGAATGCTGCCTAACATGTTCATCACATATTCTTTTCTTTTGTAGCATGGACATTTGGACTTTTATATGGTTCAAAGCAATAGTCTAGTTTTGACATGAAGATTTCAATACTCAAGCATATCAACAAGCAACATGTCTTTCAAAATATCAACACTAAAGCAAGTTATCCCTAGCCCATTATGCTCAATCATTGATCCATTCATGAAACATACTCGCATATTAGCTACACCCAATGCTCAAGTACGATTATAGTGCCCCTTAGTTGGTGCTTTGTAAGAGAAGATGGAGACTCAAAAATAAATAAAAATTGCATAAAGTAAATAGAACGGCCCTTCGCAGAGGGAAGTAGGGATTTGTAGACGTACCAGAGCTCAAAGCGAAAGAAAATAGAGATAAAACATTTTGGGCGGCATGCTTTTCCTGTCAACAAAAACGATCGAGTAGTTCCCAATACTTTCCATGCGAGATATATCATAGGCGGTTCCCAAACAGAAAATAAAGTTTATTCCTTTTTCCACCATACTTTCACATTCCGCGGCTAGCCGTATCCACGGGTGCCGTCTATACCAACACTTTCCAAGGAATTTATTATTTGACAACATAAAGTAAATTGATTTTTCATTTTGGGACTGGGAATCCCTAATACCTTTGTCGTACTCTCGTGCAATGACAAGTGAATAAATAATCATCTTGAGAATAAAACATCTCGCATGGAAAAATATCAGCCACCCCCTACCTTTTCATGAGCGGTACAAGCACACAAAAGGGAAATTTATTTTGAAGATTAGAGATGGCACATACAAATTTGCTTAGAATGGCACGAAAATACCGCATATAGGTAGGTATAGTGGACTCATATGGCAAAACTGGGCTTAAGGATTTTGGATGCACAAGTAGTATTCCTACTTAGTACAAGTGAAGGCTAGCAAAAAGATTGAGAAGCATCCAACCAAGAAACAAAAAATCTCATAAGCGAGCATTAAGCATAACTAACACTGAATAATGCACCATAAGTAGGATGTAATTTCATTGCATAACTATTGACTTTCGTGCTTGCATAGGGAATCACAAACCTTAACACCAATATTCTTACTACAGCACAATTACTCATCAACATGACTCACATATCACTATCATCATATCGCAAAACTATTACAAAGAATCAAGTTTAATTTGTCCAATGATCTTCATGAAAGTTTTTATTATATCCCTCTTGAATATCTATCACTTTGGGACTAGTTTCATATGTTGCTTTTGATAGCTCCAACAAATCTAAGTGAAGAACATGAGCATAAAGTTTTTTGTCTCTCAAAATAATATAAGTAAAGCATGAGAGATTTTATTTAAAAATTACTAACTCCCAAATAAATCTAAGTGAAGCATGAGAGCATTTCTTCAAAAGTATTAAAGCACACCGTGCTCAAAAAGATATAAGTGAAGCACTAGAGCAATTCCATAGCTCAAAAAAAATTAAGTGAAGCACATAGAGCAATTCTAGCAAATCATAGCATAATTTTGACTCTCTAAAATAGGTGTGTTCAGAAAGGATACTTGACACAAAACAAAACAAGAAAAGACTCATATAATACAAGACGCTCCAAGCAAAACTCATGATATGTGACGAATAAAAATATAGCTCCAAGTAAAATACCGATGGTCGTTAGAAGAAAGAGGGGATGCCACTCGGGGCATCCCCAAGCTTAGTTGCTTGTTCATCCTTGAATATTACCTTGGGATGTTGTATCATCCCCAAGCTTAAGCTCTTCTTGCTCCTTATTCCTTCATCCATCATGATCTCACCCAAAACTTGAAAACTTCAATCACACCAAACTTAACAAAAGCTTCATGAGATCCGTTAGTATAACAAAGCAAATCACCACTCTAAGTACTGTTGCAAACCCACTCATATTTTATTTTTGAATTATATCTACTGTATTCCAACTTTTCTATCGCTCATACCCCCCGATAAAGTCCATAGATTCATCAAAATAAGCACACAATGCAAAGAAAACAGAATCCATCAAAAACAGAACAGTCTGTAGCAATTTGAATACTTCTTCTACTTGTGTAACTCCAAAAATTCTGAAAAATTAGAAAAGTGTAGGAAATTTGTATATAAATGTTTTGTAAAAAAAATCAGAATTTTTCGTCGCTTTTGTGAATTTCTAAAATTATTTTACTGGACGCAAAAGTTTCTGTTTTCCAACAAGATCAAATCAACTATCACCCAACATGATCCCAAAGGCTTTGCTTGGCCCAAACACTAATTAAAACATAAAAACACAATCATAACAGAGGCATAATTGTGCAAACACTCAAGAACAAAAATAAAAAGGAAAAAATAAATTTTATTCATTTGGTTGCCTCCTAACAAGCGCTATCGTTTTACGCCCCTAGCTAGGCATAAAGCATAGATTCAAGTATTGTCATCTTTAGTTTTAGATCCATAGGATGCCCTCATGATTGATTCATATGGTGGCTTAATTCTTGTTATAGGGAAGTGTTCCATACCCTTTCTTAGTGTATATTGAAATTTAATATTGCCTTCTTTCATATCAATCACGGCACCAATAGTACGTAAAAACGGTCTACCAAGTATAATTGGACAAGACGGATTGCAATCAATATCAAGAACAATGAAATCTATGGGCACATAATTCCTATTTGCAAGAATAAGAACATCATTAATTCTTCCCATAGGCTTTTTAATAGTGCAAATTTAAAAAACACTCTTCAATATCGGTAAGACCAAGCACATCACATAAAGACTTCGGAATTGTAGAAACACTAGCACCAAAGTCACATAAAGCAAAATACTCATAATTTTTATCTTGACTTTGATGGTGGGTTCCCATTCATCATGTAATTGTCTAGGAATTGAGATCTCTAATTCCAACTTTTCTTCCAAAGCTTTCATCATGGCATCTACGATATGTTTAGTAAAAGCTTTATTTTGTTCATAAGCATGGGGTGAATTAACCATGGATTGCAACAAAGAAATACATTCAATCAAATAGCAACTATCATAATTAAAGTCTTTGTAATCCAAAAGAGTGGGCACATCACTAGTTAAAGTTTTGACCTCTCCAAACCCACTTTCATCAATTTTTTCATCAAGATTTTCACCCTCCGAATCATTGGGACGCCTTCTAACTAAAGTTGACTCTTCTTCAGTCCCTTTATCATCAATTTTAATCTTACTAAACAAGGAATCAATAGAAGAAACACCAATCACTTTAAGATCTTCATCACTTTTATGAAAGCAATCACTAGAAAAAGTTTTTTCTAAAAATTCTCTTTTAGCTCTAAGCATAGCGGTTCTTTTCTTACTTTCATCCATAGAAACATATAAAGCTTTAATTGATTCCTCAACCTTAGGCACAAAAATTTTCATCTTGAGATTTTCTACATCATGAGAAAATCTATCAATGCTTCTAGACATATCATCAATCTTATTCAACTTTTCTTCTATCGTATTATTGAAAACCTTTTGAGTATTGATAAATTCTTTAATATTATTCTCAAGATCAGAGGTGTTCCTATTATTATTATTATTATAAGAAGGATTACCATAGGAACCACCATAATTATTAGAGGAATTTCCAGGAAAAGGCCTAGGATTAAAATTACCTCTATAAGCATTGTTATTAAAATAGTTTCGCGAGACAAAATTCACATCTACGGGATCACTATTTTGCTCAATCAAAGTAGACAAAGGCACATCATTAAGATCAATAGGAGCACTTTTACTAGAAAACAATTTCATAAGAGCATCAACTTTTTCACTCAACAAATTTATTTCTTCTACTGAATTAACTTTTTTACTAGTAGGTGCTCTTTTGGTATGCCATTGCGAATAATTTGCCATAATGTTGTCAAGCAATTTAGTAGCTTCACCCAAAGTAATTTTCATAAAAGTACCACCCGCGGCGGAATCTAAAAGATTTCTAGAGACAAAATTCAATCCCGCATAAATTTTTTGTATGATCATCCAAAGATTTAAACCATGAGTAGGACAATTTCTTAGCATCAATTTCATTCTTTCCCAAGATTGTGCAACATGTTCATGCTCAAGTTGCTTAAAATTCATGATTTGAGTCCTAAGGGAAATAATTTTCGCACGCGGAAAATACTTAGTAATGAAAGCATCTTTGCATTTATCCCAAGAATCGATACTATTGCGAGGCAAAGAAGAAAACCAAATTTTTGCACGATCTTGCAAAGAAAACAGAAATAATTTCAACTTCACAATATCATTGTCCACATCTTTTTATTTTGCATATCGCATAATTCTACAAATGTGTTAAGATGGGACGTGGCATCCTCATTAGGAGTACCGGAAAATTGATCCTTCAGGACAAGATTCAACAAAGCGGCATTAATATCACAAGATTCTGCACTAGTGGCGGGAGGAGCAATCGGAGTGCTAATAAAATCATTGTTATTGGTATTAAAAAAAATCACACAACTTGGTGTTCTCTTGAGTCATCGTGACTACGCAAACAAGATTGCACACAAAAACAGATCTGACGAGAAAACAGCGAACGAAAAAGAGGGCAAATAAAACGGCAAATTTTTGTGAAGTGGGGGAGATGAAAACAAGAGGCAAATGGCAAATAATGTAAATTGCAAGGAGATGAGATTTGTGATTAGGAACCTGATAGATGTTGATGATGTCTCCTCGGCAACGGCGCCAGAAATTCCATTTGATGTCGCTTGAACTACGTCGGTATTTCCCCAAAGAGGAAGGGATGATGCAGCACATCTACGGTAGGTATTTCCCTCAGTTATGAAACCAAGGTATCAATCCAGTAGGAGAACCAAGCAACACTATGTAAACGGTACCTATACACAAAGAACAAATACTTGCAACCCGAAGTGCTAAAGGGGTTGTCAATCCCTTTCGGGTAACGGTGCCAGAAATTGGCGAGTGGACGGGACAAAAATTGTGATAGATTGGATAAATAGATCTCGATAAAACGCGAAATAAAATATGCAAACAAAAAGTACAGCAAGGTATTTTTGGGTTTTTGATAATACAGATCTGAAAATAAAAGTGGCAAATAATAGATTGGAAAGCAAATATGAAGAAGAATAGAGCCGGGGGCCGTAGATTTCACTAGTGGCTTATCTCAAGAAAGATAGCATACGGTGGGTAAACAAATTACTGTTGGGCAATTGATAGAACTTCAAATAATTATGACGATATCCAGGCAATGATCATTATATAGGCATCACGTCCAAGATTAGTAGACCGACTCTTGCCTGCATCTACTACTATTACTCCACACATTGACCACTATCCAGCATGCATCTAGTGTATTAAGTTCATGGAGAAACAGAGTAATGCAATAAGAACGATGACATGATGTAGACAAGATCTATTCATGTAGGAAAAGACCCCATCTTTGTTATCCTTAATGGCAATGATCAATACGTGTCTTGCTGCCCCTTCTGTCAATGGGAAAGAACACCTCATGACCGAACCCATCACAAAGCACCTCTTCCCATGGCAAGAAAAATTGATCTAGTTGGCCTAACTAAACCAAAGATTCGAAGAAGAAATATGAGGCTATAAGTAATCATGCATATAAGAGATCAAAAGAAGACTCAAATAACTTTCATAGATAAAATAGATCTGATCATAAACTCAAAGTTCATCGGATCCCAACAAACACACCGCAAAAAGAGTTACATCAAATAGATCTCCAAGAGACCATTATATTGAGAATCAAAAGAGAGAGAGGAAGCCATCTAGCTACTAACTATGGACTCGTAGGTCTACAATGAACTACTCATGCATCATCAGAGAGGCACCAATGAGGATGATGAACCCCTCCGTGATGGTGTCTAGATTGGATCTGGTGTTTCTGGAACTTGCGGCGGCTGGAATTGTGCTTCGTCCACTCCCCTAGGGTTTTTGGATTTTCAGGGTATTTATAGAGCAAAGTGGCGGTGCGGGAGGCTGCCGAGGTGGGCACAACCCACCTGGGCGCGCCTGGGCCCCCAGGCGCGCCCTGGTGGATTGTGCTCCCCTCGGAGCCCCCCTCTGGTACTTCTTTGGCCCAACAGGTGTCTTCCGGTCCAGAAAAAATCTCGAAAAAGTTTCATTGCGTTTGAACTCCGTTTGGTGTTGATTTTCTGCGAAGTAAAAAAAGCAAAAAACAGCAACTGGCACTGGGCACTATGTCAATAGGTTAGTCCCAAAAAATGATATAAAGTTGCTATAAAATGATTGTAAAACATCCAAGAATGATAATATAACAGCATGGAACAATCAAAAATTATAGATACGTTGGAGACGTATCATCAGTGCAGTACTTTCTCTCCTCCGCATTGCCGTAGGTGATCCTAGTTGCCAAGTTAGGGCGCATGGATCTGGAGCTAGCCATGTCCCTTCTCTGTTCTAGGGTTGTTCTTACCGACGCATATTTATCTTGTTTATTTTTCTTGCGGTAGATCTTTAGGTTTCTCTAAGTCATGACTTGTATGGTTTGTAGTTTTGCCTCGTACCAGTCATCTTAGATCTAGGGTTCATGCGTATTATATCGAAAGATTAGATAGTTAATTCTCTGCCTTAGGGCATGCTGCAATTCTATTGATGATGTCTTGAAAATACTTATACCATGGATTCCTTTTGCTTCTTCCGAAAAACTCTCTGTTTTTAGTCAAAATGCTTCTGTGCATGTTTGTGACTCCTTCCTATTTTCCCTCGCATTGTTTTGTATTTCCTCTCAGGATTGATCATGGCACAAAGCTCGAAAGAGTAGTCTGGTTCTGAAGAAGAAATCCCTCAGGTACCTCAAATGGTTGAACGAAAGAAATTGGCTGGTGCAGCAAAACCATCAAAGCCACCAAGAGTGCCGAATAAAAAGTCTGAATCTGAATCCGAAGAAGAGGAAGATGATATTCCCTCGGTGCACAGTCAGCCCGAGGATGAACAGATCACCGATTCAAAGACTTTATTCTCTGATGGAAATCCCAAGAAGGGTGGTCGTGGAAGAGAGAGAAACACCGCTGCTGAGATGTCTGATCCCGAGATTTATAAGACTCCACCCGGTGTTGAAACTGCATCTGAAAGAAATAACAAGCTGCAAATGATTCACTGTCACTTGGCGAAGAAGTGGTTCGATTATGAAAATGTCCGAAGAAAATATCAAATCTTGTTTGCATTCACTCCTCCTTGGAATGATTGCATCGCTGAAGGTTGCCTCGGTCAAGATGACGAAAAAGCCAGGCCACCTCCTCCTGAAAATGCTCATGCTGACTCACTGGAAACAACTGCTAATTTTCCCGAAGAAGTGGAAAAGAGAGCCAAGGCCAAGGCCAAGCGTTATGCTAAGGCTGTGAAGAAAAATCAAATTGAACAGAAAAATGTTGAGCTGACCCAGCAAGATGTTCAAGAGAAGAAGGAACGGTCCTCTGCCCGAAAGGAAAGAAAGGCGAGGAAGTCAGTTTCCCCTCGAGCTTCCAGGAAGAAATCAGTCACCAGAAAATCCAAGAAGGCGGCTTCTTCCTCGTCTGATGAGTCCACCGATGAAGATGCTCCTGAACAAATACCAATGTATGATCAGCGAGCTCTTCTTGACAATTCATATCAAACTCCCTCACCAGCAAAAGTTTCACCTCCGTTGAGAATGTCACCAAGGATTGCTCATGCTCCAGTCTTAGATAAACCTTCGGGTTCTACTGCCCCGTATGCGAAGAGAAAGCTTATGCCCGAAGAGAAAGTTGTTGCTTCTGCCAAGAAGGTGAAGACAAATGTTCCTGTTTCCACAAAGGAACAAAAATATGACTTCAATTTTATGATTGACATCATTGAATGTGCCGCCTACGATGCAAAATCAGATGATCTAAGCAATTTGGGCCTTCCTGATGATGTTACGAAGCTGGTAACAAAACACTTCATTGATCTAAGGAAGATTACCGAGAACCTAAAACAAGCAGTCGAGGACAAGAAAACCATCGAGCAAATGAGACAAGATGCCAGCACTGAATCTGAAAGAAAGGAGCTGAACAAAGAAATTCTTGAGATTACAAAAGCTCTCAGTGCTATGAGAAATGAGAAGATTGAGTGGCACTCAAAGCTGAAAATGGATGTTTCTCAGCTCTATGACCAAAGGAATGATGAGATCAAGCATCAAGAAGATCTTGCTTGACGCAGAATAAAGGAAGAAAAGCTTCAGAAGGCAAAGGCAAGAGCTAGCAAACCAAAGGCAATTTCAAATCGCCGTGTTTAGAGTGTTGAAACTGATGCTCCCATTGACTCAAGTGCCCCTCTGCAGCAGATACCACCATCTCCTCCTCACGAGGATGAACTCATGCAGCAAGCTGCCCCTGCAGTGGTTATCATTCCTACCTCTGCTGCTCAAGAGGCTGATGTTATTGACATCTTTCTGAATAATCCTGATGAAGAAAATGTCATGCCCGAGCAAGAAGCCCCAGAAGAGAAAATTGATGAAGAGATTGAGGTTGAGAAGGCAGTTTCATCGCCTGCGAAGGAAATACAAGTTGAGCCCTCCGGATCCAATAAGAAGGATGATAAGGTTGAGGGGGAGCTAAATGCTTCCCAAGGAAATATCACCTCGATCGCTTCATCTGGTGCCCCTACCCAGATGGAATTTGATCCTGCTCCTGCTTCTACTGCTTCGCAGCTAGAAGTGGAAGAAAAGAAACCAGAAGAGCCCATGGCTCACGAACAAGTTGTACCACCAGCTGTGCCCCAGGAGACCGAAAGAGAAGCAGTTGTGACCCAGGCATCCGAGGAAGTTGTTGTGCCTCCCACTGATGAAAGTGTACCAAAAGAAAAGGCCCTAGTGTCTGAAAGTCAGAAAAATGCTGAAGGAGTTCCAGGAAAAGAAAATGAAGGTCAGGCCAGTGCTCCTATGTCATCTGCGCCAGAAAAATTAAAAAGACCCCTTCCTCCACTCAAGCCAATCGATGAAGATTTGCCTGCATCTGATGATGTTTGACCCATGGGAATGAGCGATGAAGAAGTACTGAAAATCCCCAGGAATCATTTACACTGTTCCCTGCTGAGTTTGGCCCAAGTGGTCCTGCATTCAATGAGCAGCTTCATACCTTGAAGCTAGCATTATTTGGGACAAGCCCATACGAAGGAGGAAGGACTTCACTATCACCGAGGTTTTGGACCGAAGAACAAGCTATGTACTATGCTAGGATATTGTTCGGCAAGAATCGGGTTTTCAATCACAAGTTTCTGAACTTTACTAAGCTCGAAGAAATACCTTGCTTTCACTATGCCATCGAGCATTTTGGGCATGCATTCCTAAAGGGTTTTTTTTCGTTTCAATCATGGTTGGAATCGAGAGGTAATCCATCAGTTCTATGCCACGTTGTACATCTCTGGAGAGATTGGAAAAACCTCAACCTGGATCCTCGAATGGATGACTGGAAGGGAGAAGATCAAGTGCTCGGCAGATCGGTTTTTAGCTTTGCTAAACCTTCCTCAGTGTGAGTTTGAGAAAAATCAAGAACACAGGCTGCATTACTAGGAAATGTCCGAAGAACAAATTCACATGCTGATGTACCCCAACTTGGTTGGATATGAATGCGTTGATGTAGATCCAAAGAAGTTGGCCTATGATAACAAAGTGATGTTTCATATCCTATGCAATTCTCTCACACCAACGAACAGACCAAATTCTCTCAAAGGCCTCATGGGAAATGCTCTACTGGCCATCTCTCAAGGAATACAGCTCGATGTTCCTGATCTTTTCATTCGCAACTTGGCATGTGCTGTTGATAGCCCCCAATCACTGAAGCCATATGCCCCATGGATCATGTATGCCATTGAACAACTCATCCATGAGAAATTCTTCTAGGCTCATGTTTCGAAAGTTTTCATGCCACCAGTTTGTGACACTCTCCATATTGTGAAAGATATTGGCAAGGGAAAGGCACCCATTGATGTTGCTGGTACTACGTCTGCATCTGAGTCTGCTCCGAAGGTTAAGAAAGCCAAGGTTGAAATCCCTCAAAATAAAAATCCTTCTATGTATGAAATCTGCGTTCACACTCATCAAACACTGGAAAGCCACATCAAGCTTGATTGAAAATAAAAGGTGGAGATGATGATAGAGTTGAATTTGCTTCATAATTATATTCGCCAAACCCTTCAACATGAGAAGGAAGCAAAGAAGCACTCCTGGACTCTCTTAAGGCAGCATTACTCTCGCAAGCAGCTGCTTGCCAAAGGCATTAAGAAGGATTATGACTACCTGGACTTACTTGCTGTTCCTCGCATCCAAAGACAAACTCCTGTGCTCCCTCAGCGTTCAGCCTCAACTGATCTATTGTTTGTCAGAATAGATGACGAAATTGTAGACACAGCTGGAACACTCATCTACAAGCCAGATGTTCATCACAAGATTTCTTCTGAAGGCCATGCTGCTACTCCTGCTTCTGCCTCGACCATTCCTCGCTCTACGAATTCCGATTTGTCGAGTAGTTATAATTCTGATTCTGAGGACTCTCCGGACGAGTAGTTCCTCGTATGTTTTCTCTATCCTTTTTGACACTTGTTGACAAAAAGGGGGAGAAGTACATCGAGTGATAGATGAACGGGGTATTTGCAGGGTGTTTTTCATTCGCTTTTTGCTTTTCGCTCCCGAATGTTTTGATTTCCCTCGAACAATTTGCTTGAAGAACTTATCGCACCGCCTATGGTGTTGAAATACTCGGTCGTCATGTAATGTTAATAACCCCCCTGCAATATTATTTGCTTCCACCTATCTATTTGCAGGTACTATCGAAAGTTTACTCCTGTACAATGATTTCTCCCAATCATTATCTATCGTGCAGGGAATGTAACAGTTCTACAACGACAGAAAATCATCGAGTGATAGTACAAATGGGGAGAAGTACATCGAATAATGGATGAACCATATCTGTCATGGTTGGATATGCTATGATTATTATCCTCAATTATCTAACCTTGCAGGAAAACTACATCTGAAGTTTATCCACTCCGAGCAATTCACTCATGCTTATTTTTTCTCTGATCGTACTCGAATATCTAACATGCAAGAAAATTACATCTCGTGTGGATTCAAATTGTGCTTTGAGAAAACCTTCATGTTATATCCTTCGTCACAAATCATTTCAAAGTACTTACTATATCTATCTAATTCATTTCAAAGATTGTGTGACAGGAATCATCTCAGACATGTCGAGTGCATTGAAAGTATCTTCGAATAAGATCATAAGTCAATGTCACTCTTACGAAGATTTACCTCGCTTCCTCTAGCTTTATTTTATGCTCTGATGCATACCTTTAGGAGGAGCGTGTGTTATCTTCATCATTATCTCTCATCTTCTATTATTCTTTGCATTACATTCATTTCAATATCTATCCTTCGATGTGATCTATTTTGTCAACAATCGTCCAAAAAGGGGGAGATTGTTGGTGCAATATCTACCTACCTGTGTTTTGGAGATTGTTGACAAGAACAGGTATGGACTGATTTGTTTGCTAGTGCATACAGAGAAAAATAGTCCATACAAAACCGAAGAGAATGCTGTCTCCGGTGCTAGGTTCGAGGAACTTCACCGAAGCATATCTGCAATGCAGAGAAGAACGAGCTACATCTCTTGAAGACATGTAGATGAGGAGATTGATGTGAAGGAATTAACCCCTCGAAAGTTTATTGCTGAAGCAAAGCAATTGGTTCGGTGGTATCGTCCGAAGAAATTGACTGCAGCGAATGGAAGTCGAAGACAAATAGAAGACGTAGTATTCTTTTAGTTGTTCTTCTTTCGGTCATTTGAGTCATAGAACCTCCGTACTATTAAGAGGAGTATAGGTTCTTGAAGCTTAGGTCCGCTGTGATGCTTAGCCCAAACCTATGAAAGTTGCGAGAGAAATCTCTTTGTGTTCCGAGCAAATACTTGCCAGCAAGAGACTGTGATTTTCTTCGCTGCGAGAGATTTGTTTCTGACCGAGGAGTTAGCATTGCTTGCTCCGCAAGTAATGTTACCGTTGTGCCCAAAATCCGACCGTTGGACTCGTGTCATTTGTCCATTGGCTGTTCCCGACATCTAATTTGGTCTTTTCCCTTCAGGGAAGGCTACGGCTATAAATAGCCACCCCGCACCGGCTTTGTCTGTTGGCTGCTTCGCTTAAGATTTCTGAGAAGATTGATTTGAGCAAACCCTCTCCGGGTGATTTGACTTTAAGATCCACCGAGAGAAAATCAAGAGCCCAAACTTAGACAGTGGTTTAGCATCACAGTAGTTCTGAGTCAGAGTTCTTGTACTTATTACTCTTGAGAGCTGCGCACTCTCTAGACGGGTAGGTTTCCTCTCGAGTGTTGAAGAGTTGTTGTCTTCACCGAGCTAGATCTTCAGCAACCAAGAGTGATTGTGGTTCACGAAGGTCGACCGGAGGTTTGGAGGTCGCCGACAAGGATCTACCACGAGTGAAATCAACTAAAGTCTGGTCAGCTTCGATTTGAAGGAGAATAGGGTGAAGAGAGTTTATCTTCCTTGTTAAGTCACACCCCCTCCAACCAGACGTAGCCCTTTGGCAGAAGGGTGAACTGGTCTACCAAATCTCTTTGTCTCCATCGAGCACCACTTGTTCAATTTACTTCTCTGCATTACTTTCGGCAGTAATCTTATGTGCTCTATAATGATGGTTATCTGATCAGTTACCATTCGTTACTCATTGTGTTGTAATTATCTTCATTCTATTATGTTGCATTAGTGATTGTTATTCGTAGTTCCGTGATCTTTTACTTTGGTATTGTTCATCTTCATAGTTATCCATCGCAGTTCCACTCTAGCTCTCTGTCCTTATATTACTTCTGTTGGCATATGCTAGAACCATTATTGCATCCTACCTTGATGAGTTTGTTCCTTAATAGCGGGCTTGATTGCATTCGTATCTACCGTATTTTATTTCCGCTGATGTGTTTGGGATCAATTCAAAACATTCGAAAGAACTTTTGAATCTCCCATTCACCCCCCTCTGGTCGATATACTCTCGGTCCTAGCACATAGAGTGAGAGTCATTTGAAATCGAGACAATGCATGGCTTTTGCAATTCATATATAAACATGAGTGCACTCTGTGTTGTTAGTGTCAAGCACTTTATACATTTGTCACATACATGGATAAATTTCAAATTGCTAGCTACGAACTAGAATACATGTTGAATTCCAAATAAAAGTGGTTTCAAAGATTCTAATTCATAGGAAGTGCACTAAACTATTTGAATTCGAGATAATGGCATTTTTCAATCACATCTAAAAGGGGGGCATCAATCTTTGTTGTGAGTTTGAACATGCTATATATTCATACGCATGTCTAACTATTTTTTTGCAACCAAGGAGATTATATCTGGAACCATGCATGAATTGAGCTAAGCTGCAATTTTTTAATATATACTCATGTACAAAGTAGATTCAAATTTAGCCCCTCCATTCCAAAATAATAGTAGTTTTAGGATTTCAGGAGTCAAGATTTTTAAAGTTTGACAAATCCTAAAAGTTCAATTCAAGAGAAATGTAAACGTTAATGCTTCTGCTCCCAAATATTGAACGAAGCGCCGAATAAGCCTCTCGTCGCCCGAAGCCGCGCGAGACCAATGTTTGGTGGTAGGAGATTACTGTCCAGACTTTGGCCTGTGTAGCCTATCGGCCCGATGTCCAAAGGTCTAAATCGGGGTAGGTTTGTAACTTCACCAAGACGCCAGTCAACCGCCTCCGAAAAACATTCATACACCGTGGGCGCCTAAACACCCATGCCGTCGGCCGAAATTCCCCCCCCCCCCCCCACTATTTGGGACACCTGAGATTACCGTCGTACCCCCGACCCGCAGTATGTCTGGAATTTTAGATGGGGCCAAAGTTTGTAACTTCCCCAAATTTCCAACAAGCGTGTCCCAAACCGAAACATTGTTCCCTCTTAGTCCCCCGCCCTTTCCCCATTCATACTCCGTAGGCACCAAAATGCCCTCTCCACCAGCCGCGAAACCCCAGCCTCATCCGTCCTCCACCCCATCGCACCCAATCCACCGCCGCCCTACTCCATCACGCTGGAGCCGGTACACCGACATCGTCATCCACCGCAACCGGAACAACAATGCCCTCAAGGACTTAGCAGCTGAAGCCGAGGCAGAGCTGCCTCCACGATGCCGACGTGCGCCGTACCCGAACCACTTCGACCACACCGACCTGCGCCTCACTGCTGCCGCTCCACTGTCGCAACCATCCACCTCACAACAGCTGTTCCCGCTACGCTGTCGTTCGCGCCTTGGATCTGCTTCCCCGCCGCCGACAGACGGCCACCGCACCACACTCAACAACTTGGCCATGGGTTCGTCCAAGGCTCCACCGTCCTCCACAACATCTTCTTTCTAGAGAACCATAAGAAGATCGTCGAAAAACCAGAAGGAGGACACAACATTGCCAGCTGAAAGTGGTACTCATCTTCCCTTATTCATGCAAATCTTATGTCTCTGCTCACACCGTATTCATCCCACGAAAGAAACTAGTTGAACGCTTCTTACTGCACCTTCTTCATGATACTAAATGCACAAGGTTTCCCCTCATTTACTATTTCACCTTAGCTAGAGGTCAGTCACCCACCTAGATTTCAATTCAGGGTCAGTTGATTCCCAATTAAAAGAGGCAGCACCCGCTGAGGCGCACGGAGCACCTACTCCACCTGTCCGTCGAGGAAGCGGCGCATCGGCGTCTATCTTAGGGGTGTGTGGTCCAAGAGCTGTTGGCGCTCAATGTGGAGGTCGGCGGGGCTTAAAGGGATGGCTGGGTGGCCGTGCCAAGCATGGCGGTGGGGTGAGGTCGAGGGGAGGGCGGAGGCAGGGGACTGGGCCGGTGGTTGCTGGTAGTTCGAGGAAGATCGTCAACACTGACTGGCTGGAGGTAGATGATGGCCATCTGCCAGATATTTGTACATCGGACGGTGCAGAAAAAATGACTGACCTATTTGTTTTCAGTGGACTATTATTCTCATAGGACCACACTTGGTGCTTTGCCGGAGGATTACCTGCACTTCCAAACCATCCCTGTGCTCATATTTCAAAATCCTAGAATCTAGTCTTGTGTGCCATGCATTTCTAGAGCTATCATATGTGTGTCGTCATTTGTTTTTGACCCACCTACTATCTACTACTTTTACAGTGTACTACTTGTGCACACACTTCATCCATATTCAAACTTTTATTTTTTTTATGCATGGGTATTTCAAACTCTGACGCACTGTTATCAAATTCACAAAAGAAAAGACAGAAGGCGCTCCAGTCTATCTCGTGGATAAGCCCGAAGCGTTTCAACGTTCTAAAGGCTGCAGTGTCAGCAGATGGAGATAGTAAACGTAGCTCTATAGTTGATAATCTCAATTGCCACATACAACCATCCTAGGTGTTTGCTTTAACTTCGTGGTGTCAAATGTGGTTGCATGTTGCATATGGTGTCTAGCTTGTATTGCTTCCAATTTGGTTAAATTGCACCTGCTTACTTTACACATTATACGTTTGATAATGACATGCCTTCCTGTTTTTGGTACATACTACATCTGTCTATTAACCATGTTCTTACATCAAACTAGTTCTCTTATGTATCCCTCATCAAGCACTTATGATGAGACAGTCACGCCAGTGGGTTACTATGAGACGTGCTACTCTTTGAAAGAGTACAGTGTCATCCTCCCCACATGATTCTCAAGAAATAGCAATGCTAGATGAAGATAGTCAACGTAGCTCTGTAGTTGACGACTGCAATTCCTCTACACCACCATTGCAGGTGCTTGCTCTAACTTGGCAGTGTGATATGTGGTTGCATGTTGCATATGGTGTCTACCTTGTATTGCTTCTAATTAGGGTAAATTGCATATGCTTAGTTAACACATTATACCTGTGAATATGACATTCCTTCCTATTTTTGGTACATACTACGTCTTTCTATTAACCATGTTCTTACATCAAACTACTTTTCTTGTGTATCCCGCATCAATCACTTCTGATGAGACACCTTCAAATTGACAGTGTGATATTAGTTGCATCTTGCATATCATTTCAAGCATGTGCTGCCTATAATTTGTTGAAATGCCACTTATGATGAGGCACTTTTAACTTGGTAGACTGACTTTGTTTGGATCTTTCATATGGTGCCTTGCTTGCATTGCTTCTAATTTGTTGAAATGCATTATGCTTAGCATTTTTCGTACATATTCCATCCTCCTATAATGTGGTTGCCTTACTTAAAAGTAGTGTTCATCAGTATCATGCATCAACGAATTTGGAAGAGCGAATTTCATTCCTTTTTCATGTGGGTTTGACTTGACAAGGCAAAATCTAAAAGGATGAATGCACGGGATGGTGGTGGTCCTCTGGAGCAACCGAAACAGATGATCTCTGCAGATTCTCCGGCTACTCCTACCGCAGTGCAAGTTCCAAATCTCATTTCCCCTACTCCACAGCCCAAGGTGCTAGCTCTAACATGGCAGTGTGATATCTGGTTGCATGTTGCATATGGTGCCTAGCTTGTATTGCTTCTAATTAATTTGTTAAATTGCACCTTAGCTTATGATACGTCTCCAACGTATCTATAATTTTTTATTGTTCCATGCTATTAGAGTATCAATCTTTGATGTTTTATATGCAATTATATATCATTTTTTGGGACTAACCTATTAACCTAGTGCCCAGTGCCAGTTGCTGTTTTTTTGCTTGTTTTTGGCTTTTCAGGAAATCAATATCAAACAGAGTCCAAACGGAGAAAAAACTTTGGATTAATTTTTTCTGCACCAGAAGAGACCCTAGATGGTTCGGGAGAAGACCTAACGAGCCATGACATAGCGACAAGCTCGGGAGGCATGCCCTAGGGGGGCACACCCCTAGGCTTGTGGGCCCCTCGTGGCACCTCTTGACCTAATTTCGCCAGTATAAATTCTCAAATATTCCCCTGACATCAGAGAGCCACCCGAAATACTTTTTCGGCCGCCGCAAGTTTCTGTTCCCACGAGATCCCATCTGGAGGCCTTCTCCGATACTCTGTCGGAGGGGGAATCAGTCACGGAGGGGCTCTACATCAACCTTGCTGCCCTTCCGATAATATGTGAGTAGTTCACCATAGACCTACCGGTCCATAGCTAGTAGCTAGATGGCTTCTTCTCTCTCTTTGATCTTCAATACAATGTTCTCCTCGATGTTCTTGGAGATCTATTCGATGTAATGACTTTTTGCAGTGTGTTTGTTGGGATTGATGAATTGTGAGTTTATGATTAGATTATCCATGAATATTATCTAATCATAAACTCACAATTCATCTGTCGGTGTGGAACGACTATCTATGGGGTGATCTAGCCCCTTTGTGGTTTGGTGAGGGGATGCACAAAACGCAAAGAGCAAGTCTGGCAGAGGATGCAAGGACTTTTACCCAGGTTTGGGACACCTTTGAAGTGTAACACCCTACTCCTGCTTTGGTGGATTGATGAAGTAGGAGCACAAATACAAGGAGCGCTTTCCCCCGGCAAAGTGCAAGGAGAAGGCAGCTACGCATGCAAGCGTGTGTGGAGTTAGAATGGGTTCAAACCCTTGTTAAGGTTTCCATGACCCTCCTTTTATAGCTCAGGGGGTTACCACAGTGGCAAAAAGGTAATTACATGTTTATTAGATAGCAATAGTGCTACCATACCTAACTCTGCTAGTTAGGACGAAAAGCATTAAATGTATTGCAAGGTGTCGCGAGGAGGAGGAGCCTCGGCAAGGATGCTGCACTGCTTGCCTAGCTAACTCCTATTATCTTGACATGCCTATGGGACGGGTGTCATTAAAGGTAATTTCCCTTCCAGCAAGCTGCCACGTGCTCGACAGAACGCACCAAACCACCTGGAGGCTCGACACCCATCGATTAGTGACTAGCTGATCGATGAGGTGGAGCGCTGGTGGCTGGCAAGAGCTTGCCGGCCACGGAGCTTTCCGGGCCTTCACCTCGCCAGCTCAGCCTTCCCGGTAGAGGTTGTTCTTCTCCTTGGTCAAGTAAGTTATCTTGGCCTTGAGACTTGGTCTTTTTGATGCGCTCCTTGATTTCTCAAAGAGCAGCTCTGTTGGCTTGAGAATCTTCACAGCTTGTCAATTTTGGTCTTGGTAACCCTTAATAAGTTCTTTGGCTGGCAAGGGAACTACTACTTGTCTGTGCATAAGTTAGGGTGTAGAACACCCATGTTTTATACACCGACAGGAGCCCCCGAGACTGGTCCATACGCGCTGATGGGTGCCATTGGGCCAGGCCCAAACGATGCACAGACAAGTGGCAAAGATTGATGTCAATTTTCAGAAAGATAATATCTATACCTTGATATCTTCTTTGCTTCTTCATTAACCTGGTGATGACCCACAAGTATAGGGGGTCAATCGTAGTCCTTTCGATAAGTAAGAGTGTCGAACCCAATGAGGAGTAGAAGGAAATGACAAGTGGTTTTCAGCAAGGTAATTTCTGAAAGCACTGAAATTGTCGGTAACAGGTAGTTTGATAGAAAGATAATTTGTAACAAGCAAGTAACGGTAACGGGTAATAAAGTGCAGCAAGGTAGCCCAATCCTTTCCTGGCAAAGGACAGGCCAAAACGGTTTCTTATAATAAGCAAAGTGTTCTTGAGGGCACACGGGAATTTCACCATGTCAATTTCATCATGTTGGTTTGATTCGTGTTCTCTACTTTGATAATTTCATATGTGGGTGGATCGGTGCTTAGGTGCTGTTCTTACTTGAACAAACCTCCTACTTATGATTAACCCCCGCGTAAGCATCCGCAACTACGAGAAACGTATTAAGATAAAATCTAACCATAGCATTAAACTTTTGGATCCAAATCGGTCCCTTACGAAGTAGCGCATAAACTAGGGTTTAAGCTTCTGTCACTCTAGCAACCCAACATCTAATAACTACTCCACAATGCATTCCCTTAGGCCCAAAGATGGTGAAGTGCCATGTAGTCGATGTTCACATGACACCACTAAGGGAATCACAACATACATATCATCAAAATATCGAACACATATCAACTTCACATGATTACTTGCAACATGACTTCTCCTGTGACCTCAAGAACAAAAGTAACTACTCACAAATGATATTCATGCTCAAGATCAAAGGGGTATTAAATAGCATAATGGATCTGAACATATAATCTTCCACCAAATAAACCATATAGTAATCAACTACAAGATGTAATCAACACTACTAGTCATCCACAGGTACCAATCTGAGGTTCCGGTACAAATATTGAACACAAGAGATGAACTAGGGTTTGAGAGGAGATGGTGTTGTTGAAGATGTTGATGAAGATTGGCCTCCCAAAGATGAGAGGGTTGTCGGTGATGACGATGGCTTCGATTTCCCCCTCCGGGAGGGAAGTTCCCCTGGCGGAATCGCTCCGCCGGAGGGCAAAAGTGCTCCTGCCCAAGTTTCGCCTCGAGACGGCGGCACTCCGTGTGACGCCCCCGGCTTAATCATGCACTAATCATACACACAAATGCACACGATCAAGCCTAAGGACTCACGGGAAGATATCACAACACAACTCTAAAACATAAATTAAGTCATACAAGCTTTATATTACAAGCCAGGGGCCTCGAGGGCTCGAATACATAAGCTCGCATACAAGTGTCAGCGGAAGCATCAGATATCTGAGTACGGATATAAAAGAAAACACAGATAGGCCCTTAAAAGATGGGGCAAAAGAAAACACTACGATCGAAAGGAGCAGGCCTCCTGCCTGGGACCCTCCGATCCTACTCCTGGTCGTCGGCCAGCTCGTAGAAGTAACCACTCTCGAGGTGGTAGTAGTAGCGATCATTGGCGGGGGCAGCTGTCTCAGGGGCTCCATCATCTGGTTGCATCAAATGGATATGGGGAAAAAGAAAGCAAAGCAACTGTGAGCACTCATCCGAAGTACTCAGCAAGCAAGGATCTACACTACATATGCAACATTATCAAAGAATGGCTGTATATGTGGACTGGGCTACAGAAATGCCAGAATAGAGAGAAGGCCTAGTCCTATGGAAGACTAGCATCTTCAGCGGTCTTGCAACATTAGAAGAGTGTAGATTAGTACAGCATAAAGTAGTAGTATCATTAATTCTCAACCTCACCCAAAGATCCTTTCTCGACTCCCTGCGAGAAAACAATCCCAGAGCCATACTGTCATCAACCTCGGCCAGAGATCCTTTCTCGACTCCCTGCGAGAAAGTAATCCCAGAGCCATAGTATCCAAGTATCCAGTTTTAGTTGTATCGATCGGGATACAACTCCGAGCGTCCGTTACCGAGGATCCGGCTATGCATAGATTAGTTCTTCCCTGCAGGGGTGCACCAACTTACCCACCACGCTCGCTTAACTCCGGCCAGTCACACTTTCTGGGTCATGCCCGGCCTCGGCCAAACGACACACCGCAGCCCAACCTAGAGCTCAGCAGAGAGGTCCCCGCCGGTCTACAACCTAAGCGCTCAGGGGTCTTGGGCCATCGCCCTGTGCACTCCGGGTCGTTGCGAGCAGGGTGGATACCAGCGCCAATGGCACGATCCGACCCGGCCACAATGCTGAACTGGACGTCTGACAGAGCTGTCGGCTGATACCACGATGCAGAGTACCCATATTTATTCCCGCATGATGGTTAGTGCTATCGGGCCAGAGGCCCACTCAGATCACATATACAAATTGTAGTGTATTGGTAGTGCGGTAACGAGTAGAGACTCACGATCGATGTGACCCCGTCGCCCCGTCTCGAGGACTTGCGGCAAGGGCCAAGAATGTCCGGCCACGCCTCGTATTCATCACTCGGGCACCATCCAGGTCAACACATCTCCACATCACTCGCGGGTACCCCTCAGGGTCGACCCGCCTATCCAAGTATCAGTAGTACAGTCCAAGTGTCCGTGTGTCCATAACATCAGGGGAATCCGAGGTATCACCCTCGTTGGATTCCTACTCGATGTATCCGTCAAGGTGAACTCGGAGGAATCACCCTCGATGGGTTCACACTTGAGGTGTTGCACGACAGCGTCGTTACCGGAAGTGGTGAAGGAGGAATCACCCTCGAGGACCACAACCGAATAGCTACTTTACAGAGTTAACATCAGAAGTGCTACACGAGGTATCACCCTCGGCACTCGATAGTAACGCTGCAGTGTCGTTACAACTAAGGGGGTGATGTGCGGTGCCGGGGGCTGGTTGTCGAGTCCAATCATGAGTGGCTGATGCGAGATACACAACAATAGTACTTTGATGTAAGAACATGGTATGATAGATAGATGCAGTGTATTCTAGACACAGAAAGGCATGTCATATGCACATGTATAACGTATAAACTCAGCAGGTGCAATTTAATCAAAATAGAATAAATACAGGCTAGATAATATAAGCAACATGAAACCAATTATCACACTGTCAACTTAGAGCAAGCACCTGTGATGGTGGAGTAGGGGAGATGAACTCATCTTGTACACTTGGGACTTCAACTGCATTAGTAGTAGCAGTGGCAAATCTAGAGAGTCTCCATTTGCATCGGTCTGGAGGACCACCAACATCCCCTAACTTACTCTTTTCCTTCCTCTTTTTTGATATTGCCTTCTGAAATCAAAACCACAAGAAGATGAATAAAATTAACTATGCATAACTGGTTGATGCGTGATACAGACGAACACTACTTTGATGTAAGGCAAGCGCATGATAGGAGGATGGAATATATACAAAAAAATGACATCATTGCATATTCACACGTACGATAGGAGGATGGAATATGTATGAAAAACAGTAAGCAGAAGGCATTTCAACAAAATTAGAAGAAATGAAAGCTAGGCACCATATGAACATGCAACCAATATCACTCTACCAGGTAAAAAGTGTCTCTTCGTAAGTGCCATTTCAAGAAATTAGAAGCAGTACAAGCTAGAAGACAATGCAAGATGCAACCTACATCACACTCCCAAGTTAAATGTGTCTTATGGGTAAGTGATTATTGCAGGTATAAGTTGTAAGCTACGCAGATGCAATTCAACAAAATTAGAAGCAATACAAACTAGACATCATACGGAACACGCAACCACATATAACAGTTCCAAGTTAGAGCAATCACCTGTGATGGTGGAGTAGGGGAGATGTGCTCATCATCTACACAGCTACATTGACTATCCAGCCTTGTGTTGTCTTGCGAATCTTGTTGGGAGGATGGCGGAGTAGAATCTGTAGAGACCCTCTGTTTGAGTTGCTCCGAAGGACCACCATCATCCACTGCCTTACTAATTTCCTTCAGCTGTATTGATTTTGCATTGTGAAGTCAAACCGATAAGAAAAAGGAATAAAATTCGCTCTTCAGAACTCATTCATGCATGATACTGATGAAAACTACTCAGATGTAAGGCAAACACATGATACGAGGATGGAATATGTACAAAAAATAGGACGGCGTGACATATTCACACCTATGATGTGGTAACTAAGCAGAAGGCATTTCAACAAATTAGAAGCACTGCAAGATAGACACCATATGAAAGATTCAAACTTTCTGGCGTTTCAACAAATTAGAAGCAATACATGCTAGAAATCATATGCAAGACGCAACCAATATCACAGTGGTGACTTAAAGGTGCCTCATCATAAGTGACTGATGCGGGATACACAAGAACAGTAGTCTGATGTAAGAACATGGTGTGATCAGATATAGTATGTTCTAGAAATAGGAACACATGTCATATTCACAGGCATGATGTGTAAAGTAAGCAGATGCAATTCAACAAAGTTAGAAGCAATACAAGCTAGACATCATATGTAACATGCGAACACCTATGATGGTGGAGTAGGGGAGATGTGCTCATCATCTACCCAACTACGTTGACTGTCTAGCCTTGCGTTGTCTTGCGAATCTTGTTGGGAGGATGGCAGAGTAGAATCTATAGAGACCCTCCGTTTCAGTTGCTCGGAAGGACCACCATCATCCAATGCCTTGCCAATTTCCTTCCGCTTTATTGATTTTGCATTGTGAGATCAAACCGACAAGAAAAAGGAATAAAATTCGCTCTTCAGAACTCATTCATGCATGATACTGACGAACACTACTCTGATGAAAGGAAAAGTCATGATACGAGGATGGAATATGTACGAAAAAATGGACGGCTTGACATATTCACACCTATGATGTGGTAACTAAGCAGAAGGCACTTCAACAAATTAGAAGCACTGCAAGCTAGACACCATATGGAAGGTGCAATCAATATCACTCTGCCAAGTTAAAACTGTCTTGTCATAGGTGGCGTTCATCAAATTAGAAGCACTACATGCTAGAAATCATAGGAAGGCATGTCATATTCACAGGTATAATGTGTTAACTAAGTAGATGCAATTTACCCTAATTAGAAGCATTACAAGGTAGACACCATATGAACATGCAACCACATATCACATTGCCAAGTAAGAGCAAGCACCTGCGATCGTGGTGTAGGGGAATTGCGGTCATCAACTAGAGAGCTACGTTGATTATCTTCATTTAGCCTAGCTGTTTCTTGAGAATCATGTGGGGAGGATGACACTGCACTCTTTAAACGAGTAGCGCGTCTCACAGTAACCCACTGGGGTGACTGTCTCATCATAAGTGATTGATGAGGGATACAAAAGAGCATTAGTTTGATGTAAGAATATGGTTAATAGACATATGTAGTATGTATCAAAAACAAGAAGGCATGTCATTATCAAAGGTATAATGTGTAAAGTATGCAGATGCAATTTAACCAAATTGGAAGCAATACAAGCTAGACACCATATGCAACATGCAACCACATTTGACAGCGCGAAGTTAAAGCAAGCACCTGGGATGGTTGTGTGTGGCAATTGAGATCATCAACTGCAGAGCTACGTTTACTGTCTCCATCTGCTGACACTACACCCTTTAGAGCGCTGAAACGCTTAGTGCTTATCTTCGAATTACACTGGAGCGACTTCTGTCTTTTCTTTTGTGTATTCATCAACACTGTGTCAGAGTCTGAAATACCCATGCATAAAAAAACAATAGTGTGAGTATGGGTGAAGTGTGTGCACAAGTAGTATAGTGTAAAAGTAGCAGATAGCAGGTGGGTGAGAAATAAATGATGGGAGACATATGATAGCTCTACAACATGCATGGCACACGAAATTACTAGATTCTAGGATTTTGAAATATGAGCACAGGGATGGCTGGGAAATGCAGATGCTCCTCCAGCACACCACAAGGTGTGGTCCTATGAAAATAATAGTCGACTGAAAACAAATAGGCCAGCCCATTTTTTCTGCACCGTCCGATGTACAAAGAACGGGCAGATCGCCTTCATCTACCTCCAGCCAGTCAGTGTTGACTATCTTCCTCGAAACGCCAGCGACCACCGGCCCAGTCCCCTGCCTCTGTCCTCCCTTCAACCTCACCGCACCGCCCCCCGGCCATCCCTTCAAGCCCCGCCGACCTCCAGATCGGGCGCAAGCAGCTCCTGTGCCCCACACCCCTATGATAGACACCGATGCGCCGCTTCCCCGGCGAACAGGCAGACTATGTGCTCCGCGCGCCTAAGCATGTGCTGCTTCTTTTAATTGCGAATCAACTGACCCTGAATTGAAATCCAGGCGGGCGACTGACCTCTAGCTAAGGTGAAATAGTAAATGGGAGGAAACCTTGTGCATTTAGTATCACGAAGAAGGTGCAGTAAGAAGCGCTCAACTAGTTTCTTTCGTGGGATGAATATGGTGTGAGCAGAGATGTAAGATTTGCACGAATAAGGGAAGAGGAGTACCTCTTTCTGCTGGCAGTGGTGTGTCCTCCTTCTGTTTTTCCAACAATCTTCTTGTGGTTCGCTGGAAATGAGAAGTTGTGGAGGACGGTGGAGCCTTGGACGAACCCATGGCCAAGTTGTTGAGTGTGAAGCAGTGGCCGTCTGTCGGCGGCGGGGAACCAGATCCGAGGTGGTGAACGACGGCGTAGCGGGAACAACTCTGGTGCGGTGGATGGTTGCGATAGTGGAGCGGCAGCGGTGAGGCGCGGGATGGCGTGGTCGAAGTGGTTCTGGTACGGTGCACGTCAGCGTCGACATCATGGAGGCAGCTCTGCCTCGGCTTCAGCTGCTAAGTCCTTGAGGGCGTTGCGGTTGCGGTTGCATTGGACGACGACGTCGGGGTACCGGCTCCGGCGTGATGGAGGAGGGCGGCGGTGGATTGGGCGTGATGGGGTGGAGGACGGAGGAGGCTAGGCCGGGTTTTGTGGCTGGTGGAGAGGGCATTTTGGCACCCACGGAGTATGAATGGGGAAACGGAGGGAGGGGAACTAAGGGGGAACAATGTTTCGGTTTGGGACGCGCTTCTTTGAAATTTGGGGGAAGTTACAAACTTTGCCCCCATCTAAAATTTCAGACATATTGCGGGTCGAGGGTAGGATAGTAATCTCAGGGGTCCCAAATGGTGGGCGGGATAGATTTCGGCCGAGCGCATGGGTGTTTAGGCGCCCACGGCGTATGAATGCTTCTCGGAGGCGGTTGAGACTATCTACTTGGTGAAGTTACAAACCTACCCCGGTTTAGACCTTTGGACATCGGGCCGATAGGCTACATGGGTCAGAGTCATAACAGTAATTTCCTACCACCAAACATTAGTCTCACGCGGTTTCGGGTGACCAGAGGCTTATTTGGCGCTTCGTTCAATATTTGGGAGCAGAAGCATTAATGTTTACAGTTCTCTTGAATTGAACTTTCAGGATTTGTCAAAATTCACAAATCTTGACTCTGGAAAATCCTAAAACTACGATTATTTTCGAATGGAGGGGGTACATTTGAATATACATTGTACATGAGTATATATTTAAAAATATGCAACTTACCTCAATTCATGCATGGTTCCAGATATAATCTCCTTGGTTGCAAAAAAATAGTTAGACATGCGTATGAATATATAGCATGTTCAAACGCACAACAAAGATTGATGCCCCCTTTTAGATCTGATTTACAAATGCCATTATCTCGGATTCAAATAGATGAATGCACTTCCTATGAATTCGAATCTTCGAAACCCCATTTATGTTGAATTCAACATGTATTCTATTTCGTAGCTAGCAATTTGGAATGTATCCATGTAAGTGACAAATGTATAAAGTGCTTGACACTAACAACATGGAGTGCACTAATTAATGTTTATATATGAATTTGCAAAAGCAATGCATTGTCTGGATTTCAAACCACTCTCACTCCATGGATTGATAATATGAAATAAACCCATGCACATTCTTGAATTCAATAGTGTATGGGTGTCTGATAGACCGAAGTTCATTCATACGCAAATTGCAAAATTCATGATCTCTTCCAAAAATAATAATGCCATTTATATTTTAATTTAATGCGTAGAACCGCCTTTTACACGTAGATGCACTATGCCTCGGCCCGTTCTCACACACACGCTATATATCTCTCTATCTGACGCATAAGTGCACACACTTTATATACATCGGCATTTCTCTCTCACACATGCTCACACTCTCTCTCGGGGTGTCTCACGCACACACTCTCTGTATATCTACCTCTCTCTTTCTTACTACTATGTACCACTCTTTTCACTAATCTCAGTTAGAAAACACTATTTCTCTCACATGCATATATACACACGCACGGTCTCTACTGGCCCTCTATAGGCACATATATGTGCCTACGTGTCTCCCGCACACATATTATCTTTAGGCCTCTCTCGCACACATTGCCCCTCCCCAACACCTCTCTCTTAGTAGTTGGCAGATATGATTCCATCAGATCATTCGGTAGGATATCCCTGACTGTTAGGCTGGATGGTAATACAAGGCCAAGTTTTACCCAAGTCCGGGCCCTTGCAGTTGAGGAAAAAGCCTACTCCTGGTACTGTATATTTGTGATAGGGGTGTGTACAAAGTACACGTGAATACCAGGCATTGTGTGTGTGTGCATACTATCGACGAAGTAGCCCCCGGGCTTATATAACATACTCGGGGCCTAGGGTTACAAATCATATATAGTCGGCTTATCATCAGTGGGGATAGAGTCCTCCACGACTCTGGTAGCTTCGTCTTGTACGCCGAGTCCTCCACATGGGTCTTCGTATAACGCGTCTCGGTCCAACCTATGTGGTGTAGGATGGAACCGACCCATGAGTCCTCACGTTGACCCACCACATGATGTGCCCACCACACCCCACACACAACCGGCCACTAAGAAAATAAGCATATACAATAGCACAAAGTTATACATGAAAGTTAATTGCAGGGTGCATCCAATAATATTTGTTCTGCATTGTGAATGTTTATATTTTCTCCTAAAATATTAGTCACGGGAAAGAGAAACGAAGGGCATATCTCTCTTTGTCTCCACCGGACACCCCCTCGCTCTACACCACCTTCACGTACGCACACAAAGTATCTCTCGGCCCTCTAAAAGTATGCCCCTGACACATTCATGCGTGACGGTCACTGTATTTCAAGCGAAAGCACTATACGGTCACTGGACTTCAGAATATGCTCATTAAGGTCACTGTATACATTCTCGTGGTGATCATACGGTATCTAGCTCATGATACGTCTTCGTATTTTGTTGATGACACTGACGGACATTGTATTTGATGCGTGCTCCGTATTTTGTTGACGACACTTACGGTCATTGTATTTGAAGCGAAAGCACGATATGGTCACTGGACTTCAGAATAAGCTCATCACGGTCACCATATACATTTTGTGGTGCTAAGCAACCTGTGGTTGGATGGTTAGGAGTATAGTGGTTTCCCCAGCCCACCAGGGTTAAAGTCCTGGTGCTCGCATTTATCCTGGATTAATTTCAGTATTTTCCAGCGATGTGCGTTCAGTGGGAGGAGACGTTCCCCTCGACTACGAGGCACCTATGGTGACTTCGTAAAATCTCAAGATCATATGCTGGCTCACTCTCTCGAAGGTGCTCATAGGGGTAGGGTGTGCGTGTGTGCGCTTATAGCGGTGAGTGTTTGCGCGTATATATGAGCGCTTGCGTCTATATTGTGTTAAAAAAATACATGTCATGATTATACGGTCACTGGCTCACCCGTAAAACTCCATAATTTGTTGATGACACGATCAATTGACCAGTCAAATGTTCCACGTGGTGCAACTAGTGTTGCACCATCAGCGCACGTAACCGCGGGGCCCACCTGTCAACGTGTATATGAAAGAAAGAAATGGTAGCTTGAGTCTGTACTGTGTTAATAAAATACATTTTATGGTGATCATACGGTCACTGGCTCACCATACAGCTCCGTAATTTGTTGATGACACGATCAATTGACCAGTCAAACGGTCCACATTCACCAACGCACATTACCGTAGGGCCCACCCATTAGCGCGTATATGAAAGACAGAAATGGTAATAAATTAGTGGTCGGTGGGGATTCGAAGTCGTGAGACCTCTAGTTGGCCGCCCGCGTGCCCTAACCACAGCGGACAAGGTCGCCTTGTGATGATATGCTGAGCTGGCTGTTTTAATTGCATGCACGCACGAGCCACTGTGGTGAATACAAACGCATCACACATGCGCACAAACACGCCCGCAACGGCCCGCATGCATGCATGCAATACTCACACGTACACATGCACGCACGCAACACTCGCACGAACACACGCACGGATGCACACATGCAACACTGACACGTACACATGCACTCACGAACACACGCACACATGCATTCAACACTGAAACGTACACATGCACGCACGCAACTGTAGGATCAAAAGTATGTCTAGAGGGGGGTGATTATACTACTTGACAAAAAAAAATCTAGCCTTTTCCCAATTTTATGTCTTGGCAGATTTTAGCAACTTAACACAAGTCAAGCAAACAACCTACACATGCAATTCTAAGAGTATAGCAGCGGAATGTATATCATTGCATATGAAGGTAAAGGGGAGGAGTTTGGAGGGAGCAAACGCAATGTAGACACGGAGATTTTTGGCGTGGTTCCGATAGGTGGTGCTATCGTACATCCACGTTGATGGAGACTTCAACCCACGAAGGGTAACGGTTGAGCGAGTCCACGAAGGGCTCTACCCACGAAGGGTCCACGCAGAAGCAACCTTGTCTATCCCACCATGGCCATCGCCCACGAAGGACTTGCCTCACTTGGGTAGATCTTCACGAAGTAGGCGATCTCCTTGCCCTTACAAACTCCTTGGTTCAACTCCACAATCTTGACAGAGGCTCCCAAGTGACACCTAACCAATCTAGGAGACACCACTCTCCAAAAGGTAATAGATGGTGTGTTGATGATGAACTCCTTGCTCTTGTGCTTCAAATGATAGTCTCCCCAACACTCAACTCTCTTTCACAGATTTGGCTATGGTGGAAAGATGATTTGAGTGGAAAGCAACTTGGGGAAGGCTACAGATCAAGATTCTTGTGGTTGGAATGGAATGTCTTGGTCTCAACACATGAGTAGGTGGTTCTCTCTCAGAAAATGAGTAGTGGAGGTGTAGGCATGTTCTGATGGCTCTCTCACAAATGGAGAAGGGGGTGGAGGGGTATTTATAGCCTCCACACAAAATCTAACCGTTACACACAATTTACCAAACTCGGTGGGACCAAATAGTGAAACTCGGTGAGACCGACCTGATTCAAAATGTGAACGTTAGGCTTTTCGGTGGGACCGACAATACCAACTCGGTGAGACCGATGCGCTAGGGTTAGGGCGAAACCTCATCTCGGTGAGACCGATCACATGAACTCGGTGAGACCGATTTCAGTAATAAGCAAACAGAGACTTGGTCAGGCAAACTCGGTGGGACCGATCGCTCATTTTGGTGAGACCAAAACGATACAAAAAGGAAACAGAGAGTTTGCATTGCCAACTCGGTGGGACCGATCGCTCATCTCGGTTAGACCGAAACGTTACGAAGGGAAAGAGAGAGTTTGCAATCCCATCTCGGTGAGACCGAGATCCCTATCGGTGAGACCGAATTGATTAGGGTTTCTGGCAATGGCTATGTCAAGTGAACTCGGTGGCGCCGGATAGATCAAATCGGTGGGGCCGAGTTTGACTTTAGGTTTAGGACATATGTGGAAATGAGAAAGTGGTTGAGGGCTTTTGGAGCATATCACTAAGCATTTTGAGCAAGCAAGCCATTAAGCAACACCTCATCCCCTTTTAATAGTATTGGCTTTTCTTATGGACTCAATGTGATCTTGGATCACTAAAATGAAAATGTAGAGTCTTGAGCTTTTGCCAATATGTGTCCTTAGCATTTTGAGGGGTCCACATCTCTAGTCCATGCCATACCAATCATTGAACTTTCTGAAACATTAACCTTGAATGGATATTAGTTCAATGAGCTATATGTTGTTTTGAATTACCAAAACCACCCGGGGATTAGTTGCACGTTCAATCTCCCCCTTTTTGGTAATTGATGACAACATATAGATCAAAGCTTCGACAAATGATAATATAAATGAAGTACATCGTCGCTTTGAGAAGTATGTGATAAGCAAGAGCTCCCCCTAAATTTGTGCATTATTTAAAATTTTCTTTTGAATGCAAATGCACAATCGATTAGGCTCATGGGTTACTCTTCCATGTCACATACATCTTGGTGGAGCGCTCAAAATGATAGAATATGAAATATGCACTCATTACCAAGACAAGATATGAATGATCATATATGAGAGATAGAATATCATCATTCAAGCACAAGCATTAAAGTATGATATGATCAAGCACATGATCATATAAGTATCTCACACACACATAAGTAGAGTATCAACCAAACAAGCAATCAAATAAAGTAGCAAGAGAGGCAAAAGAAGCAAAACACTCTCTCTCTCTCGAAGCCTATGATCTATACACTTTCTCCCCCTTTGGCAACAAGTTACCAAAAAGCTTGAAAATGCATAGTGCTATGCGGCTCTCTAAGCACGATCTCCGGGAGCTCCAGAGTGCGAAGGTGGTGTGGAGAGGAGTCCTGCAATGAATGCATCCGAAGAGGTTGTAGGAGCTGGTGGAGTAGCAACTGGAGGGACAACAGAGGCTGTAGCTGCTGGTGCTGATGTAGTAGCCCTTGTGTCACTAGCTGGCATAGCTGCAGACCTTTGTGCCCTAGGCACTCTCTGAAAAGCTTCAGTGGTAGCTCTCCCTCTTCTCTCTTTAGCTTCATCCTGGAGTTGCTCAACTGCAGTCTGGATTTCTATGACCTTCAAGTCTAGATCATAAAATTTTGTCTCGATGATCCTCTCAAGACTCTCTTGATTTTGAGTCAGGGTTGTTAATCCTTTCTCAATTCTGACAGTGGCCTCAAGCAGATAGCTTAGCTGATCCTGCTTGGTCTTGAGGAGAGCAGTTGAAGCATCTGGAACTTGTGAAGATTGTGCTGCCTTCTCTGCTTTAGCTTTTTCCCTATTCTCCTGAGCCTCTACTGAAGTAGGATGTGTAGCATCCATGACAACTTCATTGTTTTCAAATTCAGGCAATAGGGGAAGGTGCTCTTTGTCCAAGAGATATGTGCCTTTGCCCATCTTGGAGTTGATGAGCATCACAAAGTGCAGAGATTTTGCAAAACAAATGAGTCAAAAACTTAGTTTTAGTTTTCTACAGAAGTCATTTCGGAGCTACCGATTTGTTAAACTCGGTGACACCGAAGCAATATTAGAGTCTAAACTAGTGAAATCGGTCAGACCGAGACACAGTTCGGTGACTCCGAGATTGCTAGGGTTTCACTGAGAATCGAACTCGGTCACACCGATTTGTAAGTTTCGGTCAGACCGAAAATCACAAGTGCAATGGCCTGGGCCAAATCGGTGAGACCGATTTCTACAACTCGGTCGGTCTGAGATGAATTCGGCGGAAACCTAACCCTAAGTTTTCGAATCAAAACTAATCTAAAGGAGTTTTTGATTGGATAGAAGTATCTCAAACGTGGTAAGATTCATGGCATTGACCTAAGTGCAGGAATCAGAGGTAAAGATTGCACAAAGGGGTCGAGTTCATACCCTAACTCAGTGTTGAACTCTCTACGGCGACAACGGCGGCGAAGATTCCGTTGACGGCGGCAGAGACCAGCGGCAGGAGGTCGCTGGCAATGGAGTAGATGATCTGGAGACCTCGAGTCGGCAGAGCTGGACAGGCGCGGGCGAAGGGTTTCGGAGAAATTTCCAAAATTTGACCCGTGGGTATATATATCCAGACCCTGTGGGTGTGACCGAGTTGAGCAACTCGGTGGCACCGAGATGTAGAATCGCAAGCGGTTACTGCAACTCGGTGAGACCGAACTGTTCAAATCGGTTGCAGCGAGATTGAAACCTAGATCAACTCAATGAACTCGGTATGACCGAAAGGAATTAATCGGTCAGACCGAAATACATCGAGAGGTTTTGGAAGTTTAAGTCTATGATGAATCGGTGGCTCCGGGTGCTCCTCACCCAGAGGGTTCGAATCTGACTTGATCAAACTTTGTGATGTAGCATGAATAGAGTTTGAGACGAGAAAAGCATAGATAGCTAGAGGGAGTACTTAGGCATTCTTGTCCATCCATTTGGCAAAAGAAAAGACCAAACAATCAAAGCAACAAATAGATGTCCTTGAATGTAGAAAATTATGCATCCAGCATGCTCACACAATAAGATGGCAAATGAAATATGTGGCAAAGCATGCATGAACACTCTAGCATCTATCAAGCAATTGGCAATGACTAGGTCATCTATATATGAGTATATTGACTTAGGAGTCAAATGAGAGCATTTGATCATAGGTCATACTCATCGTTTAAGCACAAGTGGGGTTACCACTTTTACATAAAGCGTTGTTGTGTTCACACCATTAGAGTTGCTTTAGCTCAATTCTTAGAGTAAAGCTCCCCCTAGATGTGATATCCCCTTTTTAGAGGGATGAACTAACCTTGGGTTTCGTCGATGATGACTTCATGTAGATGTTGAAGATGTGGATGCTCAATGTTGATGTAGATTATTTGGAGCAATCCATTTGAGTGAGTTGTACTTTCAATACCTACATGGGTTAGTCCCACAAAAAACAAACAAGGATATCCATAGACATAGAATGAAGTACACACAAGATGATGTCCATGAAAGCATTAGGTTACCTTGTCCCTTGACTTACCAACAAGAGGGTTTGTGACTCCTTGAACTAGTACAAGATGTGGAAGTTGATTGCACTTGTCCTTGCCAATATGAATATGAGTGAAGTATGTTGGCGGAGTCACCCTCATGAGCTCACTAGTTCTTCTTCTTCGGGACCCACAACATCTTGATGGGAATCCTTGGGGTTGTAGATGTACTTGATGAAGTAGAACTTGACGTAGTCTTGGGAACCCACTTGACCAAGGCCTTTGGAGCATCTTCAAATGCATCAATCTCCTCTTGAAGCTTGTCCTTGCCTTTTAGCTTGTGGTCTTGTGGTGGAAGATCATCTTGAGCTTGTGTCCCCTTGAAGGAAGTAGGATCATACTTCTCTTGTTGAGGAACAAACTTCGTCTTGGGGTATTGATCTTCTTCCCACTCAACTCCATTGGCATTGAACTTTCGTTCAAAACCAACACCTTGATTCTTCCGGTGCCTCCCTTGCTTGCGTACAATTTCCTCAAATTGCTTACTTCCGGCAAGGCTCTTGTAAACACCTTTCTCTATAATTCCCTTCAATAAGCTATTTTCTTGCTCAAGTGTAACTTGGCTAAGAGAATCATTAGTGGAATCAAGAGAACTACTAGAAGCAACAATATTGGATTTAGCATGATTATTGTTACTACTAGAAGAATAATCTTTCTTACTCTTGTTTCTAGATTTTACTTGTGGCATGTAAGTAGACAAGAGTAAATGCTTGGCAATGTAAGAAGAACTTTTCTTCCGAAGATCATCATTGATAGCCTTTAAGAACCCATGTTCTTGCTCTAGGTTGAGCTTCTCGAAGCGTAGCTTCTCATGAGTTTTTAGAAGTTCTCGATGATCTTCTAAAGTAGTTTTATGAGCTAACTTAAGAGTGTTTAGTTCTTTAGTTAGACGCTCAATCTCCTTCTTATCATTTTCATTTGTTTCATCTTGATTAGCATGATCAATAGTAGTTTCATCATAGTTTTCATCACTAGCATTGTCAACAAGTAACTCATTATCACCTAGCAAATCATCTTCATCACTATTGAAATCAATATACTCGGGGTGTGATACCTTGGGGCCTTTAGCCATGAAGCATCTTCCAATTCCTTCATTTGGTGAGTCAAATATGTCATAGGAGTTGGTTGACACAAGTGCAAGACAGGCAACAGCTTCATCTTGAGTATATTCGGAGTCGGAGTGATAACTTCTCTCGGAGTGGTGGTCGGAGTCAGAATCGGATACCCATTCACCAACATGAGCTTGATGTCTTTGTTTTGTGTAGCTCCTTGATGACTTGTCCTTCCTTTCCGAATCCTTGCTTCTGCGAGAGGTTCTTCGTTCATAACGGTCATCTCTACTCCTTCTCTCTGTTGGAGGTGATTCTTCTCTTCTACTTCTTCTTTTAGGTGAGTCTTCTTTTCTTTTGTATGGGGCCGTACACTCATTGGAGTAGTGTCCGGGTCTTCCACAATTGTAGCAATTATGTTCACGACTAGAAGATCTTTTGTCATGGTAGGATCTTGATTTGGAACTTCTCTCTTTGCTTCTATTCTTGTAGAATTTGTTGAAGTTCTTCACCATTAAGCTCAGTTCCTCATTGAAGACTTGTTTTTCACTTGATGTGGCAGGAGCATCACATGAGGCTTTATAAGCACCACTAGACTTGTTGTGAAGCTCTTCTTTGTCCTTGAGTGACATCTCATGAGCAACAATTCTTCCAATGACTTCCGTTGGCTTGAGATCTTTGTAATTGGGCATCATTTGGATCAATGTGCACACGGTATCATATTTTCCATCCAAGGCTCTTAGGATCTTTTTGATGATGAATCTGTCAGTCATCTCTTTATGAAATGCCCGCTTCTCACCGCCCTGGCCCACCAAAAGCTCCTCTGCCGTGCGGTGCCTGTGTTGGGTCACTGACATCCAGGCCAGGTACCCAACGAGCCCACATGTCAGTGGAAGAACGGCGCGGTGTCGTACGTCAGAATCGAGGGCGCCGCTCGCTGCACGCCCGGCTGAACACGCCTCCTTGCCGCATTCAAACGCCTCCATGAAACCCATGTGGAAGCCGAGAAACCCACTCCGGACACACGTCCATTCATGACCGGGCCGGCATTAAATGCAACACCGCCAGAGCTCCTCCCGTCCACCGTCTATTTAATCTGCTATTTAAACGAGGCCAGACGCCGGCCAAGAATCGCACACCTCCGCCGCTCCCCTGTCTCCTCCTTCACCATTTTCTCCACTCTTACAATGGCTTACGAAGAGTAGTTATCCGGCATCCAAGCCGGCTGGGTGGCCCGCCGAGCCCGCCGGATATGAGCTATGCAGCTCGCTGATCCAACTCCCTCCGCTCGCCCGACGGAGCCAGTTGCCGCCCCAAGCCAGCGCGTGGTTCATCAACTCGCCGCTCCATGCCAGCTCGACAAGGAGCGGTGACCTGCTCCACGCCGGCACGGCGGGGAGCACGGGCGTCATCGCTGCCGTCCACGCCGCCGCCTCATACCGCGCCTCCCGTGTCCGCGACCGCATCTCCCGTGTCTGTGGCCGAGACTCCCATGCCTGCGGCCGCGCCATGCAAGCAGAGACAGAAGCCGGGTGCATGGAGAGCGACAAGTCGGTGGCCAGCGCCTCTGCGTCTGCCGCCATCATCGAGGAGAAGTAGAACACGGGAGGCTGCCGCCGCTTGGGTCCCATGAAGGCCACCGGCGAGGCGACACCGGTGTGCACAGTAGGTGTCTTGCCGGATCCTTCTATTGCGAGGACCTTCGTCGACCCCGCATGGGCTCCACGGAAGCGGAGAAGCCCCCTTCAGACTCCATCTTGGGCACCAGCCAACGATGTCAGTTGAGCGGTGGGGAAGTGATCCATCCTTTGCGCTGAAGCATATACCTCCGGGGCTCCCGGCAGTCAGGTGATCGTGCTGCCGGACATCAGGAAGACAAAGGGATCCGCGGGCGACCATTTAGGCTAGGTATTATTGGAAGTATTATTATACCTATGATGTTCAGTAGTAGCACCACTTAGTTGATTTGAAAGTAATGAAATCCGTCATGTTTATATGAAAATCCGGTATTTTATATGAATTCCGTCATTGTTTATATGAAATATCACCGTTTTTGCATGAATTTCGTCCGGTTGGTTGAGTTGCTGTCAGAATGTGTGCGGCTATGGTTGGATGGCGTAATTTGCGGGTCGCCGGTCGGTCTGCGGCCGGCTCGGGCGGTGACGTGGGACAAAAAAAGCACAGCTCGTGTGAGCTCGTCTCCAACACGTGCGCTGGAGGATGCAAGAGCACCCGAGCCCTTCCTCGTTCATCGGTGGCAAAGGCACATGTGGACAAAAGGGTCGCCAATATTTTGGCTACCCCGGGCAAGATCCAAACAGCCCCTTCCAGCCCCACCCCTCCTAGCACATTCAAATCCCTCGTTCGCCGTGAAATTTTGCCATGTGTTGTTTTCATGGATATTTTGTTGTGTGAAAACAAATTTAAATATGAACGAATAATCGGTGTCCGCGGTCTTCTGTCGGGACACAGTTGGATGGCCTCATAGTAGTAGTAGTGTACTAGAGTACTAGTACTACTAGATAGTGAGTGTTTACTACGGTATCATGTAAGTACGTACTAATTGCAACGCATGCATGTGTTAGCAGTATAATGACCATGTACGAATTTGATGGTAAGATTTGTATAAGTTGGGTGTCATATTATTGCTCTAACATTTGGTCAAAGTTAGCCTCCAAAACGCATTTTAGACCCTATGGATTGAGGGAGTACATGCATTGCTGAGGTTTCTCTTAATCCTTGCATGCAACATTTTTATTGAAGCTTGAAATGTGAACATGTGAATGGGAGGGACTACTACAACCCTTCCAAAAGAACTGTAGTACTAATGGTATCATACTCCCTCCGTTCACCATCTCACATCCTCAGTACTTTTGCGAACTATCAAAGTAACAAATTTATTCCACCACTCAGCATCTATTATGGATACATTGTGGATTTCAAATTGAGTCATATAGACCGGAAAGTAGGTACTTAGGGCATCCACAATGTATGTTTTTTGTTTCCTCTAAGCCCTCTCGCTCCTCTTAGAGGCAGGCCTCTATACATTGCATGAACTGCCTCTAACAAAAAATTGGCTGGCGTCGCGTCTAACCTTAGAGGCTACCTCTAACAATGTAACAATCCATCTGGTACCACTTGTCAGCCTTAGGAAGCATAAGAAAGTACAAGAGAAATAGTACTGATTGGACAAATGTGGTGCTAATCAATACTTTTTAAATTTCTGCTAGGGCCCACCTTAGAGGCTGGTTAGAGTCTCTATACATTGTGGTTTTTTCATTTGATAAGAGGCAAACCATGTGGGGCCTACGTTAGAGGCAAGGCTCTATACAGTGGAGATGCTCTGTAGTACTACTTTTGATGTGTCCCGTCGACTCGCAGAACAAGGAGAAGCTTGCTTAGTACGCCCTCTCCCCCGCCCACGGGTGTGTTGGCTTGCAGAGTCGCAGGACGAGGAGAAGCTTGCTTACTACGCCTACGCCCGCTCCCTCGCCCACACGCGCGGTGGCTCGCAGGACGAGGAGAAAATTTTACTACTCCCTCCGTTAGATATATACTGCCCTACCTTGGTTAGAGAGATTATCATATTGTTTGAAATATACTATGTCTTTTAGTAGTAGGAGTAGTACAGTGGTAGGAGTAGTACTACTTACAGCAATTTCCTTGGAGTCCGTGCTGCAGCAAGCTACACTAGGCTATGTACTCCGTAAAATAAGATTTTCCCAAAACTAAGTCGCTCAACCTTTATTTGCTTGTTTCCCTTCCTGCCTCGTTGCCTCGAACAGACTATGCCAAACTCCCCTACCTGCCATGTGGGAAAAGACCCGCCCTCGCCTTTTTTAGTCCGGGTTTGTATCGATGGATCGCGCGAAGCAGCAAAAACCAAGCCTTGTCTTGTACTCCTCCATCGTACTAAAAGAGAGGAGACGTTCGCTTTCATGAATGTTGTACTTCCTCTCACCGACATATGGCACATATAGCAACCGGGTCGACATGTCATGCACCAAATAACAGTGCAGAACAGCAGGGGGATGCACCCCAGTCGTAGCGCCCCAGTAGTAGTATTGAGCAATGAGACGTCAAATCAGAAAGACGCACCTTTCCCCCAGACGGACGAAGCAACCATTATTTCACACTTCGCTGAATTCGCTTCTCCATCATCTCCTTCAAGAAAACTGATGACCCACAAGTATATGGGATCAATTGTAGCCTTTTCGATAAGTAAGAGTGTCGAACCCAAGGTGGAGCAGAAGGAAATGACAAGCGGTTTTCAGCAAGGTAATGTCTGCAAGTACTGAAATTGTAAGTAGCAGAGTAGTTTGATAGCCAGATAATTTGTAACGAGTAAGTAACAATAGTGGTAACAAAAGTGCAGCAAGGTAGCCCAATCCTTTGAGGCAAAGGACAGGCCAAAACAGTCTCTTATAATAAGCAAAGCGTTCTTGAGGGTACACGGGAATTTCATCTAGTCACTTTCATCATGTTGGTTTGATTTGTGTTCGCTACTTTGATAATTTGATATGTGGGTGGCCAGTGCTTAGGTGTTGTTCTTACTTGAACAAACCTCCTACTTATGATTAACCCCCTCGCAAGCATCCGCAACTATGAGAAAAGTATTAAGAATAAATCTAACCTAGCATTAAACTTTTGGATCCAAATCAGTCCCTTATGGAATAGCGCATAAACTAGGGTTTAAGCTTCTGTCACTCTCGCAACCCATCATCTAATAACTACTCCACAATGCATTCCCTTAGGCCCAAATATGGTGAAGTGTCATGTAGTCGACGTTCACATGACACCACTAAGGGAATCACAACACACATACTATCAAAATATCGAACACATATCGAGTTCACATGATTACTTGCAACATGATTTCTCCCGTGACCTCAAGAACAAAAGTAACTACTCACAAATGATAATCATGCTCAAGATCATAGGGGTATTAAATAGCATATTGGATGTGAACATATAATCTTCCACCAAATAAACCATATAGTAATCAACTACTAGATGTAATCAACACTACTAGTCACCCACAAGCACCAATCTATAGTTCCGGTACAAAGATTAAACACAAGAGATGAACTAGGGTTTGAGAGGAGATGGTGCTGTTGAAGATGTTGATGGAGATTACCCTCCCCAAGATGGGAGAGTTGTTGGTGATGATGATGGCGATGATTTCCCCCTCCGGGAGGGAAGTTCCCCTGGTGGAATCGCTCCGCCGGAGGGCAAAAGTGCTCCTGCCCAAGTTCCCCCTCGAGACAGCGGCGCTTCGTCCCGAAAGTCCTCTCTTTATTTTTTCTAGGTCAAAATGACTTATATACCAGAAGATGGGCACCGGAGGTGGGCTGAGGGGAGCACAACCCACCAGGGCACGCCTAGGCTCCCTGGCGCGCCCAGGTGGGTTGTGCCCACCTGGTGGGCCCCCTATGGTACTTATTGGCTCCAATATTCCTCATTTATTCCATAAAAAATCTTCGTAAATTTTGAGCTCATTTGGAGTTGTGCAGAATAGGTAGCCTGACGTAGCTTTTTCAGGTCCAGATTTCCAGCTGCCGGAATTCTCCCTCTTTGTGTATACCTTGCATATTATGAGAGAAAAGGCATTAGAATTATTCCAAAAAAACATTATTATGCATAAAAACATCATAAATAACAGTAGGAAAACATGATGCAAAATGGACGTGTCAACTCCCCCAAGCTTAGACATTGCTTGTCCTCAAGCGAAAACCGAAATCGAAAAACATGTCCACATGCTTAGAGAGAGAGGTGTCGATAAAAACAAAATACGGACATAGAAGCATCATGTGCATTATTATAACAGCAACAAACTTTAACATAAAACTTTTATCATAGAACTTTTATCATAGACTTCTCATGAATAAGTGACAATTCATCACACTATCGAAGTATAAAGCATAAACTCTATTAGAAACCAACAAACTATGTTCTCAGTCAACTTTGCAACTACAATTCATCATCTTTTCAGGAAGGGTCACGTATCGGAGCCTTTAGGCAAGTCCACATACTCAACCATCATATAGTCTTCTATGATTCCTAACACTCACCGCATACACATGAGCAAAATGTTTCAACCGGACACACAGAAAGATAGGGGCTTTATAGTTTCGCCTCCCAACGTATTCACCTCAAGGGTGATGTCAACAATAATAACTCATGCAACCCATATTCAACTGGACATATGTGCCTAGATCTTTCCTCACCACATGATGTTGCCATAGGAGAAAAACAAAAGAAAAAGAGAGAAGAACTTTGACTCTTGCATAAAAATAAATACATAAAAGTAAAAGATAGGCCCTTCGCAGAGGGAAGCAGAGGTTGCCATGTGCTTATTTGTTTGTATGCTCAACCCCTTAGTGCAAGAGAACGTCACGTTATATTGCCCCTTGTGATGGCAACCTTTATTATGCAGTCTGTCGCTTTTATTTCTTCACCATCACAAGTTCGTACAATGCTCAATTTTCTCTTACACTAAATGATCTTACACTTTTAGAAGCAATTTTTATTGCCTTATTGCACCGATGACAACTTACTTGAAGGATCTTACTCAATCCATAGGTAGGTATGGTGGACTCTCAAAACAAGATTTGGGTTTAAAGGTTTTTGGATGCAAAAGTAGTATCTCTACTTAGTGCGGGATTTTTGGCTAGCAAAGATAGGGGGCAAACACCACATGTTGAAGGATCTATGACAATATAACTTCTATGTGAATATGAACAAACATAAATCATTACGTTGTCTTCCTTGTCCAACGTCAACAATTTTGGCATATAATATTTTGATGGGTGCTCACAATCACAAAAGGTTTCCAGGATAGTGTATTTGCATGTGAATCTTCTCTTCCCTTATTAATTCTTTCATGAGTTGCATCATTGACTAATGCTATGTTTGTCAATCTCTAATAAAATTTTCTACTTATACTTTTCCTTATGTGGTGTTATCACCTACCATAGGATTAGCATATGATCTTTTCATTTATTTCTTTTCTTTTTATTGCAACAAGAAAGTAAAGAAAGCAAAAACTCAAACTAAACTTTATTTTATATCTCGCACACGATTACAAGGATAGATCACTAAGCAAACTCTCAAAAATAAAGGATCGAACTAAACTTTTATTCATCTAAAGCAAAAGATAACTATGTATCGAACTAAGAAAAGTAAAGGCAAAAGATAGTGGAGGTGATACGATACCGGGGCACCTCCCCCAAGCTTGGCGGAAGCCAAGGGGAGTGCCCATACCCGATACTCAATTTTCTTTTGGTGGTGAAGAAGGAGGTGGTGGTGATGGAGTGGAGGGCTTGTCTGCCTTTTTCACCAACTTATTTTGAAGGTAAAAATTATCTATCCTTAACTCCTCATTCTCTATCTCAAGCTTTATTATCCTCTTGCATAATGCCTCCATGCTTTCATGCTTGAAACGAGGAGGGACTGGTTCATCTTCATCTTCTTCATCGGAGAACCATATATAGGTATAGGTATCATTGAAGATATTTTTATCTAAAGGCTGATAAGAAACTGGGCACTCCTCCTCGGAATCTTGAGACGACATGTTTTCAAATCTGTCAGGAAAACAGCGAGAAAAGAAGAACAGAAGATTTTTCCGCGATACGGTGGTCAATAGGTTCTGGGGGTATATAAAGATTTTTTATCTTGGAAAACAAGCAAACGGTAGAAAAACGGAGTCCGGAAGGTACCCGAGGTGGGCACAACCCACCTGGGCATGCCTGGTAAGTATCTTGTGCCCACCAGGGGTGCCTTCCTGGTTGTTTCTTATTTTCCTAATTTTGTAAATATTCCAAAACTGACAAAAAATATTTTTGCGGATTTTCGGAGTCCGTTTACTTACCGTATCACGTACCTCCTCTTTTTCACGATTCTGGAGTGTTCCGGAAGGACTCTTTTATGTGTTCTTCCGGTGTCATAGTTTGGATAATATTACTTTCAACATTAATGGGCGTACCTGAGATATAATATTTTATTCATTGCCCATTAACAACCTTCAGGTTAGTACCTTCGGCATTATTTATTTTTATAGCTCCAGACTGATAAACCTCCTCGATAACATAGGGTCCTTCCCATTTGGGGAGGAGTTTTCGAGCATCCTTGAAGAGAGTAGGCCAATAAAATCCAGATTGCAATACCTTGTGAGCTGTTCTGTCTCCCGCATGATATCCTCCATAAGCTTCGAAGTGACATTTCCGTAGGATTTGTCCCTGTTCATGCTCAGGTACACAACGTCTAATAATACCATCTACTCCTTCTTTATAAAGATGTGGGTCATCCCAGAAGTAATGTCTTAAATCATAAAAGATTTTTTTCTTTTGTTGGTAGGTAAAGCTAGGTGGTAAATATTTAGCAACAATGTAATTAGCATAATCAGCATACCAAGGAGTGTTATTAGAAACATTTATTGCAGCTAATTGCTTATCAGGTAAACTATCATCAATAGGTAGTGGGTCATCAAGGACATTTTCAAGCCTAGACAAGTTATCAGCTACGGGGTTCTCAGCTCCCTTTCTATCAATAATATGCAAATCAAATTCTTGTAGCAAGAGAACCCACCTAATGAGTCTAGGTTTAGCATCTTTCTTTTCCATAAGATATTTTATAGCAGCATGATTGGTGTGAACAGTCACTTTAGAATCAACAATGTAGGATCTAAATTTATCACAAGCAAACACAACTGCTAAGAATTCCTTTTCAGTAGTAGCATAATTTCGTTGGGCACTGTCTAGAGTTTTACTAGCATAATGGATAGCATTTAGTTTCTTATCAACTCTTTGTCCTAGAACAACACCAACAGCATAATCACTAGCATCACACATAATTTCAAAAGGCAAGTTCCAGTCAGGTGGTTGAACAATAGGTGCAGAAATTAAGGCTTTCTTGAGTGTTTCGAAGGCTTCTAAACAATCATCATAAAAAATGAAAGGAATGTCCTTTTGCAAAAGATTTATAAGAGGCCTAGAAATTTTAGAAAAGTCTTTGATAAATCTCCTATAGAAACCAGCATGACCTAAGAAACTACGAATACCTTTGATATCTTTAGGACATGGCATTTTCTCAATTGCATCAACCTTAGCTTTGTCCACTTCAATACCTCTTTCAGAGATTTTATGGCCCAGAACAATACCTTCATTAACCATAAAGTGGCACTTCTCCCAATTCAAGACAAGATTTGTTTGCTCACATCTCTGCAAAACTCGATCAAGATTGCTTAAACAATCATCAAAAGACTTCCCGTACACAGAAAAGTCATCCATGAAAATCTCAACAATCTTTTCACAAAAGTCAGAGAATATAGCAGTCATACATCTTTGAAAGGTAGCAGGTGCATTGCATAAACCAAAAGGCATACGTCTATAAGCATAAGTTCCAAAGAGACAAGTGAAAGTGGTTTTTTCTTGATCAGGTTGAGAAACAGGTATTTGTGAAAAACCAGAATATCCATCAAGGAAACAAAAATGTGTGTGCTTTGACAATCTTTCTAGCATTTGATCAATAAAGGGCAGAGGGTAATGGTCTTTTCTAGTTGCTTTGTTTAATTTTCTAAAATCAATTACCATTCTATAGCCTGTAACAATTCTTTGTGAAATAAGTTCATTCTTATCATTTGGAACAACAGTAATACCTCCCTTCTTAGGGACACAATGAACAGGACTTACCCATCTACTATCAGCTATAGGATAGATTATACCTGCTTCCAGAAGTTTTAATATTTCCGTCCTTACCACTTCTTTCATCTTCGAATTTAACCGGCATTAGTGATCAACAACGGGTTTAGCATCAGGTTCCATATTAATTTTGTGCTGACATAGAGTGGGACTAATGCCCTTAAGATCATCAAGAGTATACCCAATAGCAGCTCGGTGCTTCCTTAGAACTTTCAATAGTCTTTCTTCTTCATGTTCTGAAAGGTTAGCACTAATAATAACAGGATATATCTTTTTCTCATCAAGATAAGCATATTTCAAAGTGTCTGGCAATTGTTTTAATTCAAACACAGGATCACCTTTAGGTGGAGGAGGACCTCCTAGAGTTTCAATAGGCAAATTGTGTTTAAGCAGAGGACGTTGTTCAAAGAAAATCTTATCTATTTCATTTCTTTCATGCATATGTAAATCATTTTCATGGTCTAGCAGGTACTGTTCTAAAGGATCAGTAGGAGGCACAACAATAGAAGCAAAACCAATTATTTCATTCTTACTAGGCAATTCTTTTTTATGAGGTTTTCTACTAAACTTGGAAAAGTTAAACTCATGAGACTCATCACCAAAACTGACACCGACAGTTTGTTTCTTACAATCTATTCTAGCATTAACGGTGTTCAAGAAGGGTCTACCAAAGATAATGGGACAAAATCATCTTGTGGGGAACAAAGAACAAGAACAGTAGGATATTTTATTTTCCCACACAAAACTTCAACATCTCTAACAATCCCGATTGGTGATATGGTATCTCTATTAGCAAGCTTAATAGTAACATCTATGTCTCTATCTCTGTGGGTGCTATGTCATTCATAATTTCTTGATATAAGGTAAAGGGAATAGCACTCATGCTAGCACCTATGTCACATAAACCATGATAACAGTGATCTCCTATTTTAACTGAGACAACGGGCATACCAACAACGGGTCTATGATTATCTGTTTTATCAGGTTTGACAATTCTAGTAGCTTCATTACAGAAGTAGATAACATGCCCATCTATATTTTCTTCCAGGAGATCTTTAACCATAGCAACACTAGGTTCTACTTTGATTTGTTCATCAGGTTTAGGTGTTCTAATATAACTTTTGTTGACCACAGTTGAAACTTTAGCATGTTCCTTTATCCTAACAGGGAAAGGTGGTTTCTCAATATAAGCAGTAGGAATAACTGGATCAACATTATAAACAATAGTTTCCTCTTTAGCTGGTACCGGTTCTTTAACTTCCTTTTTAATAGTTGGGTGATATTTAAACCACTTCTCCTTAGGGAGATCAACATGAGTAGCAAATGATTCACAGAAGGAGGCTACTATCTCAGAGTCAAGTCCATATTTAGTGCTAAACTTTTGAAAAGCATCGGTATCCATAAAAGATTTAACACAATCATACTTAAGCTTAATACCTGACTCTTTACCTTCGTCGAGTTCCCAATCTTCAGAGTTGCATTTAATTCTTTCCAAAAGATCCCACCTGAATTCAATGGTCTTCTTCATAAAGGAACCAGTACAAGAAGTATCAAGCATGGATTGATCATCACGAGAAAGCCGAGCATAAAAATTCTGAATAATAATTTCTCTTGAGAGCTCATGATTGGGGCATGAATATAACATTGAATTAAGCCTCCCCCAAGCTAGAGCGATACTTTCTCCTGCACGAGGCCAAAAATTATATATATAATTCCGATCACGATGAACTAGATGCATAGGATAAATTTTTTGGTGAAATTCCAATTTCAATCGATTCCAATTCCAAGATCCAATATCATCGCATAGCCTATACCATGCCAATGCCTTTCCCTTCAAAGATAAAGGGAAAACCTTCTTCTTAACTTCATCTCCGGGTAAACCTGCAAGCTTAAACAATCCACAAATTTCTTCCACATATATCAAGTGCATATCAGGATGTTCGGTTCCATCTCCTGCATAAGGATTAGCTAGCAGTTGTTCTATCATACCCGAAGGAATTTCATATTCAATATTTTTAGTAGGTGCAGTAGGTTGAGGGGTAATTAATTGTGGTTCCAGTCGAGGTGAAGATACCCCGAACAAACCCCTCAAAGGATTGTTTTCCATAGTAACAAGTGACAATAAATTTCAGCACGTAGTAATAATTTTTCCTTACCAATTTTCACTTACCAAGGGCGCTTCACTCCCCGGCAATGGAGCCAAAAAATAGCCTTGATGACCCACAAGTATATGGGATCAATTGTAGCCTTTTCGATAAGTAAGAGTGTCGAACCCAACGAGGAGCAGAAGGAAATGACAAGCAGTTTTCAGCAAGGTAATGTCTGCAAGTACTGAAATTGTAAGTAGCAGAGTAGTTTGATAGCCAGATAATTTGTAACGAGCAAGTAACAATAGTGGTAACAAACGTGCAGCAAGGTAGCCCAATCCTTTTGAGGCAAAGGACAGGCCAAAACAGTCTCTTATAATAAGCAAAGCGTTCTTGAGGGTACACGGGAATTCCATCTAGTCACTTTCATCATGTTGGTTCGATTTGTGTTCGCTACTTTGATAATTTGATATGTGGGTGGACCGGTGCTTAGGTTCTGTTCTTACTTGAACAAACCTCCTACTTATGATTAACCCCCTCGCAAGCATCCGCAACTACGAGAAAAGTATTGAGAATAAATCTAACCATAGCATTAAACTTTTGGATCCAAATCAGTCCCTTATGGAATAGCGCATAAACTAGGATTTAAGCTTCTGTCACTCTCGCAACCCATCATCTAATAACTACTCCACAATGCATTCCCTTAGGCCCAGATATGGTGAAGTGTCATGTAGTCGACGTTCACATGACACCACTAAGGGAATCACAACACACATACTATGAAAATATCGAACACATATCGAGTTCACATGATTACTTGCAACATGATTTCTCCTGTGACCTCAAGAACAAAAGTAACTACTCACAAATGATAATCATGCTCAAGATCAGAGGGGTATTAAATAGCATATTGGATCTGAACATATAATCTTCCACCAAATAAACCATATAGTAATCAACTACTAGATGTAATCAACACTACTAGTCACCCACAAGCACCAATCTATAGTTCCGGTACAAAGATTGAACACAAGAGATGAACTAGGGTTTGAGAGTAGATGGTGCTGTGGAAGATGTTGATGGAGATTACCCTCCCCAAGATGGGAGAGTTGTTGGTGATGATGATGGCGATGATTTCCCCCTCCGGGAGGGAAGTTCTCCCGGCGGAATTGCTCCGCCGGAGGGCAAAAGTGCTCCTGCCCAAGTTCTGCCTCGAGACGGCGGCACTTCGTCCCGAAAGTCCTCTCTTTATTTTTTCTAGGTCAAAATGACTTATATACCAGAAGATGGGCACCGGAGGTGGGCCGAGGGGAGCACAACCCACCAGGGCATGCCTGGGCTCCCTGGTGCACCCTATGGGTTGTGCCCACCTGGTGGGCCCCCTCTGGTACTTATTGGCTCCAATATTCCTCATTTATTCCATAAAAAATCTCCGTAAAGTTTCAGCTCATTTGGAGTTGTGCAGAATAGGTAGCCTGACATAGATTTTTCAGGTCCAGATTTCCAGCTTTCGGAATTCTCCCTCTTTGTGTATACCTTGCATATTATGAGAGAAAAGGCATTAGAATTACTCCAAAAAAACATTATTATGCATAAAAACATCATAAATAACAGTAGGAAAACATGATGCAAAATGGACGTATCAAAAACCACGTATTGCTTCTGCCATTGTTCTGCCTCAAGAGGGACGCGCATCGCCTTGGTACATCATTACACGTGGGACCGCATCACATGCCATGCTCCCCCGCCCACCGCTCGGTAAAATCACATCATTTTTACTAATCTGGATACTATTAATATCTTTTTAGATCAATAAATATAGTCGGGATTCACCTAGGAGCAAAACCAAGTGGTAGGCTGCTCCTGTCGCGTTGGCGTAGCAACTCAGGCTAGTCATAGTGGGGAGTAACTTAGACTAGTGGCATGCATATGACACTAGTCTTTGTTAGTACTACCTTCATAGTGCAAAGTAGCATACAAGTAGTATCATAGATGATTGCATTTATTACATTATAGACTCATTTTTCTTTGGGTTGCGTTATGTTACAGTAACATATTATGTTACTCCAAACACCTCTCTCCTTGTTAACTATATGCCACATAAGCAAACTTGTCTTGGAATGCGCTATGTTACTTACTCCCACTATGACCAGCCTCAGCAGGGTCAGTCCGCACACGAAATGGCGACACACTTACAGGACCCCTTTGGCCGACATGTGGCTCATCCACCGTCTTGTTCCATGTGCGATGCACCAAATTATAGTTCGGAGCAGTGGTTGGACTAGGCACCCTGGTCGTAGCGCCGCAGTAGTAGTAATGAGCGATGAGGGGTCAAATCACAAAGCCCCACCTTTCCCGCATTAAGCTGGACGGACGAAGCAACCATCATTTCACTCTAGGGCGCAAGAGCATATAAAGAAAAAAGAAAACCAATGATGCGTGCGGCAGCTACCTAGGGCGCCCTAGGGTAGGAGCCTCCACTACAAATCCGCTTCTCCCTTGTCCTCTTGAAGAAAACCGATGATGCGTGCGGCGGGTAGGGTTTGTAGGAGTACTACGGCGTGCGGGGCCATGCCGTAGTAAACGGGAGAGGGATTGAGTTTGAGTCGACGCCTTAAGACTATCCTCCAATGCATTGGTGCTTACATGAGGTGCTAAGCACATTAAAAACTTTAGCAACTAAAGCCCCCAATGCATAGGTGCTTAACTTGTTGGTGCTAAGCATCCTTCATTTAATTATTTTGCAACTAAAGTTCTTCATGCATTGGTGGGCTTATTCCATTTAAGTGTTTTGCCTAGGTTCTCAGGGTCACCACACTCATCTCTCTCCTCTTAATGACCTTGCCACATCAGATTTTTTGCCTACATGGCAGCCTTAGCACCTGTACAAGGTGGAGCATTGGGAGGTGCGGGTGGGCCGCTCGGTTTTATGGGAACGAGGCAACATTTTGGGTTCGGGGAGTAGCGGAGATATACGTACAAAAAATTGTGGACGTAGGTTCGACCGAAAGGCAATGACGCATGGGCCCCGCATTTTGATATACCCGCGGCCGCGTGAAATTCGCTACTCAAAATAATGCATAAAAGTTCCTCCAAAAACAGCTATAACTAATGGGAAGTGAATGTATGCTTAAAATGAAAATGTAATACAAAGAGAAAAATGAATTGCAGTTAAAAGAATGACATTTCTAACAAAAATGTGAATGTGAACTACATATGTGTGCACGTGACCAACACATACATTGTCAATACAAAATCTAATGCAAGAAATAACTTATGAGTAACATGCACGAATTGATGATGTGGTGCTTGCATGCATAGAGTACAAAAACAGTACGTGTGATTTATGACTTGCATGAATGACGTGTTCATGTGCCATAGTTGCATGTCCACGAAAAAAGCTAGTGGGTTGTACTAGCAATTTAGGAATAGAAGATGTATATATGGAAGTTGTAGGGAAAGATATGACATGTATCTCAATTCCTATGAGTAGGGATTGGAAAAGAGATGTCATTTGGTTCACATCATAGGAACTTTTCTATTGAATCAAGAGATGACATGTATCTCAATTCCTATGAGGAGGGATTGGAAAAGAGATGTCATTTGGTTCACATCATAGGAACTTTTCTATTGAATCTAGGCTAATGTTTATTTTCCTTTGAAATTGTGGGAGTATAGGAATCTATTCATATGAACCAAGTGGCTCTAAAGCTATAAAAATGATATCATGTTTATTTTCCTTTGAAATGTGGAGTATATGAATCTATTCCTATGAACCAATTGGCTCTAAAGGAAATAATCCTATAAAAATCATACTCCCTCCGTCCCAAAATTCTTGTCTTAAATTTGTCTACATACCGTTGTATCTATTCACATTTTAGTGTTAGATACATCCGTATCTAGATAAATTTAAGACAAGAATTTTGGGACGGAGGGAGTATCATATAGAGTTCCTATGATATTCCTCCACACCAAAGGATGGTTGAAATTGCTGTAGGTGATACGACGGTCTTTCTTTGTACACTCCTCCCCCATCTTTATAGTTACCTCTCGAAGATGAATGAAATGATATATACTGGGTATTCTATATGTGCATTTTGGTATACGAAAACTCGGTAAAAGTTTGCGAGGTTCGAATTTTCAATAAAGCTATATGCACTACATTTTGGAACGGAGGGAGGAGCATATGGCAGTTGCTAACACTCACGTGGAAGATTTGTGTGTCGGAGGAGTAGCTGTTCTGTTAAATGCCATGGCAAAACTGACACTGTCGAATGCCGATCTAACGGTTCTTACGGCGTTCGTCAGGAAACGGCTTGTGGTGACCGTTTGTCAGATATGATTTACGGACACATGCATTTTATTGATACATGCCCCCTCTCTCTCACGCACACACGCACCCTCATGAGTCACGACTCTCCCGAGTCCTCTTGCACCCACCGTCTATCTATAGGCAGACATCACGCACATATGTGCTCTTCACACCCTACCCTCAGAACTTCTAAAAAATAAAACACGTCGCACACCTTTTATTTTAACTCACACGTCACACACTTATACTATTACTCTTGTGGCGAACGTTCTCTGGGCGTAGTATATTGTACTCTCACGAAGAGAAGCAGTGCACGCACGCACTAGTTCTCTCACACCCACTCGCGGGTACACGTAGGAGCGCATTTTTTTGGAAGCTATGAGCGCATTTGTTTACAAAGAGGCATCCCAATTGACATTTTGACAAGTCTAGTTTTCAACTTGATGGAGGGTCGGGGACCGCACATGAATGATACAGTACATAGTCTGTCCTGGACGCGGTGATTTGATAGTGCGACCTGGAAGCGGTGGCACGTTATTGATCGAGTTTTATTTTTACTTGAACTTTAAATTAAAATAGTGGTTCGCGCGTATTCAATTTAATAACGGCTGCTACAACAAAATCACTCCACTATATATATAAGCAGGAGCCTCGGCGCTTGCTTTACTAGGGTTCCTCTCTTTCACCCTCTCATACTCTCCAGATCTAAGCAAGACATAGGTGGCCACACGCTCTCTCTGCTCACGGCTGGTCACAAATCCGGTCGGACCACCTCCACCAGGGTAGGGGTGTAGGTGCATCGTTCACGCGGTCGTCGGCGGTGAGGGAGGAGACCAATAGCTACCCACGCGTCCCGATCGACGGCCGTGCCGTTCTCTTCGAGACAGCACAGGCTCAAGAGGGCCTCCGACCCCTTCTTCCTCCCTGCGGTATTGTGGCCAAGATGCGGCCTCCCGACGCCGTCTTTGCCACATCCCGACGACCCTCAGGTATATATTCCTTCGAAACCTGCCTTGCCCTACTGCCCCAGCTCCCCACGTGGCTGCATGTGGATCTTTTTCTACTTCTATCGGTTGTTCCAAAGCCACCTAGACTTTTACTATTATTAGAGGTAAAGCTAGTTCATACAGTCGAATCTAAGAGTTGGTTCAAACAGGGAAAAAAGTGGGAAAGCTGTAGCATGAATCTAGGACTTGGTTCTAAGAGGAAACGGGGGAAAGTAGTAGATACTGGCTACCTGATCACACACGAACACGTCACCGTGTACCCTCGACGCCGGGGGTGATGCACCGCAACTCACGTCGAAGGAGACCCTGCCGGAAGCGCGGTATGCAAGCAATCCGACGGGCGCTTTTGTAGATCCGAAACCCCACACATCCGAGACGGACCCCGTCAAGGTGCGTGGCGGCTATGGGCTGCCCTAGGTCGACCTGATCGCCCCTAGGGCCTCGTGTATCGCCGCCCTGCAAACGAAGAACGAGCGAAGAACGAGAAGAAGAAGAACAAAGGGAGAAGGTAAAAGATAAAAAGTAAAAGTGGTAGATGATTGTTCGATTGTGTGTTGTTCCATCGTCCATCACCCCTTAGGTATATAAGAGGCGGATGGACTTCCCGTACAAGAAGATGACTCCAAATCACGTCCAAATCTTTTCAAAATTAACCGAACTCGGATTTAGGTAAGTCTGGAATATCAGTTCGGTTTTTAGGTCCCACAGGCCACAAACTACCTCGAATGAAGATGAGCCCAAAAGAAAATTTGACCGTTTCGACGAGACGAACAACTTTTGTGTTGAACGTTTTTTGATTCGAGGCCATCTTTAGGGCCGAATCACCCGCCCAAAACAGAGTATTACTCGCGCTACCCATCAGACAGCGTGTCTGATGGGGCGCGCTACTTTTGCCCCGTAACACGGCCGCACTCAGGTGGCTGTAACTTTTACATACGATCTCGGATTGATACGATTTTTATATCAAAATCGATCGTTTCGACGAGACGAAGACAATTGATGTAGATTAGTTTTCCATATGAGGCCATCTCAGGGGCGTAATCATCTGAACAGTGTTCTATACACAAAATCTCAGTATTTCGAACACAACTTCGGCCTTATAAATGAGATCAGATGGCTATGGCCCAAATATCAAAGTTTCTCCTTTTGACGATACATAACTTTCTCACTTTGAGCACTTTTCCATTTGAGGCCTTCTTAATTATGTTTTTGACTATGCCAAAATCTGGTGTCAACACATGCCCCCCTGTTTTTCGGCAAAACTTGTCTGCCAAAAAATAACTTGCACGAAGTTTGTTCTAAGCACGATGTCAACACTCCGTCGGCCATTTTGTACGTGCTTAGGACGATAAGTATATATCAGCCATTTAGACTATCAACAAAAGTGAAGCTAATCGAACATATAATGATTTGGTAATACCCTTTCATGATGTAACAAATTATATTGCATCCATGGATTAAAATAAGCCCATTGAGGGTAACCAACCATACATGATGACAATTCCATAGCATAGGCATCAACGGCATAGTTGAGGAATATGGGTAATGTGTGGACCGAAGATGTTGAACCTTCGGCTTGGTCCTTCATAGTTTTCACCATTTTCCTTCTTCACCTTTGCCGCACTTCTTGTAATGGAAGCTTGCACATAATTCTTATTTTGAGTACTTCCTTTGGGTACCCATGCCATGTTCCTTTCTTCAAGTTCTTATGCATTAACTTTTTGTAATTTCTTATTTTACCAATATGATAAGCCGAGTGAGCACCCCGGCTGTGATTTTGTTTGAAGCAATGGCAATTCCTGTTTTACCTTGTGCACTCTCAACTTCTTCTCTTCAGATTTGGCACTTGATTGACTTGTCTCATTTTCTTTAGTAGCCAATGTCAACACTTTAATTGGCTCTTTTTCATTTGAGATCGAATCTGAAGTAGCACTCTTACGACCATCTTTTTTAACACGGTAAACTTGCTTGACCACCTCTTTCTTGTTCCTTGAGCTCCGGACCGATTCCTTATGATTGAAGCGGTCTTTGACATGTGCTTGTTCAAATGTTGATCTTTTTGGAGCTGCATAATGTTTGTGAGATGGTCTAAAATAAGATGAAGAATGCGCCCTTGTATCATACCTGTCCCACGATGGATATGGATTTACATGATCATAGGAAGGTACCCATGGCATTGGCATTGGCGGCACAAAATATGGATACGAATATGCTGCATTAGAATTCTCATTTTGCCAATACCGATCCTCGGGTTTGCGCCTAGGGGGTGGTCTTGATGCTCTTGAATTACTTGGTCGGTAAACACTGTTCTCCTCACTTATCTTCTGATATTTTTCCAATAGTTGCGCGAGAGTGACTTTCAGCTTTTTACCTTTGTGCTTACCTCGGCCTTTGCTTTCTTTGGTTGTGCTTGCACCGATCTTGGGATTTTCTTGTTGCCCCCCAGTACTTGGCGTCTTTTGCGCAACCTCGATGGAATTTTCACCCTCAAGAATATTATCATTGTTCTCTTGAACAACTTCCTTACTTGAAAGCTTGATCCCATTATCCATAGTTTTTACCTTCTCATGTTGAAATGGATCGGCTTGAAGCAGCCGATGCAAAAACCATTTGCCACCAGGACCAATCGGAATAGACTGGTCATCTCTTGGTGTCTCAACAAATTTCAATCGTCCTCTATCAATGGCCGATTTAACTATTTGACGAAACATGTTACAATCCTCAAAATTATGCTTGGGCGAATCATGCAACTTACAATACATTCGTCCTTTGATTGATGGCTTCACATTGTGATTAAGAATTCTAATGTAATTATTTTTCAGCAACAAATCAAATATTTGATCACACATGCTTGAATTGAAGGTATACTTCTTGTTTTCTAGCCGATCTTAGTGTGCGAACGGCTTTGCAGGTAAGCAAACGAATGGTTCAAATTTGGAATATCCCCATTCGGCTATGCATTGTGTTTTGCACCCTATCTCCGATGTATTTGGATAAGATATTATATTAGCATCGGATTTCTCAAAAGAATTTGACCTTGGCTTTAAATTTTTGGAACAAAAATACTTAGAATACACATGTCTCAATTGAGACCAAGTGCAAGCCAAGTATGAAACAAGCAAAGCTACCCAATTAGATATGAAATTTTGATAAAGCAATGGGGAAAACTTTGGCTGCAATAATAGGTCACTATCGGTCTTTATAAATGGCACAATAGGTTGAACGATATGTTCTATAACAGTTTTATTGCTAACAAGTAAATTTCCCTTCTTCATTGGTCTTTCAAAATTACTTATGAGAATTTTTCTTATAGAAGCATCAATAATAAAGTTGCGACCAAATCGGAAGATAGGTAAATCACTTGCTAGACATACCTTTTCAAACACGTTGGGAGAGCATGATGGTTGCGTTACTTGAACGATATGTTGTTCCTCTTTCGAATAGCTCCCCAACACCTTGTCGTCCTGTTTTTCCAAAACAGATTCGGCATACGTAATATTTGATTCGGTCTTTTCAATAGCCGAATTAACTTTGTTATCCGAATCACCACCTTTTTTGATAATTCTATCCACACCCAATGCTTTCTCTTTTTGACATAATCTAGCTTGGATTGCAGTAGAATTAATAGGCTTTCCCTCTTTTATTAATTCATGTAGAACAACATTACATTCGTCCCAAAAAGACGTAAGATTTTTCTTAATGACCCAATCTGGATAGAATTGCCCCTTGACACTTTTAGACTCTTTCGGTAACGAGATGTCACCGAAATTCTATAATTGTGCAGGCAAAACATTGTATGCTACGATACTAGGTGAAGACACATGTGATCCTATAGAATTTTCACTTATTCGGCTATTAGCGTGAAGGTGCGAAGCCGAATAATGAATACCTATAGTTGCATATGGTGCCAAAAAATTAGTAGCATGAGGTGTAGCATATGATGATCGAGGGTAATTGGCCGGATAACTAGTAGTAGCATGGCCAATTCCCCTATCCACCGGCATGTTTTGATTAACATATTGCAAGCTAGCTGCCGATGAATAAAAAGGTGAAACACTTTGTTGCATACTATCGGAAGTTCCTATGTGAGGTGTTTCAACTTGATTAACGGAACTCATCATGTTGTTTATCGGCATATGGATTTGTGGGGCTACCGATGCATGGGAGTTGGTATACATATATTCCATGTTGCTAAAATTATATGAGGTAGAAGCATGGAGATTTTGTTGCATCGGCTCTTGCACATAATTAGATGCATGATTGATAAAGCTAGGGCTAGCCGATACATTATGCTCATTAAACGATCTAGCAACAACATATGCATTATTTGCATCTACATAAGTGAATTGGGTATTCATGTTACCTTTGTAGATTGCAAACCTGAGATGACGATCTCTTCGTAGCAAGAACGGGCCGGAGACCGTTCAAAGCTTCGTCCCTAGCAGAGTCGCCAAAAAGTGTGTTCGCACACGAACACGTCACCGTGTACCCTCGATGCCGGGGATGATGCACCGCAACTCACGTCGAAGGAGACCCTGCCGGAAGCGCGGTACGCAAGCAATCCGGCGGGCGCTTTTGTAGACCCGAAACCCCACACATCCGGGAGGGACCCCATCAGGGCGCGTGGAAGCTATGGGCTGCCCTAGGTCGACCTGATCGCCCCTAGGGCCTCGTGGATCACCGCCCTGCAAACGAAGAACGAGCGAAGAACGAGAAGAAGAAGAACAAAGGGAGAAGGTAAAAGATAAAAAGTAAAAGTGGTAGATGATTGTTCGATTGTGTGTCGTTCAATCGGCCATCACCCCTTAGGTATATAAGAGGCGGATGGACTTCCCGTACAAGAAAAGGACTCCAAATCACGTCCAAATCTTTTCAAAATTAACCGAACTCCGATTTAGGTAAGTCTGGAATATCAGTTCGGTTTTTAGGTCCTACAGGCCACAAACGACCTCGGATGAAGATAAGCCAAAAAGAAAATTTGACCATTTCGACGAGACGAACAACTTTCGTGTTGAACATTTTTCAATTCGAGGCCATCTTCAGGGCCGAATCACCTGTGCAAAATAGACTGTTACTCGCGCTACCCATCAGACACCGTGTCTGATGGGGCGCGCCACTTTTGCCCCGTGATAGGGCCGCACTCAGGTGGCTGTAACTTTTACATACGATCTCGGATTGATACAATTTTTATATCAAAATCGATCATTTCGACGAGACGAAGACAATTCGTGTAGATTAGTTTTCCATATAAGGCAGTCTCGGCAGCATAATCAGCTGAACAGTGTTCTGGACACAAAATCTCAGTATTTCGAACACAACTTCGGCTTTATAAATGAGATCAGATGGCTATGGCCCAAATATCAAAGTTTCTCCTTTTGACGATACAGAACTTTCTCACTTTGAGCACTTTTCCATTTGAGGCCTTCTTAATTATGTTTTTGACTATGCCAAAATCTGGTGTCAACACTACCCAACCGGTCTCTTGGTTGAAAAGGCGAAGAAAGCGGGGTGGATGGCGAAGGGTGGGGGGAAGTGGACCTGTCTCTTGTCGAAAAAGGAAACAAAGTGAGGGGTGTTGGGGGACAGCGCAAAAGAGAATGAGCAGGTCTAGATTTCCTATGCTCACATAGGAAAATGTCGCCGAGGAGATAAAAAATGGGACAAATGCAGACATGCTGCCTGAATGTTTGCCGCTCTCGGCAACCACATCTGCCTCACCACTTTATGCCCCTGCTGTCCCTATGCCCATATCACTACCGTTAATGTAAAATCACATGAAGCATGAAGTAATGCCACCTAATGTCACTATTAAGTAATGGTCTAGTGCCGTCGATAAATTGAAGCAATGCCACCTAATGTCACTATTAAGTAATGTTCTAGTGCCGTCGACAAATTGAAGCAATGCCACCACCATTTTATGAAGTGCTTCCGTCTTGCTTTATTTCCCATGAATTGTGTTTTTGCAGTTACACTTAAATCTCACACCGCTAACAATGCTTCATCCCAGTGGAACTGCACAAATTTGATTGCACATTTACTGACCATGTGCTACTCTCATGACAGTAATACTAATGCTATTGTTCTGCATGTTAATCTAGTGGTAGTGTTGATGTGATGTGATGCCACTTCTTACTTAATGGCACTTTCATACTGTCAATGTAGTGCCAATTATAACACAATAGATGCTGCTGTCAATCATATGCCACTGCAAATAACTGTCACTATTTAAATAACCGTATTTCATATTTGCGCAAACAGGGATGTCTGTCTCCATATCGTTTCTATCTGTGCAATCAAAAGTACACACCTCAGTTTTAGTAGAACTGCACAAAATGAGATGGCTATTCCTAGCTGCCGTCGTCTAACCACCCGTATTTCAGGTATTCCTACATTGGTAGTAACTAGGTAGAATGACCAACGCCATCTAAAAGAAGTTGATTCGTATGTTTTACTTCCTGATTGCAGTGCAGGGACGAGCGAAAACAACTGCATCCTAGTCGGGAATGCACTTTCTCCCAGTTCACGGATGGACAGAGGACTAGCTGGCACGGCTGCACAGAGGTTTTTGGGACAGGTGCACGGACAAGAGGCATAGTGGTCTGCTTATTTCTGCAAATAGCGGTGCTTAAATTTAGTGGAACTGCACAAGAAGTTCAGATGGTCAGTACACTACATGGTTCAGTTCAGCATTCCAACTAAGAACACAATTATAATTGGTTATTCTGGAATGAGAGAACCTAACCCTGGATGGTGGCAACAAGAAAAACCAGAGTGAACTCCAGGAAATTAAAGCCTGCCTAGGGAGGCCCTTTGCTCAGAGAAGCCTTGCTTGATTTTTCCTGATTTGTAAACCTTCTCACAACTTTGTCTTTTACTGTGAACAAGTAAATGTTTGTTATGTTCTATAAATCATTGAGATGTATAAAATTGCTTAACTTATGCTTTTCAAGTATTTTATGAAGCCGAGTTTAATATGAATGTTCCACATGAACGCTGGACAAGCGTGTGAACGTTTGGAATTTACATTGTGGCCTGAGTTAACTGCAAGAACCACTGTAACAAGATACGTAGTTGCTTATATGTCAGACAGCAGATTATTGATTGTTAGCTGGTCGATAGCCGACTTTTCTAGTGTTGAAGCGATCTGAGCCAATGTGCCATGTTTTGCACAAATGCTTACAAGTGGGGTAGCACCAACAGTGTTTACAAGTACTTAACCAGCCTTACGTACCCTATGTATACATCGGTGCACAGTTCTCGAACAAGTACTATATTTCATCAAACACACACTGCTCGTATGATAAACCGTGACAACTTATGTCTTACCATGCCATATTACATGAAAAAACTAGTGAGGACGCATCTGTTTCGGCAACAATTAGGATGGTTCTCACATGATTCACGGGCACACAAAAGTAGCAGTAGTTCCCATAGACGGGTTCAAACAGAGTACTAGCCCCAGAGGGCTCGATAATAGGCAAGGTTCGGATAATTAGACACAATCCAAACTACTTTTAAACACTACCTGGGGCAACTATTTCATGCCTCGATCTAATTTGGGATGGACACAAGACGGACCTTGCCATGAACATCATCGAGGATGTCCGGCAGCAGCTCAATCCTGTGAACCTTCCTGAAGATAACCTTGTGGCCTTGCCACTCATAAACTTGTTTGTGGAGGCATGCCACATCATCTTCCTGCATAAGCTTGACAAGAACAGTATGCCTCACAAACGAAGGAGTAGCTTTGAACTTCTTGTGCTTCAGTACACCCTGGACAACACGCCTGACAACAGTGAGGCTGGAATACATCTCGACTTTGGTATAAGTGCAAATGGCTTCCAGGATCCAACAGCCTAAGAACTTTGTTTTCCCAGTGCATATATTCAGGTCATCGGCCTCATAGCGAGTGACATGTACAACCACACAATCCTTGTCTGCATCAGGGCTCTAATTGAAACAGAAACGAATTCTGAATTACTTTCCAATATAAGAAACACAAGTTATTTAAACCACTATGTAGAGTCAAAAGTATGCATGACAGGGAAGGTAGCATGGCATCGAAGCTAATAAAATTTTGCATTATTTATCACCACATACTTAGATGAAAAACCACAATCGAGATCGGCAAAGAAGAAAATCACCTTGGGCAGCTCAGCGCAGGGGGACACATCCTTGAAGGGGGAAAACTGCTCCTGCAGGGCCACGGGGGTTGTAACCTCAAACAGGGCGTTGACCATCTCAGTAGTGGCCGTGAGCGTATCTGGGGTAGGCTCGGTGGCTGCCTCCATCTTCTTGGAGCTCTTTGTCTCATGGGGATCAGTCTCCCGCGTCTGCTCCAACATTGGCACATCTTTGCCTGGTTCTCCTTGGTCCATCATGAAACTGACGAATACTAGGAGACAACTAAAAGGAAAACACAATCACAATGACAATGAAACAAAAAAGAGAGTGAGGATCGATTACTGCTTTGCAAAAGTTCTTTTTTTCTGAAAGAAAATATACCAACATCACGGATCCGCTTACCTTCCCTTCGTTGGGAGAGAAGAACAATGGTAGATGCGAGTGTTGGCTTTCTTGAAGATGGTGAGGGAGAAGGGGATTCAGCGAAGAGTGAAATGATGGTTGCTTCGTTCGTCAAACTTAGACTGCGGGGAGGTGGGGTTTTGTGATATGATGGCTCGTTACTGCCGTGCTACGACCGGGGTGACTCTCCGCCTTCATACCGCCTTCTAATTTGGTGGATGGCATTTGGGCCCGCGCACTGCATGGCCCACATGTCGGTGAACCAAAGTAAAACGGCATTCAGTAGAGGGAGACGTTTCGATGACCTCAGAGGAGCCAGAAGCGGTAGTGTATCCAATGTACTAGTAGTAATTGTTTTTCTGGGTAGCTGTAGAGTGTCTCCAGTGTACTAATAGTAATTGTTTCTCTGGGCCCAAGACAAAACAGCCCACCCACCCTAGTAAATAATAAAATCAATTCAAAAGCCCATATATTTACTTAATGAGAGGCGCTACCCAGCACACCGCCCCCCAAAAAAACCTGGGTGCTCTTCTTCCTCCTCACTCCCACCCACCTCACGTCAGCTCGCTCCACTCGTACCCCTAAATTCCTCACCTCACTCCTACAAAAAACCCCAGCTCTCCTTCTTCCTCACTACTACAGAAAACCCCAGCTCCCCTTCTTCACTCGCACTACAACTAGGCTCATCATTCGTTACTCTGCTCAAATCCGTGAGCTCGACGCGAGGCCCTCGAGGAAAATGGAGTCGGCTGACCCCAGCGGCAAGAAGATGAGACTCCCGCCAGCAGCGACGCCTGTTGTAGATCCCGCACCCGGCAACGCGGGGAGAAGCGGTGAGCCCGCCCTCACCGGATCCCAGGAACCCGTAGAATCTCGGGTGGACCGCATCAGCGATCTCCCGGACGCCATCCTTGGGGAGATCATCTTGCTTCTCCTCACTAAGGATTGCTGCCGCACCCAAGTCTTCTCAACTCGGTGGCGCCCTCTATGGCGTGCCGCGCCCCTTAATCTCGACTGTCGTTAGCTATCTCTCTTTAATGATTTTGAACTCCCCAGAGCCATCATCTCCTCCCACTAGGGCTCCGTTCAAAGCCTCTGCATCCCGTCATGCTACCTGAGCAAGCATAGCATGCCCTGCACGGTGGACGCCTGGCTGAAATCCCCTGAATTCACAGAACTAGAGCTGCTTGAGTTCTACTATTCCCCAGGAAATCACCTACCAGATACCGAACGCCATGTACTTGTGCCCTCAGCACCGATGTCCATCTCACGGTTTTCCTCCTCTCTCCACACCGCCACCTTTGCGCTATGCTACCTACCAGACAATCTGGTACTAAACCTTCGACTCTCATTTCTCAAAAAACCTTCACTTGTGCGAGTTCATATATCGGAGGCCTCATTGCACAGCATCATCCGCTCCAGTTACCCTGCCCTGGAGTGCTTGGTTCTTGTTTTCACAATTAGAATCGGTTGTCTCCAAATAAAGTCGCCTAACCTTGTAAGAATTGGAATTTGTTTTGACAGATGGCAGCTCATCATCGAAGATGCCCCTTCACTTCAAAGGTTGATCCTTGATTCTAGTTATTCACCGTCGCAAATAACTGTCATCTCTGCGCCTAAACTGGAGACCTTGGGTGTAATACACGATCTCTGTGCTCATTTCAAGATGGTGTTTGGCTCCACAGTTCTTCAGGTACTGTATATTATCATCTACACTTGTAATCATAAGCTGCATTTTAAATTTCTGCGCATAAGTTCTATATCATCTTGGAGTACACATTTTGTACTAATATTATGTTCTATGCTCAATGAAGAGTTTCTCCATGGATAGCCTATCAATGGTGCTGGATTCTGTCAAGATCTTATATATCCAAATGAATTGTTTTGATATGAACAAGATTATTGGCTTGCTGCAATGCTTTCCATGTCTGGAGAAGTTGTATATAAAGGTGATAATTTCATGCACATTAGAAGCCCGCATATAGTGTACTAGAATTAACCGTTCAGCTGTTGCTCTTTCGACACTCTTTTTTTAGACCTTAACTGTTTTCAATCTTCATGTCTATTTAGGCAACAGGACACGGTAAGAAAGTTATAACCAATCGGTGGATTCGTAAGCACCAGGATTTTCTCACTTCTCACGACATTCGATTGAAGACAATAACGCTGGAACGATATGTAGCCAACCATGCAAACACTAGATTTGTCACATTCTTCCTGCTGAATGCGAGGTTACTATTGTCCATCAGGCTTAAGTTTATCAGCAGCATGGTTTTGACGGATGGGTATGTCGAAGAGCAAAAAAAGGAGTTTCAGGTGGACAAAAGGGCTTCTGAACATGCCGGGCTTCTGTTTACAACATCTTGTGGTCATAATCCAGTAAATTTTATGACCCAGGATGTTCATTCTATGGACCTGACCGATCCATTTGACTGCGACTGCTGAAAATAGTGCTGGAGTTAGATGTTGTTGCCCTTTTCAATCTGGGTTTTGTCTAAACCTGATGAACAATTAACCCTCGTGCTTTTGTACAGTTTGTAAGGTGGAGTTAGATGTTGTTACCCTTTTCAACTCGGCTGTGACTGTCATATTTTCTTTGAAACAAGGCAAATGGCTTGCCATTTGTTTAATTAAGAGTGAAATATTGTAACAAATCACAACCAAGGGAAATAACATCACTCTCACCGGCTGCTTGAGCTCACTGTGCATTCAGAACCCAAGTGATTAGCCCCCACCAGCACCCACAAACTTATTTTGAACTAGCACACCAAATGGGCTATAAATTTTCATAAGAAAGGCTGCATGACTGTGACAAATTTGGATTCTGACATTTGGGACCCACGAGGAAAAAGCCTATCCAGGGTGGTGTCAACTTAATTACTAGTCAACAAACGATTCTGCCTACCAGCCGTTGGATTGACATCCAACATCTATCATGTATCTTCTATCTCTTGTCTTCTTCCTCCAGCCACCCAAACCAAACCACCCCGTCGGTTCCGCCTGCTCCCGCCTCCCACGGTTGGCTACGCCTCTGCCGCCCTACCGTACCCTCAAACGTTGGCCAGTCCCTCCCTCTATTCCCCCACACGTCCTGTTATTCTCCGGTGATGTCAGCCCCAACACGCACCCGCACCCGAACCAGTCAACCCTCGTACTCCCCTCCACCTGCGACTAGACTGGTGCATCTTCCACGGCTCCTGTTCATTTCGTCCGAGGCCTCGCCATCGTCCTCCGCCTTGGTTCGCTCGCCGTGCGCGGTGTGCCGCCGTCTGGCATTGTCAACGTCGTCAATGATACGTCTCCAACGTATCTATAATTTTTGATTGTTCCATGCTGTTATATTATCATTCTTGAATGTTTTACAATCATTTTATAGCAAATTTATATCATTTTTTGGGACTAACCTATTGACATAGTGCCCAGTGCCAGTTGCTGTTTTTTGCTTGTTTTTTACTTCGCAGGAAATCAATACCAAATGGAGTCCAAACGCAACGAAACTTTTTGGTGATTTTTTCTGGACCAGAAGACACAAGTTGGGCCAAGAAAGTACCTGAGGGGGGTTCCGAGGGGAGCACAACCCACCAGGGCGCGCCTAGGGGCCCAGGCGCGCCCAGGTGGGTTGTGCCCACCTCGGCCGCCTCCCGCACCGCTTCTTTGCTCTATAAATACCCCAATATTTTAGAAACCCTAGGGGAGTTGACGAAAAACAATTCTAGCTGCCGCAAGTTCCAGAAACCACAGATCCAATCTAGACACCATCACGGAGGGGTTCATCATCCTCATTGGTGCCTCTCCGATGATGCGTGAGTAGTTCATTGTAGACCCATGGGTCTGTAGGCAGTAGCTAGATGGCTTCCTCTCTTTCTTTTGATTCTCAATACAATGGTCTCTTGGAGATCTATTTGATGTAACTCTTTTTGCGGTGTGTTTGTTGGGATCCGATGAACTTTCAGTTTATGATCAGATCTATGTTTTTATCCATGAAAGTTATTTGAGTCTTTTGATCTCTTATATGCATGATTACTTATAGCCTCATATTTCTTCTTCAAATCTTTGGTTTAGTTAGGCCAACTAGATCTATTTTTCTTGCCATGGGAAGAGGTGCTTTGTGATGGGTTTGATCTTACGATGTTTGATCCCAGTGACAGAAGGGGAACCGACATGTATGTATCGTTGCTACTAAGGATAACAAGATGGGGTCTATTTCTACATAAATAGATCTTGTCTACATCATGTCATCATTCTTATTGCATTACTCTGTTTCTCCGTGAACTTAATACACTAGATGCATGCTGGATAGCGGTCGATGTGTGGAGTAATACTAGTAGATGCAGGCAGGAGTCGGTCTACTAATCTTGGACGCGATGCCTATATAATGATCATTGCCTAGTTATCGTCATAATTATTTGAAGTTCTATCAATTGCCCAACAGTAATTTGTTTACCCACCGTATGCTATTTTTCTCGAGAGAAGCCACTAGTGAAATCTACGGCCCCCGGGTCTATTTTCTCATCATATATTTTCAGATCTATTTTATTCACGATCTATATTTGCCACTTTTATTTTCAGATCTATATTTCTAAAAACCCAAAAATATTTTGCTTCACTTTATTTTATTCACGATCTATTTATCCAATCTACTACAATTTATCTCCCGTCAACTTGCCAATTTCTTGAGCCGTTACCCGAAAGGGATTGACAACCCCTTTAACACGTCGGGTGCAAGTATTTGTTCTTTGTGTGCAGGTGTTGTTTACGTAGATTTGCTTGGTTCTCCTAATGGTTCGATAACCTTGGTCTCATCACTGAGGGAAACACCTACCGTTGGTGTGCTGCATCATCCCTTCCTCTTTGGGGAAATACCGACGTAGTTCAAGCAAACATCAAAAGGAATTTCTGGCACCGTTGCCGGGGAGGATCAAGTCAAGATAGTCTCCCGGCCACGTGCCAATTTCTGCCGCCGTTGCCCGGGAGACATCATCAACATCTACCAGGTTCCTAATCACAAATCTCATCTCCTTGCAATTTACATTATTTGCCGTTTGCCTCTCGTTTTCCTCTCCCCCACTTCACAAAAATTTGCCGTTTTATTCGCCATCTTTTTCGTTCGCCGTTTTCTTGTCAGATCTATTTTTGAGTGCAATCTTGTTGCGTAGTCATGATGACTCAAGAGAACACCAAGTTGTGTGATTTCTCCAGTACCAACAACAATGATTTTATTAGCACTCCGATTTCTCCTCCCGCCACTAGTGCGGAGTCTTGTGATATTAATGCCGCTTTGTTGAATCTTGTTATGAAAGATCAATTTTCCGATACTCCTACTGAGGATGCTGCGTCCCATCTTAACACATTCATGGAATTATGCGATATGGAAAAGGAAAAAGATGTGGACAATGATATTGTGAAGTTGAAAGTATTCCCGTTTTCTTTGCGAGATCGTGCAAAAATTTGGTTTTCTTCTTTGCCTCGCAATAGTATCAATTCTTGGGATAAGTGCAAAGATGCTTTTATTACTAAGTATTTTCCGCCCATGAAAATTATTTCCCTTAGGACACAAATCATGAATTTTAAGCAACTTGAGCATGAACATGTTGCACAATCTTGGGAAAGAATGAAATTGATGCTAAGAAATTGTCCTACTCATGGTTTAAATCTTTGGATGATCATACAAATTTTTTATGCGGGATTGAATTTTGTTTCTTGAAATCTTTTAGATTCCGCCGCAGGTGGTACTTTTATGGAAATTACTTTGGGTGAAGCTACTAAATTGCTAGACAATATTATGGCAAATTATTCACAGTGGCATACCGAAAGAGCTCCTACTAGTAAAAAGATTAATTCAGTTGAAGAAATTTCTTCTTTGAGTGAAAAAGTTGATGCTCTTATGAAATTGGTTACTAATAAAAGTGCTCCTATTGATTTTAATGATGTGCCTTTTTCTACCTTGATTGAGCAAAATAGTGATGCCGTAGATGTGAATTTTATCTCTCGAAACAATTTCAATAACAATGCTTATAGAGGTAATTTTAATCCTAGGCCTTTTCCTAGTAATTCCTCTAATAATTATGGTAATTCCTACAGTAATCCTTCTTATAATAATAATAGGAACACCTCTGATTTTAAGAATAATATTAAAGAATTTATCAATGCTCAAAAGAATTTTAATACTACGATGGAAGAAAAATTGAGTAAGGTTGATGATTTGTCTAGAAGTGTTGATAGAATTTCTCATGATGTAGAAAATCTCAAGATGAAAATTTTTGTGCCTAAGGTTGAAGAATCAATTAAAGCTTTATATGTTTCTATGGATGAAAGTAAGAAAAGAACCGCTATGCTTAGAGCTAGAAGAGAATTTTTAGAAAAAGCATTTTCCAGTGATTGCTTTCACAAAAATGATGAAGATCTTAAAGTGAATGGTGTTTCTTCTATTGATTCCTTGTTTAGTAAAATTAAAATTGATTAAAAAGGGACTGAAGAAGAGTCAACTTTAGCTAGAAGGCGTCCCAATAATTTGGAGGGTGAAAATCTTGTTGAGAAAATTGATAAAAGTTGGTTTGGAGAGGTCAAAACTTTAACTAGTGATGTGCCCACTCTTTTGGATTACAAAGACTTTAATTATGATAATTGCTCTTTGATTGATTGTATTTCTCTGTTGCAATCCATGATAAATTCACCCCATGCCTATGAACAAAATAAAGCTTTTACTAAACATATTGTTGATGCTGTGATGAAAGCTTTGGAAGAAAAGTTGGAATTAGAAATTTCAATTCCTAGAAAATTACATGATGAATGGGAACCTACTATCAAAGTCAATATTAAAAATTATCAGTGTTTTGCTTTATGTGATTTGGGTGCTAGTGTTTCTACAATTCCGAAATCTTTATGTGATGTGCTTGGTCTTACCGATATTGAAGAATGTTCTTTAAATTTGCACTTGGCGGATTCTACTATTAAAAAGCCTATGGGAAGAATTAATGATGTTCTTGTTATTGCAAATAGGAATTATGTGCCCATAGATTTTATTGTTCTTGATATTGATTGCAATCCGTCTTGTCCAATTATTCTCGGTAGACCGTTTTTGCGCACTATAGGTGCCGTGATTGATATGAAAGAAGGGAACATCAAATTCCAATTTCCTTTGAGAAAGTGTATGGAACACTTCCCTAGAACAATAATTAAGCCACTATATTAATCAATCATGAGGGCATCTTCTGGATCTAGAAAAAAGATGACAACACTTAGATCTTTGCATTATGCCTAGCTAAGGGCGTAAACCGATAGCGCTTGTTGGGAGGCAACCCAATGAATAAAATTTATTTTTGTCTTTTTCTGTTCTTGGGTGTTTGCAAAATTATGCTTCTGTTATGATTGTGTTTTTTGTGTTTTAATTAGTGTTTGTGCCAAGTAAATCCTTTAGGATAGCTTTGGTGATAGTTGATTTGATCTTGTTGGAAAACAGAAACTTTTGCGTCCAGTAAAACAATTTTTAAAATTCACATAAGCAACGAAAAATTCTGAAGTTTTTAAAAAAGATTTATATACAAATTGCCTATTTTTTCTTAATTTTTCAGAATTTTTGGAGTTACATAAGTATGAGAACAATTCGCATATTTACAGACTTTTGTTTTTGACAGATTCTGTTTTCTTTGCATTGTGTGCTTATTTTGATGAATCTATGGTTTTTATCGGGGGGTATGAGCCATGGTAAAGTTAGAATACAGTAGATATAATGAAAAAACAAAATTTGAATGGGTTTTCTACAGTACTTAAAGTAAAGATTAGTTTTCTTATACTAACGGATCTCACGAAGGTTTTGTTGAGTTTTGTGTGATTGAAGTTTTCAAGTTTTGGGTGAGATTACGATGGATGAAGGAATAAGGAGTAAGAAGAGCCTAAGCTTGGGGATGCCCCATGGCACCCCAAGCCATTATCCAAAGAGAAGCAAGCAACTAAGCTTGGGGATGCCCGAATGGCATCCCCTCTTTCTTCTAACGACCATCGGTATTTTACTTGGAGCTATATTTTTATTCGTCACATATCATGAGTTTTGCTTCGAGCGTCTTGTATGATATGAGTCTTTGCTTGTTTTGCTTTTTATTTTAAGTCATGAATCCTTTCTGGACACACCTATTTGAGGGAGCCAAAATTATACTATGACTTGTTAGAATTGCTCTCTATGCTTCACTTAAATCTTTTTGAGCTATGGAATTGCTGTAGTGCTTCACTTATATCTTTTTGAGCATGGTGTGCTTTAGTATTTTTGAAGAAATGCTCTCATGCTTCACTTAGATTTATTTGAGAGTTAGTAATTTTTTTTTTAGAAATTCTCTCTTGCTTCACTTAAATTATTTTGAGAGAATAAATTTTTTATGCTCATGTTCTTCACTTAGATTTGTTTGAGCTATCAAAAGCAACATATAACATTAGTCCCAAAGTGATAGATATCCAAGAGGGATATAATAAAAACTTTCATGAAGATCATTGGACAAAATAAACTTGATTCCTTGTAATAGTTTTGCGGTATGATGATATAATATGTGAGTCATGTTAATGAGTATTTATGGCTTAGTAAGAATATTGGTGTCAAGGTTTGTCATTCCCTACGCAAGCACGAAAGTCAATAGTTATGCAATGAAATTACATCCTACTTGTGGTGCATTATTCGGTGTTAGTTATGCTTAATGCTCGCTTATGAGATTTTTTGTTTCTTGGTTGGATGCTTCTCAATCTTTTGCTAGCCTTCATTTGCACTAAGTATGATCACTACTTGTGCATCCAAAATCTTTAAACCAGTTTTGCCATATGAGTCCACTATACCTACCTATATGCGGTATTTCCATGCCATTCTAAGCAAATTTGTATGTGCCATCTCTAATTTCAAAATAAATTTCTCTTTTGTGTGCTCGTACCGCTCATGAAACGGTAGGGGGTGGCTGATATATTTCCATGCTAGATGTGTTATTCTCAAGATGAGTGTTTATTCACTTGTCATTGCATAAGAGTACGGCAAAGGTATTACGGATGCCCAGTCCCGAAATGAAAAATGAATTTACTTTATGTTATCAAATAATAAATTCCTTGGAAAGTGTTGGTATGGAGGGCACCCGTGGATACGGCTGGCCATGGAAAGTGAAAGTATGGTGGAAAAAGGAATAAACTTTATTTTCTGTTTGGGAACCACCTATGATATATCTAGCATGGAAAGTATTGGGAACTACTCGATCGTTTTCGTTGACAGGAAAAGCATGCCACCCAAAATGTTTTATCTCTACTTTTTTCGCTTTGAGCTCTGGCACATCTACAAATCCCTACTTCCCTCTACGAAGGGCCGTTCTTTTACTTTATGCAATTTTTATTTTGAGTCTCCATCTTCTCTTATAAAGCACCAACTAAGGGGCACTATGATCGTACTTGAGCATTGGGTGTAGCTAATATGCGAGTGTGTTTCATGAATGGATCAATGATTGAGCATAATGGGCTAGGGATAACTTGCTTTAGTGTTGATATTTTGAAAGACATGGTTGCTTGTTGATATGCTTGAGTATTGAAATCTTCATGTCAAAACTAGACTATTGATTTGAATCATATAAAAGTCCAAATGTCCATGCTACAAAGAAAAGAATATGTGATGAACATGTTAGGCAGCATTCCACATCAAAAATTCTGTTTTTATCATTTACCTACTCGAGGACGAGCAGGAATTAAGCTTGGGGATGTTGATACGTCTCCAACGTATCTATAATTTTTTATTGTTCCATGCTGTTATATTATCATTCTTGGATGTTTTACAATCATTTTATAGCAACTTTATATCATTTTTTGGGACCAACCTATTGACATAGTGCCCAGTGCCAGTTGCTATTTTTTGCTTGTTTTTTACTTCGCAGGAAATCAATACCAAACGGAGTCCAAACGCAGCGAAACTTTTTGGTGATTTTTTCTGGACCAGAAGACACAAGTTGGGCCAAGAAAGTACCTGAGGGGGGCTCCGAGGGGAGGACAACCCACCAGGGCACGCCTGGGGGCCCAGGCACGCCCAGGTGGGTTGTGCCCACCTCGGCCGCCTCCCGCACCGCCTCTTTACTCTATAAATATCCCAATATTCTAGAAACCCTAGGGGAGTCGACGAAAAACAATTCAAGCTACCGCAAGTTCCAGAAACCACAGATCCAATCTAGACACCATCACGGAGGGGTTCATCATCCTCATTGGTGCCTCTCCGATGATGCGTGAGTAGTTCATTGTAGACCCACGGGTCCGTAGGCAGTAGCTAGATGGCTTCCTCTCTCTCTTTTGATTCTCAATACAATGGTCTCTTGGAGATCTATTTGATGTAACTCCTTTTGCGGTGTGTTTGTTGGGGTCCGATGAACTTTGAGTTTATGATCAGATCTATGTTTTTATCCATGAAAGTTATTTGAGTCTTTTGATCTCTTATATGCATGATTACTTATAGCCTCGTATTTCTTCTTCAAATCTTTGGTTTAGTTAGGCCAACTAGATCGATTTTTCTTGCCATGGGAAGAGGTGCTTTGTGATGGGTTCGATCTTACGGTGCTTGATCCCAGTGACAGAAGGGGAACCGACACGTATGTATCGTTGCTATTAAGGATAACAAGATGGGGTCTATTTCTACATAAATAGATCTTGTCTACATCATGTCATCATTCTTATTGCATTACTCTGTTTTTCCATGAACTTAATACACTAGATGCATGCTGGATAGCGGTCGATGTGTGGAGTAATAGTAGTAGATGTAGGCAGGAGTCGGTCTACTAATCTTGGATGTGATGCCTATATAATGATCATTGCCTGGATATCATCATAATTATTTGAAGTTCTATCAATTGCCCAACAGTAATTTGTTTACCCACCGTATGCTATTTTTCTCGAGAGAAGCCACTAGTGAAATCTACGGCCCCCGGGTCTATTTTCTCATCATATATTTTCAGATCTATTTTGCTATTTGCCTTTTTATTTATTAACCACTTTTATTTTCAGATCTATATTTCTAAAAACCCAAAAATATTTTGCTTCACTTTATTTTATTCGCGATCTATTTATCCAATCTACTACAATTTATCTCCCGTCAACTTGCCAATTTCTGGCGCCGTTACCCGAAAGGGATTGACAACCCCTTTAACACGTCGGGTTGCAAGTATTTCTTCTTTGTGTGCAGGTGCTGTTTATGTAGTGTTGCTTGGTTCTCCTACTGGTTCGATAACCTTGGTCTCATCACTGAGGGAAATACCTACCGTTGCTGTGCTGCATCATCACTTCCTCTTTGGGGAAATACCAACGTAGTTCAAGCAAACATCAGTCAACAACCGAGAGGAACAAGGAGATGACTGTACGTGGAGAGGATGACAGTAGGGACCCACCAGGGTCATGGCAGTACGCAAGTAAGTGCCTTGTTATTACAAGCCCAAAGAAATGGTTCCTCCTAATGGTTGGACATCTGGGGCCCATGCCATTGTCAACGTAGTCAATAAACGAGAGAATTACACACCGACCGGCTGACACCAGGGACCCAGCAGGTCGCGCAGTTGTTATTTACTTTTTTTAAGGAACAAGCAGTTGTTATTTATACTAGTTTTAGAGACGGATCAGGGTAACAACGGGGCTGTGCGGGGGCTATGGCCCGTCTAGCCAGGGTTTTATTTTATGTTTACTACATGATGAGCCCAGTTGTGTTTTTTTCTTGCTGAAAATGGCTAGCCCAGTTCTACTTTTTTTAAAGAAATACCCAACGGAGACCTACTTGCTTTCTCAGCCTTGCTGGGCTGCAAATCTTTCAAGACAAGAGCGATGTATTCGCTTGCCCAGAAAATGAAGTAGTAAGAAATGGGATGTAAGTTTATAAACACAGCAAACACAGCAAACCGGCAATTAGTTTCAAATATCATTTTTTAAAGATTTTGACATTTAGAATTTAATTGGTTTTTTTGCGGGATAATTATGTTGGATTTTAAATTGATATAAATTTATTATTTTTAAATTAGTTTGGACGTAACTCAAAATTTTGGGATTAAAAACTGTTCGGACCGCACCGAAATATGCAAAATTTCGTAGAATTTTTTAACCGTGGCCACAATATGGGTTGTAATGCTAACAAAAAGAATATGGGCTCCAAAAAATACTTAAGAATTAGCAAATGGGCTGTAAATTATTAGAAATAATGGCAGATGGGCTGTATGCTGTTTTCCACAGATTTGAGGCTGACTTGTGCGCCTACTATAGGTTGACGCGTACACTTTCCTAAAAAAAAAGGTTGACGCGCACGCAAGGTCGTGTCAACTTAGTCAACACACGAGAGTAGTGACTGTTGGATGTCCATCCAACGGCCGCCGTGCTTCTTCAATCTCTGCTCTTCCTGCTCCAGCCGCTCAAACCAGCGCCGGCGGGACTGCCTGCTCCCTCCTCCCGTGGCCGGCTGTGCTACCGCGCAGGCCGCACCGCCCCGCCCTAATCCATCGCTAGCCAGGCCATTCCTCTACTCACCCACACCTCCTATTATTTTCCGGCGACGGGAGCCGAACCAGTAAACCCTCATACTCCCCACCGCGTGGGCAACAACTGCCAAGTCTTCCCCGGCTCTGGGTCGTTCCCTTCCTAGCCCTCGCCGTCGTCCACCGCCCTGGTGCTCTCGGCGCGGCGTGGTCAACGTGGTCAACGAACGACATCCATCTGAAGAGGACTATACATGGAGAGGCTGACAACTGGGTCCACGGCCGCACGCAAGGAAGTGCCTCCTTATTACGCGCAAAATAATGATTCCTCCACCTGACAGTAGGGACCCACCGGAAGGGCCTCTGTATTTCACGAAAAAAACATTCCTCCCGCTGGCTGCTCGGACCCACCAGCTATATCTTCGCATGTAAGTAAGCACCTCCTTATTACGCACAAAAAAATGAATACTCTCCCTGCTATCTGGGACCCACCAGAGTCGGAGGCTGACTTGTGGGCCTACTAAGTTCACGCGGACGGAGGGCTTTGTCAACTTAGTCAATATGAATGATTCTCGCTCCAGTGACCGTACGATGTCCATCCAACGGCTGTAGTGCTTCTTCAACCTCTGGTCTTCTTACTCCAGCCGCCCAAACCAGCGTCGGTCGTGCCGCCTGCTCCTGCCTCCCATGGCCAGCTCTGCTGCCACGCAGGCCTCACCACCCCACCCTACTCCCATCGCTGGCCTGGCCATCCCTGTACTCACCCAGACCTACTATTATTCTCCGGCGACAGTAGCCTCACACTACAGCCCAACCAGTAAACCCTCATACGCCCCTCCGCGTGGGAAACAACTGCCGAGTCTTCCCCGGCTCCGTGTCATTCCCTTCCTAGGCCTCGCCATCATTCACCGCCTCGGTGCTCTCGGCGCAGTGTGGTCAATGTGGTCAAGGAACGACTTACGTCGGAAGAGGATTGTGCGTGGAGAGGCTGACAGCTGGGTCCGCGGCCGCAGCATGGAAGTGCCTCCTTATTACGCGCAAAATAATGATTCCTCCACCTGACAGCAGGGACCTACCGGAAGGGCCTCTGTATTTTGGCTTAGCTATATTTTTCAGAAAAAAAACATTTTCCCCCCTGACAGCTGGGACCCACCAGCTATATCTTCGGATGCAAGGAAGTGCCTCCATATTAGGCACGAAAAAATGAATCCTCCCCCTGACAGCTCGGACCCACCATCAATAACTCCGCACACAAGGAAGTGCCTCCTTATCCTCCCAGACAGCCAGGACCCACCTGGTCGAAGTGTACGTAGCGTTGTCATTCTGGTCGCGAACGTGTACGTACATACTAGTCGATCGGTCTCTCTGCAACGATGAACCATGGCCGAGCAAGCAGCCGCATGTGTAGTACTAGAACCCCCGACGTAGCAGTTCAGGCAGTCCCTTCTAAACAGTGTATACGTACATACAGCCACATGCCAAAAAATATGGCCACGTACGTACATATGGGCGGGGTCTCGAACGCCTACTCGCCCATACGTACGGCCAGGGCTTGTGTACATGGAGAGGCAACGGACGGCAGCAATGGCGTTCTGTTCATTGGGCAGCCAACCAGCTGGGTCGGAACATAGAAACATCATCCTGTTCATCGGGAGGCAATAGACTGGGTCAGAATGCGCCCTGTTCAACGGGAGCCAACCGGCTTGAACGGAACAGCCAAAACGGGGTCTGGCGTACCGCAGTACAGAGGAAACGGCCTTCTGTTCGACCGGCTACGGTCGAAACGGCATTCTGTTCATCGGGAGGGGTGTGATGTACCGCAGTACGGAGGAAACGAACTTGTGTTGGAGCGCTACGGTCGAAACGGGGGTCCTGTTCATCGGGAGGGGTGTGGCGTACCGCAAAACGGAGGAAACGGACTTGTGTTGGAGTGCTACGGTCGAAACGGGGGGTCCTATTCATCAGAGGGGTGTGGCGTACCGCAAAACGGGACTCCACGGGGCTACTGTTCACCCACCGTCGACTTCCTTCAGCCTCCACCTGCACTGTTCATCCACCGCGTCTTCCTCCTGCCTCCACCAGCTACTGTTCATCCACGAGCAACTGTTCTTCTAGCCCTCCACCAGCTACTGTTCAACCAGCCCTTCACGGGGTCCTGTTCATCCACCCCTAACCAACTCGGCTGTGGCGGCCTCCTCTAGGGGTCATGTTCATCCAGCGGCAACGGCCTACTACTACTACCACAGGGTCCTGTTCATCCAACCCCCACCGGGAGCTGTTCATCCAACCCCAAACATGTACGTCTCGACTCGTTCAACCAACCCCCACGTTCACTGTTCATCAAGAAGCAGCAGGTTTGATTGGCTTTAGTAAGCAGCAGCAGCAGCGATCGATCACTGGGGTTCAGTTAGCAGCAGTAGCGAAGGAATCGCTCGATCGGGTTCAGTTAACAGCCAAGGGATCGATCGCTCGGGTTCAGTAACGCGCGTAGCTAGTGCAATCGCTCGGGTTCAGTAAGTGAACGCCTCGCTCGGGTTCAGTTAGAGCCCAACGCCTCGCACACACGTGCATATGTGTACGAGAGAAACGCGCAATCCCTCCGTGCATCGCTCAGCCCCGACCACCCACCGTAACCGGGAACTCCCCGAAATTTTCCTCGCCCTCACTTCTACCACGATTTTTTCCGTCATGGACGGCCCAAAGAATGTCATGCAGGTGCGTCTCCTGCCCGCCCAGGAAAAAAAGCCCATTTTCTGTCATGATTTTTTGTCATAGAAGTAGGAGCCCACCACATCTATGATGATACCTGGTTTTGTCACAATTATCGTCATAGAAATGTCATAAGCATGACAGAAAAAAATTCGTTCGGGCCAAAATGTCACGGATGTGTCTTTTTTTTGTAGTGATGACAATATAACTTCTATGTGAATATGAACAAACATAAATCATTATGTTGTCTTCCTTGTCTAACGTCAACTATTTTGACACAAAATATTTAATGGGGGCTCACAATCATAAAAGATGTCCAAGATAGTGTATTTGCATGTGAATATTCTCTTCCCTTATTAATTATTTCATGAGTTGCATCATTGACCAATGCTATGTTTGTCAATCTCCAACAAATTTTACCACTTATACTTTTCCTTATGTGATGTCATTACTTACCATAAGATTAGCATATGATCTTTTCATTTATTTTCCATTCTTTTTATTGAGACATTAAAGTAGAGAAGCAAGACTCAAACTACTCTTTATTATATATCTCGAACACGATTACATCGATAGATAGATCACTAAGCGAACACTTGAAAAGAAAGGATAGAACTAAAATTTTATTCAACTAGATCATAGGAAAACTAAAGATCGAACTAAAATAAATAAAAGCAAAGATAGTGGTGGTGATACGATACCGGGATACCTCCCCCAAGCTTGGCACAAGCCAAGGGGAGTGTCCATACCATGAACTCAAGTCTCCTTTGGTGATGAAGAAGGTGGTGGTGGTGATGAGGTAGCGGTCTTATCTTTCAGGCTCAAAAGATACTCCAATCTACGGATGACGCTCCGGAGGGCAATGATGTGCTCTTGCAATAGAATATTTTCACGAGTGAGATATTTGTTTTGAACACGAACCATTTCAATGATCCTAAAAGCTTCAACTTCAGTGGGGGTAAGATGTTCATAATATGGTTGGAGGATATCCTCTTCGTCTTCCTCTGCGGGAAAGGCTTGCTCTATTGCTGGAGCTTGATCTCCAGCAGCTTCCTTGCTCTTATCCCCCTGGAGAGCTTCCTTTTGTCCTTCTTTCTTTAGTTCCATCTTCATCAACCAAGCATCTTCTTCTACGTTGTTAGAGGAGGGAGAAGACATGATGCCTGGCTTTGAGAAACCCTGACAGAAAAATAGCAAGAAAGAGGAACAGGAGATTTCTCCACGATACGGTATTCAATACGTTCGGGGGGGTATATAAAGATTTTTTATCTTGGGAAACAAGCAAACGGGAGGAAAACAGAGTCGGGAAGGTTCCCGAGGCGGGCCCTGGTGTCTTGTGCCCCCCTCGGGTGCCTTCCTGGTTGTTTCTTATTTTCCTAATTTTTAATATATTCCAAAACTGACAGAAAATATTTTTGCGGATTTTTCGGAGTCCGTTTACTTACTGTATCACGTACCTCCTCTTTTTTAATTATTCTAGAGTGTTCCGGAAGGTTTCCTTTATGTGTTCCTTAGGTGTCATGGTTTGGATAATATTGCTTTCAACATTAATAGGCGTACCTGAGATATAGTGTTTAATTCTTTGCCCATTGACCACCTTCGGGTTCGTACCTTTGGCATTATTTATTTTAATAGATGCAGAGCGATAAACCTCTTCGATGATATATGGTCCTTCCCATTTAGAGAGAAGTTTTCCTGCAAAGAATCTGAAACGAGAGTTGTATAGAATAATATATTCTCTGACTTTGAATTCTCTCTTTTGGATTCTTTTGTCATGCCATCTTTTAACTTTTTCTTTAAATAACTTGGCATTTTTCATAAGCTTGGGTTCTCCATTCATCTAGTGAGCTAATATGAAATAACCTCTTTTCACCAGCAAGTTTGAAATCATAGTTGAGTTCTTTAATTGCCCAATATGCTTTATGTTCTAACTCAAGAGGCAAATGACAAGCTTTTCCATAGACCATTTTGTAGGGAGACATACCCATAGGATTTTTATATGCTGTTCGGTAGGCCCAAAGTGCATCATCTAATTTCTTAGACCAATTCTTTCGAGACCTATTAATAGTTTTTTGAAGTATTAGTTTTATTTCTCTATTGCTAAGTTCAACTTGACCACTAGATTGAGGATGATAGGGTGATGCAATTCTATGGTTAACATCGTATTTAGCAAGCATTTTACGGAAAGCACCATGAATAAAGTGTGAACCACCATCAGTCATTAAATATCTAGGGACTCCAAACCTTGGGAAAATAACTTCTTTAAGCATTTTAATGGAAGTGTTATGATCAGCACTACTAGTTGGAATAGCTTCTACCCACTTAGTAACGTAATCAACAGCAACCAAATATGTGTATACCCATTAGAGGAAGGAAAAGGTCCCATATAATCAAAACCCCAAACATCAAATGGTTCAATAGCAAGTGAATAATTCATAGGCATTTCTTGATGCTTACCAATATTACCAATTTGTTGACATTCATCACAAGATAAAACAAACTTACGGGCATCCTTGAAGAGAGTAGGCCAATAAAAACCATATTGCAATACCTTGTGAGCAGTTCTATCTCCCGCATGATGCCCTCCATAAGCTTCGGAGTGACATTTCTGTAGGATTTGTTCCTGTTCATGCTCAGGAACACAACATCTAATAATACCATCTACTCCTTCTTTATACAGATGTGGGTCATCCCAAAAGTAATGCCTTAAATCATAGAAGAACTTTTTCTTTTGTTGGTATGTGAAACTAGGTGGTATGTATTTAGCAACAATATAATTAGCATAGTGAGCATACCAAGGAGTGTTATGAGAAACATTTATTGCAGCTAGTTGTTCATCAGGAAAGCTATCATCAGTAGGTAGTGGGTCATCAAGGATATTCTCTAACCTAGACAAGTTATCAGCTACGGGGTTCTCAACTCCTTTTCTATCAGTTATATGTAAATCAAATTCTTGTAGCAAAAGAACCCACGTAATCAGTCTAGGTTTAGCATATTTATTTTCCATAAGATATTTAATAGCAGCATGATCAGTGTGAACAGTAACTTTAGAATCAACAATGTAAGATCTGAATTTGTCACAAGCAAACACAACTACTAAAAATTCTTTTTAAGTAGTAGCATAATTTCTTTGGGCACTTTCTAGAGTTTTGCTAGCATAATGAATAACATTTAGTTTCTTATCAACTCTTTGCCCTAGAACAGCACCAACAGCATAATCACTAGCATCACACGTAATTTCAAAAAGGAAGTTCCAATCAGGTGGTTGAACAATAGGTGCAGATGTTAAGGCTTTCTTAAGTGTTTCAAAGGCTTCTGCACAATCATCATAAAAAACAAATGGAACATCCTTTTGTAAAAGATTTGTAAGAGGCCTAGAAATTTTAGAGAAGTCATTAATAAACCTCCTATAGAAACCAGCATGACCAAGGAAACTACGAATACCTTTGATATCTTTGGGATATGGCATTTTCTTAGTTGCATCAACTTTAGTTTTATCCACTTCATTACCTCATTCAGAAATTTTATGCCCCAAGACAATACCTTCATTAACCATAAAGTGGCACTTCTCCCAATTCAAGACAAGATTAGTTTGCTCACATCTCTGCAAAACTCGATCAAGGTTGCTTAAGCAATCATCCAAAGAAGATCCATATATAGAAAAATCATCCATGAAAACCTCAACAATATTTTTACAAAAATCAGAGAATATAGCAGTCATGCATCTTTGAAAGGTAGGAGGTGCATTGCATAAACCAAAAGGCATATATCTATAAGCATAAGTTCCAAAAGGGCAAGTAAAAGTGGTTTTCTCTTGATCAGGTTGTGAGACGGGTATTTGAGAAAAACCAGAATATCCATCAAGGAAGCAAGAGTGTGTGTGCTTAGATAATCTTTCTAGCATTTGATCAATAAAAGGCAAAGGGTAATGATCTTTTCTAGTAGCTTTATTTAATTTTCTGAAATCAATTACCATTCTATAGCCAGTAACAATTCTTTGTGGAATAAGTTCATTTTTATCAATTGGGACAACGGTAATACCTCCTTTCCTAGGGACACAATGAACGGGCTTACCCATCTACTATTAGCTATGGGATAGATTATACCTGCTTCCAGAAGTTTTAGTATCTCAGTTCTTACCACTTCTTTCATTTTGGGATTCAACCATCGTTGATGATCAACAACGGGTTTAGCATCAGGTTCCATATTAATCTTGTGCTGACAGAGAGTGGGACTAATGCCCTTAAGATTATCAAGAGTATATCCAATAGTAGCTCGGTGCTTCTTCAGAATTTTCAATAATCTTTCTTCTTCATGTTCTGAAAGGTTAGCACTAATAATAACAGGATATATCTTTTTCTCATCAAGATAAGCATATTTCAAAGTGTCAGGAAATTGTTTTAATTCAAACACAGGATCACCCTTAGGTGGATGAGGACCTCCTAGAGTTTCAATAGGCAAATTATGTTTGAGCAGAGGTTGTTGTTCAAAGAAAATTTTATCTATCTCATTTCTTTCATTCATATGCATATCATTTTCATGGTCTAGCAAATATTGTTCTAGTGGATCAGTAGGAGGCACAACAATAGAAGGAAGACCAATTATTTCATCCTTACTAGGTAATTCTTTCTTGTGAGGTTGTCTATTAAACTTGGAAAAATTAAACTCATGAGACTCATCACCAAAGCTAACACTGACAGTTTGTTTATGACAATCTATAGTAGCATTGATAGTGTTCAAGAAAGGTCTACCAAAGATAATGGGACAAAATTCATCTTGTGGGGAACCAAGAACTAGAAAATCAGTAGGGTATTTTGTTTTCCCACACAAGACTTCAACATCTCTAACTATCTCAAGTGGCGTGATGGTGTCTCTATTAGCAAGTTTAATAGTAACATCTATGTCTTCTTTTTCAACGGGTGCTATGTCATTCATAATTTCTTGGTATAAGGTAAAAGGAATAGCACTCACACTAGCACCTAAATCACATAAACCATGATAACAATGACCTCCAATTTTAACTGAGACACAAGGCATGCCAACAACGGGTCTATGTTTATCTTTTTCATCGGGTTTGGCAATTCTAGCAGCTTCATTACAGAAGTAAATAACATGCCCATCAATATTTTCTACCAGGAGATCTTTAACCATAGCAACACTAGGATCTACTTTAATTTGTTCAGCAGGTTTAGGTGCTCTAATATGACTTTTGTGAACCACAGTTGAAACCTTAGCATGCTCCTTTATCCTAATAGGGAAAGGTGGTTTTTTAATATAAACAGTAGGAACAACTGGGTCAACATTGTAAATGATAGTTTCATCTTTAGCTATGTCAGGTTCTTTAATTTCTTATTTAATAGGTGGGTGATATTTAAACCACTTCTCCTTAGGGACATCAACATGAGTAGCAAATGATTCACAGAAAGAGGCTACTATCTCAGACTCAAGTCCATATTTAGTGCTAAACTTGTGAAAAGCATCGGTATTCATAAAAGATTTAACACAATCAAATTCAAGCTTAATACCTGACTCTTTACCTTCGTCGAGTTCCCAATCTTCGGAGTTGCGTTTAATTCTTTCTAAAAGAGCCCACCTGAATTCAATAGTTTTCTTCATAAAAGAACCAGTACAAGAAGTATCGAGCATGGATCGATCATCATGAGAAAGCCGAGCATAAAAATTCTGAATAATAATTTCTCTTGAGAGCTCATGATTGGGGCATGAATATAACATTGACTTAAGCCTCCCCCAAGCTAGAGCGATACTTTCTCCTTCACGAGGCTAAAAATTATATATATAATTCCGATCATGATGAACTAGATGCATAGGATAAATTTTTTGGTGAAATTCCAATTTCAATCGATTCCAATTCCAAGATCCAATATCATCGCATAGCCTATACCATGCCAATACTTTTCCCTTCAAAGATAAAGGGAAAACCTTCTTCTTAGCTTCATCTCCGGGCAAACCTGCAAGCTTAAACAATCCACATATATCAAGTGCATATCAGGATGTTCAGTTCCATCTCCTGCATAAGGATTAGCTAGCAGTTGTTCTATCATACCCGAAGGAATTTCATAACCAATATTTTCATTAGGTGCAGTAGGTTGAGGGGCAACTAATTTTGGTTCCGGTCGAAGTGAAGATACCCCGAACAAACCCCTCAAAGGATGATTCTCCATAGTAACAAGTGACAATAAATTTCAGCACATAGTAATAATTTTCCCTTACCTATTTCCACTTCCCAAGAGCGCTTCACTCCCCGGAAATGGCGCCAGAAAAGAGCATTGGTGACCCACAAGTATAGGGGATCAATCATAGTCCTTTCGATAAGTAAGTGTGTCGAACCCAATGAGGAGCTGAAGGAAATGACAAGTGGTTCTCAGCAAGGTAATGTCTGCAAGCACTAAAATTATCGGTAACAGATAGTTTGATAGCAAGATAATTTGTAACAAGTAAATAACGGTAACAGTAACTAAAGTGCAGCAAGGTAGCCCAATCCTTTTGAGGCAAAGGACAGGCCAAAACGGTCTCTTATAATAAGCAAAGCGTTCTTGAGGGTACACGGGAATTTCATCATATCACTTTCATCATGTTGGCTTGATTCGTGTTCGCTACTTTGATAATTTGATATGTGGGTGGACCGGTGCTTAGGTGTTGTTCTTACTTGAACAAAACTCCTACTTATGATTAACCCCCTTGCAAGTATCCGCAACTACGAGAAAAGTATTAAGATAAAATCTAACCATAGCATTAAACTTTTGGATCCAAATCGGTCCCTTACGAAGTAGCACATAAATTGGGTTTAAGCTTCTGTCACTCTAGCAACCCATCGTTTAATAACTACTCCACAATGCATTCCCTTAGGCTCAAATATGGCGAAGTGTCATGTAGTCGACATTCACATGACACCACTAAGGGAATCACAACATACATATCATCAAAATATCAAACACATATCAAGTTCACATGATTACTTGCAACATGACTTCTCCCGTGACCTCAAGAACAAAAGTAACTACTCACAAATAATAATCATGCTCAAGATCAGAGGGGTATTAAATATCATAATGGATCTGAACATATAATCTTCCACCAAATAAACCATATAGTAATCAACTACAAGATGTAATCAACACTACTAGTCACCCACAAGCACCAATCTAAGGTTCCGGTACAAAGATTGAACACAAGAGATGAACTAGGGTTTGAGAGGAGATGGTGCTGTTGTAGATGTTGATGGAGATGGCCCTCCCAAAGATGACAGAGTTGTTGGTGATGACGATGACAATGATTTCCCGCTCCAGGAGGGAAGTTCCCTCGGCGGAATCGCTCCGCCGGAGGGCAAAAGTGCTCCTGCCCAAGTTCCGCCTCAAGACGGCGGCGCTTCATCCCGAAAGTCCTCTCCTTATTTATTCTAGGTCAAAATGACTTATATACCAGAAGAGGGGCACCAGAGGTGGGCCGAGGAGGGCACAGCCCACCAGGGTGCGCCTGGGCTCCTTGGCGTGCCCAGGTGGGTTGTGCCCACCTGGTGGGCCCCTTCTAGTAGTTATTTGCTCCAGTAATTCTTAAATAATCCATAAAAAATCTCCGTGAAGTTTCAGCTTATTTGGAGTTATGCAGAATAGGTAGCTTTGACGCGCTTTTTTAGGTCCAGAATTCCAGCTGCCGGTAATCTCCCTCTTTGTGTAAACTTTGCAAGTTATGAGAGAAAAGGCATTAGAATTACTCCCAAAAGCATTATTATGCATAATAACATTATAAATAATAGTAGGAAAACATGATGCAAAATGGACGTATCAGTGTGGTACCTGGCAAGGTAACTTGCCGGTCTCAATGCAGCTACAAAAAATCTTGCTGAGCAGACTCGAGGCAGAAATAAGAGCGCGAATAAACACAACAAGGTTTGTTCGTGTGCAGGTTTTTCATACATGTATAAATCTGAATCAAGGGAAAATTCCAAGATGTAACAAAAAAATTTAGTTGAATTTTTTTCCACCTTAGTTTTCTTTACTGTACTTCTTGTCGTATGAAATGCGCATCAATGCCATCTGAAATGGTACTCCATCACCCCCCCCCCCCCCCCCCCCGGGAAACATGTACGCGAGGAATCCTATTGTCTTTGCAAAAAAGAAAGAAGAGAAAAGGATAGTACGGAGACCCTGGCAGTTTGTTAGGCCACTTCATTCAAACAAAATGTAATCACAATGTTACACGTATTGATACATAGTTAAATATGCATAAGAGGTTACGAAACACTTAGCTTTATTCACATATGCACAGGGTCTACGCCTGGCTTTGTATAAAGGGTTACAAGTCTTGGTGACAAAGCTTGTACAAAAGGGGTAGCCGGGACAAGGCCCGACAACTGCGCCTCATGGGTAGAACTTGCGAAGATGCTCGATATTCCATGAGTTTTGCACACGAATGCCATCTTCGATCTCCAGACGGACTGTGCCAAGTCTGCTGACTCGTGCTGCCCGATAAGGGCCTTCCCACTTTGGCGTCAACTTGCTTGATCCTTTGGCGGATTGAACACGCCGAAGAAGAAGGTCGCCCTCCTCAAGGCTTCGAGCATGAACCTTGTGGCTATGATAGCGGCGCAAGGCTTGCTGGTACCGTGTAGCTCGCACAGCTACCCAAAGACGATCTTCCTCGAGGAGCACAACATCATCTTGCCACAATTGCTCTTGCTCAATCTTTTCATAGGCAAGCACTCGAGGTGACCCGTATATGAGTGCCGTGGGGAGCACCGCTTCTGCACCATAAACTAGGGAGAAGGGTGTTTGGCCAGTGGCTCGATTTGGTGTCGTTCTGAGTGATCAAAGAACCACCGACAACTCATCAATCCAGCATCTTCCGCACTTGTGCAGCATGTCAAAGGTTCTTGTCTTGAGGCCATGCAACACTTTAGCATTCGTCCGTTCTGCTTGTCCATTGCTCCTAGGATGAGCAACAGAGGCAAAGCAAACCTTGCTCCCAAGGCCCTGATGTACTGCATGAAGGTGCGGCTCGTGAACTGTGTGCCATTGTCGGTAATAACTCTATTTGGAACCCCAAAATGGCAAACTAGTACCTTAAAGAACTTGACGGCTGATTGTGCAGTCACCTTTCTCACTGGCTCTACTTCAGGCCACTTTGTGAACTTGTCAATGGCAACATACAAGAACTCAAAGCCCCCAGTAGCATGGGCGAAGGGGCCTAAGATATCGAGCCCCCAGACCAAAAAGGACCAGGAGAGAGGAATTGTTTGTAGAGCTTGTGCTGGCTGATGTATGTTCTTTGAATGAAACTGGCATGCTTCACATCTTGTTACTAGCTCAGTGGCATCTTGAAGAGCAGTGGGCCCATAAAAATATTGTCAGAAAGCTTTGCCGACAAGGGCTCTTGATCCTATGTGAGAGCCACATATGCCTCCATGTATCTCTACCAACAACTTCGGCCCATCTTCCCGGCAAATGCACTTTAATTTGACTCTGTTTGGCCTCTTTCTGTACAGAATGTTGTCCACAAACTAATACATACTCGATTGACGGGCTATGTTTTCAGCTTTCTCTTGCTCATCGGGAAGGTCCCCTGTTTGGAGGAACTGGACTATATGTTGCGCCCATGTCGGAGCTTGTGGCTCGACGACAAAGACTAAAGGCATCTCTGCAGTCACAGGAGCGCTATCCTCAATGACAAGAACCTGAGGTTCTGCGCGAGGCTGCAGCTCATCGGCAAGCACATCGCTGCTCCCAGCAACATTCTCATCGGCGGCTTTAGGAAGCTCTGCCGGAAAATATTTGGAAGTGTTCAATTTTCTCCTCTTTTTGACTTGCGTGATGGAGTAACTGATGGTTGATTCAAATGGAGTACAAAAGTTCCTGGTTCCATAGGTAGCTTTTGGGCAGCACATTTTGACAGGTGATCAGCAATGATGTTCTCTGCACGGGGGATATGCTCTGTTTGCAACCCGTCAAAGTGTCCCTCCAATTTTCTCACTTCTTCCACATATGCTTCCATCAACGGGCTCTTATAATATTTATTCACTTGTTTTACAACAAGTTGTGAATCTCCGCGAATGATCAACTTTCTAATTCCCAATTCTACTACAATTCTGAGACCGGCAAGGAGCCCCTCATACTCTGCAGTGTTGTTGGTTGCTTTCTCCCTGGGAAAGTGCATTTGAACCATGTACTTTAGGTCTTCTCCGGTGGGTGCGGCAAGAAGCACTCCAGCACCGGCGCCTTGCAGCGAGAAGGCACCGTCAAAGTACATAACCCATTCTTTCTCAGTCTCTTTACCTAGGAGAGTTAATTCCTGAATCTCTTCCTCTTGCGTTAGCGTCCATTCTACGATGAACTCTACCAATGCTCTGCTCTGAATAATTGAAGTACTCTCAAACTTGAGTGAAAACCTTGACAACTCCAGCTCCCACTCCACAATCCTACCAGTTGCCTCTGGATTCCTCACAATACGCTGCAACGGGAAGCGAGTGACAACAGTGATTTCATATGCTTGCAAGTAGTGGCGCAGCTTTCTCGAGGCCACGAGGAGACCGAAAAGCAGCTTCTGCACGCTAGAGTACCTTGATCTAGCCCACTGCAAAAGAGAACTAACAAAATATACTGGTCGCTGCACCACCTTCTTCTTTGGTGTTATCTGCTAATTAGCTTCTTCTACTTGCACAATTTTTGTCTTGCCGGCGTCGGATTCTGCCGGGGAGGATTCTGCCTTGTCATGGGATGGGCTTGCCACCGCTGCCTCTTCATCACCAGCTTCTCTCAGTGCAACCAGCACAGCACTGACCACCTGATTCGTTGCCGCTAGATATAGCGACAATGGCTCCTGTCGCCTAGGCGCAACTAAGGTTGGCGCAGAGGATAGGTACCTTTTCAGATCTTGCAGTGCAGCCTCCGCTTTCGGACTCCATTTTACTAGACCTGCCTTTTTCAATATCTTTAAAAACGGCAGGGCGCGCTCAGCAGATCTTGAAATGAACCTACTTAGAGCGGCAAGACACCGTACATCCATGACAGTTTTTGGTGCTTGAATATGCTCAATAGCCTTCATCTTGTCGGGATTTTCTTCTATCCCACGCTGAGACATAAAGAACCCAAGAAGCTTGCCGGATGGGATGCCGAACACACACTTCTCTGGATTCAGCTTCATGTTAATCCCGTGTAAACTTGCAAAAGTTTCTTCTAAGTCTTGAATGAGGGTTGACTTGTCCTTGGTTTTGACCACTATATCACCCATATAAGCTTCTATATTTCTGTGCAACTGTGGCTCAAAACCAATCTGGACTACTCTTGCAAATGTTGAACCAGCGCTCTTTAGTCCGAAAGGCATACATACAAAGCAGTACGTGCCGCATGGAGTAATGAATGCAGTTTTCTCCTCATCCTCCTTAGCCATGAATATTTGATGGTACCCAGAATATGCATCATGGAATGAGAGAAACTCACATCCAGCAGTGGAGTCTACAATTTGATCGATGCACGACAAGGGAAAAGGATCCTTTGGACATGCCTTATTGAGATCAGTGTAGTCAATACAAAGTCTCCACTTCCCATTTGCTTTGTGCACTACAACTGGATTTGCCAACCAAGTTGGGTGTAGCACCCCTCTAACCAGACCTGCTGCTTCAAGTTTCTTAATTTCTTCAGTAATAAATTGTTGCCATTCCAAAGCTTGCTTTATTACCTTCTGCTTGACAGGCCGAGCGTGGGGACAGACAGCAAGGTGGTGCTCAATTACCTCCCTGGGAACGCCGGGGATGTCAGATGGTTGCCATGCAAACACATCTACATTCACCTGCAGGAAGGCAATGAGCACGCTTTCCTATTTACTGTCAAGAGTGGCACTGATGATGAAGGTACCACCAGTGCCATCCTCCCTCGCTGGCACCTTCTTTGTCGCATGTGGAGTGGCTCTAGATTTCTTGCCGGGAGAGCTCTCTGGCAAGTCTTCAACGGGTGCGCAGCACTCCGAAGAAGCGTGCTTCCTGGAATTCTCAGTAGAGGTCTTACCGGGCTTCTTGCTCTTTTTTCCCTTGGCGGGAGTTGCGGCCTTGATGGTCTCTACTGCAACCACATCTCTGTAAAGCTTGTCAACACATATGACTGCATCCTTCTTGTCAGAGTTGATGGAAATGACAACCATTGGCCCCGGCATCTTCAGCGTGTTGTAGGCATAGTGAGATGCTACCATGAACTTAGCCAATGCCGGACAACCAAGAATTCCATTAAACGGCAAGGGGATCTTGACAACATCAAACACTATCTTCTATGTTCTGTAGTTCAGTTCCCTGCCAAACGTCACCGGTAGTGTGACCTTTCCCTTGGGCTGGCTCCTTCCTGGGTTAATTCCTTGGAACGCCCCAGTTTTCTAGAGCTCTTCATCAGGAATTTGCAGCTTGTCGGTCACTTTAGGAGAGATCAAGTTCAAGCCATCCCCACCATCAACTAGCACTTTCATGACCTTGAGGTTGCGTATCATTGGTGAAACCAACAACGGCAAGCAGCCGACCGCAGTTGTGAGATCAGGGTGGTCCTCGACATAAAAAATGATAGGCGTGTGGAATCACTTGAGGGGCTTCTGAGTGTTTGCTGCCGGCTCCGCTGCATTGACCTCATGAGCCCACTATTTAAGTTGGTGGTGAGAGGAATGCAAAGATGCACCCCCGTCAATGCACATGGCCTCTGTTGCTTTCTGGAATTCATGTTCACTGGACTCATCGTCATCTTCCTCTTCACTTTGTTCGTCTCCTTCTTTCTTTTCCCTGCCCCTGGCAAGCTACTCTTTTTGCTGATTGGCTTTGCCGCGACGCCCTCCTCGGCCGCCACGACCCTTCTTGTTGGATCCACCCGTACCATCCTGGCCCTTCTCCTTGTCACGCTTCTTGTACTCAACCTTTTGTTTTTCAACCAGCTGCTCGACTTTTCGGCACCCTTGGAGATCGTGACCCTTGGTACAGTGAATCTTACAGTACGGCCCGTCAGACTTGTCGGCCTTCTCGCCCACCGCAGCTACCTGACAATCAGCGCACGCGCCAGCTTCCTTGCAGGAGCTCTCTGTCATGGTTTTCTGGGCGGAACTAGAGTTGCCTGGCCCTTCTACAGCCATAACTGACTTGCCTTTGCGCTTTCTGTTGCGCTTCCATCCTTTCTTCTTAGGTGGCGGCGTCATTGCCTCAGAATCGACTTCAGTGCCAGCATCTTCCCCAGGGAGCCTTCTTCCCTCCTCAACACACGCACATTTGTCCGCCAACGTGTAAAGCTCGTTGACGGTCTTCGGTAGCCGCATGTTCATCTTCTCCCACATCTTGCGATTGAACACGTTCATGTGAAACGCGACAATCACAGCTGCAGGATGCACATCTGGTATGCTGCGGTGCACACGGCTGAATCTTTGGATATATTTGCTTATATCTTCTCCTTCTCTCTATGGGATCACTTGCAAATCACTGGGCTGCCCGGGGCCTTCCTGGCCTCCGGTGAAAGCACCAACGAACTCATTGCATAGATCTGACCACGAAGAAGTAGAGTTCTCTGGCAAGTTCATCAACGAATATCTCACATTGGGTTTGAGCACCAATGGGAAATAATTGGCAAAGATCTTTTCATCCCTTCCTTCGGCAGCTTGCACAGAAATTGTGTATATGCCCAGGAATTCTGCCGGGTTTAACTTGCCATCATACTTCTCCGGCACTTCTGGCTTGAACGCCCAGACGGACGGCCATCGGACTTGCCGCAGTTTACGTGTGAAAGCAGGGCTCCCAACCTCGTAAGGTAGATACTAGCCAACAATAGGCGATGGGTCATCGACGACTGGACTGTTGCGCTCGTGAGATTGATGGTGCGCCTCCCGGCGCCGTTGAATGGTGGTACGAGCATCTTCCACTCGCCTATCCAGCAATACTTGTCATAGATCTTACTGCATCCGTGGGTCTGAGGAGGCCATTGACACATCATCAAGCTCGGTAGTTCATTGGGTTCGCTGCGGCTGCTGATGCTGTTCCCGGGGTTGATGTCGTGGAGGCAATTGCACCGTTGGTGCACCACCTAGAACATGGCCATAAGTCTGAGCTACCGGTGTTGTTTGTGGGTGCCATGAAGGTTCTACCAACTACGATTTGTTCACTTATGCAAACCCAATCAAACTTTGGATGGTGGCTCTCCACTCATCCATCTTGTCCGTTGTTGGAGGGAAGTTCAACAACAATTGGGCTCGCGCCATCGCCTCCGTCACCGTCGAAGGCATGTTGGAGTACGAAGAATGTGAGGTCACTCGACTCCTGGCAGAGCTAGCAGGAACGCCTTTGCGATCTTGCCACTGTACCGTGGGGGTGACAACAGGTTGGCGTGGCGGGATCGGCGCCTGAGGATCTTGAGCCTGATCAACAGGCGTCTTGTCATGCTGGCGCTGCTGTGCGCGATCAACAACGCTGCTCGAGGTCACGTCACACCCATCTCGCAATGGACGCGGCGTGTGCTTTGACGTCGTCTCCCTCGCTGCTATTGTAATCACTGTAGCGAGAGGATCTCGGCTTGCGCCCGACAAGACGGTGTTGCTTCGGTGGCTGCACTCGCTGGTGCGCTGGGAGGTGGAAGCTGCATGTCGGCGCCGCCTGCGCCATTGTTACTGTCTTCGTTAGAGGGTCATGGAAGGTGACCGCCTCCAGCGCCTCCACCGCTCGTTCCCGCCGCCTGTGCTGGTCATTGCCGGGGCCGGGACACGAAATCCCAGAAATTAACCCCTCGTGTCATCTCCAGCCCAGGATTACTGTTACTGGTGGACACGTCCTTGTTACAGATTACCAAGCTATTACAAGAATTGGATACAAGACCATAAAGGTCCGATGATACAACAGTGACTCTGGTGGTGGATGACGGAAATGACTCATGGTTCTCCAACGTCGATGGGGCTCCATTCCCACAGGAACAGCTGGCCCGGATAATTCCTATCCGTGTGGCTGCTATCCTAGGGTCCGCACGGACGTCGTTGTGGTACTCCTCGTAGAACTCCTGACCTGGCCAAGTAAATAGCCAGGGACAAGCCTGTGCGTATGTTTGAATGTACTCGCAAACATCATGAACAAAAGATATACCGAATGCAACAATTAAATTATATGATCATGATGAACCACACTATATGCGTATGCTCATGATGGACTTAAAGGCATGCTGTCTGGAATTAAATCATGGCATGATAACATATTAGCATGTGCAAATAACTAGATATATAAAAATATTAGTGATAAACAAGGAAAGTTAAAGGAAAATAAAATTAAGGAAATGCCGGTCAGATGTCTAAAATGACACCACGGTAGGTCTTGAAGAGAAATGCCAAACAGGTGTCTAAAAGAGAAATCGGATGAGACAGGACCATCCGAGAACTCAGGCGACGCCACGAGAGGTCTTGAAAAGAAATGCCAGTCGGGTGTCAAGTGACGCCACGGTCGGACTTGAAGAGGAATGCCAATCGGGTGTCCACAAGAGTAGTGGCGGGATAAACCGCCTGTTAAATCGAGAGACGCCACGAGAGGTCTTGAAAACAAAACTGAATGCCCGGGGTAGTCTAGCCAGCCCCTGAGACACTCAGAAAAAATTCAAAATAAGAGAAATAGGTTAGTCCTCAATATTATGCATAACCATAATAATATTAATATGCATAGCAAAAATATTCATGGTAGCATCAGGTTGACAATAATTATCTTGCAAAATAATTCAGGCTCAATTTAATTATTTTCCTCCGAAGACCGACGCTAAGACCGACACTTGACCAACCCAGACTATAGCCCTTAACCGCGGACACGGCTATTCGAATAGGTTTAAACTCTGCAGAGGGTGTACTCTTTACCCACAAGTAAAGGATTTCTTTAGTCAGTACCGTGATACCGACTAATTCCCTTTACGGTCTTTGGGTTGAAAACACACCTAACCAGCACACACCAGATTATCTTTCCGGATGCCAGGAATCACCCAAAGCATCATTCAAGAAAAACTTTAAGACGGAGAGACCAACGTCCTGCATGGGATCACTATTAATATGCGCGGATTACAAGGGGTGCCCCCCTCTCAGTCACAACTGGAAACACCCATGCCCCCTGACCCGATGACAGGATTTAGTCCACCAACATGGAAACCCTCATCGTAGCCCTCTATGTGGTGTGTGCACGGAAAGGGGTTAACAACTTACTGAACCATACCCCACCTGCGGCAGGGACAAGTGGCAGCACGAATCAAGTATGGGGGTTACCGGAACAAGACTCGATCTACGGTCGACTTAGGAGGTACAAGTTTTCCTGCAGTGGTTAGCACAACAAAGTATTCTTTCAACAGCAATACCAAATAGGGCCACAACCCTTGCATGCTCCACATATATCACGTGACACCCCCGTGTCAAATATGGACCGTGCCCGCCGGCACGTCCAAGGCAGGAGCACACTCCTGGATTCTCACAACTTGTGCATGTCAAAACTTGAGTGGAATGCATGCAAGAGAAAATATACATGACCATGCATGCTCATCTAGCAACATGCAAATTTAATTTGAATTCAACATAGTCATGTTCAAATTATTCTAGCAAAGAATATAACCATGTGATTCACCATATCAAGCGTTCGAGATGCTTGCCTTGAGCATGCAGAAATATTGGGTGCACTTCAAAAGTTTGAAATGTTTATCTCCCCTCCATTTCCTATTATCAAAAATGTTCAAAACACCACATAAAGCAAAAACAGTGCTAAAAAATTGTTTCAAATATTTTTGAAATAAGTACTAAAATAAACTAGATGAAAAATTAGAAATACCAGAAAAAGAAACAAATTATTTGGAGTTCATATGAATTACCTATGAATTTTCTTAGTTTAAATAAATGGTTAAAAGGACTATTTAATTGATCCAGCAGAAACTAGGCATAATAAAAATCTTCACCCTAGCTAGTTTGATAGAGCATGATTTTAGAAGCATGTAGAAATTTAAATCACAAAATTTGGACTTGAAATGAGTTATGTAGAATTATTTTAGTTTTGCTGGAAAAGAAAAAAGAGAGAAGGTAAAAGTGTGCCCTGGGCGCAGTATAGCCATGAGGAGCTATTGGGCCGAGCCCAGTCATTCGGCTGCGCGGGAGGGGATCGACGTCGAAAGCGTATTCGACGAAGTACGCTTTTCCCAGCGCGAAGACGGTCTCTGCGGAACCCGTGTCCACTTACGGACGGGTCAGCGGCGTCGGGTCACTGACAGTGGGCCCGCCTGGCCCACTGGTTAGGTTTGACCAACCCGTGCGCGTCTGCTCTCTGTCCGAGCAGAAGCGGCGTCTCCGGCGAGGCTCGCCAGTGATTGGGTGCGCCGTTCGGGGAGCTGAGCTCACCATCGAGTTCAGGAGGCTCGTGTGGTCCCTCTGGTGTGTGCCACGTTCCTCGAAAAGCACCAGCTCGTCGGCGGTGAGCTCCTCCGAGGTGCTCCGGCGGAGCCAGTTTGGGCGTTTTGCCCACGGGCCGCCCACGGCGAAATTGACGATGGGGATGAGTCTGCGGGTGTTTCAGGAGACTATTGGTGAAGAAAATATGGAGGTGGAAGCACTGGAGAGGTAGGAATCATCGGGGAAGAGGCGGTGGCCGTGGTGGTCAGAGACGGGGAAGGCGGCCACTACCGGTCGTCTGGTTGCTCCTGGTGGCTTGTAGGGGAGGGGAGGGGTGGTGCCGTGACTATAGGAGCTCGGGAGGCTTTATATAGCCATGGAGGAGGTCGGTTCCTCTTGGGCTTATCTGACCGAAGATGGCGGCGGCTATTGATGGCTTGCCGTGGTCGGTTATCGAGGTAGGTGAGGCCAGGGGCGTGGTCGGCAGTGGTCGGTGGAGCGTTGGCTACCCGGAGTTACTCCAGGGGCACGCTGGCGGGAGAGGAGGCGAGCCACGTGTCCTGGCAGCAACGTGGCAGAGACGGCAACGCCGGGCGGTGGCTCTGGTCGGCGCTGACCGGCGTGGACAGCGCTAGAGGACGAGTGGAGGTGTCGGCGAGGCTCTGGGGTGGCTTGCTGATCCAGGGGGAGGATTTGCATGAGCGGTTGGGCAGCAGGGAGGGCAGCACGCGGCGGTGCTGACGCCTGCAGTTATGGTGCTCCGAGCGCGCTCTGGACATGCACGAAACATGCTCGACGTTTTGCTAATAGCATCCACAGTGATCCATACAAGTTGATATTTGGCAGGTTAATGCTCCTGGAGATGGCAAGACTGGTAGACATGCTACTTTGGCCAGAGGAGTAAGATCCTAATGTAGTTTAAAGAGGTTGCCAAATTCTGTCATGCTCATGATGTGCTCGATAGAATGCTAGGGCTATCTAGGGATTCCCTCTAGAATTGAAATTTGGCATGGTGATGTCTCTTTGGATGTTAGAGAGGATGGTGGAGTTGGTTTGGCAAGAGGGGAAACTTGCTAGTGCAAGTTTTACTGATATTCATTTCTGGACAGAAAGTTTAGTGGAATATTTGGTGAACTTAAAAGATGCAAATGGAGCTGATATTTTGTACTTAAGGGTTTGGTTGGAAGGACTATAAGTGGGAAAAATTTCAGAATTTTTGGAGCAAGGAAAAATGAGGTTGTAGTGCAAAATTGGATCTGGACCAAAAATGAAAAGAGCTTGTTTCACTCAAAATTTTCAAAAGACCAAGTTGGGTTTTTGCATAAAAGTGATCTGTAGGCATCACATGACCTCCCACAATTTTTGTGGAATTTTAAAAGCAATTATTTAAAATAGTTGTAGTGCAACAAAGGCATTTAAAATATAGAAATAGCTATTAAAAGAATTGTTTTGGGGCAATTTTTATTATGAAAATAATTCCTATTGTTATTAAAGTAGTAATGAATTGGTTTAAGAAAACTCCCAAAGCCACAATATTATTTCCAAAAATTTCCATATGGAGGGAAGAATTTTGAAAAACAGAGGGCGGAAAATACTCCGAAAATAACAAAGGACTCAATATACTTCAAAATTTTATTTCTAGCCAAATTTTTACTTAGTAAAAACTTGATTAAATTTTTGGGGTGTTACAGTCATGCCTACCGCGACGTTCGCGTCGTCTGGGGCGGTGGCGCCTCCTACGCCGCCTGCAGAGACGTGTAATGGAATCTTGGACGTGGAAGGTCTCATCGCCATGGAGCCCTTCTTCTTGGGCGCCATGGATGATGAAGATGGTGATGAAACTCGATGAAATCAATGCACCGTCTGCTATCCAGGTTCACGCCAGTGCTATCCCCTACCCGACGAGCCAAATATATTGGTGTGGAACGACTATCTATGGGGTGATCTAGCCCCTTTTTGGTTCGGCGAGGGGAATGCACAAAACGCAAAGAGCAGGTCTAGCAGAGGATGCAAGGACTTTTACCCAGGTTCGGGCCACCTTTGAGGTGTAACACCCTACTCCTGCTTTGGTGGATTGATGAAGTAGGAGCACAAACACAAGGAGCCTTTCCCCCGGCAAAGTGCAAGGAGAAGGCAGCTACACATGCAAGCGTGTGTGGAGTTAGAATGGGTTCGAACCCTTGTAAAGGTTGCCATGGCCCTCCTTTTATATCTGAAGGGGTTATCATAGTGGCAAAAAGGTAATTACCTATTGATTAGACAGCAACAATGCTATCATACCTAACTCTGCTAGTTAGGACGAAAAGCATTAAATGTATTGTGAGGTGTCGCGAGGAGGAGGAGGAGCCCCGACAAAGATGCTGCACCGCTTGCCTAGCTAACTCCTATTATCTTGACATGCCTATGGGACGGGTGTCATTAAAGGTAATTTCCCTTCCAGCAAGCTACCACGTGCTCGACACAACCCACCAAACCACCTGCAGGCTCGACACCTCATCGATTAGTGACTAGTTGATCAATGAGGTGGAGCGCTGGTGGCTGGCAAGAGCTTGCCGGCCACAGAGCTTGCTGGGCCTTCACCTCGTCGGCTCGGCCTTGCTGGTAGAGGTTTCTTCTAGTGCTCAATCTGGTTCTTCTCCTTGGTCAAGTAAGTTATCTTGGCCTTGAGACTTGGTCTTCTTGATGTGCTCCTTGATTTCTCAAAGAGCACCTCTCTTGGCTTGAAAATCTTCACAGCTTGTCAATTTTGGTCTTGGTAACCCTTAATAAGTTCTTAGGCCAGCAAGGGAACTACTACTTGTCTATGCATAAGTCAGGGTGTAGAATACCCATGTTTTATACACTGACATCATCAGAACCCAACAAACACACCGCAAAAAGTGATTACATCGGATAGAACTACAAGAACATAGAGGAGAACATTGTATTGAACATCAAAAAGAGACTAAGAGCCATCTAGCTACTAACTATGGACCCGTAGGTCTGTGGTAAACTACTCACACATCATCGAAATGGTAGCAAGGACATGTGAGCCCCTCCGTGATCGAATCCCCCTTTAGCAGAGTGCCAGAAAAGGCCACCAAATGGGATCTCGTGGTTCTAGAACTTGCGGTGGCGGAAAAAGTATTTTGGTTGGCTCTCTGTTGGTTTCTCGATTTTAGAGAATTTATAGAGGCAGAGTTAGGTTAAATGGAGCCATGTGGGCCCCACGAGCCACCAGGGCGCGCCTACCCCCCTGGGCGCGTCCTGGTGCCTTGTGGGCCACTGCTCCATCTTATTGTCCCCTCCCGAAGCTACCAGGGTCTCTTATGTCCAGAAAAAATCTCCAAAAAATTTCATGGCATTTGGACTTCATTTGGTACTGATGTCCTGCAAAAACCAAAAACAGGCACAAAAATAGCAACTGGCACTAGGCACTAAGTTAATAGGTTAGTCCGAAAAATGATATATAATTGCTTGTAAATGAATATAAAACATCCAAGATTGATACTATAATAGCATGGAACAATAAAAAATTATAGATACGTTGGAGATGTATCAGTTTGGCCAACTAGATTGATTTTTCTTGCAATGGGGCAGGTGCTTTGTGATGGGTTCGATCTTGTGGTGCTCAATCCCAATAACAGATGGGGACATGACACGTATTTGTATCGTTGTCATTAAGGGTAAAAAGATGGGGTTTATTCATGCGTGAGTTTACTTTGTCTACATCATGTCATCTTACTTAAGGCGTTACTCCATTCTTTATGAACTTAATACTCTAGATGCATGCTAGATAGCGGTCGATGTGTGGAGTAATAATAGTAGATGTAGAATCATATTGGTCTACTTGTCTCGGACGTGATGCCTATCTACATGATCATTGTCTTGGATATCGTCATGATTATTTGCTTTTGTATCAATTGCCCAACAGTAATTTGTTTACCCACCGTATGCTATTTTCAAGAGGGAAGCCTCTAGTGAAAACTATGGCCCCTGGGTCTACTTTTTATCATTTATTTTAAAGAAATATTTGCACTCTCATGCTTCACTTGTATCATTTAGAGAGTTTGATAAATAGCAATGGCAATTAGCATGGGTTATGAATTTGTTCCTAATATGATAGGTATTCAAGAGGGATATAATAAAAGCTTTCATGTAGATCGTTAAATATGATAAGTTTGATTCATTGCAATAGTTTTGCGATATAAAGATGGTAATATGTGGGAGGTACTAGTGAATGATTGTGTTTTAGTAAGAATAATTGTGTTAAGGTTTGTGATTCCCGAAGCATGCACGTATAGTCTCTCGTTATGCTATGAAGTTGGAGCATGATTTATTATTGACTGTCTTCCTTATAATTGGCGATCGGGGACGAGCGATGGTATTTTCCTACCAATCTATCCCCCTAGGGGCATGCATAGTAGTACTTTGCTTCGAGGGCTAATAAACTTTCGCAATAAGTATGTGAGTTCTTTATGACTAATGTGAGTCCATTGATTATACGCACTCTCACCTTTCTGCAATTTGCTAGCCTCTTTGGTACCATGCATTGCCCTTTCTCACCTCGAGATATGGTGCAAACTTGGCCGGTGCATCCAAACCCCGTGATATGATACATTCTATCACACATAAGCCTCCTTATATCTTCCTCAAAACAGCCACCATACCTACATATTATGGCATTTCCATAGCCGTTCTGAGATATATTGCCATGCAACTTCCATCGTTCCGTTTTTTGATGACACACATCATCATTGTCATATTGCTTTGCATGATAATATAGCTGACATAGTATTTGTGGCTCAGCCACTGTTCATATTTTTTATACATGTTATGCTAGATCATTGCACATCCCGGTACACGACAAGAGGCATTCATATAGAGTCATATTTTGTTCTAGTATTGAGTTGTAATTATTTTTCGAGTTGTAAGTAAATAGAAGTGTGATGATCATCATATTCATTATTAGAGCATTGTCCCATCTGAGGAAAAAAAGAGGCCAAAAAGAGCCCACACAAAAAAGAGGCCAAAAAAGAGCCCAACAAAAAAAAGAGGAAAAAAAGAAAATGAGAGAAGGGGCAATGTTACTATCCTTTCCACACTTGTGCTTCAAAGTAGCACCATGTTTTTCATATAGAGAGTCCCCTATGCTTTGTTTTCATATAACTAGTGGGAATTTTTCATTATAAGAATATGGCTTGTATATTCCAATGATGGGCTTCCTCAAATGCCTGAGGTCTTCATGAGCAAGCAAGTTGGATGCACACCCACTTAGTTTTATTTTTGAGCTTTCATACACTTATGGCGCTTAGTGCATCCGTTGCATGGCAAACCCTACTCCTTGCATTGACATCAATTGATGAGCATCTCCATAGTCCGTTGATTAGCCTCGTCAATGTGAGACATTCTTCTTTTTTTGTCTTCTTCACACAACCTCAAACATCATACTCTATTCCATCCATAGTGCTATATCCATGGCCTGCACTCATGTATTGCGTAAGAGTTGAAAAACCTGAAGCGGGTTAAGAAGTATGAACCAATTGCTTGGCTAACACCGGGGTTGAGCATGATAAATACTTTATGTTAAGAAGATGGAGCATGACAAGACTATATGATTTTGTAGGGATAACTTTCTTTAGCATTGATATTTGAAAGACATGATTGTTTGTTGGTATGCCTTATTATTATTGTCTTTATGTCAAACTATATACTATTGCTTTGAATCATTCGGATCTTAATATTCATGCCACAAAGAGAAATTACATGATGAACATGATAGGTAGCATTCCACATAAAAAATTATGTTTTTATCATTTACCTACTCAAGGACGAGCATGAATTAAGCTTGGGGATGCTTGATACGTCTCCAACGTATCTATAATTTTTTATTGTTCCAAGCTATTATAGTATCAATCTTGGATGTTTTATATGTAATCATATGCAATTATATATAATTTTTTGGGACTAACCTATTAACCTAGTGCCTAGTGCGAGTTGTTGTTTTGCTTGTTTTTTGGCTTTTCAGGAAATCAATATCAAACAGAGTCCAAATGAAGAAAAAACTTTGGATTAATTTTTCTGGACCAGAAGAGACCCTGGAAGTTTTGGGAGAAGACCTGACGAGCCACGAGGGTGCGACAAGTTTGGGAGGCATGCCCCAGGGGGCGCCCCCCAGGCTTGTGGGCTCCTCGTGGCACCTCTTGACCTAATTCTTCCTCTATAAATTCCCAAATATTCCCCTCACATCAGAGAACCACCCGAAATGGTTTTTCTGCCACCGCAAGTTTCTGTTCCCACGAGATCCCATCTGGAGGCCTTCTCGGGTACTCTGCCGGAGGGGGAATCAATCATGGAGGGGCTCTGCATCAACCTTGCTGCCCTTCTGATGATGTGTGAGTAGTTCACCACAGACCTACGGGTCCATAGCTAGTAGCTAGATGGATTCTTCTCTCACTTTGATCTTCAATACAATGTTCTCCTCGATGTTCTTGGAGATCTATTCGATGTAATTACTTTTTGCAGTGTGTTTGTTGGGATCCGATGAATTGTGAGTTTATGGTCAGATTATCCATGAATATTATTTGAGTTTTCTCTAAACTCTTTTATGCATGATTGTTATAGCTTTGTATTTCTCTCCGATCTATTGATTTAGTTTGGCCAACTAGAGTGCTTTTTCTTGCAATGGGAGTGGTGCTTTGTGATGGGTTCGATCTTGCGGTGCTTAATCCCAGTGACAGAAGGGGACATGACACGTATTTGCATCGTTTCCTTAAGGGTAAAAAGATGGGGTTTATTCATGCGTGAGTTTACTTTGTCTACATCATGTCATCTTGCTTAAGGCGTTACTCCGTTCTTTATGAACTTAATACTCTAGATGCATGCTGGATAGCAGTCGATGTGTGGAGTAATAGTAGTAGATGCAGAATCGTTTCGGTCTACTTGTCTCGGACGTGATGCCTATATACATGATCATTGCCTTGGATACCATCAAGATTATTTACTTTTCTATCAATTGCCCAACAATAATTTGTTTACCCACCGTATGCTATTTTCAAGAGAGAAGCCTCTAGTGAAAACTATGCCCCCGGGTCTACTTTTTATCATAAATTAAAATAAAAAATACTTTGCTGCAATTTTTCTTTATTTATTTTATTTTGTGTTTTAATTATCTATCTATCACTACGAGATTTGATCCTTGCAATTAACCACCGAGGGATTGATAACCCCTTGATCACGTTGGGTGCAAGTATTTGTTATTTTGTGTGTAGGTACTGCTAATGAGGTGTTACATGGTTCTCCTACTGGATTGATAACCTTGGTTCTTAACTGAGGGAAATACTTATCTCTATTGTACTGCATCATCCTCTCCTCCTCGAGGAAATCCCAATGCAGCTCACAAGTAGCAGTTTACACATTATACATGTGAATATGACACACCTTCCTGTTTTTGGTACATACTACATCTGCCTATCACACCATGTTCTTACATCAAACTACAGTTCTTGTGTATCCTGCATCTATCACTTATGATGAGACAATCACTCCTGTGGGTTAGTATGAGACGAGCTACTCTTATAAAGAGTGCAGTTTCATCCTCCCCACATGATTCTCAAGAAACGACAAGTCTAGATGAAGATATTCAACGTAGCTCTGTGAGAACCGCATTTCCCCTACACCACCATCATAGGTGCTTGCTCTAACTTGGCAGTGTGATATGTGGTTGCATGTTGCATATGGTGTCTAGCTTGTATTGCTTCCAATTAGGGTAAATTGCATCTGCTTACTTTACATATTATAAATGTGAATATGACATGCCTTCCTGTTTTTGGTACATACTACATCTATTTATTAACCATGTTCTTACATGAAACTACCGTTCTTGTGTATCCTGCATCAATCACTTACGATGAGACACCTTTATTCGTTGCATATTGCATATGATTTCCAGCCTGTTGCCATGTATTGCTTCTAATTTGTTGAAATACCCTTATGAGGCCACCCTTTTAATTTGACAGAGTGATATTGTTTTCATCTTTCATATGGTGTCCATCTTGCATTGCTTCTAATTAGTTGAAATGTCTTCTGCTTAGTTTACACTTTACACATCATAGGTGTCAATATGTCATGCCATCCTGTTTTTCATACATATTCCATCCTCCTATCACGCGGTTGCCTTACATCAAAGTAGTGTTCGTCAGTATCATGCATCAATGAGTTCTGAAGAGCAAATTTTATTCCTTTTTCTTGTGGGTTTGACTTGACAATGCAAAATCCAAAAGGAGGATGGAAAAGAGTAAGGAAGGCGATGATGGTGGTCCTCTGCAGCAACGTAAATGGAGCATCACTACAGATTCTCCTAGTACTGCTAGTGCATTACAAGTTCCAAGTCTCTGCTCCCCTACTCCACCATCCCAGGTGCTTCCTCTAACTTGGCAGTGTGATATCTGGTTGCATGTTGCATATGGTGTCTAGCTTGTATTGTTTCTAATTAGTGTAAACTGCATCTACTTAGCTTACACATTATACGTGTGAATATGACACGCCTTCCTTTTTTGGTACATTCTATATCTGTCTATCACACCATGTTCTTACATCAAACTACTGTTCTTGTGTATCCTGCATCAGTCACTTATGATGAGACAACTTTAAGTTGGCAGTGTGATATTGGTTGCGTCTTGAATATGATTTCTAGCATGTACTACTTCTAATTTGTTGAACGCTTCCTATGATGAGACAATTTTAACTTGGCAGAGTGATATTGGTTGCATCTTCCATATGGTGTCTAGCTTGCAGTGCTTCCAATTTGTTGAAGTGCCTTCTCCTTAGTTTCCACATCATAGGCATGAATATGCTATGCTGTCCAATTTTTTTGTACATATTCCATCCGTATCATTAGTTTGCCGTTCATCAGAGTAGTGTTCATCACTTCATGCATGAATGGGTTTTGAAGAGCGAATTTTATTCCTTTTTCTTGTCAGTTTGACTTCACAATGCAAAATCAATAAAGAAAATTTGTAAGGCATTGGATGCTGGTGGTCCTTCCGAGCAATTGAAATGGAGGGTCTCTATAGATTCTACTCTGCCATCCTCCCAAGAAGATTCGCAAGCCAACACAAGGCTAGACAGTCAACGTAGTTGTGTAGACGATGAGCACGTCTCCCCTACTCCACCATCACAGGTGTTTGCTCTAAATTGGCACTATAAGTGGTTGCATGTTGCGTATGATGTCTAGCTTGTATTGCTTCTAACTTTGTTGTATTGCATCTGCTTACTTTACACATTATACTTGTGAATATGACATGTGTTCCTGTTTCTAGAACATACTATATCTGATCACACCATGTTCTTACATCAGACTACTGCTCTTGCGTATCTCGCATCAATCACTTATGATGAGACACCTTTAAGTGGGCACTGTGATATTGGTTGCATCTTGCATATGATTTCTAGCATGTACTGCTCCTAATTTGTTGAAACGCCAAACAGTTTAAACTTGGCAGAGTGATATTGGTTGCATCTTTCATATGGTGTCTAGCTTGCAGTACTTCTAATTTAGTGAAATGCCTTATGCTTAGTTACCACATCATTGGTATGAATATGTCACGTCATCCTATTTTTCGTACATATTCCATCCTCGTATCATGTGTTTGCCTTTCATCTGAGTAGTGTTCGTCAGTATCATGTATGAATGAGTTCTGAAGAGCGAATCTTATTCCTTTTTCTTATCGGTTTGACTTCACAATGCAAAATTAATACATCGGAAGGAAATTAGTAAGGCAGTGGATGATGGTGGTCCTTTGGAGCAACTAAAATAGAGGGTCTCTACAGATTCTACTCCGCCATCCTCCCAACAAGATTCACAAGACAACGCAAGGATAGACAGTCAACGTAGCTATGTAGATGATGAGCACATCTCCCCTACTCCACCATCACAGGTGCTTGCTCTAACTTGGCACTGTTATATGTGGTTGCAAGTTTCATGTGATGTCTAGTTTGTATTACTTCTAATTTTGTTGAATTGCATCTGCGTAGCTTACAACTTATACCTGTCAATATGACACATGTTCTTGTTTCTAGAACATAGTAAATCTGTCTATCACACCATGTTCTTACATCAAAGTACTGATAAGACACATTTAACTTGGGATTTTGATATAGATTGCATCTTGCATTGTCTTCTACACTAAAAAAAAGACACATTCGTGACATTTTGGCCTGAACGAATTTTTTTCTGTCATGCTTATGACACTTCTATGACGATAATTGTGACAAAAACACGTATCATCATAGATGTGGTGGGCTCCTACTTCTATGACAAAAAATCATGACAGAAAATGGGCTTTTCGTCTTGGGCGGGCCGGAGACGCAGCTGCATGACATTCTTTGGGCCGTCCATGACGGAAAAAATCATGGTAGACGCGAGGGCGAGGAAAATATCAGGGAGTTCCCGGTTACGGTGGGTGGTCGGGGCCGAGCGATGCACGGAGGTTTGCGCATTTTCTCTCGTATACGTACGCGCGTGTGTGCGAGGCATTGGGCTCTAACTGAACCCGAGCTATCACACTGCTAGCTACGTTACTGAACCCGAGCGATCGATCCCTTGGCTGTTAACTAAACACGAGCGATTCATTCGCCGCTGACTGAACCCGAGCGATTCCTTTGCTGCTGCTGCTAACTGAACCGAGCGATCGATCACTTCTGCTGCTTACTGAAGCCGATCGAGCCCCCGTGCAAGACGTAGCCAGCCGGTGTTGGTTGCCTCTCGATGAACAGTGACCGTTGCTACCGTGCGCGCGGTACGTAGAACGAGTCGAGACATGGTGAGTCGAGCCGGTTGGTTGGCTGTGGATGAACAGTTCCCGGTGGGGGTTGGATGAACCGGACCCAGTGGTAGTAGGCCATTGCCACTGGATGAACAGGACCCCGAGGAGGCCGCCGCACCCCAGCCGGTTGGGGTGGATGAATAGGACCCCGTGGAGGCTCTATGAACAGTAGCCGGTGGAGGCTGGATGAACAGTAGCTGGTGGAGGCTAGAGGAGGTCGACGGTGGATGAACAGTAGCCCCGTGGAGGCTGTAGCGAGGCAGTAGAAGGTGGATGAATAGGACCCCGTTTCGACCATAGGCGCTCCAACAGAAGTCCGTTTCTTCCGTTTTGCGGTACGCCACACCCCTCCCGATCAACAGGAGCCCGTTTCGACCGTAGGCACTCAAACAGAAGTCTGTTTCCTCCGTTTTGCGGTACGCTAGACCCTTCCCGATGAACAGGGCCCTGTTTTGAGCGTACACGGTTGAACAAAAGGCCTGTTTCCTCTGTTCTGTGGTACGCCAGACCTCGTTTCGGCTGTTCCGTCCAAGCCGGTTGTCTCCCGATGAACACGAGTATTCCGTTGCCTCCCGATGAACACGACGCATTCTGTTGCCTCCCGATGAACACGACGCAGTTTCTCCGTTCCGACCCAGCCAGTTGGCTTCCGATGAACAGGACGCCTTTGCTGCCGTCCATTGCCTCTCCATGTACACAAGCCCTGGCCATACGTATGCGCGAGTACGCGTTCAAGACCCCGCCCGTATGTACATACGTGGCCGTATTTTTTGGCATCTGGCTGTACGTACATGTACACGGTTTTGACTGGACTGCCTAAACTGCTACCGCTCCTTACTTGGCCACGATTCATCGTGGCAGACATACCGATCGACCGGTATGTACATAGATAACACAATGTATGCTTTGATCGGGTGGGTCCCAGCTATCAGGGAGGACAAGGAGGCACTTCCTTGCATGCGAATATATAGCTGGCGGGTCCCAGCGGTCGGGGGCGGAATCATATATTTTTTGCCCGTAATAAGGAGGCACTTCCTTGCGTGCAAAGATGTTGTCGGTGGGTCCCAGCTATCAGGGGCAGGCATAAGGAGGCACTCCCTTCCTTGAGAAGATATACGTGGTGCGTCCCAGATTTCAGGGGGAGGAATAATTTTATTTTCACGTAATAAGGAGGCGGTTGCATGCGTACGTCCATGGACCTGGTGCGTCACCACTGTCAGCCTCTCCACGTACAGTCCTCTTCCAACGACTCTCGTTTGTTGACCACGTTGACCACGGCGCGCCGAGCGCACCAAGGCGGTGGACGACGGCGAGGCCCCGGACGGCAACGAGCCGGTGATGGGAAGACGCGGCAGTGGAGTCGCAGACGGAGAAGTGTACGAGGGTTAACTGGTTCTGGTGCGGCATGGTTCTGAAGTCGGCGGAGAATAACAGGAGGTGTGGAGCAGTGGAGGGATGGCTTGGCCGGCGGTGGGGTAGCGCTTCGCAGCGAAGCGTGCTAAGCAGAGCTGCTAGCAGCCGGAGGCGGGAGCAGGTGGTCCCGACGGCGCTGGAGGAAGAAGACGAGAGATTGAAGATGAATGCCGGCCGTTGGATGTAAATCCAACGGCTATCGATGTCAGAATCATTTGTTGACTAAGTTGACAACGCCTTGCGTTGGCTTCGACCTATTGGCCCACATTTCAGCCTTCAAAAATGTCGCACATATTCAACCCATTTTTTTAGAATTTACAGTCCATTCGCTGCGCTGGGTGAACAAATAATGTAGCGTCCATGCGGCCCATTTATTTTTTTCTAAAAAAACTACAACACATTTGCATTTTCTAGAAATACACGAATTTGCTGGCCTGGGTGAACAAATAATGTAGCGTCCATGCGGCCCATTTATTTTTTTCTAAAAAAACTACAGCCCATTTGCACTTTCTAGAAATACACGAATTTGCTGGCCTGCGTGAACAAATAATGTAGCATCCATACGGCCCATTTATTTTTTTCTAAAAAAACTACAGCCCATTTGCACTTTCTAGAAATACACGAATTTGCTGGCCTGGGTGAACAAATAATGTAGCGTCCATGTGGCCCATTTTTTTAAAAAAAACTACAGCCCATTTGTACTTTCTAGAAATACACGAATTTGCTGGCCTGGGTGAACAAATAATGTAGCGTCCATGCGGCCCATTTATTTTTTCGTAAAAAATTACAGCCCATTTGCACTTTCTCGAAATACACAATTTTGCTGGGCTGGTTCTAACTATAATGTTGGATCGGGCGCAGCAATGTTATCAAAAAATAAACAGGAGCTAAGCATTTTGTTCTAAATATATTTAAATAATAAGTGATTTATTTACATTGGTCCTTAAATCTTACCAAGTGTTTGTACACAATCACCTGTATTTTCGTTGACCTTAAATAAAAAAATCCAGGATTTTATTGTTAAACATTTTTTTTATAAGTTCATAATACATAAGATATTTTTTTTTCTTATATATGTAAGTATCTGTTAAATATATGATGATAATAACAATAATATATAATAACATATAAAATAATATAAATATATATAATATAGTTAGAAGGGAAACATAAGTTGGACCTAGCGTTCCTATTCTTATATAGAAAAATTGAACAGACCTCTGCGTTTTCTTCAAAAAAATACATAAGTTGGGCTGCGGATGTTTAAGAAAAAATAAAATCTAGGATGGGAGGGCCATAGGCCGGTCGATACATGACGATCCTCAAAAAAATACAAACCGGCATGTCGTGGGTTGCACATGTTAAAAAGAAAGCATAAACTGGGTAGCCCACAACCCAGCTGATACTTGTTGGCCCACTGATAATAAATGATACATGCCAGCTCCCCGATGACTAGCTTCATTGTAAATTTATCTCCTTTAGTAACTATGTTGACAAACCCGTGGCCCCAACGTCAGTATAGCATTAGGAGGAAGTATTTTTTTCAATGAGGCACTTGCTTGCGTATGGTCATGGACCTGGTGGGTCCTGATTGTCCGCCTCTCCATGTACAGTCCTCTCCAGATTCCTCTCGGTTGTTGAACATGTCCACAACGGCAGACAGCGGCGCCGCGGCGAGTGCACAAAGGCAGAGGATGACGTCCAGGCCCCGGACGAGAACACACCAGAGCCGGGGAAGACGTGCTACAGTAGTGGGAGATGTTGTGCCTAATTTCGATCAAAAGTACTGGAGTAGCCCAGTGGCCAAGTTCCACTCCCCAACCGCTGCTCTGCCCGGGTTTGATTCCACCTGATGCAGTGAAAATATCCACAAATTTTTGCCTCTCCATCTGACATGTGGGTGCCCATTGTCATCTATGCACACCACCTCCAACACACTCAACATTGTGTGGGCATTTTGAAAATAGCATATCTTTTTGACTGTGCATCATATGAAGATGTGCTATGCATGAATGTAGATCAACATGATGTTAAGTGGCTGGTAGTTCCATTTTCAACCATGAATAAAACTTTCAACATGATGTTATCCCTGTTTGAAAAGGGCGTGTTAATATAAATGCTCTGCCTCGAAAACTTGCAGTTTCTTATCTGAAACTGAAACTTGCAATTTCTTCTCTGAGAATCACATTGTCTGCACTTTATATGAAACTACATTTTTTAAAGTGCTAAAAATAGATCTCTAGAATTCATAAAATACTTCATATGCTCAATACTGCAAATCTGAAATTCAAAAGACATTCATATCTGAAAGTACTCTAAAATCTGAAACACAAAACAGAATTCACAACCTGCAAATACTGACAACCCTAAGCTCCTCCTCAGACTGTTTTTCTCCTCTTGCAGTTGGGTTCGGCCAACAAAGACTCGACCGGCTCGCTCTGCCACGGCACCCTCACAAACGGCACCGTGTAGATGCTCGATCCTTCAATCTCGGGTGGATGCTCCATCTTGGATCGATACTCCCACTACCGCAGCCTCACGATCGAATCCCGTGAATCTGTTTGCTCCATGGCCTAGAGGAGCAGCTCTATGTACTCCCGCGCGACTCCCTCCCGGTGCATCGCCTCCTTTTCGCTCTTTTCCAGATATTTGGCCATCGCTTTCGCCGTCGCCGCTAATTGTTCCGGGTTGTCAAACCAAGACTGTATCTCCAACATCCTATCTAGCTTCACAGGGTCGGTGCCTATGAGCCACACGTATCGGTTGTACTCCTCCATCGATCTACTTCTCCACAGCACCTTCACTAGCCGGCGGTGGTTTTTGAATGGAAGAGGAGAGGAGCGGTGCTGGTTTTGGATTAGAACGGGAGAGGAGCGGCGGTGGTTTTGAAATGGAAGAGGAGAGGAACGGCGTTGCTTTTGGATTGGAACAGGAGAGGAGTGGCGGTGGTTTAAGAGGAGAGGAGCGGCGCTGGTCTTGGAAGTATTTTTTTATTTTGCGTATTTTGGGTCAAAGTTTGACCATGTACTGTATTTGACAAGCAAAATGTGAATGCATGTCATCAAAAATTGTATCATTTGGTTTGTATCTGAATGTACTTCCAAATTATATTATTTTTGCAACGTATAACATATATTTTATTTGTGAAAATCATGGTCAAATATGACCCAGAATACAAGGGAGACAAGTTAAAGTGGGGTCGCTTTCTTAATTGAAGGGTAAATTGATTTTGATTTTGATCCAGTCACAGCGCGCCGACCCTCTCATCCAATCCTAAATCGCTGCCGCATGCTCCTCTCCCTCTTCTCCATTGCAAAACCGGGTTGAGATCCTCTGCAGTACTGTATGGTGTTGTAGTGCGAATGACATGTGGGGCCGGGTCCACACGGCAGTGACCGTACTGCATGGTGCGCTGCTGTAGAGGATCCTAACCCTGCAAAACCTCCCCCTCTCCTCTCCATCATCTCCATTCCAAAACCACCATCTCGCCTCTCCCCCTTCTCCATTGCAAAACCACCCCTTCTCCTCTCCATCTTCTCCATTGCAAAACCACCGTATCGCCTCTCCCTCTTCTCCATTGCAAGACCACCGTCTCTCCTCCCATCTTCCAAAGCTAGCACCGGACCTCTCAGAAGGACATCTATGGAGAGGATGCAGCAGTGAATCGGGCAGATCGCCGGCGGCGACCAGGCAAAGTTAGCCAGGTTGAAGGAGATCCTTACTTGGTTTGACAACGAGGGAGATTTCGAGGACGATGAGGGCCATGTGGCAATGTATGCGAAAGAGCGAGACGGCGGCGATGAGGGCGGCGATGTACTCCCCGGCGGCAGTCACGCCGCAGTCCTTCGAGTTAATCGAGTATCTTCTCTGGGCGATGGAGCAAACAGATTTGCCCGACGCGAAAGTCAGCCGGAGGTGGTGGGCGTACAGGTCGAACATCGAGCATCCAGAGGATAACGAATCGATCGAGTACGGTGTGCCGTTCATGAGGGTGCAGTGCCAGCCAGAGCCACAGGAGTATTCGTTCTCCCACCGCAAGAGGAGGCCGGATGGCGCGATGTCACTTCCCTGCTGTTCTCCACCGTTCCCTCACCGCTCGCCTCGTTTCAACGGCGGTGGTAGGGTTTAAGGTAAGCTTCGCACTAACCTAATCTTCCACTTGCTCATGCTTACAATCAGTGTGATGGCTAATGAAAATCATGCTTACAATCAGTCTCCGAGTACTATGCCAATCACCCTAAAATAGCTCTGGACCAAAAACAAAGTTGTGACACTGTGTACAAATAAAGAAAAATCAATTGGTGCTTCTTTCAGAAAAGAGTACTCCCTAGAAAAGTGCTAATATAAGCTACTAGTATTTGATTAGAGGATTTGCTACTGAGAAAGATCCATCCACAGAGAGCGTCAATGCTTAGATGGAGCATGGTTGGTGTCGGTAATTTTTACTTGGCACCTCGCACTCTACATATATGCCGGTTCCATCCGTACATTTGTGTAGTTCCACCAAAATGCAGCTGAATAACCCTGTTTGCACAGATAATGAAAAAGCGTGATTACATTATAGTGCCACTAGTTGATGAAACATATACTAATAAATAGAAGAAACTTCATTTTCTTAATGGGAAAATATTGCGATAGTATCACAGTATGCCATGGTGCGAGTGCAAGATGGGCCCTGCGACGCCTCATACAGTAGGCCTCATACTGGAAATCGACCCAATTCTCCCCGATACACCTTCTACCAGTGATGAACATCAGTGTACAGCGGTAGTAAAAGGAGGGGCCTTGAGACATTCCCATCTCTATTTTTGTGCAGATCAACTAAAATTAAGCACCCCAGTTTCAGAAACACTTAAACATTAACAATGGGACTAGTTGATGAAACATATACTAACAAAGAGAAACACTTTCTTTATCTACATTGGAAATGAAATGATAGAGAGGACACTAGCTCTATTTTAACTGTATTATTACTTCATTTTATCAGTGGCACTAGGGTCGAGCAGGTGGCAAGCGAGGTGTACCGTGCGTCGCAAGGATGGAGCCGGGGGTGCTTAGACTGGGATGCTGAAGCTGGCTCTTTAAGTCCCTATCTTCCCCCCTGATGTTTCTGTGGTAGCATTTGGGTTGTAATCCAAACTTGCTCGAGCTGGTGCTGCATCCCCCTACCTGCCTAGCTTATGTGGCGAACTTGTCTCCTGCTGGTACTCAGTCCGTTCTAGTAGTAGTTGCATAACTGCCCGTTTACACTAAGATGTTCTCGGATAATGGTTCTCTATGGTTGGGTTTCTTTAATGAAATCGGAGGAAACCCCTCTTTTGATATAAAAAAATTAGTGTCACTAGCGGTGCCAAAACATTGCCTCAAATTAATCATGCCACTAGATTAAGGTGCAAAATAATAACATTAATGCTTTATCATGGCAGTGCCAAAACAGTAGCACAAGAGCAGAGTCAACATGCAGGATCTTTGGCAAATGGTCGGACCAAAAAGGAACATACCTCATGATGAGAACCATATCTGCAGTCAATGCCACCGTAGAAGGGATGACACTAGTCACCAACATGGATGATTCAATTCATGGGACCTTTTTGTGCAGTTCACCTAAAATGAAGCAATGTTTGCATCATGCAGTTAGCAAGTACTTGGTCCCATGAGCTAGCAGCTTCTTCATTAGTTGCAATAAAATTGAGCAACATCAAGGTTGGTCGTGAAGCTCGTGGAATGTTCAACTATAATTTGGATATCATTTTGTGCAGTTCAACTAAGATCAAGCGTGAAATATATATCTCTGTTTGCACAAAAAGGTGGAAAGGAGGGTGACTAACAAGTGATGAAACATACATCAAATGAAAAGAAGCATGTTCCTTATCTGAATGGCGATCCTACAAGGACAGTAGCAATTTCTAAAGCAGCAGCACTGCTAGATATTAGTGTGGGCATTAGGATTAACTATGACAACCATTAAATACGACATTACTTTAATGGTGCCATTGCTTCATTTTACCAGCAACATTACATTAACAGCTGCTAAAGAGTTGGTATTTGGGCACGGGAGAGTAGGCGGACCAGGACAGTTGCATTTCTAACGAAAAGAAGCAACTTATCTTAATGGGAAATTTAGCAGGACATGAAAAATAGTGCCATTGATTCATATTACTAGAGGCATTACATTGAAAACAACATTGGTTTAACGTGTCCTTACTTTAACAGTGGGACTGGTACATTTTACCAGTGGCATTACATAAGAGGGGCTTGGGGCAACAAACATCCAAACAGGATATCTGGGTTGGTCCCATTTTTGTTCGGTATAGCCACCTTATACTGTGTGAGGCTAGCAAATCTAGTGCTGGACATACTCTGTTGACTTGTCCCCCAGTCCCCACTTTCTTTCCTTTTTCAACCAATAGATCGGTTTATATTGAGTTTGTACTGCGTTTCCCTTTATTTCCCTATTAGACCAAGAGACCAGTTGGATAGCCAGTCTCTGCTACTTTTCGCCCCCATTATTTCCTCTTTCGACCAAGTCCTAGATTCAGGTAACAAATCTTCCCCACCCCCACCCCCTTTCTTCCCTGTTTGAACCAAGTAGTACTAGATTCGACTGCATGAAGTAGTTTTACCTCTTAACAGTAAAAATTTAGGTGGCTTTCGAATAGCCGATCGATCCTATCTACGAGGGGGCCTGAGAAATAGTAAAAGATACAAATGCAGCGACGTGAGGAGCTGCGGCAGTAGAGCAAGGCCGGTTTCAAAGGAAGTTATACTTGAGGGTCGCCAGGATGTCGCTAGGTGGGCGGCGGGAGGCCAGATCTTCCCACACTACGGCAGTAAGGAAGAAGGGGTCGGAGGCCCTCCCTAGCCGGCGCTGCGTGGGAGAGAACAGCAAGGCACGCTGATCGGGACGCGCCGGCAGTGGCCGTCGCCGAGGACAACCGCGTGAACATTGCACCTTCTCACCTTCTCCGGCGGAGGGGATCCGGCCGGATCTGTGACCAGTGGTGAGCAGAGAGAGAGTGTGGCCACCGCTGCCGTGTTTAGATCTGGAGAGGATGAGAGAGTGTGAAGAGAGCAACACTAGCAAGCAAGCACGGAGGCTCCTGCCTATATAGTGGAGTAGTTTTCTTTTATCTACCGGAGCTGGCTAGACCTCGTCAATGACTGTCGAGAAGTCTTCATGCGCGTGCCCTGGAGGCGCAGTTGTCGTCATTTTGATCTGAAGCACCGGATTAACATATAACACGAAAAACTGCCACATGACAAGAAACCATAACCTCACTACCCCAAGGAGACAACATGAATCCCCACGGACAAACTAGACGAGGATCAAAGCTCAAATTAAAGACAAACTCGTAGAAAAGGGGTCAATCAATAGATGTCCTATTTAACATAGCCAGCTTGACCTAGATGGCAGCCGAGTAGTCTTCGTGCATGTGCCCCCAATGACCAGCGCCTTGGAGGAACGCAGTTGTCGTTGTTTAATCCTCGCAGTGATCCGAAGCACGTGACACCTAATATTGCGAGATGACAAGAAACCTTTTTTTAGATTTCTCATCAGAACAACAGCCCTGTACAACACAGCCTGCACGATATGTAGACGATAGCCAATCCAGTCGTCTACTGGAGTCTGGTCACATGCATGGACGAACTGATCTCCCGTGTCGTGCAGGGATCGTCCAGGCACCGACGTGTTTACAGCACTGCTCCAGTACTATCGCTCGTCTCTCTCTTCTATTAACTCAGCCGACTTGCGGGGACTGGGGAGTGTGCCTATGGTTGGTTCTCAATTGCAGTCCCACATGTGTGTGCAAACGCAATATGACGCGCGTTCCATTCGGAGAGCGGCGTGCCAGACCGACCGACCGTCTAGGGTGCGACGCGAATGCGACGGGCGTGTTGTATACATGTGTACCGCCATTTTCTTGAGGCTTTGCTCCATGGCGCAATCCATGGATACAAAATTATATTTAAAAGTCCAGGGCGGGGCTTTTCCTGCGCGGTAGGCGGGGCAGTTCCGCCTTCGGTTCGACAAAGAGGCGAGAAGATGAGGGAGTAGGCTGCTGCAAACATAGGGTTGTGTGATTTGACGGCTCGTTACTGCTGGACAGGTGGGGCCCTGTGATTTGACTTACCATTATCATTATTACTGCGGCTCTACGACCGGCGTGAGTCCCCCGATTCCTGACCACCTCCATGGTATACAGGTGCCAAGTACTGTACTCCTTACTCCTTGGCAAATGCAATAAATACTACGAAGAAAGAGATAGAGAGAAGTAAAAAAATACTCTTATAGCCAACCTTATAGCTAACCTTGTTGTATAAGTCACTATAAATGATGACTATGTATGACATGCCAACATCAGATAGCCTAACGCACCTAGACGGAGGAAGTAGTTTCATGCATGTGAAGTAGGCAAAAAAATGCTCATTTATACTCCCTCCGTCCTTAAAAGAGTGTACTTCCAACATTGTTGGAAAGTCAAACTTTTTTTAGACCATATTTATACAATAATAGACCAACATTTATGCCATCAAATTAGTAGCATTAGATTCATGATAAAATATATTTTTGTCATATACCTATTTGGTTTCACAAGCATTGATATATTTTTGCACAAACTCGGTCAAACTTAGAGATAGTTTGACCCTCCAACAAAGTTGGAAGTACACTCTTTCAAGGACGGAGGGAGTAGCCATCTGAAATCTCCAAGGGCGTGACCACGGGAGCGAGGTGACGGTCGTGGCAGGCGCGACCATGATACGGGCTACTGACAGCCCTTGGATCTGAGATCGAACGGTCGCATGCTAAGTTGCTGAAAATTTGCAGAATAACCCTCCAGGATAGGATATTCACCCATAGGTCTAGAATCACGCCATGCAACCGTTCGATCTCAGATCCAAGGGCTCTCAGAAGCCCGTATCATGGTAGCTTGGATAGCTTCGTATCACCTGTAATTTTCCCGACGCTTGACGTGCGAACACGCAGATGCATGAAGCCATTTAATTGGGCGTCTAGTAGACATGACATCTAATTGGGCCCCCATAGTACTGTGCATGAATCCATTTATCCACCGGTCAAGCCACTACTCTGCCGTTCGCACGCCCCACTCAGCATTTTTACAATCGGAAAACCGCTAGCAGTTCACTCCTACTCGTCCCCGGCCGTCCTTTAACATTACGGCAGTTCGCTCCTAGTCGTCCCGTCCTTTCACATTACAGCGGTTCCACTAATCCTAACCCTCCTCCCAAATCCATGGCATCCCAAATCTCCATGATCGGCAGTGAGTAGAAGGTTAGAACCATCACCGGCGATGAGTTCGACGTCATCTACACCCATTCTTCCATCACGGTGAAAGGATGCCTTGCTCGCTTCAGACACATGTTCGAAAAGTCAAATGGTGATGAGTGGGTCGCTGGGCTAGATGTTGAGTACACTACAGTCCTGGGAAAAGAGAAGAATCTAAAGGAGGAAGAGAGGAAGAAGCCTGCCGTGATCCAGGTTTGCGTGCATAACTTGTGCTTGGTCTACCACATATGCCATGCCGAAGTTGAGTGCGAGGATTTAAGAACTTCCTCGTGGGCGGCAAAGTCAAATTCGTTTCTGTAGACTTTACGAACGACATAAAAGTCCTGGATCGGATAGGCCTTGTTGTAGGCCAGCCCTTCGACCTCCAGAGGAATGGGCTGGTGTCCTCCCGTCAGCCTTCAATGCTGACCCTGGTAGCAGCCATGGTTGATCCTTCGTACGGTAAACTGACGAAACCTCTACCCAAGTTTCATCTTGCATGGCAGTGGAATGTACTAGATAGAGACCACATCCAGTACCCTGCAATGGATGCCTACCTTTGTTTCAATATCTACAAGGGTTGGATGAAGAGCGAGAGCCAAGTGTGCGGTTCAAGCAAAGAAGTATCGGCCAAGAGGAAGAGGGACAAGGGCGAAGTCGAGCACGTGGACGAGGAGGCAGAGTAAGGTGGCAGTGTCGTTGCTCATGGTGGTTCTAATGCAGTGTCTACCAGATTAGTTGCTTAGTTTAATTTCAGGGTGCTTAGATTTATTTGAGGGGTGTGTTGTGCTGAGCCCCCAGCAGAACTATGTTATGCTCCTTCTCGTTACTTTAACTCTTCAGTACATACGTACATACTAGTATTTCTTACAATTCATCTTGTAGTTGGTAGTACTACCACTCGTTTCTTCACATTAGATACGTACTATATATGATATGGCCAACATCATATTGGCTATACTATAACCACGCTCTAAGCATGGCACATACGCAAAACACTTAAATGAGATAAGTAATTTAAAAAAACTTAAATGAGAGAAGTTTACCCAAAGCATGAAGAAGTTTAGTTGTCAAAGAATTAAATACGTATGCTAATTTCTTTAATAGACTTTAGCACCCCATCTAAGCACGTACTAGCTTTATTAATAGTACTATATGCATAATTTGGCGACGAGCGCTCTCTATATGTACCACCTTTTTTCTTTAATTTCATCTTGTTAGTTTTGCTCCATGGCGCAATCCATCGATACTAGTACTATTGTAGAAAAGTACATTTAAAAGGCTAGAGGGCGGGGCAGTCTCGCTTGGTCGGTTTCACGAGAGGCGAGGGCCTTTGTGATTTGATGGCTCATTACTGCTGGAAGGTGGGGCCTTGTGATTTGACTGCTCGTATAAATGTTGCCGACGACCTGAGGAGGAGCAAAGAACTGTGCGGTATACTCAAGTTTTCCACTGGAGTAGGACTAGTATGACGGAGGAGCGTGAAACACGGCAGGCCAGTGCGATATGGCGATCTGACGGCGCCGCTCATCGTTAGCATTGTTCTATTCGTGCCTCGCAGAGAACATGACACATGCGGCGAAACATCCGAAGCAAAAGAAGAAACACAGGAGCAAAAGAAGAAGGAAGATTGCCCCCCCCCCCCAAAAAAAAGAAGGAAGACACAGACACAAGTCGGGGGCGCTGCTCTCTACTTAATGAAGAGTTGACCGCAGAGTCCTAACTGCTTCTTCATCGCTCCATGACCTTCATCTCCTCGCTCGTCTCCTCCGCCATCTTCTTCATTCCGTCCATGACGCGGGATTTCTTGATGCGAGCCTTCATCATCTCTTCCACGACCACATTACGTACCTTGATAGCAACCGAGTGCTCGATGCGGAGCTTCGCTAACTCCTCCTTCTGTTCCATGACGAGGGCGTGCAGCATCTTCACTGAGGAACTACTCTTCTCATGCAGCCTCTTCCAGCCAGGATTCTCCTCCTTCAGCAAGTCGAGCTCGTGGCGGAGCTTCGCCTTGTCCTCCTAAAGTTGCAGGATTTCGCCGGTCGCCTTCTTACCCGAGGCAATGCTCTCCTTCAGCTGCATCACCAAGCCAGCGGTCAACTCCTCCCGCTTATTGAGCTCAGCGGGCATGTCGTCGAGGCTCTCCTTCAGCAGCTCCACCAAGCCATCGATGAACTCCTTCTGCTTATTGAGCTGATCGGGCATGTCGTCGAGGGATAACGACTCCAGCACCGCCAGCTCGGCATGTTCGCCTTCGCGGCTAGGGCGCTCCTGGGAGCCCTCGCCTGCCCGTGAGTGATCTTTCGAGGTCTCTGTGAGGCGGCGATCCCTCTCTTTTGTTTCTGCAGCCTTGGTCGTTGCTCCCTTGCTACGAGTAGTTCTCAACCTAGAGCTCTGCACACCGGCCATGGCAAGGACGGACGAACAAGAAAGACTTATGAGGAGGAAGGTAGAGTGATTTTCGGCAAGGTAGTTCCCCTTTTTATAACCTAGTACTAGCACTAGTACTACTAAAACCTGCATAGTGGGAACACGTTCAGGTTTGATACGTACTAGGTGTGAGCAGGTTTGCACTTAATTATAGCATGGTAGTACTACTTTTGAATGTGATGGGAACAAGTTAAAGATTAATTGATGGTTTTGGTTTCAAGGCCCGAAACGGCTCCCGATGAGTTTCCTGGAATACAAATTTCAAGTACTACTGCTCAAATGCGGTCGCACAAGTCAGTGATGTAACTGGTCGTACATGTTAGACCAAGTCGATGCGTGTCACGGGTCCGACCGACCGTCTGTTGGTGCGACCGACTGTAAGTATTACGCGATGGAGACTTCTGGTTGTGGCTTCGGGTGATTGTCATGACCAAGCATTCAAAAACTAGTGATAAATCAATTACCATCTTTTTCCAAACGACCAAGTATTTTCACAAGAATACAATACATATAGATGGAGTGATTGTCACGGTTGCAAACTGCCATGGCGCCACAAGTTCACTGCAGCAGCAACCGAGTAGGTCACTGCATCACTAGCAAGGAAGGAGGGCAGCTCACCTCGCCTACGATGCATGCCCAGCGGCGCCGCCGCAGCTGGTCCCGTGATTTGGCTTCTCCTACCGCCCATTTGAACAGTTGCACCGGCTGCTCAGGCATGCACGTTCTTTCCTCCGTAGTCGACTCCGTGAATATGATGTCTGCCATTAGCCCCAGCTCGAAATCAACACGACACTGCCAGATGCTGACATCCCTCAACATCTCTCCCCTGAGATCGACTTGCGCCTCCGCCTTGTGCTTCGCCAGGCGCAGCTCCTTTGAACTTGTCTCCAATCGATGCGACGCTTCCTCGATCCGATTTGTACTTGCTGCCCACCACCTGAAATGCATCCCTGGCATGTCCTCCGGTGCCACCGATCTGTGATTCCAGAGCAATGGATCCCCTCTGAAACACATGTGGGTTTCGCTCAAAGGCGGCAGTGCTGCGGGCCGCAGCAAGAGGGCAGCCCGTGGGATCCTGGGATCTAAGGGATTATCCATGGCGGGATCCTCCATGGCGGCATCTGGTGGGCGAGGTGGGGAGGCGAGCGTAGGCGCTGGGAGAGCCCTACGAGGCTAAGATAAAGATAGTACTACTCCACTCCATCCATATTTAAATACAAAGGCCACCAACAGTTACCCAGGCAAAAATTGATCATGCTGCCTGCGTCCTGGTTTATTGGCCCCCTTTTTATTTTGTGCCAATTGTTGACCAAAAATTTAACTAAGAAAATGTTAATGCATGTCACCAAAAATTATATCATTGGAATCACATTTGAACATAGTTTTCGATTACATTAATTTTTATGACATGCATAAATATTGTGTTACTTAAAATTATGGTCAAAAATTGGCACAAAATACGAAGGAGGCCAATGGAAGTAGCAACCCATGATTTAACTACTCGCATGCAAGCAGTGGAATAGTAATGTCATTCTCAGCTACTTCCTCCCTCACGTCCACTCAATTTGCATGCACTATATTAATTGACCATAAATGAAGTGAACGACTTTGCACGCGTCAAATTATCACATGGGGTGGATCTTCATACAAAAATGCGTCCCACCGTGTACCCGCGTGTGCGTGCGAGGGAATGAGTGCATGTGTGCACATCTTCGCTTCGTGCACGTACCTCCAGTGTGCGTGAGAGAGGACGAGTATATTCTTCTGGAACCAGCAGCATGTCACTATGATCAATCCACACAAGGAGGTCGCGACAACGCCTCCACATGTGCCACGCGGCTTCATGGATGACCCCGCATCATTTTAATCATAATATATTAACTGAAAAAGGGAGAGACACTGTGTAGCATGCCATTGGAATTCTAATTTACATGTTTTGCACATACTGGAAGTACTAGTAAGGTACACATGCATTGCACGCATGAGATTTGGCAACTAAATTATGAATAAATACCACACTATAGCATGTAAGCTTTGAGTCATATATGCATGATGTAGATGTTCGTTTAATTCTTATAGTTCATCTCATTCAAAATCAATTAGTTTTTATAAAAAAGTTAATCTATTTTATGATTCATGGAATTGTGCGTTGTAAAGCATAAAGTAAAAACAAATAATGGCAATTCAACTAGAAAAAAAGTTTGGGCAATTGTGATACAGAAAATTCTAGAACAAAGGAGAAGTACTTGTGTTTTGAGGTTTGTGCATTATGCTTAAGTTCAACCATGGAGTCTTCTAGATTGTACATGTGGCGGAATCTGGTGGAATGTAGATGATATCCAACGGCCAGTAGTGCTCGGATTTTTCATCTCTGCACCGTCGGATTGGCTTCATCCAACGACCATCTTTCAAATTTATTCGCACACTATATAGGGGTGTGGATATTGATATAGATATAGAGGTATAGATATATACTAGTGGTACGTCATCTAAAACCTTTCTACACGCTCATTTTTTGTACAAATGTGCTCCACCGTGCACCCACGCGTTTGTATGTGGGAACGAATGCGTGTGTGCACCTCTTCTCTTTCGCACATGTAAGATATGGTGAGGGAATACGTGTCAATGCAATTTGTGTGAAGGAGAGGCCTATATACATACATGTATGTGCATGGGGCCGGGGTGATATACGAGAAGGGAGGGGATGGGTCGACCGCGCGAGATATCGATAGAGACATATAGAGGGAAGAGCTCTACGAGCATACAAGCACTGGGATATGGGGGGGCTGGAAGATGGTGCGAGGGGCCAAGTGGAGGGAGACTATGAAGGAGTGCACAAGTGCGAGATTGATATTTAAAGAGAGGGGGCGAGAACGTGCGCGGTTGCGTGCAGTGGCAGAGCCATGAAAAATAAATGAGCTAGGGGGCCAAGCATTGCTAATCCTTTACGGGGAGGGCCAATTCATCAACTTAAACCATTTTACCAGCAATTGATCTACTGATCACATTCATATTAGCCTCAATATATAGTGATGTTAGGAGGGGCCAGGGCCCATGCTGCCCCCTGTCTTCGCCACTGTGCGCGCATCTGAGAGATGAAGCGGAAGGCATGGATGATGAGAGGGAGACGATGGATAGATAATGTGGGTGTATTAGCTATGTAGTCCTATATAGAGAGGTATAGATTGATCGATGTGTACGTGGGAAAGAGGGTGAGACCTAACTAGATATATAGATCGATCGGTTTGTGTGGAAAACTAGAAAAGACCTAGCTATATATACACACATAGAGGAACATCGATCGTTGCACATGCATGTGAGAGATAAAGAATGCCTGAAGTGATGAAGAGGGGGAGGTGTGTGTGTGTGTGTGCATGCATGGAAGACCGACCTGAAGAAAAAGATTGCATGTGTGCGATGGATAATGTCGAGTGGTAGTGTGTGTGCATGCATGCATGAGAGAAAGTTAGTGGTACAATTATAAAGAGAAGATGACTGTGTGGGTGTAAAAGACTAGGTGAGGTCATAATCAATGTAAAGTTGAATTCAAATATTTGAATAAGAGATCATGATGTTTGAAACCCATGCATGCATGAATATAACTGAGATATGTATGGTGTGGTTTGGAAACGAGCATGCTATACTGTATACACATTGAACAAGGTCAGACTGATTTGAATTTGAGATACCGATGGCAGGCATCGTTTGGCCACATTGCATCCATGCATGGACACACTAGTCAAATTGGAGATGATGGGTGGCTTTCGCATCACACTAGAACATGATGGCGCATGTTGCCGCACTCGTCCCTAAACAGTCAATAATGGGTGGTTTGCTAGTAGAACTATGTCAAAACAATAGGCTGGTAAAAAAGAGCCTAGAAAAAGTAAATTTGACGTATAATTATGGGGCTTCATATCTGAGTACATGTTATGTACCTGTTATGCACCACTTTAGGGATTCATATAAGATATGGTGCTTCATATCTGAGTAATTTACTTTTAGGGACTCTTTTTTTATAAATTAAATTATAGTCCAGAAAAACTACCTGTTAATATTTGTATTGAGCTTCATATCTGAGTATATATTAAGAAAATAAAAGCGAAAATATTCTATGAAAGAAAAGTAGGAAAGCTAACCTGTAAAAGGAAACTGAGATGGCATCCAAAAGAATACGAATTGCAATTGCTTGCTAATTACCTTATGTTTAGCTTGTATATGTCATTCCTTTCTCTTACCAAAGGATAGTTTATCCGAGGCCACTTGTTTGCATTAAGTATGAAACAACAACTACATATTCAAGACTTCTGCAGTTATGCACCACTTTGACTATCTATTACCACAATACATGTATACAATATATAAAATAGCAATATGTAATTTTCAAGTAAATTCATATGTGAAGCTCACGGGTACTGAAGTATATATATATGAAGCTGCCTAATCTCCCACATTGATTCTTGGTAACTCAAGTAGCACTAATGGGCAAGTTTTCCAAAAAGGCCCTTAATCAAGCGTATCCTCGAAGCAGCTAATTAACATTTAATTATTTTTGTCTTTCCTGTAGATATGTCATGTGCATAGAAGAAATGAAGTGTGTACAAACAACAACAACAACAACAACGACATGTGTTGCCTTGTATCTGACTTCACACATGAAGGCCACTTCACTGTGCATAAACAATATTCTAAGACAAAAAATTGATTAGTAAACTGAATTTTAAGGAAAAGAATAGTGTTTTTTTGGAATCGGCTAAGCAATCCGATACTATGAAACACCATGTAATCAGAAGAATGAGCTGGGTACTGAGTCAAACCATATGACCAAAAGTAGATATCTATAGTTCACTTTTTTTAACAGCGAAGGTGTTCTAAAATTACCAAATCTTCACAAATGTAACTCACTTAATCATGTAACTACAGTTGTATTATTGCTACATATCCACCATCACCGGGAGTAAATGATTGGGATTTGGTGTTAAAAAATAAGATGATATCATCTACCAACTGACCATGAAGTAGCCTTAAAATATAAGACGATGATTATGTAGGTAATACTGTAATGTAACTAATAAGATCATCTACCAACTGAAATTTTGCTTACCACTAAGATGTATATATTTGAATATTTACTACATTAGATTCCATCCATGGTAAAATACTTCAATCTCCTACAGATAGGGCTGGTGCGTGCCAGGGGATTGACAAACATCATGCAGCCCCAATCACACAAAAAGTGGAGACATGGTTCCAAATAGTGCTTTCAGATTCATTAACCAGGGCAGGAAGAGTAGAGAGGGATTGCATAGGAGATCACTAGCTTCAGTTCTCGGGCACCAATGATGCGGCTCTATTCTGGCTGCGAGTTGGGATCTGCTAGCCTGCTAATCAATTTCTAGGTGTCTTCCGAGATCCATGATGGGAAGATTTAATTGATGCCTTATACCCGTACGGCTATGGGGTAGGGTGAGCATGCGGCCATTGCTTTGGGCGAAGGAGGGAGAGGAGGCGTTGCTGGCATACAACCGCGACTAGTTAGGATGGTTCGGGAGGGGAGGAAAGGAGACGCACACTACCAGCCGCCATTGTGGAAGAGAGAAAGTCGAACTCTGTCGCCATCTGTCGCAGCCTGTAGGTCTTGCAAAGCTCGTCCAATGCAGGCCTGGCCTACTAAATAAATGTCAGACGCTTCGGGGGCGCGGCCCATAACGCATTTGAGCCCGATTCACGCGAAGTCGTCCAGATGGATCAGCGGAGCAGCAACCCTATGAATTGATATGGTCCTTCCATGAGCGTAATCTGACGGTTAATTGTGCCAAAACGCTGAGAGAGGGCGTAGGTAGTTTCATTTTACTGTTTTACAATATCTATACCCCTATATAGTGTGCGAGTAACTTTGAAAGATGGTCGTTGGATGAAGCCAATCCGACGGTGCAGAGATGGCAAATCCGAGCACTACTGGCCGTTGGATATCATCTACATTCCACTAGATTTTGCCACATGTACAATCTAGAAGACTCCATGGTTGAACTTAAGCACAATGCACAAACCTCAAAACACAAAGCACTTCTCTTTTGTTCTAGAATCTTCCGTATCATAATTGCCCAGTTTTTTTTCTAGTTGAATTGCCATTATTTGTTTTTACTTTATGCTTTACAACGCACAATTCTATTATTCTTAAAATAGATTAGCTTTTTTATAAAAACTAATTGATTTTGAATGAGATGAACTATAAGAATTAAACGAACATCTACATCATGCATATATGACTCAAAGCTTACATGCTATAATGTGGTATTTATTCATAATTTGGTTGCCAAATCTCATGTGTGCAATGCACGTGTACCTTAACTAGTCTAAATGGTGTTGGTTGGGGGGGGGGGGGGTGTGTTGTGCATGTTAAACACATTGTACGTAGTATTATACATGGTTTAGATTCCGAACATCTAGCTAGAGCATACATGTACTATGATTTGAATTCAACATAAAATGGATACATATATTTGAATTCGAGATCGTATATACATGTAGTTCATATTTATATGGGAATTTACTACTCCTATATTCATGTCATGTGTTGTGAAGATAATATTTAGATGGTTGTATAACTATCCCGAGTACAATCTAATTCAAACAGGGAAAATGTACTCCAATTTAGTCCATATGCTAGACAACACGAATTATTTTTTTATTGTTGAGGGAAGTGCAAATTGATTTGGTACTGTACACGTTAAGCTTGTTGTCCCAATTTTTTTTAGTTTTTTGTTGTTGTATTTGAATGCATTTCTAGTAATATAGTAAAACGGGACATGGCTCTCTCTAGTGGGGTGCGAATTGTCTTTTTTTGTACACGTTAAGCTTGTTCTCCCGAAATTTCAAGCCGCGCCTTGTTATGCCGAAATTTCAAGCTAGCATCTCTGTCTATCGTGCTGCAAAACTCCCGCCTCTTCAACCCGCGCCTTGTTACCCCCAAATTTTAAGATATCTCTTTGTCTCGTTATGCTTCGAAAACTCCCTCCATCTCAACCCGCGCCTTGCTATCCTAAAATTACAATGCGCGTGAAAGCTCCCACCTCCTGCGAAATCCCGACACGCGAAATTCCCGTGATACCCCTGAACCGAAAGAACCGCCTAGCTGAAATCGGTGGGGGTACTTTCATAACTTACCCCACATTTCGGACAAGCGCGTCCCTAAGCCATGGTTCCCCCCTCCATCCCCTCTGCCCCCCCCCCATTCGTACACCAAGGCCGCGAAAACCCGTGAAGCCCCACACCCTCCTCCGTCCGCCAACTAGCCGGAGCCTCTTCCCGACGATGTCGTCCACAGCAACACCTCGACATCCCTCATCCACCGCACCGGATGAGGATCCGTCATCGATCTCGTCGTCCCGCCGGTTCAGCCACCCCGTCCTCCACCTCCAAGGAGCTGCCCCGACGTTCCCCTCGTCTTTCGCGCCACCTCCATTCCCACACCGCCGTCTTCACCTGCACCACCGGAAGAGCAACATCATCACCGATTCCATGGATGAAGCTGAGGCCTAATCGGCGCCACCAAAGAGGTTCTACACCAATCACTGCATTTTCTTCTTGATTCGATCTCACGGTGCTGCCAGCGCTCGGTCCCGAGCCGACATGGCGCGGCTCCATCTACGGCGGCGTCGCCGGCCACTTCCTCCATGGCGTCGCTCCCTTGGCGGCGACATCCACATCAGTAGGAGTTGCTACTGCTTTGGCTCTCGCTCGCGCTGCTGCTCTGCTCTTGCTCTTGGTCCCCTGCCTGGTCTGCTCTTGCTCTTGCTCACGCTCTTGCTCTTGCTTGCGCTGCTGCTGCATGAGCAGCAGATCCTGCTCTCGCTCGAGCCCCTGCAGCTGCTACCCGAGATGCTACTACATGACCAGCTGCCCTGGCTCTCGCACGCGCTGCTGCTCCGGGCGCTGCTGCTGCTGCTACTGCTTTTTTGCTACTAGTGCGTTTAGTTTCGACAGTAAAATTCAGTTTCGACAGCAAAATGCTTAGTTCGAGAATGTTGCACGGGATTGTGAGCAATCTTAATAGCACTTTCAATATCACAAAGCAATGGAACATGTTTCACATGTATCCCATAATCTTTAAGAGTTTGGGTCATCCAAAGTAATTGAGCACAACATGAACCGGCGGCAATGTATTCCGCTTCGGCGGTGGATAAGGATACCGAGTTTTGTTTCTTGGAGGACCAAGACACAAGAGATCTACCAAGAAATTGACAAGTACCCAAGGTGGACTTTCTATCAACCTTGTCTCCGGCATAGTCCGAATCGGAGTAGCCAACAAGATCAAAAGAAGACCTCTTAGGATACCAAATGCCAAAGTTTGGTGTGTGAATTAAGTATCTCACTATCCTTTTCACATCCTTAAGATGACATTCTTTGGGGGCCGCTTGATATCGTGCACACATGCACACACTAAGCATAATATCGGGACGGGAGGCACATAGATATAATAATGAACCGATCATAGAGCGGTAAACCTTTTGATCAACCGGTTCGCCATCCTTGGTCAAGTCAAGATGCCCACTAGTAGGCATGGGTGTATTCATACCTTTGCATTCTTGCATGTTGAACTTCTTGAACAAGTCCTTGGTGTACTTTGTTTGAGAGACAAAGGTACCCTCCTTAGTTTGCTTGATTTGCAAACCAAGAAAGAACTTGAGCTCACTCATCATAGACATCTCAAACTTCTCCAACATTAGCTTTCCAAACTTTTCACTAAAAAGAGGGTTAGTCGAACCAAATATGATATCATCAACATAAATTTGGCACACAAATAATTCACCATTAACCCTTTTAGTAAAAAGTGTTGAATCAATTTTTCCAAACTCAAAGCCTTTTTCAATAAGGAACTTGGTCAAGCATTTATACCACGCTCTAGGAGCTTGTTTTAGACCATAAAGAGCTTTGTGAAGTTTGTAAACATGATTAGGTTTATTAGGATTGATAAAGTCGGGAGGTTGTTTAACATAAACTTCCTCCTCAATTTCACCATTTAGAAAAGCACTTTTGATGTCCATTTGGTACAAGGTAATATCATGATGATTTGCATAGGCAAGTAAGATGCGTATGGACTCAAGTCTAGCAACGGGGGCATATGTATCACCATAGTCCATAACTTCAACTTGAGTGTAGCCTTGGGCGACGAGTCGGGCCTTGTTGCGTACAACGTGTCCATCTTCATCTTGCTTATTCCAAAACACCCATTTGGTTCCAATGACATTTTGGTTGTTGTCGGGCTTCTCAACCAAGGTCCAAACTTGGTTCCTCTCGAAATTGTGTAGCACTTCGTGCATGGCATTTATCCAATCCGGATCCTCTAGAGCATCTTCAACCTTCATTGGTTCAATACTAGAGATAAATGAGTAATGCTCACAAAAGTTAGCTAAGCATGTTTTAGAGCGTGTAATTCTCTCGGTTTGGATATCGTCATAGATTTGTTCAACGGGATGATCTCTTGAGACTCTTGCTCTAACTCGTGAGAGCTTTTGCTTATGTCGGGGTGGAACATCTTCTTCATCATCTTGTTCTTCCTCTTGGCCTTCTTCGTTGTTGATGTTGTCGTTCTCTTGTCGAGGTGGAGAAGGAGGTTGATGAGGTTCGTCTTGGTGTAATTCCTCGTTTTCTTCATCTTGGAGTGTCCCACTTGTGGATGCCTCCGTGTCAACTCTTGGTTCACCTTGTCGTGAGGTAGAGGCTTCCACTTGGATGGACGAGGTACTCTCCTTCACCTCCGTTGGACGAACCTTGCCAATAGACAAGTCTTGGATTGCTTCCGAAGGGTCTTTGTCTCCTACATCAATTGGCAATTGCTCTACTTGCGAGCCATTAGATTCATCAAACTTCACATCTACCATCTCTTCAACCTTTCGGGTGAAATTGTTGTAGACACGGTAAGTGTGAGAGTTTGAGCCATAACCGAGTAGGAAACCCTCATGAGATTTAGGAGCAAATTTAGAACGACAATGCTTATCAAGAATATTGCACTTTGAGCCGAATACTCGAAAGTATCCAACTTGGGGTTAGTTACCGATGAGAAGCTCGTATGTCGTCTTGCCGAGTAGCTTGTGAAGATATAGACGATTTGTTGCATGACAAGCTATCTCAACCGCTTCCGCCCAAAAGTGTTTTGGCGTCTTGTACTCATCAAGCATCGTTCTCGCCATCTCAATAAGAGTCCGGTTCTTCCTCTCAACAACTCCATTTTGTTGAGGCATGTACATAGCTGAGAACTCATGTGAAATCCCTTCTTCGTCAAGAAAGGTGTCCACATTGGCGTTCTTGAACTCCGTTCCGTTGTCGCTGCGAACCTTCTTGATCTTCACTTCAAATTGATTTTGGGCCTTCCTAGTGAAGTTCTTGAAGATCTTTTGGACCTGCGATTTATCATCAAGAAAGAACACCCACGTAAATCTTGAAAAATCATCGACTATGACTAAACCAAACGAGTTTCCACTGAGACTTTTATAGGCATTTGGACCAAAGAGATCCATATGAAGTAGCTCGAGCGGTCTTCTCGTGGTCATGATGTTCTTCACGGGGTGGCTTCCTCCAACCTATTTTCCAGCTTGGCAAGCACTGCACAATCTATCCTTGTCAAATATAACATCTTTCACTCCAAGGATATGATCACCTTTAATAAGCTTATCAAGATTTCGCATGCCCACATGACCTAACCTTCTATGCCACAACCAACCTTTAGAAGATTTAGCAATTAAGCAAGTTCTAGGTTGAGACTTTTTAGTGAAATCAACAATGTATAGATCACCTCTATGTATGCCGGTAAAGACCATTTTATGGTTATCTCTTCGAAACACTTGGCAATCTATTTCAGTAAATAGGACATTGAAACCGAAATCGGCTAGTCTAGATATAGAGAGTAAATTATACCCAAGAGATTCAACGAGCATGACATTTTGTATGGAGCTATCATGTGAGATGGCCACCTTACCAAGGCCAACCACCTTACCCTTTGAGTTATCACCAAAGGTGACATACTTTCGAGGGCCGTCATTTTCAGCGAGCTCACGAAACATATCCTTGTCTCCGGTCATGTGATCGGTACATCCACTATCAAGGACCCATTCCTTTCCTCCAGCCATGTAGCTGCGAAGATTAGCCAGAAGACCAAAGTGTCTCATAGACTCATCGAGATCAAAGTCACTATCATCATCCTCATCATAGTATCCATGTTCGACATTGTCTTGTGATTGATCATTACCTAGAGAGAGTGATTCATTAGCTTTATGACCATGAAAATGTTCATCTTTATGAATTCTAATGACTTCGGAAATGATATTGCTAATAACTCCAACATCTCCTTTGGCACGCATAAGGTCACGAAGCTCAAACAGACAATCACCAAACTTAGGATCATTAGGACTCATCTTATTTAAAGCAATGAACTTATGAAGAATCTCATCTAAGTTTTTCAAGGAGTAGTTTGGAAATCTTTCCTCAAGAAATCTCCATATGGTATAGGCACAATCAAGAGTGGGCAAGCGACCTATCAAGTTTCTAGGCAATCCTCTAGTGATAAGATTGACAGTTCTAAGATTGCAAATCATGTCAATAGATTCATCGGGGGTAGGATGCAAAGGATCAACAAGGGGCGCACAAGGGCTAGTAATGTACTTGTTCAAGTGATGTTCATTGAAAATCTCAAGCATCTCATTTTTCCATTAATGAAAGAACTCTCTATCAAGTATAGGCACTCTACATCTAAGACTCCCCAACGTAGACTCATCCATCTTCCTCCAATGGTGATTAAACCAAAGCAATGGAGACCAATGCTCTGATACCAATTGAAAGGATCGAGAAGAGGTGTCTAGAGGGGGGTGATTAGACCCTCAACAAATAAAGGTGGCAATTTTTAATTTATTCAAGTTAAGGTGGAGTTTTAGCACAATTTTAAGCATTCACAATACATATCAAGCAAGCATGGCAAGAGTATATGAGCAGCGGAAAGTAAAGCATGCAACTTGCAAGAATGTAAAGGGATGGGATTGGAGTGTGCAAACGCAATTGGAGACACGGAGATTTTTGGCGTGGTTCCGATAGGTGGTGCTATCATACATCCACGTTGGTGGAGACTTCAACCCACGAAGAGTAACGGTTGCGCGAGTCCACGGAGGGCTCCACCCACGAAGGGTCCATGAAGAAGCAACCTTGTCTATCCCAACATGGCCATCGCCCACGAAGGACTTGCCTCACTAGGGTAGATCTTCACGAAGTAGGCGATCTCCTTGCCCGTACAAACTCCTTGGTTCAACTCCACAGTCTTGACGGAGGCTCCCAAGTGACACCTAACCAATCGAGGAGACACCACTCTCCAAAAGGTAATAGATGGTGTGTTGATGATTAACTCCTTGCTCTTGTGCTTCAAATGATAGTCTCCCCAACACTCAACTCTCTCTCATAGATTTGGATTTGGTGGAAAGATGATTTGAGTGGAAAGCAACTTGGGGAAGGCTAGAGATCAAGATTCTTGTGGTTGGATTGGAATATCTTGGTCTCAACACATGAGTAGGTGGTTCTCTCTCAGAAAATGAATGCTGGAAGTGTAGGCATGTTCTGATGGCTTTCCTCACGAATGGAGGAAGGGTGGAGGGGTATATATAGCCTCCACACAAAATCTAACCGTTACACACAATTTACCAAACTCGGTGGGACCGAATAGTGAAACTCGGTCAGACCGATATGGTTCAAAATGTGAACGTTAGAGTTTTCGGTGGGACCGATTTCATTAGGATTAGGGCATAACGTAATCTCGATGAGACCGATCACATGAACTCGGTGAGACCGATTTCTGTAATAGGCAAACAGATAGTTGGTCAGGAAAACTCGGTGGGACCGATCGCTCATTTCGGTGGGACCGAAACATTACGAAGAGGAAACAGAGAGTTTGCATTGCGAACTCGGTGGGACCGATCGCTCTTCTCGGTTAGACCAAAACGTTACGAAGGGAAACAGAGAGTTAGCAATCCCATCTCGGTGAGACCGAGATCCCTATCGGTGAGACCGAACTGATTAGGGTTTTTTGGCAGTGGCTATGTCAAATGAACTCGGTGGCGCCGGATAGATCAAATCGGTGGGGCCGAGTTTGACTTTTGGTTTGGGACATATGTGGATATGAGAAAGTGGTTGAGGGCTTTTGGAGCATATCACTAAGCATTTTGAGCAAGCAAGCCATTAAGCAACACCTCATCCCCTTTTAATAGTATTGGCTTTCCTATGGACTCAATGTGATCTTGGATCACTAAAATGAAAAATGTAGAGTCTTGAGCTTGAGCCAATATGTGTCCTTAGCATCTTGAAGTGGTTCCACATCCTCCTGTCCTGCCACTCCACTGTTGAACTTATCTGAAATATACTAGATAAAAGTATTAGTCCAATAAGAGATATGTTGACATTAATTACCAAAATCACCCGGGGAGCACTTGTGCTTTCACGTAGAATCAATGGGCCTTCTACGGGCCGTATGATCGATTGGCCAATAACGGACCGCATTATGGGCCGCAAACAGGCTAGAGTGGGAATCGTCCGTTCATGGGCCGATCATAACGGGCTGTTAATAGGCCGATGAGTATAATGGGCTTGTTTCTATCGACAAGCATAACGGGTCATTAATGGGCCGTATTTGATGATGCTATGAAAATGGCCCAACAGATTAACAGGCCACAAACGGGCCGACTTTAACCACGGGCTGAATTTGGCCCACAACCGAAACAGGCCAGTAACGGACTATAAGTAATCGAATGCTGCAAATCAGCCCAAGAATAAATGGGCTTTCAGAAGGCCGAAAGATAACACGGGCTGGAAATGGCCCAATGGAATAATGGGCCATTAATGGGTATAAATCAATACACTGTTCATTACGGGCCAGTTTCACCACGGGCCGTTAATGGGCCAAGACTTACAAATGGCCTCATATGGGCTGAAAGACGTCATGGGCCATACATGGACTGGAAGTTACAACGGCCTGGAATCATATTGGACGGCCCAGATGACGTTACTGGGCCTAATTCGGATAGGCCATAATGGGCCGTGAGTTAGCAGGCTATAAATGGGCTATATGCGAACAGGCCGCTAACAAGCTTTAAGTGGGTCGGCCTTTACCTTTTGACCAGGTCAAACGGGCCGGCCTTTTGACCTGAATGGGCCACTGTTGGGCCGAGCCACGTGTCGACGTATCATAGGCACGTCCTGTCCATTCGCTGGATGACAACTGTCCCAACACTGGGCCGACACGTGGATCCGCCGGCGAATGAGAATTTTACACGTGGAAAATCCCCATTGGTCCGGGCTGTTAACGGGTTATCGGATCCAAACCGGAACCTGATAGCTTAACAGCGACCCGTTACGGTGGATGCCACATGTCAGTTACCCTTGACGAAAGCGCTTCCATGACGCGCCATTTATCGTCATGGAAGTGGACACTTCCGTGATGATAATTTTGGTATTGTCATGGAACACTTCTACGACAACACAGGTATGACTATTTTGATTCTGTCATAAAATTGTCATGGATGTACATGCATGACAGAAAACGTGACCTACTGTGACAAACACGTATCATCACGGAAGTGTATTTTTTGTAGTGCTAGCTTGTATTGCTTCTAATTTGTTGCAATGGCACTTATGACGAGACACTTTTTACCTGGTAGAGTGATATTGGTTGCATGTTCATATGGTGCCTAGCTTTCATTTCTTCTAATTTTGTTGAAATGCCTTCTACTTACTGTTTTTCATACATATTCCATCCTCCTATCATAGGTGTGAATATGCAATGTTGTCCTTTTTTGTATATATTCCATCCTCCTAGCATGCGCTTGCCTTACATCAAAGTAGTGTTCGTTTGTATCATATGCATCAACAAGTTATGCAGAGCTAATTTTATTCCTTCTCTTGTGGTTTTGACTTTGGAAGGCAATATAAAAAAAGAGGAAAAAAAGTAAGTTAGGGGATGTTGGTGGTCTCTGGACCGACGCAAACGGAGGCTCTCTAGATTTGCCACTGCTACTGCTACTGCAGTTGAAGTCCCAAGTCTATATGATGAGTTCATCTCCCCTACTCCACCATCGCAGGTGCTTGCTCTAAGTTGACAGTGTGATAATTGGTTTCATGTTGCATATGGTGTCTAGCGTGTATTTCTTCTAATTTGACTAAATTGCACCTGCTGAGTTTATACGTTATACATGTGCATATGACATGCCTTTATGTTTCTAGAATACACTACATCTATCTATCACAACATACTCTTACATCAAAGTACTGTTGTTGTGTATCCTACATCAATCACTTATGATTGGATGCCTTTAACTTGGCAGCGTGATATTTGGTTGCATCTTGCATTAATTTCTAGGTTGTACTGCTTCTAATTTTTTGAAATGCCACTTATGACAAGACACTTTTAACTTGGCAGAGTCGTATTGGTTGCATCTTTCATATGGTGTCTAGCTTGCATTGCTTTTAATTTCTTGAAAATCCTTCTGCTGCGTTTGCACATCGTAGGTGTGAATACATCATGCCATCCTATTTTGTGTACATGTTCCACCCTCCTCATACAGTTATCTTACATCAAAGTATTGCTCGTCTGTATCATGCATCAATGAGTTCTGAAGAGCGAATTTTATTCTTTTTTGTTGTTGGTATGGCTTGACATGGCAAAGTCAAAAATGAGCAAGGAAAAGAATATAGTAGGGGATGGTGTTACTCGTCGGGTGCAACGGAAAAGGAGCTTCCCTCAAGATTCTACTGGTACTTATAGTGCAGTAGAAGGTCCAAGTCCACCGGGTAAATCTACAAACACAGTATCCCCTGCTCCACTAGCTGCAGCACCTCCTTAAACTGTACCGACATATCAACGAGTTACTCATTCGAATGCTCCGCAAGTGGCATGTTCCTAAGCTGCCTTCACACCTAAAACTACTTCTGAAGCACTGCTGACACTACAAGACTTGGCAAAATCAGATGAACCTCATGAGCATCAACACCAAGACGGTACTTGACCGAGTCAAGTTGCAGTTGCATGCTCCTTTATATGTACTCTCACAGCTTGATGTGCACTAACACTTTCCATATTCGTTGTTGAACAAGCACCACAGTGCAAGAGGAAACAGACATCAGTGACAATGCTTGACAGATTAACAAAATCTAAATGAGGAAGAATGGAGATCCATTTTGAGGCAGGTTTAAAAAGGCCATGTGATGCTATAGAGTCAGCCAAGTTAGTATCAGAGGCAGTCGTTGCCGTTAGGTGTCATGCACGTATCCTCCCAACATGGATCCAGTACATGAATGAGAAAGACGATACCTAGTTTAACACCTTCCTTTACCATTTATCTGTAAGTAATGTTATTCGTCGCAATTTGTAATATTGTCTTGCTCTGTCCCATACTTTCTAGCTTCCTCCTAATGAGACTCCCATTCCTTTTTCAACAGATGAGGTTCAAGTTGGATCCGAAAGATGATGCAACTAAACAAGCATGCACTCATGTTTTTCAGTCTGCTCTACGACAGTATCAGTATCACCTTAGGAAAACTCACTTTGAAGGCAAGGCTAACAATGAAATCGCCCAAACATCTCCAGTGGAATATATTATGGATGAAGACTGGACAGCCCTTGTTAAACATTGGTCTGATCCAAAGTATCAAGTAGGGTATTGCTACTTGTGAGCTGTGTTGGAATTTCCCCGAAGAGGAGAGGATGATGTAATATAGTAGAGATAAGTATTTCCCTCAGTTAAGAACCAAGTTTATCAATCCAGTAGGAGAACCACGCAACACCTCGTTAGCAGTACCTGCACACAAAATAACAAATACTTGCACCCAACGCGAACAAGGGGTTGTTAATCCCTCAGCGGTCAATTGCAAGGATTAAATCTTGTGGTAATAGATAGATAAATAAAACATAAAATAAATAAAGAAGAGAAAAATTGCAGCAAGGTGTTTTTGGATTTTAATATGTGATAAAAGTAGACCCGGGGGCCATAGTTTTCACTAGAGGCTTCTCTATTGAAAATAGCATACAGTGGGTAAACAAATTACTGTTGGGCAATTGATAGAAAAGCGAATAATCTTGACGATATCCAAGGCAATGATCATGTATATAGGCATCACGTCCGAGACAAGTAGACCGACTCCTGCCTGCATCTAGTACTATCACTCCACACATCGATCGCTATCCAGCATGCATCTAGAGTATTAAGTTTAGAAAGAATGGAGTAACACCTTAAGCAAGATGACATGATGTAGAAAAAGTAAACTCACGCATGAAGAAACCCCATCTTTTTATCCTTAATGGCAATGATACAAATACGTGTCATGTCCCTTTCTGTCACTGGGATTGAGCACCGCAAGATCGAACGCATCACAAAGCACCTCTCCCATTGGAAGAAAAATCAATCTAGTTGGCCAACCAGATCAATAGATCGGAGATAAATACAAATCTATAATAATCATGCATAAAAGAGGTCAAAGAAGACTCAAATAATATTCATCGATAATCTGATCATAAACTGACAACTCATCGGATCCCAACAAACACACCGCAAAAAGTGATTACATCGAATAGAACTCCAAGAATATTGAGGAGAACATTGTATTGAAGATCAAAGAGAGAGAAGAAGCCATCTAGCTACTAACTATGGACCCTTAGTTCTATGGTAAACTACTCACAAATCATCGGAAGGGCAGCAAGGTTGATGTAGAGCCCCTCCGTGGTTTATTCCCCCTCCTGCAGAGTGCCGGAAAAGGCCCCCAGATGGGATCTCTCGAGAATAGAAGCTTGCGGCGGCTAAAAAATTATTTTGGGTGGCTCTCTGTTTGTTTCCCGATTTTAGAGAATTTATAGAGGTGGAATTAGGTCAAACGGGTGAACATGGGCCCCATGGGCCACCAGGGCGGGCCCACTCCCCTAGGCACACCCTGGTGCCTTGTGGGCCCCTCCTTCATCTTCTGGACCTCTTGCGAAGCTTCCAGGGTCTCTTTTGTCCAGAAAAAATCTCCAAAAAGTTTCGTGGCATTTGGACTTCGTTTGGTACTGATATTCTGGAAAACCAAAAACAGGCAAAAAACAGTAACTAGCACTGGGCACTAAGTTAATAGGTTAGTCCCAAATATATGATATATAGTTGCTTGGAAATGCATATAAAACATCCAAGATTGATACTATAATAGCATGGAACAATCAAAAATTATAGATACATTGGAAACATATCAAGCATCCCCAAGCTTAATTCCTGCTTGTCCTCGAGTAGGTAAATGGTAAAAACAGAATTTTTGATGTGGAATGCTACCTATCATATTCATCATATAATCTTTTCTTTTGTGGCATGAATATTGGGACTTGAATGATTCAAAGCAATAGTCTATGGTTTGACATGAAGATATAAATACTCAAGCATACTAACAAGCAACCATGTTTTTCAAAATATCAATGCTAAAGAAAGTTATCCCTAGCCCATTATGCATTGTCATTGATCCATTCATGAAACACACTCAACATTAAGTACACCCAATGCACAAGTACGACAATAGTGCTCTTAAGTTGGTGCTTTATAAGAGAAGATGGAGACTCAAAATAAAAATAAAATGCATAAAAGTAAAATAGATAGGCCCTTCGTAGAGGGAAGCAGAGATTTGCAGAGGAGCCAGAGCTCAAAGTTTAAAATAGAGATAAAATATTTTTGAGAGGCGTGCTTTTCCTGTCAACGTCATGACCGAAAGTTTCCAATATCTCCCATGCTAGACACATTATAGGCGGTTCCCAAACAAAAAATAAAGTTTACTCCCCCTCCACCATTCTTTCACAATCCATGGCTAGCCGTATCCACGGGTGCCTTCCAAACTTTTAACTTTCCAAGGGGGAGTTTATTATTTTATTTTTTTCATTTTCATTCATTTCGGGATTGGGCATCCCTATTATCTGCCACTCTCTCGTGCAATGACAAGTGAATAAACACTCATCTTGAGAATAGCCCATCTAGCATGAAAGATATTGACCACCCCCTGTCACTTCATGAGCGGTACGGGCATACAAAATGGATAGTTTTTTGAATGATTAGAGTTGGCACCTGCAAATTTACTTGGAACGACATGTAAATACCGCATAAAGGTAGGTATAGTGGACTTATTTGGCACAACTTTGGGTTTAAGGAATTGGCTGTATAAGCAGTATTCCCACTTAGTACAAATGGAGGCTAGCAAATAGATTGAGAAGCAACCAACCAAAAAATGAAAATGATCATAAACATGCATTGACAATAACTAACATTGAATAATGTGCCATAAGAAGGATATAACTTCGTTGCATAACTATTGATTTTAGGTGCATGCATAGGGAATCACAAACCTTAATACCAATGTTATTAATAAATAACAATTACTCACTAGCATAACTCACATATTATCATCTCCATATCGCAAAACTATTGCAAGGAATCAAACTTATCATATCCGGTGATCTACATGAAAGTTTTTATTATATCCTTCTTGAATATCCATCACATTAGGAACAAATTCATATCTTGTGCATATTACCATTACTATTATCAAATCTCAAAATAATACAAGTGAAAAATGAGAGTTCATCTATTTCTTCAAAATACAATCACCGTCGTGCTCTAAAAGATATAAGTGAAGCACTAGAGCAACTGCCTAGCTCAAAAGATATAAGTGAAGCACATAGAGTATTCTAACAAATCACGAAAAATGTGTGTCCCTCTCAAATATGTGTGTCCAGCAAAGATGATTGCAAAAAACTAAGAAGCAAACAAAGACTCATATAATACACGACGCTCCAAGCAAAACTCATATCATGTGATGAATAAAAATATAGCTCCAAGTAATATTACCGATGGTCGGTAGAAGAAAGAGGAGATGCCTTCCGGGGCATCCCCAAGCTTAGATGCTTGGAAGTCCATGAATATTACCTTGGGGTGCCTCGTTCATCCCCAAGCTTACGCTCTTGCCACTCCTTATTCCTACATCCATCGTGATCTCACTCAAAACTTCAAAACTTCAGCACAAAAAACTCAACAAAACTTTCATGAGATCCGTTAGTATAATAAAGCAAATCACTTCTTTAGGTACTGTTGTAGACCCATTCATATTTTATTATTGCATTATACCTACTGTATTCTAACTTCACCATGGCTTATACCCCCCCCCCCCCCGCTTATACCCCCACCCCCCCCCCCCGATACAATCCTAGATTCATACACAAAGCGAACAACACAACGAAAACAGAATCTGTCAAAAACAGAATAGTCTATAGTAATTGGAACAATGACCATACTTATGTAACTCCAAAAATTCTGAAAAATTAGGACAACATGGAAAATTTCTATATCAACCACGTGTAAAAATTCACAATTTTATCACACTCCAGCAAATTTTAACAATTCTGCTACTCGATGCAAAAGTTTCTGTTTTTGCACAGAATCAAAGCAACTATCATCCAAATCATCCCAAAGGCTTTACTTGGCACAAACACTAATTAAAACATAAAAACAACCATAACAGTAGCATAATTGTGTGTATAAAAAAACAGAAAAGTAACTATTGGGTTGTCTCCCAACAAGCTCCTTCTTTATAGCCATTAAGATAGGCTTAAGATACTAATGATGAACACATAAAAGACAAGAATTGAAGCACAAAAAGAGCATCATAAAACATGTGACAAACACATTTAAGTCTAACATACTTCCTATCCATACACATTTTATAGGAAAACAAATTATCAAGACAAGAAATATCAAGCATATGCAAAGGAGAGGAATAAAACATTGACAATCTCAACATAACGAGAGGTAATTAAGTAACATGAAAATTTCTACAACCATATTTTCCTCTCTCATAATAATTACATGTAAGATCATAATCAAATTCAACAATATAGCTATCATATTAAATTTTCTCTTCATGATCCACATGCATAAATGTTTTATAATCTTCCAAGATAGTGGCATTAACGTCAACAAAAGTCATGACCTCGCCAAACCCACTTTTATCAAAAATTTCATAAGATTGAACACTCTCCAAATATGTGGGATTATTTTTACCTAAAGTTAACACTCTTCCAAACCCACTTTCAATATTATTGCAAACATATTCATCATGAGGCTTAAATAAAATTTCAAGATCATAAGAAGCATTATCACCCCAATCATGATCATTGCAATAAGTAGTGGATATAACAAAATTATGATCCCCAAGCTCATAGTTTCGCATATTATTAGCACAATTGACATTAATAGAATTTATAATAACATCATTGCAATCATGCTTTTCATTGAAGGAGCTATCATGAATCACTTTATAAATTTTTTTGTTTAACACTTCATCGCAATTTTCAGATTCATGAAAATGTTTTAGAAGTGGGGGAGATCAAAATGAGAGGCAAATGGCAAATAATGTAAATGCAAGGAGATGAAAGTTTATGCGATGGTACTTGTTAGATGTTGATGATGTCTCCCCGGCAAAGGCGCCAGAAATTCTTCCTACTACTTGTGAGCTGTGTTGGGATTTCCCCGAAGAGGAGAGGATGATGCAGTACAGTAGAGATACGTATTTCCCTCAGTTAAGAACCAAGGTTATCAATCCAGTAGGAGAACCACGCAACACCTTGTTAGCGGTACCTGCACACAAAATAACAAATACTTGCACCCAACGCGAACAAGGGGTTGCCAATCCCTCGGTGGTTAATTGCAAGGATTAAATCTTGTGGTAGTAGATAGATAAATAAAACAAAAAATCAATAAAGTAAAGAAAAATTACAGCAAGGTATTTTTGGATTTTAATATATGATAAAAGTAGACCCGGGGGCCATAGTTTTCACCAGAGGCTTCTCTCTTGAAAATAGCATACGATAGGTAAACAAATTACTGTTGGGCAATTGATAGAAAAGCGAATAATCATGATGATATCCAAGGCAATGATCATGTATATAGGCATCACGTCAGAGACAAGTAGATCGACTCCTGCCTGCATCTACTACTATTACTCCACACACCAACCGCTATCCAGCATGCATCTAGAGTATTAAGTTCACAAAGAACGGAGTAACACCTTAGGCAAGATGACATGATGTAGACAAAGTAAACTCACGTGTGAATAAACCCCATCTTTTATCCTTAGTTGCAACGATACAAATACGTGTCATGTCCGTTTCTGTCACTGGGATTGAGCACCACAAGATCGAACCCATCACAAACCACCTCTCCCATTGCAAGAAAAATCAATCTAGTTGGCCAAACCAAATCAATAGATCAGAGAAGAATACAAAGCTATAATAATCATGCATACAAGAGTTCAGAGAAGACTCAAATAATATTCATGGATAATCTGATCATAAACCCACAATTCATCGGATCCCAACAAACACACTGCAAAAAGTGATTACATCGAATAGAACTCCAAGAACATTGAGGAGAACATTGTATTGAAGATCACAGAGAGAGAAGAAGCCATCTAGCTACGAACTATGGACCCGTAGGTCTATGGTAAACTACTCACACATCATCGGAAGGGTATCAAGGTTGATGTAGAGCCCCACCATGGTTGATTCCCCCTTCGACAGGGTGCCAGAAAAGGCCCCCAGATGGGATCTCTCGAGAACATAAGCTTGTGGCAACAGAAAAAGTATTTTGGGTGGCTCTCTATTGGTTTCCCGATTTTAGAGAATTTATAGAGGCAGAATTAGGTCAAACGGGTGAACATGGGCCCCACGAGCCACCAGGGCACGCCCTGGTTCCTCATGGGCCCCTTCTTCATCTTCTGGCCCTCTCTCGAAGATTCCAGGGTCTCTTTTGTCCCAAAAAAAATCTCCAAAAAGTTTTGTGGCATTTGGACTTCATTTGATACTAATATTCTGGAAACCAAAAATAGGCAAAAAACAACAACTGGCACTGGGCACTAAGTTAATAGGTTAGTCCCAAAAAATGATATATAATTGCTTGTAAATGCATATAAAACATCCAAGATTGATACTATAATAGCATGGAATGATCAAAAATTATAGATACATTGGAGACGTATCAGGTATATGTATGTCATTAGATCACATACTGAACTCGTATTTATGTATGTGCCTTACAAGTCTATCTTCTTCTAGGCTAATTGTTTGAAGAACAAGACTAATCGTTCTAAAGTGAAATTCGAACTGACAACAGGACCTCGTAGCTATATTGCACACTGCGAGGCTCTTGTAAATAGCTGTTATTTCATTCTTTTTGTTGTGCCATAGTATCGTATCTATATTAACTTGTTCCAAATACAGAGGAAAGCTCGTGCGGACCAAAAAGAACCTGAAACAAATGCAGTGCAAATATTCAAGGATTGTCACACCACCAAGATGAAGGGCATGAGCACGCCAGCTCAAGCCGCTGTTGTAACTCCTTACTCCTTTAAACTGCTTGTTACTGTTACGTGTTCATTTAACTGCTTGGTTTGCAGCCAATGTCAGTTACTCTGTTCACTTTTATACATAGATGTCTTAACTTATCATTTCACACTAGTTGTGATTTTCACATGCCCACACAATGATACAATAGCCTGCTTGTTTGATATCTATTTTCCCATGATATGAATGATGTCATACTATGTTCATCCTACTTTAAACCATGCCTCTTTATCCTTAGATGTCAATAAATGTGAGGAAATATACAATACAATAGGCATGCTACATGGACATATGTTTCGAAAGTGATTTTATTATGTAGTTAGCACTACAATACATGCTAATGTATTACAGTAGTTCACCAAAATAAGTTATGTATAAATGTGAAAGCTATTTTGTTTGTTTTTGTCTCATTAGTAACTTATCGGGTACACTAATCTACAAATTCAAACTTTCAGCAAGCTATGGAACAAATGATTGAACAACCACAACCACCTGAAGGTGGAGAGGCTACCACAGGCACAATGTCACCTCTTGTTGCAGTGCGTCAGTATCTCTCCACTAACAGTGCAAAAAACACCTTCCTGCATAATTCTGGGTTGGTTGTCAAATTAACCTTGTCCAAATCGCCTAATGAACAAAATCTTCCGGCTAGACAGAGTGATATATCTGTGCTCCAGACACAAGTCCAATACCTAATGGAGGTCGTTTATGGAACAAGAATAATGGTTGACAAATGTCGTCAAGATATGATGGTTTTGAAACCAGACTATCAGACATTTGCTTCATTGTTCAAGAGCAATGGTGGAAAAAAAGGGGAGGTCATGCTGCTCCATTAGATTCTACAGCCTGAAACATTAGCACTCAGGTCAAATGATCTGTGCTTCTATACATCTAATGGTGCATTTATCTGCAAGGACTGTAAACTTTTATGCCAACAGGCCTTTTGTTGTATGGTTGTAATTTATTGGGATTTTTACATCTGTGCCCCTGGTTCCTTAGCACTACTCATTCATCTCCATGCTCTTAACTTTTGCTCACTTTTCCCACTCCCTTGTCCAAAACCCTTAGAAATGGTCACAACGGAGGATGCCGCCGGGTCAAACCATTGATCGTTAACTCTGACGAGAGGGGCCGCACTGGACTCTGTCGCCCGTTGGACCTGACGAGTGGGGCCGCGTCGGACGGTGGTGCTGTTCGACCATTGGGTCGTGGTTTCTTTAGACTGTTGGGTCGTTGCATGAAAGGCCTGCACGCGCCGCCACGACAGAAGCCTGCTATGCATCCACAACATATCCAGCTAGCCTGCTATGCATGCACCCAGCTAGCCTGCCTGCATGCGTCGATGCACGCCGCCATGATGCGCTAACTGAGCCTCTTTCCTGCACGCGAGCCGCCATGGACGCAGCAACGGTCGCTGCCACTGGTTCGTCTCTTCTCGCACACGTGTCTCCTCGATTTAGAGCATCGTTTCAGCCTTTTTGATCCACTCGCATCGATTCAGCGTGGCAATTAAAACCAGTTGGCAATTAAAGTGGCATATCGATCGACGCGGCTCGTTGGAACGTAGCAATTCCAGAGTGCGGCCGGCGTCACTCCCCTTATTTAAACCACCCACCCCTCCGCCTATTCTCCACACATCCATTTGCGCCGCCCCTTCTCTTCTTCACCCAAATCCAGAGCACTCTTGAAGCGAGGCGAGGATGCAGTACAACAGCCCCACCTTCCAGCTGCCACCGACCGTGCTGGAGAGGCGGTACCCGCCGGCGTCGTCGTGGAGATGATGCTCCGCGTGTGGGCGTTCTCACGCTAGAGGGGTGCAAAGGAGTTTGCCGAGTGGTTCCTCGGTGCGGGCTTCGCCCACCTCCCGGCGGGCTCGCCGGTGATGTTCCGACTGGAGGAAGTGCGTCCAAACTCCAGCACTCCACCGATAGGGCTCATCGCCAACTTCACCAATAGATTTGATGTGTCCTACCTCCTCGGCAAGGTGTTTTGGTGTGGGTCCGAGTTCATCGCATTCACCACCTACAACATCTTCACGGAATTTAATAGCATCTTCCCCACCCGCAACGGTATGCACAGCCTCCCCTACTACCTCGATGAGGATGACATGGAGGAGGAGCAGCGAAGAGGAGGCGTAGTGAAGATGGTGGTGAAGGCCCGATCTCGTGAAGCTTGTCTTGCCCTAGGGTGTTAGGGCTTTTTATATATTTCTATCTTAATTATGTCATTGGTTGTACCGTGAATTTTTTATCTCTGTCATGCTATATCATGTTGGGAACCCTATCATGTTTTATGTAAGAACTATGTTATGCTTGCTACTTTTATTTGATATGTCGTTGGTTATCTGTGTTTTGCTTGCTACTTTTATATGTCGTTGGTTGTACCCTTATTTGACGTGAGATATCGCTAGATGGATATGGTGCCATAGCCGAGCCCTAGACGGCTACATGTAAACTCTCTTCCAACATACCCCTTTTTGTTACATCTCCTTCTGCTAAATCAATGAAAGGTTATCCCTCAATGAAAACCAGCAAGCGCTAGATATTTCAAAAAAACTTTTTGTAAAAAGATGAAAAGATGTCACTCCCTCCAAGTTTTGGGTTAGCCTTGTAAAAATGGTTGGAGGGTAGCCCATTCGGCTTGTTATATTCATGTTATGTAATATTTGTATTTTGGCCCTAATATTTTAGGGTCAAGTTTTGGCACGCGCGGCTAATGGACTAGTTGATGTGTCAAAAAGGAAACTAAATCTAGAAAAATGAGCCACGTTGATGTTGAAAAGAAGAAGGGAAAAAGCTAAAAATTTTGAATTGTTGGTGGCCCTATTCCCTATATTGTATGAACAAAAAAAAGCTAATTTTTGAATAGTTTGTGGCCATTTGGCATGATGAAAATAATTCTGGCCCTTATATTTTTGGTTTTATTGGTTCCAAGTTTTGGCACGGGCGGCTAATGGACTAGTTGAGGTGTCAAAAAGGAAACTAAAGATAGAAAAATGAGCCATGTTGATGTTGAAAAGAAGAAGAAAAGGAAGCTAAATTTTTTGAATTGTTGGTGGCCATATATATTGTAGGATACCTATATTGTATGAACAAAAAGAAGCTAATTTTTGAATAGTTTGTGGCCATTTAGCATGATGAAAATAATTTTTGAAGGGTAGCCCATTTCTTACTTGTTGGTGGCCATATTGCATGAAACAAAATGCTAATTGTTGACTTGTTGGTGGAAATATCAATTGTTGTGTAATTTCAAACGATGTAACCTATTTTTGTAATGTAACCAACGTGCACTCAATCTCTGTAGGTGCAATCAAAACAATCAAGCAAAAAAACAGGGGAAAAATAGAGCCAGCACATGCACTATTTTCTAGACCTCTTTTATCTTTGTGGGACTTCGACACTCAACGCAATGCGACGGCCCAACCAGAGCTTGGTTTTATTTTGGGCCAAAGAACTACGTTTTCTTTCTCTTGCGCTCGGTGTTGTCTGACGAAACTGAAAGTGTCAAAAACTAACACCTACAGAGATTCAGAGATGGAGATAGAGACATAGTTTAAGCAACACAGAGAGCACATGATCCACAAATTAAGCAACACAGAGAGCACATGATCCACAAACCTTTAAGCAAATCCTAGAGCACATGACACGACACAAATAACATCTCTAACGAGTGATGACCAACAAGTAAGAAAATCCTAGAGCAACTATACAAAAATAAAATCCTAAAGCTATCAGATTCACCTGCTTGTTCAATTGAATCATCTTCCTCAAGTTCCTGTTCATCTTCTTTAATTCCCCCTTCAGATCCGCATCCCCAACTGTCAGAGCAACACTTTCAGAGACCAAATTCTGAGTGGCTGACGACAGATTGAGCTCCCAGGTTGCGGCCCCATTGAATTGAAGCAAGCCCTCCTCGTGAAGCCTCCGAACGTAGTCATCCAGCCATTCAAAATGTGTGCATTTCTTCACGATCTGAAACGAAATCATGAACCCTAAATCCCAGATCCAAGGAAAAAGAATTAGAAGCAAAGAGAAAAAGAAAGGGTCAGAGAAAAATCATGAGATCTAACCTGCCCCTCTGGCTTGCTCTCACATTTCATGAACTCGCGCCCAAAGTTGCCATTCTTGTCCTCCCTCGAAGTCAACCTTTTCAGTGGCGCGGTGCGTGGACAGTCATGACATCACTCCATGGGCAGTGGACCATACTGGGGCCACGAGGGGCGGGAGCCTGAAGTGGAGCTCGACATATCTAGTCGACGGAGAAGAAGAAGCAGATGAGTGTCTCCTCTGGTCACCGCAGAAGAAGAAGCAGAAGAAAGGGGAGGCAATGGTAGGCAAGCACAACCAACCTCTCGTGGATCACCTCTCACGGATCATCCAAGGATCCAAAGATGTGGAGCCGTCCATGTGATCCAACGGCGTGGAGCCTGCACACAGCCTGGCCTCGGAATTCCTTCTAGAAGACCATATCTGAGGGCTGTCGCTTGGCGCTAGGGTATGATCGGACGGCTGATGTTCGGAGCTAGGGTTAGGCGAAACCCCGTGGGGTTTTGAGTTGGTCAACGGGGTTATCTAGGGTTTGACCAATATTCAACTGAGCATAACTAATTTTAAAAAATCCAAAAAATATGAAACCTTCGTCGTTCGTCGTTTTATAAGACACACTAACGAGGAAAAATACTAAACTTGGTCTACGGTCATTTAAAAAAAACCTAGCTGGCACGATCGTGGTCAAATGAGCACCATTAATTAAAAAAAATCGAAAAATATAAAATCTGCGCACAATGTTGTCTTATGTGACATGTTACCAACAAAAAATCATAAACTTGTTCTATGGAAATTTTCATGAAAATACCTTCACACATATGAGCTATCACATACAACGTTGCAGAGAGTTCAAGGAGAGGAGGTAGGCTTTAGGTTTTTGAAAAATTAAAAAAATCAAAAAAAAATCACCAAAGCTTCATTTCGAAGTGAACAAGAAGGATCTGAACTTAGTTTTCCATTTTCATATTTTAAACGTGTTTTTAATGGTTTTCTATTAAAGCACACTTTCTTCAAAAAAATGTAAAAATATGAAGATTAATTCAATAAATAGTGAGACTTCGAATCTACACTATGTAGATTGAATAGGTGTTAATAAAAAATATTTGTCTCATTTAGAGTAGGTCCAAAAAAACATGATTACAAATGGGGTTATTTACCCTAGCTTCGGAGCACATTTGGAGCACATTTCCCATGCATGACTATAAGTTTTACCACGCAAAATAGATCGGATTGATCACCTAACGTTTATAATAGTTCAGCAAACATTGCAACATCACACCACAAGGCAGTGGAGTTCAAGTGTTGGTTCAAATTCAATTTTTTTCCTAAAATTCAAATTCTACCTCAAATTTCACATCAAAGTACGAATAGCATTATTAAACCTTACAAGTTTTCGCAGTTGTTCAAATTGACGAGCGAAACCTTAGTACAAATCCATAAATTTCAAAGTTTACAACTTGCATTCAACGTTCAAAGTTCATATCTTTGCCTTGCTCCTTGTGTTCCGAGACGGCTTCACAGCCTTGCTCCTGGTTTCCCTAGGTGGGATATCCACCTTTTTCTTCTTCCTTTTGATCTTCACTTCGGGTGGTGGTTGTCGAGGTGCAGACGGAGAACTTCCACTGGCCAGTTGATGGGGTATGGTTCAAAACCTTCATAAGCCATGGCTTCATATTCTTCAAATTCTTTCTCTCTTGGCCTTTTCTCTCCTTTTCCTCTAATTTTCCTAGAGCTAGGTCAAACAGAAAAAAGATTATAAGCCATCAATAAAAAGAGAAGAAATGCACAAAAAAGGGAAGGTTGTTGCACACATACCAAGATGCTGGTAGTGCTCATTTAGTTGCTTCATTCTCCTCTGAATTAGCTGCAATCTGCTTTGCTACTTCATTCTCCTCTGTATTAGCTTCAATCTGCTCTAATGTTGCATTCTCCTCTGCATTTGTTGCTTCCCATTGTTCCTCTTCTCCAAATAAAGCATCCATTGGATTGGTACATAGCCTAGCAATGTGCCCTAGGGTTCCACACTTTTTGCACTTACGCTGTCTTTTTACACGACCCTCTTCACCTCTTCTGATCCTGTTCTTCCTTGGTCTTCCTGGTGGTCTAGTCAGTACAGGAGAATGTAGTTTGAACCCTGGATCTACTATGTTCCATTGGTCTTTTCCCAAGAGTGTAAGCACATTGGAAGCATAATCAGCCCTGAATTTGGCAACAGAAAAATATTCAGAGATGTATTGATCAACTTCACCATCTTCACCACCTATAACAGTCATCAGATGTAGGGCATGTATGCATGGCTTCCCACGGAGTTGCCATTGCCTACAACTGCATTCCCTAGTTGCTAGGTTAACTGGATATCTCCATTCCCTGTTTTTACTGTCAGTATATGTTACCTCAGCCTCGTGTGTCGCCGCTCGAATGCATTTCATGTTCAGTCCTCTTACCTTGGCATGCAATGCCTTAATAAGAGATGGGAGCATAAGATGGCCAACATATTCTATTTCTGTAATTGTTTTGCGAAGAGCCATCTTTATCATGATCATCTGCCAAATCTTATCAAATATTTGCCATATCAGAAGCCCTTTCAATGACTTGATCCTTGCATTGAAACACTCTGCCAGGTTACTGGTCACATAGTCTACTTTGCAGATTTCATTGAATTTGCTTCTTGACCACAACTTTCCATGATGTGCATCTAGGTACTCCTTCACTAGAGGATTGTGAGAATACAACACTCTCAAATGATGCTCATGCTTCCTCTCACTGCATGTGTATGATGCTGGCCATAAGTTCTCATCATAAACTTTACCTTTGAATTTGTTTCTGAAATTCTGCGCTAGGTGTCGCATACATTCCCTATGCTCCACTCCAGGGAATACAATTTCCACTGCACTCTCCAAACCCTTACAAGCATCTGTGTGTATAGCTAAACCTGGGGGTGTACGTATAAGGTTGCGCAACTACTGCAGAAACCAGACCCAACTTTCCTCAGACTCTACCTCCACCACACCAAATGCAACTGGGAATAGCCAGTTGTGTCCATCAACTACAGAAGCTGCCACTAGTTGTCCTCTCCACCTTCCATTCAAAGCAGTTGCATCTACTACCAAATAGGGCCTGCAACCATCAAGAAACCCCTGCCAACAAGCCTTGAAACAAACAAAAGACCTCCTGAAGCACTCCTTCTGAAATGACTTCCCTTTTAATTTGTATGTAAGTGTATGCTTGTCAATCTCTACAACACTCCCTGGACTAGCAACTTCCACTTCAGATTTAAATGTGTAGAGCAACTGAAAGCTCTCATTCCAAGGACCATTAATCCTATCAAGAGCCATTCCCTTAGCATAGAAAATCCTCATGTAAGGTATATCAATCTTGTACTTCTCAAATAGCTTCCTATGGAGTGCTATTGGACCAAGTGTTGGTGTTTCTCTCAACCAATCCAAAATTGCATCTACCACCCACCTAATCTTTGCTAGCTTTGTTTTAGCCTTCCCTCCTCCCCCTCCAGGTGGACAGGTGTGCTGGTGTGGGTTCTTTTTTATCTGAAACAAAATGGGACCCAAACAAAATATAGTTAAGAAAACATTACACAATGATCTGAAAATAAAATGAATCAGTATAATATGAAATACACAAACCTGAATGAACTTGCTCCTCAACATATGTGATGCATGCAACCTCCATCTACACCTATCATATGGGCAATGAACAGTGAACCTTGTTGGCTCACTCCTATCAATCACATATGTATTTTTAGTGAGAATGCAATATGTAGTCACTGCATTACGACAGTCCACCATCGACTGGAATATGGTGCCGATAGCTAGCTGAGGATCTTCCCTCTTCCACTCAATTGTTGGCATGTCCTCGCCATCATATTCATCTAAAAATAAGCTGTCGATGTTCTCCTGCCTCTGTTCATCGTCAGTGTCATCAAATCTAGCACGGCTGATAGGTTCCTCCTGATATTTATCTTCCATTGCTTGTTTACTGACAATATCTACAAGATCAGGGAACATATTCTCATCCTCATCATCATTTCGAGGCACCTCTTCGTCTGGCTCTGCATCTTGCTCTACATCGGCTACAGCAGCGATAGGAGAAGCGGCACAAGAAGCGGCAGCAGACATATTGTGACTTTTAGAACCACTAGCTCTACTTGGTTTCGACCTACAAGGAGTGCCGGGGCACTCGCTATTAGCAGAGACAGAAGATTTCTGAACAACCTTCCCCTTATCACGTTCATTGCGTGGATGAAGCACCTCGATAAGGATTTTACTAAAGCGGCTTTCAGCATTCAAAGTAAAGAGCAATCCAAGATGCTCATCGCAAGTTAGTGGGAGAAATTTTTGCTCGGTACTGCTGAAAAATTTCAGTCAACAGCATCGGTAGGGCACCACCCATATGAAGAATTTCAGAGCGCCGCAAGCAAATCTTTGAACGACATACTTGTTTCTACCACCTTTGGATAGAAAAATCCAGTAATCATATGCGGTTTTCTACCGCGCAGCACACTAACTTCCATCCTAACCGCCAGCCGGAAAGCAAGCGCAGGATCAATCCTATTTGATTCAAATAAGGAAAGGTTGCAGTTAGGCCGGGAATAATTCAGCAAAATTTGATCGATTCACGTGACTAGCTGTCAAATAGGGCTGAATTTATGAATCAACAATTCAGTTAGAGGGGAAACGACGCTTACCCAGGTGTAATCCATGAATTATCCGCCGCCGATTCGACCCAATCCTGTACATGGTCTATGGGCTTGAGAGCCTGCTCCCCCGACATCGCTGCTTAATCCTGAGGGGCGTGTGGGGGTAGATCTGGCAGAGGGTACAATGGTGGCGGAGGCGAAATGGGGTTAGAGGTTGGAGGGCACGACGGCGGCGGAGGATGCACGACGGTGGCGAAGGGGAAAGAGCGACGTGGTGCTGTAGTGGCTCGAGCTCGAGGTTCAGACAAGCCCATCTGACGTGTCTCAATGCGGCCCCACACATCACAACGGTGAAAGGAGGATCCGTTCTGATGCGGCCCCACTCATCAGGTCCAACGGGCGACAGAGTCCAGCGTGGCCCCACTCGTCAGAGTTAACGGTCAATGGTTTGACCCGACGGCATCCTTCGTTGTGACCATTTCTGAGGGTTTCGGACAAGGGAGTGGGGAAAAGTGAGCAAAAGTTAAGAGCGTGGGGATGAATGAGTAGAGCTAAGGAACCAAGGGCACAGATATAAAAATCCCTAATTTATTTTGTTGTGATACATCATTTATCGTGCTACCAAAGGCCATAGAAATTATGAAGCTATTTTTGTATAGTATAGGTTTATCTTAGTAATGTATTCGGCATCATCGATCTCCTTTAGGCCGTAAGCATCATAGGAGCCCAACGAGCCAACATTCCTCCGGCCCACAATTCCAATTGGGTTAACAATGATTATGGGCCATAATCAGCATGTAGCCCACAGAAAATATCTAGGCCTAAATCAGCGTAAGCTTTCTTATTTTTGATAGGCCCATGGCCATAGTGGGCCATTAACAGGCCTAAACATAATTGGGCCCTTAGTAACAACAAGCCGTTAGCATCTGTAAATATCTCGCGGGTCTAATATGTCCAATAAATAACAAGGGCCTTTAATAGGCTGAAAGTCAGATTGGGCCTTAAATAGGCCAGAATATACCCAGGGCTTTTATGAGACCGAAAGATGATTGGGCCTGAAATGTGCCAAATAACCCACTGGTCATTAGCAGGTCGAAATGTATCTCAGCTCATGGAGGCCTATTTACAATGCGGATCATTAACAGGCCGAAAGTTAAACAGGTCGTAATTGCGTCGACCTACTACATGGGCCTTTACCAGGCCGGAAGTGTGGGCGGGCTTGATTTGTATTAGCGAGTATATGGGCCGTTAATAGGCCTGATGTGACGTTGGGCCACATATGGCCCATGGATTTTGTCCAACGTTAACAGGCCGAAAAATACAACATGCTGGAAGTGGCCCAAATCAACAGTGGGCCGCTAACAGGCCAAATGTTAGACCTGGCCGAATATGGCCCAATTCCTTCACGGTCTTATATGGGCCAAAAGTTTCATTGGGCAATAAATGGGCCCAAATGTAGCAGGACCTTTAACAGGCCAGAAACACACCGGGCCGTAATTTGGTCGAAATACTTAGCAGACTATTAACGGGCCAGAAGTGACCATGGGTCGCAATGATGAGAAATCTAGAACGGACCATTGTCAGGCCGATTTGACACTATTCCTACAGGCCTTAACTGTGAATGGGCCATTAATGGGCCAGCCCGCTAATTTTGACTAGGCCGACCTTTTTAACCTAAATGGGCCGCTGTTGGGCCTTGCCATGTGTCGACGTATCGTAGGCGCCTCCTGTCCATTGGGCGGTTGACATCTTGCCCAATGCAGAGCTGGCACGTGATTCCTACGGCCAATGAGAATTTTACACGTGGAAAATCGCCATTGGTCGTGGCTGTTAACGGGTTATCGGATCCAAAACCGGACCTGATAGCTTAACGGCGAGCCGTTACGGTGGATGCCACGTGTCGGTTACCCTTGACAAAAGCACTTCCATGACGCGCCATTTATCGTCATGGAAGTGGACACTTCTGTGTTGATAATTTGAGTATTGTCATGGAACACTTCTACGACAACACAGGTATGACTATCTTGATTCTGTCATAGAATCGTCATGGATGTACATGCATGACAGAAAACGTGACCTACTGTGACAAACACGTATCTCTAGGTTAGGCCACAAGGGGTTTAGCCTGTAGAGGGGATCCAATCATAATCACATCCACCTAGCTCTAGGTTAGGCCACAACTTACGATCTGGGGGTAGATCAAGCTTGTACTCCATACACATTCATCAATACAATCAAAGCAGGACATAGGGTATTACCTCTTCCAGAGGGCCCAAACCTAGGTAAACACCGTGTCCCTTGTCTCCTGTTACCATCGATCCGAGATCCACAGCTTGGGACCCCCTACCCCGAGGTCTGCTGGTTTTACCACCGACACCACGCATTTCTGATTACTGGCCTGTTTGCCGCGTATGACACACATCTTGTTAAGACGAACTATTTCTATTGTTTTGGCTCATCGCAAACAGTTCATCCGAGTAAACTATATGCCGTCTATCGCACACACCTTGATCTGGCGGATCGTTCCTGCTATGTTCGCTAATTGCAAACGGTTCGTTCGAGTGAATTGTATGTTGTATATCACACACACCTTGATCTGGCTAACCGTTTATGTTGTTCTGGCTCATTGCAAACAGTTGGTATGGATCAACTGTATGCCACGTATCGCACACGCAACTCTAATATGAATCGTGCTTGATGTCTCCGTCATCGCACACAATTCGTCTTATTGGTGACAATTTTATTACAACACCGTTTGCGATTCATGCATCGCACACAGTTTGGTCGAAGGGTCTCTGATTCATGTGTCACGTTATCAGCATCCTGCAATAGTAGTTCTTCCGCAATCTCAGTCGAAGCCCTGTTCCGGCACCCTACCGGAGGGGGGAAGTCATCACCAGAGGCCATCTTCATCATCCCGCTGCCTCCATGATGAGGAGGGAGTAGTTCATCCTCGGGTCTGAGGGTATGTACCAGTAGCTATGTGTTTGATCTCTCTCTCCCTCTCGCTTGCTCTCTCTCTCTCCCTCTCTCTCTCTCTCGTGATCTTGATAGGGCACGGTCTTGATGTACCATGAACTTTGTTAGTATAGTGGAATCATATGGTGCTCTTCCCTCTCTATCTTTGTTGTGATGAATTGAGTTTTGCTCTCTGAGGTTTCGTTATGTTCGATTGAATATTGGATTTGAGATCACTTGATGCATGCATTGCATGTGGATACTTGTGGTGACAATGGGTATTCTATTGAGTCACTTGATATATGTTTCGGTAATCAACTTGCGGATTCCCATGGTGACATTGGAGTAATCTAGGCATAGATGTTGATACACATTTTTCATCCTACTTTCTCCGATAGGAACTTTGGAGTGATGCGTTGTCGCACATTGAGGGAATGTTATATGATTCAATTATGTTAGCACTATTGAGAGACTGCACTAGTGAAATTATGAACCTTAGGCCTTGTTTCTAAGCATTGAAATACAGTTTGTGCTCACTTTTGTTACTTGCTGCCTTGTTGTTTTTAATTGTTCATATTATAAAAACCTATTTCTACCATCCGTATTACACATGTATCACCACCTCTTCGCCGAACTAGTGCACCTATACAATTGAAAACTGTATTGGGTGTGTTGGGGACACAAGAGATTTCTTGTATTTGATTGCAGGGTTGTTTGAGAGAGACCATCTTCATTCTACACCTCCCACGGATTGGTAAACCTTAGGCCATCCACTTGAGGGAAATTTGTTGTTGTCCTACAAACCTCTGCACTTGGAGGCCTAACCGAGTCTACAAGAATAAAAGTTGCATAGTAGACATCAGGTACCGAGCCAGCGTGAATTTCCCTGGCTTATTATCGATCTGTGCGGACCCGCTGCTACTTGTTTCCACGGCTTTCAATCTGGGCAGTGGAATATCCAATTCCATCGTACTTTTGGACAAGCAAAGAGTGATGACTGGACTAGACTATGGACTGCCCTACCACTGGTGCTACCGGACTATCTGGACAATGTGTCGTGGTGGCTAATTTCGACATTGGAGTTTTCAGTGAGCACGACATACCATTCCTTATGCCAGTCACCTACCACTCCCTGGCTTTCACCGTTGTGGAAATCCCCCTTACCCCTCGATATTAAGATCTTTGTGTGGCAGCTATTATGAGATCGCATCCTTTCAGGGACAGAGGTACTTAAGCGGCACGGCCCGGGTGATGGCATGTGCCCCTGTGTGCGGTATCGGAGACTGGGACCCATATCCTATTCTCCTGTACAATGGCGTGGGTTTTATGGACGTTCGTACATGATGCGCTGGGGCCCAAGTGGGAGGCCCTGAACCTCACGGAGTTCCTCCAATACATGGCTACGCAACATCGCCGATTATTCTGGCTTATCTTTGCGGCGTTGTCATGGACACTTTGGACGACATGTAATAAAATGGTGATTGAGAAGGTCTTTCCGAGGAAGGCATCTGACTCAAATTCCTTGCTTTTCTACAGCACTGTCACCCGCTCTCAAGGTAGCATGACGGCGATCGTCTCGGCCTCATGATGGATGCGCTTCTGGCTACAGCGCGTTAACTATCGTCCTCGTAGCACCGCTTGGCGGCTGCCACTAGGTGTTTTTTTCTTTCTATTTCTCTTATCTTTTCTTGGGTATGATTGTGTTGTTGCCTCAGCCATCGCTCTTTATATGTTGTCTGGATGCTGGTTGTATGAACCATTGTTTTATCTATAAAACGGGGCGAGAGCCTATTTCGAGAGAGTTCTGGGCTGATTCACCAACCTCTATTTCCTACCCCATAAGAAGAAACCTCTAGCAAAATGCACACAAAGGAAATACTAGCGACAATACATAGTTACATACGGTGCCCCTTGCGATGCACCACAACGTCATGACATGGACATCATTCAACTGGGTAATTCTGCGTGCCACACAATTTCATTCTTGTGGGGCACCATCGTCGGCCTAGCCACTAATACATGTCTCAGTTCGCTCGCCCACGCTCCTGCGGCGCGTAACCCCGACGCCCGCAGCCACTCCCGCCACCGCCGCCACCGCCCAGGTCCGCCCCCAGGCCGGATCCCCGCCGACACCGCCCTTCCCTCCTGGTTTCTCCGCCTGGTGTGCGGCCGCGTGGGGCTCGGACCCCCTCTGCCTACCGCATATGGAGGTCAGCTCGCCGGATCTCGCATCGCCGCTGCGCCTGCCTGCTACCTCAGGCTCGTCCTTCGCTGCTGACTCCCAGTTGGATGATGCTGTGGTGGGCTGCGGTGCGTCGCCTCTGCCACACGCTGTCAGATTCTCCATCAATGCGGTCATGCTGGACTCCACTCCACCACCCCCCATTCATGGCGCACACCGTCCATGCCTCAAGACGGCGCCTGTAAGAGCTTTCAAGACCCGCCGGCGTGCGGCCTGGACGTCCTGTCGCTCGAGCCCAGCACCAAGCTCGAGCCCTGTGCCTCCCGCGTCTTCCGGCAACAGCTCGATGGATGGTTGGCAGATCGTAAAGCCACCATACTGGTGGAGAGCGCTCCCCAACTACCAGCATTCAAGGCGCAGGAGGGCCCTGGCTTCTTATTCCCCTCCTGGTCGAGGCTCCTTCATCAAGCACAAGTATCACACTTGCCACCGCTGCTTGGACAAGGGCCACTACAAGGCGGCCTGTCGGAGTCCGTTCAAGTGCCGCGCGTGTCAGGGGTGCGGTCACCGCGCCAGGGACTGCACGGCCTTGCCTCCCTCTTCGAGAAGCCCAGCGCCCGCTCCAGCCGCTCCCCTGGCCCTGTCGCCGCCCCTGCTACGTCGCGCTCCGGAGATGCCGCACGTGGGTGACCCCGCTCTGCGTCCAGAGGAGGCGCACGTCATCATCACCTCCACGCCTGCTATGGAGGACAGTGCGGCCACTCTTTCCAACCTGGGTGCGGTGCTGTGGCTTGGAGGCAACCGGCCTCACGTTGACGCGGCGGAGATCAGGAGCGTCATTGCCACCATGTTCGTCATCAACCGCAACTACATCAAAGTGGTGCCGCACTTCCCAGAAGACTTCTTCTTCCTCTTCACCTTCCAGCACCACTGTGACCTGCTCACGGCGTCGCCAGGGAGGTTCAGCTATGGCGGCCTCAACATTCATGCTGCTAAGTGGCGTCTGGAGGCACATGCGGACTCGGTGGAAGCGTACTACCATGTCCACCTCTGCACTGAGAACCTCCCGCTCAATGCCTGGTGCGACAAGGTGGCCACGCAGGTCCTTGGCCCCGACACTTTCCTCCACTACTTCGATGTGGAAATCATGCGGCGGGAGGACGCCTCAACGTTCAACCTTTGGGCGTGGTCGGCCAACCCCTCTGCCATCCCCAAGGTCCTCCGCCTCACTATCACCAGCAACCAGCCGGCGGGCTACTCCTCTGGCCCGAGTGCCGTCGTGGGCAGGCGTGCTCTGAAGAGGCGGGTCCTGGTGCACCTCACCATGTGGAGGATTTCACCCCTGGTGCCAACGGCGACGTCCCCAGCCGGCCGCGCTCGTCGCATCCTCTCACCTGGCGGAAGGGCTACATCGACGGCGAGTCCAGGTTGCGCGACAGCTCAGAGATGGCTGGACGGCACAGAGATGAGGACCAAGACTGAGACCACACCGACGATGACCGTGACCGTGGCATAGGGGCCATGAAGATCGCCCCTCCTCTTGGCGGGAACGCATCTTCCGCAGCAGGTCTCGCGCCCCGAAGCGGCGCGACAACAACAACCGCCGTGACCACTGCGGTGGCCACCGCGATGACAGAGACGACTGCCCTGGGGGTGGCCATGATGGAAGACGCAGGGGGCTCGGCGCGGCTACCCCTGACTCTCGCTCCATCGACCTTAGGCGGGTTCAGCGCCTCCCGGACGTCTCGTTCCTCCCCGCCTCCGGCCGGCATGGCCGCCGTCGCCCTGCCGACTGCGCGTTGAGGGTGGGGCGTCCTGGTGCTGCTACTAGCCCGGTCACTGAAGAAAGCCGCGGCCGCTCCCCGCCGCCTTCCCCACGCACCACCTCCCGCGACATCGTGTTGATCGGCTCCTCCCCTGCTGTTGCTTCCTGGCTACGGTGGGCCACCCCCTACTTTGGACTCAAGGCATGGCAAGCTTTGATTCGCCCCGCGTCGCCGGAGAACCAGCTGGCTTCCCCCCGCTCATTGGGAAGCAATGTCATTGAGGTGGAGCTACCCGCTTCTCCACACACAACGGGATGTGATGTCATTGAACTATAGCCGTCCTCCTCTCCTGACAGCTGGCAGCCCCACCGGGTTATTTCCTCGATGACCGTGGAGCCTGAGCCGGTCACCCCCGTCCACATCCCGATGTCAAGCCCGCCTAGGAGCCCGGCAGCGTCCTCTGTGCGCTCCCCGCTATTTGTGGCTCGTCAGCCACCCTTGCTTCCTGCACCCAGCTCCACGCCTCTAAGACGACCCGCGGCTCGACGAAAGACGTTGGCAGGCGTTTCGAGCTTCAACCCTAGCAGGCGTAGCCCGCGTCTTCAGACCAAGAAGAGGGCAATGCCGATTGCACAGATGGCAAAGAGGCTGCTCTGCCAACGCATGGGCATCATCGATGAGGGCCAGCAGGTTACCGAAGAGGCCATCGGCAAGTTCGTAGCCATGTTCCAGGGGAGGCTGCCGGACATCACAATTTCTGCTCTTAGGGCCCTATTCAACCTCGACTGTGACCTGGCGTAGGCAGTTGAAGATGCGCTTGTGGAGCATGGTGGTGAAGCTAGACCGGAGCTGCAGATGCCTAGAGAGGAGTTCGCCGAGGAGGCGGCGTAAGCTGGACGAGGCCAGCCACTGTGGTTATATTATACTCCCAATGATAGCTACAACCCTTATAGTGTACGCCTGTTTGCTGCTGGTCCTGGTGACTGCTAACTGCCCTGGCGAGGCATCCGTAGATGTTTGTTTGCTGCTATCAAGTGTTTGGGCTGTAGTGATGCACCCGTGTGTTCCTGATGCTAGTTCTGTCAAGCTTGGCCATGTTGTAATCAACTATCAATTATGTTAGACCAAAACCTGAGTATTTTGTGCTGGAACGTTCGAGGTTTGAACTGTCCTGGTCGCCGCGCCACCATCCATGAGACCATCATCGCCACTCCATGTCACATTGTGTGCCTTTAAGAGACCAAGCTCTAGAATGTCGACCTGTTCATTGCTTCTTTTCTTGGGGGACATCGATTAAAGAGTTTTACTCAACGCTCGTCTGTTGGCACCCGAGGCAGAATCCTTCTTCTCTGGGACGAAAATTTTGTCAAAATCCAAGATGTAAACATTGGTGCTTTCTTCCTCTCGGCCAAAGTCTCCCTCTCCTCGTCGGGTGAATCCTTCAAGCTCACAACCCTATACGGCCCGACGAGAAGCAACCTTAAAGACGACTTCTTCCAAGATTTGGTCAGCGAGAAGCCCCACCCTGGCGAAAGGTGGTTGGTTAATGGTGATTTTAATCAAATTTAGCAAGCGAGAGACAAGAACCGTGCGAACGTTCACCGAAGTCGCATCGTTCGCTTCCGTAACGCCCTCAATGCGTGCCAGCTAAAAGAGATACATCTTCAAAACAGGAAGTTCACATGGAGTAACGAGCGAAACGACCCAACCTTAAGCAAGCTAGATTCCTTTTTCTGCAATGAAGAATGGGACCTACACTTCGGCACACACCTCCTACATGCTCTCTCCTCATCGCTCTCCGACCATTGCCCTCTCCTCCTCGCAAATGACAAAGGACCACCTAGGACCAAATCATTCCACTTTGAAAACTTTTGGATCAAGATGCCCAGATTCAAGGAGGTCGTCAACTGTGCATGGAACCAAGAGGTGAACCATGTAGATCCTTACCACATCCTCTTCCACAAGATGAAGAAGACAAGTCAGGTGCTTAGGAAATGGAGCAAGAAATTTTTTGCACATTCGAAGGTACAAATACATATGGCCCTTGAGGTTATCCTCCATCTGGATGTGGCCCAAGAATGTCATCCTTTGAGTGCAGAAGAGCTGGATATTAGTAGGAGACTCAAGCGCAAGGTGGTTAGCTTGTCCATGCTCGAGCGCGCGTGGAAAAGGCAATGCTCGAGAATTACCAATCTCAAAGATGGAGATGCCAACACTCGTTTCTTTCACCTCCGAGTCAATCATAGAAGGCGCAAGAATTTCATACACCGTCTTAGGCATAACAATGGATGGGTCATGGAGCATGAGCATAAAAAATCCATCATCCAAAACCATTTCGCGGAGGTCACCAAGAGGGGGGCACCCCGCAGCATTGACATCAACTGGGATCACATCCCAACCCCTGCTTGCGATCTCTCTGACCTTGGGGCTGCCTTCACGGAGGAGGAGGTCAAGAAGGCGATCTTTGATATGCCGAGTGACAAAGCGCCGGGTCCGGATGGCTTCACCGGGGCCTTCTTCAAGGACTGTTGGGAAATCATCAAGGGCGACGTTATGAACACGGTCAATCACTTCTCGAGCTTGCATACATCCAACCTTCATTGGCTCAACTCCGCAAACATTGCCCTCATTCCAAAGAAGGATGGGGCGGAATGCATCTCAGATTTCCGTCCCATTAGCCTCATCCATGCCATCGCTAAGATTATTGCTAAGGTCACGGCCTCGAGACTTGCACCACACATGCAAAACCTTGTCTCTAATGCTCAAAGCGCCTTCATCAAGAAGAGGAGCATCCATGATAATTTCATGTATGTGAGAAGCTTGGCAAGGAAATTCCACCGCAACAAGACGCCGACGCTTCTATTCAAACTTGACATCAAGAAAGCTTTTGATTCCGTGCGTTGGGATTTCCTCTTGGATCTTCTGAGGCACTTGGGCTTCCCGAGCAGATTTCGTGACTGGGTTTCGGAACTCCTTTCCACGGCCTCCTCAAGGGTCTTGAGCAATGGAATTTTGGGTGACCCAGTGAAGCATGGCCGCGGTCTTAGGCAAGGTGACCCGCTCTCCCCGTTACTGTTCGTGCTGGCAATTGACCCCCTGCACCATCTCCTAAACAAGGCCACATCTCAAGGGCGCCTCCATCCTCTCTGTGGTAGGGCAACAACCATCCGTGCCTCTCTTTATGTTGATGATGCAGCCATCTTTGTCAAGCCCATCAAGGAGGACATCCAGTTTTTTGCTTCTGTCCTGGCTTCCTTTGGAGAGGTTACCGGTTTAGTCACTAATTGTGCTAAAAGTCTCGTCACCCCGATTCGTTGCGAAAGTGTCGATCTTCAAGACATTCTTCATGCTTTCCCGGCTGTCCGCACGTCCTTTCCAATGAGATATCTTGGACTATCGTTATCGGTCAAGCGCCTCAAGAGGATCCACTTTCAGCACCTTGAGGATAAGGTGGCCAGCAAACTCCCTCCGTGGCAAGGAAGACATGTCGCTACGGCCGGTCGGGCCGTCCTTTTCAAAGCTGTTCTCACTGCCATTGCCATTTACCACCTCACGCTGCTCGACATCCCAGCTGAGGTCCTTAGGAAGATTGACTCTATCCGTCGCGCCTATCTTTGGGCAGGCACTGACAAGGTTTCTGGTGGGAAATGCAAAGTCAATTGGGACCTTGTCTGCAAGCCTAAGAAGCATGGTGGCTTAGGTATGCTCAACTTGGACAAGTTTGCTAAGGCTCTTAGGCTTCGATGGCTCTGGTTTGAGTGGGAAGAGCCCACAAGACCGTGGATTGGTATGGGTACGCCATGCACTTATGAAGACAGGGACTTTTTTGCAGCTGCCACTTCCGTCACGGTTGGCAATGGGCATGTGACCAAGTTCTGGAATTCCTCTTGGCTTGATGGCATGCGCTCGCGGGACCTCGCGCCTGGCATTTTCGACCTCTCTCGAAGGAAAAACAGCTCGGTCAAACAGGCTTTAACAAACAACACTTGGATCTCTCATATTGACTTCTCCAATGGTCTCACAGTAGACCACGTCCACCAGTTCGTCACACTTTGGGAGAAGATTGACTCGGTCACTCTGGATGAGGATGTGGAGCATTCCATTACTTGGAAGTTCACCAAGGATGGATCGTACTCAGCTTCCTCGGCTTACAAGGTGCAGTTTGAGGGCCTAACTACGTCAGCCATGGTCCTATCGGTGTGAAAGGTGTGGGCTCCTCCGCGGTGCAAATTTTTCGCCTGGCTTGTACTTCAAGATAGAATCTGGACATCGGATCGCCTTGCTCGACGTGGGTGGCCCAACTGCGGGCTATGCCCTCTTTGCAAGCAAAGCCCAGAGACGGTAGCCCACTTACTTTTCCAGTGTTGTTTCACCCTTCGTGTGTGGAACGATATTCTTCACTGGCTTGGCATGGATCACATTCATACTACTACTTGGTCAGCGAGGGGCTCGGTGTGGGAATGGTGGAATGGAAACGTATATCTTCGTTCCGAATCCTCCAAGGCGCTTGCCTCACTCATGATGCTAATCTCCTGGGAAATTTGGACGCAGCGCAATGCTAGAGTTTTCCGCAACACGGCCGCACCTACGACGGTCGTCATTAGTAAGATAAAAGAGGAGTTGTCGCTTTGGGCGTTGGCGGGCGCCAAGCATTTGAATATTGTAATACCGCGAGAGTAGATTTTATTTCTAGCCACTTTGTGGCTTGTCTAAACCTCCTTCTTAATCAATGAAATGGCAAATATTTTGCCTTGTTTCAAAAAAAATCGTCGGCCTGGCCTGTTGCGAAATAAACGCCCTTGTGGCTTGTGGCATTTATCAAGAACAAAATTTGGAAATGTGTAAATGAAAGCATAGTGGCGACTATTTGCTGTTCCCCTTCTGCAAGCAGTAGGCGTCCCCGTCCGCTGCGTCTCCTCTCTCTTGTATCCTTGCAATTTATGCCTCCTCTCTCTATATCTACTACAATTATGTCGTCTGGTTTTTTGATAGCAAGCAATAGGACACAGAGTACGACGGACTCAGGGACTGTGTATACGTACAGAACACGCTTCATTGAAGCCACACCCAGACTCCCGAAAAGGCAACATCATTCAAGCCACACTCCGGCCGATCCAAAAAAGCAGTTTCACCATACCCTAAAAAAAATCCACCATTGATTTGCACACTTCCACCGTAGAGTGCTGTAGGGTAAAGGAGTAAAATGCACATACCACAACTTCGGAGTATAGCATAGCAGAAAACTACAACTACAGTTTAGTTTTTTTGAAACAATGGTTGAAGCTCTGCGATGTCCATTTATGTGGTAGTGGTAGTACTTCGTAATTTACACCATGAGCTTAATGTGAGATAAGCCCTTTTTTCCCTACTTAAACTTATTCTCTTGCACTTACTGGAAAGTTGGAAAATAATAAAAGATTCCCGGTCGATGTACCGAGGCAGACCGTGTGGCTCAACTCAACCAAGGTTCCACCGTGCCGATGAAAGACGCTCGTTAATTTTTTATTTTTTTTTGCGGGCAAGCCGCTCATTAACTTTCTCGAAAACCTTTACTTTACCGATGTAATTTTTGCCTTGTAGTATTTCCGAGCGCCGGGGCTAGAGAGACGACAAGAAGTGCATGGGAGATCTCTACGGAGCGCTAATGAACAGTTACATCAGCCTATGTACAGTAGCAACATGAGCTACTGGAAATCCGTTGGTGCTCCCTTGGTCCAGTACTGCACGCGAAAAAAATATTTCAAAGTGTACAAAAATTTCAAAAAAAAATTGACGCATACATCTCGACATTATATGTGTGCACGTCAAGATTCGGAGAAAGCCGACATTTTTTGTTGCTTGTGTAAAAAAGACAAAATGATGTCTTGTGAAAGGTGTTTTTTAACACCGGATTTTGTCTTTTTCACACGCGACACATAAGTTGTCAGTTTTTCGCGAAACGATTTTGTGAGCATGTACAATATCAAGATGTACACGCCAAGTTTTCGTTTGAAATTTTTTGACATTTCAAAATATGTTTAAAACACATTTTAAAACTAGGAGCGTGCTCCCATGTGCCAAAACACCACTCTCCATGAGCTACTGGCTATCTTTGAAGGAAAAACTATTGAATTCATGCTCCAGCCAACTCATCCAAAAGTCCGAACTGATGAAGAGAGGCGGGCAATATATTTCAACACCCCCTCTCATGTCTAGGCTTATTTAGCTCTTTGACGTGGGATTTATGTAGGCCGCATAATCTTTATTTTAATACTGCGTTGGCGGGGTGTTGAACTCAAGACCTCTTGGCTCGGATACCATATTGAAGTACATGCTCTAGCCAATGCAATCAAAAAACCGATCTGATGGAGAGAGGCGGGCAATATATTTCAACAAAAACAAATGAGGTAGCTTTTCCGGTGACCCCGCCGCTAGACAGTCTACATCAAGAAGTATGAGACGAAGGGAGCTACAAGCTCTCTCAGCGATTTGGGCCTCTCGGCCGTCGGATCGGAATCTTCTCGCTATACAGGCCGTTGGATCTCGGGCCAAATTGATGTGAGCCGTTTGATATTTACCTGGTCGACCTCAGCCCTCGGATAAAATTTCGATTGCAACGAATTGTAATGTCCATGCCCCCACCAGGGCATTTTTGTCATTTCACCACAGAAGCATATAAAAGCAGCAGCTCCCGTGCTAGAACCCTAGCCGCCGCCTCCCTCCCGCACTCGCGCATCCCCCGCGCCCAGCTCCTCCCGCCTCGCCTCTCTCTCTCTCTCCCTCCAAACCCTAGAACCTCACCCGCGCCTCCCAGCCCCGCCGCCGTCCAGGTCCAGCCCCATGCTGCCGTCGTCTTCTCGCCCAGCCGGCCGCCGCCGCACCGCACGCTCGTGCGCAGGGGCGAGAAGGGGAACCACCGCCCGCTCCCGGAGCGCGAGGAGGACGTGGTGATGCAGCGCCCAGATCCATGGCGGCATCAACGCGCCGTTGTCGACCTGAGCCGCCACCGTCCTCGAGGTCGGCCATGGAGGGGGGTCCGACCCAGCTGCAGCCGTGGACGGAGACACCCCAAAACCCTAGCATGGGGACCGAGCCGCCATGGTGAGGCACTGCACCGGATCCCTCTCCTCTTCCCCCTTCTTCCACGGATTTCTCCTCTCTCTTTCTGTCCCTCTCTCACCATGGTCTCGTCTCTGTAGGAAGGAGGCCAGCGGCGAGGACGACGCCATGGTCCCTGCTATGCTCCTTCCCCACCATGACTGCAAGAAATGGAGAGACAGGATTGTGAAAGGAGAAAAGAAGAGGAGCGATTTCTTGATGAGAGGCAAAGAGAGGAAGAGAGATTCCAAAGGGAGCAAAGGCGGGAACATGAGCGCATGGAGAAGTTTTTGCAGAAACAATCTAGACGAGTTAGTCTTTTTAGTTCCTTTGAAATAAACTGTAACCCAGATATGGTACTGTAGTATATGTAGCACTAATTCTGTTTAGCATTAAGATATGTCTACATATTTGCAGGCAGAGAAACAAAGACAAAAGGAGGAACTCAGAAAAGAGAAATAGATGGCGAGGCAGATGAGCGCTTGGAATTGACTGTGCAAAGCAAAGGGTTACCCTCAATGCTTTGTCTTGATAGTGACACATTGCAGTAGCTGGAGTCATTCTGAGGTATGCATATTAAGTTTAATTCTAACTTCTTAATACTACACGCCACCGAAGGTCACTTCTAATGTATTTGTAGGAAACAAATCCATATTCTCATGTATCCATAGTAGAATATAACTAGCACATTAGGATGGAATGAGAAACGTTAATATATAACACTGTAACACATCTATTGAATTTCTGGGTGAAGCTTGACCACTGAAAAATGTAATATACTTGCTTTTGTAGGGTTAATGAATGCAGATTCATAATAGAGTATAAATCTGTCGAGGCTTGTTTTGACTTCTACTTTCAGTAAAATCAGATTTATCAAACTAGCCTTAACACAGTAAAAGCAATCTGTAGTGAGGACAGGATTCGTAATGCTGACGTCTCCCTAAGATTGATGCAACAGCAGATGACCTTATAGATGTCATTGAGGGAAGTAGAATCTACATGCCTTGCATCTACCCCCTAGCAGATGACCTTATAGATGTCTAAAGCATATCTCAGTTATGAGTATCTGTTGTTTATGCAGCATTACTAGATATTTTGTGCTAAACTGATTTGAGCAAATGTTTTGTGTGCCTTTGAATGAGCAGGGCAAAGTATGTTGTTGGCACTGCTAAAGAATCGATGGCCAAGGCTGGTGGAGGCACAAAATGGCTTGCCTTATTGCGTGACAGGGAACTACCGGAGGTAATCAAGGGTCTTTGTACCCTGCCAGGCGTTGGTCCAAAAGTTGCAGCCTGCATTGTCTGTTCTCTCTTGATAAGAATCAGGTTATTCCTGTTGACACACATGTCTGGAAGGTATGCTATGTCTGGTTAACCATTGTTGTATTCTTGTTGTAAAAACGACTTAATGAGGTGTGCTTTTCCACCACTATATTCTCTGTCCATTATCACAAAATTAGGATGATCTGATTGGTTTTAGTTATCATAGTAGTTTTCTGTTGGGTAACAACATGTTCAAGGCTTCACCTAGATGAATTGTACGAGTTTGGACCATGATAACAACTATACATTTCCTAAACGGATCATGTTTAAATTTCATGGGGTTTGGGTGCACCTATTCTAAATTACTATATTGTTGGGAACTAAAACTTTCATCCTTTGAAATGCAATGGAACTTATAAAGTAAACAACCACCACTGAAACTTATACACAATGCATGCTCTGTTTCAGAATGAGAACAGGTTTTGTGGTATCAAAAATACATTTGAACCTTGAGGATGCAGAGTCAGGAGAGACTCTCTAGATATGCTCTATATGATCTGAAAGTCCCTCAAGTTGCTTTGAGAGTTGCACATTCCATTTTCATGGAGAATATTGATGCAACCTCAAATTAAGTGGAATAATCTTGGGCGCTTAAAAAATGTGTTGAATTTTCAGATGTTCTGCGGAATTAGTTGCACTAGGTCATATGTTTTGATCTGTACATGATTCTTTTTAGATTCAGAGGCTTACACCGTCGTCGTTCCTCGGGGCTCGGAAGGAGGAGCGCCGGCCGTAGACGAAAGAGGAGGTTGAGACATCTGCGGCGCCTGTTGCAGAGACCACGACTACTGGATCAAAAAGAAAAGTACTGCTGCATCAACTTAGGCCGCGGAGATGATGGCACCGGCGATGGTGCTCGCGGTGGTCAGTTGTTGCGCTGCCCAACAGGCCAGTGGCCGCGTCGACCTATGGCCAATGCCAGCATCCGTCGGCCGCGAGGCTAGGACGCTCTATGTCGCCAGGGACCTCAAGCTGTCGACGGCGGGGACTGGGACAAAGACGGGAAGGCCAGCCTGGCCGACGCCTTGAGGAGGATGGTGGCAGTCATCCCGCTGGACCATGCCATCAATGGTAGCTATACGGCCTGCCCGTGCTTGCAGGTGTTAATGTGGTCATCTGTTTCCCGGACTACGAGGTGCGTATGTGTTATTTGTCGACAGCTTGTATGATTTATCTTGATGCTTCCTTGTTTTTACACATGCTCTGCATTTTGATCTGCTGCAGCTCAAGTTCAGGTTGGATAAATCATACAAGTTGACTGTGCTTGCAACCGGGAACCCGATATATATATGCCCGAATTAAGGTTAGTAAAAAAATGTTGTACTCAATAACTACCTATCAACTCCTTGACTGCATATGTTCTGCTTTTGTCAATGCATGAGAAAGAGGAGAGATGAAATCCTATTTTTAGCGAGACCCACACCGAAAATTGTATGGGCCACACAAAGTTTAGTTAAGATTATGTATCTAGATGATATGGCACACAGATGAACCGGGACTTATAAAGTGCCCTGTATCATACAGATGGATCCGAGGTATACAAAATTAGTATACTTAAGCATTGGCGTACATACATCAGAAAAATATTGTTGCTTTGTAAAAGTATTGTGTTCGTGCATACATCAGAAAAATATTGTTGCTTTGTCGTGCATATCTATTTTGGAGCCCTTCACTTGCTGACATGAGTGACATCTAAGAATAAAAGTCCACTGATGACCGATTAATTATAAATGCACTGTATATCCTTTCTCTTGGGGGTTATTTGTTAGTTTCTCTGATATTAACTATAAAATGTGTATTTTCATCATTTGACTGATAGTCTAATACTGAACTTAAACATTTATTTTTGGATGATACGTGTGAGTTGTGTACGTCGTGCCCTTTTTCACAAACAGACAGGACGTACTTTAGAATTTAGTTGACATAAGATTAATCATACTTTTTATTTTGAGCAGGAAAGAGTACCTTGTTGAACCAACTCTTTGGGACTAATTTTAGGGAGATTGATGCGTTCAGGGGAAGGTATACTCAATTTTCTTTACCTATCTTTCTTTCATTTTTTTCACTTCTCTTATCATGAAATCGTGCTTTCAAATGTATTACACTCTTAGACTTGATAGTATATTTTTGTTATGTTATCAGAATCGCTAATTTAATAGATATGGGAGTGTTCGATTTAAATTATATGTCAGATTTGCCATGCTTGCCAATGTTCGCTTCTGGTGCAAGTGCTTTTATAATTGCAACTTCAGGAAGTGTGTTGTTTGAAGATAGGAAAAGTAGTTCAATTACACAAATGTTTGAATAGGAACTTATATGAATTAGAAGGGAATAATTGTCTGGCCTTACCAAAGTCTGCGTAAGGAAAAGAATTGCCTCGGCCAACACCATATTTATTGTGATGATAGATGCAAATCAAAGAACTTAATAGGAGAATTATTTTTATATTTTGTCTACCTCTACAAAGGTGTTCCAATGGTTGCTCTCTACAAAGGTGCTGCTTGCTCCTATTCATGGCTTGGTTTGCTAAATTAGTTGGACTTGTGATTAACTAGCACTTCTTACATATATGTGCTTTCATTAAGAAGAAAAAGCTACCATGCTAGATTAGTTGATCCAGGGCTTAAGTTAAATACCAAAATAATGCTGAGAGGAGTTTTGTCAGAAGTACCTTCAGCCTTTTTATTTTTATATTTTGTTTTGTGCACCATTTAGTCCCACTTGCAATCTGAAGTAGAAAATATCATAAAGAGCTTGATGACTTCTATCATTATTGGTCATAGTATATTAAAGGGTGTTTAGGTTACCAATTAGGAAATAATCAATTGCGAGTGGTTAATATGGTTACAGTGTCATATAAATTACCAAAATGTTCAAAATTGAGATATTAAGGCTTGAATGGACAGGTCCCATAATAAATAATAAACATACCTCATATACTGGTTGTTGGTTGTCAGTAAACCAACCACTAAGATGGACAGGCTCCATAAACAATTGAACTTCTGGTAATCTTCAACATCCATCTCTTGGTTGTGTGCATAAGTCTCTTATGCCTCAAGTCATTGATAAGCAAAATATTTTGAATTTTCCTTTTGACGCCCCCTTTCAGTTCTGGGTACTTGAATGATTGAGTAAGAAACTGGTTACTTCTAAATGTGCTACTGTAGATCACAGATGAACTCATGTTCACTAACATTCATTTTGTATGTAGTTATTTCATTGATCCATGACATTGGCCACCCCCTGTTTGAATATTTAGCTTGCTTTTGCTACTACTTATGAGTTCCTACATTTGTTCATTTGGCTTACAATAATATAAGCGCCAGTTCTTTTCATTGTGGATGTTATTCTTCTATTAAGAGGGGTCCTATCGGTGCTTGATAACCTACTACCACTCTGCAGAGTGTAGTCTTAGGTATTGCCTGTACCAATGCAATTTTATCTAAATTGCTCAATGAGGCCTTTGTATTCTCCGGTTTACAGACTATGTACAAGAGGTTCAGCAAAGGACTCAAGTTTGCAACCACCACAGCGATAAGGCTATGGAACAATAGTGTGTGGCTGTTCTGTGCAATTTTTCTCTCATCGAGGTATGCCTCCGTCTCACTGGGACAGGGCTCGACTTGCCTACCGCATATTTGTTTTGTTTGCTGCACAATGTTGTAATTGGAGTGTGTTGACTATGCAATCCTGATTCCAGGAAAAAAAGATTATGCAGTCTATTGCACATGTTCGGTTTGGAGGGGACCTGTAGATGATGGTTATGGTTTTGTTTCCATTCGATGACTTATTCAAATGATTCAGAGTAAATCCAAAGCCATTCGTTGCCTCTTGAATTTCTGGTTCTACCTCATGCAGAAAATATGTCATGGTTCTACTTCTACCATATGTAGAAAAGCGAGGATTATTTGTTGATGAGCTTGTTGATATTTGGTACTGACCATGACCATATTAGTTCCCTAGGGCTGTAAAAACAAAAAACTTCATTTGTACCCTATGATTATGTGTCAAAGATGTTTTGTAGATTGCAAGTTTGATTTCTTTATCTTCAACATGGTTGATTTAGTTTCTCACCTTACCTAAAAATTCAGGTTGGAATGTTGCCAGTCCAGCCTATGCAGATAATGTATCTGTTATAATGTGATCATGCCAGAAAATTATTTATTTGTTATATACCTGCAACTCACTTTGTTAACTTCCACATCACCATTTCATTTTTTGATAGTGGGTTAGACAAGCGTGGTTTTCAGGTGTAGTTGCCTATTAGTTTTTTTAGTTTTCCTGTATTAGTTTCTCTGGTCCAGCCTATAAGTTACTTAGTTTGATTATTGAGTTTACTTCTGCTTCTACTTCTATTTCTACTTCATTTCTGTATCTACATTTAAATTATTTCTACACCTACTTTATTTCTACTTCTACTATTTTTCTGCACCTACAGTTTCAGTGCTTTTTCTGCTCGTGGAGCTATGCTTCTGTTATATTTGGGCTAAAGATTGATTGCTTGCAGGGGTATGTCAAGGTGTAAGTGCAGACTCATTGTTGATGTTGAATACTGGAGTAAGAATGATGATCAATGCTCTAATGAACCTGCATGATGTAGCATTACTATTAGAATATAGGGTTAGGCACATACTTTTTTTGACAATGGATAAACAAAAGTGGTTTTCAGGTGTAGTTGCCTATTGGTTTATTTAGTTTTCCTGTGTCGATTTCACTTTTACTGTAAAGCAGAAGCTGACTGCTCGTGGCAGTGCTGGATCCGGTGGTCAGCCGTCGTCGTTGCCTATCCTCTTTTGACTCGAGAGCACAGGGAGAATGGGCTCGTGGCAGCGCTGGATCTGGTGGCCAGCCGCCGCCGCTGCCTGTCCTCTTCGACGTGAGATCCACGCTGTTCCACACCATCCAGGTTCACCTCTCTCTCTCTCTCTCTCTCTCTGACCGCTGGTACATCCATCGTTTTGGCTTGCAGGTTGTCGGCATCATGGAGCTTGACGAGGTCTCCGGCCATTTCTTCCATGACGTTGACATATTCGGGTTCTAGGTCACAAAAACAAAATTTAGAGTTAATTTATCTGGCTCAAAATATTTGGGCTCAGCAATTTCCTGCATTATATATCTTTTTGTGCTTAGTTTTTTTGTGTGTGTGAATTCTACAATTTGTAGCTTCGAGCTAAGCTGACATTCGTTTTAGTCAACTTACATCCCTAGATGTTTTCAAACTGATATTATTTTCATAAGTTCAGGTTTGCGCTTGGCTTTATTAGAATTAGAATATGCAGAACATGTGCTGGAGAAGTGCCTATTTTGAAGCTTCACTGCTTTAACCATTTATTTTTATGAAACAATATTCAGTCACTTTAAAATTGTTTGCATGTAGATTGCATTTTGTTATAGGAACGCGCAAAGAAACTAAAGTTTGATCATGGAAAGGTCCAGCTTAAAATTATTTATTTGTATTAACAAACTTTTCAGTGATTATAATTTAATAGCATATGCTAAATCTGAATTACTTCTGACTTGGCATTACCGGCTTGACCAAAATGTTGGGACCGGCATCCTCGCGCCAAGGCGCGATCCCGATCTAGTGCATGTTAGGGGCAGGGCCATTGCTCCCCATCCATCAACCAGCTGACAAGTGGTGATGACAAATGTTGCAGTACTGGACCGGAGGCAGATTGCCTAGTTCGTTCATAGAAATATTGAAGTGCTCTGCACTCTGTGCAGATTTCCTAGTTCGTTCATACGGATATTATAGTGCTCTGCACTGTGACGTGCCTACCGCCCAAAGTTGCACTGCTATTACGACCGGAGCTGACCATAGTCCCCAAGCCAAGCAACCCACAGCTAGCCTCTTTGAATGCGTCACAGCAGCAATGAGACGGAAGTGAATGCATGTACAGGGAAAGAGTGGTGGAAACAAAATTGAAAAATACACAATTGCACATCCCCCATATAACTCACAGGCGTATGGCTTCAGTTCAGTGTTCCCCCATACATACAAAGAGCACCCACATCCTCTGTGCTCTCTAGTGGTGCGGTGCCTCCCATCGTCGCCGGCCGCTTGACTTGGTTCCTCATGGCGAACCAGCTGCCGGTGCAGCAGCAGGTCGACCCGCTTGGACATCAACATCTCAACCAGCAGCGCATGTGCGCCCCGCGGCAGCAAAACCTGAACGTAAGTTTCTACATCCTTGCAGAAAATCAGGGTGGAGCACGTATTTTTCTAGCTAGCTATCGCTTCATATGTGTCGCCCGTTTCCTCTTGTCTTGGCTCCGAGCACCCGGTAGGCGTTTGGTCCTCCTCGCCTCGGTCGTCCGGCCGGCTTCCAGCTGCTCGGCTCGGACGACCTGTGCGTGACTGCGTGTTCCGAGTTCTTTCCCACACGTCCGGCCTGGGCAGCGCGCCTGAAACTCAAAAGTATCAGCGAATGCGTATACCCAGCACCACATGCATGCGGATCTCTCTCTGTTTTTCTTTTTCACATCACGTTTATTTTTGGGCGTGTTTTGAGCTTGCTGGAGTTGTTTTTTGAAGAAACCTCATCAGAGGGTGGGGAGTTCCCACATTGCATTAAAGAAGAAGAGAGCTTGCTGGAGTTGTGAGCATCCTAGCTTCGAAAAAATGATTCGGTTTAAAAATAAAAGAAAATTTCGAAGAAAAAAAAAAGGACGAGTTGTGAGCATCCTCATCACTATGTGGAGAAGGGATTTGTCCTTTACCGTGGGTTTTGGAGTATTGTTTCGGGTCAATAAAATTCAGTTGGTCGGAAAAATGCGCACGTACGCCGGTCCTAGATGTACGGCACCACCGCGTACAGCTACAACATCCCAGCCAGCATTAGAACTACCGCTTGGCATGGTAGTTCTAGTTCGTGCTAGAGGCACAAACCGCGTCGGCGTAGACCGTGCAAGCGAAACGCGATGGTCATGGGGCCACAACCCCGGACTTTCACCAGGATGGAGCCCTTGGGCACCACGACGCCGTCCGCGGCGGTCTGGTCTCGTGGAGCTTCTCGTTTGCCATGCACCTCGCATCTGATGGAAAGTCCTGGCTCCTGCGCACGGATCTGAGGCCGTTATGCATCTCGTCGCCTCCTGAGCTTGCCGGTCGCAGTTTTTCTCTACGGCCGGCGAACCAGTCGGAGTCGAGACCACCTTGTCGAGGAATGGAGCATGTCGGCGACCTCGGACTCGTACTTGGTGCTCGTCCGTTCTGCTCCTCATGTTCTCCACTTAACTCGTCGCTGATTGTGTTCTGCCCATTAGCTTTAGCCCAGCCGGCGATTCAAGTCGTGCGAGTCACCCCATCCGACCCACGCGATGAACTCGTCCTGGTGCCGCCCGCCCGAAGATGACGCCCTTCGTGATTGAGCTCCACGAGGTTGGAGGCCTCGCCAAGGTGCTCTTCTCGGACGGGTATCCACTAATCCACGACCCACGAGCTCAGCGCCACAGCCCACGACTCTGTGCACCTGCTGCAACTTTGAGGCGCTTTTCATTGAATTTAATATCGGATTGAAAATGTGTTCTAATCATAATATACTTTACTCCGTAGGATTGTACTATGTATCAATGGACTTCCACAGCTCATATTGTTTTCTAATTCTGTCATGGCCAGAACGTTCCTGTCATCCACCTTGACATTGGACGTCCACCGCATGGAGAAGAAGACGACCTGGCCCAGCGCTATGAGGATTTCGTGCGAATAATCATCCATCGGTTAACAAAGATCTGCCCTGCAACCTATTACGGGAAGCCAATTACCCCATACCCAAATGCAGCGAACCATCCTACTGAGGGTCATAGCTACTTCCGTGTCGTGTTCTTTTCAAGCACCAATGATTATGCGAGAGTGGAATTCCTGATAAGGGACTTTGACCTCTATCTACTGGGATTTAGAAGGCAGCTGGATGGCGAGTGGTCGGCTTGGTTCCGTTTTACTCCTACTCTGGGGTGGCCGTCATTCCCGATGGGCAATGTTGTAAACTATGAGTTTGATGGGGGGCATCAGGACAAGTAAGTTTTCTCCCCTTTTTCAACATGTTTTGTTGAAGTCATCACTGTTTCAGTACGTACTTGTGTGTTGAAAATACGAGTAGCGTTTAGGAATACTTTTGGATATCATGCATATACTACTCTGGAGATAGTTTAAAGTTGAGACGTTTTACGGTACATCATACTACTGGGAACAATGGGTAGTATATAAGTGATCCAATGGTCATTATTAATCCCAATTTTTTTTCTTTCAGGACATTTTGGTAATTGTCTGTTAGGGGATTTGTCCTTTCTTACTGTTATAATTGTAATGATTAATAAGTACTCTATATGAGTAATTGCAATTGACACCTGTAGAAAAGAATTATCCGTCATCTTAGTTCGTAGGTTGGCCCCTCGTTCTCACACAGTTCGTAAGTTTGCGCCTCATCTCTGTACAGTTCGTTATTATTCTGTCGACGCAGGCGCTCCAGCAGCCGACGGCCGCATAGGGCCGGCCGCTCCGTCTCCCGGCCTGTGGTCGCCACCTCAAGATATTCGACGGCGCAGCCGCCCCACGGCCCTTGTTTCGGCTAGTTGCTACCGAGATCGATCCATCGGCCGGCTGCTCGTAGCTGTGTACGTGCACCTTCAAGCCAGGGGAAGAATCGATCCAGGATCCAGGAGCCTACTAGTCTGCTTCGTGTATACGTCTACCTCTCCGACGGAACCGATTAGCCCTGTCTCTGTTGTTGAGGTCGGGCCTGTGCCAACAACCCTCTCTCTGTCGCACGTTCTTCGGACGGCGCCTTAGATCGGTTCCTCCGCACGTCGTGGTGGAGATCCCTCACATAGCTGGCCCTGTTTTTGCTAAACAGAACTACTGAAACTGCCCCTGATCACAAAATATACGACAAAAAATCTGCAGTAGTATTTTCAAATCTGGACCGTCCAAACACATAAAATAAACGGCCAATATTAATCTGATGTACTGTAAAAGGTCTCTTAAAGTTTGGCAAGTGAAGTGTCGTATAGTTTTAAATTCTCAGGTTTCCTGTTTAAATCCATAACTAATTTAAATCCCCAACTCATTTAGTTTGAACATTTTATATTGATTTTATCTCTTGTGTACTAAGGCTGCTAGTACTATATGATACAGGGTTGACATGGGTGGTCGCAAAACTCTAGAGTTTATCTTCCACACAATTTGGACGTGGCACCCGAATGATATGACAAGCTCAAATCTGAAGCTGGCGCTTCAAAAAGCAATTACGCTTATTTGCGAAGCACTACGATTCCAGTATGTTTTTGATGAGCTAGTCAGGAGGATCCAGAATGGAGCGGATCCAACCGCCCTGGACATTGCAGGGCTGCCTAGCTGGAGAGTCTGGAAGCGCATTGGCAGCTGGGGCGTGATGTGTGAAATTGCCTTAGAAGCAGGCCTCAATGGTGGCTTGCTAAGAACCAGAGACAAGATGAGGGATTATGACCGAATCTACCTTCTCAACAGCTTCCTGGATATGATGAATGGATTCACAGTTCTGAAGAGGACTGAGAAAGCTCATCTGATCCCGCAAATGCATCAGCGAATCCCGGCCTATGGAATGCCTATTCTTGAACCGGGTTTCATACCGCTGAACCAACAGTATCCCGCGGATAACTGGTGAGCAGGGATGGATGGATGGATGGATGGATACTAGCTTGGTCTGTATCTCTTATTGGGCTTAACCCTAGTATTACTGTTTAAGTCGATTTGGATTTGGTGGATGTGCATGCCGGCCACATGTAAGTGTGTTTAGGGCAATTTGACAGCTCGGCCGTGCGCAGGGATGGCTGTGCACGCCGGCTGTATGCTCTGTTTGTCAGCTATGTTGTACTCCTGTTAAGACTTGGCTGTGCACGCCGGCTCTTTGGCAGTTATGTTGAACTCGTATTCAGACTTGTTTTATCTGTTTGATTTCTGTCTACATCATCATGTGTTTTTTCCCCAATGAATGATCGGATTTGTGCCGGAGGTATTCAAGAGAGAAACCGCCGCGGTGGAGGAGATCAGGCCGGGCGGCGGCGAGGAGATGGTCACAGTGAACTGTTAAATGATAGACTTGTACATGTGTAATGTGATCTGTATGTCGCGATGTGTATGTGCGCGCGTTGTGTTGTATCTTAGGCAGGTTGTTAGACTAGATATGATCCTATCCTTCGTATAGCTTGGATTGTGGGTCAAGACTAGTCACAACCTGCAGACCCTTGTACTTTGTCGATCTATTTAACACGCACGTGTCCCTGCTACAAAGCATAGGCTTCCACATCTTTTCTTTCATGGTAATCAGAGCCTACCTCAGATTAATCCATGGCGAATTCTTCTTCAAATTCCTTCCCCTCATTTTCGTTTGCACACGTCGCAACCGAGAAGCTTACGAGAGGGAACGAAGCACTATGGTGCGCCACCATGCTCTTTGCCATCAGGGGGCGCAGATGGCGGACTTCCTCGACGTCGAGAAGGTGGTGCTGCCCATGACCATTGAGGTCACCGCGGACGACGGCAAGACCAAGTCCAAGATGCCAAACGAGGAGTTCACCGTGTGGTATGCATGGGATCAGCAGGTTTTCTCCTACCTGCTGACCACACTGCCACGCAAGATGGCCATCCAGGTGGCGACCTGCCACACCGCAGCAGAGTTGTGGAACACCGTGCAAGGGATGCTCACCTCACATACCCGTGCGCGGACCGTCAACGCCAGGATTGCGCTGGCGAACCTTCAGAAGGGCAACTCCAGAATTACTTAATATGTTGGTAAGATCAGAACTCATTGTGATGAGTTAATTGCTTCAGGAAAGAAGGTGGACGAGGAAGATGTTGTCTCTCACATCATGGCCGGACTCGATGAGAAGTTCGATCCGGTGGTCTCCGCCATGTGTTCCGGGTCAAGCCGGTCACGGTCCCGGAGCTGTACTCGCAGTCCTGAGCTTCGAGACCTGCATGAATCTTCGTAGTGGGTCCTCTCAGTCATCCGCAAAGGCAGCAGCTCGCGGGCGCTTTAACAAGCAGAACGACAACGGCGGTGGCGGCGGTGGTGACCACGGCCGAAACTTCAACAACAAACAGGGCGATGACGGTGATCGCGGCCGCGACAACTTCTCCAAGCCGCCTAACCATGGCAACACGGGAGGCAGCGGCAGCGGCAGTGGGAACTACAATAACAATCATGCTGCCAAACCGACGTGCTAGATTTGCGGGAAGATTGGTCACCCAACATGGAAGTGCTGGAAATGTTATGACTCCTCCTACCATGGGGGAGAAGAGCGCTCGGCAAACATGGCGGCTCCTCAGTATGGGGTAGATACCAACTGATATATGGACAACGGTGCCACTGATCATATTACCGGTGACTTGGAGAAGCTGACTGTCCGGGAGAGGTACACTGGCAACAAGCAAATTTACACTGCCAATGGGTCAGATATGTCTATTGATCATATTTGCCATGCAACTATTTCTACCCCTGATCGTAATTTTCACCTAAATAATGTCCTTCATGTTCTACAAGCCACAAAAAGTTAATTTGATTTTGGCAAGCCACCCTGCCATTGACAATGACACCTTTGTTGAAATTCACCCTCACTTTTTTCTTGTAAATGATCTGGAAACAAGATCTTCTTCGCGGCAGGGGTAGGAGAGGTCTCTATCCCATCAAACACACTGGGACAAACGTCAAGAAGCAAGTGCTCAGTATAACCAAACCATCTTCGGATTGGTGGCACTGATGTTTGGGTCATCCATATTCCACCGTTGTTAGGAAGATTATTAGTAAAATAAACTCCCATGTGTTAGCAATGTCAATAATGAACTTGTTTGTGACGCCTGTCAGAAAGGAAAAAGTCACCAATTACCTTATGCAAAGTTCTGTGAGTGAATCAAAATTTCCTTTGGAACTTAGTTTTCCTGATGTTTGGGCCCCTGCCGTTGAAACTGTAGGTAGAAAAAAATCTATGTGAGTTTCATTGACGATTTTAGCAAATTCACATGGATCTACCTAATCAAACATAAGTCTAAAGTTTTTCAAAAATTTCATGACTTCCAAAACCTTGTTGAACGACAATTTGATCACAAAATCCTAGCTCTGCAAACAGATTGGAGAGGGGAGTACAAAAAATTGAATTCCTTTTTCACATAAATCGGCATTTCTCACCATATCTCATGCCCCCCATGCACATCAGCAAAATGGGCCAGTCGAACGGAAACACCGACACATTGTTGAGGTTGGCCTCTCTCTACTTGCCCAAGCCTCCATGCCCTTGAAGTTTTGGCGTGAGGCCTTCGTTGCCGCAACCTATTTGATCAATAGGATAGCAAGCAAAGTCATAAAGTTTGAAACACCTCTCCTAGATTATTTGGTGAAACTCCAAATTATTCATCTCTTCACATTTTTGGATGCACCTGTTGGTCTAATTTATGGCCATATAATAATCACAAGCTTCAGTTCCGCTCCAAACAGTGTGCATCCCTTGGGTATAGTGATCTTCACAAATGTTACAAGTGCTTGGATATCTCCACAGGACGTGTTTACATCTCTCGTGATGTAGTGTTTGATGAAAACACTTTTCCTTTTCCACCTTCCATCCTAATGCAGGTGTTTGGCTACGTGCTGAGATTCTGTTATTACCACCGGAGCTATTAAATCCTACTGATCATGGGGGAGAAAATGTTAATGATCACATGATTAATAGTACTACTAATCCTGATGGTGATGATGTAGAGCATAGCAGTAAAAAACAAATGCAATTCCGCGCCATGATTTTATGCAGCATATGAGTCCAAACTGGTCTGACACGAGACACGAAGGGGATTCTTCTGCGAACACCGATCCCGAGAGATCTGGCGGCACAGAATCTGGCGCACCTGATGCATGAACGGATCCCCAAGCAGATCCACTGCCACCGCCAGCTGCTGGATCTACGGGCAATCCATCCGTACGTGACACGCGGTGTGGACCGGTTGTGCGGGCTGGCAGGACCGATGATGGCGCGTCCCCGAGCGAAAACTGGCAACAACCGGCTCAGTCCGTCTCGCCCACTACCGCGCTCAATGATAGCACCGACGCATGGTCTCCTAGGCGTGTGTCGCCTGCATGAGGTCTGGTCATGTCACCGTCACGAGCGCGTGATCCCATTCCGACCGCACGATAGCCGAGGAAAACCCTCTCACGCGATCAGTTGCAGTACGAGGAGGTGGATCCTTTGCAGCCACAGGATCTTCTACGACTGTCAACTCCGAGCGTCCCAGTACACACTCACAACGAGGTATATTCAAAACCATGGTTCCTAAGGATGGAACCGTCAGGTATGATAAAAAAAATTAAATTTGTAAACTTTGCTGCTACCAAAGAACCAAGAGATCTAGCAGAAGCTTAGATGACAAAAATTGGAAACATGCTATGGAAGTAGAGTATGATGCACTTATGAAAAATATAACTTGGCATCTAGTTTCACCTAGACAAGGGAGGGATATTATAGATTGTAAGTGGGTGTATAAAATTAAAAGAAATTTTGATGGTACCATAGATGGATACAAAGCTAGGTTAGGCTAAAGGCTTTAAACAATGCTATGGCATTGATTATGAGGACACTTTCAGTCCAGTTGTTAAAGCAGCTACTATCAGGCTTGTTCTGTCTATTGTTCTTTCCAGGGGATGGAGTCTTCACCAGTTGTATGTACAGAATGTGTTTTTACATGGCTTTCTCGAGAGAGAGGTCTATATGTGACATCCACCTGGTTTTGTGGATGGCACTAAACCACAATATGTGTTTAAGCTGGATAAAGCTCTATACGGTATGAAATAGGCACCTATGCCTTGGTATTCAAGGTTGAGCACAAAACTGCAACAACTTGGGTTTCGAGAAGGGAGACTCTTCGTTATTCTTCATCAAGAAAGGGAAGGTGGCTATTTTTATGCTCATTTATGTAGATGACACAATTGTTGCTAGCTCCTCACAAGAAGCCACCTCAGCTTTACTGAAGAACTTGAAAGGTGTATTTGCACTTAAAGACTTGGGAGAGTTGCATTATTTTCTAGGCATTGAAGTAAAACAAGACACATGATGGTATTTTACTAACTCAAGAGAAGTATGCTACAGATATACTCAACATGTAGGCATGAAGGATTGTAAACCCTTTAGTACACCTTTATCTACTACTGAACATTTGCCATTTCCTGAAGGAGAACTGCTGAGTCCGGAAGAAGGGACGAAGTACAGAAGTGTAGTTGGTGCACTTCCATATTTAACTTTGACAAGACCTGATATATCTTTCTTTATTAATAAGGTCTGTCAATTCTTGCATTCTCGTACATCTTTGTATTGGACAACTGTGAGAAGGATTGAGATATATCCAAGGAAGTGCTGGAACTGGACTGAAAATATGTAAGTCACCTTCAACAACAGTTGCTACTTGTGAGCTGTGTTGGGATTTCCTCGAAGAGGAGAGGATGATGCAGTACAGAGAGATAAGTATTTCCCTCGGTTATGAAACCAAGGTTATCAATCCAATAGGAGAACCAAGCAACACTATGTAAACAGCACCTGCACACAAACAACAAATACTTGCAACCCAACGCGTAGAGGAGTTGTCAATCCCTCAACGGTTATGAGCGAGATTAAATTGTATATTTTTTATAGATAGATCAGACAAAAATACAAAATAAAATAAATAAAATAAAATTGCAGCAAGGTATTTTTAGTTTTAATATATGATAAAAGATAGACCCGGGGGGCATAGTTTTCACTAGAGGCTTCTCTCAAGAAAATAGCATAGGTGGGTAGACAAATTACTGTTTGGCAATTGATAGAAAAGCAAATAATTATGACGATATCCAAGACAATGATCATACATAGGCATCATGTATGAGACAAGTAGACTGAAATGATTCTGCATCTACTACTATTACTCCACACATCGACCGCTGTCCAGCATGCATCTAGTGTATTAAGTTCATGGAAAAACAGAGTAACGCCTTAAGCAAGATGACATGATGTAGACAAGATAAACTCACATATGAATAAACCCCATCTTTTTACCCTTAATAGCAATGATACATACATGTCATGTCCCTTTCTTTCACTGGGATTGAGCACCGCAAGATCGAACCCATTACAAAGCACCTCTTCCCATGGCAAGATAAATCAATCTAGTTGGCTAAACCAAACCAATAAATCGGAGAAGAAATACGAAGCTATATTAATCATGCATAAAAGAGTCCAGAGAAAACTCAAATAATATTCAAGGATAGATTATAGTCAAAAATATATATTCATGGATAGATCTGATCATAAACTCACAATTCATCGGATCCCAACAAACACACCGTAAAAAGTCATTACATCAAATAGATCTCCAAGAACACCGAGGAGAACATTGTATTGAAGATCAAAAAGAGAGAAGAAGCCATCTATCTACTAACTATGGACCCATAGGTCTGTGGTAAACTACTCACGCATCATCGAAGGGGCAGCAAGGATGATGAAGAACCCCTCCGTGATCGATTCCTCCTCCGGCAGAGTGCCGGAAAAGGCCTCCAGATGGGATCTCGTGGTTCTGGAACTTGCGGTGGCGAAAAAAGTATTTCGTGGACTCCTATGTTGGTTTCACAATTTTAGAGAATTTATAGAGGCGGAGTTTGGTCAAACGGAGCCTCGTGGGCCCCACAAGCCACCAGGGCGCGCCCCAAGCCCAGGGCGCGCCCTGGTGCCTTGTGGGCTACTGCTCCGGCTTCTCGTCCCCTCCCAAAGCTTCTAGGGTCTCTTATTGCCAGAAAAAAATCTCCAAAAAGTTTCGTGGCATTTGGACTTCGTTTGGTATGTATATTCTGCAAAACCAAAAACAAGCAAAAAACAGCAACTCGCACTGGGCACTAAGTTAATATATTAGTCCCAAAAAATGATATATTGTTGCTTGAAAGTGTATATAAAACATCCAAGATTGATAATATAATACTCCCTCAGTCCCAAAATAAGTGACTCAACTATGTACTAACTTTAGTACAAAGTTAGTGTAAAGTTGAGTCACTTATTTTGGGACGGATGGAGTAGCATGGAAGAAAAAAAATTCATAGATATATTGGAGACGTATCAAGCATCCCGAAGCTTAGTTCCTGCTCGTCCTCGAGCAGGTAAATGTTAAAAACAGAATTTTTGATGTGGAATGCTACCTAACATATTCATCATATATTCTTTTCTTTGTAGCATGGATATTTGGACTTGAATGATTCAAAACAATAGTCTATAATTTGACATGAAAACATCAATACTCAAGCATATCAACAAGCAACCATGTCTTTCAAAATATCAACGCTAAAGAAAGCTATCCCTAGCCCATTATGCTCAACCATTGATCCATTCATGAAACACACTCAAATATTAGCTACATCCAATACACAAGTATGAAAATAGTGTTCCCTAGTTGGTGCTTTGTAAGAGAAGATGGAGACTCAAATAAAAATAAATTTGCATAAAATTAAATAGATAGGCCCTTCACAGAGGGAAGTAGAGATTTGCAGAGGTGCCAGAGCTCAAAGATTAAATTTAGAGATAAAATTATTTTGAGAGGCGTGCTTTTCCTGTAAACGAAATGACCGAGAATTCCCAATATCTTCCATGCTAGAAAAATCATAGGCGGTTCCCATACAGAAAATAAAGGTTATTTCTTTTCCACCATTCTTTCACAATCCATGGCTAGCCATATCCGCGGGTGCCTTCCATACCAACACTTTCCAAGGAATTTATTATTATCATATTATTATTATTTTCATTTCGGGACTGGGCATCCCTATTACCTGCCACACTCTTGTGCAAACAAGTAAATAAACACGCATCGTGACAATAAAATACCTAGCATGGAAAATATTGGCCACGCCCTGCCGCTTCATGAGCGGTACGGGCACACAAAACGGAAATTCATTTTTAAAAATTAGAGTTGGCACATGCTAATTTACTTAGAACAGCATGGAAATACCGCATATAGGTAGGTATGGTGGACTCATTTGGCACAACTTTGGGTGTAAGGATTTTGATGCACAAGCAGCATTCCCGCTTAGTACAAGTGAAGACTAGCAAATAGATTGAGAAGTCACCAACCAAAAACAAAAACGGTAATAAACGCGCATTGAACATAATTAACACTGAATAATGCACCACAAGTAGGATATAACTTTGTTGCATAACTATTAACTTGATGTGCTCTGATAACCCACAAGTATAGGGGATCGCAACAGTTTTCGAGGGTAGAGTATTCAACCCAAATTTATAGATTCGACACAAGGGGAGCCAAAGAATATTTGCAAGTATTAGCAGTTGAAATTTTAATTCAACCACACCTGGAGATTAAATATCTGCAGCACAATGATCAGTAGCACAGTAATATGATAGTTTTGATAGCAGTGGTAACAGTAGTAGTAACGGTAACAGTGATAGCAATGGTTTTGTAACAAGTGCAATAGTAGCAATAGCAATAGTAACTTAGCAAGAACAATAAGTGGAAAACTCATAGGCATTGGATCGGTAGATTCGTTGGATGATATTCATCATATAACAGTCATAACCTAGGGCGACATAGAACTAGCTCCAGTTCATAAATATAATGTAGGCATGTATTCCATAAATAGTCATACGTGCTTATGGAAAAGAACTTGCATGACATCTTTTGTCCTACCCTCCCGTGGCAGCGGGGTCCATAAGGAAACTAAGGGATATTAAGGCCTCCTTTTAATAGAGAACCAGAACAAAGCATTAACACATAGTGAATACATGAACTCCTCAAACTACGGTCATCACCGGAAAGTATCCCGATTACTATCACCCCGGGGTTTACGGATCATAACACGTAGCAGGTGCATATGACTAGCAAGATCGGCTCTAGAACATAGATATAATGGTGAAAACATAAATGGTTCAGATCTGAAATCATGGCACTCGGGCCCTAGTGACAAGCATTAAGCATGGCATAGTCATAGCAACATCAATCTCAGAATATAGTTGATACTAGGGATCAAGCCCTAACAAAACTAACTCGATTACATGATGAATCTCATCCAACTCCTCACCGACCAGCAAGCCTAGGAAGGAATTACTCACTTCCGGTGGGGGGCATCATGGAATTGGCGATGAAGGAGGGTTGGTGATGACGAAGATCGAAGATTCCCCTCTCCGGAGCCCCGAAAGGACTCCAGATCTGGCCTCCCGATGAAGAACATGAGGTGGCAGCGGCTCTGTCTCATGAAACGCGATGATTCTTATTCCTTGATTTTTTTTCTCCAAAAATAGGATTTTATAGCGCTGGAATTAAGGTCAGTGGGGCCACGAGGTGGGCACAACCCACCAAGGCATGCCTCGAGGGTGGGCGCACCCTTGTGTCTTGTGCTCAGCCAGCCCCCCCCCCTCCGGTGGTTCTTGGCTCCAGCATTTTTCATTTATTGTAAAATAATTCTCCAAAAAGTTTCGTTCCATTCTGAGAACTTTTATTTCTGCACAAAAACAACACCATGGTAGTTCTGCTGAAAACAACGTCAGTCCGGGTTAGTTTCATTCAAATCATGCAAATTAGAGTTCAAAACAAGAGCAAAAGCGTTAGGAAAAGTAGATAGACGGAGACGTATCAACTCCCCCAAGCTTAAACCTTTGCTTGTCCTTAAGCAATTCAGTTGATAAACTGAAAGTGATAAAGAAAAACTTTTACGAACTCTTTTGTTCTTGTTTACATAAATAAGCTTAAGTAGCACCCAGGTTTTTAGCAGAGATCATGACTAACCATGTCAACAATAACTCTTAGAAATTATATTAACCCATATCAATGGCATAAGCAACTAGCGAGCAATAATAAAATATTTCAAATACCAACACTTTGTCAAAACAATTATGATATAATATGATAACAGTGGTATCTCGCTAGCTCTTTCTGAGACAGCAAAACATAAATGCAGAGGACCTCTAAAGTTCAAGCAGTGACTAAACATTGTAATTCATGGTAGAAAAGATCCAGTCATGATGCATTTAACATTAACTATACACAATGCATGAGGATGACAATAGTGCTCTCAGGTCAGGCGCTTGTTTGAGAAGGTGATGACACAACATAAAAGTAAATAGATAGTCCCTTCGCAGAGGGAAGCAGGGATTTGCAGAGGTGCTAGAGCTCAAAGCTTAAATCAGAGATAAATAAAATTTTGGGAGGTGCACCCTTCCTGTTTACGTCACGACCAAGAATTATCAATATATTCCATGCTAAACACATTAGTGGCGGTTCCCAAGCGATAAAAGTAAAGGTTTACTCCCCTCCGCCAACAAACACACTCCACGGCTAGCCAAATCCACGGGTACCGTCCATACCAACAACGATCCTGGGGGAGTTTTGTTTAATTATTTGCAATTTTTTTATTTCAGGACTGGGAATCCCTATTACCGCCCCTCTCGTGCAAGGACGAGTGAATAAACACTCATCATGAGAATAACCCGCTTAGCATGGAAGATACCGACCACCCCCCCGTCGCTCTATGAACAATCCAGGCACACAAAACAGATGTTCATTTGAAATTTTAGAGGTGGCACATGCAAATTTACTTGGAATGGCAGGGTAATACCGCATATAGGTAGATATGGTGGACTCATCTGAAATAACTTTGGTTTAAGGGTTTTGATGCACAAACAATATTTCCGCTTAGTACAAGTGAAGGCTAGCAAATAGGTTGAGAAGCGGCCAGCTAGAGAGCGAAAACGGTCATGAACATGCATTATGCATAATAAACATTGAATACTAGCATGAGTAGGATATGAACACCATGAACATAAATATCATAGAGGCTATGTTGGTTTTGATTCAACTGCATGCATGAACATGTGCCAAGTCAAGCCACTCGAAACATTTAGAGGGGGATACCATATCATCATACTACATCACAATCATTTTAATGCATGTTGACATCCAAGATAAATCATTATCCACTCCTAGCTACTTAAGCATGGCATGAGAAACTGTAATCTCTAATTGTCATTGCAAACATGTTTGATCATAATATGTTGAATCATGGATACTAGGTTAAACATATTTACAAAAACAAAACGAGTTGAGTTCATACCCGCTTCTCTCTGCCACAGTCACTTCATCAAATATCGTCATTATTGCCTTTCACTTGCATGACCGAATGATATGAAGATAATAATAGTGCAAGAGTGCCGTGGACTAAGCTAAAATGTGCAGACATTTTATTCAAAAGGATAAGACAAGGTAATCTGGGCTCTTTGTTAGATCAACAATAATGCAAATGAGAGCCACTCAACAATTTCATCGTGGTCTTCTCCTCGGTACGACTCAACAAAAAGAAAAGAAATTCAGAGAAACACACTAATTTTTTTTTAGTTTTTAGTTTTTCTAGAAGAACGCAAATTAAAGACGGAAAAACAAGAATGAGAAAAACTATTTACACGGGAAAGCTCCCAACAAGCAAAAGAAGAATCGAGAAATCTTTTTGGGTTTTCTTTTAACACTACAACTAATTAAACTAGAAAGAAAAACCAAAAAGAAGTAAGAAATATTTTTGGATTCTCTCAAAGTTTTTCAAACACACAAGAAGAAAGCGAGAAAATAAATCTAGCATGGATAATACAGTGAAAGAGTGTGGACACCGACAATTGGAATGAAATGTGTGAACATAAATGTAATGTCAGTGGAAATACGTACTCTCCCAAGCTTAGGCTTTTGGCCTAGCTTGGTAATCACCATCCGTAGCCTGGATAATAATCTGAGTGATAGCCTACGGAGGCTCTTGGTGCAACCTCTTCAGCACGCCGAGCTGCCTCGATCTCTGCCTTGTACGAGCGGGCCTCGCTCTCAAGAACATAATATCTTTATTTGTTGTAATAATCAAAGAGAGCAGGCGCAAGCAAGACGATAGGCACAACCGTTTCTTTATTAAACCTCAAGTTATAAGTATAATCATTGATTGTGCCCTTAAGGAACTTGTGGCGCTTCATGGACTCAAAGTCCAAGTACTGAGTAGGTAAAATGGGATCATAAGGCAAAGGTGTAACACCAACCTCTTTAGCTACACGAGAAGCATAAATCCCACCATAAAAGTAACCACTGGTAGCATTGTGTTGCAACCTTCATGCAACGATCGCTCCAAGATTATAGCATTTAGTTTCGGTCAGAGCAGTGTGTATGAGGCTTAAGTCAGGGGCACATAGTGTGTTGCAATCCTGCTTGCCCACGATGCATTTGCCATTAAAGAGTGCAAAGTAGTGAATTGAGGGGAAATGAATACTTTTTATTCTACCTTGTGTCACTCCTCTATCCTCACCATAACAAAGACTAGTCAAAAATTACTCATACTCAGCTCTTGGTGGTTCGTCCAGCGAACCCCAATATGGAATTTTGCAAGCATTACAGAACACATTTAGAGGCATGGAAAATGGCTGATCATAAAGACTAAACGAAACTCTAGACTCGCGAGGATGATATTTAAATTTCTTAGTGGATGTTTCTATGAGGTTGAGATGTTGGATGCACTTATCTTCAATGTAGGGACCGAGCTCGGTGTTGTGAACATATTGCTCAAATTCTTCTTTAATATCTACACTCGCCATAAAATTGTTACACGGCCATATGCAAGATTTGGTAGCTGCATCCCGCATTGAGCTCGCGCTTGACTCAACATAAGACCGACATATCGAGGCACTACTCGATGATGCCTCCGAAGATCTCCTCCTCGAAGAACTCCTAAAGAATTGCATTTTTACTTGCGAACAATTTCTGAAAAAATTTGGGACACAAAAATTTTGTCAACAAAACTTCATAAGATTGATAGCAACTACTCAAAAGGATGCCTAGAGGCCATATTGAGCATTCAAACTACTTAGAACTCTAAGAATTCAACATGCAAGCCCATTTACAGCAGCACCAAGAGTAGCTAATTATTCAAAATATAAACCACTAGAGCAAAAACTAATTGGAGCAATGGAGGAGTCACATACCAAGTAGCAATCCCCCAAAACAGTTTCGAAAATGGAGCTCGAGCAAATAGATTGAAATCCGCAGGTTTGAGAGCAAAAACACGAGAGAGAGAGAGAGAGAGAGAGAGAGAGAGCAACGGTGATTTTTCCTGGAGGAAGGAGAAGGAATGGGCTGAAGAGATAAGTGAGGGGACCCACGTGGAGGCCACAACCCACCAGGGCGTGCCTGGGGTTGATGGCGCGCCCTGGTGTCTTGTGGTCACGAGGTGCACCCTCGTCTGATGTTATTTGCACCAGAAATTCAGAAATATTCGGGAAAAAATCGTGTTAAAATTTCAGGGCATTCTGAGAAAATTTATTTTAAGCACTTTTTTATTGCACAGAAAATTCAGAGAACAGGATAAACATGGTATTTTATTTTATTTAACTAAGAAAAACAGAAAACGGAAGATAGAGACAGAAGGTTGTGCATACTAAATTCATCAACTTCATACCTCTCGAAAATCATCCATTAACAAGGTTGATCAAGTCTTATTAACAACCACTTTCGATTAGCATGAAACCAAAGAACTTTCGTAAAACACTAAGTTATCTCAACGGGGATATGCACATCCCCAACAATAAGTATGTCATATTTCTTTTTGGCAGTAGGTAGAGGTAGTTGAAAACTTCCAATAGTGAGTGTCGGAGATTTTTCAATAACATTAATACCATTCACTTGGAATTGTTTCTTCGGAAAGTGCACCGTATGCTCATTACCATTGATATGAAAAGTGACCTTGATTTTATTGCAATTAATAACAGCTCCTGCAGTATTCAAAAAGGGTCTACCAAGGATAATTGACATGTTGTCATCCTCGGGCATCTCAAGAATAACAAAGTCCGTTAAGATAGTAACATTTGCAACAACAACGGGCACATCCTTACAAATACCGATAGGTATGGCAGTTGATTTATCAGCCACTTGTAAAGATATTTCAGTAGGTGTGAGTTTATTCAAATCAAGTCTTTTATATAAGGAGAAATGCATAACACTAACACCAGCTCCTAGATCAAACAAAGCAGTTTTGACATAGTTTCTTTTGATGGAGCAAGGTATAGTTGGTATTCCTGAATCTCCAAGTTTTTTAGGTACTCCATCCTTAAAAGAATAATTTGAAAGCATGGTGGAGATTTCAGCTTCAGGTATCTTTCTTTTATTAGTGATGATGTCTTCAATATACTTTGCATAAGGGGCCATCTTTAAAATATCAGTCAAGCGAGTACGCAAAAAGACTGGCCTAAGCATTTCAGCAAAGCGTTCAAATTGTTCATCATCTTTTTTCTTGGATGGTTTAGGTGGAAAGGGCATGGGTTTCTGAACCCATGGTTCTCTTTCTTTACCATGTTTTCTAGCAACAAAGTCTCTCTTATCATATCTTTTATTTTTAGGTTGTGGGTTATCAAGATCAACAGCAGGTTCTATTTCAACATCATTGTCTAGTTCTTTATCATTGTCTGGTTGAGTATTTTTATGAACATCATTATCATTTTCATTAGCACTAGGTGGATGTTCATTACCAGATTGAGTTTCAGCATCAGAAATAGAGATATCATTGTTATCTTCAGAAGGTTTTTCCTTCTCAGGTTCACTAGAGGTATGCAAAGTCCTATCATTTTTCTTCTTCTTTTTCTTTTTAGAAGGACTAGTTGCATCGGTATTAACTCTTTGAGAATCCTGTTCAATTCTTCTTGGGTGTCCCTCAGGATAAAGTGGTTCCTGAGTCATTCTACCTCCTCTAGTTACTACTCTGATAGCATGATCATTCATATTATTATTCATTTCATCTAGCAATTCTCTTTGAGATTTAGCAACTTGTTCTAACTGGGTTTGAACCATAGAAGCATGCTTTCCTACACCTCTAACATCATTAATGATTCTAAATAACAAGTCACTCAAGCGAGCAATCATATCAGAGTTATATTTCAATTGTTTCATAATAATTGCATTAAAGTGATCTTATTTTCTAATGTAGTTGTCAAACTCATATAAGCACTGGCTAGGATGTTTATTATAAGGAACGTCACCTTCATCAAATTTCATTAAAGAGTTTACCTCTACCACCCGTGGTGGTGATGGTGTGTTAAGTGTAGGGAAACGTTGCATGGAAAACAAAAAAAATTCTACACACACGCAAGATCTATCCATGGAGATGCATAGCAACGAGAGGGGACAGTGTGTCTATGTACCCTCGTAGACCGTAAGCGAAAACGTTTATTAACGCGGTTGATGTAGTCGAACTTCTTCGCGATCCAACGATCAAGGACTGAACGTACGACACCTCCGCGTTCAGCGCACGTTCAGCTTGGTGACGTCCTCGCCTTCTTGATCCAGCAAGACGGGCGAAGTAGTGGATGAGTTCCGGTAGCACGACGGCGTGGTGACAGTGGTGGTGATGCTATCTCCGCAGGGCTTCGCCTAAGCACTCCAAAAATATGACCGAGGGATGAAACTGTGGAGAGGGGCGCCACACACGGCTAAGAGATTGTCGTGTATTGTGTGGCGCCCCTCCTCATGTATATATAGGTGTGGAGGGAGGAGGGGAGGCAGCCAGGGCGCCCCCAAGGGGGCCGGCGGCCACCCTTGGCCCCTGCCCTACCGCCCCCCTTTCCTTCTAGGCGCACGGGAGGAAGGCAGGGGGAGGTGGCACCCCCCTTCCTTTCTCTCATGAGGAGGGAAAGGCAGGAGGGGCCAACCCTCCCCCTTTCCTTCCCCTAGGGCCGGCGGCCAGGGAGAGGGGCGCACCAGCCCCTTGTGGGCTGGTGTGTTCCCCCTTCGCCCCATTAAGCCCATATAGCCTCCCGGGGCTTCCCGGAACCCCTTCTGATGATCCGATGACTACCCGGTACCTCCCGAAACTCTTTCGGTGTCCAAATAGCATCGTCCTATATATCGATCTTTACCTTCGCACCATTCCGGAGTTCCTCGTCATGTCCGTGATCTCATCCGGCATTCCGAACAACATTCGGTCACCAAATCACATAACTCATATAATACTATATCGTCAACGAACGTTAAGCGTGCGGACCCTACGGGTTCGAGAACTATGTAGACATGGCCGAGACACCTCTCCGGTCAATAACCAATAGCGGAACCTGGATGCCCATATTGGTTCCTCCATATTCTATGAAGATCTTTATCGGTCGAACCTTATGACAACATACGTAATTCCCTTTGTTCGTCGGTATGTTACTTGCCCGAGATTCGATCGTCGGTATCTTCATACCTAGTTCAATCTCGTTACCAGCAAGTCTCTTTACCCGTTCCGTAATACATCATCTCTTAACTAACTCTTTAGTCATTTTGCTTGCAAGCTTCTTGTGATATGTATTACCGAGAGGGCCCAGAGATACCTCTCTGATACACGGAGTGACAAATCCTAATCTCGATCCATGCCAACTCAATAGACACCTTCGGAGATACCTGTAGAGCATCTTTATGGTCACCCAGTTATGTTGTGACGTTTGATAGCACACAAGGTATTCCTCCGGTATCCGGGAGTTGCATAATCTCATAGTCGAAGGAATATGTATTTGACATTAAGAAAGCAATAGCAATTAACTGAACGATCATATGCTAAGCTAACGGATGGGTCTTGTCCGTCACATCATTCTCCTAGTGATATGATCCCGTTATCAAATGACAACTCATGTCTATGGTTAGGAAACCTTAACCATCTTTTGATCAACGAGCTAGTCTAGTAGAGGCTTACTAGGGACATGGTATTTGTTTATGTATCCACACATGTATATAAGTTTCTGGTCAATACAATTCTAGCATGAATAATAAATCTTTATCATGAATAAGGAAATATAATAATAACAACTTTATTATTGCCTCTAGGGCATATTTCCATTAGTCTCCTACTTGCACTAGAGTCAATAATCTAGATTACATAGTAATGAACCTAACACCCATGGAGTCTTGGTGTTGATCATGTTTTGCCCGCGGAAGAGGTTTAGTCAACGGGTCTGCTACATTCAGATTCATATGTATTTTGCAAACTTCTATGTCTCCATCCTTGACATTTTCACGAATGGAGTTGAAGCGTCTCTTGATGTGTTTGGTTCTCTTGTGAAACCTGGATTCCTTCGCCAAGGCAATTGCTCTAGTGTTGTCACAAAAAGATTTTCATTGGACCCGATGCACTGGGTATTACACCCAGATCGGATATGAACTCCTTCATCCAGACTCCTTCATGCGCTGCTTCCGAAGCAGATATATACTCCGCTTCACACGTAGATCCCGCCATGACGCTTTGCTTGGAACTGCACTAACTGACAGCTCCACCATTCAATATAAATACATATCCGGTTTGTGACTTAGAGTCATTCGGATCAGTGTCGAAGCTAGCATCGACGTAACCATTTACGATGAGCTCTTCGTCACCTCCATAAATGAGAAACATATCCTTGGTCCTTTTTAGGACCTTAGGATGTTCTTGACCGTTGTCCAGTGATCCACTCCTGGATTACTTTGGTACCTCCCTGCCAAACTTATGGCAAGGCACACATCAGGTCTGGTACACAACATAGCATACATGATAGAACCTATGGCTGAGGCATAGGGAATGACTTTCATTCTCTCTCTATCTTCTGCAGTGGTCGGGCTTTGAGTCTGACTCAATTTCACACCTTGTAACACAGGCAAGAACCCTTTCTTTGACTGATCCATTTTGAACTTTTTCAAAACTTTGGCAAGGTATGTGCTTTGTGAAAGTCATATTAAGCGTCTTGATCTATCCCTATAGATCTTGATGCCCAATATATAAGCAGCTTCACCGAGGTCTTTCATTGAAAAATTATTATTCAAGTATCCTTTTATGCTATCCAGAAATTCTATATCATTTCCAGTCAACAATATGTCATCCACATATAATATCAGAAATGCTACAGAGCTCCCACTCACTTTCTTGTAAATACAGGCTTCACCGTAAGTCTGTATAAAACCATATGCTTTGATCACCTCATCAAAGCGTATATTCCAACTCCGAGATGCTTGCACCAGTCCATAGATGGATTGCTGGAGCTTGCACACTTTGTCAGCACCTTTAGGATCGAAAAAACCTTCTGGTTGCATCATATACAACTCTTCTTTAAGAAATCCATTAAGGAATGCAGTTTTGACGTCCATTTGCCAGATTTCATAATCATAAAATGCGGCAATTGCTAACATGATTCGGACAGACTTACGCAACGCTACGGGTGAGAAAGTCTTATTGTAGTCAACCCCTTGAACTTGTCGAAAACCTTTTGCGACAAGTCGACCTTTGTAGACAATAACATTACCATTAGCGTCAGTCTTCTTCTTGAAGATCCATTTATTCTCTATGGCTTGCCGATCATCGAGTAAGTCCACCAAAGTCCACACTTTGTTCTCATACATGGATCCTATCTCAGAATTCATGGCCTCAAGCCATTTATCGGAATCTGGGCTCATCATAGCTTCTTCATAGTTCGTAGGTTCGCCATGGTCTAATAACATGACTTCCATTACAGGATTACCATACCACTCTGGTGTGAAACATGCTTTGGTCGACCTACGAGGTTCAGTAGTAACTTGATCTAAAGTTTCATGATCATCATCATTTGCTTCCTCTCTAGTTGGTGTAGGCATCATGGGAACGGTTTTCTGTGATGTGCTACTTTCCAATTCGAGAGAAGGTACAATTACCTCATCAAGTTCTACTTTTCTCCCACTCACTTCTTTTGAGAGAAACTCCTTCTCTAGAAAGGACCCATTCTTGGCAACAAAGATCTTGCCTTCGGATCTGTGGTAGAAGGTGTACCCAATAGTTTCCTTAGGGTATCCTATGAAGACACACTTCTCCGATTTAGGTTCGAGCTTATCAGGCTGAAGCCTTTTGACATAAGCATTGCATCCCCAAACTTTAAGAAACGACAGCTTAGGTTTCTTGCCAAATCACAGTTCATATGGTCATCTCAACGGATTTAGACGGTGCCCTATTTAACGTGAATGCGGTTGTCTCTAATGCATAACCCCAAAACGATAGTGGTAAATCGGTAAGAGACATCATAGAACGCACCATGTCTAATAAAGTACGATTATGATGTTCGGACAGGCCATTACGCTGTGGTGTTCCAGGTGGCGTGAGTTGTGAAACAATTCCACATTGTTTTAAATGAAGGCCAAACTCGTAACTCAGATATTCACCTCCATGATCAGATCGTAGAAACTTTATTGTCTTGTTACGATGATTCTCCACTTCACTCTAAAATTCTTTGAACTTTTCAAATGTTTCAGACTTGTGTTTCATTAAGTAGATATACCCATACCTACTTAAATCATCTATGAAGGTTAGAAAATAACGATACCCGCCGCGTGCTTCAACACTCATCGGACCGCATACATCGGTATGTATTATTTCCAATAAGTCATTAGCTCACTCCATTGTTCTGGAGAACGGAGCTTTAGTCATCTTGCCCATGAGGCATGGTTCACAAGTATCAAATGATTCATAATCAAGTGACTCCAAAAGTCCATCCGTATGGAGTTTCTTCATGCGCTTTACACCAATATGACCTAAACGGCAGCGCCACAAGTATGTTGCACTATCATTATCAACTTTGCATCTTTTGGCACCAATATTATGAATATGCGTATCACTACGATCGAGATTCAACAAAAATAGACCATTCATCAAGGGAGCATGACCATAAAAGATATTACTCATATAAATAGAATAACCATTATTCTCTGACTTAAATGAATATCCGTCTCGCAATAAACAAGATCCAGATATAATGTTCATGCTCAACGCTGGCACCAAATAACAATTGTTGAGGTCTAAAACTAATCTCGAAGGTAGATGTAGAGGTAGCGTGCCGACGGCGATCACATCGACCTTGGAACCATTCCCGACGCACATCGTCACCTCGTCCTTAGCCAATCTTCATTTATTCCGCAGCTCCTGTTTCGAGTTACAAATATGAGCAACCGAACCAGTATCAAATACCCAGGCACAACTACGAGCATTAGTAAGGTACACATCAATAAGATGTATATCAAGTATACCTTTGTTCACTTTGCCATCCTTCTTATCCGCCCAGAATTTGGGGCAGTTCCGCTTCCAGTGACCATTCCCTTTGCAGTAGAAGCACTCAGTTTCAGGCTTAGGTCCATCTTTGGGCTTCTTCATGGGAGCGGCAACTTGCTTGCCATTCTTCTTGAAGTTACCTTTCTTTCCTTTGCCCTTTTTCTTGAAACTAGTGGTCTTGTTATCCATCAACACTTGATGCTCCTTCTTGATTTCTACCTCCGCGGCCTTAAGCATTGCGAAGAGCTCGGGAATCGTATTCGTCATCCATTGCATATTATAGTTCATCACGAAGCCTTTGTAGCTTGGTGGCAGTGACTGAAGAACTCTGTCAATAACACTATCAACTGGAAGGTCAACTCCCAGCTGAGTCAAGTGGTTATGATACCCAGACATTTTGAGTATGTGTTCACTGACAGAACTGTTCTCCTCCATCTTGCAGCTATAGAACTTGTTGGAGACTTCATATCTCTCAACCCGGGCATTAGCTTGAAATATCAACTCCAGCTCTTGGAACATCTCATATGCTCCATGACGTTCAAAACGTCTTTGAAGTCCCAGTTCTAAGCCGTAAAGCATGGCACACTGAACTATTGAGTAGTCATCAGACCGCGTTTTACAGGCGTTCACAACGTCTAGATTAGCGGGAGCGGGCTTGTCACCTAGCGGTGCATCAAGGACATAATTCTTCCGTGCAGCAATGAGGATAATCCTCAAGTTACGAACCCAGTACGTGTAGTTGCTACCATCATCTTTCAACTTAGCTTTCTCTAGGAACGCATTAAAATTCAGGGGAACGGTAGCACGGGCCATTGATCTACAGCATAGATATGCAAAACTATTAAGACTAAGTTCATGATAAATTCAGTTCAGTTAATCAAATTACTAATGAACTCCCACTTAAATTAACATCCCTCAAGTTATCTAAGTGATACATGATCCAAATCAACTAACCCATATCCGATCATCACGTGAGATGGGGTAGTCATCAATGGTGAACATCTCTATGTTAATCATATCTAATATATGACTCACGTTCGACCTTTCGGTCTCCAGTGTTCCGAGACCATGTCTGTACATGCTAGGCTCGTCAAGTTTAACCCAAGTATTCTGCATGTGCAAAATTGTCTTACACCCGTTGTATGTGAACGTAGAGTCTATCACACCCGATCATCACGAGGTGCTTCAAAACGACGAACTTTGGCAACGGTGCATACTCGGCGAGAACACTTTCATCTTGAAATTTAGTGAAGGGGTCATCTTATAATGCTACGGCCGTTCTAAGCAAAATAAGAAGCATAAAGGATAAACATCAAATGCAATCAAAATATGTGACATGATATGGCCGTCATCATCTTGTGCTTTTGATCTCCATCTCCAAAGCATCGTCATGATCTCCATCGTCACCGGCTCGACACCTTGATCTCCATCATTGCGTCGGGGTCGTCTCACCAACTATTGCTTCTACAACTATTGCTAATGCATAGCGATAAAGTAAAGCAATTACATGGCGCTTGCATTTCATACAATAATTAAGAGACAACCCTAAGGCTCCTGCCGGTTGTCGATATTAGAAAACATGATCATCTCATACAACAACGTATATCACATCACGTCTTGACCATATCACATCACTACATGCCCTGCAAAAACAAGTTAGACGTCCTCTACTTTGTTGTTGCAAGTTTTACGTGGCTGCTACGGGCTTCTAGCAAGAACCGTTCTTACCTACGCAAAAACCACAACGGTGATTTATCAAGTTTGCTGTTTTAACCTTCTTCAAGGACCGGCCGTAGTCAATTTCGATTCAACCAAAGTTGGAGAAACAGACACCCGCCAGCCACCATTCTGCAAAACAAGTTGCATGTCAGTCGGTGGAACCGGTCTCATGTGCGTGGACATGTAAGGTTGGTCCGGGCCGCTTCATCCCACAATACCACCAAATCAAAATAAGACGTTGGTGGTAAGCAGTATGACCATCACCGCCCACAACTCCTTTGTGTTCTACTCGTGCATATCATCTACGCATAGACCTGGCTCGGATGACACTGTAGGGAAACGTTGCATGGAAAACAAAAAAGAATCTACGCACACGCAAGATCTATCCATGGAGATGCATAGCAACGAGAGGGGAGAGTGTGTCTACGTACCCTCATAGACCATAAGCGGAAGTGTTTATTAACATGGTTGATGTAGTCGAACTTCTTCGCGATCCAACCGATCAAGTACCGAACGTACAGCACCTCCGCGTTCAGCACACGTTCAGCTCGGTGACGTCCTTGCCTTCTTGATCCAGCAAGACGGGCGAAGTAGTGGATGAGTTCCGGCAGCATGATGACATGGTGATGGTGGTGGTGATGCTATCTCCGCAGGGCTTCGCCTAAGCACTCTGAAAATATGACCGAGGGACGAAACCGTGGAGAGGGGCGCCGCACACGGCTAAGAGATTGTCATGTATTGTGTGGCGCCCCCTCTTCATGTATATATAGGTGTGGGGGAGGAGGGGAGGCAGCCAGGGTGCCCCCTAGGGGGCCGGCGGCCACCCTTGGCCCCTGCCCTGCCGCGCCCCCCTTTCCTTCTAGGCGCACGGGAGGAAGGCAGGGGGAGGTGGCGCCCCCCACCCCCTTTCCTTTCTCTCATGAGGAAGGAAAGGCAGGAGGGGCCAACCCTCCCCCTTTCCTTCCCCTAGGGCCGGCGGCCAGGGAGAGGGGCACACCAGCCCCTTGTGGGCTCGTGTGTTCCCCCTTTGGCCTGTTAAGCCCATATAGCCTCCCGGGGCTTCCCGGAACCCCTTCCGGTGATCCGATGACTACCCGGTACCTCCCGAAACTCTTCCAGTGTCCAAATAGCATAGTCCTATATATTGATCTTTACCTCCAGACCATTTCAGAGTTCGTCGTCATGTCCGTGATCTCATCCGGGACTCCGAGCAACATTCGGTCACCTAATCACATAACTCATATAATACTATATCGTCAACGAACGTTAAGCGTGCGGACCCTACAAGTTTGAGAACTATGTAGACATGACTGAGACACCTCTCTGGTCAATAACCAATAGCGGAACCTGGATGCACATATTGGTTCCTACATATTCTACAAAGATCTTTATCGGTCTAACCTTATGACAACATACGTAATTCCCTTTGTCTGTCGGTATGTTACTTGCCCAAGATTCGATCGTCGGTATCTTCATACCTAGTTCAATCTCGTTACCGGCAAGTCTCTTTACTTGTTCCATAATACATCATCTTGTAAGTAACTCTTTAGTCATTTTGCTTGCAAGCTTCTTGTGATGTGTATTACCGAGAGGGTCCAGAGATACCTCTCTGATACATGGAGTGACAAATCCTAATCTCGATCCATGCCAACTCAACAGACACCTTCGGAGATACCTATAGAGCATCTTTATGATCACCCAGTTACATTGTGACATTTGATAGCACACAAGGTATTCCTCCGGTATCCGGGAGTTGCATGATCTCATAGTTGAAGGAATATGTATTTGACATTAAGAAAGCAATAGCAATAAACTGAACGATCATATGCTAAGCTAACGGATGGGTCTTGTCCATCACATCATTCTCCTAATGATGTGATCCCATTATCAAATGACAACTCATGTCTATGGTTAGGAAACCTTAACCATCTTTTGATCAACGAGCTAGTCTAGTAGAGGCTTACTAGGGACATGGTATTTGTTTATGTATCCACACATGTATCTAAGTTTCCGGTCAATACAATTCTAGCATGAATAATAAATCTTTATCATGAATAAGGAAATATAATAATAATAACTTTATTATTGCCTCTAGGGCATATTTCCATCATTAAGGCCATGTATTTCTTCAATAGGTGGTAAATTCTTGACATCCTCGGCTTTAATACCTTTTTCCTTCATGCATTTCTTTGCCTCTTGCATATCTTCAGGACTTAGATATAAGATACCCCTCTTCTTTGGAGTGGGTTTAGGCGGTGGTTCAGGAAGAGTCCAATCATCATAATTCTTCAATATATTATTCAATAATTCCTCAGCCTATTCAATAGTTCGTTCCCTGAAAACACAACCAGCACAACTATCTAGGAAGCCCCTAGAAGCATCGGTTAGTCCATTATAGAAGATATCAAGTATTTCATTTTTCTTAAGTGGATGATCAGGCAAAGCATTAAGCAATTGGAGAGGCCTCCCCCAAGCTTGTGGGAGACTCTCTTCTTCAATTTGCACAAAGTTAAATATTTCCTGTAAGGCAGCTTGTTTCTTATGAGCAGGAAAATATGTTTCAGAAAAGTAGTAGATCATATCCTGGGGACTACACACACAACCAGGAGCAAGAGTATTGAACCATATCTTTGCATCACCCTTTAATGAGAATGGAAATAACTTGAGAATATAGTAGTAACGAATTTTCTCATCATGAGCAAAGAGGGTGGCTATATCATTTAATTTAGTAAGATGTGGCACTACAGTTTCAGTTTCATAGCCATGAAAAGGATCAGATTCAACCAAAGTAATTAAATCTGGGTCGACGGAGAATTCATAATCCTTATCGGTAACAAAGATTAGGTGAAGTAGCAAACTTAGGATCACATTTCATTCTAGCATTCAAAGATTTTTCTTTCAGTTTGCATAGTAATTTCTTAAGATCATCTCTATCATTGCAAGCAAGAAAGTCTCTAGCTGTCTCCTCATCCATAACATAACCTTCAGGTATCTTAGGCAATTTAAATCTAGGAGAGCTAGGTCTAATAGGTGCTTCATAATTATCAGTTTCAAAGACTTAATCAGTTTCAATGATCTCATCAGTTTCAATGATTCCTTTCTCTTTAGCTCTAGGAATTTGTTCATCAAGAAATTCACCTAGTGGCACATTATCCTCAAGTAAGGTACTAGCATCATCATGAGTATCATTCATAGCAGAAGTAGCATCATCATTAACTTGCGGCATATTAGGATTAATAGCATGTGGTGGTGTTGCAAGTTTACTCAAAACAGAAGGTGAATCAAGTGCAGAGTGTGATGGCAGTTCCTTACCTCCCCTCATCCTAGAGGGAACGATCTTGGTTTTGGTATCCTTCGGATTCTTCATAGTGATAAATTGATAATAATCCCAAGTGAGTCAACAAATATAGCTATGCTCCCCGGCAACGGCGCCAAAAAAAGGTCTTGATAACCCACAAGTCTAGGGGATCGCAACAGTTTTCGAGGGTAGAGTATTCAACCCAAGTTTATACATTCGACACAAGGGGAGCCAAAGAATATTTGCAAGTATTAGCAGTTGAGTTGTCAATTCAACCACACCTGGAGATTAAATATCTGCAGCACAATGATCAGTAGCACAGTAATATGATAGTTTTGATAGCAGTGGTAACAGTAGTAGTAACGGTAACAGTGATAACAATGGTTTTGTAACAAGTGCAACAGTAGCAATAGCAATAGTAACTTAGCAAGAACAATAAGTGGAAAACTCGTAGGCATTGGATCGGTAGATTCGTTGGATGTTATTCATCATATAACAGTCATAACCTAGGGCAACACAGAACTAGCTCCAGTTCATAAATATAATGTAGGCATGTATTCCATAAATAGTCATGCGTGCCTATGGAAAAGAACTTCCATGACATCTTTTGTCCTACCCTCCCATGGCAGCGGGGTCCATAAGGAAACTAAGGGATATTAAGGCCTCCTTTTAATAGAGAACCGGAACAAAGCATTAACACATAGTTAATACATGAACTCCTCAAACTACGGTCATCACAGGAAAGTATCCCGATTACTGTCACCCCGGGGTTTACGGATCATAACACGTAGCAGGTGCATATGACTAGCAAGATCGGATCTAGAACATAGATATAATGGTGAAAACATAAACGGTTCAGATCTGAAATCATGGCACTCGGGCCCTAGTGACAAGCATTAAGCATGGCATAGTCATAGCAACATCAATCTCAGAACATAGTGGATTCTAGGGATCAAGCCCTAACAAAACTAACTCGATTACATGATGAATCTCATCCAACTCCTCACCGACCAGCGAGCCTACGAAGGAATTACTCACTCTCGGTGGGGAGCATAATGGAATTGGCGATGAAGGAGGGTTGGTGATGACGAAGATCGAAGATTTCCCTCTTCGGAGCCCCGAACAGACTCCAGATCTGGCCTCCCGATGAAGAACAGGAGGTGGCGGCGGCTCCGTCCCGTGAAACGCGATGATTCTTCCTCCTTGATTTTTTTCTCCAAAAATAGGATTTTGTAGTGCTGGAATTAGGGCCAGTGGGGCCACGAGGTTGGCACAACCCACCAGGGCGCGCCTGGAGGGTGGGCGCGCCCTGGTGTCTTGTGCTCAGCCAGGGGCCCCCCTCCGGTGGTTCTTGGCTCCAGTATTTTTCATTTATTGTAAAATAATTCTCCAAAAAGTTTCGGTCCATTCCGAGAACTTTTATTTCTACACAAAAACAACACCATGGTAGTTCTGCTGAAAACAGCGTCAGTCCGGGTTAGTTTCAATCAAATCATGCAAATTAGTGTCCAAAACAAGAGCAAAAGCGTTAGGAAAAGTAGATACAACGGAGACGTATCATGCTCGCATAGGGAATCACAAACTTTAACACCAATATTCTTACTAAAGCATAATTACTCACCAACATGACTCACATATTACTATCTCCATATCGCAAAACTACTGCAAGAAATCAAGTTTATCATATCCAATGATCGATATGAAAGTTTTTATTATATCCCCTGGGATATCCATCACTTTGGGACCAAATTAGTATCTTGTGCAAATTACCTTTGCTATTGTCAACTCTCAAAAAGATATAAGTGAAGCATGAGAGTGCAATTATTTCTTCAAAAAAAATCAACACACAAAATAATATAAGTGAAGCATGAGAGTGCATTACTTTAAAATATAATTATATCAACTCTCAAAATAATATAAGTGAAGCATGAGAGTGCATTTCTTTAAAATATAATCACCGCCGTGCTAAATTTTTTTTAAGTGAAGTACTAGAGCAACTGCCTAGCTCAAAAGATTTAAGTGAAGCACATAGAGTATTCTAACAAATTAAGATAAGCGTGTGGCTCTCTCAAACAAGTGTGTTCAGCAAGGATGATTGTGACAAACTAAAAAGCAAAACAAGCAAAGAATCATATAATACAAGACGCTCCAAGCAAAACTCATGATATGTGACGAATAAAAATATAGCTCCAAGTAAAATTACCGACGGTCGTTAGAAGAAAGAGGGGACGCCTTCCAGGGTGATGTCTACTACACAATTTATTCTTGTAGACTCGTGTTGGGCCTCCAACGGCAGAGTTTTGTAGGACAGTAGCAATTTTCCCTCAAGTGCATGACCTAAGGTTTATCAATCTGTGGGAGGCGTAGGATGAAGATGGTCTCTCTCAAACAACCCTGCAACCAAATAACAAAGAGTCTGTTGTGTCCCCAACACACCCAATACAATGGTAAATTATATAGGTGCACTATTTGGGTGAAGAGATGGTGATACAAGTGTAATATGGATAGTAGATATAGGTTTTTGTAATCTAAAAATATAAAAACAGCAAGGTAACAAGTAAAAAAAGTGAGCAAAAACGGTATTGCAATGCTTGAAAACAAGGCCTACGGTTCATACTTTCACTAGTGCAAAATCTCTCAACAATGATAACATAATTGGATCATATAACAATCCCTCAACGTGCAACAAAGAATCACTCCAAAGTTCCTATCGCGGAGAACATAAGATGAAATTGTTTGTAGGGTACGAAACCACCTCAAAGTTATTCTTTCCGATCAATCCATTGAGCTATTCCTATAAGTGTCACAAACAGCCCTAGAGTTCGTACTAAAATAACACCATATGATACACATCAAGCAACTCTAATGTCACCTAGATACTCCAATGTCACCACAAGTATCCGTGAGTTGATTATACAATATGCATCAAACAACTTCAGATTCATAATATTCAATCCAACACAAAGAACTTCACAAAGTACCCCAAGATTTCTATCGGGAGAAAGGAATATGAAAACGCGTATCAACCCCTATGCATAGATTACCCCAATGCCACCACGGGAATCCGCAAGTTCATAACCGATACATACATCAAGTGAATCAATAGAACATCCCATTGTCACCATGGATATCCCATCGCAAGACATACATCAAGTGCTCTCACATCCAAAAGATTCAATTCGACATAACAAAACCTCAAAGGAAAGTATTCAATTCATCACAAGAAGGTAGAGAGGGAAGAACACCATAAGATCCAAATATATTAACAAAGTGTGATACATCAAGATCGTGCCAAATCAAGAACACGAGGGAGAGAGATCAAACACATAGCTACTAGTACATACCCTCAGCCCCGAGGGTGAACTACTCCCTCCTCATCATGGTGGCCATCGGGATGATGAAGATGGCCTCCGGTGATGATTTCCCCCTCCGACAGGGGGTCCCAATTGAATTTTCATGGATACAGAGGCTTGTGGCGGTGAAACTTCTCATCTAGGGTTCTTTACGATGTTTGGGGTATTTATAGGAATTTTTGGCGTCGGTCTCACGCCAGGGGGGTGCCCGAGGGGCCCACAAGCTCGGGGGGCGCCCCTCCAGGCTTGTTGCTCCCTCGTCCATTTCTTGGCCCAGCTCCGGTGCTTCGGGGGTCTCTTTTGGTCCATAAAAAACATCGTAAATTTTCAGCCCATTTCGAGAACTTCTATTTCTGCACAAAAATTGAAAACACATTAGTTCTAATCAAATCATACCAAAACCATATAAAATTGTTGTAAACATGGCATGAATACTTCATAAATTATAGATATGTTGGAGACATATCAGCATCCCCAAGCTTAATTCCTACTCGTCCTCGAATAGGTAAATGATTAAAGAAATAATTTATGAAGTGTGAATGCTAGTATAGTGCATAAATTTGATCAATGATAGTTCCAAACACTTTTTCTAGCATCATTATAGTATATCATGAACAGTAGCTCATCTCGTAAAACTTCTCATGATCAAGTAACAAGCTATTCACATGTTAAAGTATAGACCACAAACTTTCTTGAAAACTAACAAACCATGTTCTCAGTCATCAAACAATTGCAAATCATCTTATTTTCAGGAAGGGTCTATGTAAGAGCTTGGATTTGGCAAATTCCACATACTCAACTATCATATAGTCTTCCATGATTGCTAACACTCAAAGCATATTTTTCGAACAAATAGCATCCATCGAACACAAAGAAAGATAGGGGCTTAATGTTTCGCCTCCCAACTTATTTATCATATAGATAATTGTCAACAATAATAATTCATGATCAAATATATTTGAATGGCCATATATGCTTGGATCTTTCCCTACCACATGATACTTGCCAACTAGAGAATAATTGAGGTTGAAATGAGAAGGAATACTATTGACTCTTGCATAAAAGTAAATATATTAAAGTAAATACATAAAAGTAAAAGATAGGCCCTTCCTAGAGGGAAGCAGAGGTTTTCATGCGCTTTTTATTTTTGGATGTGCAAGCCCTTAATGCGAAGGAACGTCACGTTATATTGCCCTTTTTGATAGCAACCTTTATTATGCAGTCCATCGCTTTTATTTCTTTACCATCACAAGTTCGTACAACACTTATTTTCCCTTACAAATAAAAGATCATACATATTTAGGAGCATTTTTTATTGCTTTTTGCACCGATGACAACTTACTTGAAGGATCTTATTCAATACATAGGTAGATATGGTGGACACTTATGGCAAGAAACTGGGTTTAAGGATTTTTGGATGCACAAGTAGTATCTCTACTTAGTACGAATTTTTGGCTAGCAAAAGATCCTAAGCAAGCACCACATGTTGGAGGATCCATAACAATATAACTTCCATACAAATATACCCAAACATAACTCATTACGTTGTCTTCCTTGTCCAAGTTCAACTAATTTGCTCAAGTTCGAAAATAATTAATGGGGCTCACAATCATAGAAGATGTCCAAGATAGTATATTTATATGTGAAATCTCTCTTCCTTCAATATTCTTTCATGAATTGTTCAAGTGACCAATAATGCTGTGTTTGCTAACTTTCAATAAATTTTACCACCTGTACTTCTTATATGTGAAGCCATTACTCCCCATGGGATAAGCATATGAAACATATATAATTTCAGATTTATGATATTCAATTCATTCAACCATTTACTCATAGGATATAAGTGAAGCACGAGAGTAAATGACAAACTACTCCAAGAAGATATAAGTCAAGATCAATGAGTAGTCATATAATTAAGTAGCTATGCGAAGACTCTCTCTCATAAAAAAATTAGATCTTAAGTATTTTATTCAAATAGCAAGCAAAACAAAATAAAATGACATTCCAAGGATAGCACATATCATGTGAAGAAGCAAAAACTTAGGCTCAACCAAAACTGACCGATCATTGTTGAAGAAGAAAGGTGGGATGCCAACCGGGGCATCCCAAAGATTAGATGCTTGAGACTTCTTTAAATATTAACTACGGATGCCTTGGGCATCCCCAAGCTTGAGCTCTTTTGTCTCCTTAATTCCTCTCATATCATGGTTTCCCTAATTCTTAAAAACTTCATCCACACAAAACTCAACAAGAACTCATGAGATAAGTTAGTATTAATCAATGCAAAACCTTATCATTATCTACTGTATAAAATCACTAAAATTATAATTTGACATTGCATAATAAATGTTTGAGCATATTTAATACTCCTATCGTCAAATAGAATCATTAAACAAGCAAACATATGCAAACAATGCAATCATAACAGCAATCTATCTAAACAGAACAGTCTGTAAAGGATTAAGGAAGATCCATACTTATTTAACTCAAAAAATTCTAAAAATTTACCACACTGTAGATAATTTATCATATCTCAGTGGGTCAAAATTTCAACATTTTACCACATTCTGACTTTTCTGGAGAATTTACACAATAGCGTGCAACTTTCTGTTTTGAAACAGCAACTCATATACTTGCAAACTAAGCATGGTGAAGGCTATCAGTGACATTTTTATTAAAATAAAATATACAAAACCTTATTCCAAATAACAGAAAGCAAATATCAACAAAATAAAATGACGCTCCAAGCAAAACACATATCATGTGATGAATAAAAATGTAGCTCCAAATGAGGTTACCGATAATATTGAAGACGAAAGAGGGGATGCCTTCCGGGGCATCCCCAAGCTTAGTTGCTTGGGTATTCCTTGAATATTACCTTGGGGTGCCTTGGGAATCCCCAAGCTTAGGGTCTTTCCACTCCTTATTCTCCTCATATCGATATCTCACCCAAAACTTGAAAAAACTTCAATCACACAAAACTAAACGGAACTTCGTGAGATGGGTTAGTATAATAAAATAAATCATTCACTTGGGTACTGTCCAGACAAGATTCATAATTGTTTACACTCAATTCCTACTGTACTCTATCATTTCCAAAATTTATATTGACCAATATAAGCCATAGAAACTATAAAACAAGCAAAGTAAGCATTGAAAACAGAATCTGTCAAAAATAGAACAGTCTGTAATGATCTGAATAATAACCACACTTCTGCTACTCCAAAAATTCTGAAAAATTAGGACAATGTAGGGAATTTGTATATCAATCATCAGAGAAAAATCATGTTTCTGTTAATTTACAAAATTCCAGAACTGGGTGAAAAAGTTTCTATTTTTTCCCCATAATCAAGTCAACTATCAACCACACTGTCCCAAAGGCTTTACTTGGCACTTTATTGAAACAAAAGCTATAAACCTGATTAATACAGTAGCCTAATCATGTTAACACACAAAAACAGTAGGGTTAGATATTGGGTTGTCTCCCAACAAGCGCTTTTCTTTAATGCCTTTTTAGCTAGGCATGATGATTTCAATGATGCTCACATAAAAGATAAGTATTGAAACATAATGGGAGCATCTTGGGGCATATGAATAGCACATTTAAGTCTAAACCAGATCCTATGCATAGGGATTTTGTGAGCAAACAATTTATGGGAACAAGAATCAACTAGCATAGAAAGGCAAAACAAGCATGACTTCAAAACTTTCAACACATAGAGAGGAAACTTGATATTATTGCAATACCTACAAGCATATGTTCCTCTCTCATAATAATTTTCAGTAGCATCATGAATTAATTCAACAATATAACTATCACATAAAGAATTTTTTTCATGATCCACAAGCATAGAAAATTTGTTACTCTCCACATAAGCAAATTTCTTCTCATGAATAGTAGTGGGAGCAATCATTGAAATTGAATACATAAATTTTTCCACATTCAAAGAATAAATGTTCAGTAAGAGGGTAATCATTATTATGACAAGTTTTATAAATATAATCATCACTACTCTTTATAACATAAGTATCATCACAATAATCATCATAAGTAGCAACTTGGTTCTCATCATAGTTAATTGAAACCTCTTCCAAGATAGTGGAATCATTACTAAGTAAAGTCATGACCTCTCCAAATCCACTTTTATCAATATACTAAGATTCAACTCCCTCCAACATAGTGGGATAATTATTATGTAAAGTTGACACTCTTCCAAACCAACTTCCATAAACATTGCAATCATCATAACAAATTTGATCATTCAAAGTAGGGGCACTAAAAATATCATCTTCATTAAGCGTAGCATCCCCAAGCTTGGGATAAACATTAATAGCAGCAAATAAATTATCCAACATGTCATCCTCATCAAACATAGCATCCCCAAGCTTGTGGCTTTGCATATCATAAGCATAATCACTCTCATCATTACTAGTATGAATAGCACCAATAGTATAGCAATTATTATCATCAAAATTTTCTAAGTTGGTGCCAAAAAGATTTTCAAGATTATAAGAAGTATCATTATTTTCCCAATCATAATCATCACAATGAGTAATAGGCATAACAAAATCACCCTCAATAATTTCTTCAGACATTGTGCCATAAGACAAAGAAGCAATATCATCATCAAGTATATCATCTTCCACAATTATTTTTGATTCATTCTCATGAGGCACAACAATAATAGGAGCAACATCATTTGGGAAGGATACCTTTTTACCTCTACTCTTTCTTCTTTTTTTCTTCTTCACCACATCATGTGTGGGTTTAATCAATTTTTTCGAGCTTCTTATTGATGAGATTGGTTGAATAGGGAGCTCCTTCTCGTCACCTATTTCATCATGAGAGACAATAGGAGGGAAAGTGGAAATATTTACCATTTCATTAGTACTCCTTTTATATTCTATTGGTTTTCCTGTCTCTCTATAGTTGGCAATATAAGCATTTTCATTGCAATTTACCATACAAAACATATAGATTTCTCTCAAAGTAGTTTCGGCATGGTCTGTGAATATGAATGCTTCAAACCAACTATTTTTATGTGACAATTCTTCACACCCCAAAAATAAACAAAGTTCATTATAAAGTTCAAGGGTGATCAATTTATTGCTAGATTTGGACATGATTCGATTATGAAAAATTTTACATTGGAAATTAAGATGACCAATCGTATTGCAAAGTTCACAAGTAATGGGATGAAGAGAGCATAATTTTGTAGCAAATTCATCTATCACTTTAAGCCACCAATTGGTTATATCATGTTTATGTTTCTTACAAAATCTATCATCCCTATAAGGCATGTTTTCACAAACTCTATGTACTCCACAAAAATTGACATGCTTATAAGAAACATCTTTATCATGACTAGTGCAATCATCATTGGTATGATGAATATTCATAGCAAGCACCCTAACAACATTGCAATCATGTTTATCATTAAAATATTTAGTGCCAAACATTTCATTGACTTCTTCTTCTAACACTTTGGCACAATTTTCCGATCCATCGTTTTCAAGAAAGACATTATAAAGATGAATTGTATGTGGCAACCTCAATTCCAATTTTTTTAGTTTTATTTTATAAATCAAACTAGTGATGAAACAAGAAACTAAAAGATTTAATTGCAATATCTAAAGATATACCTTCAAGCACTCACCTCCCCGACAACGGCGCCAGAAAAGAGCTTGATGTCTACTACACAACTTATTCTTGTAGAATCATGTTGGGCTTCCAAGCGCAGAGTTTTGTAGGACAGTAGCAATTTTCCCTCAAGTGGATGACCTAAGGTTTATCAATCCGTGGGAGGCGTAGGATGAAGATGGTCTCTCTCAAACAACCCTGCAACCAAATAACAAGGAGTCTCTTGTGTCCCCAACACACCCAATACAATGGTAAATTGTATAGGTGCACTAGTTTGGCAAAGAGATGGTTATACAAGTGTAATATGGATAGTAGATATAGGTTTTTGTAACCTGAAAATATAAAACAGCAACGTAGAAAGTAAAAAAAGTGAGCAAAAACGGTATTGCAATGCTTGAAAACAAGGCCTAGGGGTCATACTTTCACCAGTGCAAAATCTCTCAACAATGATAACATAATTGGATCATATAACAACCCCTCAATGTGCAACAAAGAATCACTCCAAAGTTCCTATCGCAGAGAACATAAGATGAAATTGTTTGTAGGTATGAAACCACCTCAAAGTTATTCTTTCTGATCAATCCATTGAGCTATTCCTATAAGTGTCACAAACAGCCCTAGAGTTCGTACTAAAACAACACCATATGATACACATCAACCAACTCTAATGTCACCTAGATACTGCAATGTCACCACAAGTATCCGTGAGTTGATTATATGATATGCATCAAACAACTTTAGATTCATAATATTCAATCCAACACAAAGAACTTCAAAGAGTACCCAAGATTTCTATCGGAGAAAGGAATATGAAAACGCCTACCAACCCCTATGCATAGATTACCCCAATGTCACCACGGGAATTCACAAGTTGATAACCGAAACATACATCAAGTGAATCAATAGAACATCCCATTGTCACCACGGATATCCCATCACAAGACATACATCAAGTGCTGTCACATACAAAAGATTCAATTCGACATAACAAAACCTCAAAGGAAAAGATTCAATTCATCACAAGAAGGTAGAGAGGGAAGAACACCATAAGATCCAAATATATTAACAAAAGCTCGCAGTATATCAAGATCGTGCCAAATCAAGAACACGAGAGAGAGAGAAAGAGAGAGAGAGAGAGATCAAACACGTAGCTACTAGTACGTACGCTCAGCCCCGAGTGTGAAGTACTCCCTCCTCATCATGGTGGCCGCCGGGATGATGAACATGGCCTCCGGTGATGATTTCCCCCTTCGGCAGGGTGCCGGAACAGGATCCTGATGGAGTTTTCATGGACACAGAGGCTTGCGGCGGAGGAACTTCTCATCTATGGTTCTTTTCGATGTTTGGGGTATTTATAGGAATTTTTGGGGTCAGTCTCACACTAGGGGGTGCCCGAGGGGCCCATAAGCTCGAGGGGCGCGCCCCCAGGCTTATGGCTCCCTCGTCCACTTCCTGGCCTAGCTCCGGTGCTTCGGGGGTCTCTTTTGGTCCATACAAAATCAACGTAAATTTTCAGCACATTCCGAGAACTTTTATTTCTGCACAAAAAATTGACACCACGGTAGTTCTGCTGAAAACAACGTCAGTCCGAGTTAGTTCTAATCAAATCATACCAAAACCATATATAATTGTTGTAAACATGGTATGAATACTTCATAAATTATAGATACGTTGGAGACGTATCACGGGGCATCCCCAAGCTTAGTTGCTTGGGAGTCCTTGAATATTTCCTTGGGGTGCCTCGGGCATCCCCAAGCTTAGGCTCTTGCCACTCCTTATTCCTTCATCCATCGTGATCTCACTCAAAACTTGAAAACTTCAATCACAAAAAACATAACGGAACCTTCGTGAGATCCGTTAGTATAATAATGCAAATCACCACTTTAAGTACTGTTGAAACCCATTCATATTTTATTATTGCATTATACCTATTGTATTCTAACTTTACATGGCTTATACCCCCCCCTCTGATACAATCCATAGATTCATCAAAATAAGCACACAACGCAACGAAAACAGAATCTGTCAAAAACAGAATAGTCTGTAGTAATATCAACATTGACCATACTTCCGTAACTCCACAAATTCTAAAAAATTAGGACAATGTGGAAAATTTGTATAGCAATTATGTGTAGAAAATTCAGAGAAAAAACAAGTTTCTGTGAATTTACAAAATTCCAGAACTGGGCGCAAAAGTTTCTTTTTTTTTAACAGAATCAAATCAACTATCACCCAAACCATCCTAAAGGCTTTACTTGGCACAAACACTAACTAAAACATAAAAAGCACAATCATAACATTAGCATAATTGTGTGTTTATTAAAAAATAGAAAAGAAACAAAAAAATTAAAGGATAACTATTGGGTTGCCTCCCAACAAGCGCTATTGTTTTATGCCCCTAGCTAGGCATAATGCATAGTTTCAAGTGTTATCATCTTTCTTATTCTTTTCCAAAGATATGTTTTCATCGAGCAGCTTTTCAAAAGTAATATAAAACACATCATCCATACAAATCTTAGCATTGGCAAGTTGTCCATCTACAAAACCCCCTTCATTACCGGCTACAATCCAAGAGTATTGTTGATTAACATTATTGAAAACTTACTGGGTCATATTCAAAGGAGGGACTTCCTTTTTAATATTCTCATCAAAGGTGCGGTCATTGTGAAGCAAATGCCTCAATAAGTAATCGCTATTATAAAGGATCTCATCTATTACCGCTTTTTCATGGTTCATACAATAAAAATCAAAGATCGCTCTCGCTTCTCGCACTATGTGATCAAATTCATTCATGAGGACATGGGTAGCTATGTTTTTTGCTCTAGGTTTTTTTATAACTGGCAACTCATAAAACAATCTTTGCAAAGTGGGATGAGTGCGAATAAATCTCCTCTCAAGTTTAAGTACTAGTGCGGCAATAGCTTCGGCATAATTTTTGGTTCTTTTAAGTATAGGAGCATCATCACAAGTCAAAGTTCCAATGTAATTAAAGAATTCTTGGATGACACTTTTTCCTATAACATTCCCTTGTCCCAACAAAAAAGTTTTAGCATCTAGATTAGTAGAATTCCAATTTTAGGAGTTATACCATCATCCGTTTTTGCCATACAAAAATCACTCTTGATGACAAGCAAACAAGAAAACACGTAAAAAGGGAAACGGAAAATGTTTTTGTATTTTTGTAAAAACTTTTTAGAAGTGGGGGAGATAAAAATGAGAGGCAAATGTCAAATAATGTAAATACAAGGAGATGAAAGTTTATGCGTAGGTACTTGATAGTTGTTGATGATGTCTCCCCGGCAATGGCGCCGGAAATTCTTCCTGCTATTTGTGAGCTGCGTTGGGATTTCCTTGAAGAGGAGAGGATGATGCAGTACAGTAGAGATAAGTATTTCCCTTAGTTATGAAACCAAGGTTATCAATACAGCAGGATAACAAAGCAACATTGTGTAAACAACACCTGCACACAAACAACAAATACTTGCAACCCAATGCGTAGAGGGGTTGTCAATCCCTCAACGGTTATGAGCAAGCTTAAATTTTATAGTTTTTGATAGATAGATCAGACAAAAATACAAAATAAAGTAAATAAAATAAAATTGCAGCAAGGTATTTTTAGTTTTAATATATGATAAAAGATAGACCCGGGGGCCATAGTTTTCACTAGAGGCTTCTCTCAAGAAAATAGCATACGATGGGTAAACAAATTACTATTGGGCAATTGATACAAAAACAAATAATTATGACGATATGCAATGATCATACATAGGCATCATGTCCGAGACAAGTAGACCAAAATGATTATGCATCTACTACTATTACACCACACATCGACCGCTATCCAGCATGCATCTAGTGTATTAAGTTCATGGAAAAACGGAGTAACGCCTTAAGCAAGATGACATGATGTGGACAAGATAAACTCACGTATGAACAAACCCCTTCTTTTTACCCTTAATAGCAATGATACATACGTGTCATGTCCCTTTCTGTCACTCAGATTAAGCACCGCAAGATCGAACCCATTACAAAGCACCTCTTCCCATGGCAAGATAAATCAATCTAGTTGGCCAAACCAAACCAATAAATCGGAGAAAAAATACGAAGCTATATTAATCATGCATAAAAGAGTTCAGAGAAAACTCAAATAATATTCATGGATAGATCTGATTATAGGCTCACAAATTCATCGGATCCCAACAAACACACCGCAAAAAGTCATTACACCAAATAGATCTCCAAGAACACCGAGGAGAACATTGTATTGAAGATCAAAAAAGAGAGAAGAAACCATCTAGGTTCTAACTATGGACCCATAGGTCCATGGTAAACTACTCACGCGTCATCGGAGGGGCAGCAAGGATGATGAAGAACCCCTTCGTGATCGATTACTCCTCCGACAGAGTGCCAAAAAAGGCCTCCAATACGTATCTCGTGGTTCTGGAAATTGCAGTGGTGGAAAAAGTATTTTGTGGACTCCTCTGTTGGTTTCATGATTTTAGAGAATTTATAGAGACGGAGTTAGGTCAAACGGAGAATCATGGGCCCCACAAGCTACCAGGACGTGCCCCAAGCCCATGGTGCGCCCTGGTGCCTTGTGGGCTACTGCGCCGGCTTCTCGTCCCCTCCTGAAGCTTCCAGGGTCTCTTATTGCCAGAAAAAAATGTTCAAAAAGTTTTGTGGCATTTGGACTTCGTTTGGTACGGATATTCTGCATAACCAAAAACAAGCAAGAAACAACAACTGGTACTGGGCACTAAGTTAATAGGTTAGTCTGAAAACATGATATATTGTTGCTTGAAAGTGTATATAAAACATCCAAGATTGATAATACAATAGCATGGAATAATAATAAATTATAGATATATTGGAGATGTATCAAGCCTCCCCAAGCTTAATTCCTGCTCGTCCTCGAGTACGTAAATGATAAAAACAGAATTTTTGATGTGGAATGGTACCTAACATATTCATCATATATTCTTTTCTTTGTAGCATGGATATTTGGACTTGTATGATTCAAAGCAATAGTCTATAATTTGACATGAAAACATCAATACTCAAGCATATCAACAAGCAACCATGTCTTTCAAAATATCAACGCTAAATAAATCTATCCCTAGCCCATTATGCTCAATCATTGATCCATTCATGAAACACACTCACATATTAACTACATCCAATACACAAGTATGACAATAGTGTTCCCTAGTTGGTGCTTTGTAAGAGATTTTGCATAAAAGTAAATAGATAGGCCCTTCGCAGAGGGAAGCAGAGATTTGCATAGGTGCCAGAGCTCAAAGCTTACATTTAGAGATAAAATTATTTTGAGAGGCGTGATTTTCCTGTCAACGAAAATGACCGAGAATTCGAAATATCTTCCATGCTAAACAAATCATAGGTGGTTCCCAAACAGAAAATAAAGTTTATTTCCTTTCCACCATTCTTTCACAATCCATGGCTAGCCGTATCCATGGGTGCCTTCCATACCAACACTTTCCAAGGAATTTATTATTATCGTATTATTTTTATTTTCATTACGGGACTGGGCATTGATGTCTACTACGCAACTTTACTCTTGTAGACTTGTGTTGGGCCTCCAAGCACAAAGTTTTGTTGGACAGTAGCAATTTTCCCTCAAGTGGATGACCTAAGGTTTATCAATCCGTGGGAGGCGTAGGATGAAGATGGTCTCTCTCAAACAACCCTGCAACCAAATAACAAAGAGTCTCTTGTGTCCCCAACACACCAAATACAATGGTGAATTATATAGGTGCACTAGTTCGGTGAAGAGATGGTGATACAAGTGTAATAATGATAGTAGATATTGATTTTTGTAATAGTAACAATAAAAAAATAGCAAGGTAACAAGTAACAAAAGTGAGCACAAACGGTATTGCAATGCTTGAAAATGAGGCCTAGGATCCGTACTTTCGCTAGTGAAATCTCTCAACAATGCTAATCTAATTGGATCATATAACCATCCCTCAATGTGTGATGAAAAATCACTCCAAAGTTCTTATCTAGCGGAGAACATAAGAAAAAAAATTGTTTGTAGCTATTCTTTCTGATCGATATATCCAAGAGTTCGTACTAAAATAATGCCAAGTTATTCTTTCCGATCGATCTATCAAGAGTTCGTACTAAAATAACACCAAGTTATTCTTTCCGATCAATCTATCAAGAGTTTGTACTAAAATAACATAAAAAAAAATTCAGATTCATAATACTCAATCCAACACAAAGAACCTCAAAGAGTGCCCCAAGATTTCTACCGGAGAAACAAAGATGAGAACGTGCATCAACCCTTATGCATAGATTACCCCAATGTCACCTCGGGAATCCGCGAGTTGAGTGCCAAAACACATATCAAGTGAATCAATATAATACCCCATTGTCACCAGGGGTATTCATATGCAAGACATATATCAAGTGCTCTCAGATCCATAAAAGTATTCAATTCGATAAAATGAAATCTCAAAGGGAAAACTCAATTCACCACAACAAGATAGAGAAGGAGAAACACCATATGATCCAACAATATTAACAAAGCCCGCGATACATCAAGATCGTGCCATCTCAAGAACACGAGAGAGAGAGATTGAACACATAGCTACTGGTACAAACCCTCAGCCCCGAGGGAGGACTACTCCCTCCTCATCATGGAGACCATAGGGATGATGAAGATGGCCTCCGGTGATGCTTTCCCCCTACGGCAAGGTGCCGGAACAGGCTCCCGATTGGTTTTTCATGGCTACAGAGGCTTGCAGCGGTGGAACTTCTGATCTAGGGTTATTTTTGATGGTTTCTTTATTTATAGGATTTTTCAGCATTGGAATCACGCGAAGATGGGCCTCGAGGTGAGCACAACCCACCTGGGCGCGCCTGGGCCTCCTGGCACGCCCAGGTGTCTTGTGCCCACCTCCTTCACCTTCTGGTCCTTGCACGATGCTTCTAGTGCCTCTTTTGTTCCAAAAAAATTGTCAAAAAGTTTCATTGCATTTGGAGAACTTTCATTTCTGCACAAAAAACAACACCACTGTAGTTCTGCTGCAAACAGCGTTAGTCTGGGTTAGTTCCATGCAAATCATACCAAAACCTTATAAAATTGTTGTAAACATGGCATAAATACTTCATAAATTACAGATACGTTGGAGACGTATCAGCATACCCAAACTTAATTCCTGCTCGTCCTGGAGTAGGTAAATGATAAAAGAAATAATTTGTGAAGTGTGAATGCTAGCAAAGTGCATAAGTTTGATCAATGATAATTTCAATCACTTTTCCTAGCACCATAACAGCAACTCTTTGTCATAAAACTCATCATGTTAAAGTAGCAACCAATTCACATGTTATGGCTTAAACAATGAATTCTCTTGAAACTCAACAACCTATATTCTTAGTCACCAAACAATTGCAATTCAACTTTTTCAACAGAGTCTAAGTAAGAGCTCCACATACTCAATCATTATATAGTCTTCTATGATTGCCAGTACTCAAAGCATATTTTTAGAACAAATGGCATCCATCGAACACAGAGAAAGATAGGGGCTTAATGTTTCGCCTCCCAACTCATTTATCTTAGAGATAATTGTCAACAATAATAAATCATGATCAAATATATTTGACTGGCCATATGTGCCTAGATCTTTCCCCGCCACATGATTCTTGCCAACTAGAGAATAATTGAGGTTGAAATGAGAATGCATACTATTGACTCTTGCATAAAAGTAAATACGGAAAAGTAAAAGATAGGACATTCGCAGAGGGAAGCAGAGGTTGTCATGCGCTTTTTATTTTTGGATGCCCAAGCTCTTAATGCAAAGGAATGTCACATTATATTGCCCCTTATGATAGCAACCTTTATTAAACCCACTTTTATTACTTTGCCATCACAAGTTCGTACAACGCTCAATTTTCCCTTACAATAAAAGATCAAACATATTAAGGAGCAATTTTTATTGCTTTATGCACCGATGACAACTTACTTGAAGGATCTTATTCAATCCATCGGTAGGTATGGTGGACACTCATGGCAAGAAACTGGGTTTAAGGGTTTTTGGATGCACAAGTAGTACCTCTACTTAGTACGAATTTTTTGCTAGCAAAAGATCCTAGGCAAACACCGCATGTTGGAGGATCCATGACAATATAACTTCTATGCAAATATGCACAACCATAACTCATTATGTTGTCTTCCTTGTCCAAATTCAACTAATTTGCTCTATTTTGAAAATATTTAATGGGCATTCACAATCGTAGAAGATGTCCAAGATAATATATTTGTATGTGAAAGTTCTCTTCCTTATACTAATAATTCATGAATTGCTTGTATGACCAATATTGTGATTGTCAAGCTGCAAAAGATTTCACTTTCTAAACCCAATGTGAAGCTACTACTAGGCATGATATGAACATATAATTTCAACTTCATGATATTTAATTTATTCAACAATTTACTACTAGGATATAAGTGAAGCACAAGAGTAAATGACAAACTACTCCAAAAAGATATAAGTGAAGATCAAATGAGTAGTTAAGTAAATGGGTACCTATTTGAGGACCCTCTCTCATTTAAAAACTTTCAGATCTAAGTATTTTTTTATTAAAACAGCAAGCAAAACAAAACAAAATGACATTCAAAGAATAGCACACATCATGTGAAGAAGCAAAAACTTAGGCTCAACCGAGGCTAAGCGATAATTGTTGATGAAGAAAGGTGGGATGCCTACCGGGGCATCCCCAAGCTTAGATGCTTGAGACTTCTTGGATTATTAACTTGGGATGCCTTGGGCATCCCCAAGCTTGAGCTCTTGTGTCTTCTTCATTCCTCTCATAACACGGTTTTCCTAATTCTTAAAAACTTCATCCACACAAAACTCAACAAGAACTCGTAAGATACGTTAGTATAAATCAATGCAATAACCTTATCATTATCTACTGTAGAAAATCACTAAAATTATAATTTAACATTGCATACTAAATGCGTCTGCATATTTAATACTCCTATCCTCAAATAGAATCATTAAACAAGCAAACATATCCAAACAATGCAAACATAACAGCAATCTGTCTAAACAGGACAGTCTGTAAAGGATGAAGCAAGATCCAATATTATTTAACTAAAAAAATTCTGAAAATTTACCAGACTGTAGAAAATTTATAATAGCTTATTGTGCAAAAAAATTCAATATTTTATCACATTCTGACTTTTCTCAAGAATTAACGCACTAGCGTGCAACTTTCTGTTTTGAAACAGCAACTCATATACTTGCAAACTAAGCATGGTGAAGGATACTCATGAAACTTTTATTGAAATAAAAGATGCAAAACATTATATAAATAACAACAAGCAAATCCTAACAAAATAAAATGACGCTCCAAGCAAAACTCATATCATGTGACGAATGAAAATATAGCTCCAAGTGGGATTACCGATAATGTTGAAGACGAAAGAGGGGATGCCTTCCAGGGCATCCCCAAGCTTAGTTGCTTGGGTATTCCTTGAATATTACCTTGGGGTGCCTTGGGCATCCCCAATCTTAGGGTCTTGTCACTCCTTATTCTCCTCATATCGATATCTCACCCAAAACTTGAAAATTTCAGTCACACAAAACTTAACGGAACTTCGTGAGATTGGTTAGTATGATAAAGAGCAAATCATTCACTTTGGTACTTTCAAGACAAGATCCATAATTGTTTCCACACAATGCCTACTGTACTCTATAATTTACACAATTTATATTGAGCAATATAAGCCATAGGAACTAGGAAACAAGAAAACTATGCATTGAAAACAGAATCTGTCAAAAACAGAACAGTCTGTAATGATCTGACAAATGACCATACTTCTGCAATCTAAAAATTCAGAAAAATTAGGAAAACATAGAGAATTTATATATCAATCATCTGTAAAAATTTCAGATCAAAATCACGTTCCAGTGAATTTTAGAAATTCCTGGAGTGGGCGCAAAAGTTTCTGTTTTTGCACAGAATCAAGTCAACTATCATCCACACTATCCCAAAGGCTTTACTTGGCACTTTATTGAAATAAAAGCTAGAAAACATGATTACTACAGTAGCTTAATCATGTGAACACACAAAAATAGTAGGTGTAAGTGTTGGGTTGTCTCCCAACAAGCTTTTTCTTTAATGCCTTTTATATAGGCATGATGATTTCAATGATGCTCGCATAAGAATAGTAATTGAAACATGAAAAAGAGCATCATGAATCACATGGCAAGCACATTTAAGTCTAACCCACTTACTATTCATAGGGATTTTGTGAGCAAACAAATTATGGGAGCAAGAATCAACTAGCATAGGAAGGTAAAACAAGCATAACTTCAAAATTCTCAACACAAAGAGAGGAAACTTGATGTTGTTGAAGTATATATGAGCATACCTTACCCTCTCATAATAATTTTCAGTAGCATCATGAATGAACTCAACAATATATCTATCACATAAAACATTCGTTTCATGATCCACAAGCATAGAAATTTTATTACTCTCCACATAAGCAAATTTCTTCCCATCCATAATAGTGGGAGCAAACTCAACAAAATAACTATCATGTGATTGAAAATTAAAATCATGATGATAATTTTCATGGTTATCATTATTCAATATAGCATACATGTCACCACCTTAATCATCATAGATAGCAACTTTGTTCTCATAATAATCAATTGAAACCTCTTCCAAAATAGTGGATTCAATACTAAATAAAGTCATGACCTCTCCAAATCTACTTTCATAATTATTATAATAAGATTCAACACCCTCCAAAATAGTGGGATCATTATTTCCTAGAGTTGACACTCTTCCAAACCCACTTTCATCAATATAATCATCATAAATAGGAGGCATGCTTTCATCATAATAAACTTTCTCATCAAAACTTGGGGGACTAAAAATATCATCTTCATCAAACATAGCATCCTCAAGCTTATGGATTTGCATATCATTAGCATCATGGATATTCAAAGAATTCATACTGGCAACATTACAATCATCCTCATCTTTCATGGATTTTGTGCCAAATATTTTATTAAATTCTTCTTCTATCAATTGAGCACAATTTTCCGATCCATCATTTTCACGAAAGACATTATAAAGATGAACAATATGAGACCACCTCAATTCCATTTTTTGTAATTTTCTTTTTATAAACCAAACTAGTGATAAAACAAGAAACTAAAAGATTCAATTGCAAGATCTAAAGATATACCCTCAAGCACTCACCTCCTCGGCAACGGTGCCAGAAAAGAGCTTGATGTATACTACGCAACTTTATTCTTGTAGACTCGTGTTGGGCCTCCAAGTACAGAGTTTTGTAGGACAATAGCAATTTTCCGTCAAGTGGATGACCTAAGGTTTATCAATCCGTGGGAGGCATAGGATGAAGATGGTCTCTCTTAAACAACCCTGCAACCAAATAATAAAGAGTCTCTTGTGTCCTCAACACACCAAATACAATGGTAAATTGTATAGGTGCACTAGTTCGGCGAAGAGATGGTGATACAAGTGTTATAATGATAGTAGATATTGATTTTTGTAATAGTAACAATAAAAAAAATAGCAAGGTAACAAGTAACAAAAGTGAGCACAAACGGTATTGCAATGCTTGAAAATGAGGCCTAGGGTCCGTACTTTCGCTAGTGCAATCTCTCAAAAAATGCTAATCTAATTGGATAGTATAACCATCCCTCAACGTGCGATGAAGAATCACTCCAAAGTTCTTATCTAGCGGAGAACATAAGAAAAAAATGTTTGTAGCTATTCTTTCCGATCGATCTATCCAAGAGTTCGTACTAAAATAACGCCAAGTTATTCTTTCTGATCGATCTATCAAGAGTTCGTACTAAAATAACACCAAGTTATTCTTTCCAATCAATCTATCAAGAGTTCGTACTAAAGTAACACCAAAACAAATTCAGATTCATAATACTCAATCCAACACAAAGAACCTCAAAGAGTGCCCCAAGATTTCTATCGGAGAAACAAAGACGAGAACGTGCATCAACCCCTATGCATAGATTACCCCAATGTCACCTCGGGAATCCGCGAGTTGAGTGCCAAAACACATATCAAGTGAATCAATATAATACCCCATTGTCACCAGGGGTATTCATATGCAAGACATATATCAAGTGCTCTCAAATCCATAAAAGTATTCAATCCGATAAAACGAAATCTCAAAGGGAAAACTCAATTCATCACAATAAGATAGAGAGGGAGGAACACCATATGATCCAACTATATTAACAAAGCCCGCGATACATCAAGATCGTGCCGTCTCAAGAACACGAGATAGAGAGAGAGAGAGATTAAACACATAGCTACTGGTACAAACCCTCAGCCCCGAGGGTGGACTACTCCCTCCTCATCATGGAGACCATAGGGATGATGAAGATGGCCTCCGATGATGATTTCCCCCTCCGGCAAGGTGCCGGAACGGGCTCCCGATTGGTTTTTCGTGGCTACAAAGGCTTGCGGCGGTGGAACTTCCGATCTAGGGTTATTTCTGATGGTTTCTCTATTTATAGGATTTTTCAGCGTTGGAATCACGCGTAGATGGGCCTCGAGGTGAGCACAACCCACCTGGGCGCGCCTAGGCCTCCTAGCGCGCCCAGGTGTCTTGTGCCCACCTCCTTCACCTTCTAGTCCTCCCACGATGCTTCTAGTGCCTCTTTTGTTCCAAAAAAATTGTCAAAAAGTTTCGTTGCATTTGGAGAACTTTTCTTTCTGCACAAAAAACAACACCACGGTAGTTGTGCTAGAAACAGCGTTAGTCTGGGTTAGTTCCATGCAAATCATACCAAAACCATATAAAATTGTTGTAAACATGGCATGAATACTTCATAAATTATAGATACATTGGAGACGTATCTAGCATCCCTATTAACTTCCACACTCTCATGCAATTATATCTTGTGCAAATTACCTTTGCTATTGTCAACTCTCAAAAAGATATAAGTGAAGCATGAGAGTGCAATTATTTCATAAAAAAAATCAACACTCAAAATAATATAAGTGAAGCATGAGAGTGCATTTCTTTAAAATATAATTATATCAACTCTCAAAATAATATAAGTGAAGCATGAGAGTGCATTTCTTTAACATAACCACCGCCGTGCTCAAAAAAATTTAAGTGAAGTACTAGAGCAACTGCCTAGCTCAAAAGATTTAAGTGAAGCACATAGAGTATTCTAACAAATTATGATAAGCGTGTGGATCTCTCAAACAAGTGTGTTCAGCAAGGATGATTGTGACAAACTAAAAAGCAAAACAAGAAAATACTCATATAATACAAGACGCTCCAAGCAAAACTCATGATATGTGACGAATAAAAATATAGCTCCAAGTAAAATTACCGATGGTCATTAGAAGAAAGTGGGGATGCCTTCCGGGGCATCCCCAAGCTTAGTTGCTTGGGAGTTCTTGAATATTACCTTGGGTGCCTTGGGCATCCCCAAGCTTAGGCTCTTGCCACTTCTTATTCCTTCATCCATCGTGATCTCACCTAAAACTTGAAAACTTCAATCACACGAAACTTAACGAAACCTTCGTGAGATCCGTTAGATTAATAATGCAAATCACCACTTTAAGTACTGTTGAAACCCATTCATATTTTATTATTGCATTATACATACTGTATTCTAACTTTACCATGGCTCATACCCCTCCGATACAATCCATAGATTCATCAAAATAAGCACACAACGCAACGAAAATATAATCTGTCAAAAACAGAACAGTCTGTAGTAATCTGAACATTGTTCATAGTTCTGTAACTCCAAAAAATCTGAAAAATTAGGACAACGTGGGAAATTTGTATATCAATTATGTGTAAAACATTCAGAGCAAGATCACCTTTCTGTGAATTTACAAAATTCTAGAACTGGGCGCAAAAGTTTCTGTTTTTTAACAGAATCAAATCAACCAGCACCCAAACCATCCTAAAGGCTTTACTTGGCACAAACACTAATTAAAACATAAAAAGCACAATCATAACAGTAGCATAATTGTGTGTTTATTAAAAACAGAAAAGACACTTGTTACTTGTTATAGGAATTCAATTAATAAATGGAAAGAGTTGGGTATTAGTTCATGGGCAATTCTGCATGAATATGGATAGAGGAAGGAAATAATGAAAAAAAAATCTAGTGCACTCCATATCTTTTTTTACTATTCTTATTTCCCCAGGGAGGGGTATTTAAAAAGAAAAAAATGGATAAAGGGACAAAATAATTAAAGGATAACTATTGGGTTGCCTCCCAACAAGCGCTATTGTTTTATGCCCCTAGCAAGGCATAATGCATAGTTTCAATTGTTATCATCTTTCTTATTCTTTTCCAAAGATATGTTTTCATCGGGCGGCTTTTCGAAAGTAATATAAAACACATCATCCATAGAAATCTTAGCATTGGCAAGTTGTCCATCTGCAAAACCCCCTTGATTACCGGCTACAATCCAAGAGTATTGTTGATTAACATTATTGAAAACTTGTTGGATCATATTCAAAGGAGGGGCTTCCTTTTTAATATTCTCATCAAAGATGTGGTCATTGCGAAGAAAATGCCTCAATAAGTAATCACTATTATAAATGATCTCGTCTATTACAGTTTTTTCATGGTTCATACCATAAAAATCAAAGATCTCTCTGGCTTCTTGCACTATGTGATCAAATTCATTCATGAGGACAAGGGTAGCTATGTTTTTAGCTCCAGGGTTCTTTATAACTGGCAACTCATAAAACAATCTTTGCAAAGTGGGATGAGTGCGAATAAATCTCCTCTCAAGTTTAAGTACTAGTGCGGAAATAGTTTCGGCATAAGTATTGGTTCTTTTAAGTATAGGAGCATCATCACAAGTCAAAGTTCCAATGCAATTATAGAATTCCTGAATGAAACTTTTTCCTATAACATTCCCTTGTCCCAACACAAAAGTTTTAGCATCCAGATTAGTAGAACTTCCAATTTTAGGAGTTATACCATCATCCATTTATGCCATACGAAAATCAGTCATGATGACAAGCAAACAAGAAAACACGTAAAAAGGGAAACGGAAAATATTTTTGTATTTTTGTAAAAAAAAATTAGAAGTGCGGGAGATTAAAACGAGAGGCAAATGGCAAATAATGTAAATGCAAGGAGATGAAATTTTATGCGTAGGTACTTGATAGTTGTTGATGATGTGTGTAACACCCCGAAAATCATGCTACAGTAACTCCACACTAATGATGCCAAGTCACCCTGATTACTAAGCTAAATTGCCCCTTGTTTGAAACCAAATTAAATTCAAAATTCAAATGCAAGTCAAAAATTTAAAATTTCAAACAGTAAAATAAAAATGTAGTTTGTTTGCAGAAATTCACTAACTATTTGTCATGGATAAGTCAATATTGTTTTCATATTTAAAATGCCCTTAACACTATTTAAAATTAGACCAATAACATTTAATTGGTTATTTTCAATTGAAATAAATAATTAAATTATTTAGAATAAATTATTACATTGTGTACTAGTGCAACATATGTCCTAGTATTATGTGCCAAAATTTCATGTTAAACCAAATTTGTTTAGTGCCTCAAAATGAAGTAAAACAGTAAGTAAAATATAAAAAAACAGAAACTAAAAAAAAGGAAACTTACCTACTGTGTTGTTGGGCTTAAGTAGCACAATACTTGGCCCAGCCCAGCAACACAGTCATCGTCCTCGTCGCGCTGTCAGCACGCGCGCGGTCGATGCGCGCCACCACCAGCCGATGGCCAACTCCGAGGCGCTACAGAGCATCTGGGGGAGGATAAGGCTTCGCCCCCAACCCGTAGGCCAAACCCTAACCCTCAATTTCCCCACTCCTCGCTCGTTGCTTTGATCCAGTGAGCTCCGCCGCTGATGCCGTCGTCGCCTCGACGCCTGCATGGCCACCGGCCTTCCCTCGCCTCTTCGCCTTGCCTAGAGGCCTTCCCGCGACCGTCCTCGCCAATCCCTCCCTCCAGCTCAACCCCGCGATGCCCCCTCCAGCGGATCAGCCCCGTCCATGCCCGTCGGCCTCGCCACCGTCCTGGTTCTCCGGCGCCTCCCAGGTCCTCCCCGAGCTGCTCCTCGCTATCGCTGTGAGTCCCTCATCCGGATTCCCTCGATTCCCCCTCCGAATCAACGTCATAGGCCGCCACCCCATCGCTGCCTGGAGTTGTGCCCATCGTGCCTCTGTTCGCGCTGCGAGCACCGGCCACGTCCGCGCCCGCTTGCCCAGACGCGCTCCCGCGCACGCGGACCCACTCCTGGCCGCACGCCGGCCGCGCCCTGCGCCCGTGCACGCCCCGCCAAGCCTACCCGCACCTGCACCGCGCCCGCCCACCGTTCCCTGCACGCGTGCAGCCCCCTCCCCTCGTGTCCCCCTCCTGCCGCTGCTGCTTGGTTGTGGGCTTTGCAGCAGTCCGCTGCTGCTCGTGCCTCGGAGCCGAGCCTCACGCGCGCCCGCAACAGCCGTCGCTGCCCCACCGCGGCTACAGCCTTGCCTCGCGCTCGCCGAGCCCTGCCCCGTCGTTCCCCCTGGTCGCGCTCTCTCTGCCTCACCCCACGCCCGCCATGGCCGTGACCTCCGCCGCCGCTTTGGGTTACCACCGCTGCCGCTGTTGGCTTCCCCAGCCCCGACCGCTGCCACCCGTAGACGCGTCACGCCGTCAGCTTCACGTAGAGCCCCGCCGCGCATCCCTCTGTCGCCGGAATCGGCCGACTGGAGTTTCCCCCACCGCGCCGGAGTTAGCCGTCGATGTGGCCTTCGTTAGCCACTAACCACCACCCCTAATCCCCTTGACACGCGGGCCCACCCTGTAGATAATTAGGTTAGCTAAATGAACCATGTTAATTAGTGTCCCACTGACACCCAGGGCCCACTAGCTAATTAGTTCAAATTGAAATAAAGAAAAGCTGTTAAATAGAGTGTTACACTGACACATGGGGCCCACTGGTCAGGTTGACCAGTCAATAGTCAAACTGTTGACTGTTGACTGGACCTGCTGACTCAGTAGAGGCCCCACCAGTCAGCCTCTGCTGACTGGGCTGTTGACCCAGTCAACTGGGCCCACTGGTCAGTCTCTCTGCTGGTCAGCTGGGAATAGTTCTGGGTACACTTAACAATTATTGTTTTGGAATAATTCGAATTTAGTAATTAAAATAATTCTAGAAATTGTTTAAAACTTTGAAAATTAATATAAAATAATCTATAACTCGGATGAAAAAGTTTTCTACATGAAAGTTGACCAGAAAAATGAGACGAACCCGAATACGCTATCCACATACCTGTCAGATGCCTCCAGCACTGCAAACATGGAACCTTCCCCTCTAGTTAATCTATCTGACATATGTCCGAAACCAGGAAATCGTTCCAGTTAATTTCCCGCTTCGCCTGCAACGTGTAGCACTGCGTTAGGTCACCCCTAGCACCGCGTATTGCCATGTTATGCTCTGTGATGCTTTGATTGCCATGTTATTTATTGTGTTTCCCCTTCGTTACTTCTTTCCGGTAGACCCCGAGACCATTGATGCTTCGGTGTTCGACTACTGCTACGCTTCCGAAGATTCCTTTCGTCTGCAGAGCAACCAGGTAAGCAAAACCCCCCTGATCATCCCGATATCGCCTATTCCTTCTCTCTACTGCTTGCATTAGAGTAGTGTAGCTGTTAATACTTTCGGTTGATCCTATTCTGGTGCATAGCCTGTCCTTGCTACTACTGTTGATACCTTTACCTGCAATCCTAAATGCTTAGTATAGGATGCTAGTTTATCATCAATGTCCCTACATTCTTGTCCGTCTGCCATGCTATACTATCGGGCCGTGATCATGTTGGGTGTTGATCATGGGTATATACATACTATACATATTATACATGATACAATGTTGAGACTAAAGTTGGGTTGGCTCGTAGAGTACCCGCGAGTGATTCATGGACTGGGGGCTGAAAGGTCGTGTTTCCCGACGGCCCTCTGTGTGGATCTTTGTGGCGGAACGACAGGGCAGGTTGAGACCACCCAGGTGAGAGGTGGGTCTGGTCCCTGGTCGTTGTCCGCGGTTATTTCATAATAACATGCTTAACGAGATTTGGATATTTGATCTGAGTTGGTCTTTTGGCATATACGCACTAACCAACTACGCGGGGACAGTTATGGGCACTCGGCGTCGTAGTATTAGCTGAAGCTCTTCAGACGTCAGCGACTGAGTGGCGCGTGCTGGGTTGGACCGCGTAAAGCAACCACCTTGTAGTGTGGGTTGCCAGGTCTGCTCACCATCCGCGTTCGCAATGTGCAGGAGTGCAACGGGCGATGGGCCCAAGACCCCTGCGCGCTTAGGATTTAGACCGGCGTGCTGGCCTCTCTGTTGAGTCTCGGTAGGGCTGCGACGTGTTGATCTTCCGAGGCCGGGCATGACCCAGGAAAGTGTGCCTGGCCAGAGTAATCAAGCGTGTTGGGCAATGTGGTGCACCCCTGCAGGGAAGTTTATCCTTTCGAATGGCCGTGTCCACGGTAATAGGACGACTTTGAGTTGTATTCCGACCTCATGACAACTAAAACCGTATACTTAATAAAACACACCCAGATAAGTTCCAGAGACAACCCGGTGATCGCTCTCTCACAGGTGACAGGGAGAGGATCGCCGGGTAGGATTTATGTTATACGATGATACTTGGTTAACTTACCAGCTACTCTCTTCTATTGCTTCAAGATGGAGGCTGCCAGAAGCGTAGTCTTCATAGGACTAGCTTCTCCCCCTCTTATACTGGCATTCTACAGTATAGTCCACAGATACTACCCCTTTCATTGATACCGATGCGTATGTAGTATAGATCTGATGACAGTCTTGCGAGTACTTTAGATGAGTACTCACGATTGCTTTGCTACTTCTTTTCCCCTTTTCATGGTTATTGCGATCATATGATGGAGTCCAGGAGCCAGAGGATCCCGAGGATATTTCTATGTGGAGTTTGGCTTCGAGGAGTAGTTAGGAGGTCCCAGGCAGGAGGCCTTGCCTTTTCGATCATTGCTACTCTTGTGCTAGCCTTCTTAAGGCAAACTTGTTTAACTTATGTCTGTACTCAGATATTGTTGCTTCCACTGACTCATTTGTATTCGAGCTGATGTATTTGAGCCCTCGAGGCCCCTGGCTTGTAATATAAAGCTTGTATTATTTTAATTTGTGTCTAGAGTTGTGTTGTGATATCTTCCCGTGAGTCCCTGATCTTGATCCTACACATTTGCGTGTATGATTAGTGTACGATTGAATTGAGGGCATCACAAGTTGGTATCAGAGCCGACTGCCTATAGGAATCCCCCTTCCACACTCCTTAGCCGAAGTCGAGTCTAGTCATTGCAAAACTTTTACTAACATGGCTGTGTGTCTTATGGGCCCACGTCGCCATTGGGTGGTATTAGGATCTTTTATTCCTCGTCTATACTCTGGGACTCTGATCTCTCTTCTATTCAGGTCAAATGATTTTGCTAAAATCTAACTTTAGGTTCTCAAAAATACTTTCTCCCGGAGGGCCCCTCATTCCAGATGATGGCTTGATTCACGAGAAGATTCGGAAGATAACCTTCATTGTTTTCCCGAGACCCTTGTGCTCTCCGCCTTTACAATCCCCTTCCACCGATAAATCCTTATGGATAACTACCTACATTTGTCATTCATACATTCATCCCCAGTTGCTCTTGTTATTACAAGATGCCCTGAATTACTCTCCGATGTTTTGAGAATCCTTTATGCCTACTGCCTTGCAGTTCTTGTCTCGCGATACCCCTATGGATAATTATTCACACTTATCGAGGACTTGTTCATTCCTAGTTGTTCGTGTGATTCACAAGATACTATGGAATACTATCCAACCTTTCGAATATCCTCAGCAGCCTATTGCTCTTGAAACTCTTGCTTGCTTGCATTATGGTTAATCCCATAAGTCTAGTAAACTTATTGGTATCCTTTGTCTCAATCATTTTGAGTCCGTTGATTCGATGTGTTGAGGATGCTCGCAATCCTCAGTCGAATCCTAGAATTCATTCTTCCGGCTCAGACGTCATTTTAAACATGAGCTGGATCTCGACCACTCAAATTGCCATCGACTGTACCCCTAAGCCTACTCAACTTATCCATCCTTAATCAGAGCGTTTGCGTCTGATCCCTTGAATTGGGAATCATGATTCCTTTGCTTTTGAGCTTTGAATTAGTCAGTTGTTTCTATAATCCAATGCCTTTGCATTGTTTCTTCCTCTGGTTGTGTGCCGATGCTCACATCAGCTCCGTTATGGACCATCAAATCCTTTGTTGAATTATCATCCGAGAGTGTCCTTCGTATACAAAAACCTCATGAAGTTCTTTCCCTGATACATAATGCCATTTGGTAAATCCTATTCTCTGATTTGGCCGACCATGCTCTGCTTTCGAGCTAGTGATAATTACTCTTGAAGCTTGTGGTATATGTTTCTAAGATGCCCCGATGGGTTGAACCTATGCCATCTTTAATCTGTGTGAACCCGAAAGTTTTCACGGGTCATACTCCTCTGGTAATTCACCAGGTAGGTTTTCACACCCAAATCATTTTTAATAGAGCAGTGAATGAATGGTCATGCATTGGAGAAGTGGGGGTCGACCTTGAACTTTGTGTTCATGCCCATGGACACGATGTGGACTTATCATGGAAGCTTCTTGTAATAGATAATTATTCCCTTGTTGTAAATTCATCTTGTATTCTGACTCGGCCCTTTGTAACCGTGGTTTCGACCATGATCGTTCTTCTTTGATCCCATTTCTCGGGCGAGTTAAAGCACTTGTCTTCTGCAGATCAATACGCCTGTCCAACCCCCTATTTTGATCTATCCTCGAGTATTACCCCCTGGTATCTCGAGGATATCATGCTATTGCCCTACCTCTTATGAACTTTTGGTGAAGTAGTACCATTTTCGTGTCATAGTCACTCCACGGGTTCTGGGTTGTCGTCAACCGAGAACACAGCATAGTGAATCGAATCAACATTGTGATTCAGTACTACTAGTACTTTGTTGTTGGGAAGTTTAATACTCCATCATGTCATTCCTAGCCTGATCAGCTACATCATTATCGTGCTAATTTTAACTGTGCTACCTGGCCCTTCTTCCCGGAGCACAATTTTCGACGATAAGCTAATCTTACATCGATCTTCCTCGTCATATCAGTTCACCTTGAACATCAAGCTTGATTCCGAGTTTGTGTCGTATCCGTGGTTCCAATTACCCTTTGCTTCACCATTGCTTTTGCTTGATGTCATCCCTGATCGATTACATATTCATGAAACCTCTCGACAAATGTGTCGTGAACATCATCAACATTCTGAGCTCTTCCAGGATATCAATCGAATTCATGTTGAGAAATATCATCCTTGTCCCTCGATGATTTGTGTTATCATCGACAACACTATTGCCTTCCCTCCAACACAAAACTTGTTCTTGTTTTGTGATGTACCTTGAGTTCCTTGTTATCCAACTTATGTTATGTTCTACCTTGGAGTATTATCATCTATTATGTAAAGAATGTTGTGAGAAGTTCACCACCTCTTAAGAATTCTTGATATAGTAATACTTCTCGCCATCTCCATTCATTTCTTGGTCCCCATGTTGTTTTTAACCGGGATACCGACAATTAAACTATGATCTGTGAATTTAAAACTTCTAGCAACCCTATTGCTTTGAAGTGAATGGTTGATAGTTTCCTTCTAAAGAATTTTGGTTATTGATCGTGCTACTTGATCCATATTTCTAGGTGTACTTTCGTTCAATAATTAATTGTGGATGTTCCCATCGAACATACTTCATTATACACTTTGGTATGCCTAATGCTATCACCTTGTTCACTTAATGATGGTAATCCATGTTTATGGAAATCTTGATGAATTGTTGCTGAGCTTGTCGACCACATTCTCCTCTTTTCCTTGCGGAAATTGTATGCCTTATTTTATAAGTTCTTCCTGATGGATCCTTTGTGTATCCAAAGTCTGACCTTTGCTTGCAGACCATGTCAATGCTATCTCGAAGCATGTCTGTGGTACTCTGATTATCAACAAGAACAATGAAAGCGCAATGCTAAATTTTCTTGATCAATTATCCAAACACCGTTGTATGGGTAACATCCTGAATTCCCTCACCCCTTTACCTAATTTGTTACCTACTTGCTGTCCTTTCATGGATGGGAAAGTTGTACTCTTGATACTCGGGTTTAAACACATTTTCCTTTCCATTGTTGTGATTAATATACTAATCACATTTTCCTTTCCATTGTTTTATTTAACCTTCCTTGTAATCTGACTTATCTAAACAGTGACAATTCCCTGCTTATGTAAACACCTCGGTTGTACAACTCTGTCAGTAAGACCCCGTTACTATTGTTGATGACATTTCGGTAACCACCGATGGACGAGAACTTTGCCTATTGGTCCGCCTCGTTTCAACGAGTAGGAAAATGGTTCTCTTCATCCCTCGCCCTTGGTACCAGCGTTGTTGCCAACATAACTGACAGGCTTTCCTCTGACATGCCTTGCTATCATGACCGTGCAAGATGTCAGCGCCCTTTCTACTTTTAACCCACATGGTGGGCCCATAACCCACAGTTCCACAGGATCGAAACCTAACTGATAACCCACAAGTATAGGGGATCATTTGTAGCCTTCTTCGATAAATAAGAGTGTCGAACCCAACGAGGAGCTAAAGGCAGAACAAATATTCCCTCAAGTTCTATCGACCACCGATACAACTCTACGCACACTTGACGTTTGCTTTACCTAAAAAAGAATGAAACTATTTGGCAAGAATAAAACTATGAGTACTTTGCGAGAATAAAACTACGAATAAATTGCAAGGTAATAAAAGTGGATAGCTTTTGTCAACAAGAAAGTCATTTGTCCCTAGGCAATCGATAACAAGTACCGGTAATCATTCTTGTAATTTTATATGAGGGAGAGGCATGAGCTAACATACTTTCTCTACTTGGATCATATGCACTTATGATTGGACACCTAGCAAGCATCCACAACTACTAAAGATCATTAAGGTCATGAAACCCAACCATAGCATTAAGTATCAAGTCCTCTTTACTCCCATACGCCATAACCCACTTATCCGCGTTTAGGCTGCTGTCACCCCCGCAACACCGACAATAAGCAAACCATGAACATATTGCAACACCCTACAGCGAGGATTCCTCACATTTGCGCGAGACGGAGGGCACCGTAGGATAGCACCATAAATAAAATATACAATCATACCAACCAAGATCATGATTAACCCATAGGACAAAACGGATCTAATCAAACATCATAGGATAACCATAGATCATTGGGAAATAATATATGGAGTTGAGCACCATGTTTAAGTCGAGATTACAGCGGGGAGAAGGAGTGTTACACCGCTGCATAGAGGGGGAGAAAGTTGGTATTGACGGTAGCAAGATTGTTGATGTAGATCGCCGTCACGATCCTTGCCCCGGCGGCACTCCGGCGCCACCGGGAGAGAGGGGGAGAGAGCCCCCTCCTTCTTCTTCTTCCTTGGCCTCCCCCCTAGATGGGAGGAGAGTTCCCCCTCTGGTCCATGGCCTCCATGGCGGCGGAGGGGTGGGAGCCCCTCCAAGATTGGATCTCCCTCTCTGTTCTCTTCTGTTTCGTGCTCCCCAGATCTGGCCGAAAACCATTTCTTATATTCCCGGAGATCCATAACTCCGATTGCGCTGAGATTTTAACATGATTTTTTTTCGGATATAAGCTTACTTGCGCCCGAAGTAGAGCCCCAACCGACGTACGAGGTGAGCACAACCCACCACCGCGCGCCTGGCCCCTGGGGCACGCCCTGGTGTCTTGTGTGCACTGTGGCCCCCGTTTGCGTTGATTCCAAGTCCAAAAATCACATATATTCCAAAATAATTTTCCGTAAAATTTTATTGCATTTGGACTTCGTTTGATATGGATTTTCTGTGAAACAAAAAACATGCAACAAACAGGAACTGGCACTGGGCACTGGATCAATAGGTTAGTCCAATAAATCATATAAAAAGTTGCCAAAAATATGTGAAAGTTGTATAATATTAGCATGAAACAATCAAAAATTATAGATACGACGGAGACGTATCAGCATCCCCAAGCTTAATTCCTGCTCGTCCTTGAGCAGGTAAATGATAAAAAAGATAATTTTTTATGTGGAATGCTACCTAGCATAATTTTGATCATATGTCTAGTCATGGCATGAATATTAAGACACGAGTGATTCAAAGCAATAGTCTATAATTTGACATAAAGACATCAATACTCAGGCATCCCAACAAACAATCATGTCTTTCAAAATATCAACGCTAAAGAAAGCTATCCCTACAAAATCATATAGTCTTGTCATGCTCTGTCTTCTTAACACAAAGTATTTATCATGCACAACCCCGATGACAAGCCGAGCAATTGGTTCATACTTTTTAACACGCTTCAGCTTTTTCAACCCTCACGCAATACATGAGCACAAGCCATGGATATAGCACCATGGGTGGAATAGAGTATAATGATAGGGATAAATATGGAGAAGACAAAAAAGTAAGAAAGTCTCACATCGATGCGGCTAACCAACGGGCTATGGAGATGCCCATCAATTGATCTCAACGTGAGGAGCAGGGATTGCCATGCAACGAATGCAGTAAGAGCTATAAGTGTATGAAAGCTCAATATGAAAACTAAGTGGGTGTGCATCTAATCCTATAATGAAAAATTCCCACTAGTATATGAAAGTGACAACATAGGAGACTCTCCATATGAAAAACAGGGTGCTACTTTGAAGCACAAGTGTGGTAAAAGATAGTAGCAATGCCCCTTCTCTCTTTTTTTTTCTTTTTCTTTTTTTCTTCTTTTTTTCTTTTTTTTTTCTTTCTTTTTCTTTTTTTTCCTTTTTTTTCTCATTGTCCGAAGTCTCATCCCGACTTGTGGGAGAATCATAGTCTCCATCATCCTTTCCTCACTGGGACATGCTCTAATAATGAATAATGATGATCATCACACTTCTATTTACTTATAACTCAAAAGAAATAAAAATTACAACTCGATACCTATAACAAAGTATGACTCTATATGAATGCCTCTGGCAGTGTACCAGGATGTGCAATGATCTAGCGTAACATGTATGAAAAATGATGAACGGTGGCTGAGCCACAACTGCTATGTCAGCTATATGATCATGCAAAGCAATATGACAATGAATGCTCAAGTCATCAAAACAGAAGCGATGGAAGTTGCATGGCAATATATCTCAGAATGGCTATGGAAAGGCCATAATAGGTAGGTATGGTGGCTGTTTTGAGGAAGATATAATAAGGCTTATGTGTGATAGAGCGTATCATATCACAGGGTTTGGATGCACCTGCGAAGTTTGCACCACATCTCGAGGTGAGAAAGGGCAATGCACGGTACCGTAGAGGCTAGCAAATTGCGGAAAGGTACGAGTGCGTATAATCCATGGACTCACATTAGTCATAAAGAACTCATATACTTATTGCAAAAGTTTATTAGCCCTCGAAGCAAAGTACTACTACGCATGCCCCTAGGGGGATAGATTGGTAGGAAAAGATCATCGCTCGTCCCCGACCGCCACTCATAAGGAAGACAATCAATAATAAATCATGCTCCAACTTCATAGCATAACGAGAGACTATACGTGCATGCTTCGGGAATCACAAACCTTAACACCAATATTCTTACTAACCACAACCATTTACTAGTACCTCCCACATATTCCATCGCTATATCGCAAAACTATTGCAAGGAATCAAACATATCATATTCAGTGATCCATAAGTTTTATGTAGGATTTTATGACTAACCATGCAATTGACCAATTCTTGTTGACTCTCTAAATAGGTATAAGTGAAGCAAGAGAGTTTAATTATTTCTACAAAAGATCATGCTCTAATAAATATAAGTGAATCAAGAGAGCATTCTACAAATAACGGTTTTCTATGTGAAGAGAAACAGGCAATCCAAACTTCAAATGATATAAGTGAAGCACATGAAGCATTCTATAAAGCCACACTCAAAAGATATAAGTGAAGTGCAATGAGCATTCTATAAATCGACCATGGACTATCTCATACCAGCATGGTGCATAAAAGAAAAATGAAAACTGAATGCAAAAGATGCTCCAAGATTTACACATATCACATGAACGAAACGAAGATGAAAACATACCGATACTTGTTGAAGAAAGATGGGATGCCTTCTGGGGCATCCCCAAGCTTAGACGCTTGAGTCTCCTTGAATATTTACTTGGGGTGCCTTGGGAATCCCCAAGCTTGAGCTCTTGCCTCTCCTCCTTCTCCTCATATCGAGACCTCCTCGATCTTTGATCACTTCATCCACACAAAACTCAACAGAAAGCTCGGTAAGATCCGTTAGTATAATAAAGCAAATCACTACTCTAAGTACTATTGCAAACCAATTTATATTTTGTTTTTGCGTTTTAGCTACTGTATTATAACTTTTCCATGGTTTATACCACCAATAAAAATCGATAGTTTCATCAAAACAAGCAAAACAATGCATCAAAAACAGAATCTATCTTAAACAGGACAGTCTGTAGCAATCTGAACACCTACCATACTTCTTCTACTCCAAAAATTCTGAAAAATTAGTACAAAATAAAAAATTTGTATAGAAAGACTGTGAAACTTTTTTCAGAACCTTTCGAAGTTTCAGTAAAAAATGTAAAATCACGCACTACAGCCAAAGTTTCTGTTTTGCACCGCACGTACCAACAAGCAATCTAATCATCCTAAAGGAAAATTTTGGCACATTATTTTTATAATACAATGGATTTGTACAAGGGGATAATTATTTTTGTGAGAATCTTCATGAAAAATTCTACATTGTTTCCATGAGCATGAACACAAGTGTTCAAGGTCGACCCTCACTTCTTCAATGCATAACTTCCAATCGCTTCTCTTTTGTCGAAAAGTTTTAAGTTCCCCTCTATATTTTTTTTGTTTTTAAACTTTATAAAAGCACTCAACAGAAATAAATGACTCTCTAAAACTTCTGGGTTGTCTCCCTGGCAGCGCTTTTTTTAAAGCCATTAAGCTAGGCATAAAGTGCTCAATTAATGGATCCACCCGGATCCCAAGGTATATCAAAGCCAATTTTAATTAACAATGATTTAGCATTTAGTAGTGACTACAAAGCAACATATATCATGCAATGACGAAGTCTAACTCTCTTCCTATGCATCAGCATGTCATACAAGAACAATTCATGCACATCAAGTAAAGGCCAATACATAGCATAGGCAGTTTCTTGCAATTTTTTCGTGTTGGAAACATAGAGAGGTGGAGATATAGTTCCTCTCTCATAATAATTGTAAGTAGGAGCAGCAAGCACATGCATATTATATTCATCAAAATCATCATGTGTAGTAGCAAAATGCAACCCATCAATATAATCCTTAATAAGAGCAAACTTCTCCGATATAGTGTAGTTTGGAGAATTCAAAAAGATAATAGGACTATAATGTTTGGGTGCAATAGCAACAATTTCATTCTTAACATAAGGAACTATAGCAAGTTCATCTCCATAAGCATAATTCATATTGGTATCTTGGCCACAAGCATAGCAAGCATTAAGTTCATCAAAAATGGATATTTCAAAAGAATCAACGGGATCATAGCAATTATCATAGCATTCATCCTTCGGTAAGCATGAAGGGAAATTAAATAATGTATGAGTTGAAGAGTTACTCTCATTAGAAGGTGGGCATGGGTAGCTAATCCGCTCTTCCTCCTTTTGTTCTTTGCTCTCCTCATCATTTTTTTCATCCAATGAGCTCACAGTTTCATCAATTTCTTCTTCCATAGACTCCTGCAAAATGTTAGTCTCTTCTTGGACAGCGGAGAAGTACTCAATATATTCTTTAACATAAGCATTGGAAGCATAGTTTTCATAGCAATATTTAAGTATGGCAAAATTTTCAGTTTTGTAAAGAGTAGCATCATACTTTTCAATCAAAGAAGCAATTTCATAAGCACCCTTAAAAGCAACAAATTCTTCAATTTGTTCAACATCATAGTAATTATAAACACCTTTGGCATAAGAAGATACGATTCCATTATCCTTAAACTCACATTGGAAGGGAAGGTGTTTTTTAGGGTCTTCAGAACAACAAGTAAAATCATGTATTTCACATAAATTCAAAGCATAGCAATACAAACTATTAATATGATGCCATAAAAGTTTCACTTTTTGAGATAAGCGGTGTCGCACATAATAAGCATGCTCATTTAATGATTTTCCCTCAACTAAGCTAGTTGGGTTTTCAGCACGAGCACAAATGGATCGAAGATGATCCAAGTAGAAAGCTTCAGTAGTATGATAGATTTTGGGTGGTTCTTCAACCACTGGTTTAGCGGGTACAACTAATTTTTTTGGTGTTTCGTGTTCCATATCCATAACTAAAGATAGAGAACAACTTAGAACAGGAAATAAAAACTACTTAGTGATAAAGCAAACAAGCACACACGAGAATATTCACCCCACGCTATTGCTCCCCGGCAACGGCGCCAGAAAAAGGTCTTGATAACCCACAAGTATAGGGGATCATTTGTAGCCTTCTTCGATAAATAAGAGTGTCAAACCGATACAACTCTACGCACATTTGACGTTTGCTTTAACTAAAACAAGTATGAAACTATTTTGCAAGAATAAAACTATGAGTACTTTGCGAGAATAAAACTACAAATAAATTGCAAGGTAATAAAAGTGGATAGCTTTTGTCAACAAGAAAGTCATTTGTCCCTAGGCAATCGATAACAAGTACCGGTAATCATTCTTGTAATTTTATATGAGGGAGAGGCATGAGCTAACATACTTTTTCTACTTGGATCATATGCACTTATGATTGGACCCCTAGCAAGCATCCGCAACTACTAAAGATCATTAAGGTCGTGAAACCCAACCATAGCTTTAAGTATCAAGTCCTCTTTACTCCCATATGCCATAACCCACTTATCCACGTTTAGGCTGCTGTCACCCCCGCAACACCGACAATAAGCAAACCATGAACATATTGCAACACCCTACAGCGAGGACCCCTCACGTTTGCGCGAGACGGAGGGCACCGTAGGACAGGACCATAAATAGAATATACAATCATACCAACCAAGATCACGATTAACCCATAGGAAAAAATGGATCTACTCAAACATCATAGGATAACCATAGATCATTGGAAAATAATATATGGAGTTGAGCACCATGTTTAAGTAGAGATTACAGAGGGGAGAAGGAGTGTTACACCACTGCATAGAGGGGGAGAAAGTTGGTGTTGACGGTAGCAAGATTGTTGATGTAGATCGCCGTCACGATCCTTGCCCCGGTGGCACTCCGGCGCCACCGAGAGAGAGGGGGAGAGAGCCCCCCTCCTTCTTCTTCTTCCTTGGCCTCCCCCTAGATGGGAGGAGAGTTCCACCTCTGGTCCATGGCCTCCATGGCGGCGGAGCGGCAGGAGCCCCTCCGAGATTGGATCTCCCCCTCTGTTCTCTTCTGTTTCGCGCTCCCCAGATCTGGCCAAAAACTGTTTCTTATATTCCCGGAGATCCGTAACTCCGATTGCGCTGAGATTTTAACATTATTTTTTTCGGATATAAGCTTCCTTGCACCCGAAGTAGAGCCCAACCGATGTACGAGGTGAGCACAACCCACCACCATGCGCTTGGCCCCTAGGGCGTGCCCTGGTGTCTTGTGGGCACTGTGGGCCCCCGTTTGCGTTGATTCCAAGTCCCAAAAATCACATATATTCCAAAATATTTCTCCGTAAAATTTTATTGCATTTAGACTTTGTTTGATATGGATTTCCTGTGAAACAAAAAGCATGCAACAAACAGGAACTGGCACTGGGCACTGGATCAATAGGTTAGTCCAATAAATCATATAAAAAGTTGCCAAAAATATGTGAAAGTTGTATAATATTGGCATGAAACAATAAAAAATTATAGATACGACGGAGACATATCACTGACCCTCCTGTACCTCCCTGTTCCCAAAGTTATTCCCCACGCTTGTCTTCATAGGTAAATCATAGGCCACCTCCCTAGAGTTGATCTACTCTGGTATCAAACGCAATGTTTATTTCGTTGCTCTGAACCCCTTTCACCTTCTGATTAGTCATTGAACGATTGCCTACCCACTCGAAACTTCTCAAAGTACCTCTTACATTGCTCTCAATATTTTCTTAAGATTCAAATCAAAAGATACTTTTGTCCACCTTCTCTGAGTTATCTACCAGATAATCAACCTTGTAGAGGTTCGTTCCTCCGAAGTTATCCCTTATCCTTTTCGTAAGTATGATGGAGTTCCCGAAGAAAGGATGATGACTTCATCATGATGACCTGGAGCAGAGGAATTAAGACATCAGCGGAAGGGATCGACTTCTTCGAGAAGAGCAACCAAGACCTAAAAGACTCTTTAGGATTTCGTAAACAATTACTTCCCCCTTACTACACCTCTTAAATCTCGGGACAAGATTTCTTGTAGTGGAGAAGATTTGTAACACCCCGAGAATCATGCTACAGTAACTCCACACTAATGATGCCAAGTCACCCTGATTACTAAGCTAAATTGCCCCTTGTTTGAAACCAAATTAAATTCAAAATTCAAATGCAAGTCAAAAATTTAAAATTTCAAACAGTAAAATAAAATGTAGGTTTGTTTGCAGATATTCACTAACTATTTGTCATGGATAAATCAACATTATTTTAATATTTAAAATGCCCTTAACACTATTTAAAATTAGACCAATAACATTTAATTGGTTCTTTTCAATTTAAATAAATACTTAAATTATTTAGAATAAATTATTACATTATGTACTAGTGCAACATATGTCCTAGTATTATGTGCCAAAATTTCATGTTAAACCAAATTTGTTTAGTGCCTCAAAATGAAGTAAAACAGTAAGTAAAATATAAAAAAATAGAAACTAAAAAAAAAGGAAACTTACCTACTGTGCTGCTGGGCTTAAGTAGCACAGTACTTGGCCCAGCCCAGCAACACAGTCATCGTCCTCGTCACGCTGTCAGCACGCGCGCGGTCGATGCGCGCCACCACCGGCCGATGGCCGACACCGAGGCGCTACAGAGCGTCGGGGAGAGGATAAGGCCTCGCCCCCAACCCGTAGGCGAAACCCTAACCCTCGATTTTCCAACTCCTCACTCGCTGCTTTGATCCAATGAGCTCCGCCGCTGATGCCGCCGTCGCCTCGACGCCTGCGTGGCCACCGGCCTTCCCTCGCCTCTTCGCCTTGCCCAGAGGCCTCCCTGCGGCCGTCCTCACCGATCCCGCCCTCCAGCTCAACCCGGCGAGCCCCCTCCACCGGATCAGCCACGTCCACACCCGTCGGCCTCGCCACCGTCCTGCTTCTCCGGCGCCTCCCAGGTCCTCCCCGAGCTGCTCCTTGCCATCGCTGTGAGTCCCTCATCCGGATTCCCTGGATTCCCCTTCTGAATCAACGTTGTAGGCCGCCGCCCCATCCCTGCCTGGAGTTGTGCCCGCCGTGCCTCTGTTCGCGCTGCGAGCACCGACCGTGTCCGTGCCCGCTTGCCCAGCCGTGCTCCCGTGCACGCGGACCTATTCCTGGCCATGCGCCGGCCGCGCCCTGCGCCCGTGCACGCCCCGCCAAGCCAACCCACACCTGCACCACGCCCGCCCCCCGTTCCCTGCGCACGTGCAGCCCCCTCCCCTCGTGTCCCTCTCCTGCCGCTGCTGCTTGGTTGTGGGCTCTACAGCAGTCCGCTGCCGCTCGCGCCCCGGCACCGAACCTCGCGCGCGCCCGCAGCAGCCGCCATTGCCCCGCCGCTGCTACTGCCTTGCCCCGCGCTCGCCGAGCCCTGCCCCGTCGTTCCCCCTGGCCGCGCTCTCTCTACCTCACCCCACCCCCGCCATGGCCGTGACCTCCGCCGCCACTTCGGGTTACCACCGCTGCCGTCGTCGGCTTCCCCAGCCCCGACCGCTGCCACCCATAGATGCGCCGCGCCGTCAGCTTCGCGTAGAGCCCCGCTGCGCATCCCTCTGTCACTGGAATCGGCCGACTGGAGTTTCCCCCGCCGCGCCAGAGTTAGCCGTCGACGTGGCCTTCATTAGCCACTAACGACCACCCCTAATCCCCCCTGACACGCGGGCCCACCCTGTAGATAATTAGGTTAGCTAAATTAACCCTGTTAATTAGTGTCCCACTGACACGCAGGGCCCACTAGCTAATTAGTTCAAATTGAAATAAAGAAAAGCTATTAAATAGAGTGTTACACTGACACATGGGGCCCACTAGTCAGGTTGACCAGTCAACAGTCAAACTGTTGACTGTTGACTAGACCTGCTGACTCAGCAGAGGCCCCACCAGTCAGCCTCTGCTGACTGGGCTATTGACCCAGTCAACTGGGCCCACTGGTCAGTCTCTCTGCTGATCAGCTGGGTACAGTTCTGGGTACACTTTGAAAATTAATATAAAATAATCTTTCACTCGGATGAAAAAGTTCTCTACATGAAAGTTGATCAGAAAAATGAGACGAACCCGAATACGCTATCCACATACCTGTCAGATGCCTCCAGCACTACAAACATAGAACCTTCCCCTCTGGTTCATTTGTCTGACATATGTCTGAAACTGGGAAATCATTCCAGTTAATTTCCCGCTTTGTCTGCAACGTGTAGAACTGTGTTAGGTCACCCCTAGCACCGCGTATTGCCATGTTAAGCTCTGTGATGCTTTGATTGCCCTATTATTTATTGTGTTTCCCCTCCATTACTTCTTTCCGGTAGACCACGAGACCGTTGATGCTTCGGTGTTCGACTACGGCTATGCTTCCAAAGATTCCTTTCGTCTGCAGAGCAGCCAGGCAAGGAAAACCCCGTTGATCATCCCGATATTGCCTACTCCTTATCTCTACTGCTTGCATTAGAGTAGTGTAGCTGTTACTACTTTCGGTTGATCCTATTCTGCTGCAAAGCCTGTCCTTGCTACTACTGTTGATACCTTTACCTGCAACCCTAAATGCTTAGTATAGGATGCTAGTTTATCATCAGTGGCCCTACATTCTTTTCCATCTACCATGCTATACTATCAGGCCATGATCACGTTGGGTGTTGATCACGGGTATATACATACTATACATATTAGACATGGTACAATGTTGAGACTAAAGTCGGGTCGGCTCGTAGAGTACCCGCGAGAAATTCACGGACTAGGTGCTGAAAGGTCGTGTTTCCCAACGGCCCTCTGAGTGGATCTTTGTGGTGGAACGACAGGGTAGGTTGAGACCACCCAGGTGAGAGGTGGGCCTGGTCCCTGGTCGTTGTTCACGGTTATTTCATAATAACACGCTTAACGAGATTTGGATATTTGATCTGAGTTGGTCTTTTGGCCTATACGCACTAACCAACTACGCGGGGATAGGTATGGGCACTCGGCATCGTAGTATCAGCCGAAACTCTTCAGACGTCAGCGACTGAGTGGCACGCGCTGGGTTGGACCGCGTAAAGCAACCGCCTTGTAGTCTGGGTTGCCAGGTCTGCTCACCGGCCACGTTCGCAACGGGCGATCGGCCCAAGACCCCTGCGCGCTTAGGATTTAGACCGGCGTGCTGGCCTCTCTATTGAGTCTAGGTAGGGCTGTGATGTGTTGATCTTCTGAGGCCGGGCATGACCCAGGAAAGTGTGCCCGTCCAGAGTAATCAAGCGTGTTGGTTAATGTGGTGCACCCCTGCAGGGAAGTTTATCTATTCGAATAGCCGTGTCCATGGTAACAGGACGACTCAGAGTTGTATTCCGACCTCATGACAACTAGAACTGGATACTTAATAAAATACATCCAGATAAGTTCCAGAGACAACCTGGTGATCGCTCTCTCACAGGGCAACGATGAGAGGATCTCCGGGTAGGATTTATGCTATACGATGATACTTGGTTAACTTACCAGCTACTCTCTTCTATTGCTTCAAGATGGAGGCTGCCAGAAGCATAGTCTTTGTAGGACTAGCTTCTCCCCCTCTTATTCTGGCATTCTGCAGTATAGTCCACAGATACTACCCCTTTCATTAATACCGTTGCATATGTAGTATAGATCTGATGTCAGTCTTGCGAGTACTTTAGATGAGTACTCACGGTTGCTTTGCTACTTCTTTTTCCCCTTTTCCCGGTTATTGCGATCATATGATGGAGTCAAGGAGCCAGAGGATCCTGAGGATATTTCTACATGGAGTTCGGCTTCGAGCAGTAGTTAGGAGGTCCCAGGCAGGAGCCTTGCCTTTTCGATCATTTCTACTTTTGTGCTAGCCTTCTTAAGGCAAACTTGTTTAACTTATGTATGTACTTAGATATTGTTGCTTCCGCTGACTCGTTTGTATTCGAGCTAATGTATTCGAGCCCTCGAGGCCCCTGGCTTGTAATATAAAGCTTGTATTATTTTAATTTGTGTCTAGAGTTGTGTTTTGATATCTTCTCGTGAGTCCCTGATCTTGATCGTACACATTTGCGTGTATGATTAGTGTACGATTGAATCGAGGGCGTCACAATGTCTCCCCAGCAATGGCACCAGAAATTCTTCCTGCTACTTGTGAGATGCATTGGGATTTCCTCGAAGAGGAGAGGATGATGCAGTATAATAGAGATAATTATTCCCTCAGTTATGAAACCAAGGTTATCAATTCAACAGGATAACCAAGCAACACTATGTAAACATCACCTGCACATAAACAACAAATACTTGCAACCCAATGCGTAGAGGGGTTGTCAATCCCTCAACGGTTATGAGCAAGATTAAATTGTATAGTTTTTGATAGATAGATCAGACAAAATACAAAATAAAATAAATAAATGAAAATTGTAGCAAGGTATTTTTAGTTCTAATATATGATAAAATATAGACCCCAGGGCTGTAGTTTTCACTAGAGGCTTCTCTCAAGAAAATAGCATACCGTGGGTAAACAAATTACTGTTGGGCAATTGATAGAAAAGCAAATAATTATGATGATATCCAAGGCAATGATCATATATAGGCATCACGTCCGAGACAAGTAGACCGAAATGATTCTGCATCTACTACTATTACTCCACACATCGACCGCTATCCAGCATGCATCTAGTGTATTAAGTTCATGGAAAAATGGAGTAACGCCTTAAGGAAGATGACATGATGTAGAAGATAAACTCACATATGAATAAACCCTATATTTTTACCCTTAATAGCAACGATACATACGTGTCATGATCTGTCGGTGTACTAAGTATTGGGCCTTTAGTACCCCGTACTTGTGCACGGGCAGTTGTAGCCATACCTGCGGCAAGGCTTGTCGCGGAACAGCTGAAGATTAATCCAAGTAATCAAAGAGACATTCAAGCCAATGGTCAGAAGATAAAGAGACCTGAAGACCAGGGGCTCGGCCCCCGGCAAGATCTTGCTGGGGTAGCCCGCTGAGCCCGGCAAGATTCGCACCCCGGCAAGGTTCCGCCACTGTGCCACCGCTCCAGCGCAGCGACCAGCCTGGCATTCTGGCCCCATCTCTGGATGCGTGGCAAGGCGCTAGTGGGGGCGAGCTTAAGCGGTGCTGATGGGATGGCCCCTTTTTCCATCCCCAAGAAAGTAGGAACACCTAAACGGACACCTCACAGTGCATTAAATGTATTTGTCCTAAACCGCCAGTGGTTAGGTATGATAACCCTGTAGCTACTTTACACCTCGCATTTGAATAGTTCGCCACTGTGGAGACCCCTTCAAGCATATAAAAGGAGGCCCAAGGCAACTGCTACAGAGAGAGAACACTCTCGGCCCATTCTGCATGTGTAGCCACTGCACAAACACACTGTTCATTGCAAGCGCTCCAAGAACTAGGACGAATACACTGATAATAAACTAAAGCAAGAGTAGGGTTTTACACTGATCACCGGCCCGAACCTGGGTAAAAATCCCCTCGCGCTGGTCCTCGGTTCTGCTCTTTGTGCATACCTCTCTCCCTGTCGAATCGTAAAGGGGTCCTTCGGATCCCATAGGTGTTGTACGCCGACATCTTTGGCACGCTAGGTAGGGGGATCGAGGTTGCGCGAACCTGATCCGGTGATTAGCGTGTCAGCTTCTTCACCGTCTTCGTCACCATGCCGCCCAAGAAGAAGGGTGCGGCAGCGGTTGTTCCGTCTACGTCCGTCTTGCCCGTGCCTACTCGGACGGGTGATGACCTGGATGCAGGAGATGGAGGTTTAGAGCCTCCATGGCGTTCTGGTGATCCAAGCCAGGTGAGCGGTGTAGTTTGCAGCGGCGACGGCAACCCGCACGCCGCTAGATCCAGAGATGGAGCCGTGCTGCCTATGGGCGGCGCAGCGAATTCCAGAGATCGGAGGACGCCTTCTAAGATTCTCACGCCGGCGCAAGCATTGCAGCCTTCTCAGGTCGCACGCGACGAGCAGCACCGTGGCGTTGGTGGGTCTGAACGTCCCCATGGAAAGACTTCTGTGTATCGATCCCAAGGTGCGCAGGCCCAGCATGCACGCCAAACTGCCGATGGAAGTGGCACGCGGTCGCGTCATCGTGATGGTGCTCCTTCTAACACTGTTGGGAGTCAGAGCACCTCACGTACCTCGCACCTGTCACCGCCACCTACGCCGGCAGAAGCCTTGGCACGTGCGCAGCTGCTCCTCGATTTCCCTCCTGCTCCGGAGAAGATGGAGGAGTGGCGATCTACTATCCAGAGCCTCATCGGCTTCGTCAACAAGGATGGGCTGCAGCCTGCGAGGCCCTCGTGGCAGCGGTCTATCAATCCGACACGAGCCGATGGTGAGAAGACTGGAGGCGGTGCGACCATGGTGCACTCCCCTCCATGACAGCAGCAACGGTCGTCAACCCGGTGGACTAACGGCCGTGATGACGATTCCACGGCGTCATCCGATCCGCGGATGCGCCGCGATCAGCGCCAAGTTCTTCAGGAACGAAGCAAAGAAGACGCTCGAACTACCATCGAGCGGCGATGGGAGGCACGTCATCAGTCTGATAAACGCGCAGGGCCTATTGTCGACAAGCCTGTGGCAGGGCACGTAGGGGACTTGCCCTATGAGGTAGGTTGTCCAGCGTTTACCCGTGAGCTACGGCGAGTCCAGTGGCCCAACTCCCGAACGTTCAAACCAGAGGTCCCGGAGAAATATGACGGCAAGACTCACCCCTCGGAGTTCTTGAGCATCTACACCATTGCGGTGCAGGCTGCCGGGGGCCGAGATGACAAGATACTTGCCAACTACTTCCCGTTGGTGCTCAAACCCAATGTCAGGTCGTGGTTGATGCATCTGCCGGAGAATTCCATTTCTTCCTGGTCAGATCTGTGCCATCAGTTTGTTGGCGCCTTTGTTGGAGGCCACCAAGCTCCTGGCCAAGAGAGTGATTTGCATCTCCTCCCTCAAAAGGAGGGCGAACCCCTACGCAAGTTTATCCAGAGATTTAGCCGAGTGCAATACAATATTCCAGACATTCATCCTGCCGCTGTTGTTAGCACGTTTTATCAGAACATGCGCAACCGCAAGATGCGCGAATAGCTGGCAATGAACAAAGTCAGGAGTATTGCCGAGCTTTACGCTTTGGCCGACAAGTGCGCTCGAGCTGAAGAAGGGAGGAAACTCCCTGTCGAGGGTGTTGGCGCAGGGGGTGAATCAGAAGACGAAGATGCTGCAACCCCGCCAAAGAAAGGCTGGCGGCGGAACAAGAAGCGCAGAGGCAAGGCCGTGCTTGCTGTCGAGGAATCCGGCAACCCAGGCACCGCCAAGAAGGCCAAGGTTGACGACCCCGGCAAGGAAGTTGCTGGGTGTGCCTCCTGCCAGGCCTTGGCGGCCGCCGACAAGTCGGAAAACTCCGGCAAGCAGTATTGCAAGATCCATCGCACCAAGGGCCACGATCTCCAAAACTGCTGGCAAGTTGAGCAGCTTGTCGAGAAGCAGAGAGTTGAGTATGAAAGACGAGACAAGGAGAAGGCCCAAGACGGTGCTGAGGGATCTGGCAAGAAGCATGGTGGCCAAGGAGGCCGCCGCGGCAAGGCTAGGCAACAGAAGGAGAGGCCCGCCCGAGGCCGCGACAAAGACGAGGGAGGCGATGATGATGAAGAAGATGACGAATCCAGTGAGCACGAGTTTCAGAAAGCCACAGAGGCCATGTGTATTGACGGGGGTGCCTCGTTGCATTCTTCTCATCGCTGACTTAAACAGTGGGTGCATGAGGTTAATGCAACGGAGCCGTCGTTCGATGCACGCAAGCCTTTAAAGTGGTCCAGCACGCCTATCATTTTTGACGCCGAGGATCACCCTGATCGCACAACTGCGGTCGGGTGTTTGCCCTTGTTGGTCTCACTAACAATCCGCAACCTCAAGGTGACAAAAATGCTAGTTGACGGTGGGGCTGGGCTGAACTTAATCTCGCCGGACGTGCTCAAGAAGCTACAAATTCCTGATGAAGATCTCGATGAAACGGGCACGTTTCAGGGGATCAATCCAGGAAGAACCCAGCCAAAAGGCAAGATTACGCTACCGGTAACATTTGGTAGCAAGCTCAACTACAGGACATAGAAGGTAGTGTTTGATGTCGCCAAGATCCCTATGTCATACAATGGGATCCTTGGCCGCCCAGCGCTGGCTAAGTTCATGGCGGCATCACACTATGCGTACAATGTGTTGAAGATGCCCGGACCGATAAGTGTCATCACTATCCACTCTGACAAGAAAGATGCACTTATCTGCACCGACCAACTATACCGGGAGGCAGCTGCAGCACCTGCCATCAAGGCATCTGCTCCTGCCGCTGGAACTCCCGGGGGGAAGAAGAAGACCGGCAAGATCTTTGGCGCAAACTCCGGCAAGCGCACCTCCTCAGAGTGCTGCGCTTCCGTTGAGGACGCACCAGAGAGTTCCACCGGCAAGAACAAGAAATCCAAGGCTGCTCCACCAGAGATCAAGAAGGTGCCCGTCAAGGAGGACGGAACGGGAGGAACTATCACCATAAGTTCCACCCTAGATGACAAATAGGAAAGCGCGCTCATTGCCTTCCTGCGGGCGAATGTCGACGTGTTTGCATGGCAACCGTCTGATCCCCGGTGTTCCCAGGGAGGTAATTGAGCACCACCTTGCAGTCTGTCCTCACGCGCGGCCCGTCAAGCAGAGGGTCAGGAAGCAAGCCTTGGAGCGGCAAGAATTCATTGCCGAAGAAATCAGAAAGCTAGAAGCGGCAGGCTTGGTCAGAGGAGTGCTTCACCCAACGTGGTTGGCCAATCCGGTTGTAGTGCGCAAGGTGAATGGGAAATGGAGGCTGTGTATTGATTATACAGACATCAATAAAGCATGTCCAAAATATCCTTTCCCCTTGCCGTGCATTGACCAGATTGTGGACTCCATTGCTGGTTGTGACCTACTGTCGTTCCTTGATGCCTACTCGGGATATCATCAAATCTTCATGGCAAAAGAAGATGAAGAAAAGACCGCATTTATCACCTCATGTGGTATGTATTGCTTTATACGGATGCCTTTCGGGTTGAAAAGTGATGGTTCTACATTTGCGAGAGCGGTCCAAATTGGTTTTGAGCCTCAGCTACATAGAAATATGGAAGCATACATGGACGACATAGTGGTCAAAACCAAGGATAAAGCGACGCTCATACAAGATCTAGAAGAAACATTTACAAATCTGCGCAACATCAATTTAAAGCTCAATCCTGAGAAGTGTGTGTTTGGCGTCCCTTCCGGCAAGCTTCTCGGGTTCTTTGTATCTCAGCGTGGAATCGAAGCAAATCCCGACAAGATCAAAGCTATTGAGCAGATTGAAGCACCAAGACGCGTCAAGGATGTACGTCATCTTGCCGGCTGCATTGCTGCCCTAAGCAGGTTCATCTCCAAATCCGCTGAGCGCGCCCTGCCCTTTTTCAAAATTTTGAAGAAGGCAGGTCCAATGAGATGGACTCCGGAAGCGGAGGCAGCATTGCAAGATTTGAAGAGGTACCTCTCCTCTCCGCCGATGCTAGTCGCACCTAGGCCACAAGAGCCGTTGCTGCTGTATCTAGCGGCAACGAATCAAGTGGTTAGTGCTGCGTTAGTGGCGCAGAGAGAAGTTGACGAGGAGGCAACGGCAGCGGCAGGACCATCAAGTGACGTGCCGGGATCTTCCCCGGCAAGGTCTGGTACCGGCAAGACAGGATCTGCGCAGTCAGAGGAATCAGTTCAAAAGAGGAAGATGGTGCAGCGCCCAGTTTATTTTGTTAGCTCTCTTTTGCAGGGAGCTAGGTCAAGATACTCTAGTGTGCAGAAGCTGCTCTTCGGCCTTCTCATGGCCTTGAGGAAGCTCCGCCATTATTTTCAGGCACATGAGATTACCGTCGTCACTCGATTCCCGTTGCAGTGGATTTTGCGAAATCCAGAGGCAACCGGCAGGATTGTGGAGTGGGCGTTGGAACTATCAAGCTTTGGTCTCAAGTTTGAAAGCACTTCAGCAATTCAGAGCAGAGCTTTGGCGGAGTTCATTGCGGAGTGGACCCCAACGCCAGATGAAGAGATTCAAGAAATGACTCTTCCCGGCAAGGAAATAGATCAAGAATGGATTATGTACTTTGACGGGGCTTTCTCGCTGCAAGGCGCCGGTGCTGGCGTGCTGCTTGTCGCACCCACCAAAGAGCACCTCAAGTACGTAATTCAGATGCATTTTCCCCGGGAGAGCTCGATGAACAACACTGCGGAGTACGAAGGCCTGCTTGCCGGTCTCAGGATCGCGGCAGACCTTGGTATCAAGAAGCTCGTCATCAGAGGCGATTCGCAGCTTGTTGTCAGGCAAGTCAACAAAGATTACCAAAGTCCATTGATGCAAGCCTATGTGGATGAAGTGAGAAAAATGGAAGAGCGCTTTGATGGCCTGCAAACAAAGCACATTCCTCGTGCCGAAAACAGTATTGTAGATGACCTGTCAAAACGCACTGCCCTCAAGTTACCTGTGGAACCAGGAACTTTTGTGCTCCACTTAACTCAACCATCTGTAACACCATCAATGAGGCAAGAAAAGAGAAGGAAGTTGAATTCTGGTCAGTACTTTCCGACAGAGCTCCCGGGAGCCGCCGGCAAGGAAGTTGCGGGGATCAACGACAAGCCTGCCGGGGAACAACAGGCTCCAGCAGGGGCTCAGGCCCTTGCCGTCGAGAGAAATGTTCCCCCAGCAGAAGAGATGCCTTTAGTCCTAGTTGTCGAGCCCCAGGCTCCAGCTTGGGCACAGCCCATTGTCCATTTTCTTCAGACAGGAGAACTCCCTAAGGAGCAGGAAGAAGCGGAAAAAGTAGCCCGTCAGTCTCGCATGTACCAGTTTGTCGATGGCGTTCTGTACAGGAAGAGACTGAACGGTGTGAAATTGAAGTGTATTCCTCGGGAGGATGGACTAGGGCTGTTGGCAGAGAGACACGGAGGCATATGTGGCTCTCACATAGGGTCAAGAGCGCTTGTCGGAAAGGCATTCCGACAAGGTTTCTTTTGGCCCACCGCTCTCCAGGATGCAACTGCACTAGTAACCAAGTGTGAAGCGTGCTAGTTTCATTCAAAGAAATCGCATCAGCCAGCTCAAGCTCTTCAGACAATCTCTCTCTCCTGGCCATTTTTGGTCTGGGGGCTCGACATACTGGGCCCTTTTCCCCGTGCTACCGGGGGCTTTGAGTACTTGTACATCGCAATCGACAAGTTCACAAAGTGGCCGGAGGTGGAAGCGGTGAGGAAGGTGACAGCACAATCAGCCGTCAAGTTCTTTAAAGGGATAGTTTGCCGTTTCGGTGGGCCCAACAGGATCATTACCGACAATGGCACACAATTTGCAAGTCGCACCTTCATGCAGTACGTCCAGGATCTTGGTGGCAAAATCTGTTTTGCCTCTGTTGCTCACCCGAGAAGCAACGGCCAAGCAGAGAGGGATAATGCTGAAGTGCTGCGCGGTCTCAGGACCAGGACTTTTGACAAGCTGAAAAAGTGCGGAAGGCGCTGGATTGATGAGTTGCCGGCGGTTCTTTGGTCAATCAGAACGACACCAAATCAAGCTACTGGCCAGACACCCTTCGCTCTAGTTTACGGAGCGGAAGCAGTTCTCCCCACGGAACTCATATACGGGTCACCTCGAGTGCTCGCTTATGATGAGCTTGAACAAGAGCAACTACGGCAAGATGAGGTTGTGCTCCTTGAGGAAGATCGTCTTCAGGCTGCTGTGCGAGCTGCACACTACCAGCAAGCTTTGCATCGCTACCATAGCTGCAAAGTTCATGCCCGAAGTCTTGAGGAAGGCGACCTTGTTCTTTGGCGGATTCAGTCCGCCAAGAATTCAAACAAGTTGACACCGAAGTGGGAAGGCCCTTATCGGGTAGTAGGAGTCACCAGGCCCGGCGCTGTCTGCCTGGAAACCGAGGATGGCATTCCAGTGAGTAACTCCTGGAATATCGAACATCTTCGCAAGTTCTACCCATAAGGCGCGGTTGCCGGGGGCTCCCGACAACCTCCTTTTGTACGAGTTTTGCCGGCAAGGCATATAATCCTTTGTACAAAGCTAGGCGCAGACCCTGTGCGCAGTTGAATAAGCTTAAGTGTTGGACATTTCTTGTTGATTTACATGTTTATATATATGCATGCTTGTCTGAGATATTGTATGACACTTGCTCCCGGTAAGCATTAACGAACCACCAAGGTTCCATATCTTTATTTTCTCTTCTTTCTTTTTCTCAAAGGATGGAAGGTTCCTTCGCGCACAAGTTTGCCGGGGGGAAGGAAGGTATGGATACCAATGGGCAATGTTCAGAATTGATGTCTTGCCGGAAGGAGTACAACGACAGAAAGCTAAGTTGCGAAACTTTGAGCAAGTTTTTCAATTTTTACAATCAGGCTATTTTCTTTAGACGATTTCGGCCCTTGTATGGAAAACCTGCACGCGAAGGAACCCTTGTCGTAATTGGTTGCGCCCTTATTTTGTTTTGAGTCCGGTCAACAGTTTAAGTGGCTGCACCAAGAGCACCAAGGTGTCTTGCTGGCTGCTGCACCTCCAGCAGGCTGCTGAAGTCCCGCACCCAGCGCTCGCAGCAGGTTGCGCACCAGCAAGTTTCCAGTTAGCGTAGGGCGTATACCATACGGAAAGAAATTGGACAGGAGAAATAGCATGCATGTATTCAATCATAGCAAGTTATATATTACATTGATAGTTGCCGCAGTTCTAACTTAAGACTAAATTGTCTTTGGCATGGAATGGTGGCGGCAAGGAAAAGTAAGACGGCTAGTCCCTGCGCTGGCCTTCGCCCCTCTTGATTGAATCCACCTTCTCAAGGATGGGCGCGACAAGCTACTCAAGTGCCTTGAGATCTACATCCTTCAGCAAGCGGTTGAGCACGTTGGTGAGATCAACGCCAGGGTTCTTATGTACCACCTTGACGAGTACCTTGCGGAGGATGGCCCGGCAAAGTTTGCGGGATTCGTTGGCCAGTTGGGTCGCTCGGTTGGACTGTAGCAGCTTCAGAGCGTCAATGATGCTTTCGAAGAACATGGTCAGCCTGGCGCTCGAAGATATCCTTTCTTCAAAGGAATACCTGAAGTTTTGTAGGCCATCCTGGCCCATGGTTGACAATTGTGCTGTGAGCCTCTTCGCGGTGTCGACAAGGCGATCAGTCCAGATTTTCACACCCTTCTCATAGTCAATTTGGGCGGCGGCAGCGCTCTTAAGCAAGTTCTTCTCATCCTGAAGATCTTTGCTTAGGGCCTTCTCGTGGGCCCTGGCGTCCTCAAGAGACTTTTCCAGAGTGGTTAGCTTCAGCCTCAGATCGGCAATGGCACCGTTGGCTGAAGAGAGCTGCTTGGTCCTGTCGGATATAGCAATTTACATCTCCGCCAGGCTGTGGAGAGTTTTCTCCCTGTCGCCTTTGAGTGTCGAGAGCTCCTTGCTGTGTTCCTCAAGATCCGCCTCCAGCTTTTTCACTTTGTTGCTCAGCTCGTTCTTGGCAGCCTCTGCAGCCTCGGCGGAATCGATGGTTTCCTTGAGCTTGCTGGCGTGATCTGCAGTTGAAGCTTCGAGCGCCTCCTTGTGTTTCTGCTCCAGCTCTTGGGTCCGCTGTGCGACAAGCTTTTCAATCTCCTCGTCCTTGCCGCGGAGTTTGGCAGCAAGTGCCTGCTCACGCGCGGCAAGATCTTCTTTGTGAGCATCAAGCCCAATGCGGCACTCCATCAAGAGGGCTTCCTCAGCGGCAATCCTTTGCACATTTTCCTCTTGCGCCTTCTCTATGTCGGATTGCCTCAGGAGGAGCTCCGTCCAGCTTTGGCTCACTTGTTCCCGGCTGGCGGTCAACTACTGAAGGGCCTCGGCGTACCAGATCTGCATCTGCTCAACCACTCGAACCGCCATTCTTCCCACTTCTCGCGGTAAACCCCATCTGGATATATCTCCTTGTTCCATGCCCTTGGGATCCAGGCGATAGAACCGGAAAGGGCGTCCCCTTTTTGGATGCGAGGAACAAAGTAATGGCGGAAGAGGGCAGTGTTGGGAACTACTCCGGCAAAGTTTTCGCAAAGATGAGCAAAGACAGACATACATGTTACGACATTCGGCGTGAAATCCAGAAGACGGAAGCCGTATGTGTACATGATGTCAATAAAGAAATCGGAGAATGGAGGACAGAGCCCACAGTAAAAGTAAGTGACGAAGAAGGGATATTTATTTGGTCCGCCTTTGAAAGAAGAACCTGGGGCCACGTGAGTTGCGGGGTGAGCCTGCGTCTCCCTCGCCCACATGCACTGGTACCGGTTCTTCAAGGCTTTCGCGTCGAGCGTCAGAGCAAAGACGACGTACTTCTTCCGCATCTTTGCCAGCTCGCTCTCCGGGACATCGGCCTTCATCTCCTTGCACTTGCCCTTGCCCTTGCTAGCCTTGGGCGGCATGGCGATTGCGAGAGTGGAAGCCAAGGATAGAGCGGGTGCGGAGGCGGTGAGCGGATGAGGAGAAGTTCTGCTCTGGGCTCGGGGGGAAGAAAGTAATGGCGGATTCCATATTGGAAAGAAGAGGGGGTAAATGGGCGGCGCCTCTGCGGATTCCTTTTTACGGGGAAGGAGCGAGGCTGCCTCTTTTACTGCCCAATGTGAACATGCCTATGCAAGCGCGCTGCGGCCGTGGCCGTTCAGCGCACGCTTCCCACATCACGCATTCAACGCGCGTAGTGGGGAAGCGCAGTAAACGGAGTAATTACAAGCAGTTAACCCCTGCCACGCGTGCCCGTGCACTGTTTGGGCCTAGCCCAACAACGCCACGCACTCGTGTGTGGGCTAGGCCAGGGGGCTCCTGTCGGTGTACTAAGTATGGGGCCTTTAGTACCCCGTACTTGTGCACGTGCAGTTGTAGCCATACCTGCGGCAAGGCTTGTCGGGGAACAGCTGAAGATTAATCCAAGTTATCAAAGAGACATTCAAGCCAATGGTCAGAAGATAAGGAGACCTGAAGACCAGGGGCTCGGCCCCCGGCAAGATCTTGCCGGGGTAGCCCGCAGAGCCCGGCAAGATTTGCACCCCGGCAAGGTTCCGCCACTGTGCCACCGCTCCAGCGCAGCTACCAGCCTGGCATTCTGGCCCCATCTCTGGATGTGTGGCAAGGCGCTAGTGGGGGCGAGCTTAAGCGATGCTGATGGGATGTCCCCTTTTTCCATCCCCAAGAAAGTAGGAACACCTAAACGGACACCTCACGGTGCATTAAATGCATTTGTCCTAAACTGCCAGTGGTTAGGTATGATAACCCTGTAGCTACTTTACACCTCGCGTATGAACAATTTGCCACTGTGGAGACCCCTTCAAGCATATAAAATGAGGCCCAAGGCAACTGCTACAGAGAGAGAACACTCTCGGCCCATTCTGCATGTGTAGCCGCTGCACGAACACACTGTTCATCGCAAGCGCTCCAAGAACTGGGACGAATACACTGATAATAAACTAAAGCAGGAGTAGGGTTTTACGCTGATCAGCGGCCCGAACCTAGGTAAAAATCCCCTCGCGTTGGTCCTCGGTTCTGCTCTTTGTGCATACCTCTCTCCCTGTCGAATCGTAAAGGGGTCCTTCGGATCCCATAGGTGTCGTACGCCGACATGATCCTTTCTGTCAGTGGGATTGAGCACCGCAAGATCGAACCCATTACAAAGCACCTCTTCCCATGGCAAGATAAATCAATCTAGTTGGCCAAACCAAACCAATAAATCGAAGAAGAAATACGAAGCTATATTAGTCACGCATAAAAGATTTCAGAGAAAACTCAAATAATATTCATGGATAGATCTGATCAAAAGCTCACAATTCATCGGATCCCAACAAACACACCGCAAAAAGTCATTACATCAAATAGATCTCCAAGAACACAGAGAAGAACATTGTATTGAAGATAAAAAAGAGAGAAGAAGACATCTAGCTACTAACTATGGACCCATAGGTCCGTTATAAACTACTCACACATCATCGAAGGGGCAGCAAGGATGATGAAGAACCTCTTCGTGACCGATTCCCCCATCGGCAGAGTGCCGAAAAAGGCCTCCAGATGGGATCTCGTGGTTCTAGAACTTGCGGTGGCGGAAAAAGTATTTTGTGGACTCCTCTGTTGGTTTCACGATTTTAGACAATTTATAGAGGCGGAGTTAGGTCAGACGGAGTCTCGTGGGCCCCACAAGCCACCAGGGTGCGCCCCAAGGCTAGGGCACGCCCTGGTGCCTTGTGGGCTACTGCTCCGGCTTCGCGTCCCCTCCCAAAGCTTCTAGGGTCTCTTATTGCCAAACAAATCTCCAAAAAGTTTCGTGGCATTTGGACTTCGTTTGGTACAGATATTCTGCAAAACAAAAAACAAGCAAAAAACAACAACTGGCACTGGGCACTAAGTTAATATGTTAATCCCCAAAAAATGATATATAGTTGCTTGAAAGCGTATATAAAACATCCAAGATTGATAATATAATAGCATGGAACAATAAAAAATTATAGATACGTTGGATACGTATCAATAGTAAGTGCCTTTTCTGATGCAGATTGGGCAGGATGTCCTAATGACAGGAGGTCTACTGGTGGATTTGATACGTCTCCATCATATCTATAATTTTTGATTGTTGCATGCCAATATTCTACAACTTTCACATACTTGTGACAGCATTTTATATTATTTTTGGCACTAACATGTTGATTCAGTGCCCAGTGCTAGTTCCTGTTTGTTGCATGTTTTTTGTTTCGCAGAAAATCCATATCAAACGAAGTCCAAACGCGAAATTTTTTTGCGGAGATTTATTTTGGAATATATGTGATTTTTGAGAAAAAGAATCAACATGAGACGATGCTCAAGGGGCCCACAAGCTCTGACGGCGCGCCCCCTACCCTTGGCATGCCGAGCAGGCTTGTGGCTCCTCCTTAAGTCGGTTGGGGCCCTTCTTTCCCTGCAAGAAAGATAGTATCCGGGTAAATCCCCTCAGTATTTCAGCCCAATCAAAGTTACTGATCTCCGGGAATTCAAGAAACGGTTTTCACCTAGAAAATAGGAATGCGAAACAGAAGAGAACATAGAGAGAGATCCAATCTCGAAGGGGCTCCTGCCCTTCGGGAGCCATGAAGACCAAGGACCAGAGGGGAAACTCTCCCCCATCCAGTGGCAGGCCATGGAAGAATAAGGAGGGGATTCTCTCTCCCCTCTCTCCCGGTGGTGCTAGAACACCGCCGGGGCAATCATCATGTGATGGCGATCTACTCGAACAACTCCGTCATCTTCATCAACACCTCCATATGTTGGGGAACGTTGCATGGAAAAAAAATTCTACACACACGCAAGATCTATCCATGGAGATGCATAGCTACAAGAGGGGGAGAGCATCTACATACCCTTGTAGATCGCTAAGCGGAAGCGTTTATCACGTGGTTGATGTAGTTGTACTCTTCGCGATCCGATCATGATCCAACCGATCTAGTGCCGAACGGGCGACACCTCCGAGTTTAGCACATGTGCGGCTTGATGATGTATCCTCCTTCTTGATCTAGCAAGTGGGAGAGCAGAAGTAGATGGGATCACAACCAACACGACGGCGTGGTGGTGATGGTGGTGGTGGAACACCGACAGCGCTTTGCTAAGCGTCGCCGGGACGAGGCGGTGGAACTACGGAGTAACGGGAGAGAGAGGGGCGCCAAGGGCTTGGTGTATCCTCTTGGGGATCCTCCTCCCCTTTATATATAGGTGGAGGGGCGTGGGAAATAGCTCCTCCAAGCCCTAGGGCGCAACTAAGGGGGAGAGCACTTGGACTCCAAGTCCAATTCTATTCCTACTAGGACTCCTTCCTTTTTTGCCTTCCCTAACCACATGGGCTTTTGAGGACTTGGTGAGCCTAGCCCAATAAGGACAGTGCGCCTCCCTGCAGCCCATGCTAGCCCTTGGGTTATGGTGAACCCACTTGTGGACTTCCGGACCCCTCCGGAATCCTCCGGAACCTTGTGGAAAGCTTCCCGGTACAATACCGAAAAAACTGCACCTTTTTTCGGAACCCAAAATATGACTTCCCATATATAAATCTTTACCTCTCGACCATTCCGAGACTCCTCGTGGCGTCCGGGATCTCATCCGGGACTCCGAACAACATTTGGTTACCACTCATCAAATATCCCAATACTACTCTAGCGTCAACGAATGTTAAGCGTGCGACCCTACGGGTTCGGGAATTATGTAGTCATGACCGAGACACCTCTCCGGTCAATAACCAATAGTGGGACCTGGATGTCCATATTGATTCCTACATATTCCATGAAGATATTTTATCCGTTGAACCTTTATGGCAACATACGTAATTAGCTTTGTCTGTCGGTAAGTTACTTGCCCGAGATTCGATCTTCGGTATCTCTATACCTAGTTCAATCTCGTTACCAGCAAGTCTCTTTACTCGCTTTGTAATACATCATCTTGCAACTAACTCTTTAGTCACTTTTCTTGCAAGCTTCTTGTGATGTGTATTACCGAGAGGGCCCAGAGATACCTCTCCGATACACGGAGTGACAAATCCCAATCTCGATTCACGCCAACTCAACAGACACCTTCGGAGATACCTGTAGAGAATCTTTATGATCACCCAGTTACATTGTGACGTTTGATAGCACACAAGGTATTCCTCTGGTATCCGGGAGTTGCATGATCTCATGGTCGAAGGAACATGTATTTGACATTAAGAAAGCAGTAGCAATAAACTGGATGATCATATGCTATGCTAATGGTTGGGTCTTGTCCATCACATCATTCTCCTAATGATGTGATCCCGTTATCAAATGACAACTCATGTCTATGGTTAGGAAACCTTAACCATCTTTGATCAATGAGCTAATCTAGTAGAGGCTCACTAGGGACACGGTATTTGTTTATGTATCCACACATGTATTTAAGTTTCCGGTCAATACAATTCTAGCATGAATAATAAACCTTTATCATGATTAAGGAAATATAATAATAACCATTTTATTATTGCCTCTAGGGCATATTTCCATCACCATAACCTTCTGATACGTCTCCAACGTATCTATAATTTTTGATTGTTCCATGCTCTTATATTATCTATCTTGGATGTTTTATATGCATTAATATTCTATTTTATATCATTTTTTGGGACTAACCTATTAACCTAGTGCCCAGTGCCAGTTGCTATTTTTTCCTTGTTTTTGTCTTTTACAGAAAATAAATACCACCAAAATAAAAATTACGATGATTTTTCTTGGACCAGAAGATACCTAGGAAGCTTCAGGACCAGGCCAGAAGACCCACGAGGAGGCCACAAGCCCTAGGGGCGCGCCCTAGGGGGCCGCCCCCTAGGCTTGTGGACCCCTCGTAGACATTCTAACCCTAACTCCAGCTCTATAAATACTCAAATATTCCCCCTACGTCAGAGGGCACACCAAAAATATTTTTTCACCGCCGCAAGCTTCTGTTCTCGTGAGATCCCATCTTGGGGCCTTTTCCGGCACTCCGCCGGAGGGGGATTCGATCACGGAGGGCTTCTACACCAACCTTTGCTACCCTTCCGATTATGTGTGAGTAGTTTACCACAGACCTACGGGTGCATAGCTAGTAGCTAGATGGCTTCTTCCATCTCTTTGATCTTCAATACAATGTTCTCCTCGATGTTCTTGGAGATCTATTCGATGTAATCTTCTTTTGCGGTGCGTTTGTTGAGATCCGATGAATTGTGGATTTATGATCAGATTATTTATGAATATTATTTGAGTCTTCTCTGAACTATTTTATGCATGATTAAGATAGCTTTGTATTTCTCATCGATCTATCGATTTGGTTTGGCCAACTATATTGGTTTTTCTTGCAATGGGAGAGGTGCTTTGTGATGGGTTCAATCTTGCGGTGTCCTCACACAGTGACAGTAGGGGTAGCGAGGCACGTATTTGTATTGTTGCCATTAAGGATAAAAAGGTGGGGTTTTTACCATATTGATTGGATCTATCCCTCTACATCATGTCATCTTGCTTAAGGCGTTACTCCGTTCTTGGTAACTTAATACACTAGATGCATGCTGGATAGCGATCGATGTGTCGAGTAATAGTAGTAGATGTAGGCAGGAGTCAGTCTACTTGTCACGGATGTGATGCCTATATTCATGATCATTTCCTTAGATATCGTCATAATTTTGCGCTTTTGTATCAATTGCTCAACAGTACTTTGTTCACCCACCATATGCTTTCTTCAAGAGAGAAGCCTCTAGTGAAACCTATAGCCCCCGGGTCTATTTCCTATCATATTATTTTCAGATCTATAAAACCAAAAACCCAAAAATACCTTGCTGCAATTTATTTATATTTACTTTATTTTGCCTTTTACTTGTCTTTTATATCTATCTCTATTAGATCTCACTCTTGCAAGTGACCGTGAAGGGATTGACAACCCCTTTTTCGCGTTGTGTGCAAGTGTTTGTTAGTTTGTGCAGGTGCATCTATTGGGGACTTGCTTGTACCTCCTACTGGATTGATACCTTGGTTCTTAACTGAGGGAAATACTTATCTCTACTTTGCTGCATCACCCTTTCCTCTTCAAGGGAAAAATCAACGCGAGCTCAAGAAGTAGCACCTTCCCTCATCTATATTCAGCGGTCCACTCTCCCACAACCCGCTATACCCCCTACTTGAACATGGGGCTTTATGCTTCATATTATTATCCAATGATGTATTGCCATCCTATGATGCTTAAGTTGATTTTTGTTGTCCTATGGGTAATCGGTGAATTACTATGATTGGTTTAGATTGCTTGTGGTTATGTTGCTGTCCTTTGGTGCCCATCATATGAGCGTGCGTGTGGATCACACCATAGGGTTAGTTGTATGTTGATAGGACTATGCATTGGAGGGCAAGAGTGACAGAAGCTTCTTCCATAGAAATTGATTCATACGGGATTGAAGGGGGGCCAATATATCTTAATGCTATGGTTGGGTTTTACCTTAATGAACTTTGGTAGTTGCAGATGCTTGCTAATAGTTCCAATCATAAGTGCATAAAATTTCAAGTAAGGGATGGCATGCTAGCAGTGGCCTCTCCCACATAAAAACTTGCTATCGGTCTTGTAACTTAGCCAATTGCTTAGGGATAATTCCTTAAATTCTACCACCACTTTTCCACACTCGCTATACTAATTTAGTTGTACTTTTATTAGAATAGCACCTAATTTTTATTTCCATGTTCTTTATTATCTTGCAAACCTATCCCTTTACACCTACAAAGTACTTCTAGTTTTATTACTTGTTTCTAGGTAAAGCAAACGTTGGTGTGCGTAGAGTTGTATCGGTGGTTGATAGAACTTGAGAGAATATTAATTCTACCTTTAGCTCCTCGTTGGGTTTGACACTCTTACTTATCGAAAAAGGCTACAAACGATCCCCTATACTTGTGAGTTATCACCTTTTTTTGGCGCCGTTGTCAAGGAGCAATAGCGTGGGGTGAATATTCTCATGTGTGCTTGTTTGCTTTATCATTAAGTAGTTTTTATTTTCTGTTCTAAGTTGTTCTCTATCTTTAGTTATGGGTATGGAACACTAAATACCAAAAAACTTAGTTGTACTTGCTACTCATGGAGATGGGGAACCTCCTAAAACCCTCGATACTCGTTATGTTGAAAATACTAAACACTACTTTGATAATCCTGATAAATACCCATTCAACTTGATAATGGGAGATACTTTGGATCAATGAGAATACTTTAGCGATTATCATTTGTCTCAAAAGGGGAAAACTTATGGGATCAAATTGATTATTTGCAATGGTATGCTTAGAATTTTTGCTTGAGGTATGATTATACTTGTTGCTCTAGGATAAAGGCTCCACACATTCCCTTTCTATGTGAATTTAATGATAATGAAGCCTTGGCTTCTTATGCTAATGGTGTATATGATTACTATGATGTGGAATGATTAGAAGAATTTGTTGCTTTTAAGGGCGTTTAAATTGAATCTTTGTTTGAAAAGTATGAAGATTGTGATGATGCTCTTTACAGATCTGAAAATTATGCTATACTTAAATATTGCTATGAGAATTATGAATACAATGCCGATATTGATGAATTTATTGAGAAAGTCTCTGTTGTCCAAGAAGAGACTAATATTTTGCAGGCTCCTATGGAAGAAGAAATTGATGACACTGTGAGCTCACTAGATGAAAAAGATAAGGAGGAGAGCGAAGAACAAAAGGAGGAAGGGCGGATTGATCGCCCGTGCCCACCTTCTGATGAGAGTAACTCTTTATCCCATACATTGTTTAATCTCCCTTCACTCTTACCGAAGGGTGAATGCTATGATAATTGCTATGATACCTTGGATTCTTTTGAAATATCCCTTTTTGATGAACTTGATGCTTGCTATGCTTGTGGCCATGATGCCAATTTGAATTATGCTTATGGAGATGAACTTGCTATAGTTCCTTATGTTAAGAATGAAATTGTTGCTATTGCACCCACACATGATAGTCCTATTATCTTTTTGAATTCTCCCAACTAAACTATATTAGAGAAGTTTGCGCTTATTAAGGATTATATTGATGGGTTGTGTTTTACCATTGCACATGATGATTTTGATGAATATAATATGCATGTGCTTGCTAATACAATAAAATTGCAAGAAACTGTTTATACTATGAATTGGCCTTTACTATGTGTGCATGAATTGTTCTTTTATGACATGTCGATGCATAGAAAGAGAGTCAGACTTCATTATTATGTGATATATGTTGCTTTGTGCTCACTACTAAATTACAAATCATTGTTAATTAAAATTGGCTTTGATATACCTTGGGATCTGGGTGGATCAATTACTTGAGCACTATATGCCTAGCTTAATGGCTTTAAAGAAAGCGCTGCCTGGGAGACAACCCGAAAGTTTTAGAGAGTCATTTTATTATGTTGTGTGCTTTCAAAAAGTTTTAAAACAAAAAATATAGAGGGGAACCTAAAACTTTTCAAAAAGAAAAGTGAAAGTGAGAAAGACGAACACCGTTGAAGTGGGGGCGTCCTTGAACTTTGTTCATGCCCATGGAAACTTTGTGAATCTTGAATTACAGAAACTTTCAACAAAAATAATTATCCCCTTGTACAAATCCATTGTGTTATAAAAATAATGTGCCAAGATTTACCTTTAGGGTGCTTGTTTGGCATGTGCAGTGCAAAAACAGAAACTTTGGTTGTAGTGCAGAAATTTACATTTTTTTACTGGAACGCCAAAAGTTTATGAAACTTTTACTTAATAATTCTATGCAATTTTTTTATTTTTTTCCTAAATTTTCAGAATTTTTTTAGTTACAGAAGTATATGTACCATCTGCATCTTTATAGGTTGTCCTGTTTTCATAGATTGCTGTTATAGTTTCTTTATTTGCTTATGTTTAAAATCTTGTTGAGCTCCGTTGACTTGGGAGCCATAGAATTGTGATAGCATACAGTGGGTAATGTTTGATTATAATGATACAATAATGTTATAGCAGGACATGATGGGATTTGATGTTGTATGTACTAACCCCTCTAATAAAAAGTTTGGTTAAGTTTTGTGTGGATGAAGTGTTCGAAGGTCGAGGAGGTATCGATATGAGAAGTATGAGGAGAGGCAAGAGTTCAAGCTTGGGGATGCCCAAAGCACCCCAAGGAAATATTCAAGGATACTCAAGTGTCTAAGCTTGGGGATGCCCCGGAAGGCATCCCATCTTTCTTCTTCGACAATTATCGGTATGTCTCGGTTTTTGTTTTGTTCACATGATATGCGTAAATTCTTGGAGAGTTGTGTGCTTTTTATTTTTCTTTTAGTGATGCACCATGCTGGTATGGGATAGTCCTTGGTTGATTTATATAATGCTCTTTGCACTTCACTTATATCTTTTGAGTATGACTTTATAGAATGCTTCATGTGCTTCACGTATATCATTTGAAGCTTGGATGCTCATTTCTCTACATTTGGAAAACCGTTATTGGTAGAATGCTCCTTTGCATCACTTATATTTTTTAGAGCATGGGCAAGTCTTTTGTAGAAAAAATTAAACTCTCATGCTTCACTTATATCTATTTAGAGAGTCAACAGGAATTGGTCATTCACATGGTTAGTCATAAAATCCTACATAAAACTTGTAGATCACTGAATATGATATGTTTGATTGCTTGCAATAGTTTTTCGGTATTAAGATGGTGATATGTGGGATGTACTAGTGAATGATTGTGGTTTAGTAAGAATATTGGTGTTAAGGTTTGTGATTCCTGAAGCATGCACGTATAGTCTCTACTTATGCTAAGAAGTTGGAGCATAATTTATTATTGATTGTCTTCCTTATGAGTGGCGGTCGGCGACGAGCGATGGTCTTTTCCTACGAATATACCCCCTAGGGGCATGCGTAGTAGTACTTTGCTTCGAGGGCTAATAGACTTTCGCAATAAGTATGTGAGTTCTTTGTGACTAATGTGAGTCCATGGATTATACACACTCTTACCTTTCCGCAATTTGCTTGCATTGTCCTTTCTCATCTCGAGAGTTGGTGCAAACTTCGCCGGTGCATCCAAACCTCGTGATATGATACACTCTATTACACATAAGCCTCTTTATATCTTCCTCAAAATAGACACCATACATACCTATCATGGCATTCCCATAGTCATTCCGAGATATATTGCCATGCAACTTCCACTATTCCATTATTATGACATACACCATCATTGCCATATTGCTTTGCATGGTCATATAGCTGACATAGTATTTGTGGCTTAGCCACCGTCATCATTGTTATACATGTTACGCTAGCATCATTGCACATCCTGGTACACTACCAAAGGCATTCATATAGAGTCATATGTTTTAGTTTTACAGAGTTGTAATATTGAGTTGTAAGTAAATAAAAGTGTGATGGTCGTCATTACTAGAGCATTGTCCCAGTGAGGGAAAAAATAAAAAAAGAGGCCAAAAAGAGCCCGACAAAAAAAGAGAGAAGGGACGATGTTACTATCCTTTTCCACACTTGTGCCTCAAAGTAGCACCATGTTTTTCATATAGAGAGTCTCCTATGTTGACACTTTCATATACTAGTGGGAATTTTTCATTATAGAACTTGGCTTGTATATTCCGATGATGGGCTTCCTCAAATGCCCAAGGTCTCCATGAGCAAGCGAGTTGGATGCACACCCACTTTATTTTTCAGTTTGAGCTTTCATACACTTATAGCTCTTAGTGCATCCGTTGCATGGCAATCCCTACTCCTCGCATTGACATCAATTGATGGGCATCTCCATAGCCCGTTGATTAGCTGTGTCGATATGAGACTATCTTCCTTTTTTGACTTCCCCTTATTGATCTCTATCACCGCATTCTATTCCACCCATAGTGCTATATCCATGGCTCACACTCATGTATTGCGTGTGGGTTGAAAAAGCTGAAGCGCGTTAAAAAGTATGAACCAATTGCTCGGCTTGTCATTGGGGTTGTACATGATTAATACTTTCTGTTAAGAAGATGGAGCATGACAAGATTATTGATTTTGTAGGGATAGCGTTCTTTAGCATTTTTATTTTGAAAGGCATGATTGTTTGTTGGTATGCCTGAGTATTGATGTCTTTATATCAAATTATAGACTATTGCTTTGAATCATTTGGATCTAAATATTCATACCATTAAAGAAAGATTACACGATGAACATGTTAGGTAGCATTCCACATCAAAAATTCTATTTTTATCATTTACCTACTCCAGGACGAGCAGGAATTAAGCTTAGGGATGCTGATTCATACGGGATTGAAGGGGGACTAATATATCTTAATGCTATGGTTGGGTTTTACCTTAATGAACTTTGATAGTTGTGAATGCTTGCTAATAGTTAATCATAAGTGCATAGAATTCCAAGTAAGGGATGGCATGCTAGCAGTGGCCACTCCCGCATAAAAACTTGCTATCGGTCTAGTAACTTAGCCAATTGCATAGGGACAATTCTGCAAATCCTACCGCCACTTTTCCACACTCGCTATACTAATTTAGTTGTACTTTTATTAGAACAGAACCTAATTTTTATTTCCATGTTCTGTATTATCTTGCAAACCTATCCATTTACACCTACGAAGTACTTCTAGTTTTATTACTTGTTTCTAGGTAAAGCGAATGTTGGTGTGCGTAGAGTTGTATCTGTGGTCGATAGAACTTGAGAGAATATTAATTCTACCTTTAGCTCCTCGTTGGGTTCGACACTCTTACTTATCAAAAAAGGCTATAAACAAACCCCCTATACTTGTGGGTTATCAATTTGCTGTCTTCTTTGGTTCTAATCTCATATCATGGAATGCAAAGAAACAAGCAACAGTCTCTTGTTACAGCACTGAAGCAGAATACAAGTCATTAGCAAATGCAACGGCTGAAGTAATGTGGTTAGAAACCCTACTAGATGAGTTGGGGGTTGGAAGACCACACATTTCCTGTTTATGGTGTGATAAACTTGGGGCAACATATCTCTCTGCAAATCATGTGTTTCATGCAAGAACAAAGAATATAGAAATTGACTTTCATTTTGTTCGAGAAAGAGTTGCAAGGAAGCTCTTGGAAATCATATTTATTCCGACAGGAGATCAAGTTGCTGATGGCTTTAAAAAGCCCCTACAAGTTCGACAACTTCAAGCCTTCAAGAACAATCTAAACGTCGACACGTTCAGATTAAGGGAGGATGTTAAATAGGCTTGTACATGTGTAATGTGATCTTTATGTCACGATGTGTATGCGTGTGTGTTGTGCTGTACCTTAGGCAGGTTGTTAGATTAGATACGATCCTATCCTTTGTATAGCTTGGATTGTGGGTCAAGACTAGTAACAACCTGCCGACCCCTGTACACTGTCGATCTATTTTACACACACACGTCTCTGCTACGAAGTATACGCTTCCACACCTTTTCTTTCATGAACGTAAAGTCATCAGGCAAACTTGGACACCAAGGCTTGCCACACATGTTTTGGAGTGTCATATGCATGTAACAGCTGCCTCTCATACCACCGCTTAGAATGTGTTTGATAGCATTCTCAATCTAGCATGGTTGTTCTCCTCTGATAGTTGTCACCGTCGAGCTCTCCTCAGTGCTGTAGCACTCGGGGTTGGAACACATGGAGCCATGCCAGACGGACGTGGTAGCGTCATCCCAGATCGCCGCCACGCGTAGTGTCACACACACACGTCCCAGCGCTCAGGTAATACGTTAGTTCATCCACACTACTAGATTATTAATGACACGCGTTACCGGGTATGCCCATCTTTACATATTAAGGACAGTATAACCGCACCTAAAGCAAGTCCTCTCAGAGCTTCGTGTTTCTGGCCGTCCGTTTACACGATCTGGAAGTTTTTGGTTGTCGGATCCCGCTAAAGCGATCTGTCATGCATCTGGCAAAACTGGGCTGGCTGTCCTGTGGACCGCTGCTCCGCAGGCCGAAACGAAGCCCTCTTGTTAACTGGGCCGATTAGGTGATTTGGGAGTTTCCAGCCCACTTAACTAACCGAGCACGTACGGTCCAGAGACGGATCGGCCTGCACCCGATACAGAGGACCGGGTCGGCGACAGAGGGGGGATCGAGGCGCTCACGATGCGGCCGACGCGGGTACTACGAGGGGATCCAATCGACGCGCGCGCGATCGATCTTCCTTGGGGATCCGGCCGACGCGCGCGAGGGGATCCCGTGGCGCACGATGCTGGTGACGCCTCATCTGATGGAAACTGCTCCGCTGACACTTGAAAGATGCAATCACACTTCATTTTTCGAGCGCGCATTCATGGCGGCTGCCGATCCTTTCCGATGGCGAGGAGTACAGGTACGTGTATATATTCCTCCTTTCCTGTCACTCTTCGCCCACCCTTTCCACTACAGCAGCACAACATCTTTCAGCAAGCCGAGGCAGGCCACGGCGACTGATCCCCGTCGAGTGCATGGCCTTCTCAGTCGCGGGGCATGCGGGTGAGGCAGGCCGTGACACCTGGATTTCGTGGGAGAAGCGAAGCAGCCCTATGGCTGTTCGGTGAAGCAGACGACTGAATCTCATCTGCTGGGTTGAAAGAGGCGACGAATCATCAGTTCTTGGAAGCGTTAACGACAACTGATGTGCGCTGCCATTCGCCTGCATCGTTTAGTGGAGATATACATTGTTATTTTCCTGACCTGCAGCTGCTTGACTTCATGCGCCTGAATATGTAACTTCTGCCCGTCCTTCTCTGACTGTAGCAGCTATGGTTCACCGCAGGACCTATGGGTCCATAGCAGTAGCTAGATGTCTTTCTCTCTCTCTCTCTCTGATCTTTAATACAATGTTCTCTTCGGAGATCGATTCGATGTAATCTTTTGTGGTGCGTTTATTGGGATCCGATAAATTGTGGGTTTATGATCATATTGTTCATTGGAAGTAAGTGAGTTATTTCCGAACTTTATTATCTGTCATTGTTATAGCTTTGTATTTCTCTCCGATCTGTCTGTTTGGTTTGGCCAACTAGATTGATTTATCTTCAGTGGGAGAGGTGCTTTGTGGTAGGTTCAATCTTGTGGTGTCCTCACCTCATGACAGAAGGGGTAGCGAGGCACGTATTGTATTGTTGCTACTAAGGATAAAACGACGGGGTTTGATCATATTGATTTGTTTTATTCTGTCTACATTATGTCATCATGCTTCAAGCATTACTCTGTTTGTTATGAACTTAATACCTTAAGATGCATGCTGCATAGCAGTCGAGGGGTAAGTAATAGTAGTAGATGCAGAATCGTTTCGGTCTACTTGTCATGGACATAATGCCTATGTACTGATCATGCCATGAATAACATCATGTGTTATTCTACCAATTGCCTAACAGTAATTTGTGTACCCACCGTTTGCTATGTTCTTGAGAGAGATGCCTCTAGTGAAAGCTATGGCCCTCGGGTATACCTAAATCATATTACTAAAACCCTAAATACCTTGCTACAATTTATTTACTTTTAGTTAATTTGCAATTTTATATCTCCTACTATCAAATTTAATCCTTTCAAATAACGAGTAAAATAGGATTGACAACCCCCTTGCCCGCGTTGGGTGCAAGTATTTGCTCTTGTGTGTGTAGGTACTACTAAAGGCCGTTTGCGTGGATCTCCTATTGGTTCGATAAACCTTGGTTCTTTACTGAGGGAAATACTTTCTGCTACTATACTACTTCACCCTTCCTCTTCGGGAAAATCCCAAACGCCTATCACAAGTACCGGACATGAGGATTGATGGGGAACGAAGCATGAAAATCAAAAAAATTCCTATGAAACACCCAAGATCTAATCTAGAAGATGTATAGCAACGAGAGGGGAGTGCTGTCTACATAACCTTGTAGACCAAAAGTGTTAACGATCTAGAGATCGTGGTTGGCATAGTTGTACTCGCATCGCGATCCAATCCGATCCAAGTACCGCACGTGTGGCACCTCCGAGTTTAGCACATGTATGGCTCGGCGGTGTCCTCTCCTTCTTGATCCAGCAAGGGAGGGAGAGGAGTTAGATGAGATCTGAACCAACACAACGGTGTGGTGGTGGTGGTGGCAGCGGAACTCCGGTAGGGCTTCGCCAAGCGCGTACCGGTGAAACGTGGGAGGAGTTGGGAGAGGTAACGGGCAAGGGTCGAAGGGAAGGTGCCCCTAACACCTACCCACCTTTATATAGGCGTGGAGGGGGCTGGTGGCTTGCCCTCCAAGGCCCTAGGGTCATTGGTCAAAGGGGCAGGAAGGAAATCCCTCCTTTCCTTCTCCACCGATCGCTATCCCCCCTTTTTAGGGATTCTGATCTTATCCCTTCGGGATATGATTCTTCTAAGAAGGATCTTGGTGTGCCTAGACCAGGGTTGTGGGAACTTTCCCCACTACCCATGTTCATGTGGCCACCCATGCAGGTGGTCCCCACTCTGGAACCTTCTAGAACCTTCCTGGTACAATACCGAAAAAACTCGAACTTTTTTCGGAACCCCGATAACAACTTTCCATATATGAATCTTTACCTATGGACTATTCCGGAGCTCCTCATGATGTCCCGAATCCCATCTGGGACTCCGAACAACCTTCGGACTTTCCACTATTAATATCTCAACACTACCCTAGCTCTACCGAACGTTAAGCGTGCGACCCTACGGGTTCGAGAATCATGTAGACATGACCGAGACTCCTCTCCGGTCAATAACCAATAGCAGGACCTGGATGCCCATATTGATTCCTACATGTTCAACGAAGATCTTTATCGGTTGAACCACGATGTCAAGGATTCAGTCAATCCCTTATGCAATTCCTTTTGTCCGGTGATATGTTACTTGTCCGAGATTCGATCGCCGATATCTCCATACCTAGTTCAATCTCGTTACCGACAAGTCTCTTTACTCGTTCCGTAATACAAGATCCCATGACTAAACTCATTAGTCACATGAAGCTTCTTTTGATGTTGTATTACCGAGAGGGCCCAGAGATATCTCTCCGTCATACGAAGTGACAAATCCCAGTCTCGATCCATGCAACCCAACACACACCTTCGGAGATACCTGTAGAGCACCTTTATGATCACCTAGTTACGAAGTGACATTTGATAGCACACAAGGCCTTCCTCTGGTAGCCGGGAGTGGCATGATCTCATGGTCGAAGGAATAGATACTTGACATGAAGAAAGCTATAGCAAATAACTAAACGATCTGATGCTAAGCTTATGGTTGGGTCTTGTCCATCACATCATTCTCCTAATGATGTGATCCCGTTATCAAATGACAACTCATGTCTATGGTTAGGAAACCTCAACCATCTTTGATCAATGAGCTAGTCTAGTAGAGGCTTACTAGGGACACTGTGTTGTTTATGTATCCACACACGTATTTAGGTTTTCGGTCAATACAATTCTAGCATGAATAGTAAACATTTATCATGAACGGGAAATATGATAATAACCATTTTATTATTGCCTCTAGGGCATATTTCCAACAGTCTCCCACTTGCACTAGAGTCAATAATCTAGTTCACATCGCCATGTGATTAACACCCAATGAGTTCTGGGGTTTGATCATGTTTTGCTTGTGAGAGAGGTTTTAGTCAACGGGTTTGCAGCATTCAGATCCATGTCACTACAAAAAAAATACACATCCGTGACATTTTGGCCCGAACGAAATTTTTTCTGTCATGCTTATGACACTTCTATGACGATAATTGTGACAAAACCACGTGTCATCATAGATGTGGTGGGATCCTACTTCTGTGACAAAAAATCATGACAGAAAATGGGCTTTTCGTCCTGGGCGGGCCGGGGACGCACCTGCATGACATTCTTTGGGCCGTCCATGACAGAAAAAATCATGGTAGAAGCGAGGGCGAGGAAAATTTCGGGGAGTTCCCGGTTACGGTGGGTGGTCGGGGCCGAGCAATGCACGGAGGTTTGCGCATTTCTCTCGTATACACGTACGCACGTGTGTGCGAGGTGTTGGGCTCTAACTGAACCCGAGCGAGGCGTTCACTTACTGAACCCGAGCGATTGCACTAGCTACGTTACTGAACTCGAGCGATCGATCCCTTGGCTGTTAACTGAACCCGAGCGATTCCTTCGCTACTGCTGCTAACTGAAGCTGATCGAACCAGCTGCCTCTTGATGAACAGTGACCGTTGTAGGGGGTTGGATGAATAGTTCGGTGGGGGTTGGATGAACAGGACCCCGTGGTAGTAGAGGTTGTTGCCGCTGGATGAACAGGACCCCGATCGAGGAGGCCGCCACACACCCGAGCCGGTTGGGGGTGGATAAACAGGACCCCGTGGAGGGCTGGTTGAACAGTAGCCTGGTGGAGGCTGGATGAACAGTAGCTTGTGGATGAATAGTGGCTGGTGGAGGCTGGAGGAAGTCGACGATGGATGAACAGTAGCAGGTGGAGGCTGGAGGAAGTCGACGGTGGATGAATAGTAGCCCATGGAGGCTGGAGCGAGGCACTAGACGGTGGATGAACAGTAGCCCGTGGAGTCCCGTTTTGCGGTACGCCACACCCCTCCCGATGAACAGGACCCCGTTTTGACCGTAGGCACTCCAACACAAGTCCGTTTCCTCCGTTTTGCGGTACGCCACACCCCTCCTGATAAACAGCACCCCGTTTCGACCGTAGGAGCTCGAACATAAGTCCGTTTCCTCCGTTTTGTGGTACGCCAGACCACTCTTGATGAACAGGACCCCGTTTCGACCGTAGCCGATTGAACAGAAGGCCGTTTCCTCCGTTCTGCAGTACGCCAGGCCCCATTTCGGCTGTTCTATCCAAGCCGGTAGGCTCCCGATGAACACGACGTATTCCGCTGCCTCCCGATGAACATGATGCAGTTTCTCCATTCCGACCCAGCCGGTTGGCTACCGATGAACAGGCTGCCGTTGCTGCCGTCCGTTGCCTCTCCATGTACATGTGCCCTGGCCATACGTATGCACGAGTAGGCATTCGAGACCCCGCCCGTATGTACGTACGTGGCCGTATTTTTTGGCATGTGGCTGTACGTACGTGTACACGGTTTAGAAGGGACTGCCTGACTGCTACGTCGGGGGCTCTACTACTACACGTGTTGCTGCTTGCTCGGCCACGGTTCATCATTGCAGAGAGACCGATCGACCAGTATGTACATACACATTCGCGACCAGACAAACAACGCTACGTACGCTTCGACCGGGTAGGTCCCAGCCGTCAGGGAGGATAAGGAGGCACTCCCTTGCGTGCGAAGATATATGTGGTGGGTCCCAGCTGTCAGGGGGAGGAATCATTTTTTTGCGCGTAATAAGGAAGCACTTTCTTGCGTGCAAAGATGTAGCTGGTGGGTCCAGCTGTCAACCTCACCATGTACAGTCGTCTTCCGATGGTTGTCGTTCATTGACAATGTTGACCACACCGCGCGGAGAGCACCAAGGCGGTGGACGATAGCGAGGCCTGGTAAGGGAATGATGCAGAGCCAAGGAAGACGAGCCAGTGGATGCCCACGCGGAGGGGAGTACGAGGGTTCACTGGTTCCGCTTTGGTGTGAGGCTGCTGTCGCCGGAGAATAACACGGGGTGTGGGTGAGTAGAGGGAAGGCCTGGCCGGCAGTGGGATTAGGGTGGGGCAGTGAGGCCTGCGCGGCAGCACTGCCGCCCACGGGAGGCAGGAGCAGGCGGTCCCGCCAGCGCTGGTTTGGGCGGCTGGACCAAGAAGATCAGAGGTTGAAGAAGCAGCACGGCTGTTGGATTAACATCCAAGGGTCCAGCTGCTAGAATCATTTGTTGACTAAATTGACAAAGCCCTGCGTACGCGTCAGCTTAGTAGGCCCACAAGTCAGCGTAATAAGGAGGCACTTGCTTGTGTGGGTCCCTACTATCAGCCTCTCCACTTACATTCCTCTTCCGATGGCTATCGTTTGTTGACCATGTTGACCATGCCGCGCCGAGAGTACCAATGCGGCGGACGACGGCGAGGCCTAGGAAGGGAATGACCCGAAGCCGGCGAAGCCATAGTAGTGGATGCCCACGCTGAGGGGAGTACGAGGGCTGACTGGTCGGTTGCGGGGTGAGGCTGTCGTCACCGGAAAATAACAGGAAGTGCGGGTGGGTAGAGGGATGGCCTGGCCAGCGGTGGGAGTAGGGTCGGCCGGTGAGGCTTGCGCGGCAGCACAGCCGGCCACAGAAGGAGGGAGCAGACAGTCCCGCCGGCGCTGGTTTGGGAGGCTGGAGCAGGAAGATTAGAGATTGAAGAAGCACGACGGTGGTTGGATGGACATCCAACAGTCACTGCTCTGTGTTGACTAAGTTGACAAAGCCTTGCGTACGCGTCAAAAAAATTTAGGACAGCATCATCGTCAACCTAGTAGGCCCACAAGTCAGCCTCCAAATCTGTGGAAGACAGCATACAGCCCATTTGCCATTATTTTTAATAATTTACAGCCCATTTGCTAATTCTTAAGGATATTTTGAAGCCCATATTCTTTTTGTTAGCATTACAGACCATATTCTGGCCACTGCTAAAAAATTCAACAAAATTTTGCATATTTCGATGGGGTCCAAACTCTTTTAATCATGAAATTTTGAGTCACATTAAAAATAATTATAAAACAATTTTATTTCAAATTAAAATACAATGAAATTTTCCCCGAAAAAAACAATGAAATTTAAAATCTTGAAATCCTGAAAAAACGAAATTTGAATCTAGTTGCCGGTTTTCTATGTTTTTAAAATTTACAGCCCATTTCTTACTACTTATAGCCCATTTTCTGGGGAAGCCGAATACATCCCTCCTCGTCTTTAAAGATTTGCAGCCCAGTAGGGCTGAGAAAAGCAAGTAGGCCTGGGTTGGGTATTGTCCAAAACAAAATAGAACTGGGCTAGCCTTTTTCAGAAAGAAAAAAGATATCAACTGGGCTCGTAATGTGCTTAAAGCCTTAAATAAAAGCCTAGGCTCCGTCTCTACAACTGGGCGAGCAGCTGGGTCCCTATTGTTATAATATTTCTCTCTTTAATAAAGGAAATAGCAAGCCATTTGTCTTGTTTCAAAGAAAATATGACAGTCACAGCCGAGTTGAAAAGGGCAACAACATCCAACTCAAGCTTACAAACGATACGAAAGGCCAAGTATTAATTGTTCATGAAATTTAGACAAAACCCAGATTAAACATTGCAATAACATCTAACCCAACCACTATTTTTGGCAGTCACAAACAAATGGATCGGTCTGATCCATAAAATCAACATCCTGTGTGAATTTTTTTACTGGAACATGACCACAAGTTGTTATAAATAGAAGCCGAGCACGTTCAGAAGCCCATTTTTCCACCTGAAACTTCTTTTTTTGCTGTTCAACATATCCGTCCATGAGAAATTTCTTGTTGAAAAACTTAAGCCTCATGGACAATAGTAACCTCGCATTCAACAGGAAGAATGTGACAAAGCTTCTATTTGCTTGGTTGGATGCATATCCTTCCATCGTTATTGTCCTCAAACGAATGTCATGAGAACTGAGAAAATCCCGGTGCTTATTACGCCATCGATTGGTTATATGTTTTTCTCCATGTGTTAGTGCCTAAGTAGACATGAAGATTGAAAACAGTTAAGGTCTAAAAAAAGAGTACGTCGAATGAGCGACAGCTGAACGGTTAATTCTAGTACAATATATACGGGGTTTCGATGGCTGAATTCAATGTGCATGAAATCATCACCTTTATATACAAATTCTCCAGACATGGAAAGCTCGCAGCAAGCCAATAATTGTGTTCAGATCATAACTAAACATTCCGATATATAAGATCTTGATAGAATCCAGCACCATTGATAGGCTATCCATGGACGAACTCTTCATTGAGGATATAACATAATATTAGTACCCAAAGTGTACTCCAAGATGATATAAAACTTATGCGCACAAATGAAAATGCAGCTTATGATTACAAATGTGTACATGATAATATACGGTACTTGAATAAGTGTGGAGCCAAACACCAACTTCTGATAATTAAACGGATCAGTAATTACACCCAAGGTCTCCAGTTTAGGCGCAGAGATGACAATTATTTGCGAAGGTATATAACAATAATGAAGGAGCAACCTTTGAAGTGAAGGGTCATCTTCGATGATGAGCTACTGTCCTTCAAAACAAATTCCAATGCTTTTAAGGTGAGGCGACTTTGTTTGGAGACAACTAATAGGGATTTCTATTCCCAAAAAAATCAGCAAGCGCTCCAGGGCAGGGCAACTGGAGTGGATGATGCTGTCCAGTGAGGCCTCCGACAGATAAATCACCACAAGTGAAAGTTTTTTTAGCAGTGGGAGTCGAAGCATTTGTACCAGATCGTCTGGTAGATGGCATCGGGCGAAGGTGGCGGTGTGGAGAGAGGAGGAAAACCACGAGATGGACAACGGTGGTGTGGGCACAAATTCTTGGCCTTCGGTTCGTGGTATGTAATTTTTGTGGTAATGGTAGAACTCAAACTGCTGGAGTTTTTCGAATTCAGGGGATGTCAGCCAGGCGTCCACCGTGCAGGGTATGGACAACAGGTAGCGTGTCGGGATGCAGAGGCGTTGAATGGAGCCCTGGTGGGAGGAGATGATGGCTCTGAGGAGGTCAAAATCATGAACAAAGATAGCTGACGACAGTCGAGATTAAGGGGCGTGGCGCGCCATAGAGGGCGCCACCGAGTTGAGAGGACTTGGGTGCAGCAGCAATCCTTTGTGGGGAGAAGCGAGATGATCTCCCCAAGGATGTCGTCCGGGAGATCGCTGATGTGGTCCACCCGAGATTCTATGGGTTCTCAGATCCGGTGGGGGGGGGGGGCTCGCCGCTTCTCCCCGCGCTGCCGGGTGTGGGGTTTACAACCGGCGTCGCCGCTGGCGGGAGCCTCATCTTCTTAGCGCTGGGGCCAACCGACTCCATTTTCCTTGCGGGTGTCGTGCCGAGCTCATGGGTTTGAGCAGAGTAGCGGGAGACGAGCCTAGTGGCAGTGTGAGTGGGGAAGAAGGAGGGCTGGGGTTTTCTGTAGGAGCAAGGAAGAAGAGGAGCAGGCGTTTTCTGTACGAGTGAGGAAGAAGGTGAGTGGGGGTTTTCTGTACGAGTGAGGAAGATGGGGAGCGGGGGCAATTGGGAGGATACGGAAGCAGGAGAGTCCAGTGAGCTGCAGTAAGTGGAGGCGAGGAGGAAGGAGGGTTTTTCTGGGATCGCCCCTCTTCAAGAAATATGGGCTTTTCCTCACAAAAAACAAAAAACAAATGGGCTTTAAGATGGATAGGCTTTTGTATCGACCTAGTTGGCTGCTCGTGTTTCATACTGGACGGCCTTGTACTAGAGGCAGCCCATTAGAGAAACTCTCTAGCTTATTGCCCATTCGAAAGAAAAAAAGAGACGCTTCCAGCTTATGGCTCCTCATCGGTAACATTTTTCAACTTGGAAAAAAGTTACAGCTCCTTCTCGGGCTAGCTTGGCATCCACCAAATTAGAGGATGTGGTACTGCATGCAGACACTCACACTGGTCATTGCACGGCAAAATGAGGGGTCAAATAACAGGCCCACAATATAGATTGTAAAGGTTGACACGCTAGTCAACATTCACACTAAACTAAGTTTCACAACATACGGTATGCATACTAGCTAACATTCACAAGCACTTTCGATGCTTCTCTGAGCAAAGGGCCTCCCTACGCATGCACATGCTTCTTTCTGCTCAATGTTGTGTGCACTTTGAGCATGTTGGCAACTCCACAGCTAGCTTGATGGCTCATCTTGCAATTTATGCTGACACATTGCAGCAAACAGAGGAGGCAATAGAGATCACTCAACATCAGACCATTTTGTGCAGTTCCACTGAAATCATCTTCATTGTCCTGAATGTGAAAAGATAGGAAAGCAATAGCTATACTTAAACGGTGTCGCAAAACAGTAGCACATATCAATAGCCCGGCATGACAAAACACGATCATCTGGACGAAGGGGATACTGACCTGTGTGAGGAAGATTATGCATGATTTTATAGGTAGTCAGTTGATTTCCACCTTGGGATCTCCTATGATGGCACAGAGGAAATTCTATGCAATCGATGAATGCAATTCCTTCCGTGTGGTTGTAGAAAATTTGTCCGACTAACCCCAATATCTTTTTTGTGCAGTTCCACTAAAATAATGCACCACTGTTTGCATGACCCCTACTCGCCGGCCAGGCCATCAATGACTCGGTCTCTTTTATCTTGCATTGACGATGCGGCTGTAGTGCTTATTTGCTCCTCCACACATGACAGGCTTGTTCCACACTGCAATCAGCAAGTCAACGTACGAATAAGCTTATTTCATCTTGTGTTGGTCATTCTACCTAGTTACGAATGTAGGAATATCTGGAGCATCGTGAGGTCAGCTGACAGTAGGTTAAACTAAAATTGAGGTTTGTGCTTCCGTTTGCACAAATAAGACACCATATGAAGATAGACAACCCTGTTTGCACAAATATGTAACAGGGTTACTTAAGCAGTGTCATTTTTTTGCAGCGGCATATGATTAACAGGAGCATCTCATATGTTATCAATGGCATTACACTGACAGTATGAAAAAGTGCCATTAACTAAGAAGTGCCATCACATCAAATCAACACTGGCACTAGATTAACGGGGGCTTACATTAACATGCATAACAATAGCATTATTACTCTATGATGACAGATTGACAGTAGCACTTGATCAGTACGTACGTGCACGGTTAACAGGAACGATCGTTCTAACAAAGGGTGATACGGAAAGGAGAAACACATCGTCGTGTCAACCATTGTGCAATTAAATTTTGTGCAGTTCCACGGAGATGCGGCTATGTTACCGGTGTTAGATTTTGGAGATGCGGCTATGTTACCGTTGTCAGATTTTAGTGTAACGGCCGAAAACACTCTTTATGAGAAATAAAGCAAGACAGAAGCATTTCATAAAACGGTGGTGGCATTGATTTAGTTTATCAATGGCAATAGATTGATAGCAGATAACTTAACAGTGACATCACATTAACAGTGGCATTGTTTCATTTTACCTGTGATGTTAGATTAATAGCAGCAGTAAGGGCATAGGGATAGGGGAGGCACAAACATGTTTTACATCCACCGAGGCATAAAGTGGTGAGGCAGAGGTGTTGCCGAGTGCGGCAAACATGCAAAGCATGTCTGGATTTGTGCCTTTTTTGTTCTCATCAGTGACCTTTCCTATGTGACCACAGGAAATCTAGACGTGCTCATTCTCGGTTGCATTGTCGACCCAACCCCACCCTCCCCCCCACTTTCTGTCCTTTTTGGACCAAGAGACTGGTCAGGCCAGCATCTTTATTTCCCTTTCCAACCAAGAGATCGGTTCGTTAGCCAGTATCTGCAGTACCTTTTTTCCTCTAATAGTAAAAATTTAGGTGGTGTTCGAGTGTTCGACAAGCCGACGGAGCTAGCTACATGGGGAGCTTTGTAATACTAGAAGAATATCCACATGCAGGATGCAGCGACGTGGGGAGCAATCCTAACTTGATGAAAAAAAGGGATGCAATGATGTGGGGAGCTGGGCCATTAGAACAAGGCCGGTTCTAACAGAAGTTATACCTCCGGTCGGCGGGATGTGGCGAGGAAGTCGGCGGGATCTGCCAACACGACGGCGGGGAGCAAGGGTGCGGAGGACCTCCCACGTTGGCGCCAGGTCAGAGAAGACAGCGCGCGTTGGCTTCCTCCCTCGCCACCGGCGACCACCAGCTGAAGCGATCCAGCTGGATCTGTGACAAATGGTGTGAAGAGAGAGAGAGAGAGACAAAGAGAGTGGACACTGCCGTCTTGTTTAGATCTGGAGAGGGTGAGAGAGTGAGAAGAAGAGAGCAACCCTAGCAAGCAAGTCCCGAAGTGGAGTAGTAATTGTTTTTCTCTCCGTAGCGATCGTTTTAAATTGAATACGCGGGGAGCCATCTTCTCATTTAACGTACTAGTAAAAATAAACTCGATCAATAACTGCGCCACCGCGTTCAGGTCGCACTTGGTATGGCTGACATTTGGTCCCAGACCCCACATTAAGTGGACAACTAGATGTGTCAAATTGTCACGTTACCTGCCTTTTCGTGTGCAAATGCGCTCCACCGTGAGTGTACCTGCGCGTGTGCGTGAGGGGAGAGTGAAGTCCGATTTATAAACCTTGAGGTTGTAGAGCTAGTCGGAAACAAATCCTCACCTTTAAATCCCTGAAGTTTGTACCCTGTCCTCTGTAATCCCGGTCATTTTTAACCTTAAGGGCATGTGCGGTTCAAGGGGTTTTAACGGGGATTAACAGGGATTGTGGGGGATTAAATCATGTACAAGCCAAATTCCCCTCCATTCCTCTCCAAACCCCTTGGGAGCTGGTTGAACCGAACAAGGCCTAAGACTAACCATAGTGGGAGTAACTTCAGGAGTAACATCAGGTCCAACTCAGCAAATTCTATGAGTAACATCACACATACCAAAACAAAATGAATCTATAACCTAATAAATGAAGCTTTGCATGACACTATACATGTGATGACCACTGAAGCAATCCACTCAGGTTGTACGTAAACATGTTTATACTCTTCATTCATGATTTTTAGTACAAATAGGATGCACATGGCGATGTCATCCTCATTGTTCGCACACGAACACGTCACCATGTACCCTTGACGCCGGGGGTGATGCACCGCAGCTCACGTCGAAGGGGATCCACTGGAAGCACGGTACGCAAGACAATCCAGCGGGCTCTTTTGTAGACCCAAAACCCAACGCACCCGGGAGGGACCTCGTCAGGACGCGCAGTGGCTATGGGTTGCCCTAGGTTGACCTGACCGCCCCTAGGGCCTCGAGGTTCGCCGCCCTACAACAAGAAGAACGAGGAAGAAGAACTAGGGTTAAAGAGAAAAGATAAAAGATAAAAGTGGTATATGATTTGTTCGATTGTGTGTTGTTCAATCGGCCGTCACCCCTTAGGTATATAAGAGGTGGATGGACTTCCCGTGCAAGAAAAGGACTTCAAATCATGTCCAAATCTTTCCAAAATTAACCGAACTCGGATTTAGGTAAGTCTGGAACATCAGTTCGGTTTTTAGGTCCCACAGGCCACAAACGACCTCGGATGAAGATGAGCCTGAAAGCAAATTTGACCGTTTCGACGAGACGAACAACTTTCTTGTTGAATGTTTTTCGACTCGAGGCCATCTTCAGGGCTGAATCGCTCGCGCAAAACAGACTATTACTCACGCTACCCATGAGACATCGTGTCTGATGGGGCGCACCACTTTTGCCCCGTGACAGGGCCGCACTAAGTTGGTTGTAACTTTTACATACGATCATGGATTGATACGGTTTTTATATCAAAATCAATCGTTTTGATGAGACGAAGACAATTCGTGTGGATCAGTTTTCCATATGAGGCCGTCTCGGGGGCGTAATCAGCCAAACAGTGTTCTGGACACAAAATCTCAGTATTTCGAACACAACTTCGGCTTTAGAAATGAGATCGGATGGCTATGGCCCAAATATCAAAGTTTCTCCTTTTGACAATACAGAACTTTCTCACTTTGAGCACTTTTCCATTTGAGGCCTTCTTAATTATGTTTTTGACTATGCCAAAATCTGGTGTCAACACATGCCCCCCTGTTTTTCGGAAAACTTGTGTGCTGAAAAATAACCTGCACGAAGTTTGTTCTAAGCGCGATGTCAACACTCCATCGGCCATTTTGTATGTGCTTAGGACGATAAGTATATATCAGCCATTTAGATTAGCAACAAAAGTGAAGCTAATCGAACATATAATGATTTGGTAATACCCTTTCATGATGTAAAAAAATTATATCACATCCATGGATTAAAATAAGCCCATTGAGGATAACCAATCATACCTGATGACGAATTCCATAGCATAGGCATCAACGACAGAGTTGAGGAATATGGGTAATGTGTGGACCGAAGATGTTGAAACCTTCGGCTTGGTCCTTCATAGTTTTCACCCTTTTCCTTCTTCACCTTTGCCGCACTTCTTGTAATGGAAGCTTGCACACAATTCTTATTTTGAGTGCTTCCTTTGGGAACCCATGACATGTTCCTTTCTTCAAGTTCTTGTGCACTAAGTTTTTGTAATTTCTTCTTTTGCCAATATGATAAGCTGAGTGAGCACCCCGGCTGTGATTTTGTTTGAAGCAATGGCAATTCCTGTTTTACCTTGTGCACTCTCAACTTCTTCTCTTCAGATTTGGCACTTGATTGACTTGTCTCATTTCCTTTAGTAGCCAATGTCAACACTTTAATTGGCTCTTTTTCATTTGAGATCGAATCTGAAGTAGCACTCTTACGACCATCTTTTTTAACACGGTAAACTTGCTTGACCACCTCTTTCTTGTTCCTTGAGCTTCGGACCGATTCCTTATGATTGAAACGGTCTTTGACATGTGCTTGTTCAAATGTTGATCTTTTTGGAGCTGCATAATGTTTGTGAGATGGTCTAAAATAAGATGAAGAATGCGCCCTTGTATCATACCTGTCCCATGATGGATATGGATTTACTTGATCATAGGAAGGTACCCATGGCATTGGCATTGGCGGCACAAAATATGGATACGAATAAACTGTATTAGAATTCTCATTTTGCCAATACCGATCCTCGGGTTTGCGCCTAGGGGGTGGTCTTGATGCTCTTGAATTACTTGGCCGATAAACACTGTTCTCCTCACTTATCTTCTGATATTTTTTCAATAGTTGCGCGAAAGTGACTTTCAGCATTTTACCTTTGTGCTTACCTCGGCCTTTGCTTTCTTTGGTTGTGCTTGCATCGATCTTTGGATTTTCTTGTTGCCCCCCAATACTTGGCGTCTTTTGCGCAACCTCGACGGAATTTTCGCACTCAAGAATATTATCATTATGCTATTGAACAACTTCCTTACTTGAAAGCTTGATCCCATTATCCACATTTTTTACCTTCTCATGTTGAAATGGATCGGCTTGAAGCAACCAATGCAAAAATCGTTTGTGTAAGTGCATCTAGTGCCCCTTAGTGATTTTGGTGTATTGAAGACTTATAGGTTAAGGGACTAATGTGTTTGCGAGTGTACACAGGTCTATAAGTCTATGAGGAGTTTGTTATTTACGATGAATGTCGACCCCTAAAAATGAATGTCTTCAACTGAAGACTTTGGTTTTCTTGAAGACTTTGAAAGTGAAGAAATTGGTGTGACCCTGAAGACTTGATATTCATGCGAGGATTATGAAGCGTGAAGACTTTTGTTTTCGTAGTTTCATTTTCTTCTTCTTGAGTCATAGGAAACACCGTACTATTAAAGGGGGTCGAGGTAAAACTAAGGAAAAGTTTCCAAGTGATGCTCAACTCAAAATCCTACACCTACCCAATCCTTTCGAGTGAAGCCATTGGAAATCTCATACAGTTTAGTCAAGTTCTTCAGTGACAGAGACGAAGTTCTTCTGTTCTCTGAGGAATTTGTTCTGACTGAGGAGTTAGGAATTCGCCAGTGCGGATTGCCTACAAGTGAGGAACATGATAGCCCTGAGGAATTTGATACTCAAATATCCGATCGTTGCTGTGCTACGCGCCAGCTGTCCAAATATCCTACCCACCTAATGGTCATATCATTGAAGGGCATTTATGTCTTATCATGTCGGGCTGCTCCCTAGGCTATAAATAGCCGCCCCCTACAACCACTAGCTGGTTGGCTGCTCCAAGAAATAGATTGACACTTGTCATTTAGAGCATCCCATCCTCCGAGGACTTTGAGCGAAAATCATCAAGTGAGGAAAAACCCAAACACCTACAAACCCAAAGTGATTGAGCATCACTGAAGAGATTGTTCCTGTGTGGAACCGACGCTTGTTACCTTTGAGGACTGTGCATCCTCCAGACGGTTAGGCGTCATGGTCTAGAGCATCCAAGAGGAAATTGTGGATTGCCGAGTGACCGAGTATGTGAAGGTTTGGAAGTCACCTGAAGACTTACCACGAGTGATTGGGCGAGGTCTGTGTGACCTTAGCTCAAGGAGAATACGGTGAGGACTGTGTGTCCTCAGGTTTAAATACCTAGCCACTCTAACCAGACGTACAACTGTCACAGCAGTTGGAACTGGTCTACCAAATCATTGTCTTCACCAAGCTACTGGTTCTATTTCCTCAACCCTTTCATTTCCTCGCATACTTGCTATGTATTTGATCATTACTGTTTGAAGACTTTGTCTGAAGACTTTCTCAATTTCCTCAGTTCAATTTCTTCAGTCAGTTTGTCTTCAGCCTGCTTATCCTGTGTTTACGCTTCTCGTACTCTGTGCTTGTTTTCATTTCATCATGATGACTGTGCTACTGCTCTGTTATGCTTGCATCTGAGTACTTATTCCGCTGCTAAGTAGTTCATCGCTTAGGAATTTCCTCACCTTGAAATTCCTCAGTGACGAATTTGTAAAAATCGCCTATTCACCCCCCTCTAGTCGATATAACGCACTTTCAATTGGTATCAGAGCAAGGTACTCCCTTGTTCTGTGTGATTTTGGTTTAACCACCTGGAGTTTTAGTTATGTCGACTGCAGGCATGATCAAGGTCTTAGCTGGGTGTCCTACCTTCGATGGGACGGACTACCCCTACTGGAAGAACAAGATGCGCATGCATCTTGAGGCAATTGACAACGATCTCTGGTATGTTGTGGAAAAGGGTGTTCCCTCTGTCACTCCTTCCGTAAACGTTGCTGATGTGAAGAGATTCAAGCAACTCGACTCTCAAGCGAAGAATATCATATGTGGCCATCTGAGCAAAGGGCAGTATGGTAGAGTGAGTGCTTTGGAGACAGCTAAGCTTATCTGGGATAGGCTGTCCAAGGTCAACGAAGGAGTCTCAACTCAACGTGACTCTCGAGTTGACGTTCTTCGCAATCTCTTCAACCGCTTCAAAAGACTCGACAACGAAAATGTTCAGCAAACCTTTGATCGCCTCACTGACATTTCAAACGAGCTTCAAGCACTGGGTGCCACTGACATCACCGACCATGAGGTGGTGAAGAAATTGCTGAGGTCACTCGATTCTTCATTCGATACACTGGCACTGATGATTCAAGAACGTGGTGACTACAAGTCACTTGATCCTGCTGATATCCTCGAGAGGCTAAATACTCATGAATTCCAACTAGCTGAGAAGAGAGATCTCTATGGACCGAGCTATGGTAGATCTCGTGCACTGAAAGCCAAGGCAGTCTCTGAATTTGAAGATGAAGATTCTGGTAGCAGCCTTGGTGATCCTGAAGAACTGAGTCAGGAGCTAGCAATGCTCGTAAGAAAATTCCAGAAGTTCTCTAGACGTGGCCGATTTGGAAAATCCTCAAGAGGTGATGACATGAAATCAGATTCCTCATCCCGTGATTACAAGAAGAGAACTTGCCATAAATGCAAGAAACCTGGTCACTACATTACTGATTGTCCTCAGTGGGAGAAGGAATCAAAGAAGAAGAAATACAAGGATGATAGTTCAGATGACTCTAAGAAGAAGAAGAAATCTTCAAAGTCCTCATCGTCAAGATCTTCAAAGTCTTCATCTCACAAGAAGAGCAGCTCCAAGAAAGCTCGCGCATTCATTGGCAAGGAAATGGACTCTGAAGCTGAATCTGAGGAACATGAGGAAGAGGAGGCATCTGAGGAGTCAGACTCTGGTGTGGCGAGCCTAGCCCTCTCTACTGCTTATATTAGCAAGTCCATCTTCAACACTGAGGAAAATGGCTTCCCCAACACTGCTGATGACGGCAACGATGACTATGCTCCCACCTATTGCTTCATGGCAAAAGGTGCCAAGGTATTCAAATATCCCTCCTCTGAATCAAGTGAGGATGAATCTGATGATAACCTCAAACCCAGCTATTCCAAACTTGCTAATATTGCTGTTAAACAACAAAAGGCTTTGGAAAAGGTTCAAAATATGCTAGACAAAAGGGATGATCTGTTAGGTGAGGAAATGGATCGAACTCAAACACTGACTGATAATCTTCAGCAACTACAGTCTAAGTTTGACAACCTTCAAGGTCGTCATGAAACTCTCCTAGCCGATCATGAGAAGCTTTCTTATGAATTTCTTCAAAGAAAGCAAGATCTTGAGAAGCTAAGGGTGAGTCATGAAGATCTTCAGAAGGAAAATGATTCTTTGCTTGCTCAACAGATCAGTTCCGCTCAGGAAGAATTTATTCCACCATGCTTGAAATGCATTGAACGTGAAACTGCTAATTCTTCACCTGAATGTTCAAATGCTTCTATTGCTGCAAATTCTTCAACTATCTCTGTGGTCACAAATTCCTCATCTGAGGATACCACTAGTATCACTGACGAAAATGCAGGGTTGAAGGAATTGTATGTGACAGGCATGTACAAAAGCCTCAAAGGGCATCCGACTCTTTGTGATGTGCTCAAAAAGCAGATCTTGAACAGGAACCCTAGGAAAGAGGGTATTGCCTTTGAGAGGAAACTCAATGCTGATGGAACCTACTGGAAACCTAAGCAGTATCCCAAAACCTCATGGGTTGCTGCGAAGGGACCTCCCGTAGATCCATCCACTTTATCTGGCTTTACTTGTGAATCCTCATATTCATCTGATGAGTCATTTGACTCCAACTATAAACTGTTCAAAAATCAGAATGGTGAGGTATTTGCTAGATATGTTGGATCTAACTGCAGGAATGGTCCCCCTATGAAGAAAATCTGGGTTCCCAAAAAGTGCCTTGAAAGTCTTCAGGTGAATGTCCTCATGACACCACCTGTGAAGAATAAGAACCCCAGATCAAATTCTTCATATGAACCAAAGTCTTCATATGGATCCAAGTCCTCTTATGGATCAAATTCCTCACATGGATCCAAGTCCTCACATGAACATCATCGTGCTAACACTTCTGTTTCGCAGGGAAAGCCTAAGGGCTATGAATATATGCATTATTCTTCAAATCATTATGTTCATAAGTCCTCAAAGAATTTCTCTGCTTATTCATATGCTTACCCTAACCCCTCTTATGTGAAACGAAGTGGTCTGGCGTCTATGCCACCTTTCTCTTATGGAGCTCGCAGAATGATGAACTCTTTGCCACCCCTCCAGATGTGGGTGGTGAAGAAAAGGAACTAATCTCTTATGCAGGGTCAGGTCTCCAGACGAACTAAATCGTCTGAAGAATTTGCTAGAGACCTGAAATGCTTGAAAGGACGCAAGCTAATCATGAAGAAATGATTTATTCATTTCTCACGTCCTCACATTGCTATATATACATATGTTGCTTTAATTGATGAAATATGTCTGATGAATTTGATGTCATATTCTTCACTCTGAAGTATATGAGTTCGTAAGATGCACTAATTCATCTGCAGGATGATTTACCCAAAGCTACTGAGTGGGTCCTCGATAGTGGATGTACAAATCACATGACCGGTGACAAGAGCTTACTGATGAACACTCCTTTATCTCCATCACACTTGAAGCATATCACCTATGCTGACAAAGGCAAAAACAAGGTATTGGGTCTAGGTAGGGTTGCAATCTCAAAGGATCGACACATGGATAAAGTCATGCTTGTCGAGTCCCTCGGATTCAACCTCATGTCTGTCTCAATGCTTTGTGATCTTGATATGGTTGTTGCCTTTGGCAAATATTGTTGCTTAGTGCTCATGGAATCTGACAATTCCAAAGTCTTCGAAGGCTTTAGGAGAGGAGACTTGTATATTGTTGATTTCTCTGCAGGACCACAGCCTGCCACTTGTCTACTTGCTAAAGCTTCAGAAGGCTGGCTATGGCATCGACGACTGGGTCATGCTGGCATGAGGAACTTGCACGCGCTCGTGAAGAAAAAGCACGTCATTGGCATCGCGGGTGTCAAATTCCTCAAAGATCATCTTTGTGGGGCTTGTGAGGCTGGAAAGATGACCAGAGCCAAAGCACCCCTCGAAGACTATCATGACTACTTCTCGTCCTTTTGAATTGCTTCATATGGATCTCTTTGGCCCTACTCATTATGCCACATTAACAAATGCAGCATCTCTATATGGCTTTGTCATTGTTGATGACTATTCTCGTTACACATGGGTGCATGTCATTACTTACAAAACTGAAGTGCAGGAAGTCTTCAGACGATTTTCCTCAAGGGCTTCGATGAATTTCGGCGTGAAGATCAAGCATATACGTAGTGACAATGGGACTGAGTTCAAGAATACTGGTCTTGATGACTATCTCGATGAACTTGGTATTACTCATGAGCTATCTGCCCCATACACTCCTCAGCAGAATGGCGTTGTGGAGCGCAAGAACATGACTCTTGTCGAGATGGCTCGCACCATGCTTGATGAATACAAGACACCTCGTCACTTCTGGCCTGAGGCAATTGATACTGCATGCCACATCATCAACAGGGTATATCTTCACAAATTCTTCAAGAAGACCTCATATGAACTCTTCACTAACAAGAAACCCAATGTGAGTTATTTCAAAGTCTTCGGTGCTAAATGCTGGATTAGAGATCCTCATCACAATTCTAAATTTGCACCAAAAGCACATGAAGGTTTTATGCTTGGTTACGGAAAGGACTCGCACACCTACAGGGTCTTCAACACCTATCACAACAAGGTTGTTGAAACTGTAGATGTGCGGTTCGATGAAACTAACGGCTCGCAAAGAGAGCACCTACCTCCTATGCTAGATGAAAAGACGCCTGAGGAAACCATCAAGTTCAAAGCTACTGAGGATGTCATTCCTACTGAAGAATCTGCTGAAGAAATCATTCCAGAACATGAAGAATAGCATGCTAGCGCATCTGAAGAAAATGGCTCTGAAGAAAATGCTGAGCCAAACCAAAGTCGTCAACCTGCTCATCCCCGCGTTGCAAATGAAGTACAGATTGAGAGAATCATCAACGACATCAACGCACCAGGTCCTCTGACTCGCTCAAAAGCTTCACACTTATCTAACTTTTGTGGGCATTTTGCTTTCGTCTCTATCACAGAGCCCACCAAAGTTGATGAGGCATTTCTGGAGCCTGAATGGATTCAAGCAATGCAAGAGGAATTACATCAATTCAAGCTGAACAATGTGTGGGAGCTTGTCAAGCGACCGGACCCATGCAAGCACAATATCATCGGTACCAAATGGATCTACCGCAACAAGCAAGATGAAAATGGACTAGTGGTGAGGAACAAGGCTCGTCTTGTAGCTCAAGGCTACACACAGGTTGAAGGAATTGATTTCGATGAGACTTTTGCACCTGTTGCTAGACTTGAGGCTATTCGCATATTGCTTGCTTATGCTAACCATCATAATATCATCTTATATTAAATGGATGTGAAAAGTGCATTCCTCAATGGTAAGCTTGAGGAAGAAGTATATGTTGCTCAACCCCCAGGTTTTGAAGATCCTAAGCATCCTGACAAAGTCTTCAGACTCAATAAGGCCCTCTATGGCCTCAAGCAGGCCCCTCGGGCGTGGTATGATACTTTGAAGGAATTCCTCATGAAGAAAGGCTTCAAACCCGGTTCCCTCGACCCAACTCTTTTCACCAAAACCTATGATGATGAATAATTCGTGTGCCAAATATATGTTGATGATATTATCTTTGGCTGTACTAACCAACATTACAGTGACGAATTTGCTTACATGATGAGTGAGGAATATCAAATGTCCATGATGGGAGAATTGAAATTCTTCTTAGGTCTTCAAATTCGTCAACAACGTAATGGTATCTTCATTTCTCAAGAGAAATACCTCAAGGACGTTCTGAGGAAATTCGGTATGCAAGAATGCAGAGGCGTCAAAATCCCTATGCCCACAAATGGCCATCTATGCACTGATGAAAATGGAATAGACTTCGATCAAAAGGTATACCGCTCCATGATTGGCTCTTTATTGTACCTATGTGCATCTAGGCCGGATATTATGCTTAGTGTTTGCATGTGTGCCCGTTTTCAAGCTACACCGAAGGAATCACACCATAAGGCTGTGAAACATATTCTTCGATATCTAGCTCACACTCCAACACTTGGATTATGGTATCCCAAGGGCTCGGTTTTTGATCTCATTGGATATTCTGACTCTGACTATGCCGGTGATCGTGTGGACCGCAAGTCAACTTCAGGCACATGCCATTTCCTCGGACGATCCTTAGTATGTTGGTCCTCGAAGAAGCAGAACTGCGTATCACTCTCTACTGCTGAAGCTGAGTATATTGCTGCTGGTTCTTGCTGTGCTCAATTGCTGTGGATGAAGCAAACCCTCAAGGACTACGGCATCAATGTGAAGAATGTGCCACTCTACTACGACAACGAGAGTGCCATCAAAATTTCTCATAACCCAGTTCAGCACTCGAAGACAAAGCACATCGAGATTCGTCATCATTTTCTTCGAGATCATGTGTTGAAGGGTGACATCTCTATTGATCCCGTGAAGTCTGAAGAATAGCTAGTGGATATCTTCACAAAGCCCTTGGATGAGACGAGATTTAGCAAATTGCGGTGTGAGCTAAATATCTTAGAATCTTCAAATGTCCTTTGAAAAGGACACACATCCTAACACTTATGCAAATTGATGACTTAGATGTGCAACACACGAAGAAACATTTTTCTTCAATCAATGAAGACTAACCCTCTAAGTGTGAAGAAATTAATGAAGAATTTGATTCTCAGAGCCCTACGACAATTGTACGCGGTGTCTGAAATCATCATTCTTACACGGTGGGTCACGCCACCACAAAAAGTTGAAAATCTTCAAAATTTGTGTTTTTCATCATTGTGCAAATTCTTCAAATTTTCAAATTCTTCAACTTTGCAAAATCTTCACTCTTTCCGTCTGTGTTCTTCATTGACTATATATATATATATATATATGAGTTTTCTGTCCTCTACAGCATTCACTTATTGCTAATTCTTCAAGTTGTTTTTCTTCTAAGTGAATGTGATCGGACCCTTTCCCCCTCTATGCTAAACTCGATCCAGTCCGTTCACAAATTCTTCATGTGCGTTCTATTTGAAACCCGTTCAAAGTCTTCACTGTGTCCTTGACAGCTGAAGAATTTGCGAATGAAACATTAAAATATTCTTATATGAATTTTCGGCTTTTGCCGCTCAAACCGTTCCATATCCCTCGATAAGATTTATCTATTCACCCACGATCTAACACGATCTCCACTTCACAGTACGTGGGTGACACATGTCGCTAGGATGAGAAGGGTCAGGGGCAGGTTCGTCCATTTTCCTCGGACGAGCGGTTTTTTCACCTCGGCTATAAATACCCCTCACCCTCCTCAGAGCTCATTTACCCCGCTCGATCTTACTCCCTCGCTCGAGCTCTCAGACCTAGCGCCGCCGCTACACTCCATCATCGCCGGTGAGGAAGAGCTTCACTGCCTCGACCTCGTCGCCGTCGTACTCACGCCGGCCGCGGAAATCTTCACTCCGCCGCCGCCGTAGCTGTTTTCCATCGCCAAGTTAGGGCGTGGAAGATCTGAACGGACAAACATCTCCACTGCCACTCTCAGTTCTTCGTGTTCTTCGTCAAGGGTAAATAAAATTTATTTTTACTGCCCTTGTTGATTCTGATGATTTCCACAAAATCTTCAAAAGGTGTTTATTCTTCAACTTTCATGTTCTTAAACACCAACTTGCTTCTGTCCTTGATCAGTTTCTCTAAGCAACGTTTTTCTTCAAGATTCCTCAATTGTGTGGATTTTCAATCTACACAACTCTGGAACCTAAGTCAAAATGCTTAGTGAAATTCCTCAAGACACCCCTGGTCATCTTCCTCAAACTTGATTCTTTTGAAAATCTTCTGAGAACGCATATGACCTCTCCAAAACTCTTCGCACCTATATTCTGTTCACAGGTACACATGTCCGCTGCTGAATCTCTAGGTTCACATCAACTTAACTCATTTGCAGCGTTCCTTGAAGAAAAATTGCATACCTCATCAGAAAATTCGATTGTTCAAAACCCTCAAGTGAAGAAAATGGCTGATGGTAAAAGACCTCAGAAGGGAGGAAAGAAGCCAGAAACAAATACTGCTTTTGAGATCCCTGATGACATCTATGATGAATATTGTACTCCTGATGAAGCAACTCATGGCAAGGAGAACAAAAATCAGCGCAAAGTGCGCATTCAGAAGATTGAGAGGAGATGGGCAAGAGAATGGAGGGAATATCGCTATGTCACTCCCAAGTACATGAAGAAATTTGCTGTTAACCCTCCATGTCCAAGACCTCCATTGGCTCCTGGCCAAGAAGCTGATCCCACTAGCATCAGAAGAGGTGGGGAATTTCCTCAGGAGTGGGCTAAGCGTCAAGCCAAGCTGGCCAAAGTGGCTAAAGAGGCAGTGAAGAAATTCAATGAAGATTCTGTTGCTGCCGCCGCTGAGGCCTCTGCTATCAAGCCTAAGAAGGCTATGCTGAAGAAATCAGCTGTCAAGACAAGTTCCTCAGCTGCAATGCCCTCACGGCCAAGCTCTTCAAAGCCCTCACGGCCTGTTCCTCAAGCAAATTCCTCAAAAGCAGCTCCAAATCCCTCGGTTGCGAAATCCTCAGCTGCTCCTGCAAAGTCCTCAGCACCTGTGCATCTTGCCACATGCCAAAGGACTATTGGAATCTCAATTGCTTCAGGAGTCTCTGCAAGTTCTTCAGCTCCACCTCAGTCTTCAACAACTCCGACCTTGCTGAAGAAAAAGGCTACTGCTGGACGAGGCACAAGGCCAAGTCCTCACAAGAAGCAAGTCGCCTTTCAGGTTCCGTCAAGCGAAGACGAAGCTGATGATGAAGAATTAGCTGAGATCATCAGAGATCGACAACAAAGGGCCGCTAGAGCCAAAGGCAGTGCTGTGCCCCTCATGCTGGATCCAAGGAAGATCCTTGATTTCATCGATATATGGCACAAGGATCCAAATACACCTTTGCCTGAATTAAACCTAACTCCTGGTCAAAGTCACATGTTGATGGCCTTCATAAATGAAGAGAAATGGAAATTTGAAAAGGCCAGGCAGGTGAAGAAGGCTCAGTACAAGAAGGAGCGTTTTCTGAAGAACAATGTTGTGAAAATGTCTCCTGAAGAACTTGTGTCTATGCAGGCTGAGATCAAAGCACTCAGTGATGAATTTCATGCATTCCATGCAGATTGGCTAGGTGCCAAAGTCAGATTCGTCAGAATGGCAAAAGGATTTACTCCAAGTGTTGCAGCTTCATCGCAACCCAAATTTCCTCAGACTGGAACATCTGTTCAGTCTGCTGAAGAAAATGAAAGCGCCAGAGCTGATGAAGAAATTCTAGTCTCTGAAGAAAATGCCAGGGCAACCTCCAACATTGCGCCTGAAGAGCAATCCAGGCCAGTTGAAGCATCTGCTACTGTGCCTGAGGAATCTGAACAAGCCAGGGCAACTGCATCAGTTGTGCCTGAAGAAATTCAACCAATTTCCTCTGCTCCTCCTGCACCGATGACAAGCATCAACCTTCCTTCTACATCAGAAGCGAAGAAAACCAAGGCTGCGGAGCGAGCAGCTGTGAAGAAAAGGAAAGCATCTGCATCTTTAGAGTCTTCAGCTCCCAAGAAATTGAAGACTTTGACGAGTTCATCTGAAAACCCAATTGATGCTATTCCAATATCAAGCATGCCATCAAAGGAGATCATTCCCTTTGGTGAGGAATATGAAATTCCAAGTAAATCTGATGAAGAAGATCCTTCTGCTGCTTCGACAGAGCAGATGGATGAAGAAATTGAAGTGGATACTTTCCCTTCAACCCCACTGGTATCATCGCCCATGCCTCAGTTCACAGCTGAAGAGGCAGGCGTCGAAGGAACTGAAGTAGATGAGGATGTGGATATTGGGTCTACAACACCTATTCTGAATGATGACTTTTGGGAAAGTCATCACCCCAATTCACCTCTGACAACCCTGCTACATCATGTTCCTCAGTCCCCTGTGCCAACTGAAGAAATTCATACGGGCTCTGATGAACGTCAAGCTTCACTTCATTCTATTCTTGAAGAAGTTCCAGCCACTAGCGCTGATGTACATATGTCTGAAGAAATGGAGGCCAAGGCTGCTGCTGAAATTCCTCAGCCTGTGGCTCCAGTGGCTATACCTCAAGAGGCTATAAATTCTTCAACTGTTAATCTTCAGCCCAAGCCACAGAACCCTCACTCCAAGAAGCAGAAGTTTAATGCTGAGGATTTCTTCAACGAGCACATATTCTTCACTGACTACAATCCCTATGACTCTGCTCGTCTTCGTCGCAAGCGTTTCTGGACTACAAGCCAGATGAACTTCTACTCCTCATTGTTGGTTGATAAGGATAAGATCTTTGAACATGAGCAAATTCCTCATGTAGATATGGAATCGCTGCCCTGCTTCACCCCAGTCCTCAGTGTTCTTCATGACGCTGGGTTACTCAATTTCTGCACCGACATCTGCGATTGGAATGAAGAACTCATTCTTCAATTCTTCGCCACGCTGCACATTACTGGAAATGTTGATGATGTCAATTCATGGGTATTGGACTGGATGACTGATAATACTCATTTCAAAGCACCGGCCTCTGAATTGCTTCATGCCGTCCCAGTCAGTCCTCCCACTAAAGGTGCAAGGCTTCTCTATGTTGAACCTGAACTGTCTGATCATCTGATGCAAGTGCTGATGAAGCCTTTGAAGCCAAGCCAAGCTCCAAGGACCAAATTCCTCGTCAAGGAATTGCTCTATGTGCCAAGGACAGTCTATCGCATCTTGACCAAAACCCTCAGTCCAATCAAGGGCCACAACTCTGATGATGAAGAAGTTGTTGGCATTATGAAGAATCTGCTGTTCAATATCATTCACGGTATTCCTATCAACTACCATGATTTCTTCATGAGGACTTTGGCCAATGCTGCTCTGTCACCTTTTGAGTTGAAGCCTTATGCTCCCTGGATCATGAAGTTCATTAGATCAAGGTCTTCAATTCATTATAAGGCTGATTTTCAAAATCACCTCAGCTATTAGCCCCCTATTGAAGTCCTCAAACGGACTATTTCCTCAGCTGACGAGAAGGGCAAGGCTGCTGTTATTGATGAAGGTACTCGTCCATTGGATGGATAGTTTCGCAAAACTACTTCCTATTCCACCAATGATGACTCTGCAACTCAAGATTCTGCCGCCAAAGCTTCAGAACATCATCCTCAAGCCACAGCTCCGCGTGTGATGACTGATCGTGAACTTCTCCTTAGTCTTCATCAGAAAGTTGATCGAAATCACAAGTGGGTCAAGCGTCAGTTTGGTGCAATTCTTCAGAACATGACAGTCACTCAAAATACTGTGAAGAAGAATCACTACTACTTGCATGAAGTCTTTGACCGCACTTGGGCGATTCTGTCTAATCTTCATAGTGCTGAAGAACTCAAGGAAATGGGCTTCCAATAGGACTTTGATTGGTCCCAGCCACCTTCGAAGAAATTCAAGAAAGTCAAAGTTCCTCAGCTTGTTGCCAGTTCATATTCTTCATCACACGAGACGGATGAAGCTGAAGACTTGAACGACACTGCGGCAGGCCCTACCTCAACAGACGACCCCAACAATGCTGGTGCTCCTCCATCGACATCATGATGATATTCTTCAGGGGCGTTAGTCCTCATTTTTCGTCCCTTTTGGTCATTCGATGACAAAGGGGGAGAAATTTGAGTTTAGTCTTCAAGCGGGTCTTATATATGGTCTTATATATGGGCTATATTTCTGTTAAGTTTCAACTCTTGCTTTTCTGAGGTGTTTGCTCTGATGAGTTGTAAACTTAAGTCCTATGGTGGTCTGATACTTTTGCTCTTTTTTTCTGCATGCTATTTCCTCAATACCATAATGCACGCATGCTGAATTTCGTCAGACATCATATTTCATCATGCATTTCAAATTCTTCATATCATATGATTAATGCGTGTATGAATTTCAAGATATAGGAGGAGATCTCCATGATATTATTCAACAATGTGCATTTGCTATTTCAAAGCAAATTCCTCAAATATGCACATCTTCAGGGGGAGTTCTTCTATATCTTGCAATCAAATTCCTCATTATCAGTATTTACACTTCATATGTTTATCCCCGTTGAAAACTTAACCTATATTGTCATCAATCACCAAAAAGGGGGAGATTGTAAGTGCATCTAGTGCCCCTTAGTGATTTTGGTGTATTGAAGACTTATAGGTTAATGGACTAATGTGTTTGTGAGTGTACACAGGTCTATAAGTCTATGAGGAGTTTGTTATTTACGATGAATGTCGACCCCTAAAAATGAATGTCTTCAACTAAAGACTTTGGTTTTCTTGAAGACTTTGAAAGTGAAGAAATTGGTGTGACCCTGAAGACTTGATATTCATGCGAGGATTATGAAGCGTGAAGACTTTTGTTTTCGTAGTTTCATTTTCTTCTTCTTGAGTCATAGGAAACACCGTACTGTTAAAGGGGGTCGAGGTAAAACTAAGGAAAAGTTTCCAAGTGATGCTCAACTCAAAATCCTACACCTACCCAATCCTTTCGAGTGAAGCCATTGGAAATCTCATACAGTTTAGTCAAGTTCTTCAGTGACAGAGACGAAGTTCTTCTGTTCTCTGAGGAATTTGTTCTGACTGAGGAGTTAGGAATTCGCCAGTGCAGATTGCCTACAAGTGAGGAACATGATAGCCCTGAGGAATTTGATACTCAAATATCCGACCGTTGCTGTGCTACGCGCCAGCTGTCCAAATATCCTACCCACCTAACGGTCATATCATTGAAGGGCATTTATGTCTTATCATGTCGGGCTGCTCCCTAGGCTATAAATAGCCGCCCCCTACAACCACTAGCTGGTTGGCTGCTCCAAGAAATAGATTGACACTTGTCATTTAGAGCATCCCATCCTCCGAGGACTTTGAGTGAAAATCATCAAGTGAGGAAAAACCCAAAAACCCAAACACCTACAAACCCAAAGTGATTGAGCATCACTGAAGAGATTGTTCCTGTGTGGAACTGACGCTTGTTACCTTTGAGGACTGTGCATCCTCCAGACGGTTAGGCGTCATGGTCTAGAGCATCCAAGAGGAAATTGTGGATTGCCGAGTGACCGAGTATGTGAAGGTTTGGAAGTCACCTGAAGACTTACCACGAGTGATTGGGCGAGGTCTGTGTGACCTTAGCTCAAGGAGAATACGGTGAGGACTGTGTGTCCTCAGGTTTAAATACCTAGCCGCTCTAACCAGACGTACAACTGTCACAGCAGTTGGAACTGGTCTACCAAATCATTGTCTTCACCGAGCTACTGGTTCTATTTCCTCAACCCTTTCATTTCCTCGCATACTTGCTATGTATTTGATCATTACTGTTTGAAGACTTTGTCTGAAGACTTTCTCAATTTCCTCAGTTCAATTTCTTCAGTCAGTTTGTCTTCAGCCTGCTTATCCTGTGTTTACGCTTCTCGTACTCTGTGCTTGTTTTCATTTCATCATGATGACTGTGCTACTGCTCTGTTATGCTTGCATCTGAGTACTTATTCCGCTGCTAAGTAGTTCATCGCTTAGGAATTTCCTCACCTTGAAATTCCTCAGTGACGAATTTGTAAAAATCGCCTATTCACCCCCCCTCTAGTCGATATAACGCACTTTCAGTTTGCCATCAGGACCAATTGGAATAGACTGGTCATCTCTTGGTGTCTCAACAAATTTCAATCGTCCTCTATCAATGGCCGATTTGACTATTTGACGAAACATGTTGCAATCCTCAAAATTATGATTGGACGAATCATGCAACTTACAATACATTCGTCCTTTCATTGATGGCTTGACATGGTGATCAAGAATTCTAATGTAATTATTTTTCATAAACAAATCAAATATTTGATCACACATGCTTGAATTGAAGGTATACTTCTTGTTTTCTAGCCGATCTTGGTGTGCGAACGGCTTTGGAGTTAAGCAAACGAATGGTTCAAATTTGGAATATCCCCATTCGGCTATGCATTGTATTTTGTACCCTATCTCCGATGTATTTGGATAAGTAATTATATTAGCATCGGATTTCTCAAAAGAATTTGACCTTGGCTTTAAATTTCTGAAACAAAAATAGTTAGAATACACATGTCTCAATTGAGACCAAGTGTAAGCCAAGTATGAAACAAGAAAAGCTACCCAATTAGATATGAAATTTTGATAAAGCAATGGGGAAAACTTTGGCTGCAATAATAGGTCACTATCGGTCTTTATAAATGGCACAATAGGTTGACCGATATGTTCTATAACAATTTTATTGCTAACAAGTAAATTTCCCTTCTTCATTGGTCTTTCAAAATTACTTATGAGAATTTTTCTTATAGAAGCATCAATAATAAAGTTGCGACCAAATCAGAAGATAGGTAAATCACTTGCTAGACATACCTTTTCAAACATGTTGGGAGAGCATGATGGTTGCGCTACTTGAACGATATGTTGTTCCTCTTTCGAATAGCTCCCCAACACCTTGTCGTCCTGTTTTTCTAGAACAGATTCGGCATACGTAATATTTGATTTGGTCTTTTCAGTAGCCGAATTAACTTTGTTATCCGAATCACCACCTTTTTTGATAATTCTATCCACACCCAATGCTTTCTCTTTTGGACATAATCTAGCTTGGATTGCAGCAGAATTAATAGGCTTTCCCTCTTTTATTAATTCATGTAGAACAACATTGCATTCGTCCCAAAAAGACGTAAGATTTTTCTTAATGACCCAATCTGGATAGAATTGCCCCCTGACACTTTTAGACTCTTTCGGTAACGAGATGTCACCGAAATTTTGTAATTGTGTAGGGAAAACCTTGTATGCTACGATACTAGGTGAAGACACATGTGATCCTATAGAATTTTCACTTATTTGGCTATTAGCGTGAAGGTGCGAAGCCAAATTATGAATACCTATAGTTGCATATGGTGCCAAAAAATTAGTAGCATGAGGTGTAGCATATGATGATTGAGGGTAATTGGCCGGATAACTAGTAGTAGCATGGCCAATTCCCCTATCCACCGGCATGTTTTGATTAACATATTGCAAGCTAGTTGCTGATGAATAAAAAGGTGAAACACTTTGTTGCATACTATCGGAAGTTCCTATGTGAGGTGTTTCAACTTGATTAACGGAACTCATCATGGATTTGTGGGGTTGCCGATGCATGGGAGTTGGTATACATATGTTCCATGTTGCTAAAATTATATGAGGTAGAAGTATGGAGATTTTGTTGCATCGGCTCTTGCACATAATTAGATGCATGATTGATAAAGCTAGGACTAGCCGGTACATTATGCTCATTAAATGATATAGCAACAACATATGCATTATTTGCATCTACATAAGTGAATTGGGTATTCATGTTACCTTTGTAGATTGCAAACCCTAGATGACGATCTCTTCGTAGCAAGAACGGGTCGAAGACCATTCAAAGCTTCGTGCCCAGCGGAGTCGCCAAAAAGTGTGTTCGCACACGAACACGTCACCATGTACCCTCAACGCCAGGGGTGATGCACCACAGCTCACGTCGAAGGGGACCCGCCGGAAGCGCGGTACGCAAGACAATCCGGCGGGCTCTTTTGTAGACCCGAAATCCCACACGCCCGGGAGGGACCCCGTCAGGGCGCGCGATGGCTATGGATTGCCCTAGGTCGACCTGACTGCCCCTAGGGCCTCGAGGTTCGCCGCCCTGCAACAAGAAGAACGAACGAAGAACGAGGAAGAAGAAGAACTAGGGTTAAAGAGAAAAGATAAAAAGTGGTATATGATTTGTTTGATTGTGTGTTGTTCAATCGGCCGTCACCTCTTAGGTATATAAAAGGTGGATGGACTTCCCGTACAAGAAAATGACTCCAAATCACGTCCAAATCACATCGAAATCTTTCCAAAATTAACCGAACTCGGATTTAGGTAAGTCTGGAACATCAGTTCGGTTTTTAGGTCCCACAGGCCACAAACTACCTCAGATGAAGATGAGCCCAAAAGCAAATTTGACCATTTCGACGAGACGAACAATTTTTGTGTTGAACATTTTCCGATTTGAGGCCATCTTCAGGGCCGAATCGCTCGCGCAAAACAGACTGTTACTCGCGCTACCCATCAGACACCGTGTCTGTTGGGGCGCGCCACTTTTGCCCCGTGACAGGGCCGCACTCGGTTGGCTATAACTTTTACATACGATCTCGGATTGATACGGATTTTATATCAAAATTAATCGTTTCGACGAGGCAAAGACAATTTGTGTAGATCAGTTTTCCATATGAGGCCGTCTCGGGGGCGTAATCAGACAAACAGTATTCTGGACATAAAATCTCAGTATTTCGAACACAACTTCGGCTTTAGAAATGAGATCGGATGGCTATGGCCCAAATATTAAAGTTTCTCCTTTTGACGATACAGAACTTTCTCACTTTGAACACTTTTCCATTTGAGGCCTTCTTAATTATGTTTTTGACTATGCCAAAATCTGGTGTCAACACTCATACCAGCCACTATTGATGGATGGCCACGCGGCGTCACCGTGCTCACCTGCAACTGCAACCTGAGTTGCACATGCAGAAACTACGACTGCAATGGAGTACTAGATGCACAAGGTATGTTGTTGGTGCTGCTTCATGAGCTACCGAGCCATCTAGACGAGCGCGCGGTAATGGCCATCACCTGCGGAATGAAGGACGTCTTTCTTTCGCTGCGTCCTGCCCATCACAAAGGTGGTGACGCACTTTGCGGGGTTGTCAGAGACGGAGTCCGTCGTCCCACTCCAGTGACGGACAGTGCTCGCCGAGAGCGCGAACGTAGATGCAAATTCGTGCAAACACGACCAGATTTCATATAAACATGACGGATTTCATTACATTTACATTAAATAAGCCGTGCTAGTCCGGAGCTAAAGGTAGAATTAATGTACCTAATCTAAATGGTCACCGGCCGATCTCTTTATCCTCCTCCAGCATCCGGCTGAAGAAGAATCGTGCAAGACACCGGCTGTTTTCGCCGGCGTCGCCTCGGCGGTGGCCTTCATGGGATACAATCGGCGGCGGCCTCCAGTGTTCTACTTCTCCTCGATGATGGCGGCGGGCGGGGACATGCTGGCCATCACCTCGTGGACATCCATGTAGTCGCGTCACCTCGTCGACATCCGCGGCGACTTCTTTCTCTGCCTACATGGCGCAGCTACGTGCGCGTCGACGGCGGATGGCGCAGTCGTAGGCACTGGAGGCGATGTACGACGCGGCAGCGTCGAGGGCAGTGATGATGCCCGTGCCGCCATGCTCCCCGACAAGCCGGCGTGGAGCAACTCAGCACTCTTCCTTGAGCAGGATTGGAGCGGCCAGCTGCAGAACCACGCGCTGGCTTAGGGCGGCAACTGGCTCCGTCGGGCTAGGTGAGGTAGGTGGAGCAGCGAGCTGCCTTGCTCGTAACTACCGGGCTAGGCGAGCCACCCAGACGGCTTTTATGCCGGAGAACTGCTCTTCCTACTCGTAGGATGCAGCTGAAAGAGTGGAGAAAATGGTGGAAGGAGGAGCTTGGCCGGCGTCCCACTCCTGAACGGACGTGTGGCCGGAGTGGGTTTCTCGCATTTCACGTGGGTTTAAATGTAGGTGTTTGAATGCGGCGAGGAGGCGCGTACAGCTGGGAGTGCAGTGGGCGGCGCCCTCGGCCGGCGCGCCGCTTCAATGGTGGACGTAGTGAGAGGTCGCGTCTGCCCTGACCCCCTTGACCGTGGACCTTGACACCTAGTTATAGTATAACTGAAAGAGTACTTGCTCTTTGAGCAAAGGGCCTCCCTAAGCTAGCATTAATTTCCTGGGCATGCTTCTTTCTACTCAATGTTGCGTGCACTTTGAGCATGTTGGCAACTCCACTGCTAGCTTGGTGGCTCATCTTGCAATTGACGTCGACACATTGCAGCACTCCTGCAAGGCCCAGAGGTTAAATTGAGAACAAGTACCTCGAGGTTAATTATTAAAAAGTAACGCGATAGACCTTCGATTAACATGTGTTCAAAAAACAAAAAATGTCAAAAATTACAAAACAAAGACCTCGAGGTTCAACTAATTTGATGGGTCACTGTAAAGGTTTAAATTAAACCTTTACAGTGATCCATCAAATTAGTTAATATCGAGTCCACTTCCCATCTGGTCACCCATCTCATGACTACTCCAGCCTCAGCATAGTTAACTTGGGAGTTCTGTTAGATGAGCTATCGGTAGGGAAGCTGGTCCTTGCTGATATAGGATGCCTCTTCGTATCCTTTATTGCGTACACGGATGACCGTCTATTGCCGCCCAATGGCCAATGGCACGTCCCCCGGGAATGTAGAAGCTTCCCTTCCTCGTCTAGCTGCTTCCCGCGTTTTCCCCTATTTTTTGCCGCCTGCCCACCTATAGAACCGCCTAGTGCCGGCCAATTCCTCTCCAAACACCTAGCGAGGTGGTTGAACTGAACAAGTCTAGACTTGTTTCTAGTGGATTCGTTGACGTGACACCGGAAGGGTGTGATAGCTGACTCTGACAAAATAATTGACTACCACGCTGGCATAAATGAGCATGGGGCCCACTTGTCAGCGTGCTGGACGAAGGAAGTAGCGCAAGACAAAATGGAGTGCAGAAGGGTGTGAATTGATTGGCTCACGTGTGATGACCAGTGGAGCAATCCACTCAGATTGTACGTAAACAAATTCGTGCAAACACGGCTGGATTTCATTACATTTACATAAAATAACCGGTTTCCACGCGGAGTAGGTTTCTCAGATTCCACGCGGGTTTAATGTAGGTGTTTAAATGCGGCGAGGAGGCTCATTCAGCCGGGCGTGCAGCGGGCGGCGCCCTCGGCCAGCGTGCCACTTCAATGGCGGACGCAGTGAGAGGTCGCGCCCGCCCTATGCCGCCTTGACCGTGGACCTCGTTTGATTCATCGGATTAAATCCTATAGTAATTTATACCTATAGTATGGAATCACGTGTGCTACTACAACATTTCATTGGAAATCTAGGGTCACTTTGATTCAAAGGATCTCCATAGGATTTTGTAAGGATTAGAATCCTTAGGAATTTTTCGTACGTTGGTCGTTTGATTCGTAGGATTGAATCTTGTAGGATTTTTTCCTATGGATTTATTTGTACTACATTTCACAGCAATTGTAACATCCACTCCAACCTCTTGGAAGAAATCCTTTGCTTTTTCCATGACACAATCAAACAAACTCAAATCCTATAGGGATCCAATGGACATGCCATTTCAATCCTACGATTTTTCTATTCCTGTGTTTTTGCAATCCTACGAATCAAAGAGGCACCTAGAATCCGCTCCAACTTTTTTTTCACTTCCTTTCTTTCTCCCGTGGCATCAAACACTCAGTGCTAATACTATGGGATTCAAGTGGACATGCCACTCGAATCCTTTGTTTTTCCTATTCCTGCATTTTAAGAATCCTAGTACTTGCTCTAAATGATGTGCGAATCAAAGAAAAGAAACGGAGGGAGTACTTGCTCTAAATGATGTGGAGTTCTGTTCCTCTTGGTCAATGTGTAAATCTCTATATGTACAGTCGTTCACGGATGGAGGGAGTAGGTTGAGCACTTGAGCGTGAGCGTGTGTGTTGCGTCATGTGTTGTGTGCCGCATGGATGCGTGAGTGTTGCGTGCGTGCATGTGTACGTGTGAGTGTTGCATGCATGAGGCTTCTACTCCCTCCCATTGACATGTTCATATTTCAAGCTTCATTAAAACGTTGTATGCAAGAATTAAGAGAAAACTCCACCTACGTTCATGACCGTTGGTGAGTCTCTCCTACAAAGTTGATGAAACTTTACGAAGTTTGACTTTGACCAAATCTTATATGTAGACTAAAAAGAAACGGAGGACCTGTGGACCTGGATGCTGGATGTTTTTCTACAAAGTTCGTGCATGACCCGTGGACCTGGATGCTGGATGTACCACGTGTCGGCAAAACAAAGAAGAACGCTTTCCGACAACCGAGAAGGAGCAAGGAACCTCGCGGTGGAGCGTTCTGGACTCTTAATATATTTTATATATTCAGTGATATAAAATCAACCCAATCTTCTCCACATCTAGTAGACCTCCGAAACACGGCAGCCCAGTGTAGTTTACATTATAAATGGCCCACCTCACGCTATCACCATATTTCTTGGCCTCCGTGTGACACCTAGCTCTAGCAATCCACCAGCCCGTATCGCTTCTCGTCTCTCTCAAAGTACTACTCCCTTCATCCATACGTATATATATAGGGCCTAATGTATTCTTCGAGGTTGCCTTTGACTATTGATAAGATTTTATATAATTTGAAAATTATATCATTGGAAGATCCTTTCACGTACGAAATTGATGGTATGCTTTGAGCAACTTGCATGTCCTATACTGTTAGTCTCGAAAAACTCATTAGGCCCTATATACATGGATAGACGGTGTACATGATACAGCAAACGCGCACCATCTAGTAGTTCATTGGTTGGTTTCGATTTTTGAATTGAGTAGTGCTAGTACACTTGATGCTGTGTTGCTACCGTCTAATATTCGCGTGTGGTGGTTTCTAGAATAAAAAAGGAGGCAGTACTTACTGTGGGAAAGGTGAAGTGATGGTTGCTTCGTCCAAGCAACTTATTACTCTGGGAATATTGGAGTACCAGTGGATTCAACGAAGAGTGAAATGATGGTTGCTTTGTCCGAGCAATTTACTGTGGCGAAGGTGGGGCTTTGTGATTTGACTGCTCACTAGTCATTATTACCGCGGCGCAACGACTAGGGTGAATCTCCCCTGCAGTTGTGCACTCAATATTGGTGCATGGTAGGTGGAGCCGGATGAAGGATGTCCCACATGTCGGCGAAACGAAGTTGAATGGTTTCTAGCATTGCAATCAATCTTTCAGGATTTGTTTATATGTACGCATAATTTTCCAGAAAAATGAAATAGTACTGTAATGCTATGAAGGTTTCAACTTTGGTTCCCGCAAAAAAAAGTTTCAACTTGTAGGATTCATGTGTCCTCTTGCCTCAAGGTTGTCTCGTTACAACATTCCATCAAATACAAATGAAACTACCATGGCTACTAATGAATCTCAATGATTCGCAGATCAGCGCCAATATTCACATCAAAACTAAAGACAAAGTTGTGAGAAGGTGTACAAATAAAGAAAAATATATAATTGATCGATGTTGTTCATAGGCATGGCTCCATTTCATGGCCACGGTGTTCATTGGTTGGTAGCTAGTTTCACGCAGCTCTGTAGCCAAGAAAGAGGTGTATGGAGCACATCACAATCCAATCATTTTGTGCAGTTCCAGTAAAATCGAGCTGATCAACCCTGTTTGCAAAGATATTCAGTCAGTGAGATTATAATAATAGTGGAACTAGATGATGAAACATAACACACACAAATAGAAGCCGATCACCTCTGCAATCTCTCTTTAAGACTAACTACTTGTTGGAAAAGATTAGGCTCGGAGTTGGATGAGGAGGATAGCAATACCAATCTCCCATTATGTAGTCCCACTGAAATGTACAAATGTTGCCCGTGTGACATTTCAGCAAAACTGCACAAAACACTCTTAAGAAAAAAGTGATTTGGGCAGTTCACCAAAAGGTGGCAATAGCAACGAGGTGAAATGGATACCCTGTTTGCAAAAAAGAGGTAGAAAGGAAACAGTTATTGGCCAATAACATTTTATGACACATACACCAACAAAAAAGAAGCATATTCCTTGTCCTAAGGGAAGATAGTAGCATGGCTATTTATGTAAAACAGTGTGAGGACGAGATTGCAACATGGAAAGTACGCCGGCCGAGCTACATTTTGGGCAAAGTACTAGGGAAGATCCACATGCAGGATTTTCCACATGCAGCGACGTTGGAAGATGGGCAGTGGAGCAAGGCCGGAGGGGAGGAAGCTGTACCTGGGGGTCGTCGGGATGTAACTATGAGGGCGCCGGGCCACCGGCGGGCGGGATCTGCCCTACCGCGCCGGAGCTTGGTCAGAGAGAACGGTGGGTACCGCAGATCGGGACGTGCTGCCTCGACGCCGTCGAACGGAGCAACAATGCATGTCCTCCCTTTCCGCCGGCGGACGGGATCGGGCCGGATTAGTGACCAGCGGTGAGAGAGAGAGAGAGGCCACCGTCGTCTTGTGTGAGAGAGTGTGAAGACAGACCAACCCCAGCAGGCAAGCTCCATTGTATATAGTGGAGCGGGTTACTTTTTTTCTAGATAACAATTGTTTTATATTCTGTACATGCCATTGAGCAATATAATTTTATTTAAAAATAACGCACCAATGTGTCAAGTCGAACTTTGTTTCGTCATGTATGGTACACGACCTCCGTAAGTAAACAACCACTACACGCTCTCAAATTAGCCCATGGGCTGCCATTTCGTACAGAAATGAGCTCCACCCATGTACCCGCGCGGGTGTGGCTGGGAACGAGGCGTGAGTATGTGCACCTATTCTCTTCGTGTACGTACACCACCTACGTGGGTGTGTGAGAGAGAGATACAAACCTAGAGAGAGATGGTGTGTGGGTTCGTGAGTGTTTTTTTGGGGGGTGCGTGAGAGATAGATAGGGAATATGTGTCGATGATATCTCAAATAAAAAAATGTAACATATGCAATGTGTGTGAAACAGATGCCTGGAGATATCATATATAGAGGGGGCGATCCACGAGAAGAGAGTGGAGGGATCATCGGCGTGAGATATCCATAGAATCGAAGAGATGGATGAAGTGTGTGTGTGCGCAATCGATAAAGAGTGCCATCGAATTTGTGTGTGCCCACGTCAAAGATATAGTGCGGATGGCCTGCTGGAACATGAGAGGGGAGAGGTGCAGTTTGTCTCTGTGGCATGGATACCTACCGACGCGTTGGACTTATCCCGGGTGGTGTGTGGGGGGGGCGCGGGCAGAGACGAGGAGGACCTAACTATAGAGGTAGAACGACTGGTATATATGTGTGGAGAAGGAGAGACACCTAGCTATGTATTGGGGGAGTTCGATCGGCATCCATGCATGCATATGTGTAGGAGAGGAATAAGGTTGGGAGAGAGACAGAGCTAGAGTGTCGGAGGGTTGGTGGTGGAGTTGCTTCTCACAAATGATGGGAGAGGCCTGCTAGAGAAACGGAGGGTACGACTGCAATATCAATAAGAGAGGGGATGCCTGCCTGTCTGTGCGCGTGCGTGTGAGAGACGGGTCGGGAGGCATGCACAAATGATGAGCGGGGACGATATGGTTGTGGTAAGCAGATGTAACTACATAGGAAGATCAATCATCATGTGACGGAGAAAGGGGGAGACATAACTTGTGAGGTACATTGATCGGTGCATGGTGAAAAAGAGTTATAGTCGACCTAGCTATATGTAGGGAGATCGATCGGTATACATGCATGCATGTGCTATAAGCAAATAAGCTCCGGAGAGAACGGATAGAGAGAGGGGGATGCGGCTAGGAAGTGGTGCGAGAGGCATACTATATCGAGGGGGAAGGAGTGTGCGAGTCTAAGATCGATGAAAAGAGGGGCGGGAGTGTGCACGTGCGTGGAACCATATTAGACAGACGGGGGCATGGACGGTGAGAAGAGAAGAGGAAAAGCCTGTGTTTGTGGTACGTACACCTGGCTAGAGAGGTATCTCGATCGGTGTGTGCAGGAAAGAAGGAGCTCGGGGGCCTACACACATAGTGGGTGAACGACCTAAAGAGAAATAATGAATGTGCGCGATGGAGCTAGAGAATGCCGAGGGAGGGTGAGAGGGAGGCGGGTGTGTGCATGCACAAGAGAAAGTTAGCGGTAGCTACAAAGAGAAGAGGATTATGTGGGTATAAAAGACAAACAGAGATCATAATTCTTTACTACCAAGATGCCCGTGCATTGCATGGAACATCAAGATGCATTTTTTTAATTGGTGGTCGGACTTAGCAGAGGCATGGGGATGGACGACGCCGGCAGTGGCCACCATGCCAGATTGTTCCAGAGGCTTCCTTTTTTAATTACTCAACAATGAAGTTGTGGGAGATAAGGATGAACAAGAGAGGTGTGGGTATCCTTTTGCAAAATTGCCATAGTTTGCTTTCTATACGTCAGATATAGATCGGACGGTCTATATTGCAAGATGGTAGGCACACCATCATCACCAACTCGGTTTTTTTATAAGAGTAGAGATAAAAGTGGATTCGGATATTTGGACAAGAGTTCATAGTGTTTTAAACCGGCGCATGCATGAATATAATGCTGATACACATGTCGTGGTTATGAACATGTTATACTACATATAATATATATAACATTTATTTGAATTTGTGATAATGTGTGGCTTTTGCAACTCAGGGCTAAATACTTGTCATAATGTAGGGGGCGGGGCACTACACTTTGTGTGATAAACACAGTGTACATATGAAACATGGTTTAGTATGAAGATCTAGTTAGTACATCGAATGTACTATTATTTGGAATCAACATGAAGTGTATTCAAAATTTTGAATTCGAGTTCATATATATAGTACACATAGTTTATATCTAACTCTATAGTAATCATGTGGTGTGTTGTTAAGATAATATACAAATGATGGTTTAACTTGGCAACAATCATGATTGTAGATTCTTATTCAAATAGAGAAACGAATTCAAATATAGTTTGAATTGCACCGGTAGTATATACATGTGGAATGCACTAAAATGTCCGTATGAGTAGGTTACATGCATTATAGAGGTAGCGAAAAAATTTAATTGGACAAAACATGGATTCATAGTTTTGAATAGCATTTGTACAGTAAAACGGGACAAGACTCTCCCTTTGTGTGGTGCGAATAGTTTTTGTTTTTTTTCGTCGAGGGAAGTGCGAATTGATTTGGTACGTACATTATTACACGTTAGGCTTGTCCCGAAATTTCAACCCGCGCCTTGTTATCCCGAAAATTGAGATATCGCTTTGTCTGTTTGTGCTCCGAAAACTCACGTCTTCACAACCCGCGCCTTGCTATCCCGAAATTACAACGCGCGCGAAAACTCCCTTTAGCTGCCAAATCCCAACACGCGAAATCCCCCTTCTATCCCTGAGCCGAAACGGCCGCTAGTTCAAATCGGTGGGGGTACTTTCGTAACACAACCTACATTTTGGACAAGTGCGTCCCTAAGTCATGGTTCCCCCCTCCCATCACCTCCTTTTCGCCATTCGAAAACCCAGGCCGCCATAACCTCTCTGCTCCAGCCGCGAAACCCGACCCTCCGCTGTCCGCCACCCCACCGCTGCCCAGCCGGAGCCTCTTCCCCGACGACGTCGTCCACCGCAATAGCTCAACGTCCCTCATCCACCGCCCCGGATGAGGATCCGTCGTCGATCTCGTCATCCCGCCGGTTCAGCCACCCCGTCCTCCACCTCCAAGGAGCTGCTCCGATGATTGCCTCGTCTATCGTGGCTGCTCCATCCCCACAGCGCCACCTTAACCTGCTCCACCGGAACCACAACATCCTCACCGACTCCTCGGACAAAGCCGAGGCCTACTCGGCGCCACCAAAGAGGTTGTACACTCATCGCATCGCACCTTCTCCTTAACTTGACCTCCCGGCACCGCCGGTGCTCGATCCCGCTCCCCCATGGTGCGGCTACCTCGTAGTCGATGTCGCCCACGGCGGCTCTCCCCCAGTGCGAGGCTCCCTCGGCGGCGGCGTCCATACCAGCCGGAGCTACTGCTGCTGCTCCAGCTCTCGCTCGCTTGTGCTGCTGCTCTGCTGCTGTTGCTATGGCTCTCGCTCGCGCTGCTGTTGCTGCTCCGGCTCTCGCTCGCTCATGCTACTACTCTTCTCTTCCCCTAGCTCATGCTGCTGCTCTGCTCTTGCTCTTGCTCTCACTACTGATGCTGCTACACGGGCTGCTGCAGCTACACGAGTTGCTGCTCTGGCTCTAGTTCGCTCTGCTGCTCCAGGCGCTGCTACTCCGGCTACTATCTGCTACTGTGTTCCTTGTTGATCGCCTGCTGATTTAGATCACTGTTTCTCTACTACTAGTGCTCGAGCGGCCTAAACTACATGTGAAGTGCATCTCTGCTACCAATGCGTTCAGTTTCGACAGTAACATTCAGATTCCACAGTAAATTTCAGTTTCGACAGTTAAGTTCAGAGTCAACAGTTTTTACCTCATCTGTTGTAGTCAGGTGTTTTTTGGTAATGTAAATTTTACATCTACCACTTTTTGGTAATGTATTTCACATAATCTATTGGAGGTGCTATTAGAATCCCACTTGAGATTAACGATGTTTGTCTTGTGCTGCTTCAGCCTCGACGTCTTATGGCTCGCTGGAGCTGCTCCAACGACAGAACCATCCATCACAACAAAGCAGTACCCTGGACGCCGTCTACACACGCCTCAAATCTTCCACCACACCTCCGACAGCCACCTCTGCTGCAACTTCTTCAGCGACCAACCCAATGATGCTGAGGTCGACACGGCTACACCAAAGAGGTTGTACACTTGTCGCATCACTTATTACTCTACACTAGCAAATATGCTCGTGCATTGCAATGGGAGACAAAAATGATACACCCTAGCCAAATAAGTATGGCTCAATACCATGACATATGAGCATCCTCTGTTTTAACATGGTGGCCCACCATGTTGCCATTTATCTTTCTTCCCACCCTCGTCGATGATGGCCAGAATGTCCACATGATCACAATACATTCGACGTGGCAAACCCCAAGGCTATGAGCTTCCCACTGCACGCTGCACTTGTCAATGTGCCGCGCAAGGGAATGTTGTAACACCCCAAAAATTTAATCATGTTTTTACTAAATAAAAATTTGGCCAGAAATAAAATTTTGAATTATATTAAGTCCTTTATTATTTTCAGAGGATTTTCTGTTTCTGTTTTTCAAAATTCTTCCCTCCATATAGAAATTTTTGGAATAATATTGTGGCTTTGGTAGTTTTCTCAAAATCATTTTAATTACATTTTAATAACAGTAAGAATTATTTTCATAATAAAATTGCCCAAAACAATTCTTTTAATAGCATTTACAACACTTTAAATGCTTCTGTTGCACTACAACTATTTTAAATAATTCTTTTAAAATCCCACAAAAAATTATGGGAGGTCATGTGATGCCTATATATCACTTTTATGCAAAAACCTAACTTGGTCCTTTGGAAATTTTGAGTGGAACAACCTCTTTCCAATTCTGTCCAGTATTTGAGTTTCTACTACAACCCCAATTTTCCTTGCCCCAAAAATCCTGATTTTTTTCCACTTATAGTTATTACAACCAAACCCTTAAGTCCAAAAGTTTAGCTCCATTGGAATCCTTTTAGTTCACCAAATAATGCTCTCCAATTTCTGTCCAGAAATGGTTTTCTCAAAAACTTGCACTAGAAAGTTTTGCATTTTGCCAAACCAACTTCACCACTATATTTATCTTCTAAGGAGACACCATCCTGGTAAATTCCACCCCCAGAAGAGTTTCCTAGATAACCATAGCATTCTATCAAACAGGTTGTGAGCATGGCAGAAATTGGCATCCTCATGAACCTGCAGTATAAACTTGATCATCCGGCCAAGACTTTATGTCCATCACTCGTACCAGGCTAAGTAGTGCCACCCAACCAAAAATTGGCTCACCTAGACCACCCTAGGGCCCTTAAGCATTTGGTCGAGCGCTCTGTGGGCGTGCACTGGATGTGGCCAGGGCGCCCGTTTTGCACCCACGGCCGCCCAAGCCCTGCCGACCTCCTGCTGCCTTCCCTGGCTTGCTCCTCACTCCCCTGCACCAGCAAGCACCTCCCCCACACCGGAGCTCGACGTTAGCAACAACCAGCGCCGCCACCGACCGACCACCGCCACAAGTCAACTCGGGGATGGCGCCGCCCAAACCACCTGGCGTCGCCCCGAGCCAACCAGCTCCCCCTGGCTTTAATGTGGACGGCCGCCGTCCACACCAACCTCGCCGTCCACCATCAACTCCCCAACGGCCTCAACCACTGCCCTAATGGCCGCTGCCGACGTGCCTTCCTCTGGAAGCCAAGGCACCGTGTCACCCCACCTATTTAAGTTTCCCCCGAGCCCTCTTTGTCGATCACCATCCATCTTCCATTCCTCTGTTAGCCCCCAAGCAGTGGGGCGACCTAGAACGGTCGTCTTCCCAACTTCCGGCAGCTACTGCCGCCACCACATCCGTGTAGATTTCCTCCTCTCCAGTACCTCCCCCTCTCCACTAGCTACACCAGGAGCCTCCTCATGGTTCCGCAGATCCATCCCCGCACTCAATTTTGCCCGGGAGCCACCATGGGCGAAACGCCCAATTTTTGCTTCCGCCAGAGCTCCTCGGGTGAGCTCGCCGCCGGCAGCCCCGTGCTCCCCGCCGACCGTGACGCCCACCGGACGAACCGCCTCGACCTCCTGATCACGACTATGGTCTCTCCTCTTTGGATGGTGCCACCGTTCACCGGCGAGGTCCGCCGGAGCCCCGCCTCTGCTCTGCCGGTGAAGACGCGCGCACCGGCGCTGACCGTTCAAACCTGACGGTGGGCCAGGAGGGACCCACTGTCAGTGACTGGAGGCTGGGACCCGTGCTCGTAAGTGAAGGCGTACACCGCCAATACGCCTCCGACGTCGCAGTCCCCATGCAGCTGATCGACCGGGCCCGGCCCAGTGACGCCACGCGGTTAAACAGCGCTTAAGGCGCAGTTCTGCACTTTTTCCTTTTCTTTTCCAGCAGATTTCAAAATATTCCACAGACACCATTTCTAATCCAAATTGGATGATTCAAATTTCTAATGACTTCTAAAATCATGCTCTATTTATCCAGCTTAGGTGAACATTTTTTCATGTGCCTTGTTTCTCTTGGAGCAATTAAATAGTCCACTTCTTTAATTATTTCCAACTTAGAAATTCCATAAGTAATTCATATTCACTCCAAATAGATTGATTCTTTTTCTGTTATTTTTCATTTTTCATCTAGTTTATTTTAGTATTTATTTGAAATTTTTTTGAAACAACTTTTAGTACTGTTTTTGAATTATGAGGTAATTGCTGTAATCTTTAAAATAGGAAAAATGGAGGGAAGAAACTTTTCAAACTTTTGAAGTGCACCCAATATTTCTGCATGCTCAAGGCAAGCATCTTGAACACTTGATATGGTGAAAGCATGGTGAATTATTTGCTAGAATAATTTAAACATGACTATGTTGAATTCAAATTAGATTTGCATATTGCTAGTTGAGCATGCATGGTCATGTATATTTTTCTCTTGCATGCTTTCCACTCAAGTTTTGACATGCACAAGTTGTGAGAATCCAGGAGTATGCTCCTGCCTTGGACGTGCCGGCGGGCACGGGCCATATTTGACACGGGGGTGTCACGTGATATATGTGGAGCATGCAAGGGTTGTGGCCCTGTTTGGTATTGCTGTTGAAAGAATACTTTTTGTGCTAACCGTTGCAGGAAACTTAAGCCTCCTGAGTCGACCGTAGATCGAGTCTTGTTCCAGTAACCCCCATACTTGTTTCGTGCTACCACAGGTTCCTGCCACAGGTAGGGTATGGTTCAGTAAGTTGATAACCCCTTTCTATGCACACACCGTACAGAGGGCCACGATGAGGGTTTCCAATGGCCATGGACTAAATCCTATCATCGGGTCAGGGGGCATGGGTGTTTCCAGTTGTGACTGAGAGGGGGGCACCCCTTGGAATCCGCGCGTATTAATAGTGATCCCATGCAGGACGTTGGTCTCTCCGTCTCAGAGTTTTTCTTGAATGATGCTTTGGGTGATTCCGGGCATCCGGAAAGCTAATCTGGTGTGTGCTGGTCTGGTGTGTTTACAACCCAAAGACCGTAATGGGAATTAGTCGGTGTCACGGTACTGACTAAAGAAATCCTTTACTTGTGGGTAAAGAGCACACCCTCTGCAGAGTTTAAACCTATTCGAATAGCCGTGTCCGCGGTTAAGGGCTACAGTCTGGGTTGGTCAAGTGTCGGTCTTAGCGTCGGTCTTCGGAGGAAAAATAATTAAATTGAGCCTGAATTATTTTGCAAGATAATTATTGTCAACCTGATGCTACCATGAATATTTTCGCTATGCATATTAATATTATTATGGTTATGCATAATATTGAGGACTAACCCGTATCTCTTATTTTGAATTTTCCTGAGTGTCTCAGGGGCTGGCTAGACTACCCCGGGCACTCAATCTTATTTTCAAGACCTCAAGTGGCGTCCCTCGAGTTAACAGGCGGTTTATCACGCCACTACTCTTGTGGACACCCGATTGGCATTTCTCTTCAAGTCCGACCGTGGCGTCACTTGACACCCGACTGGCATTTCTTTTCAAGACCTCTCGTGGCATCGCCTGAGTTCTCGGATGGTCCTGTCTCGTCCGATTTCTCTTTTAGACACCCGTTTGGCATTTCTCTTCAAGACCTACCGTGGTGTCACTTGACATCCGACCGGCATTCCTTTTATTTTGTTTTCCTTTGACTTTCCTTGTTTATCACTAACAATTTTATATATTTTCACATGCTAATATTTTATCATGCCATGAATTAATTCCTGTCAGCATGCATTTTATATAGTCCAGCATGAGCATACGCATAAAGTTTGGTTCATCATGATCTTATATTTTAACTGCTGCATTCGGCATATCTTTTGTTCATAATGTTTGCGAGTACATTCCAACGTACTCACAGGCTTGTCCCTGGCTATTTACTTGGCCAGGTCAGGATTTCTACGAGGAGTACCACAGTGACGACCGTGCGGAGCCTAGGATAGCAGCCATGCGGGATAGGAATTATCCGGGTCAGCTGTTCCTATGGGAATGGAGCCCCATCGACGTTGGAGAACCACGAGTTAATTCTGTCATCCACCACCAGACATCATTGTTGTATCATTGGACCTTTATGGTCTTGTATTCAACTCTTGTAATAGCTTGGTAATCTGTAACAAGGACATGTCCACTAGTAACAGTAATCCTGGGCTGGTGATGACGCGAGGGGTTAATTTCTAGGAATATATTGTGTCCCCGAAATCCGGCCCCGACAAATGTTTGAAACTCTAAAAACAAATTCATTGAGCACAAAGTACTACCAACGCCTAGACCTATAAAGACTTTCCAAAAACTAATCAAATCCTAGACATAAAAGACTTCATGAATGCCTACTACTAACTTTTGTTATGTTGAGACGACATTTTTTGAAATGCATGAACAGTTTATGAATTCATGAATAGTATTTGACTCAACAAGCATTTTTTGAATCGATGAGCTTTAAAAAAATTTGGGGTACAAATTTTGAAATTCCCGATATTTTTTTGAATTTTTGTGAACATCTTTTAAAATTTCATGGACAGTTTTCAGATTAATGAGTATGTTTTGAATACATGATCATTGTTTTTTCAAAATCATGAACATTATTGTATTCCCCAACCATTTTTTTCTAAATCATTCAAGATGGTATTTTTCAAATTTCATGGACATTTTTTTAAAAATTCCCGGATATGGTTGGAATACACTAAAAATCATGAACATTTTTATTTCACGAGAATTTTTTAGAAATAATGATTTTTTAATAATATGTAGACATCTTTTTAAAATCACGAACATATTATGATTTTTCAATTTATTTCCATAAGTCACAACATTTTGAAATTTGGAATTTTTTAAAATCAAAAAATAATTTAAAGAAGGACAAATAAAAAAGAAATGAGAACAGAAAAAGCAAAAACTAGGCATCACGCGGCGCGCATGGGCCGGCCCATGAGCTCTTGCGGCGAGGAGAGAAAAAGCAAGAAAAGGGTGGGAGATCTGGGGATCGAACATGGGTGTAGAGGGTGGAGGATCGAGTGCTAAACCATTGGGCCAGTTCGGTGTTTGTGAAATATGGAGGCGTCACGTTATAAGAACTGTACTCGACGGCGACGCTGAAATAAAATCGAATCATTTTCATCACTTATGGGTGGCATGGTAGGTAATTTATAGCAACTTTCTGGGTATTTTTAAGGGCGGACGACCAGAAGCACTATTTGCTTTATTATTAGGGGTAGATTCATGTCGATCCATTAGGGCTATTTTGGTTCAAAGGAAAAAGTGAAGGAAAAACATAGCAATAGGAAATTTTCCTATGGTACTATACTATTCAATTATTCATGCATTTGGTTGAAAGGAATGGAGCAAAACATCCACCTGGACCTGCTTTTCCTATGCATGAAAACAAGACTAAGTGCATTAGTGGCAGAATAACATTATAACTGTACACACTTTCATATGGTTTCACTTTAATTTGGCCATGTTTCTTTGCATTCCTCTGCTCTTCCAATTCCTGTGAACCAAACACCCAAGTTGACAGAAATCCTGTGTTTATAAATGCTCTATTTCCCACGTGCATTCCTATCCTATTCCGGTGTTTTTCCTATCCCTGCGTTTTTAGAATCTTGCAAGCCGACTGTAACCACGGGCCGAATTTGGCCAACAAGCGGAACAGGCCAGTAACGGACCGTAAGTAACTAAATGCTGGAAATGAGCCCAAGAATAAATGGGCCCTTAGAAGGCCGAAAGTTAACACGAGCTAGAAATGGCCCAAAGGAATAATGGGTCGTTAATGGGTTTAAAGCGATACACTCTTCATTATGGGCCAGTTTCACCATGGGCCTTTAATGGGCCTAGAGTTACAAAGGGCCTCATATGGGCCGAAAGACATCATGGGCCATACATGGGCCAGAAGTTACAACGGGCTGGAATCATATTGGATGGCCCAGATGACGCTACTGGGCCTAATTCGGATAGGCCATAACGGGCCGTGAGTTAGCGGGCTGTAAATGGGCTATATGCGAGCAGGCCGTTAACAGGCTTTCCGTGGGCCGGCTCACTTCCTTTTGACCAAGTCAAACGGGCCGGCCTTTTGACCTAAACAGGCCGCTGTTGGGCCTTGCCACATGTCAACGTATCATAGGCGCCTCCCGTACAATGAGTGGATGACATCTGTCCCAACGCTGAGACGACACGTGGATCCTTCGGCGAATGAGAATTTTACACGTGGAAAATCCCCATTGGTCCTGGCTGTTAACGGGTTATCGGATCCAAACAGGAACCCAGTAGCTTAACGGCGACCCGTTACGATGGGTGCCACGTGTCGGTTACCCTTGACGAAAACAGTTCCATGACGCGCCATTTATCATCATGGAAGTGGACACTTCCGTGATGATAATTTTGGTATTGCCATGGACATTTCCACGACAACACAGGTATGACTATCTTGATTCTCTCATAAAATCGTCATGGATGTACATGCATGACAGAAAACGTGACCTACTGTGACAAACATGTATCATCACAAAAGTGGTTTTTTTGTAGTGTGTGTACTTTGCAAATCTCTATGTCATACTGTAGATGCTGCTACCACGCTCCACTTGGAGCTATTCCAAATGACTACTCCATTATACATATCCGTTTTGCGACTCAGAGTCATCCAGATCGGTGTCAAAGCTTGCATCGACGTAACCCTTTACGACAAACTCTTTATCACCTCCATAATCGAGAAACATTTCCTTAGTCCTCTTTAGGTACTTAAGGATATTTTTGACTGCTGTCAGTGATCCACTCCTGGATTACTTTGGTACCTCCCTGCTATCTTATGGCAAGGCACACATCAGGTCTGGTACATAGCATGGCATACATTATAGAGCCTATGGCTGAGGTATAGGGGATGACTTCATCCTTTCTCTTTCTTCTGTCGTGGTCGAGCTTTGAGTCTTACTCAACTTCACACCCTACAATATAGGCAAGAACTCCTTCTTTGACTGGTCCATTTTGAACTCCTTCAAAATCTTGTCAAGGTATGTGCTGTGTGAAAGTCTTATTAGGCGTCTTCATCAATCTCTATAAATCTTTAATGACCAATATGTAAGCAGCTTTACCCAGGTCTTCCTTTTAATAACTCCTTTCAAACAACCCTTTATGCTTTCCAGAAATTCTACACCATTTCCAATCAACAATATGTCATCCACATATACTTATCAGAAATGCTATAGAGTTCCCACTCACTTTCTTGTAAATACAAGTTTCTTCATAAACTTCGTATAAACCCAAAAGCTTTGATCACCTCATCAAAGCGTATATTCCAGCTCCGAGATGCTTGCACTAGTCCATAGATGGATCGCTGGAGCTTGCATACCTTTTTAGCATCCTTAGGATCTGCAAAACCTTTAGGTTGCATCATATACAACTCTTCCTCAAGGAAACGGTTTTCACATCCATCTGCCAGATTTCATAATTGAAAAATGCAGCAATTGCTAACATAATTCTAACAGACTTAAGCATCGCTACGGGTGAGAAAGTCTCATCGTAGTCAACTCCTTGAACTTATCAGAAGCTTTATAGATGATGACATTACCATCAGCGTCTGTCTTCTTCTTAAAGATCCATTTATTCTCAATGGCTTGCCAGTCAACGGGCAAGTCCACCAAAGTCCATACTTTGTTCTCATACATGGATCCTATCTCGGATTTCATGGCCTGAAGCCATTTGTCGGAATTCGGGCTCATCATAGCTTCTTCATAGTTTGTAGGTTCGCTGTTGTCTAACAATATAATTTCCAGGACTGGATTACCGTACCACTCTGGTGCGGAACGTACCCTGGTCAACCTACGAAGTTCAGTAGTAACTTGATCTAAAGTTTCATGATCATCATCATTAGCTTCCTCTTCATTTGGTGTAGGCATCACGGGAACTGCTTTCTGTGATGTGCTACCTTCCAATTCGAGAGAAGGTATGATTACCTCATCAAGTTCTACTTTCCTTCCACTCACTTCTTTCGAGAGAAACTCCTTCTCTAGAAAGGACCCATTTTTAGCAACAAATATCTTACCCTCGGATCTGTGATAGAAGGTATACCCAATGCTCTCTTTAGGGTACCCTATGAAGACACACTTCTCCGCTTTGGGTTCGAGCATATCAGGCTGAAGCCTCTTGACATAAGCATCACATCCCCAAACTTTAAGAAATGACAACTTAGGTTTCTTGCCAAACCATAATTCATACGGTGTCGTCTCAACGGATTTAGACGGTGCCCTATTTAAAGTGAATGCGGTTGTCTCTAATGCATAGCCCCAAAACGATAGTGGCAAATCAATAAGAGACATCATAGAACGCACCATATCCAATAGAGTTCGGCTATGATGCTCGGACACACCATTACACTATGGTGTTCCAGGTGGCGTGAGTTGTGAAACAATTTTCACATTGTCTTAAATACATACCAAACTCGCAACTCAGATATTTTCCTCCACGATCATATCATAGACATTTTATCTTCTTGTCACAATGATCTTCAACTTCACTCTAAAATTGCTTGAACTTTTTCAAAATTTCAGACTTGTGTTTCATCAAGTAAATATACCTGTATCTACTCAAATCATCTGTGAAGGTAAGATAATAACGATATCCACCATGTGCTTCAACACTCATCGGACCGCATACATCGGTATGTATTATTTCCAATAAGTCACTAGCTGGCTCAATTGTTCCGGAGAATAGAGTTTAGTCATCTTGCCCATAAGGCATGGTTCACATGTATCAAATGATTCATAATCAAGTGATTCCAAAAGTCCATCAGCATGGAGTTTCTTCATGCGCTTTACACCAATATGACCTAAGCAGCAGTGCGACAAGTATGTGGTACTATCATCATTAACTTTGCATCTTTTGGCATCAATACTATGAATATGTGTATCACTACGATCGAGATTCAACAAGAATAAACCATTCGCAAGGGGTGCATGACCATAAAAGATATTACTCATATAAATAGAATAACCATTATTCTCTGACTTAAATGAATAACCGTCTTGCAATAAACAATATCCAGATATAATGTTTTATGCTTAACACAAGCACCAAATAACCATTATTTAGGTTTAATACTAATCCCAAAGGTATTACGAGGGTGCCGATGGTGATCATATTAACCTTGGAGACACTTCCAACACTCATCGTCACCTCGCCCTTAGCTAGTCTCTGTTTACTCCGTAGCTTCCTTTTCGAGTTACAAACAAGAGCAACTAAATCGGTATCAAATACTGAGGCACTACTACGAGTACTAGCAAGGTACACATCAATAACATGTATATCAAATATACCTACGTTGACGTTGCCATCCTTCTTATCTGCCAAGTACTTGGGGCAGTTCTGCTTCCAGTGGCCTTTCCCCTTGCAATAGAAGCACTTAGTCTCAGGTTTGGGTCTAGCCTTGGGTTTCTTCACGCGAGCGGCAACTGCCTTGCCATTCTTCTTGAAGTTCCCTTTCTTTCCCTTGCCTTTATTGAAACTAGTGGTCTTATTAACAATCAACACTTGATGCTTTTTCTTAATTTCTACCTCCATGGCCTTAAGCATCACAAATAGCTTAGGGATCGTTTTCTCCATCCCTTGCATATTATAGTTCATCACAAAGCCCTTGTAGCTTGGTGGCAGTGACTGAAGAACTCTATCAATCGCTACTTCATCTGGAAGATTAAATCCTAATTGATTCAAGCGATTGTAGCACCCAGACACTCTGAGCACATGCTCATTAACTGAGCTATTCTCCTCCATCTTGCAGGCAAAAGAACTTGTCAGAGGTCTTATACCTCTCAACACGGGCATGAGCCTGAAATACCAATTTTAGCTCTTGAAACATCTCATATGCTTCGTGGCGTTCAAAATGTCTTTGGGGCCCTGATTTCTAAGCCGTAAAGCATGGCGCATTGAACTATCAAGTTGTCATCAGAACGTGCCTGCCAGACGTTCACAACATCCATAGACGACGCTAGAGGGGTTGGCACACCGAGTGGTGCATCAAGGACATAAGCCTTCTATGCAGCAGTGAGGACAATCCTCAGAGTACGAACCTTGTGGCACCCCGGCTCAGAGGAAACCGGAACGCCCCGTATTCCAGTCCCAGGGACAAGTCCACTGGAATACGGCACTCTTGGCATAGAACAAATCAGCTCTTTATTGCTATAAATATGGTTACAAAGATTACATCAACACGGCGACACTACGCCTGCTCAAAATAGCTCTATGCTAACAGCGGATCGACCTGAGGAGGCGGAGTATCTCTCGGCAGCGGAACAGCGTCGGCGGTGATGGACTCCACTCCGCAGGGACTCTGGCTAGAACGCGTATCCTAGCTCGCGCAATCAACATCTTCAACAAACAAGCAGTCATGGCATGACCTGCAAACTGGCATGACACGCCAGGTGAGTACTTTGAATGTACTCGCAAGCTCACAACAAACATCAGCATTAAGGCAAGACAACATCATAGTAATCAAGATTAAGTTAAGATTTATTGTTACCGAAGGAATGGTTGAAATGAGCAATAACAGGCTACTCTTCCTGCATTCTGGTGACCAACTCATGATCACTCCAAGAACATCCAACGATCATCCTCGAGATCGTTACCAATACTTTCCCATGGCATACTGTCCAACTGTTACCAAACTTAGATGAGTTCTCCCATCATTACTGTCATTATAACGGTTGATCTCCTATAGAGGTCTGGACGGGCTGTCCAATACCGTGGACACAGCTATTCGAATAGATTTAACACTCTGCAGAGGTTGTACACTTTACCCACACTACGGAACTCATGGCCTCGTGCTCCCATTCGGGTGGACCAACAACGTTCCGACGAAACCCGACTGACCCGTGACTCTTCCATCGTACGACCGGCAATCATACTCCTTCTTGGAGTCAAGCCCTGGGTGGCCCCGTGTCCTCAAGACACCTGCCAGCGTCCTGGCCAAACAAACTGTCCCAAACGGGGACCTGGATCCAATAACTCAACTGGGCTCACAAGGTTATCGCCGCCTACCGAGCCAGGGTAGCGCGCGCGCATAACCCTCCCTCTTTGGAGGTACCAGTGGAAGAGCACGCGGTCAGACCAAGTCAAGGCCGTCCCATACCGGCAAATGTGGCTGCACGAATAAGCCCGGACAGGTGACTCTCGATCAACCAACTAAGTTCACTTATTACTAGGTTGTTTCATCAAGTTAACTTAGTTGGTCAAATTAGGCATCTTATCCCCGAACAATCTTTCTGTCACAGCTGATACTCCGATATCATAGTAATCCAATAACCGGCATGCTTAGGCTACTGCTACTAGTTCATATCCACAAATGCCGGATGAAATCCCAAAATAATCATAGACGGTAATCTCAACATCATAACCTCAACGAGTGGGTAAACTACTAGTCATTAACAATCCGGTATTCAACATCTACTCATGCATGTCATAATCCAATCCATGCTACAGATAACATTCTTGCTATTAAAGTAATTAATTAAACTATGATATTGCATTGCAATTATGCAGATGAGGGTTGTGGCTTGCCTGGAGATGAAGGAATCATCGGAAAGGAGTGCGGAGAGGCCGCGGAGACGGTTGCCGTAAACAGTTCCCTCCCGTAGGGGTGTTTACGGGCAAGGGCAAAATGGTCATTTCTGCTGTGTCAACACAGCATGAGAATGACACAATCGGAACAGGCTGGATGAGACGAAGAAGTGGGCGCTGGTTTCACCTGATTCGGAGTCCCGAGCAAAAAGATGTGATAGCTTGACTGCAGAAGGACCTTTCTGTAAAATAAAAATTTACTTCAGGGTCCTCAGCAGTTTTTTTTTCTGGAAAAAGATTAAGATGCACTGTGCTGTCTGGGCTATACGGGCCGAAAGCGGCTGGGGCGCGCGCGCCAGCCGGGTTGCGAGGCTGCTGTCGCCACTGGGCCGGCCCACCCGTGCCTAGCCTCACTTAAATGACGTGGCGGGGCGGGGCCGAGCCACTGGTCGCTGACCGGTGGGGCCGTAGGGCCCGCAAGCGGCCAGGGGAGGAGGCACCGTCTTCTTCCTCCTTCTCGCCCGCGCGTGGCAGAGGCAGGGCGATTCTGGCGACGGCCGCCGGCGGCTCCGGCGATGAACGGAGAGGCGGGGCGGGCTCGCCGGAGGGTAGGGAAAGTGGTGGTGGTGGAGGGAGGGGCAGAGGAGCTCCGAACGGCTCCAATTTAGGAGGAAGAGGCCGGCGGCCATGGCGATGGTGGAGGAGCAGAACGGCTCCTGGAGCTCGGCAAGTAGTTGGGGAGGGAGCTGGGAGCGAGGGGAGGCCGGTGGTGAAGACGAGAGGGGCTCGGGTGGCCTTAAATAGCCGGCGGCGAGGGGGGAGGGGAGAACGTGGCCGTGGCGCCACGTACGCCAGTTCCCGGTGCTTCCCGAGCTCTCTTGGAGGAGGGGGAGGACTCCAGGAGGATCCAGGAGGGACGGGGAGAACCCAGGCGAGGCCGAGGAGGTTCGGGAGGAATCGAGGAGAAGGGGACAGAGGAAGACGACGGCGCATGTCACGTGCCGAACAGTGCAGAGCTCGTCGTGGCGTAGGGGAGAAGAAATCGGAGGGTAAGAGAGTTCCAGAGTGAAGAATGGACCAAGGAGAAGCTGCTGGACATGAAGAAATATCGAGGAAGAGAAGGAATCGGACGAGTACAGCGCCGAGACCTCTAGAGCGCGCTGTTGGCTGATTTGACCCGTGGTCACCGCGTGAACGCGGCGATTCCACATGTACTAGTTGACCAAACTATGTCAGGTTGATCAGTCATTCACCGAATAGGGTCAAGGAGGAAAGAAACAGGCACAGAGAGACTTGAGGTGACCGCAGCTAGCAGTTCTATCCAGAACAACAAGGTGTTTGGAGTGGGCTGGGGGAGATTGAGTAGGATCTAGACTCTGATATTTGGCATGGGATGATCAAATGCTAAGGTGATCATGTCTGCAAATTTGCAGCTCATTTGGATGAAGATAAATAGCACTTGCTGTTCAAAGGGCCTCACTGACCAGATTTGCAAAGTATGAAGTAGCACTCACATACTTCATTGGATTGAGCTGAAATTTGGCAAGGCAGGTTTATTTGGACATATGAAGATGCTGTAAAAATTTAATACCAAATGGACATGCCAAAATGGTACTTGCTTCACAAGCATCCTCTCTGTCCAGAAACTTGCAAAATTTGCACAGGGCAATTGGATTACTGAATTGGGCCAAAACTTGGTGGAAGGAGTTGAAATGGATTTAAGAATGTCCTGGTAAATTTTCAGCTTAAATGAAGCAATATAAAATATAGTTGCTTCACAACTGAAAAATATGGCCAGAATCTAAGAATCGATGCTCTGCTCACTAAGATGATTGGATAGGGTTGAAACTTGTGTAAGAGTCATTATTTGGGCAATTGGAGGTGCTTGCAAAATTTCAACTCATTTGGATACTCCTAGCTAGCACTTGCTTCACAAAGATTCTAGTTGCCCAGAAATTTGGAAATTAGCCAAGAGAGATTTAATATCCAAATAAAGTTGAATTTTGGCATGTGGCAATGATATGGATAGGAAAGAATGCCCAAAAAGTTTGAGAGGAAGTAGGCCAATATAAAGGGTACTTGCTTCACAAACTGACAACTAGGGCAGAATCAGAAAAGGAATTTTGGTGGATTATTTTTGAACATGGCAAGGAATATTTTGACATATCTGGATAAGATATGTCCCAAAGGATTTATGAGAATTATTTGGGAATGTTGGGAATGATAGAAATATGAGTTGCTTCACAACTCAGAGCTGACAAGGTTATTCCTTTATTAGAAAAAGGAATATTCCTAAGAAAAGAATATTGGGATTGGTCCAAGATGGAAATGACAAGGTCTTGGGATGATTTTGAGGTTGGCAAGCCACTTGGGAGAGGAATCAAGGGTGATCTCTCCAGGTTTCAGGACTACTAAGCCACAGAAAAGCAAATCCAGACCAAAATAAAAAGGAAAAAGAAATGGGCAAAATCTAGGGTGTCACAAACCTACCCCCCTTAAAGAAATCTCGTCCTCGAGATTTGGTTGCTCAGGGGTTAAACCTGAATATTCCCCTTTGAGGAAACCGTTTCCCACTCGGGTTTCCTTTATACCTTTGTATTCTGCTCCCTCTGGTTACTCGGACTGACTGCCTGGCCCTGATGTGATTCGTTTCACTGGATCCTTATTCTGACAGGTCTTTCCTCATATATTATTCTGACTTTAATCCTTTTATGTCCAATGGCCTGCCTAGGTGCAATGAATTATCCTAACTACAATACCCGTCCTTCTCGCAAGCCCGAGAGTTGTTCTCTATGGACGTGTTGTGATGAAGTCCAATACGGATGATCGTCCATTGACATGTGAACAGATCCTCTCGAGGGACATGAAATCTTTTACTCATCGTGCTTGGGTGTCCTCAAAGGGCTGTATGTCCTCCAAGTTTGAAACAGTACTGTGATTCATATCGTTCTCCTTCTCGCATGGTTTATTGAATCATCTTTTGTATCTGTACTATCTCAGGTATCACATTCGCACCGAAGATTTAATTGTCACCTGTCGTGACCAGCATAAAGGTGTACGGTGATATTATCCATAGACTTGACTGACAGTGGTCCTGGCAGCAGAATCTTGTTCACGGCAGGTTATTCTTTATCTGCTTCCCATATGTGAGGACATGTGCTGCGAGACTGTTGCTCATCCTTCTGAGTGCTCAGTCTGACAGGCTTGACTATTCTCTTCTGATGATTCTGGGAATATTTAGTTGGCTGAGCGGGTTGACTCGATATGGGGTCCTTGCAAATAGATTAGACCCCGTGGTGTGTATCCCCATGGTGACCGGTATCGAACCAGTCTATTCTGGCATTTGTACCAAGTTGATCATGTAACCATTATCATATCTGTATGGCCAATCTTGCTCCTTCATTATGGTTTTCTTTACCTGCATCCTTAGCTGAAAGAGCTTGGCCTTATGTATTCTCGATTCTTCGGGTGACCATGGGTACTGCCAGATGCAACATTCCGGCAGGCATATTACTTTACAAGTTGTAGCTGTAGGGTAACGACTATCTGAACCCTTGGATGAAATCGGCAAATAAACCAGTAGCCACCAGAACGGTCTTTACAACTCAGATCTGGGACATTACTGGAGTAACTCAACCCCGACTCAAGACGGCTGAAAAGCAGCTCAGAGCATGAGACGGTGTCGATAAGAAGAAAGTAGCAGCTCCCTAAGACGGCCGAGAAACAGCTCAGAGCATAGGGTCACCGCTACGGAAAGAAATTCAACAACTGTCCGAGACGGCCGAAAAGCAGCTCAGAACGCGGGCCAGTTGCTGACAAAAGAAAAAAAATCAGCATCCACCCCGGACGGCCGTAAAACAGCTCGGAACACAGGCGTGGTGCCGTTACTAAAGAAAGGCAGGCAAGGGTTCAGTAGCGTCCCATACAGCTCGCTACTACGCAGACAAGCACAGGTATGATAATTGAAACCGGGCTGACATCATGGTCTGAGTAACTCATGTAACCTTGGCAGCATGTTCATCATTTCCATAAAAACATGTGTAGCTGGCACTTGATTTCTGAGGCAGGCTTGTGTCCTGACTGGTTCTTGCATTCCGACCAACGGTTGCGGACCTGACTCTTGGGATGCATTGTCATATGCTGCCAACTGTCTGGGGAGTATCTTGTACTCTGAGGCTTCCTTTTTGCCACATACGGACTGAGTGCATATATTTATTCCTTAATGTTTCTGCTGTGAAGGTTGCAATGATGCATACTGGATGCTAATAATCAATCCAAAATACCATTGGTAGTCAGGCTAGGTATTTCCCGATATCAGGCAGTCAGCAGAAAATTCCATATTGTTGAGCTGAGCCTCCAACTAACTGTCTCTTCACTGATTTCTTTGAGTCCGGTATCGGGGAGCAACTTCCATAAGGGGAAATAAGGTAACACCAAGGACCCGACGAAAGAAGCAAAAGAAACGACTAAACAAAAGCACACAAAGCACTAAGATCACACACAAGCAATATATTACAGCTACTCACAGCAATAATATGCATGCCTACCTAAGCACACAAATCTCACGGAGACTCCGGTATTACGGTCTAACATGCTGTGGCGATGTGCATGAAAGGAAGTCAAGGCGTGGAAGGAGTTGGTGTAAACAAAGGTACACCAAACACGGCTTAACACTGGTTGCAGCTGGAAGGATACTGAGGCGAGGACGGACTTGGTGATCGTGGACCGGAACACGGAGGTCACGACCACATCATCATCAAGCGTACGGAAGAAACCGTACTTGTCCTGGGAACGGATAGCGATGAAAAGAAAGGCTTGCTGGCATTGCCCTTTTCTGATAACCAAGATCAGTAAGGGTTGCCAAGGCGGCTAGAGGGATGGCACGATCCGGGATAGAGACATGTCTATCACCGAACCATAGGGGTGGCTAAAGAGGATATATTGGTGTGGTACATGTGCATCAATCCTGCAAAGGATCGATACACCAAGCACCTAAGCATCCCTCCGCTGGGACGAAGATGACACCAACCACCAAGAAAAGATATGCAACTGGAGGGTACAGGTAGTGGATTGCCACCTATACTCACCAGATCAATCGTTAGTGATAACTAGTCTATATGCATGCTATGCAGCAAACAAATGCAACAAACAAGTGCAGCAAACCACTAGACTCTATACTACCGGTTCTAACGCTCGCACCTAGACTGCGCGTCCTATAGCCAGACCTGCTCTGATACCAACTCCTGTGGCACCCCGGCTCAGAGGAAACCGGAACGCCCCGTATTCCAGTCCCAGGGACAAGTCCACTGGAATACGGCACTCTTGGCATAGAACAAATCAGCTCTTTATTGCTATAAATATGGTTACAAAGATTACATCAACACGGCGACACTACGCCTGCTCAAAATAGCTCTATGCTAACAGCGGATCGACCTGAGGAGGCGGAGTATCTCTCGGCAGCGGAACAGCGTCGGCGGTGATGGACTCCACTCCGCAGGGACTCTGGCTAGAACGCGTATCCTAGCTCGCGCAATCAACATCTTCGACAAACAAGCAGTCATGGCATGACCTGCACACTGGCATGACACGCCAGGTGAGTACTTTGAATGTACTCGCAAGCTCACAACAAACATCAGCATTAAGGCAAGACAACATCATAGTAATCAAGATTAAGTTAAGATTTATTGTTACCGAAGGAATGGTTGAAATGAGCAATAACAGGCTACTCTTCCTGCATTCTGGTGACCAACTCATGATCACTCCAAGAACATCCAACGATCATCCTCGAGATCGTTACCAATACTTGCCCATGGCATACTGTCCAACTGTTACCAAACTCAGATGAGTTCTCCCATCATTACTGTCATTATAACGGTTGATCTCCTATAGAGGTCTGGACGGGCTGTCCAATACCGTGGACACGGCTATTCGAATAGATTTAACACTCTGCAGAGGTTGTACACTTTACCCACACTACAGAACTCATGGCCTCGTGCTCCCATTCGGGTGGACCAACGACGTTCCGACGAAACCCGACTGACCCGTGACTCTTCCATCGTACGACCGGCAAACATACTCCTTCTTGGAGTCAAGCCCTGGGTGGCCCCGTGTCCTCAAGACACCTGCCAGCGTCCTGGCCAAACAAACTGTCCCAAACGGGGACCTGGATCCAATAACTCAACTGGGCTCACAGGGTTATCGCCGCCTACCGGGCCAGGGTAGCGCGCGCGCATAACCCTCCCTCTTTGGAGGTACCGGTGGAAGAGCACGCTGTCAGACCAAGTCAAGGCCGTCCCATACCGGCAAATGTGGCTGCACGAATAAGCCCGGACAGGTGACTCTCGATCAACCAACTAAGTTCACTTATTACCAGGTTGTTTCATCAAGTTAACTTAGTTGGTCAAATTAGGCATCTTATCCCCGAACAATCTTTCTGTCACAGCTGATACTCCGATATCATAGTAATCCAATAACCGGCATGCTTAGGCTACTGCTACTAGTTCATATCCACAAATGCCGGATGAAATCCCAAAATAATCATAGACGGTAATCTCAACATCATAACCTCAACGAGTGGGTAAACTACTAGTCATTAACAATCCGGTATTCAACATCTACTCATGCATGTCATAATCCAATCCATGCTACAGATAACATTCTTGCTATTAAAGTAATTAATTAAACTATGATATTGCATTGCAATTATGCAGATGAGGGTTGTGGCTTGCCTGGAGATGAAGGAATCATCGGAAAGGAGTGCGGAGAGGCCGCGGAGACGGTTGCCGGAAACAGTTCCCTCCCGTAGGGGCTGTTTACGGGCAAGGGCAAAATGGTCATTTCTGCTATGTCAACACAGCATGAGAATGACACCATCGGAACGGGCTGGATGAGACGAAGAAGTGGGCGCTGGTTTCACCTGATTCGGAGTCCCGAGCAAAAAGATGTGATAGCTTGACTGCAGAAGGACCTTTCTGTAAAATAAATATTTACTTCTGGGTCCTCAGCAGTTTTTTTTCTGGAAAAAGATTAAGATGCACTGTGCTGTCTGGGCTATACGGGCCGAAAGCGGCTGGGGCGCGCGCGCCAGCCGGGTTGCGAGGCTGCTGTCGCCACTGGGCCGGCCCACCCGTGCCCAGCCTCACTTAAACGACGTGGCGGGGCGGGGCCGAGCCACTGGTCGCTGACCGGTGGGGCCGTAGGGCCCGCAAGCGGCTAGGGGAGGAGGCACCGTCTTCTTCCTCCTTCTCGCCCGCGCATGGCAGAGGCAGGGCTATTCTGGCGACGGCCGCCGGCGGCTCCGGCGATGAACGGAGAGGCGGGGCGGGCTCGCCGGAGGGTAGGGAAAGTGGTGGTGGTGGAGGGAGGGGCGGAGGAGCTCCGAACGGCTCCAATTTAGGAGGAAGAGGCCGGCGGCCATGGCGATGGTGGAGGAGCAGCAGGGCTCCTGGAGCTCGGCAAGTAGTTGGGGAGGGAGCTGGGAGCGAGGGGAGGCCGGTGGTGAAGACGAGAGGGGCTCGGGTGGCCTTAAATAGCCGGCGGCGAGGGGGGAGGGGAGAACGTGGCCGTGGCGCCACGTACGCCAGTTCCCGGTGCTTCCCGAGCTCTCTTGGAGGAGGGGGAGGACTCCAGGAGGATCCAGGAGGGACGGGGAGAACCCAGGCGAGGCCGAGGAGGTTCGGGAGGAATCGAGGAGAAGGGGACAGAGGAAGACGACAGCGCATGTCACGTGCCGAACAGTGCAGAGCTCGTCGTGGCGTAGGGGAGAAGAAATCGGAGGGTAAGAGAGTTCCAGAGTGAAGAATGGACCAAGGAGAAGCTGCTGGACATGAAGAAATATCGAGGAAGAGAAGGAATCGGACGAGTACAGCGCCGAGACCTCTAGAGCGCGCTGTTGGCTGATTTGACCCGTGGTCACCACGTGAACGCAGCGATTCCACGTGTACTAGTTGACCAAACTATGTCAGGTTGATCAGTCATTCACCGAATAGGGTCAAGGAGGAAAGAAACAGGCACAGAGAGACTTGAGGTGACCGCAGCTAGCAGTTCTATCCAGAACAGCAAGGTGTTTGGAGTGGGCTGGGGGAGATCGAGCAGGATCTAGGCTCTGATATTTGGCATGGGATGATCAAATGCTAAGGTGATCATGTCTGCAAATTTGCAGCTCATTTGGATGAAGATAAATAGCACTTGCTGTTCAAAGGGCCTCACTGACCAGATTTGCAAAGTATGAAGTAGCACTCACATACTTCATTGGATTGAGCTGAAATTTGGCAAGGCAGGTTTATTTGGACATATGAAGATGCTGTAAAAATTTAATACCAAATGGACATGCCAAAATGGTACTTGCTTCACAAGCATCCTCTATGTCCAGAAACTTGCAAAATTTGCACAGGGCAATTGGATTACTGAATTGGGCCAAAACTTGGTGGAAGGAGTTGAAATGGATTTAAGAATGTCCTGGTAAATTTTCAGCTTAAATGAAGCAATATAAAATATAGTTGCTTCACAACTGAAAAATATGGCCAGAATCTAAGAATCGATGCTCTGCTCACTAAGATGATTGGATAGGGTTGAAACTTGTGTAAGAGTCATTATTTGGGCAATTGGAGGTGCTTGCAAAATTTCAACTCATTTGGATACTCCTAGCTAGCACTTGCTTCACAAAGATTCTAGTTGCCCAGAAATTTGGAAATTAGCCAAGAGAGATTTAGTATCCAAATAAAGTTGAATTTTGGCATGTGGCAATGATATGGATAGGAAAGAATGCCCAAAAAGTTTGAGAGCAAGTAGGCCAATATAAAGGGTACTTGCTTCACAAACTGACAACTAGGGCAGAATCAGAAAAGGAATTTTGGTGGATTATTTTTGAACATGGCAAGGAATATTTTGACATATCTGGATAAGATATGTCCCAAAGGATTTATGAGAATTATTTGGGAATTTTGGGAATGATAGAAATATGAGTTGCTTCACAACTCAGAGCTGACAGGGTTATTCCTTTATTAGAAAAAGGAATATTCCCAAGAAAAGAATATTGGGATTGGTCCAAGATGGAAATGACAAGGTCTTGGGATGATTTTGAGGTTGGCAAGCCACTTGGGAGAGGAATCAAGGGTGATCTCTCCAGGTTTCAGGACTACTAAGCCACAGAAAAGCAAATCCAGACCAAAATAAAAAGGAAAAAGAAATGGGCAAAATCCAGGGTGTCACAAACCTAGTCTGCATAATTGCTTACAATATCTTTCAACTCAGTCTTTCTCTTGGAATGTATTAAAACAGGGAGCTACAACGCGAGCTATTGATCTACAACATAATTTTGCAAAGACAATTTAGACTATGTACATGATAATGGGTTCAGTTAATCAAATTACTAGTGAACTCCCACTAAAATCAACATCCCTGGATTTGTCTAAGTGTTCACACGATCCATATCAACCAACCCATGTCCGATCATCACGTGAGATGGGGTGGTCATCAACGGTGAACATCTCCATGTTGATCATATCTACTATATGACTCAGGTTCGACCTTTCGGTCCTCCGTGTTCCAAGGCCATGTCTGTACATGCTAGACTCGTCAAGTTTAACCCAAGTATTCTGCATGTGTAAAACTGCCTTACACCCGTTGTATGCGAACGTAGAGTCTATCACACCCGATCATCACATGGTGCTTCGAAACGACGAACTTTCTCAATGGTGCATACCTAGGGAGAACACGTTTATCTTGAAATTAAGTGAAGGGGTCATCTTATAATGCTGCCGCCGTCCTAAGCAAAATAAGATGCATAAAAGATAAACATCACATGCTATCAAAATATGTGACATGATATGGCCATTATCATCTTGTGCTTTTGATCTCCATCTCCAAAGCACCGGCATGATCTCCATCATCACCGGCATGACACCATGATCTCCATCATCGTGTCGTCACGTGGTCATCTCGCCAACTATTACTTCTACAACTATTGCTAACGCATAGCGATAAAGTAAAGCAATTACATGGCGTTATTTGTTGACACGCACGTCATACAATAAATTAAAGACAACCCTATGGCTCCTGCCGGTTGCCGTACTCATCGACATGCAAGTCGTGAACCTATTACAAAACATGATCATCTCATACATCAACATATATCACATCATGTTTGGCCATACCACATCACAACATGCCCTGCAAAAACAAGTTAGACGTCCTCTACTTTGTTGTTGCAATTTTTACGTGGCTGCTAGGGCAAACTATAAGAACCGTTCTTATCTACGCAAAACCACAACGGTGATATCAAGTTGCCTTTTAACCTTCTACAAGGACCGCCCTCATCAAATCAGATTCAACTAAAGTGGGAGAGACAAAAATCCGCAAAGCCACTTTTATGCAATACAAGTTGCATGTCAAACAGTGGAACCGGTCTCATGTGCGTGGACAAGTAAGGTTGGTCTGAGCCACTTCATCCCACAATACCACCGAATCCAAATAAGTCAAGGGAAGTAAGGAATTTGAACATCAACGCCCACAACAACTTTGTGTTCTACTCGTGCATAAACATCTACTCATAGACATAGCTCTGATACCACTGATGGGGAACGAAGCATGAAAATCAAAAATTTCCTACGACACACCCAAGATCTAATCTAGGAGATGTATAGCAACGAGAGGGGAGTGGTGTCTACATACCCTTGTAGACCGAAAGCGTTAATGATCTAGAGATCGTGGTTGGCGTAGTCATACTCGCGTCGCGATCCAATCCGATCCAAGTACCGCACGCGTGGCACCTCCGAGTTTAGCACACGTACGGCTCGGCGGCGTCCTCTCCCTCTTGATCCAGTAAGGGAGGGAGAGAAGGTAGATGAGATCTGAACCAACACGACGGCGTGGTGGTGGTGGTGGCAGCGGAACTCCGACAGGGCTTCACCAAGCGCGTACCGGTGAAACGTGGGAGGAGTTGGAAGAGGTAATGGACAAGGGTCGAAGGGAGGGTGCCCCCAACGCCTCCCCACCTTTATGTAGGCATGGAGGGGGCTGGTGGCTTGCCCTCCAAGGCCCTAGGTGCTGGGGAACGTTGCATGGGAAACAAAAAAATTTCCTACGCTCACCAAGATCAATCTAGGAGATGAACATCTACGAGAGGAGAGATTGCATCTACATACCCTTGTAGATCGCTAAGCGGAAGCATTAAGAAACGCGGTTGATGCAGTCGAACGTATTCGCTATCCAATCACGACCCGTCCCACGAACTCCCGATCCAAGTGCCGAACGGATGGCACCTCCGCGTTCAACACACGTACGGCTTGATGACGCCTTCAACTCCTCGATCCAGCGAGCGTTGGTGAAGTAGTAGCTCGAGTCCTCCGGCAGCACGACGGCGTGGTGGTGGTGGTGATGGAATCTCAGCAGAGCTTCGCTAAGCACTACGGAGAGGAAGAGGGCTACGAGGGAGAGGGAGGGCAGCGCCGTGGCATAGATGGGTACGGCTGCCCTCCCTTTACCCCTCTATATATAGGGGGAAGGGAGGAGGGGTGGCGCCCCTAGGGTTTCCCCTAGGGGGTGGCGGCCACGGATGGGAGTTGGGGCGGCCAGGGTTTGGGTGGCCCCTCCATGTGCCTTGCCCCCCAAGCCAGGGGAAGGCAGCCCTAGGGGGGGCGCACCAAACCCCCTCTGGTGATCGTGGGGGGGGGGGGGCGACTTGGGGGCGCACAACCCCATTAGTGGGCTGGTGTGCTCCCTCCCCTTGGCCCATGAGGCCACCCAACACTTGCCGCCCCCCCCCCCGAAACCCCTTTCGGCTCTCCTGTTCATAACCCGGTACTCCCGGAACACTTCCGGACTCCGATTCCCTTCGTCCTATATATCGATCTTCACCTCCGGACCATTCCGGAGTTCCTCGTCATATCCAGGATCTCATCTGGGACTCCAAACAACCTTCGGTTACCACCAAAACAACTCAACTATACTTATATTGTCACCAAACGTTAAGTGTGTAGACCCTGCGGGTTCGAGAACTATGCAGACATGACCGAGACACCTCTACGGTCAATAACCGATAGCGGGACCTGGATGTCCATATTGGTTCCTACATATTCTACGAATACCTTATCGATCGAAGCTCGATGTCAAGGATTCAGAAAATCCCGTATGTAGTTCCCTTTGTCTATTGGTATGTTACTTGCCTGAGATTTGATCGTCAGTATCACCATACCTAGTTCAATCTCGTTACCGGCAAGTCTCTTTACTCGTTCCGTAATACAAGATCCCGTGGCTAACCCATTAGTCACATTGCTTGCAAGCTCATTGTGATGTTGTATTACCGAGTGGGCCCTGAGATACCTCTCCGTCATACACAGTGACAAATCCCAGTCTTAATCCATGCCAACTCAACAGACACCCTCGGAGATATACCTGTAGAGCACCTTTATAGTCACCCAATTACATTGCAACGTTTGGTACACACAAGTTACTCCTCCGGTGTCAGTGAGTTGCATGATCTCATGGTCATAGGAACATATACTTGACATGCAGAAAACGATAGCAATAAACTTGATACGATCATATGCTACGTTTATAGTATGGGTCTTATCCATCATATCATTCTCCTAATGATGTGATCCCGTTATCAAATGACAACTCATGTATATGGCTAGGAAACCACAACCATCTTTGATCAATGAGCTAGTCCGGTAGAGGCTCACTAGGAACATGTTGTTGTCTATGTATCCACACATGCATTTGAGTTTCCGGTCAATACAATTATAGCTTGGATAATAAATGATTATCATGAACAAGGAAATATAATAATAACCACTTTATTATTGCCTCTATGGCATATTTCCAATAGTCTCCCACTTGCACTAGAGTCAATAATCTAGTATTACATGGTAATTAATCTAACACCCATAGAGTTCTGGTGTTGATCATGTTTTGCCCGTGGAAGAGGTTTAGTCAACGGATCTGCAATATTCAGATCCGTATGTACTTTGCAAATGTTTATGTCCTCCTCCTTGACTGCATCACGGATGGAGTTGAAGCGTCGCTTTATGTGTCTGGCCCTCTTGTGAAACCTTGCTTCCTTAGCTAGAGCAATGGCACCAGTGTTATCATAGAACAGAGTCATTGGGTTCAGTACACTGGGCACAACTCCAAGATGCTTGCACCAGTCAATAAATGGATCGGTAGAGTTTGCACACTTTGTTAGCATTCTCTGGATCGATAAAACCTTCCGGTTTCATCATATACAAATCTTCCTTAAGAAAACCGTTAAGGAACGCTGTTTTGACATCCATCTACCAGATTTCATAATCGAAAAATGCAGCTATTGCTAACATGATTCTGACGGACTTAAGCATCGCTACGGGTGAGAAAGTCTCATCGTAGTCAACTCCTTGAACTTGTGAAAACCCCTTTGCCACAAGTCGAACTTTATAGACGGTAACATTACCGTCCGCGTCCGTCTTCTTCTTGAAGATCCATTTATTCTGAATGACCTTTTGCCCTTCCGGTAATACTTCCAAAGTCCATACTTTGTTTTCATACATGGATCCCATCTTGGATTTCATGGCCTCTAACCATTTGTCGGAATCCGGGCCGACCATCACTTCTCCATAGCTCATAGGTTCACCGTTGTCCAACAACATGACCTCTAAGACAGGGTTACCGTACCACTCAGGAGCTGTACGTACCCTTGTCGACCTCGGAGGTTCGATAGTAACTTGATCCAAAGCTTCATGATCATCATCATTAGCTTCCTCTTCAACTAACGTAGGTGCCACAGAAACATCTTTCTGTGTTGCGCTACTCTCAGGTTGAAGTAAAGGTTCAACAACCTCATCAAGTTCTATCTTCCTCCCACTCAATTCTTTCGAGAGAAACTCTTTCTCGAGAAAGGACCCGTTCTTAGCGACAAACACTTTGCCTTATTATCTGAGATAGAAGGTATACCCAACCGTCTCTTTTGGGTATCATATGAAGACGCATTTGTCCGCTTTGGGTTCGAGCTTTTCCGACTGAAGCCTTTTGACATAAGCATCGTAGCCCCAAACCTTAAGAAACAACAACTTAGGTTTTTTGCCAAACCACAGTTCATACTGTGTCATATCTACAGACTTAGATGGTGCCCTATTTAATGTGAATGCAGCTGTCTCTAATGCATAACCCCAAAACGAGAGTGGCAGATCGGAAAGGGACATCATAGAACACACCATATCTAATAAGGTACGATTACGACGTTCAGACACACCATTACGCTGTGGTGTTCCAGGTGGCGTCAACTGTGAAACGATTCCACATTGTCTTAAGTGATTGCCAAACTCATAACTCAGATATTCTCCCCCTCAATCAGATCGTAGGAATTTGATCTTCTTGTTATGATGATTCTCAACTTCACTTAGAAATTGCTTGAACTTTTCAAACATTTTAGACTTATGCTTCATCAAGTAAACATACCCATATCTACTCAAGTCATCGGTGAAGGTGAGAAAATAACGATATCCACCGCGCACGTCAACACTCATCGGACCGCACACATCAGTATGTATGATTTCCAACAAGTCACATGCCCGTTCCATTGTTCCAGAAAACGGGGTTTTGGTCATCTTGCCCATGAGGCATGGTCCGCATGTGTCAAGTGATTCAAAATCAAGTGACTCCAAAAGCCCATCAGCATGGAGTTTCTTCATGCGCTTAACACCAATATGACCTAAGCGGTAGTGCCACAAGAAAGTGGTACTATCATTATCAACTCTACATCTTTTGGCATCAATGTTATGAACATGTGTATCATCACTGTCGAGATTCAATAAGAATAAACCCCTCACAATGGGTGCATGACCATAAAATATATTACCCATATAAATAGAACAACCATTATTCTGTGATTTAAATGAGTAATCGTCTCCCATTAAACAAGATCCAGATATAATGTTCATGCGCAACACAGGCACTAAATAACAATTATTCAGGTTCATCACTAATCCCGATGGTAATCGAAGAGCGAGCGTGCCGACGGCGATCACATCAACCTTGGAACCATTTCCCACGCGCATTGTCACTTCGTCCTTCGCCAGCCTCCGTCTATTCCGTAGTTCCTGCTTTGAGTTACAAATGTGAGCAACTGAACCGGTATCAAATACCCAGGCACTACAATGAGAGTTGGTAAGGTACACATCAATAACATGTATATCATATATACGTTTGTTGACGTTGGCCCCCTTCTTGTCGGCCAGATACATGGGGCAGTTCCGCTTCCTGTGGTCAGTTCCCTTGCAATAGAAGCACTCAGTCTCCGGCTTGGGTCCAGCCTTGGGTTTCTTCACGGGAGGAGCAACTGCTTTGCCACCTTTCTTGAAGTTTCCCTTCTTTCCCTTGCCTTTCTTAAAACTAGTGTTTTTATTCACCATCAATACTTGATGCTCCTTCTGGATGTCTAACTCAGCGACTTTCAGCATCGTGAATAACTCGGAGACTGACTTGTTCATCCCTTGCATGTTATAGTTCAACACAAAGCTCTTGTAGCTAGGTGGTAGCGATTGAAGAACTCTGTCAGTGACAGCCTCTGGCGGGAGCTCAACTCCCAACTCAGCCTGACGATTGTAGTACCCAGACATTCTGAGTATGTGCTCACTGATAGACCCGTTCTCCTCCATCTTGCAGGCATAGAACTTATCAGAGGTCTCATACCTCTCGATCCGGGCATTCTTCTCAAAGATAAACTTCAACTCCTGGAACATCTCATATGCTCCATGATGTTCAAAACGCCTTTGAAGTCCCGGCTCTAAGCCATACAGCATGGCACACTGAACTATTGAGTATTCATCAACAAGCGACTGCCAGGCATTCACAACATCCATAGTCGCTGGAGGGGGTAGCGCACCATGCAGTGCATCAAGAACATAAGACTTTTGGGAAATCATGAGGATAATCCTCAGATTACGGGCCTAGTCTACAAAGTTGCTTCCATCATCTTTCTGCTTAGCTTTCTCTAAGAACACATTGAAATTCAGGGGAGCTACTGCGTGAGCCATTGATCTACAACATAAATTTGCAAAGATAACTTAGACTATTGTTCATGATAAATGAGTTCGTTTAATCATATTACCTAAGAACTGCCACTCAAATCAACATCCCTTCGGTTGTCCGAGTGTAACATGATCCAAATTCACCAACCCAAGTCCGATCATCACGTGAGATGACGTGGTTTTAATGGTGAACATCTCCATGTTGATCATATCTACTATATGAATCATGTTCGACCTTTTGGTCTCTTGTGTTCCGAGGCCATATCTGTACATGCTAGGCTCGTCAAGTTTAACCCAAGTGTTCCGCATGTGCATCACTGGCTTGCACCCGTTGTATGTGAACGTAGAGTCTATGACACCCGATCATCACGTGGTGCTTCGAAACGACGAACTTTCATAATGGTGCACACTTGGGGAGGACATAATTTTATCTTGAAATTTTAGTGAGGGATCACCTTATAATGCTACCGTCGTCCTAAGCAAAATAAGATGCATAAAAGGATTAACATCACATGCAAATCATAAGTGACATGATATGGCCATCAACTTGTGCATTTGATCTCCATCTCCAAAGCACCGGCATGATCTCCATCGTCACTGGCATGAAACCATGATCTCCATCATCGTGTCGCCATCAGGGTTGTCACGCCAACCATGCTTCTACTACTATTGCTACCGCTTAGCGATAAAGTAAAGCATTACATAGCGCTTAATGATTGACATGCGGGTCATACAATAATTAAAGACAACCCTATGGCTCCTGCCGGTTGCCGTATGCATCGACATGCAAGTCGATATAAACTATTACAAACATGATCATCTCATACATCAAATATATTTCATCATGTCTTTGGCCATATCATATCACAACATACCCTGCAAAAAACAAGTTAGATGTCCTATAATTGTTGGTGCATGTTTTACGTGGCTGCTATGGGTATCTAGCAAGAATGATTCTTACCTACGCAAAGCCACAACGGTGATATGCAAGTTGCTATTTAACCTTCTACAAGTACCGCCTTTGTCAAATCCAATTCAACTAAGGTGGGAGAGACAGACACCCGCCAGCCATCTTTATGCAACAAAGTCACGTGTCAGTCGATGGAACCGGTCTCATGCACGTGGACATGTAAAGTTGGTTCAGGCCGCTTCATCCCACAATACCGCTGAATCAAGAAAAGACCAAGGAAGGAAGCAATTTGGATATCAACGCCCACAAACTCCTTTGTGTTCTACTCGTGATGTCATCTACGCATAGACCTAGCTCATGATGCCACTGTTGGGGAACGTTGCATGGGAACCAAAAAAAGTTCCTATGCTCACCAAGATCAATCTAGGAGATGAACATCTACAAGAGGAGAGATTGCATCTACATACCCTTGTAGATCGCTAAGCGGAAGCGTTAAGAAACGCGGTTGATGTAGTCGAACATCTTCACGATCCAATCACGATTCGTCCAGCGAACTCTCGATCCAAGTGCCGAACAGACGGCACCTCCGTGTTCAACACGCATACGGCTTGATGACGCCTTCACTTCCTCGATCCAGGGAGCGATGGTGAAGTAGTAGCTCGAGTCCTCCGGCAGCACGACGACGTGGTGGCGGTGGTGGTGGTGGAATCTCAGTAGAGCTTCGCTAAGCACTACGGAGAGGAAAAGGACTACGAGGGAGAGGGAGGGCACCGTCGTGGCATAGATGGGTACGGCTGCCCTCCCTCTACCCCTCCATATATAGGGGGACGGGAGGAGGGGTGGCGCCCCTAGGGTTTCCCCTAGGGGGTGGTGACCACAGATGGGAGTTGGGGCGGCCAGGGTTTGGGTGGCCCCCCTAGGTGCCTTGCCCCCCAAGCCAGGGGGAGGCAGCCCTAGGGGGGCGCACCAAACCCCCTCGGGTGATCGTGGGAGGGGGACTTGGGGGCGCACAACCCCATTAATGGGCTGGTGTGCTCCCTCCCTTTGGCCCATGAGGCCCCACAACACTTGCCCCCCCCCCCCCCGAAACCCCTTTCGGCTCTCGTTGTCATAACCCGGTACCACCGGAACAGTTCCGGCCTCCGATTCCCTTCGTCCTATATATCGATCTTCACCTCCGGACCATTCTGGAGTTCCTCGTCATGTCCAGGATCTCATCTGGGACTCCGAACAACATTTGGTTACCACCAAAACAACTCAACTATACTTATATCGTCACCAAACGTTAAGTGTGTAGACCCTGCGGGTTCAAGAACTATGCAGACTTGACCGAGACACCTCTATGGTTAATAACCAATAGCGGGACCTGGATGTCCATATTGGTTCCTACATATTCTATGAAGATCTTATCGGTCGAACCTCGATTTCAAGAATTTAGATAATCCCGTATGCAGTTCCCTTTGTCTATCGGTATGTTACTTGCCCGAGATTCGATCGTCGGTATCACCATACCTAGTTCAATCTCGTTACCGGATAGTCTCTTTACTCATTCTGTAATACAAGATCCCGTGGCTAACCCATTAGTCACATTGCTTGCAAGCTCATTGTGTTGTTGTATTACCGAGTGGCCCCTGAGATACCTCTCAGTCATACAGAGTGACAAATCCCGGTCTTGATCCATGCCAACTCAACAAACACCCTCGAAGATACCTATAGAGCACCTTTATAGTCACACAGTTACATTGCAATGTTTGGTACACACAAGGTACTCCTTCGGTGTCAGTGAGTTGCATGATCTCATGGTCATAGGAACATATACTTGACATGCAGAAAACGATAGCAATAAACTTGATACGATCATATGCTACGTTTATAGTTTGGGTCTTGTCCATCACATCATTCTCCTAATGATGTGATCCCATTATCAAATGACAAATCATGTCTATGGCTAGGAAACCACGGCCATCTTTGATCAACGAGCTAGTCCGTTAGAGGCTCACTAGGGACATGTTGTTGTCTATGTATCCACACATGCATTTGAGTTTCCGGTCAATACAATTATAGCATGGATAATAAACAATTATCATGAACAAGGAAATATAATAATAACCACTTTATTATTGCCTCTAGGGAATATTTCCAACACTAGGGTCGTAGGTCAAAGGGGCAGGAAGGAAATCCCTCCTTTCCTTCTCCATCGATCGCTATCCCCCTTTTTAGGGATTCTGATCTTATCCCTTCGGGATATGATACTATTCCTTTTAAGGAGGATCTTGGTGCGCCTAGACCAGGGTTGTGGGGACTTTCCCCACTACCCACGTTCATGTGAGCCCGCCCATGCAGGTGGGCCCCACTTCAGAACCTTCTAGAACCTTCCCGATACAATACCGAAAAAACTCAAACTTTTTTCGGAACCCCGATAACAACTTTACATATATGAGTCTTTACCTATAGACTATTCCGGAGCTCCTCATGATGTCCCGGATCTCGTCCGAGACTCTGTACAACCTTCAGACTTTCCACTATTAATATCTCAACACTACCCTAGCGCTACCGAACGTTAAGCGTGCAACCCTACGGGTTCGAGAATCATGTAGACATGACCGAGACTCCTCTCCGGTCAATAACCAATAGAGGGACCTGGATGCCATATTGGTTCCTACATATTCAATGAAGATCTTTATCGGTTGAACCATGATGTCAAGGATTCAATCAATCCCGTATGCAATTCCTTTTATCCGGTGATATGTTACTTGTCAGAGATTCGATCGTCGGTATCTCCATACCTAGTTCAATCTCGTTACCGACAAGTCTCTTTACTTGTTCTGTAATACAAGATCCCATGACTAAACTCATTAGTCACATGAAGCTTCTTATGATGTGGTATTACCGAGAGGGCCCAGAGATATATCTCCGTCATACGGAGTGACAAATCCCAGTCTCGATCCATGCAACCCAACAGACACCTGCGGAGATACCTGTAGAGCACCTAGTTACGAAGTGACGTTTGATAGCACACAAGGCATTCCTCCAGTATCCGGGAGTGGCATGATCTCATGGTTGAAGGAATAGATACTTGACATGAAGAACGCTATAGCAAATAACTAAACGATCTGATGCTAAGCTTACGATTGGGTCTTGTCCATCACATCATTCTCCTAATGATGTGATCCCGTTATCAAATGACAACACATGTCTATGGTTAGGAAACCTCAACCATCTTTGATCAACGAGCTAGTCTAGTAGAGGCTTACTAGGGACACTGTGTTGTTTATGTATCCACACATGTATTTAGGTTTTCGGTCAATAAAATTCTACCATGAATAATAAACATTTATCATGAACGAGAAATATGATAATAACCATTTTATTATTGCCTCTGTGACATATTTCCAACAAGTATGACAGCGAATCATCGAGTAATAACCAATATCAGAACCTGCCTCTTTATGGATGGGTGGAGACGTCCATGATGACCAGGCAATGAGTTCTGCCTTGGTAAGGGGGCATTGATAGATTGATTTATAGTCGAGCGTCTCATGCTTATCATAATTTTTATAACTAGAACACACTGAAGGGAGTTGTGAATCTGTTGTTGCTTTTGGTAGGAGAATATTAGGCAAAGTAGTGGCTCAAGCTGGCAGGGCTTACAGCTGGAGGAGTGGGTGGGGTAAGTCCATGGGTGGAAGGGCGTCTTCACAAGCAACAACTCCACCATCACATTTGCCATCGATGCCAAGGGAGTCAGGTAATAAACTCGCCTTCTTATTATTACCCTCTTGCTTTTGGATAATCATAGTTTTTCTTTGTCAGCAAAAATAAACAAATCTATTCACACTTTTCTTGTGTTTTTATTTGATGTGACTCCTTGTCTGCACAACCTTGTTGCTACTTGTGAGCTGCATTGGGATTTCCTCGAAGAGGAGAGGATGATGCAGTACTGTAGAGATAAGTATTTCCCTCAGTTATGAAAGCAAGGTTATCAATCCAGTAGGAGAACCAAGCAACACTATGTAAACAGCACCTGCACACAAACAACAAATACTTGCAATCCAACGCATAGAGGGGTTATCAATCCCTCAACGGTTACGAGCAAGATTAGATTGTATAGGTTTTGATAGATAGATCTGACAAAAATACAAAATAAATTAAACAAATAAAAATTGCAGCAAGGTGTTTTTAGTTTTATTATATGATAAAAGATAGACCTGGGAGCCATAGTTTTCACTAGAGGCTTCTCTCGAGAAAATAGCATACGGTGGGTAAACAAATTACTGTTGGGAAATTGATAGAAAAGCAAATAATTATGACGATATCCAAGGAAATGATCATACATAGGCATCACATCCGAAATTATTAGATCGAAATGATTCTGCATCTACTACTATTACTCCACACATCGACTGCTATCCAGCATGCATCTAGTGTATTAAGTTCATGGAAAAATGGAGTAATGCTTTAAGCAAGATGACATGATGTAGACAGGATAAACTCACATATGAATAAACCCCATCTTTTTACCCTTAATAGCAACGATACATACATGTCATGTCCCATTCTATCACTGGGATTGAGCACCATAAGATCGAACCCATTACAAAGCACCTCTTCCCATGGCAAGATAAATCAATCTAGTTGGCCAAATCAAACCAATAAATCGGAGAAGAAATACAAAGCTATATTAATAATGCATAAAAGAGTTCAGAGAAACCCAAATAATATGCATGGATAGATCTGATCATAAACTCACAATTCATCGGATCCCAACAAACACCGCAAAAAAGAATTACATCAGATAGAACTCCAAGAACATCAAGGAGAATATTGTATTGAAGAACATCAAGAGGGAAGAAGCCATCTAGCTACTAACTATGGGCCCGTAGGTCTGTGGTAAACTACTCACGCATCATCGGAGGGGCAGTAAGGATGATGAAGAACCCCTCCGTGATTGATTCCCCCTCTAGCAGAGTGCCAGAAAGGGTCCCCAGATGTGATCTCTCGAGAACAGAGGCTTGCGGCGGCGGAAAAAGTATTTCGTGGACTCCCTGGTAGGTTTTATGATTTTTGGGAATATATAGAGGCGGAGTTAGGTCAAACGGAGGCTTGTGGGCCCCACTATCCACTAGGGCGCGCTATAGGCCCCTGGGCGCCCTGGTGCCTAGTGGGCACTCCTTCGTCTTCTCGTTCCTTCCCAAAGCTTCCAGGGTCTCTTATTGCCAGAAAAAAATTTCCAAAAAATTTCATGGCATTTGGACTTCGTTTGGTACTGATATTCTGCAAATTCAAAACAAGCAAAAAAATAACAACTGGCACTGGGCACTAAGTTAGTAGGTTAGTCCCAAATAATGATATAAAGTTGCTTGTAATTGTATATAAAACATCCAAGATTGATACTATAATAGCATGGAACAATAAAAAAATTATAGATACGTTGGAGATGTATCACTTCTGTACATGGTTAAGTGGATCGGATCAAGTCAGGAAGGCGATTGAAAATTTCAAAGGTGAGAATGACAACTACAGGAAGACTCTATGCTTTTATATCGAATTCAACTTCCATTGTCATGCCTGTACGGTAATCCTTCACATTGAAATTTGCAAAATATCCTAAAAACATGTTGTCCTTAGTCTGTGTTGGTTCCACTTTTTGCATTCGAAATACTCAATAGTTCTTTTAATCAAGGGAAATACTTAACATTCATTGGGAGATGTAATGTCAGTAGCAACAAGCGACCAAGAAGGTGGAGCAACGACCGTTTAGATGAAGCATGAGGAGCATGGGTTCTTGTTGAAGAAATGTATATATCAGAGGCTATATATACTTACATAATCATATTAGTCATATTCTTGCCAAACACTAACATGTTACCTGAGGGTACTAGTATTTGTAGATATACTATAGGACATATTCATTGCACGCACAAATGGTATTTACTCTAGAATATCAGGTTAAGTATGATGGGTAATGCCAGATTTTTGTTCTTAAGCAAGGTGATGCCTCATTATTGCAATGGGAATCACTACAAAAAAAAACTTCCGTGACATTATGGCCCAAACGACAACTTTTTTTGTCATGCATATGACACTTCCATGACGATAATTGTGACAAAAAACACCTATCATCATAGATGTGTGGTACTTCTTGAGCTTGCGTTGATTTTTCCCTTGAAGAGGAAAGGGTGATGCAGCAAAGTAGAGATAAGTATTTCCCTCAGCTAAGAACCAAGGTATCAATCCAGTAGGAGGTAGAAGCAAGTCCCCAATATAGGTACCTGAACAAACTAACAAACACTCGCACACAACGCGAAAAAGGGGTTGTCAATCCCTTCACGGTCACTTGCAAGAGTGAGATCTAATAGAAATAGATATAAAAGATAAATAAAAGGCAAAACAAAGTAAATATAAATAAATTGCAGCAAGGTATTTTTAGGTTTTTTGGTTTTATAGATCTGAAAATATATGATGGAAAATAGACTCGAGGGCCATAGGTTTCACTAGAGGCTTCTCTCTCGAAGAAAGCATACTGTGGGTAAACAAATTACTGTTGAGCAATTGATAGAAAACCGCAACGTTATGAAGATATCCAAGGCAATGATCATGAATATAGGCATCATGTCCGTGACAGGTAGACCGACTCCTGCCTGCATCTACTACTATTACTCCACACATCGACCGACTCATGCCTGCATCTAGAGTATTAAGTTCATAAGAACAGAGTAATGCCTTAAGAAATATGACATGATGTAGAGGGATAGATCCAATCAATATGGTTAAAACCCCATATTTTTATCCTTAATGGCAACAATACAAATACATGCCTTGCTACCCCTACTGTCACTGGGTGAGGACACCGCAAGATTGAACCCATCACAAAGCACCTCTCCCATTGCAAGAAAAACCAATGTAGTTGGCCAAACCAAATCGATAGATCGATGAGAACTACAAAGCTATCTTAATCATGCATAAAAGAGTTCAGAGAAGACTCAAATAATATTCATAGATAATCTGATCATAAATCCACAATTCATCGGATCTCAACAAACGCACCGCAAAAGAAGATTACATCGAATAGATCTCCAAGAACATCGAGGAGAACATTGTATTGAAGATCAAAGAGAGAGAAGAGGCCATCTAACTACTAGCTATGGATCCGTAGGTCTGTGGTAAACTACTCACACATCATTGGAAGGACAGCAAGGTTGATGTAGAGGCCCTCCGTGATCGAATCCCCCTCCGGCAGAGTACCGGAAAAGGCCCCAAGATGGGATCTCACGAGAATAGAAGCTTGTGGCGGCGGAAAAGTATTTTTGGTGTGCCCTCTGGTATAGGGGAAATATTTGAGAATTTATAGTCTTGGAGTTAGGGTTAGGAGAGCCACGGGGGGCCCACAAGCCCCCTGGCCGCCCCCCCCCCCAGGGCGCGCCCCAGGGCTTGTGGCCCCCTCGTGTGTCTTTTGGCCTCCTCCCCAAGTCTCGTGGGTTTCTTCTGGTCCAAGAAAAATCATCGTAAAGGTTTATTCCGTTTGGACTCCGTTTGGTATTGATTTTCTGTAAAAGTCAAAAACAAGGAAAAAAACAGCAACTAGCACTGGGCACTAGGTTAATAGGTTAGTCCCAAAAAATGATATAAAATAGCATACAAATGCATATAAAACATCCAAGATAGATAATATAATAGCATGGAACAATAAAATATTATAGATATGTTGGAGATGTATCAAGAATCCCCAAGCTTAATTCCTGCTCGTCCTTGAGTGGGTAAATGATAAAAACAGAATTTTTTATGTGGAATGCTACCTAACATATTTATCAATGTAATTTTCCTTATTGTGGCATGAATGTTCAGATCCATAAGATTCAAAACAAAAGTTTAATATTGACATTGAAACAATAATACTTCAAGCATACTAATAAAGTAATCATGTCTTCTCAAAATATCATGGCTAAAGAAAGTTATCCCTACAAAATCATATAGTCTTGCCATGCTCTATCTTCATCACACAAAGTATTTATCATGCACAACCCTGATGACAAGCCAAGCAATTGTTTCATAGTTTTAATGTTATCAAGATTTTTCAACTTTCACGCAATACATGAGCGTGAGCCATGGATATAGCACTATGGGTGGAATAGAGTATGGTGGAGGTTGTGAGGAGAAGACAAAAAGGAGAAAGTCTCACATCAACTAGGAAAATTAATGGGCTATGGAGATGCCCATCAATTGATATCAATGCAAGTGAGTAGGGATTGCCATGCAACAGATGCACTAGAGCTATAAGTGTATGAAAGCTCAAAAAGAAAACTAGTGGGTGTGCATCCAACTTGCTTGCTCATGAAGACCTAGGGCAATTTGAGGAAGCCCATCATTGGAATATACAAGCCAAGTTCTATGACGAAAAATTCCCACTAGTATATGAAAGTGATAAAATAGGAGACTCTCTATCATGAAGAACATGGTGCTACTTTGAAGCACAAGTGTGGAAAAAGGATAGTAACATTGTCCCTTCTCTCTTTTTCTCTCATTTTTTTGTTTGGGCTCTTTTTTTATTTTGAACTCTTTAGCCTCTTCTTTTTTAGTCCGGAGTCTCATCCCGGCTTGTGGGGGAATCATAGCCTCCATCATCCTTTACTCACATGGGACAATGCTCTAATAATGATGATGATCACACTTTTATTTACTTACAACTCAAGAATTACAACTCGATACTAGAACAAAGATATGACTCGATATAAATGCCTCCGGCAGTGTACCAGGATGTGCAATGATCTAGAGTGACATGTATAAAAAATATGAACGGTGGCCAAGCCACAAATACTATGCCAACTACATGATCATGAAAAGCAATATGACAATGATGGTATGTGTCATAATAAATGGAACGGTGGAAGTTGCATGGCAATATATCTCGGAATGGCTATGGAAATGCCATAATAGGTAGGTATGGTGGCTGTTTTGAGGAATGGTATATGGTGGGTTTAATGCACCGGCAAAAACTGCGCGGTACTAGAGAGGCTAGCAATGGTGCAAGGGTGAGAGTGTGTATAATCCATGGACTCAACATTAGTCATAAAGAACTCACATACTTATTGCAAAAATTTATTAGCCATCGAAGCAAAGTACTAAAACGCATGCTCCTAGGGGGATAGATTGGTGGGAAAAGACCATTGCTCGTCCCCGACCGCCACTCATAAGGAAGACAATAAAAGATAAATCATGCTCTGACTTCATCACATAACGGTTCACCATATGTGCATGCTTCGGGAATCACAAACCTTAACACAAGTATTTCTACTAATCCACAATTACTCACTAGCATGACTCTAATATCAGCATCTTTATATCTCAAAACAAATGCAAGGAATCAAACTTCTCATATATTCAACGCTCTTTATGAAAGTTTTTATTATATCCCTCTTGGATGCCCATCATATTAGGACCAAATTCATAACCTAAGAAAATTGCCACACTAATTATAAGACTATCAAAATAATATAAGTGAAGCATGAGAGTTAATCAATTTCTATAAAATAAACCCACCGCCGTGCTCTAAAAAGCTATAAGTGAAGCACTAGAGCAGCTGCCTAGCTCAAAAGATATAAGTGAAGCACATAGAGTATTCTAATAAATTCACGATTAATGTGTGTCCCTCTCAAAAGGTGTGTACAGCAAGGATGATTGTGGCAAACTAAAAATTAAGGACTCAAATAATACAAGACGCTCCAAGCAAAACACATATCATGTGGTGAACAAAAATATAGCCTCAAGTAATTTTACCGATGGATTGAAGATGAAAGAGGGGATGCCATCCGGGGCATACCCAAGCTTAGATGCTTGGTTGTCCTCAAACATTACCTTGGGGTGCCTTGGGCATGCCCAAGCTTAGGCTCTGGCCATTCCTTATTCCGTGGTCCATCAAAACTTTACCCAAAACTTGAAAACTTCACAACACAAAACTCAACAGAAAACTCGTAAGATCCGTTAGTATAATAAAATAAATCACCACTTTAGGTATTGTTCTGAACTCATTATAAATTTATATTGGTGTTATATCTACTGTATTCCAACTTCTCCATGGTTCATACCCCCCGATACTACCCATAGATTCATCAAAATATGCAATCAACACATAGAAAACAGAATCTGTCAAAAACAGAACAGTCTGTAGTAATCTAGAAATTTCATATACTTATGTAACTACAAAAATTCTTAAAAATTAGGAAAACCTATGAAATTTGTATATCAATATTGTGTAAAAAATTCAGATCAAAATCACGCTTATGTGATTTTTTAAAATTTTGCCAATGAGCGCAAAAGTTTCTGTTTTTCAGCAAGATCAAATCAACTATCACCATATACCATCCCAAAGGTCTTACTTGGCTCAAACACTAATTAAAACAGTAAAACACAATTACTATAGAGGAAATATTGTGTATTTATTGAAAAACATAAGCAAAAACAAAAAAAAAAGGTTGCCTCCCAACAAGCGCTATCGTTTAACACCCCTAGCTAGGCATATTGCATAGATCTAGATATTGTCATTTTTGGTATGCAATCCATAAGTGGCCCTCATAATAGATTCATATGGCAACTTAATTTTCTTTCTTGTAAAGTGTTCCATGCCCTTCCTTAACAGAAATTGAAATCTAATGTTTCCTTCTTTCATATGAATAATTGCACCAATCGTTCTAAGGAAATGTCTACCAAGTATAATAGGGCATGTAGGATTGCAATCTATATCAAGCACAATAAAATCTACGGGCGCATAATTCCTATTTTCAACAATAAGAACATCATTAATCCTTCCCATAGGTTTCTTAATAGTGGAATCCGCTAGATGCAAATTCAAAGAACAATCATCAAATTTATGGAAACCTAACACATCACATAAAGTTTTTGGGATAGTTGAAATGCTAGCACCCAAATCACATAAGGCATTGCACTCAAAATCTTTAATCTTAATTTAATAGTAGGTTCCCACTCATCATAAAGCTTTCTAGGGATTGAAACTGTTGGGAAACATTGCATGGAAAACAAAAAAAATTCTACGCACACGCAATGATCTATCCATGGAGATGCATAGCAACGAGGGGGAGAGTGCGTCTACGTACCCTCGTAGACCGTAAGCGGAAGCGTTTAACAACGCGGTTGATGTAGTCGAACTTCTTCGTGCTTCAACCGATCAAGTACCGAACGCACGGCACCTCCGCGTTCTGCACACGTTCAGCTCGGTGACGTCCCTCGCCGTCTTGATACAGCAAGACGTCGAGGTAGTAGATGAGTTCTGTCAGCACGACGGCATGGAGACGATGATGGTGAAGTGATCTCCGCAGGGCTTCGCCTAAGCACTACGAAAATATGACCGGGGGTGTAAACGGTGGAGGGGGGCCCCGCACATGGCTAGGCAATTGTCTGGTGTGTGCTAGGCGCCCCCCTCCCACATATATATAGGTGGGAGCGAGGGAGGGCGAAGCAGCCATAGGAGGCACCCAAGTAGGAGGAATCCTACTTGGAGTCCCTCCCAAGCCGCGCCCCTCCCCTGCCATATTTAACCGAGGGGGAAGGAAAGAGGGGGGAGAGGGAAGGAAGTGGGAATCCTATTCCACACTTTCCTTTCCCTCCCCCTTTTCCTTCTCCACCTAGGCCGGCCTGCTATGGAGGGCGCACCAGCCCCTTGTGGCTGGTGTGTTTCCCCTCTTGGCCCATAAGGCCCATATCTTTTGCCGGGGGTGCCCAGAACCCCTTCCGGTGACCCGATTCCTTCCCGGTACGTCCTGAAACACTTCCAGTGTCCAAATACCATCGTCCTATATATCAATATTTACCTCTCGACCATTTCGAGACTCCTCGTCATGTCCGTGATCTCATCTGGGACTCCGAACAACATTCGGTCACCAAAACATATAACACTATATCGTCAACGAACGTTAAGCGTGCGGACCCTACAGGTTCGAGAACTATGTAGACATGACCGAGCCACCTCTCCGGTCAACAACCAATAGCGGAACCTGGATGCCCTTATTGGCTCCTACATATTCTACGAAGATCTTTATCGGTCGAACCGTTATGACAACATACGTAATTCCCTTTGTCCATCGGTATGTTACTTGCCCGAGATTCGATCGTCGGTATCTCTATACCTAGTTCAATATCGTTACCGGCAAGTCTCTTTACTCATTCCGTAATACATCACCTTGTAACTAACTCCTTAGCCATTTGCTTGCCAGCTTATGATGTGTATTACCGAGAGTGCCCAGAGATACCTCCCCGAAACTCGGAGTGACAAATCCTAATCTTGATCTATGCCAACTCAACAAACACTTTCGGAGATACCTGTAGAGCATCTTTATGATCACCCAGTTACGTTGTGACATTTGATTAAACACAAGGTATTCCTCCGGTATCCGGGAGTTGCACAATCTCATAGTCGAAGGAATATGTATTTGACATGAAGAAAGCAATAGCAATAAACTGAACGATCATTATGCTAAGCTAAAGGATGGGTCTTGTCCATCACATCATTCTCCTAATGATGTGATCCCATTATCAAATGACAACACATGTCTATGGCTAGGAAACCGTAACCATCTTTGATCAACGAGCTAGTCTAGTAGAGGCATACTAGGGACACAGTATTTGTTTATGTATTCACACATGTATTTAAGTTTCCGATCAATACAATTCTATCATGAATAATAAACCTTTATCATGAATAAGGAAATATAAAATAACAACTTTATTATTGCCTCTAGGGCATATTTCCTTCAGTCTCCCACTTGCACGAGAGTCAATAATCTAGTTCACATCACCATGTGATTTAACACCCATAATTCACATCGCCATGTGACCAACACCCAAAGAGTTTACTAGAGTCAATAATCTAGTTCACATTGCCATGTGATTAACACCCAAAGAGTACTAAGGTATGATCATGTTTTTCTTGTGAGAGAAGTTTAGTCAACAGGTCTGCCACATTCAGATCCGTATGTATTTTGCAAATTTCTATGTCTACAATGCTCTGCATGGAGCTACTCTAGCTAATTGCTCCCACTTTCAATACGTATCTAGATTGAGACTCAGAGTCATCTGCATCAGTGTTAAAGCTTGCATCGACATAACCCTTTACGTCGAACTCTTTATCACCTCCATAACTGAGAAATATTTCCTTAGTCCTCTTAGGTAACTAAGGATAATTTTGGCCACTGTCCAGTGATCTATTCCTGGATCACTATTGTACCCCCTTGACAAACTCATGGCAAGGTACACAACAGGTTTGGTACACAGCATGGCATTCTTTATAGAACCTATGGCTGAGGAATAGGGAATGACTTTCATTCTCTCTCTATCTTTTGTCGAGGTCGGGTTTTGAGTCTTACTCAACTTCACACCTTGCAACACAGGTAAGAACCCTTTCTTTGACTGATCCATTTTGAACTTCTTCAAAATCTTGTCAAGGTATGTGCTTTGTGAAAGTCCTATTAAGCGTCTCGATCTATCCCTATAGATCTTGATGCCTAATATATAAGTAGCTTCACCGAGGTCTTTCATTGAAAAATTCTTATTCAAGTATCCTTTTTATGCTATCCAGAAATTCTATATCATTTCCAATCAATAATATGTCATCCACATATAATATTAGAAATGCTACAGAGCTCCCACTCACTTTCTTGTAAATACAAGCTTCACCGTAAGTCTGTATAAAACCATATGCTTTGATCACCTTATCAAAGTGTATATTCCAACTCCGAGATGCTCGCACCAGTCCATAGATGGATCGCTGGAGCTTGCACACTTTGTTAGCACCTTTAGGATCGACAAAACCTTCTGGTTGCATCATATAAAACTCTTCTTTAATATCCATTAAGGAATGCAGTTTTTGACATCCATTATTGCTAACATGATTCGGACGGACTTAAGCATCGCTACGGGTGAGAATGTCTCATTGTTGTCAACCCCTTGAACTTGTCGAAAACAGTTTTGTGACAAGTCAAGCTTTGTAGAAAGTAACATTACCATCAGCGTCAGTCATCTTCTTGAAGATCCATTTATTCTCTATGGCTTGCCGATCATCGAGCAAATCCACCAAAGTCCATACTTTGTTCTCATACATGGATCCTATCTCAGATTTCACGGCCTCAAGCCATCTGTTGGAATCTGGGATCATCATATCTTCTTCATAATTCGTAGGTTCGCCATGCTCTAATAACTTGACTTCCAGGACAGGATTACCATACAACTCTGGTGCGGAACATGTTCTGGTCGACCTACGAGGATCAGTAGTAACTTGATCTGAAGTTTCATGATCATCATCATTTGCTTCCTCTCTGGTTGGTGTAGGCATCACTGGAATGACTTTCTCTGATGTACTACTTTCCAATTCAAGAGAAGGTACAACTACCTCATCAAGTTCTACTTTCCTCCCTCTCACTTCTTTTGAGAGAAACTCCTTCTCTAGAAAGGACCCATTCTTAGCAACAAAGATTTTTTGCCTTCGGATCTGTGGTAGAAGGTATACCCAATAGTTTCTTTCGGGTATCTTTTGAAGACGCACTTCTCCGCTTTGGGTTCGAGCTTATCAGGCTGAAGCCTTTTGACATAAGCATCGCATCCCCAAACTTTAAGAAACGACAACTTAGGTTTCTTGCCAAACCATAGTTCATACGGTGTCGTCTCAACGGATTTAGATGGTACCCTATTTAACGTGAATGCGGCTGTCTCTAATGCATAACCCCAAAATGATAGTGGTAAATCGGTAAGAGACATCATAGAACGCACCATTTCGAATAAAGTACGGTTATGACGTTCGGACACACCATTACGCTAAGGTGTTCCAAGTGGCGTGAGTTGTGAAATAATTCCACATTGTTTTAAATGAAGGCTAAACTCGTAACTCAAATATTCGCCTCCGTGATCAGATCGTAGAAACTTTATTTTCTTGTTATGATGATTCTCAACTTCACTCTGAAATTCTTTGAACTTTTCAAATGTTTTAGACTTGTGTTTCATTAAGTAGATATACCCATATCTTGTCAAATCATCTGTGAAGGTGAGAAAATAACGATACCCGCCGCGTGCTTCAACACTCATCGGACTGCATACATCGGTATGTATTATTTCCAACAAGTCATAAGCTCACTCCATTGTTTCGGAGAACGGACTTTTAGTCATCTTGCCCATGAGGCATGGTTCGCAAGTATCAAATGATTCATAATCAAGTGATTCCAAAAGTCCATCTGCATGGAGTTTATTCATGCGCTTTACACCAATATGACCTAAATGGAAGTGCGATAAATATGTTGCACTATCATTATCAACTTTGCATCTTTTGGCATCAATATTATGAATATGTGTATCATTATGATCAAGATTCAATAAACCATTGACATTGGGTGTATGACCATAGAAGGTTTTATTCATGTAAACAGAATAACAATTATTCTCCGACTTAAATGAATAACCGTATTGCAAGAAACATGATCTAATCATATTCATGCTCAACGCAAGCACCAAATAACATTTATTTAGGTTCAACACTAATCCCAAAGGTAGATTGAGTGTGCGATGGTGATCATATCAACCTTGGAATCAATTCCAACACACATCGCCGCCTCGCCCTTAACTAGTCTCTGTTTATTCTGCAACTCCTGTTTCGAGTTACTAATCTTAGCAACTGAACCGGTACCAAATACCTAGGGGCTACTACGAACACTAGTAAGGTACACATCAATAATCTGTATATCAAATAAACCTTTGTTCACTTTCCCATCCTTCTTATCCGCCAAATATTTGGGGCAGTTCCGCTTCCAGTGACCATTTCCTTTGCAGTAGAAGCACTCAGTTTCAGGCTTGGGTCTAGCTTTGGGATTCTTCACGGGAGTGGCAACTTGCTTGCCATTCTTATTGAAGTTCCCTTTCTTTCCCTTTGCCCTTTTTTCTTGAAACTAGTGGTCTTGTTAACCATCAACACTTGATGCTCCTTTTTGATTTCTACCTTCGCTGATTTCAGCATCGCGAAGAGCTCAGGATTTGTTTTCGTCATCCCTTGCATATTATAGTTCATCACGAAGTTCTAGTAGCTTGGTGATAGTGACTAGAGAACTTTGTCAATCACTATATTATCTGGAAGATTAACTCCCACTTGATTCAAGCGATTGTAGTACCCAGACATTCTGAGCACATGCTCACTGGTTGAGCTATTCTCCTCCATCTTGTAGGCAAAGTACTTGTCAGAGGTCTCATACCTCTCGACACGGGCATGAGTCTGAAATACCAATTTCAGCTCTTGGAACATCTCATATGCTCCGTGGTGTTCAAAACTTTCTGAAGTCCCGGTTCTAAGCCATAAAGCATGGCGCACTAAACTATTAAGTACTCATCATATCGAGCTTTGCCAAACGTTCATAACATCTGCATCTGCTCCTGCAATAGGTCTGTCACCTAGCGGTGCATCAAGGACATATTTCTTCTATGCAGCAATGAGGATAATCCTCATATCACGGACCCAGTCCGCATCATTGCTACTATTATCTTTCAACTTATTATTCTCTAGCAACATATCAAAAAATAAGGGAGCTATATCGCGAGCTATTGATCTACAACACAGATTTGCAAATACTATCAGGACTAAGTTCATGATAAATTAAGTTCAATTAATCAAATTACTAATGAACTCCCACTTAAATCAACATCCCTCAAGTTGTCTAAGTGATACATGATCCATATCAACTAACCCATGTCCGATCATCACCTGAGATGGGGTAGTCATCAATGGTGAACATCTCTATGTTGATCATATCTACTATATGACTCATGTTCGACCTTTCGGCCTCCAGTGTTCCGAGGCCATGTCTGTACATGCTAGGCTCGTCAAGTTTAACCCAAGTATTCCGCGTGTGTAAATCTGGCTTACACCCGTTGTATGTGAACATAGAGTCTATCACACCCGATCATCACGTGGTGTCTCAAAACGATGAACTGTAGCAACGGTGCATACTCAGGGAGAACACTTTTACCTTGAAATTTAGTGAAGGGATCATCTTATAATGCTACAGCCGTACTAAGCAAAATAAGATGCATAAAGGATAAACATCACATGCAATCAAAATATGTGACATGATATGGCCATCATCATCTTGTGCTTTTGATCTCCATCTTCAAAGCATCATCATGATCTCCATCGTCACTGGCTCGACACCTTGATCTCCATCATTGCGTCATGGTCGTCTCGCCAACTATTGCTTCTACAACTATTGCTAACGCATAGCGAGTTGCCGATAATTTACAAAACATGACCATCTCATACAATAACATATTTCACATCATGTCTTGACCATATCACATCACAACATACTCTGCAAAAACAAGTTAGACGTCCTCTACTTTGTTGTTGCAAGTTTTACGTGGCTGCTACGGATTTCTAGCAAGAACCGTTCTTACCTACGGCAAAAACCAGAAAGGTGATTCGTCAAGTTTGCTGTTTTAACCTTCTTCAAGGACCGGCCGTAGTCAAATTCGATTCAACTAAAGTAGGACAAACAGACACCCGCCAGCCACCTTTATGCAAAACTAGTTGCATGTCAGTCGGTGGAACCGGTCTCATGTGAGTGGACATGTAATGTTGGTCCGGGCCGCTTCATCCCACAATACCGCCGACTCAAAATAAGACGTTGGTGGTAAGCAGTATGACTATCACCACCCACAACTCTTTGTGTTCTACTCGTGCATATCATCTATGCATAGACCTGGCTCATGATGCCACTGTTCGGAAATGTTGCATGGAAAACAAAAAATATCTACGCACACGCAATGATCTATCCATGGAGATGCATAGCAACGAGGGGGAGAGTGTGTCTACATACCCTCATAGACCGTAAGTGGAAGCGTTTCACAACGCGGTTGATGTAGTAGAACTTCTTCGTGCTTCTACCGATCAAGTACCGAACACACGGCACCTCCGTGTTCTGCACACGTTCACCTCGGTGACGTCCCTCGCCTTCTTGATCCAGAAAGACGTCGAGGTAGTAGATGAGTTCCATCAGCACAACGGCGTGGTGACGGTGATGGTGAAGTGATCTCCGCAGGGCTTCGCCTAAGCACTACGAAAATATGACCGGGTGTAAACGGTGGAGGGGGGCACCGCACGCGGCTAGGCAATTGTCTGGTGTGTGCTAGGCGCCCCCCTCCCACATATATATAGGTGGGAGGGAGGGAGGAGCAGCCATAGGAGGCGCCCAAGTAGGAGGAATCCTACTTGGAGTCCCTCCCAAGCCGCGCCCCTCCCCTGCCATATTTAACCGAGGGGGAAGGAAAGAGGGGGGTGGGAGAGGGAAGGAAGTGGGAATCCTATTCCACACTTTCCTTTCCCTCCCCCTTTTCCTTCTCCACCTAGGCCGGCCTACTATGGGGGGCGCACCAGCCCCTTGTGGCTGGTGCGTTTCCCCTCTTGGCCCATAAGGCCCATATCTTTTGCTGGGGGTGCCCGGAACCCCTTCCGGTGACCCGATTCCTTCCCGGTACGTCACGAAACACTTCCGGTATCCAAATACCATCATCCTATATATCAATCTTTACCTCTCGACCATTTCTAGACTCCTCGTCACATCCGTGATCTCATGCGGGACTCCGGACAACATTCGGTCACCAAAACATATAACACTATATCGTCAACGAACGTTAAGCGTGCGGACCCTACGGGTTCGAGAACTATGTAGACATGACCGAGACACCTCTCCGGTCAATAACCAATAGTGAAACCTGGATGCCCATATAGGCTCCTACATATTCTACAAAGAACTTTATCGGTCGAACCGTTATGACAACATACGTAATTCCCTTTGTCCATCGGTATGTTACTTGCCCGAGATTCGATCGTCGGTATCTCTATACCTAGTTCAATCTCATTACCGGCAAGTCTCTTTAATTGTTCCGTAATACATCACCTTGTAACTAACTCCTTAGTCATTTGCTTGCAAGCTTATGATGTGTATTACCGAGAGGGCCCAGAGATACCTCCCCGAAACTCGGAGTGACAAATCCTAATCTTGATCTATGCCAACTCAACAAACACATTCGGAGATACCTGTAGAGCATCTTTTTGATCACCCAGTTACGTTGTGACATTTGATAGCACACAAATTATTCCTTCGGTATCCGGGAGTTGCATAATCTCATAGTCGAAGGATTATGTATTTGACATGAAGAAAGCAATAGCAATAAATTGAACTATCATTATGCTAAGCTAACGGATGGGTCTTGTCCATCACATCATTCTCCTAATGATGTGATCCCATTATGAAATGACAACACATGTCTATGGCTAGAAAACCTTAACCATCTTTGATCAACGAGCTAGTCTAGTAGAGGCATACTAGGGACACGGTATTTGTTTATGTATTCACACATGTATTTAAGTTTCCGATTAATACAATTCTAGCATGAATAATAAACCTTTATCATGAATAAGGAAATATAAAATAACATATTTATTATTGCCACTAGGGCATATTTCCTTCAGAAACTTCTAACTCAAGTTTTTCTTCAAAAGATTTCATCATAGCATCAACAATATGTTTAGTAAAAGCCTTATTTTGATTATAAGCTTGAGGTGAATTAAGCATGGATTGCAACAAGTAAATACAATCTATTAAAGCACAATTATCATAATTAAAGTCCTTGAAATCCAAATGAGTGGGTTCATCTCTACTTAAAGTTTTGACCTCTCCAATTCCACTTTTATCAATTTTTTCATTAAGATCTTCACCCTCCAAATTATTGGGACGCCTTCTAGCTAAAGTTGACTCATCTCCAGTCCCATATTTATCAAGTTTTATATTAGAAAACAAAGATTCAATAGGAGTCACACCAATCACTTTAAGATCTTCATCATTATTATCACAAAAACTAGAAGAAAATGCTTTTTCTATCCAATCTCTCTTAGCACGCATCCTAGTGGTTCTCTCTCTACTTTCATTCATAGAAATTTTAATAGCTTTAAGAGATTCATTAATATCAATCTTGGGTGGCATAGATCTAATCTTCAAAGAATCAATCTCATGAGAAATTCTATCAACGTTCCTAGCCAAATCATCAATCTTAAGCAATTTTTCTTCTACCATAGCATTAAAAATCATTTGAGAATTAATGAAATCTTTAACATTATTCTCAAGATCAGAGGGTATTTTATTATAATTTCCATAAGAATTATTGTACGAATTACCATAATTATTAGAGGAATTACTAGGAAATGGCCTAGGGTTGAAATTACCTCTATACGCGTTATTACCAAAATTGTTCCTACCAACAAAATTCACATACATAGATTCATTATTATTCACGATCAAAGTGGACAAAGGCATATCATTAGGATCAACAGGAGCACCCTTACTAGCAATCAATTTCATAAGTTCATCCATCTTTCTACTCAAAGTATTAATTTCTTAAATCGCATGCACTTTTTTACTAGTAGAAGATCTTTCGGTACGCCATTGAGAGTAATTTGCCATAATATTATCTAGAAGTTTAGTAGCCTCTCCTAATGTGATTTCCATAAAAGTACATCCCGCGACGGAATCTAAAAGATTTCTAGATGCAAAATTCAATCCGGCATAGAAAAATTGTATGATCATCCATAAACTTAAACCATGAGTAGTGCAATTTCTTATAATCAATTTCATCCTCTCCCAAGATTGTGCAACATGTTCATGATCAAGTTGCTTAAAATTCATTATATCGTTCCTAAGGGAGATGATCATAGTGGGAGGAAAATACTTGGAAATAAATGCATCTTTACACATGTTCCATGAATCAATACTATTTTTAAGCAAAGATGAAAACCAAGTTTTAGCACGATCTCGTAGTGAGAACGGAAATAGCTTCAATTTAACAATATCATTATCCATATCTTTTTTATTTTGCATATCACACAACTCAATGAAAGTATTTAGATGGGATGCATCATCTTCATTAGGACTACCAGAAAATTGATCTTTCATAACAAGATTCAACAAAGCGGCATTAATTTCATAAGATTCCGCACTAGTGGCGGGAGCAATCGGAGTACTAATAAAATCATTATTATTAGTGTTGGAAAAGTCACACAACTTGGTATTTTCTTGAGACATCGTGACAAAGCAAGCAATCTAGCACACAAGCAAACAAAAAGCAAATGAAAAGATGAACGGAAGAAAGGCAAAAATAAGGCAGATATTTTTGTGTTTTTCTGAATACGTTTTAGAAGTGGGGGAGAGGAAAACGAGAGGCAAATGGCAAATAATGTAAGTGCAAGAGATGGGAGTTTATGATAGGTACTTGGTAGGCTTGATGTAGAACCTCCCCGGCAACGGTGCCAGAAATTCTTCCTGCTACTTCTTGAGCTTGCGTTGATTGTTCCCTTGAAGAGGAAAGGGTGATGCAGCAAAGTAGAGATAAGTATTTCCCTCAGTTAAGAACCAAGGTATCAATCCAGTAGGAGGTACAAGCAAATCCCCAATATATGGACCCACACAAACTAACAAACACTTGCACACAACGTGAAAAAGGGGTTGTCAATCCCATCACAGTCACTTGCAAGAGTGAGATCTAATAGAGATAGATATAAAAGATAAATAAAAGGCAAAACAAAGTAAATATAAATAAATTGCAGAAAGGTATTTTTAGGTTTTTTGGTTTTATAGATCTGAAAATATATGATGGAAAATAGACCCGGGGGCCATAGGTTTCGCTAGAGGCTTCTCTCTTGAAGAAAGCATACGGTGGGTAAACAAATTACTGTTGAGCAATTGATAGAAAAGCGCAAAGTTAGGAAGATATCCAAGGCAATGATCATGAATATAGGCATCACGTCCATGACAAGTAGACCGACTCCTGCCTGCATCTACTACTATTACTCCACACATCGACCTACTCCTGCCTGCATCTAGAGTATTAAGTTCATAAGAACAGAGTACCGCCTTAAGCAAGATGACATGATGTAGAGGGATAGATCCAATCAATATGGTAAAAAAAACCATCTTTTTATCCTTAATGGCAACAATACAAATATGTGCCTCGCTACCCCTACTGTCACTGGGTGAGGACATCGCAAGATTGAACCCATCACAAAGCACCTCTCCCATTGCAAAAAAAACCCAATCTTGTAGGCCAAACCAAATTGATAGATCGGAGAGAAATATAAATCTATCTTAATCATGCATAAAAGAGTTCAGAGAAGACTCAAATAATATTCATCGATAATCTGATCATAAATCCACAATTCATCGGATCTCAACAAACGCACCGCAAAAGAAGATTACATCGAATAGATCTACAAGAACATTGAGGAGAACATTGTATTGAAGATCAAAGAGAGAGAAGAAGACATCTAGCTACTAGCCATGGGCCCGTAGGTCTGTGGTAAACTACTCATACATCATCGGAAGGGCAGCAAGGTTGATGTAGAGGCCCTCCGTGATCGAATCCCCCTCCGGGTGAGTACCGGAAAAGGCCCCAAGATGGGATCTCACCAGAACAGAAGCTTGCGGTGGCGAAAAAGTATTTTTGGTGTGCCCTCTGGTATAGGGGGGATATTTGAGAATTTATAGTGCTGGAGTTAGGGTTAGGAGAGCCACGGGGGGCCCACAAGCCCCTTGGCCGTGCCCCTCCCCTAGGGCATGCCCTCAGGGCTTGTGGCCCCTCGTGTGTCTTCTGGCCTCCTCCCCAAGTCTCGTGTGTTTCTTCTGGTCCAAGAAAAATCATCGTAAAGATTTATTCTGTTTGGACTCTGTTTGGTATTGATTTTCTGTAAAAGTCAAAAACAAGGAAAAACAGCAACTGACATTGGGCACTAGGTTAATAGGTTAGTCCCAAAAAATGATATAAAATAGCATATAAAACATCCAGGATAGATAATATAATAGCATGGAACAATCAAAAATTATAGATACGTCGGAGACATATCAATGTGTTGGGCTCCTACTTCTATCACAAAAAAAAATGACGAAAAATGGGCTTCTCGTCCTGGGCAGGCCGGAGACGCACCTGCATGACATTTTTTGGGCTGTCCATGATGTATAAAATCATGGTAGAAGTGAGGGCGAGGAAATTTTCAGGGAGTTCGCGGTTACAGTGGGCAATCGGTGGGTGGTCGGGGTCGAGCGATGCAGTGTGGTTAGCGCGCTTCTCTCATACGCGCGTGTGTGTCAGGCCTTCATTAACTGAACCCGAGCAAGGCATTCGCTTACTAAACCCGAGCTCGGATCACGCTCGCACTATGTACTGAACATGAGCGATCAATCCCTCGCACTACGTACTGAACCCGATCGATCCCTTCACTGCTAACTGAAACCGAGCGATTCCTTCACTGCTAACTGAACCTGATTGATCCCTTCTCGCTGCTTAATGAAGCCGATCGAACCCTCGTGCGAGATGTAGCTAGCCGGTTGGGTTGCCTCTCGATAAATAGTGCTTGTTGCTGCAGCGCGCGCAATATGTAGAACAAATCGAGACTTGCATCGATCGATCGAGCCCCTTGTGTGAGATGTGGTGAGTTGACCTAGCCGGTTGGTTGGCTGTGGATGAACAGTGCATGTTGCTTCCGCCCGCTCGTATGCCCCGCCCTAGTAGGTGGGTTGGCTGTGGATGAACAGTACCCTCACCGTCTGTAGAGGTGTTTGGCGCTGGATGAACAGGACCCCGATCAATCGAGGAGGTTGTGCCGCTATATGCCACACCCCTCCCCTACACATGAAACTGCCACGCGAATGTTCGCAACTGCCATGGTCTGCTCCATGGTGCGATCTATATTATATTATTAAAAAGCTGGGCTTTTGGCGCGCGGTAGGCGGGGGAGCTTGGCCTGACGTTTTGCTACTACTCACATGCGGTCGCACATGTCAGTGATGTACGAAGCCGATGCGCATCCCTTTGGTGAGTGGCGGGCCGGACCGACCGTGTGTTCGTGCTAATGCTCACATGCGGTCGCACATGTCAGTGATGCACCAAGCCGATGCGCGCCCCTTAGGTGAGCAAGGGGTCGGACCGACCGTGTGTTGGTGCTACTGCTCACATGTTGTCGCGCATGTCAGTGATGCACCAACCCAATGCGCATCCCCTTCGGTGAGCGGCGGGCCAGACCATCGTGTGTTGGTGCGACGCGAACGTGATGGGTTGTAAGTTTACCGCCTAACTTAATTTGCAAAGTATAACACTTACTTTGGCTCCTTGACGAGATCGGTCGATAGAAATCCCCATTAGAAAGGCGAGGGCGGTGTTTTTCCAGCGTGAGAAGTAAGGGAGTTTTTTGGCACTGGAGCGGAGGCGTGGGAGTTTGACCGATAGTTTGCATACATTTCTCGGACGCGTACATGGTCCCACGTTCTCGGAGGCCATCGTGGCGGAGCTAGACGCCCGCAACCTCCCAGAGCAAAAAAAGATGCACCTATTGCTAGCTATTTCTATAATCAGTTTTGAAATTTTCAATAATTCACGTGTTACGTGATATCAACTGTTCATTGATGTTGATCCAACAGTCTAGGTGTCTGGGATTCGCGTCCACAGTAACCTAATTGTACCCAACAGTGTCTACGTTCTTCTGGAACCAGCAGCACGTCAGTGTGATCAATCCACACAACAAGCTGGCAAACAACACCTCCACATGTGCCACGTGGCTTCATTGATGCCCCCTCCCCACATTATTTTATTCATAAATATATTGACTGAAAAAGAGAGACATCACTTGATACAAGATCTTGCTTGTATTTTGTTTCCTACAAAGTAGTGCCATGCTATTGGAATTCTAACTTACTTGCTTTCCACGTACCAGACGTATTAGTGCCACATCATCTAAAAAGCCTTTCTACACGCGTCAAATTATTACGTGGGCTACCTCTTCTTATAGAAATGGGGTCCATTGTGTACCCGCGTGTCTGTATGAGGGAAGGAGTGCGTGCGTTCATGCACCACTTCTCTCCGTACATGTAGTCCACCTAGTGGGTGTGTCAGAGAGAGAGATGGTGTGTGCAAGATGCCTCTATACATATGTTTGTGTCAAAGAGAGGCCTAAATACATAGTATATGTATGTGCAGGGGGCGATATACGAGAAGAGAGGGGAGGGATTATTTACGTGAGATATCAATAGACACGGATAGAGGGAAGAACTTTACGAGCGTACAAGCGCTGGGAAAGAGGGGGGTGCTGGAAGATGGTGCGAGAGGCCAACTAGACAAAGACAAGGAAGGAGTACAAGTGCGAGATCGATAATTAAAGAGAGAGGACGAGAACATGCGTGGGGGCGCTCGTCTGATTGATATATAAAGCGGAAAGTATGGATGATGAGATGGGGAGGGACAATTAATGTGTGTGTGGTCGGAGGTCCTATCTAGAGAGGTCATTGTTCGGTCGATGTGTACATGGGAAAAGAGGGGGAGACCTAACTAGAGATATAGATTGGTCGGTTTGTGTGGGAAAATAGCGAGAGACCTGGCTACACATAGAGGGAAATTAATTGGTGCACATGCATGCATGTGTCACAGACAAAGAACACCTGGAGTGACGAAAAAAGGGAGAGGTGTGTGGGGGGGGGAGGGTGTGCAACTAGCTAGCTGCTTACCTAGGAGATGGTGCGAGAGGCCTACTAGTTAGTGTTGGGGAACGTTGCATGGGAAACAAAAAAATTCCTACGCTCACCAAGATCAATCTTGGAGATGCACATCTACGAGAGGAGAGTGGTGTGTACATACCATTGCAGACCAAAAGCGTTAACGATCTAGAGATCGTGGTTGGCGTAGTCGTACTCGCGTCGAGATCCAATCTGCTCCAAGTACCACACGTGCGGCACCTCTGAGTTTAGCACATGTACGGCTCGGCGGCATCCTCTCCTTCTTGATCCAGCAAGGGAGGGAGATGATGTAGATAAGATCTGAACCAACACGACGGCGTGGTGGTGGTGGTGGCAGCGGAACTCCGGCAGGGCTTCGCCAAGCGCGTACCGGTGAAATGTAGGAGGAGTTGGGAGAGGTAACGGGCAAGGGTCGAAGAGCGGCTGCCCCCAGTGCCTCCTCACCTTTATATAGGCGTGGATGGGGCTGGTGGCTTGCCCTGCCCTAGGGTCGTTGGTCAAAGGGGGAGGAAGGAAATCCCTCCTTTCCTTCCCCACCGATCGCTATCCCCCTTTTTAGGATCCTGATCTTATCCCTTCGGGATATGATACTATTCCTTTTAAGGGAGGATCTTGGTGCGCCTAGACCAGGGTTGTGGGGACTTTCCCCATTACCCATGTTCATGTGGGTCCCCCATGCAGGTGGGCCCCACTCTGGAACCTTCAAGAACCTTCCCAATACAATACCAAAAAAACTCAAACTTTTTCTGAAACCCCGATAACAACTTTCCATATATGAATCTTTACCTCTGGACTAATCCGGAGCTCCACGTGACGTCCCAGATCCCATTCGGGACTCCGAAAAACCTTCGGATTTTCCACTATTCATATCTCAATACTACCCTAGCGCTACCGAACGTTAAGCGTGCGACCCTATGGGTTCGGGGATATGCAGACATGACCGAGACTCCTCTCCAGTCAATAAATAATAGCGGGACCTGAATGCCCATATTGGTTCCTACATATTCAACGAAGATCTTTATCGGTCGAACCACGATGTCAAGGATTCAGCTAATCCCATATGTAGTTCCCTTTGTCCATCGGTATGTTACTTGCCTAAGATTCCATCATCGGTATCTCCATACCTTGTTCAATATCGTTACCGGCAAGTCTCTTTACTCGTTCCGTAATACAAGATCTCGTGGCTAACTCCTTCATCACATTGCTTGCAAGCTCATTGTGATGATGTATTACCAAATGGGCCCCGAGATACCTCTCCGTCATACAGAGTGACAAATCCCAATCTCGATCCATGCCAACTCAACAAATACCCTCAGAGATACCTGTAGAGCATCTTTATAGTCACCCTGTTACATTGCGATGTTTGATACACACAAGGTACTTCTCCGGTGTCAGTGAGTTGCATGATCTCATGGTCATAGGAACAGATACTTGACATGCAGAAATCGATAGCAATAAACTTGATACGATCATATGCTACGTTTATAGTTTGGGTCTTGTCCATCACATCATTCTCCTAATGATGTGATCCCGTTATCAAATGACCACTCATGTCTATGGCTAGGAGACCATAGCCATCTTTGATCAACGAGCTAGTCCGGTAGAGGCTCACTAGGGACATGTTGTTGTCTATGTATCAACACATGTATTTGAGTTTCCAATCAATACAATTATAGCATGGATAATAAACGATTATCATGAACAAGGAAATATAATAATAACCACTTTATTATTGCCTCTAGGGCATATTTCCAACAGTCTCCCACTTGCACTAGAGTCAATTATCTAGCAATACATGGTAATGAATCTAACACCCATAGAGTTCTGGTGTTGATCATGTTTTGCCCATGGAAGAGGTTTAGTCAACGGATCTGCAACATTCAGATCCGTATGTACTTTGCAAATGTTTATGTCCTCCTCCTTGATCGCATCGCGGATGGAATTGAAGTGTCGCTTTATGTGTCTGGTCCTCTTGTGAAACCTTCGTTCCTTGGCGAGAGCAATGACACCAATGTTGTCACAGAACAGAGTCATTGGGTTCAGTACACTGGGTACAACTCCAAGATCTGTTATGAACTGCTTCATCCAGACACCTTCCTTCGCTGCCTCCGAGGTACCTATGTACTCCGCTTCACATGTAGAATCAACTACCACGCTTTGCTTGGAACTGCACCAGCTTACCGCTCCCCATTTAGAATACATACGTATCCGGTTTGAGACTTAGAGTCATCCGGATCAGTGTCAAAGCTTGGATCGACGTAACCCTTTACGATGAGCTCTTGATCACCTCCATAAACGAGAAACATTTCCTTAGTCCTTTTCAGGTACATAAGAATATTCTTGACCGCTGTCCAGTGTTCCACTCTTGGATCACTTTGAAACCTTCTGGCCATACTTATGGCAAGGCAGACATCTGGTCTTGTGCAAAACATCGCATACATGATAGAGCCTATGGCAGAAGCATAGGGGATGACACTCATCTTTTCTCTATCCTCTGTAGTTGCTGGGCATTGAGCCTTACTCAACTTCAGACCTTGCAAAACAGGCAAGAACCCCTTCTTGGATTAATCCATTTTGAACTTCTTCAAAATCTTATCAAGGTATGTGCTTTGTGAAAGTCCTATTAAGCGTCTCGATCTATCTCTATAGATCTTGATGCCTAATATGAAAGCAGCTTCTCCTAGGTCCTTCATTGAAAAACTCTTGTTCAAATATTCCTTCACGCTTTCCAAAAGTCATGTATTATTTCCAATTGGCAATATGTCATCCACATATAATATTAGAAACGCTATAGAGCTCACACTCACTTTCTTTTAATACAAGCTTCTCCATAAACTTGTAAAAACCCAAACACTTTGACCACCTCATCAAAGCAAAGATTCCAACTCCGAGATGCTTGCACCAGTCCATAAATGGATCGGTGGAGCTTGCACACTTTGTTAGCATTCTCTGGATCGACAAAACTTTCCAGTTGCATCATATACAACTCTTCCTTAAGGAAACCGTTAAGGAACGCTGTTTTGACATCCATTTGGCAGATTTCATAATCGAAAAATGCAGCTATTGCCAACATGATTCTGACGGACTTAAGCATCGCTACGGGTGAGAAAGTCTCATCGTAGTCAACTCCTTGAACTTGTGAAAACCCCTTTGCCACGAGTCAAGCTTTATAGACGGTGACACCGTCCGCGTCTGTCTTCTTCTTGAATATCCATTTATTCTGAATGGCCTTTCGGCCTTCAGGTAATACTTCCAAAGTCCATACTTTGTTTTCATACATGGATCCCATCTCTGATTTCATGACCTCAAACCATTTGTCGGAATCCAGGCCCACCATTGCTTCTCCATAGCTCGTAGGTTCATCGTTGTCCAACAACATGACATCTAAGACAGGGTTACCGTACCACTCAGGAGCAGTACGTATCCTTGTCGACCTACGAGGTTCGATAGTAACATGATCTGGAACTTAATGATCACTATCATTAGCTTCCTCTTCAACTAATGTAGGTGCCACAAAAACATCTTTCTGCGTTGCGCTACTCTCTGGTTGAAGTGAAGGTTCAACAACCTCATCAAGTTCTATCTTCCTCCCACTCAATTCTTTCGACAGAAACTCTTTCTCGAGAAAGGACCCGTCCTTAGTGACAAATACTTTGCCCTCGGATCTAAGATAGAAGGTATACCCAATCGTCTCCTTTGGGTATCCTATGAAGATGCATTTGTCCGCTTTGGGTTCGAGCTTTTCTAGCTGAAGCCTTTTTACATAAGCATCGCAGCCCCAAACCTTAAGAAACAATAGCTTAGGTTTCTTGCCAAACCATAGTTCATACGGTGTCATCTCTACGGACTTAGATGATGCCCTATTTAAAGTGAATGCAGCTGTCTCCAATGCATAACCCCAAAATGAGAGTGGCAGATCGGTAAGGGACATCATAGAACGCACCACATCCAATAAGGTACGATTACGATGTTCGGACACACCATTACACTGTGGTGTTCCAGGCGGCGTCAGTTGTGAAACAATTCCACATTGTCTTAAGTGATTGCCAAACTCATAACTCAGATACTCTCCCCTTCGATCATGTCGTAGGAATTTAATCTTCTTGTTACGATGATACTCAACTTCACTCTGAAATTGCTTGAACTTTTCAAATGTTTCAAACTTATGCTTCATTAAGTAAATATACCCATATCTACTCAAATCATCGGTGAAGGCGAGAAAGTAACGACATCCACCATGCGCGTCAACACTCATCGGACCGCACACATTAGTATGTATGATTTCCAACAAGTCACTTGTTCGTTCCATTGATCCGGAAAATGGGGTTTTAGTCATCTTGCCCATGAGGCATGGTTTGCATGTGTCAAGTGATTCAAAATCAAGTGACTCCAAAAGTCCATCAGCATGGAGTTTCTTCATGTGCTTTACACCAATATGACCTAAGTGGCAGTGCCACAAGAAAGTGGTACTATCATTATCAACTCTACATCTTTTGGCATCAATGTTATGAACATGTGTATCATCACTATCGAGATTCAATAAGAATAAACCCCTCACAATGGGTGCTTGACCGTAAAAGATATTACCCACATAAATAGAACAACCATTATTCTCTGATTTAAATGAGTAATCATCTCGCATTAAATAAGATACAGATATAATGTTCATGCTCAACGCAGACACTAAATAACAATTATTTAGGTTTATCACTAATCTTGATGGTAATCGAAGAGCTAGTATGCCACGACGATCACATCAACCCTGGAACCATTTCCCATGCGCATCGTCACTTCGTCCTTCGCCAGCCTTCGTCTATTCCATAGTTCCTGTTTAGAGTTGCAAATGTGAGCAACCGCACCGGTATCAAATACCCATGCACTACAACGAGAGCTGGTAAGGTACACATTAATAACATGTATATCATATATACCTTTGTTGACGTTGGCCCCCTTCATGTCGGCTAGATACTTGGGGCAATTCCGCTTCTAGTGGCCAGTTCCCTTGCAATAGAAGCACTCAGTTTCCGGCTTGGGTCCAGCCTTGGGTTTCTTCATGGGAGGAGCAACTGCTTTGCCACTCTTCTTGAAGTTTCCCTTCTTTCCCTTGCTCTTCTTGAAACTAGTGGTTTTGTTGACCATCAACACTTGATGCTCCTTCTGGATGTTTGACTCAGCGACTTTCAGCATTGCGAACAGCTTGGAGACTGACTTGTTCATCCCTTGCATGTTATAGTTCAACTCAAAGCTCTTGTAGCTAGGTGGTTGCGATTGAAGAACTCTGTCAGTGACCGCCTGATAGGTGGGAGCTCAACTCCCAACTCAGCCATACGGTTGTAATACCCGAACATTCTGAGTATGTGCTCACTGACAGAGCCGTTCTACTCCATCTTGCAGGCATAGAACTTATCAGAGGTCTCATACCTCTCGATCTGGGAATTTTTCTCAAAAATAAGCTTCAAATCCTGGAACATCTCATATGCTCCATGATGTTCAAAACGCCTTTGAAGTCCCGGTTCTAAGCTATAGAACATGGCGCACTAAACTATTGAGTAGTCATCAACACGCGACTGTTAGGCGTTCACAACGTCCATAGTCGCTGGAGGGGGTGGTGCACCAAGCGGTGCATCAAGGACATAAGACTTTTGGGCAGCCGTGAGGATAATCCTCAGATTACGGGCCCAGTCCACAAAGTTGCTTCCATCATCTTTTAGCTTAGCTTTCTCTAGGAACGCATTGAAATTCAGGAGAGCTACTGCGCGAGCCATTGATCTACAACATAATTTGCAAAGTTTACTTAGACTATTGTTCAAGATAATGAGTTCAATTAATAATATTAACTAAGAACTCCCACTCAAATCAACATCCCTCCGGTTTTTCGAGTGTAACATGATTCAAATTCACCAACCCAAGTCCGATCATCACGTGAGATGAGGTGGTTTCAATGGTGAACATCTCCATGTTGATCATATCTACTATATGACTCATGTTCGACCTTTAGTCTCTTGTGTTCTGAGGCCATGTCTGTACATGCTAGGCTCGTCAAGTTTAACCCAAGTGTTCCGCATGTGCAAAACTGGCTTGCACCCGTTGTATGCGAATGTAGAGTCTATTACACCCGATCATCACGTGGTGCTTCGAAAAGATGAACTTTTGCAATGGAGCACACTTGGGGAGAACACACTTTTATCTTGAAATTTTAGTGAGGGATCACCTTATAATGGTACCGTCATCCTAAGCAAAATAAGATGCATAAAAGGATTAACATCACATGCAAATCATAAGTGACATGATATGGCCATCAACTTGTGCTTTCGATCTCCATCTTCAAAGCACCGGCATGATCTACATCGTCACCGGCATGACACCATGATCTCCATCATTGTGTCGCCATCAGGGTTTTCACGCCAACCATGCTTCTACAACTATTGCTATCGCTTAGCGATAAAATAAAGCATTACATAGCGCTTAATGATTGACATGCAGGTCATACAATAATTAAAGACAACCCTATGGCTCCTGCCGGTTGCCGTATTCGTCGACATGCAAGTCATGATAATCTATACAAAACATGATCATCTCATAAATCAAATATATCTTATCATGTCATTGGCCATATCATATCACAACATACCCTGCAAAAACAAGTTAGACGTCCTCTACTTTGTTGTTTGCATGTTTTACATGGCTGCTATGGGTGACTAGTAAGAACCGTTCTTACCTACACAAAGCCACAACGGTGTATTCAAGTTGCTATTTAACCTTCTACAAGGACCGCCTTCGTCGAATCCGATTCAACTAAGGCAGGAGAGACAGACACCCGCCAGCCATCTTTATGCAACAAGTTGCATGTCAGTCGATGGAACCGGTCTCATGTACGTGGACATGTAAAGTTGGTCCGGGCCGCTTCATCCCACAATACCACTGAATCAAGATAAGACTAAGGAAGGAAGCAATCTCAATATCAATGCCCACAAACTCCTTTGTGTTCTACTCGTGATGTCATCTACGCATAGACCTAGCTCATGATGCCACTGTTGGGGAACGTTGCATGGGAAACAAAAAATTTCCTACGCTCACCAAGATCAATCTAGGAGATGCAGATCTATGAGAGGGGAGTGGTGTCTACATACCCTTGTAGACCAAAAGCATTAACGGTCTAGAGATCGTGGTTGGCATAGTCGTACTCGCGTCGAGATCCAATCCGATCCAAGTACCTCACGTGCGGCACCTCCGAGTTTAGCACACGTACGGCTCGGCGGCATCCTCTCCTTCTTGATCCAACAAGGGAGGGATAGGACATAGACAAGATCTGAACCAACATGACGGTGTGGTGGTGGTGGTGGCAGCGGAACTCCGGCAGGGCTTCGCCAAGCGCGTAGCGGTGAAACGTGAGAGGAGTTGGGAGAGGTAACGGGCAAGGGTCGAAGAGTGGCTGCCCCCAACGCCTCCCCACCTTTATATGGGCGTGGAGGGGGCTGGTGGCTTTCCTTTCAAGGCCCTAGGGTCGTTGGTCAAAGGGGAGGAAGGAAATCCCTCATTTCCTTCCCCACCGATTGCTATCCCCTTTTTAGGGATCCTGATCTTATCCCTTCGGTATATGATACTATTCCTTTTAAGGGAGGATCTTGGTGCACCTAGACCAGGGTTGTGGGGATTTCCCCACTACCCATGTTCATGTGGGCCCTCATGCAGGTGGGCCCCACTCCAGAACCTTCTAGAACCTTCCTGGTACAATACCGAAAAAAACTCAAACTTTTTCTGGAACCCCGATAACAACTTTCCATATATGAATCTTTACCTCCGGACTAATCCGGAGCTCCTCGTGACGTCCCATATCCCATTCAGGACTCCGAACAACCTTTGGATTTTCCACTATTCATATCTCAATACTACCCTAGCGCTACCGAACGTTAAGCGTGCGACCCTACTGGTTCGCGGATATGCAAACATGACCGAGACTCCTCTCCGGTCAATAAATAATAGCGGGACCTGAATGCCCATATTGGTTCCTACACATTCAACAAAGATCTTTATCGGTTGAACCACGATGTCAAGGATTCAGCTAATCCCGTATGTAGCTCCCTTTGTCCATCGGTATGTTACTTGCCCGAGATTCCATCGTCGGTATCTCCATACCTTGTTCAATCTCGTTACCGGCAAGTCTCTTTACTCGTTCCGTAATACAAGATCCCGTGGCTAACTCCTTAGTCACATTGCTTGCAAGCTCATTGTGATGTTGTATTACCGAGTGGGCCCTGAGATACCTCTCCGTAATACGGAGTGACAAATCCTAGTCTTGATCCATGCCAACTCAACAGATACCCTGGGAGATACCTTTAGAGCATCTTTATAGTCACCCAGTTATGTTGCGGTGTTTGATACACACAAGGTACTCCTCCGGTGTCAGTGAGTTGCATGATCTCATGGTTATAGGAACAGATACTTGACATGCAGAAAACGATAGCAATAAACTTGATACGATCATATGCTACATTTATAGTTTGGGTCTTGTCCATCACATCATTCTCCTAATGATGTCATCCCATTATCAAATGATAACTCATGTCTATGGCTAGGAAACCACAGCCATCTTTGATCAACGAGCTAGTCCAGTAGTGTCGGTGTTCTGGGAACCAGGCTACCCAGGCTTGCCTGGTTGCGGCCCATGACGTGGCTCCTTCGACGGCCTGGTATGGCCCACCTCCAAGACCGTCAAGACAAGACCCTCGTGAGGGGCCAAGCCTCGCGAGGCGGACGGCGCCAAGACCTCCCGAGGGAGCGGCCTCCCCAGGCTGCCTCCTGAGGAGCGGAGATTTCTATGCAGGTACCCAACCTCATGAGGTTGCAATGACGCAAGCCATGACGACCAAGGCAGGCAGGTGCCAGCGGGCGCAGAGAAGGCAGTTTCCTCTTTGGTGCTAAGGAGGCAAGGACAGACGTGGGTTCCCAAGGAATCTGGCAAAGGTTTCCATTTTGGTGCAACGAGACCAAGGCCACCGGCGCGATAGGACGGATGTCATCGCCGAACCCACCACTGCGTCACGACCAGAAGCTTTGCAGGCGAAGACCACCTTTCACCAGAATAAGATGTACTACTTGTCCCCTTTCAAATTGGCCACTGTGGGATCCCTTCCCGCCTACGTTTTGGGGGAAGAGAACGGAGGCCATTATAAGTATAGGTTAGCCACCACCATAGATGGGGGTGATCCGATCCGAGACTCATCGACTCATTTCCTCACCCCCAAACCTCGTGAGGTTCTTCATCCCTTGTACTAGTTCATCCTCAGGCCCTCGTGAGGCCAATCCACCACAAAGCAGGAGTAGGGTCTTACACCACAAGGTTGCCCGAACCTGGGTAAACTACCGTGTTCATCTTCTTCCTTGTTCGTGTGAATCGAGCTAGGCAGTAGGCGACGAGTTGGTTGGCTGGATAGGTTGAGTCCTTGGCACACGCCCCAGAGTTCGAACCTTTCTTGGGTCTGCGGAGCCCTGAATCCAAAATTTGGCGCGCCAGGTAGGGGTGTGTCGAAGCCTCTTCTCCGCCGTTCGTTCCATCGCCGTTCCGTCGCTCCTATGGCCGACGCTCGCCGTGTTCGTGCCGAGCGTCAGGCCGCTCGCATCGCCCAGACGGCGCCTGTGGGCAACGGCGCTCCTCCCCGCTCTACCTCCCCGGCAGCTAACGCCGCCACTGATCCTGCTGCTCGCGAACAGCAAGATACGTCGCTGCCACCGTCTGTGCGGCGCGACGGCCGTACCGCCACTCCATCACCCACTCCAGCCATGGCGTCGTCTTCTCATGCTCGTCACGGGCCGGCGAACATGCAGGCTGTGTTGCTCATGGCGTGTGAGCTTCTGCGTTACCGTCCGGCCAACGACCTCTACGACGACTGGCTCGGCCGCATCGCCGAGCTCATCAACGCCGCCGGTGAGGCCCCTGCACCGTCCCATTCGCCTCTTCCTCCACCGTCCCTGGTGGGCGACGTGGCTCACGGCGCGCCTCCTCCTCCTCCTCCTCTACATGGCGCGGACCCCAAGACCAGCCGTGAGGCACCCCAACGCGACCCGCCGCGCAGGGCACCGGCGCGCGATGAAGAAAGCTGCCAGGTGGTGCAGCGGCTCCAAGGAGAAGCACGCATGCTTCCAGCGCCGCCGCGTCAAGACCGTGTGCCGCCGGAGGCGATGGCGCGCGGGCGACAAGATCAAGCTCCCCCCATGCGACCGGCACCTGTGAGTGCGGCAGGCTGTCGTGCTTACACCCCGGAGGTGCGCCGCGTCATCTGGCCTGGCAAGTTCAAGCCGGATCTGCCTCCACGCTACGCCGGCACTGTAACACCCTGGATTTTGCCCATTTTCTTTTTTCTTTTGATTTGGTCCGGATTTGCTTTTCTGTGGCTTAGTAGTCTTGCAACCTGGAGGAACTACCCTCCATTTTTCTTCCCGAGTGGATTGCCAACCTCAAAACCATCCCAAGAACTTGTCATTTCCATCTTGGACCAACCCCAATATTCTTTTCCTTGGGAATATTCCTTTTTCTATTAAAGGAATAACCCTGTCTGCCCTGAGTTGTGAAGCAACCCATATTTTCATCATTCCAAAGATTCCCAAATAATTCTCATAAATTGTTTGGGTCAGATCTTCCACAAATATGTCAAACCCTTCCTTGCCATGTTCAACAATATTTCACAAATATTCCTTTTCTGACTCTGCCCTAGCTGTCAAGTTGAGAAGCAAGTACTCTTTATATTTTCCTTCTTGGTCTCAAACTTTTTGGGCATTCTTTCCTATCCATATCATTGCCACATGCCAAAATTCAACTTCATTTGGCTACTAAATCTCCCTTGGCTAATTTCCAAAGTTTCTGGTCAATTGGAAGCTTTGTGAAGCAAGTGCTATCTAGGAGTATCCAAATGAGTTGAAATTTTTCAATCATCTTCATAGGCTCAAATCATGACTCTCCACCAAGTTTCAACCCTATCCAATCCTCTATGTGAGCACAGCATCAAATCTTAGTTTCTGGTCAGATTTTCACATTGTGAAGCAAATATATTTTATATTGCTCCATAATTGCTGAAAATTTACCAGAGCATTCTCCTACCCACATAACCTATCTCCACCAAGTTTGGGCTCATTTCATCTTCCCAATAATTCCCTAGAATTTTTCTAAGATTCTGGTCAGAGAGGTTCATTGTGAAGGAAGTACCATTTTGGCTTGTCCAAATGGCCTGAAATTTTTATGGCACTCTCATATGACCAAATCATCATGTTGTACCAGATTTTAGCTCAAGTTGCTACTCCATGTGAGTGGCACATCAAGATCAATTTTCTGGACCAGATTGGTCAGTTGCAAAGCAATTATATTAAATCTTGGTCCATTTCTCTCCAAACTTCATAGTATTGTAGTCCTTCCTACACTAAACCTCCCAGACATCTCATTTTGACCTTATCACTTCTCTGTTCATCGCAGTGGTGTGGTCAAGTTTGCTACAGCAAACTTCAGGTGATAACTCCCATCCAACCACAGTTCTTATCATCGATCAATCACCTCCCTGAGACTGTGCCTTGGAGGGACTACCCACTGGACATGATGTGGCCGGTCAGGGTGCACCGCGTGCGCTAGTGCACGCGGTGACCACGCGGCCGGCATGCCAATGCACGTGCTCTGTGCATTGGTCCCTCGGCCTCGTCCGTTTCCTCGCGCCCTCGACACCACACCGTGTCCAGCAGCTTCCCCTTGGACTCACCCTCGCTCTGGACCCCTCTTCCCTCTCTCACGTCCCCTCCTACGCGGTGTGGCAGCTGTGCCATGTCGTGCAAGTCTCTGCTGCCGCCGCGTTCGCTTGACCGCGTCGCTCCCGAACCCTCCTGAGCATGCCCGAGCTTCCTCTGCTCCTCCTTGACCTCTCTGGTTGCCTCTCCCCTCTTCACCGCATGCTCCCGAAGCTCCGGGGCGCCGGTGCACGCGTTATCATGGCCGCGCTCGGCCACCCACGTCACCGCGGCTATTTAAGCCCTCCCCGCGCCTCCCCGAACTCACCACCAGCCTCCCCTCGCTCCCCTACCCCTCCCTAGCCGCTCAGCCGAACCCCGGAGCTCTCTCTCGCCCTTCATGGCCGACATGCCCGCTGTCGTCCTCCGCCTAAATTGGCGCGGTGCCAAGCTCCTCCCTTCCTCGTTTCTTCATCAGTGGAGCAACCAAACTCTGTCGAAGCTCTCCCGAGTCTTCTCTCCATCGCCTCGCCACCGGAGCGCCCTGCCCCTCATCGCCCGATGCCACCGACCGCCGTCCTCGAAGCCATCGTCAGCTCAGCCCTCCCCGCCGGCGGTGGATGGGCCCAGGGGATGCGCCGTGCCCCGCTGAGATCATCTATAGGCGGAGCCTCGCCGGAGGTGCCCTGTAGCTCCGGCAGGCCTCATCGGGGTCGGCCCTGCCCTGGCCAGGCGCGGCGTCGACGGAGGAAGAAGAAGACCCAGCCAGCGACCCCTCCTGCGCGCGGGCCCCACCGGTCAGCCACACAGCCGCCCGGCCCCGCCCCTGCCACGTCATTTAAGTGGAGGCGTATTCCTCGGAATACGTCTCCCCCCTCTCGAAAGCTTACTCCGATGCTTCTTCGGGGTAAAGTACGTTTTCCCCGCAGGGAAGCGTATTCTCGGAGAAGGCGCTTTCTGTTTTCAGCCGCCTGGGACTTGTTTGTGAGGATTCTTTTTGCAGATTGGTCCCTGGACTTCAAACGGCTATAACTTTTTAACCGAGACTCCGATCGAGGTGAATCCAAAGCCCATTTATTTGTCTCTTCGAGCCCGTCATGTTGGTATCATTTTCACTATGTGGTCCCACTGTGGAAATGACCATTTTGCCCTTGCCTGTAAACAGCCCCTCCGGGAGAGAACTGTTTCCGGCAATCATCTCCGCGGACTCTCCGCACTCCTTCCCGATGGTTCCTTCACCCCCAGGCAAGCCACAACTCTCATCTGCATAATCGCATTGCAATGTCATAGTTTAACTATTCACTTTAACAACAAGTATGAGTTATTTGTGTAATGAATTGGATCATATAAGGCTGGAGTAAATTCTTGGATAGGTGACTACCATGTTGAGTACCGGATTGTTAGTGACTAGTAGTTTACCCACTTGTGGATACTATGATGTTGAGATCACTGTCTATGATTATTTTGGATTTCATCCGGAAGTTCATGGAGATGAGTTAGTAGTAGTGGCTTCAGCATACTGGTTACCGGATCTCTAGCCGGATATCGTTTTGACTAGGATTGCTATGTTATCGGAGTGTCAGCCATGACAGAGATTATTCGGAGACTAGATACTTCATGGTTGATCCAGAATCACCTGTCCGGACTTATCCGTGTAGCCACATTTGCCGGTATGGGATGGCCTTGACTTGGTCTGATCGCGTGCTCTTTCACCGTTACCGCCCGACAGGGAAGGTTATGCGTGCGCGCTACCCTGGCCCGGTAGGCGGCGATAACCTTGTGAGCCCAGTTGAGTTATATGGTACCAGGTCCCCGTTTGGGACAGTTTGTTAGCCACGACAGTGGCAGGTGTCACGCGGTGACACAGGGGCCACCCAGGGCAGGACTCCGGGGGAGGATGATTGCCGGTGGTACGATGGGAGAGTCACGGGTCAGGCGGGTTTCGTTGGAGCAACGCTGGTCCACCCAAATGGGATCACGAGGTCAGGTGCTCCATGTTGTGGGTAAAGTGTGCAACCTCTGCAGAGTGTAAAAATCTATTCGAATAGCTGTGTCCACGGTATTGGACAGTCCATCCAGACCTCTTTAGGTGGTCAACCATTGTAGTGATAATGATGGAAGAACTCGTCATATGATCAGAAGTACTCGGTGGATCGTGAGTATTCCGAGGGTTGTGAGTAAGTTTGTCAGCCTTGTGGTGCAGTTGGTATCAGGGATATGCTATGCCATGGGTTGGCAATGGGATGAGTGGTCGGATGACCACATGATTGGACTTGGAACAGATTCAGATTGGATCCTGAGATTATTCGGAGTATGGATTAAATATGATTTACATTACTATAATTACTTCAGTAGTTACTTTGCTAGATAACCATGTTTGTTAATTTTGACAGCTATGATGTTGTCTTGCCTTAATGCTGATGTTTGTTGCGAGCTTGCGAGTACATTCAAAGTACTCACCTGGCGTGTCATGCCAGTTTGCAGGTCATGCCATGATTGCTTGCTTGTCGAGGATCCCGAGTTTGCGACCTAGGATACGCGTTCTAGCCAGAGTCCCTGCGGAGTGGACTCCATCACCGCCGTCGCTGTTCCGCTGCCGAGAGAGTTACTCCGCTGTTAGCATAGAGCTACCCCGGGCAGGCGTAGTGTCGCCGTGCCGATGTAATCCTTGTACCCTTTGTAACCATATCCATTGTAATAAAGAGCTAATTTGTTCTATGCCAGCAGTGCCGTATTCCAGAGGACTTGTCCCTGGGTTGGAATACGGGGCGTTCCGGTCTTCTCTGAGCCGGGGTGCCACAGGCGTTGGTATCAGAGTACGTCTAGCTATAGGACGTGTGGTCTAGGCACGAGCGTTAGTAACCGGTAGTATAGGATCCAGTTGGTTTGCTGCACTTGTTTGTTGCATTTGTTTGTGCATAGCATGCATATAGACTAGACATTTTATCACTAACAATGGATCTGGTGAGTGTAGGTGGCATCGGTTTCGATTCCCTACCTACGCTCTCCAGTCTGCATATTTGTTCCTTGGTGTGGTGTCATCTTCGTCCCAGCGGAGTGATGCCAAGGTGCTTGGTGGTGTCGATCCCTTGTCGGATTGATGCACCGGTACCACACCAATTTATTCTCTTCAGCCACCCTATCGTTTCGGTGATAGACAAGTTCTATCCCGGATCGTGCCATTCCTCTAGCCGCTTCGGCAACCCTTACTGATCCTTGTTATCAAAAAAGGGCAATGCCTGCAAGCCTTTCTCTCCACCACTAACTCATTCTGCCACCCATTCTTTGGACGTGTACGGTTTTCTTCCGTACACTTGATGATGATGTGGTCGTAACTTCTGTGTTCCGACCCCCGATCACCAAGTTTGTCCTCGCCACCGTGTCCGTCCAGATGGAACTGGTGTTAAGCTTGTATTTGGTGTAGCCTTGTTTACACCAACTTTCTTCCACACATTGATTCACCTTCATGCACATCGCCACAGCATGTTAGACCGTAATACCGGAGTTCTTGCGAGATTCATGTGCTTAAGTAGGAATGCATATTATTGTTGTGGATAGCTGTAGAGTATGATATTGCTTGTGTGTGTAATCTTGCTGCTTCGTGTGCTTTTGTTTAGTCGTTTCTTTTGTTTTTTTTTATTTGGGCCGTTGGTGTTACCTTATTTTCCCCTTATGGAAGTTGCTCACTGACCCTGAACCCAAGGAATCAGTGAAGAGACAGTCATCTGGAAGCTCAACTCAGCAATATGGAATTTTTAGCAGACTGCATTATATCAGGAATATTGGGCCTGAATACAAATGATATCCTGGCCGGATTGATTATCAGCATCAAGTATACCTCAATGAGCAATCTTCACAGCAGTAATGATCGAACCAGCAAGAAGGCAAACCGTGTATATGATCCACAGTGCATTCTGTGCCAAAGGTATGATTCATATATACAAGGTTGGAGTCTGCTATGAGTACAATTTGAACCCTGCTATGTCTTGAAAGCAAGCCAGCATGTGCTATGAACTTAGTGTTCAGCAAGAAGGATAGCCGAATACCCGGTATGCATAATAGTGAGCTGTTTGGGACGCAGATGAACCCTTACCCGTCTTTCTTTGGTGACGGCACCACGCCTGTGTTCTGAGCTGTTTCCGGCCGTCCGGGGTGGATGCCGACTTTTATTTCTCTTGGCAGCAACTAGCCCGTGTTCTGAGCTGCTTTTCGGCCGTCTCGGGCAGCTGTTGAATTTCTCTCTATAGCAGTGACCCTATGCTCTGAGCTGTTTTTCGGCCGTCTTAGGGAACTGCTACTTTCTTCTTATCGACACCGTCTCATGCTCTGAGCTGCTTTTCAGCCGTCTTGAGTCGGGGTTGAGTTACTCCAGTAATGTCCCAGATCTGAGTTGTAAAGACCATTCTGGTGGCTACTGGTTTATTTGCCGGTTTTATCCAAGGGTTCAGATGGTCGTTACCCTACAGCTACAACTTGTAAAGTAATATGCCTGCCGGAATATTGCACCTGACAACACCTATGGTCACCCGGAGAATTAAGAACACGTAAGGCCAAGTTCTTTCAGCTAAGGATCCAGGCGAAGAGAACCATAATGAAGGAGCAAGATTGGCCATACAGGTATGATAATGGTTGCAAGATCAACATGGTACAGATACTCAGAACAGTCTGGCTCGGTACCAGTCACCATGGGTACACACCCACGGGGTCTATTCCATTTGCAAGGACCCCATACCGAGACAACCCGCTCAGCCAACCAGCAACCATGTTAAAGCATTACACGGCCTACCATCCATATAGAGATGCCGACAGACTGAGTAATCAGAAGGATGAACAACAGTCTCGAAGTATGTGTCCTCATAAATGGGAATCAGTTAAAGATTAACCTGCTGTGAACAAGATTCTGCTGCCAGGACCATTGTTAGTCAAGTCTATGGATAATATCATAGTAAGATCGTACACCTTTATGCCGGTCATGACAGGTGACAGTCAAATATTTGGTAGGAGCCTTATACCCAAGACAGTGAAGATACCCAAGATGACCCAGCTATCCGTGCGAGAAGTCAGATTACGCCAGGAGAACGGTATGATTCACAGTACTGTTTTGAACCAGGAGGACACACAGTCATTTGAAGTTACCCAATGCAATGAGTAAAAGATTTCATGTCCACCAAGAAAATCTGTTCACAACTCAGTGAACGGTCGTTCGTATTGGACCTCGTCACGACACGTCCATGAGGAACCACCCTCGGACTTACGAGCAGGGCACATAGTTTGGTCAAGATAATTTATTGCCCCAGACAGGATAGCAGACTTAAAGGATTGGAGTCAGAGTAACATCTGAGGTAAGATTTGCTAGAAAAAGGGTCCAGTAAAGCAAACCACCCCGAAGCAAGGCAGTCAGTCATCTGAAACTCAGTAGAAGCATTATACAAAGGTAAAAAGGAAACCCGAGTTGGAAACGGTTTCCTCAAGTGGGAATATTCATGTTTGACCCCTGAGCAACCAAATCTCGAGGACGAGATTTCTTTAAGGGGGTAGGTTTGTAACACCCTGGATTTTGCCCATTTTCTTTTTTCTTTTTATTTGGTCCGGATTTGCTTTTCTGTGGCTTAGTAGTCTTGCAACCTGGAGGAACCACCCTTCATTTTTCTTCCCGAGTGGCTTGCCAACCTCAAAACCATCCCAAGACCTTGTCATTTCCATCTTGGACCAACCCCAATATTCTTTTCCGTGGGAATATTCCTTTTTCTATTAAAGGAATAACCCTGTCTGCCCTGAGTTGTGAAGCAACCCATATTTCCATCATTCCAAAGATTCCCAAATAATTCTCATAAATTGTTTGGGTCAGATCTTCCACAAATATGTCAAACCCTTCCTTGCCATGTTCAACAATATTTCACAAATATTCCTTTTCTGACTCTGCCCTAGCTGTCAAGTTGAGAAGCAAGTACTCTTTATATTTTCCTGCTTGGTCTCAAACTTTTAGGGAATTCTTTTTTATCCATATCATTGCCACATGCCAAAATTCAACTTCATTTGGCAATTAAATCTCTCTTGGCTAATTTCCAAAGTTTCTGGTCAACTGGAAGCTTTGTGAAGCAAGTGCTAGCTAGGAGTATCCAAATGAGTTGAAATTTTGCAATCATCTTCATATGCTCAAATCATGACTCCCCACCAAGTTTCAACCCTATCCAATCCTCTATGTGAGCACAGCATCAAATCTTAGTTTCTGGTCAGATTTTTACATTGTGAAGCAACTATATTTTATGTTGCTCCATAATTGCTGAAAATCTACCAGAGCATTCTCCTACCCATATAACCTATCTCCACCAAGTTTGGGCTCATTTCATCTTACCAATAATTCCCTAGAATTTTTCTAAGATTCTTGTCAGAGAGGTTCATTGTGAAGGAAGTACCATTTTGGCTTGTCCAAATGGCCTGAAATTTTTATTGCACTCTCATATGACCAAATCATCATGTTATACCAGATTTAAGCTCAAGTTGCTACTCCATGTGAGTGGCACATCAAGATGAAGTTTCTAGACCAGATTGGTCAGTTGCAAAGCAACTATATTAAATCTTGGTCCATTTCTCTCCAAACTTCACAGGATTGTAGTCCTTCCTACCCTAAACCTCCCAGACATCTCACTTTGACCTTATCACTTCTCTGTTCATCGCAGTGGTGTGGTCAAGTTTGCTACAGCAAACTTTAGGTGATAACTCCCATCCAACCACAGTTCTTATCATCGATCAATCACCTCCCTGAGACTGTGCCTTGGAGGGACTACCCACTGGACATGATGTGGCCGGTTAGGTGCACCGCATGCGCCAGTGCATGCGGTGACCACGCGGCCGGCATGCCAATGCACGCGCTCTGTGCATTGGGGCCCTCGGCCTCGTCCGTTTCCTCCTGCCCTCGACACCACACCGTGTCCAGCAGCTTCCCCTTGGACTCACCCTCGCTCTGGACCCCGCTTCCCCCTCTCACGTCCGGTCCTACGCAGTGCGGCAGCCGTGTCGTGTCGTGCAACTCTTTGCCGCCGCCTCGTTCGCTTGACCGCGTCGCTCCCGAGCCCTCCCAAGCACGCCCGAGCTTCCTTTGCTCCTCCTTGACCTCTCTGGATGCCTCTCCCCTCTTCACCGCATGCTCCCGAAGCTCCGGGGCACCGGTGCACGCGTCACCGTGGCCTCGCTCGGCCACCCACGTCGCCGCGGCTATTTAAGCCCTCCCTGCGCCTCCCCGAACTCACCACCAGCCTCCCCTCGCTCCCCTACCCCTCCCCAGCCGCTCATCCGAACCCCGGAGCTCTCCCTCGCCCTCCATGGCGGACGTGCCCGCTGCCGTCCTCTGCCTAAATTGGCGCGGTGCCGAGCTCCTCCCTCCCTCGTTTCTTCATCATTGGAGCACCCAAACTCCGTCGAAGCTCTCCCGAGTCTTCTCTCCATCGCCTCGCCGCCGGAGCGCCCTGCCCCTCATCGCTCGACGCCACCGACCGCCGTCCTCGAAGCCATCGTCAGCTCAGCCCTCCCCACCGGCGGTGGATGGGCCCAGGGGATGCGCCGTGCCCCGCTGAGATCATGCATAGTCGGATCCTCGCCGGAGGTGCCCGGTAGCTCCGGCAGGCCTCGTCGAGGTCGGCCCTACCCTGGCCAGGCGCGGCATCGACGGAGGAAGAAGACGACCCAGCCGGCGACCCCACCTACGCGCGGGCCCCACCGGTCAGCCACACAGCCGCCCGGCCCCGCCCCTGCCATGTCATTTAAGTGGAGGCGTATTCCTCGGAATACGTCTCCCCCTCTCGAAAGCGTACTCCGATGCTTCTTCGGGGTAAAGTACGTTTTCCCCGCAGGGAAGCGTATTCTCGGAGAAGGTGCTTTCTGTTTTCAGCCGCCAGGGACTTGTTTGTGAGGATTCTTTTTGTAGATTGGTCCCTAGACTTCAATCGGCTATAACTTTTTAACCGAGACTCCGATCGAGGTGAATCCAAAGCCCATTTCTTCGTCTCTTCGAGCCCGTCATGTTGGTATCATTTTCACTATGTTGTCCCACTATGGAAATGACCATTTTGCCCTTGCCTGTAAACAGCCCCTTCGGGAGAGAACTGTTTCCGGCAATCATCTCCGCGGACTCTCCGCACTCCTTCCCGATGGTTCCTTCACCCCCAGGCAAGCCACAACTCTCATCTGCATAATCGCATTGCAATGTCATAGTTTAACTATTCACTTTAACAGCAAGTATGAGTTATTTGTGTAATGAATTGGATCATACAAGGCTGGAGTAAATTCTTGGATAGGTGACTACCATGTTGAGTACCGGATTGTTAGTGACTAGTAGTTTACCCACTTGTGGATACTATGATGTTGAGATCACTGTCTATGATTATTTTGGATTTCATCCGGCAGTTCATGGAGATGAGTTAGTAGCAGTGGCTTCAGCATACTGGTTACCGGATCTCTAGCCGGATATTGTTTTGACTAGGATTGCTATGTTATCGGAGTGTCAGCCATGACAGAGATTATTCGGAGACTAGATACTTCATGGTTGATCCAGAGTCACCTGTCCGGACTTATCCATGCAGCCACATTTGCCGGTATGGGACGACCTTGACTTGGTCTGATCGCGTGCTCTTTCACCGTTACCGCCCGACAGGGAAGGTTATGCGTGCGCGCTACCCTGGCCCGGTAGGCGGCGATATCCTTGTGAGCCCAGTTGAGTTATATGGTACCAGGTCCCTGTTTGGGACAGTTTGTTAGCCACGACAGTGGCAGGTGTCACGCGGTGACACAGGGGCCACCCAGGGCAGGACTCCAGGGGAGGATGATTGCCGGTGGTACGATGGGAGAGTCACGGGTCAGGCGGGTTTCGTTGGAGCAACGCTGGTCCACCCAAATGGGATCACGAGGTCAGGTGCTCCATGATGTGGGTAAAGTGCGCAACCTCTGCAGAGTGTAGAAATCTATTCGAATAGCCGTGTCCACGGTATTGGACAGTCCGTCCAGACCTCTTTAGGTGGTCAACCATTGTAGTGATAATGATGGAAGAACTCGTCATATGATCAGAAGTACTCGGTGGATCGTGAGTATTCCGAGGGTTGTGAGTAAGTTTGTCAGCCTTGTGGTGCAGTTGGTATCAGGGATATGCTATGCCATGGGTTGGCAATGGGATGAGTGGTCGAATGACCACATGATTGGACTTGGAACAGATTCAGATTGGATCCTGAGATTATTCGGAGTATGGATTAAATATGATTTACCTTACTGTAATTACTTCAGTAGTTACCTTGCTAGATAACCATGCTTGTTAATTTTGACAGCTATGATGTTGTCTTGCCTTAATGCTGATGTTTGTTGCGAGCTTGCGAGTACATTCAAAGTACTCACCTGGCGTGTCATGCCAGTTTGTAGGTCATGCCATGATTGCTTGCTTGTCGAGGATCCCGAGTTTGCGACCTAGGATACGCGTTCTAGCCAGAGTCCCTGCGGAGTGGAGTCAATCACCGCCGTCGATGTTCCGCTGCCGAGAGAGTTACTCCACTGTTAGCATAGAGCTACCCTGGGCAGGCGTAGTGTCGCCGTGCCGATGTAATCCTTGTACCCTTTGTAACCATATCCATTGTAATAAAGAGCTGATTTGTTCTATGCCAACAGTGCCGTATTCCAGAGGACTTGTCCCTGTGCTGGAATACGGGGCGTTCCGGTCTTCTCTGAGCCGGAGTGCCACAGGCACGCCCGACCCCGCTGAGTTCCTCCAGCTCTACGAGCTGAGCATCGAGGCGGCGAACGGCAACGACAAGGTCATGGTGAACTGTTTCCCCATGGCCCTCAAGGATGGTGCGTGTTCTTGGCTCCTGAGCCTTCCGATGGGGTCGATCTCCTCCTGGGACGAGTTGTGCAAGCGCTTCATCGCCAACTTCCAGGGCACTCGCGACCGTGATCCTGCAGCAGGCGACTTGCGGCGCATAAAGCAGCAGCCAGGCGAAACCTTGCACAAGTACATACAGCGCTTCACGAACGTTCGCCTCAAGATCCCAAAGGTGTCGGACGAGGCCATCATTTCAGCGTTCTCTGAGGGCATCCGGGATGTCAAGATGAAGGAGGAGCTCGCCATACATGAGGACTTGTGCTCGGCTCTGGAGATGTTCAACATGGCCGCCAGGTGCGCGAGGGCAGAGGAAGGTCGCCTCTCCCTCCTGGAGCTTTTGGAGGTCGATCCCGAAGACAAGAAGGCCAAGGCTAAGGAGGTGAAGCGCAAGGGCCCCACCGTGCTCGCGGCTGAAACTGAGATGATGCGCGGCTGCGACCACGCAGAATCCTCCAGGGGCACCCGCCCGTTCTGCGTCTTCCACAACGTCCATAGCCACAACACCAACGACTGCCAGGAGCTTAGGGAAATCCACGACGTGCGCCTTGGCCGCCGTCCCGAGCGCAGTGACCGCGGCTATGGCCATGGAGGAGGCCGTGGTGGTGGCCTCTAGGACAACCGCGACCCCCGCCAGGACTGGCGTGATTAGCCCCATGAGGACCGCTGGCAGGGCCAGCCTTGTGATGGCCCCTGGAGAGACCAGCCTCGCGAGGACCGTCCACAGGGCAATGCCGGCCTCCCTCCGCTGCCGCCACCACCAAGGAGAAACGACGGCAACCACCAAGATGATGGGGCTAGGGGCTTCCAAGAGCCTCGTGCGATCCCCTGTATCTTGGGTGGCGCTCAGGCTCCTGCCTCTCATCGCATCTTCAAGCAGTTCGCTCGTGAGGTGAACGTGGCCCTTCCCAAGCTCGAGGCGTCGCGTCCCCTCAGATGGTCCAAGCACACCACCACCTTTGACTCCATGGACCATCTTAAGTGCTCAGCCGCCGCTGGCACGCTCCCGATGCTCTGCACACCAACCATCAGCAACGTCCTCATCACCAAAACCCTCATCGACGGTGGTGCAGGGCTCAATGTTCTTTCCGTCGAGACATTCGAGACGCTCCAAGTGCCCTACGACCAGCTTCTGCCTACCAAGCCTTTCTCAAGGGTGACCGATGGCTCCACCGTCCCCATAGGGCAAATCCGCCTCGCTGTCACCTTCAGCAAGCGCGACAACTACCACACCGAGCTCATCGAGTTCGACGTCACCCACATCCGCCTCCCGTACAATGCCATCCTCGGGTATCCGGCCCTCGCCAAGTTCATGGCGGCGACGCACCACGGCTACAACGTCCTCAAGATGCCAGGAAGTGGCGGCATCATCACGGTCGCCTGTGATGAAAAGCATGCGGTGTGCTCCCTCGAGCACGCCGACCAGGCTGCGGCGGTCGAGAACTCTGATGACGAGGGTGCCGTCCTGCCTCCTGAGGCCCTCCCCAAGAAGAAGCAGCTCCTCCCCAGAGTCCGTCAGGAGGCTGGGGCGCCCGATGATCGTGCCTCAGGCCTCACGCCCACTGCTAGGGCGCCTTTCCCTCTCGCATAGGAAGGCGCGCCCGGCGCCCCTCTCAGGACGGGCTCGGGAGCTCTCATCTGGAGGGCCTCTGACCTGACCAGCGCCATGAGGGAGGCGTTTGGTCACCACGTGGGGGCGTGCTTAGGCGCGCGCCCTCGTGAGCAAGGCACCAGGAGTTCATCACCAAGGCGATCGAGGAGCTTCAGGAGGCGTGAGCCATGCGTGGCGAGCATCACCCCGCACCATCCAGTGCAGCTACCACCCATGACGTGGGTGGCGAACTACACGTCTGCGTCAACATCCCAGGCCTCAACAGGGCTGCTTCTTAGGAGCTCTTCTGGCCGTCCCGTGTCGGCCGGAGTGGGGGCTACTCCTGCAGCTACATCCGCATGCCGTTCGGCCTGCTGGACGTGGCTGCCTCATACCAGCGCCTCATGCAGGGAGTCTTGGCGGCCCACGAGGCAAGGCGCTAGGCGGTCCTGGTGGAGGAGGTGCTGGACCCTCGCGAGCCCCCCGGGCCTCAGGAGCCGCTGGCCCGTGAGGATCGATCTCTGTTGCGCGCATCTTCAGCTACTCCAACGCTTCTACAACGATCGTGCCAGGTGACTTTTTGGTTTGTTTAGTTGAGGGCGCCCCTCGGGCTACATTATCCTCAAGCTGTCAGGGCCCGCCCTGTAGCCTGTATCATTTTGCGCATGTATCAGAACTAGCTTCGCCTTTTATGAATTTCTTAAATATTGCAACCTGCATGTCCTGTGTTTCGCCACCATGAATGTTGTGCGCCCTCACAAACCCACCCACGACCGCCTCATGATTAAGGACTGGCACGGCATCTGTGCTTGGGTCCGTCCCTGCAGCATCGCTAAACCCAAGTGGCCGAGCTCTATCTCGCGAGCCAGCTCCCGTGCACGTCACCTCCCGTGGTCCTTGGTGCCTTGTTCTCGCATGAGCTAATCGAGAGTGGATCAGTCAGGGCACGCGCCCCGGTGCCTCGCCGCCACGGGAGCCGTGTGCCGATGGTCTTTCTTTAGGATTGTTGCATGAGAAGACTGGGCACGGCGTTTGTGCTCGGGTCCGTCCCTGCAGCGTCGATAAACCCAACGGCTGAGCTCTGTCTGGCGGGCCGGCCCCGTTCACGTCACCTCCTGGGGTCGTTGGTGTCTGGCCTTCTCTTGCGACGTCCTCCGGAGATTCACTCGGCGCAGGCCACCTCAACATCTTACAGGTTTCTTGCAAGCGCCCCGCGCTAAAAATTCAGACACAACCCGCCTTGAGGTAGGGCCTCGTGAGTCCCGCGCTGGCTCATGAGTGCCTAGATACACCTCCTCCAGTTCTGCCGTGCTAGCCACGCGTATGAACAGGGCTGGACACGCCCCAAAGTCTCCCCCATAGGGAACTCCCACCCACGCACCAGTGGAAGCCCCATGCTCCACGCTGGCAGACGACATGGTCGAGGAGCGACTATGCCCACGCACCAGTGGAAGCCCCATGCTCCATGCTGGCGGATGACACGGTCGAGGAGCGGCTATGCCCAGGCTAGAGTGGAAGCACCATGCTCCACGCTGGTGAATAAACAACTGAGGGCGCCCTCGTGGCCGCACCAACCTCAGGACAGCCTCTCGGCTCTTTGCCCGGTAACACCTCATAGCTTTTCCCCCGGAGGATCGCGCGAGGGGGCTGGGCACGGGGGCTGTGCTCAGGCCACGCCTGGCATACACCACCCTACCAGGTACGGGTACCTGGTCTTCTTGCATTCCCCCGGGAGAAAGCTGGTGAGCAAGGTATGGAGAACTCCGGATTAGCTTGGACGGCTGCTCGCTTTTCCTTCATGAGGGTCGTTCGTACATCAAGGGGGACCCCTGAGCATCGCGCCTCAGGGGCCTCACTGGTCACGTAGACCCTCACCCCTTGGTCTTGTCCTGGTGATCTGGACGCCCCAACGGTGGTTGAGGTATGCGCGGGGCTGGGCCCTGCCGACGCAGAACATTGAGGTTGTTCGTACGTCAAGGGGGACCCCTGAGCATCGCGACTCAGGGGCCTCACTAGTCACGTAGCCCCTCGCCCCTTGGTCTCATCCTGGTGATCCGGACGCCCCAACGGCGGTCGAGGTATGCGCGGGGCTGGGCCCTTCCGACGTAGAGCACTAAGGCAAACAGGAAGGAAACCGAGCACGGAAAAGAAATCGCGGAGTTCCAGCAAGTCATTACAAAACATAATGTTCCACAAATTCAAGCAGAAGTTCTTACGCCTCCGCGAGGCACGATTAATGTTGCAGGGTCAAACTAAGAAGAGGCACCACTGCTGCCTTGGCCGCCGCCGCCCGCCTTGGTCGTTGGAAGCCCGTCGTCGATGATGCTGCCACCATCTTCGCCGCCGTCAACCTCCGCCGCCGGAGCTTTAGGGTCGGGGATGCAGAGGAACTTCCCCAGCAGGGCGTCCACTTGCCCCTTCACGGCCTCAGCAGCAGCAGCACGGGACTCAGGAGCCACCGGTTCGATCAGTGTGCTGAGGACGAAGCCTGGGTCCCAGCGGTGGAGGTGGCTGAAGACGCGCGTTGCGGCCGTGGTAAAGAGCGAGCGACACTCCCCCTCCACCCAGGAGTCCACTCCAGCGGCGGCACCCTCAAGTGCCTTAACAAGCTTGGGGAAAAACCTGGCAAGGCCCTCCTCAGGAGTCGCCAGCGGCTCTTTGTACCCTTCCCCGTAGATGGAGCGCAGCGCCTCGCGAGACCGGAGCTCAAGGGAGAGGAAGGCCTCGCGTTCCACGGCTGTTGTTTTCTCGGTGGCGGCAAGGGCCTTCTCCTGGACATCCAGCTGGACCGTCGCCTCGGAGACACACCGGGAGTGGGACGCCTGGGCCTTGTCCACCTCCTCCTTCAGCTTGCCCAGGCGGTCCCGCTCCACGGCTTGGTCGGCGGTCGCTTGGGCCAGCTTGGCGTCGCGGTCGGCGAGCGTCGCTTCACGGGCCTTGAGGTCCTCCTCTCGCTGCTGAAGCTATTGCGTGCGGGCAGCCTGCTCGTCACAAACAGCCTTCAGCTTAGCCTCCACCTTGTCGTAGCGCTCCTTAGCGGACGCCGCATCGGCCAGCGCTACGTCGCGAGCCCCCGCGGCTTCGTTAGCCTCCCTCTTGCTCTCCACGGCGGCAGCCTCAGCCCGGCCCCAGGCCGTCCTAGCGGACGTGTTGGCCTGGAGCCACCCCGAGATCAGCCCCATGCACTCCTTCACCAGGCACCTATCGGCATCTTGGAGATCGGTCCGGAGCTGATCTAGCACGGCGTAGGCTTCCTCCAGAGCCCCGGGCCTGACAAGGGGGCCATAGTCCGCCAGTATAAGGGCCTGAAGAGGAGGCGGCGCTCGCACCGTTGCCAGGGTGGCAGCCGCGAGGGCATCTTGGGGCACTGGAGCCTCCAAACCCCCCGCGGGCATGACGGGGATGGACGGCTCCGGGGCCTGCTGGCACGTGGGGGCAGATTCCTCTTGAGGTTCCACCGCCACGCCTTGGTGGGCCCGCTCCATCGCGAGGGGGCGCGCGGCGACCTCTTCTGCCTTTGTCAGAGCCGGCACCACTGTGGCGAGCGGTGGCACCTCTGGGGTCCCGGCCCCTTCCTTCCTCTTCTTCACCATGACGCCCATCCTGGTCACCAGGAGGGGAGCGCTGTGGGCACGGTATCAAAGGGCGACAAACAAAAACAAGGTAAAGCAATTACAAATCAGGGGCAATGTACGCCCTCTTCCTAGCTAGGGCCGGGGCACCTCCGGTCTTCCTAGGCGCGTCCTTTGCCGCGTCTTGGGGGTTGGCGGGGCGCATGTCGGCCGGCCTTGGTGCGGCACCAACGATTGGCGAGGCTGAGGCGTTGCCTCGAGGAGGAGTTGTCGCCCCGCCCTTCCTCGGGGTCGCCTGGCCTGACCTTCAGAGGGCCCGGGGAGTGGCCCCGGACCTCGTGACGACCCCGGTGGAGCGTGGGGATTCCACGGCCGGGGGCTCGACGGTGTCGTCGTCATCTTTGAGGCCGTGGAGGAGCTTGCTCTGGGACAGGCGAGTTATCTCCACCACGTCATCCTCGGTCGTCTCCGAGTCCCCCTCGCCCTCTCCGCTGGCGTTGTCGCCAGAAGACACCAGCACCGGGGAGTTGGGGAGCTCTGGCAGCACGAGCCCCAGCTCATTGAACACAAGCGTGGCTCTCGGGGGGATGTACCCCGGGTAGCCTCATCCGCGCCCAATAACATTTCAAGACATCGGGGCTGGCAAAGCCCCTCAAGCCGACTGGCCACGCGGCCCGCCTGTTGGGCTGGCTTGGACCTCGCGGCCGGCTTCCAGCAACCGATCCCCCCTCCTCCTCCTCGGAGTCTGCACTCACCCACCACGACAAGACGGGGCATGGCTACAGTACCGCCTGCTCCCCCGAATCCCGGAGAAGCGTGGCTATAGTGCGCGTTGACCAAGCGGCCACCTACCCGCCTGGCGCGGGACTTTAGCCATCCGACGCATGACGTGGCCCTCGTCAGCAAGGACAACGCAACAGCAAAAGGCAATCAACATGGCCCGCAGGCGGCGGGCCCTACCTGTCGGCCAGATTCTCGGCAGCCGGCGGGGCCCTCCAGAGGCGGGCCCCAGCAGCCGGCGGAGAACCCGGTGACCCTAGACACTAACGTCTGCGTCCTACACCCGGCCGTATTACCATTGTACCCCTGGGGGGTCGGCCTATAAGACCCCCCCGGGTTCACCCATGCAAAGGGTTCAGCTCTCATTCCACACACACCATAGCTAGGAGAAGAGGGAGAGCTCTACCCTTCTTCCTCCTCTAGCAATACAGCTCCTGGAGCAACTCTGTATACCATCGATCATAGTCATCACAGCAGGACTAGGGGTATTATCTCTCCGGAGAGCCCCGAACCTGGGTACATCTTGTGTGCTCCCGAGCTCGTGCTCACTCTCGCTTCCGGAACCCGATGACGTCCTCATGGATCCACCCACGATAAGCCACCCCCTGGCATCTGCCGTGAGATTACCACGATAGTTGGCGCCCACCATGGGGCCATCCGTGGCGTCGGCCGGAGTTGTGTTCCGAACGGGAACCACCCGATGCATTCGTTTGCGCTTGCACCGGCGCATCGCCCGATGCGGGAGCCGTCTGCCCCGCGGACTGCCTCGTTGACCTCTTCGGGAAGCTCAGCCTCTCCGATGTGGTCACCACCGACGCGTACCCCGGTGACGTGGTGATCATCGACGACCCACTCCCTCTTGTCGCTAGCGACGCCTCTACCGGCACGCTCGACGCAGGCATCTTCGTGGAGGTGATGGTCACCGGCAACAGCCAGGACACTGGCGGGGCCGCTGGGGACCCATTGCGAGCAGCAATGCAGGATCTGGCTGCTCCCGTCGACGCCAACGCCGACGGGGCGGTGCTAGAAGAAATCCACGTCAAGCTCCTCGACAGCGCCACCAAGATGGTGGCCATGAAGCGCCACGCTGAGGCTAACCAGCGCGAGATCGACCGCATAGCGAGCGGCACGCCGGCTACGGGCGAGCCCAGCCAAGCCGGCGCTGTCCAGCAACGCGGCGCGGCCATCGCTAGAATGCTGGGAGTCGGACGTCCGATCTACGACACCCCAGTGCAGAACCTGCGCGCCGCGCAGGCGACGGCAGAAGAACTCGAGAACCTGGAGGGTGACAAGTGGCGCAGCCAGCTGGACCGCCTTCAGGAGCTCCTCAACGCTGCGAACGCGCAGCAAGACACGTGTAACCGCGTGGTGGGAGCCGGCCGGCGGGCCGACCTCCCGGAAGGAGACTTTCCACCCCGCCGCGAGAATGGAGCGACCTCCCGGTCACCAAGTGGCGGCGGCCGCGACCAGCGGAACCCGGAGCCGGCTGCTAGCCACAACCGGCGCTCCCACGAGACGGTTGCGAACAACCGGCAAGTTCCTCCGAGAGTGGAGTGCCGGCGCCAGCAGGATGAACGTCCGTCTCCCCCCCCCCCCCCCCCCCCCCCGCAGGGAGAGGCTGGCCTCTCTAGCACTGGTTGACCACCCGACTTTGGGGGGCTGGCTAGGCCCCCATGAAGCAGTCGGCGAGAATGACGCTCGTCACCGGATCAAGCAGCTGGCTCAGTCCCTAGCAATGGAGGATGAGGATACAGTCGGCCCGGCCTGCTTTGGCCCCCGCATCCGCGGCGAGCCCTTCCCCAAAGGGTTCTCGCTTCCTCGCAACACTCCCAAGTACAATAGCGCTGTGAAGCCGGAAGATTGGTTGACTGGCTATGCTACAGCAGTCAGCATAGCGAACGGCAACAAGCACGTTGCCGTGAGGTATGTTCCGCTCATGTTGCAGGGCACGGCCCGGACATGGCTGAACAGCCTCAAGGCCAACAGCATCAACAGTTGGCTGGACTTCAGCGAAGTCTTCGTGCGCAACTTCAACAGCACCTACAAGCGGCCCCCCAAGCCTCGCCAGCTCTCCATGTGCGTTCAGTGCCCGACCGAGTCCACTCGCGACTACCTGACGCGCTGGGCCGAGTTGCGCAACTCCTGCGAGGGGGTGCACGAGGTGCAGGCCATCGAGTACTTCACCTGTGGGTGTAGAGAAGGCACCTTGCTCAAGCACAAGCTTCTGTGCGATGAGCCGGCTACCTTGGACGACCTCCTGGTTGTGGCGGACAAGTAGGCCACGGCCGAATCTTCCATGAAGTTGGAGATCCGGGTCGACGCGTCCGGGAAGGTGATCCCGCCGACTTCTCCGGCGCTGACTGGTGACTCCAGCCGGCGTCCGCAGCCGAACGACAACATGCACAAGGCCCAGCAGCCGGCTTCTAACAGCCGACAGGTGGCAACCGTCGAGGACCAGCAGCCGACATGTCAACCTGGCCCCAAGCGTCAGCGGGGCGGCAAGGGAGCCTGGCTGCCGGCCTTCTCCTTTGAGCAGGCCCTCGATGCCCCATGCAAGTTCCACAGCGGCGCGAAGCCGTCCAACCATACAACCCGACAGTGTAGCTGGCTCACCCGAATCACTAAGGGTGAGGGCTTGCCGCCTCCTCCACCCGGCCCGCCCTGTCGGCATGCTCCAAGATGAATTCCCCAACGAGAACGCCACTTACGTCGTCTTCACCAGTGAAGTCGACGACAAGCGCAGTTGGTGCCAGCAGCACCACGAGGTGAATGCTGTCATTCCAGAGGTCCCCCAGTTCATGCACTGGTCCGAGAGGCCCATCACCTGGAGCCGAGATGACCATCCGGCCGTGATGCCTTCGCCGGGTGCTTATGCCATGGTGCTGGACTCCACCTTCTCAACCGAGAGGCGGGCTTGCCGCTTCTCCCGAATCCTGATAGATGGCGGTAGCAGCATCAACATCCTCTACCGCGATACCATGGAAAAGCTGGGCATCAAGGAGAAGCAACTCCAGCCTAGCCGGACCGTGTTCCATGGCATCGTCCCTGGGCTTTCCTGCTCTCCAATCGGCAAGATCAAGATCGACATCCTGTTCGGCGACAAGACCCACTTCCGCCGTGAGCCTATCTGGTTCGAGGTGGTCGACCTGGACAGCCCCTACCATGCGCTCTTGGGTCGGCCAGCGATGGCCAAATTCATGGCGGTTCTGCACTATGCGTACCTGAAGATGAAGATGCCGGGTCCCAAGGGCATCATCACCATTGCCGGCGACTACAAGAAGTCGCTCGTGTGCGCCGCAGCCGGCTCCCAGTTGGCCGAGTCCCTCATCATCGCAAAAGAGAAGCGCCTCCTTGACCGGGCTGTGGCCATGGCCCGCGAGCAGCCGGCCATGCCGACTGACCCCAAGGTAGCTGAAGGCGAGGGCTCCTTCCAGCCGGCTAAGGAAACCAAGAAGATCATCTTGGACCCGGCGCACCCGGAGCAGTACGCTGTCGTGGGGTCCAACCTCGACAGCAAATAGGAAAGCGATCTCGTCGACTTCCTCCGTGAGAATCGGGATATCTTTGCATGTTCCCCGAAGGACATGCCGAGTGTTCCGAGGGAGTTCGCCGAGCACAAGCTGCATGTACGGCCGGATGCTAAGCCGTTCAAGCAACCCCTCCGCCGCCTATCAGAAGAGAAGAGAAGGATCGTTGGTGAAGAAATCGCCCGGCTTCTGGCAGCCGGCTTCATCATGGAAGTGTTCTACCCGGACTGGCTTGCCAACCCAGTCCTCGTTTTGAAGAAAAACAACAAGTAGCGTATGTGTATCAACTACATAAGCCTGAACAAGACCTGCCCCAAGGATCCGTTTGCGTTGCCCCGGATCGATCAAGTGATCGACTCCACGGCCGGCTGCGAGCTGCTATCCTTTTTGGACGCCTACTCCAGCTGCCACCAGATCAAGCTGGACCCGGCCGATCAACTGAAGACCGCCTTCATCACCCCTTTCGGCACGTTCTGCTACATCACCATGACGTTCGGCTTGAGGAATGCTGGCGCCACCTTCCAACGCTGCATGCAGAAGTGCCTCCTGCTGCAACTCGGTAGGAATGCCCATGTCTACGTGGATGACATAGTGGTGAAGACAGAGAAGTGCGGCACCCTTTTAGAGGACCTCAAGGAGACCTTCGCCAACCTGCGCCGTTTCCAAATCAAGCTCAATCCGGAGAAGTGCATCTTCGGAGTGCCAGCCGGACAGCTCCTTGGCTTCCTTGTTTCCGAGCGTGGGATAGAGTGCAACCCCGTGAAGATCAAGTCCATCAAGCGGATGAAGAAACTGACCAAGCTGTGGGACATCCAGAAGTTCATCGGGTGCCTTGCGTCTCTCAGCCGGTTCATCAGCCGGCTGGGCGAGAAGGCCCTCCCTCTGTACCAACTGATGAAGAAGACCAAGTGCTTCGAGTGGACTGACCAGGCGGACGAGGCGTTCCTCCAGCTCAATGATGACCCACAAGTATAGGGGATCTATCGTAGTCCTTTCGATAAGTAAGAGTGTCGAACTCAACGAGGAGCAGAAGGAAATGACAAGCGGTTTTCAGCAAGGTTTTCTCTGCAAGCACTGAAATTATCGCTAACATATAGTTGTGTGATAAGATAATTCGTAACGAGTAACAAGTAACAAGTGTAACTAAGGTGCAGCAAGGTGGCCCAATCCTTTTTGTAGCAAAGGACAAGCCTGGACGAACTCTTATATAAAGCAAAGTGCTCCCGAGGACACATGGGAATTGTTGTCAAGCTAGTTTTCATCATGCTCATATGATTCGCGTTCGTTACTTTGATAATTTGATATGTGGGTGGACCGGTGCTTGGGTGCTGCCCTTCCTTGGACAAGCCTCCCACTTATGATTAACCCCTCTCGCAAGCATCTGCAATTACGAAAGAAGAATTAAGATAAATCTAACCATAACATGAAACATATGGATCCAAATCAGCCCCTTACAAAGCAATGCATAAACTAGGGTTTAAGCTTCTGTCACTCTAGCAACCCATCATCTACTTATTACTTCCCAATGCCTTCCCCTAGGCCCAAATCATGGTGAAGTGTCATGTAGTCAACGTTCACATAACACCACTAGAGGAAAGACAACATACATCTCATCAAAATATCGAACGAATACCAAATTCACATGATTACTTATAACAAGACTTCTCCCATGTCCTCAGGAACAAACGTAACTACTCACAAAGCATATTCATGTTCATAATCAGAGGAGTATTAATTATCATTAAGGATCTGAACATATGATCTTCCACCAAATAAACCAACTAGCATCAACTACAAGGAGTAATCAACACTACTAGCAACCCACAGGTACCAATCTGAGGTTCTGAGACAAAGATCGGATACAAGAGATGAACTAGGGTTTGAGAGGAGATGGTGCTGGTGAAGGTGTTGATGGAGATTGACCCCCTCTTGATGAGAGGCTCGTTGGTGATGACGATGGCGATGATTTCCCCCTCCCGGAGGGAAGTTTCCCCGGCAGAACAGCTCCGCCGGAGCCCTAGATTGGTTCTGCCCAAGTTGCGCCTCGAGACAGCGGCGCTTCATCCCGAAAGCTTCCTCCTTATTTTTTCCAGGGCAAAAGACATCATATAGCAGAAGATGGGCGTCGGGGGCCTGCCAGGGGGCCCACAAGACCGGAGGGCGCGCCCAGGGGGTTAGGGCGCGCCCTCCACCCTTGTGGATGGCAGGTGGCCCCCCTCTGGTGCTTTCTTCGCCCAATATTTTTTATTAATTCCAAAATGACTCTCCGTGAAGTTTCAGGACTTTTGGAGTTGTGCAGCATAGGTCTCTAATATTTGCTCCTTTTCCAGTCCAGAATTCCAGCTGCCGGCATTCTCCCTCTTCATGTAAACCTTGTAAATTAAGAGAGAAAAGGCATAAGTATTGTGATATAATGTGTAATAACAGCCCATAATGCAATAAATATCAACATAAAAGCATGATGCAAAATGGACGTATCACTCAAGCGGATGCTGTCCACGCCGCCTGTTCTGGCCGCTCCGACTGCCAAAGAACCAATGCTCCTCTACATCGCCGCCACAAACCGGGTCGTCAGCACGGTGATTGTCGTCGAACGCCCAGAAGCCAGCAAGGCGTAGCCGGTCCAGAGGCCGGTCTATTACTTGAGCGAGGTGTTGTCCGCCTCCAAGCAGAACTACCCCCACTACCAAAAGATGTGCTACGGCGTGTACCTCACCGCCAAGAAGCTGAAGCAGTACTTCCAGGAGCACTCCATCATAGTCGTCTGCACCGCCCCTCTTGCCGAGATCATTGGCAACCGAGATGCCTCGGGCCGGGTGGCCAAGTGGGCCATCGAGCTGGCTCCCCACACCATCCACTACCAACCCCGTACCGCCATCAAGTCCCAAGCGCTCGCCAACTTCCTTTTCGACTGGGCCGAGACCCAGTACCTGCCGCCAGTGCCGGATTTCACGCATTGGCGGATGCACTTCGACGGCTCGAAGATGCGCTTCGGCTTGGGAGCCGGCATGATCCTCACCTCTCCCAAAGGCGACAAGCCGAAGTACAAGCTGCAGATCCACTTTGCCGCCTCCAATAACATGGCCGAGTACGAGGCACTCGTCCATGGGCTCCGGCTAGCAAAGGAGATCGGCATCCGCCGCATCCTGTGCTACGGCGACTCAGACCTTGTGGTCCAACAATCTTCTGGTGATTGGGACGCCAAGGACGCCAACATGGCCAGCTGTCGCTTCCTCGTCCAGCAGATCAGCGAGCACTTTGACGGGTGCGAGTTCATCCATGTGTCACGGGCCGACAATGAAGCAGCCGACGCCCTGGCACGGATTGGCTCCACCCGGCAGGCCATTCCAGCCGGCGTCTTCCTCGATTGCCTGTGCAAGCCGTCTATCCAACCTTCGCCGGAATCAGAATCCATCTTCGTGCCGGCTGACCCTGGAGCAGCCAGATCCGGCTCGGGGACTTCAGCAGCCGGCCCGGGGACTTTTGCAGGCGGCCCGGGGGCTGCAGCACCTAAACCTGGCCCAGGGACTCCAGCACCCGGCCCGGGGACTACTGTAGCCGGCCCAGGGACTTCCATGACACAACAAGGAGCGACCGGCTCCAACCCGCCGCATCCCAACCTGGCCACCCTAACGCCGGCTGTTGTCATGACGGTGGTGGAAGCCCCGTCTTGGGCGCAGCCCATCCTCAACTTTCTGGTGAGCGGCGAGCTCCCAGCCGACGAAGTATTGGCCCGGCAGGTGCAACGCCAGGCGGGTGCATACACGATCATCAACAAAGAGCTCGTCAGGCGCAGCTCGACAGCTGTCTTCCAGCACTGCGTCGAGCCGGAGAAAGGCATTGCCATCCTCAGAGACATCCATTAAGGCGAATGTGGCCACCATGCTGCCTCCAGAGCCCTCGTCGCCAAAGCTTTTCACCATGGTTTCTTCTGGCCGACTGCTCTAGATGACGCCAAGGAGTTGGTCTGGAAGTGCAAGGGGTGCCAGCGTTTCAGCACCAAGCAGCACCAGTCGGCCTCAGCCCTCAAGACCATTCCCATCACCTGGCCGTTTGCCGTATGGGGATTTGACATGGTAGGCCCATTCAAGATAGCACACGGTGGCATGACCCATCTGCTGGTTGCCATGGACAAGTTCACGAAATGGATCGAGGCAAGGCCGATAAAGAAGTTGAACGGCCCCACAGCCATTACATTCATCGCAGATATCACCGTTCGATATGGCATCCCGCACAACATCGTCACCGACAATGGCACAAACTTCGCCAAGGGCGCCTTGGCTCATTTCTGCGCGGCACAGGGCATCCGACTGGATCTCGCGTCAGTTGCTCACCCGCAGTCAAATAGCCAGGTGGAGCAGGCAAACGGCCTCATTCTATCTGGCATCAAGCCACGGCTAGTCGAGCCACTGGAGCGCGGCCGGCTGCTGGATCAAGGAGCTGTCAGCCATCCTTTAGAGTCTCCGGACCACGCCAAACCAGTCAACCGGCTTCACACCTTTCTTCCTCATGTACGGGGCCGAGGCCATCATCCCAACGGATATCGAGTTCGACTCGCCTCGCGTCACCCTATACACGGAGGCGGAAGCAAAGGAGGCACGTGAAGACGGCGTCGATCTGCTCGAAGAGGCCCGGCTGCTAGCACTCAGCCGGTCCGCCATCTACTAGCAGAGTCTGCGCCGCTACCACAACAAGAAGATCAAGCCGCATGCTTTCCGCGAGGGCGACCTCGTGCTCCGACTGATCCAGCAATTAGACGGCCAGCACAAGCTCTCCGCTCCTTGGGAGGGGCCCTTCATCGTCAGCAAGGCCCTGGGCAATGACTCCTACTACCTAATCGACACACAGAAACCCAGGGCACGCAAGAGAGACACAGCCGGCCAAGAGTCGGAGCGCCCATGGAACGCGAACCTTCTCTGCCTGTTTTACAGTTGATGCGGTGTATGTACCATGCTATCTTTTGTACTAAGTAAAGACAACAGGTACCCCAAGGCACACTCGGGGGCTACCTTTTTATCTCTATGATAAGCTTCTCCTATGTATGAGTGTCGGGGGTATCGTGCGACATATGCCAAAGGATGGCTTATCATGGATGGGGACAAAAGTACGTCGCCGAGCTCTGGAAGCGGGAATGAGCGAGACCGCATAGGCCTGCGAATCTTACCCAGGTTCGGGGCTCTCCTAGGAGATAACACCCCTAGTCCTGCTCTGCGGGGTCTCCGCATGATCACTACCTCAACAAGTAGCTACAAACTTGCTCCTTGAGCTGTTTTGCTAGAGGAGGAAGGAGGGCAAGGCTAGCTCTACTCCTCTCCCTATGTGTGTGTGTGAGTGCTGAACTCAGAGGGCTTTCTCCTCTCCACCAAAATCCCAACCCCCTGCATGGGGTGACCTGGGGGGTTTATATAGGCCTACCCCCCAGGGATACAATGGTAATCCGGCCGAGCGTAGGACCCGGCCGTCAGTGTCTCTGATCGCCGGCTTCTCCGCCGACTGCAGGGGCCCGCCGCCTGGTGGGTCCCCCCGGCTGTCTCGTACTCGGCCGACAAGCCGGGCCCGCCGCTTGCGGGTCCTGTCAGCTGCGTAGCACTGTAGCCATGCCACTGATGATGCATGCTTGGTCGGGGACAGCGTGGCTACAGTCCCACCGCTTGGCGGGCATTTCACTGTAGCCACTCCCCGTCTCTTCTGGTTAATGGCGCACAATCTTCAAGGAAGGGGGAGGGCCGCCTGCTAGGAGCCGGCCTCCCCCTGAGCCGACTGGTCAGGGCTCGCCGCCTTCTGGCTTCTCATGGACCGGTAGGGCCCGCCGCCTGCGGGCCGTACCGACAGCCCATCGTGGGAGTATGGCTTCCCCTGCCATGGGTGACGCCATGGGCAGCATGGCAACAGTACCACGTCGGGCATGGGATGTCCGCTTGGTACGCTGTACTGTGGCCACGTTCTACCCTGGATTCGAGGGTGGTAGGCCTGTACTGTAGCCATGCCCTGTCTCATCATATTTATGTTGGCGCTGACTTTGAGGGCGCGAGGGGCCGCCTGCTAGGACTCGGCTTCCCAGGAGGCTGCCTGCTAGGAGTCGGCCCACTTCATGGCCGTCTTGTGGACTCCGCCGCCTCCTGGCAACCGGCTGCTTGGACCAGCCAGCCTCAAGAAGGCGGCCCTTTGTCCTTGATGTTTGAGGGGCGCAGCCTGCCCCGATGTCTTGAAATACCAAAGGGAGCTGATGGGGCTACCCGTGGTCATTTACTTCGACAGTAGTCCCCGAAGCTGATGAGGCGCTGCGGCTGAAGGGGCGAGAAGCCTCAGCAGCTTCATATTCCGGGTCGCCTGGTATTCTGCTTCGTCCGTCTTCCGAGGTGCCGTCTGGTAGGTGTCAGCCATGACCAGGCAGGCCGCCTGGCGATTTCGAAACGTCGTGGTGGGGACCAGGTGGCATGCCAGCCAGACGTCAGGCTTGCCGCCCGCGCATGTCGGCCACGTGGTGTCATCAGGTCAAGCCGGCCTGCCAGCCCACGTGCGTGACGGGACGGCGCCGCAGGCCGGGGCCCGCCACTACAGTGCCTCGGCACGCGCGCGGATCCGCTGCGGCCGAGGTGGACGGTTGGGCTTCTGCGGTAGTTAATACGTGCCTTTACTGGCGCCGCAATCGTGGGAACATGGAGGAGTGGGCGTAGTTAATCCCACGATCCCCCACGCCGCCGCCCCCTCAGCTTCGCTGCCTGGGGCTATAACTAGGGGGAGGAGGGGGGCAGGAGATGCACGCGCGCCCTCCTCTCCCTTCGCCGTTCTTCATCTTCTCCGCTGCCGTCGAAGTGCTGCCGCAGCCCACCGTCGTCGAGCGTCCTCTCGCTGCGGCTTCCTTGCTCCGCCGCAGCCTCGCCCGCTCGCCACCGCGCCGCGCCTGCGACGAGCTCCTTCGTCCATGGCGCGCTCACGAGCCAGCAACTGGGACGGCTCCAACGTCCATGATGATCACCTCTCCTTCCTCCGTCAAACACGGCAGCTGCCCCAGGAGGCGAACGTGCAGGTGCGCGTTCCCCCCGAAGCAGAAATCTCGCCGGCGCCGGAGGACAATGAATGCGTCGTCTTCCGGTCCCATTTCCTTCGCGGCTTCGGCCTTCCGGCGAGCGGCTTCCTCCGCTCCTTCCTCGACTTCTACCGAGTCCAGCCGCACCACCTCACGCCAAACACGGTGGTGCTGCTGGCCGCCTTCATCACCATGTGTGAAGGGTACCTCGGCACTCTCCCCACCCTCGAACTCTAGGGGGAGTGCTTCTACCTCAAACTTGGCACCGCCGCCAAGGGCCAGGCGGCTCAATGCGGAGCCTGCATGGCGGTGCGGCGCTCGGGCACCGGGAACCGCTTCCCGCCCATCTCCCTGCTGCAGTCGGCCAAGCTGTGGCAGAAATCCTATTTCTACGTCAAGAACATCCACCCGACAAGCGACTATGTCAACTTGCCGGCCTACGCAGCCGGCTCGCCAGCCAAGCCACGCGCCAACTGGCAGTACAAGCCGAGTTCCCTGTCGGCCGCCTCCTCCGCTGCCCTTGCACGACTTCAGGCGATGACGGAGTCGGAGGGCCTGAAGGGCTCGGACTTGCTGGCTGCCTTCGTGACGCGCCGAGTGCTCCCCCTCCAAGCTCGGCCTCACATCATCAGCTGCATGAGTGGGCACCGGGACCCATGCCGGATGTGCACACGGGACCTGCCGTACGTGGAGGTGGTCTGGCTGGTCAACTATATCTCCAACTGCAAGCTGTCGGAGGCGGACTGGCGGTTCGGCATGCGGCCGTACGACCGCGCACATCCACCGCCTGCGGTGAGTCTTGTAATTCTTTTCTCTTTGCTGGTCCGGGTTCTTGTTTTGCCGCCTGACTAGTCGGCCATGGTGCAGGTCCTCCCAGCCCAGTCGGCCGCCGGCGCTTTGGATCCAGGTCAGCAGTATATGCCGGACCAAACGAGGAGCGACGTGGAAGACCCCGACTTGGGGGCGGCCGCCATGGAGGAGGACGACGCCACAGGTGGCGGCGGTGGAGTAGGCGGCCTTGAGGACTGGCCGGATGATGATGAGGAGGAGAACGAGCCGCACCGCCCGCACGGCACCGACAGGGCGGGCGCGAGCTCCTCAACCGCGCCGATCGCACCAAGCGGCCCACAAAAGCGCCGAGCCGGCTCGTTGCTGTTCGGCAGCCGGCCGAAGAAGTCCAAGAACGTGGCCGCCGCGACCAGGCGGCAAGAGGCCGCCGCAAGGGCAGCCCAGTTCCAGAGGGCCCCGAAGCAGCCCCCGATGGTGTCCGCGTAAGTGCTTGGTTGTGTTTTCCTTTCTTCTTCCTTGCAAACTTTTTCTGAGTTTTCTCTTGTCTTGCTTGAATCAGGGCCCCACTCACTCTTGAGCGGTCTGCCGCTGCTTCCGTGATCGGGGAGGCGGAAGGCTCCGCCAATACCCGCCGCGTGGACCCGCTCGCCGACCTCCGGGCGGCGACGGAGAGGAACGCACGGGAGGCGCACGAGGAGCGGGAGGAGGCGGAAAGGCAGGAGGTGGAGGCGGCCGAGGCAGCGCGAGCGGACACGGACGCGGCGGCCAAGGCTCAAGCGGACGCTGCGGCCAAGGTCTGGGCGGACGCCGCCACCAAGGCTCAGGCGGACGCGGCCGCTAGGGCGCAAGCGGAAGAAACCGCGCGCGGCCGGACCCCGCAACTTGTCATTCCGTTGCGCGCGGCGCCGCCAGCGCCAGAGATCCCGGTGCCAACTGGAGGAGCCGGCGATGACCAGCCGGTCGTGGAGAGGAGAGGAGGCGATGCCATCGTCTCAGAGGCGGAGGTGCCCCCGCAAGCGCCGACAGCCGGGGCCCGAGGCAATCGGCCTGACATGCCACCGGCGCCGCCGGTCAGTGGCGAGTTGGTGGTGGGGGCGACTCCCATGGTCCACCCTTCGGTGCGCCGGCATGCGGCAAAGGCGGCCTCGGCGCCGTGGGCGCAGGAGATCAGGGCCGCGAGCTCGTCGGCCCCAGACGCAGAGGCCACCAGTGCCGCCTCACCAGAATGGACGCCTGGGGGCGGGACGGACGTGCTGAACAAGGCCACGTAGGACGTTCAGGCCCAACTCCAGGCCCAAGGCGTCGCCCTCCAGCAGTGTACGAAGGCGTTCGTGGCGACGCGGACGGCTGTTTGGGTATGCTTCTTTGCTTTGTTTTTTGATTCTTGCAGTCTTCAGTAGGGGCGTGCCAGCGCACCCACTGGGTGTAGCCCCCGAGTTTCAGGCCGGCTGCTCAGCAGGCGGCTCGGAACTTTAAGGTAGGTTCCGAGTGCTAACTTGTTTTCTCTTCTTTTGTCTTCATTGTAGGACTACCACAACATCCGCGCAGCCGCCTTCAACTCCCAGGTCCAGGAGTTGGCTAAGCGGACCGCTGACCTCACCGAAAGCCGCCGTAAGCATTCTGTCTACTTCCTCGCGGGGGCGTGTCAGTGCACCCGTTGGGTGTAGCCCCCGAGATTCGGGCCGACTGCTGAGCAGTCGGGCCGGATCTTCTGGCAACCACTTTTCTTTTTTGGTCATCTTTGTTGATTGTCCTCTCTTTTTCATTTTTGTAGGAGCCAACGCCACACTGCAGCAGCATCTGGGCGAAGTCCAGACCGAGCTGCGCGTCAAGGAGGAGGAGCGCCGTAAGGCGGCCCTGGAGCGCGACCGTCTGGCCAAGAAGTTGGCGGACCAGGCGGACCAGCACAAGGCGGAGATCCAGAAGCTCAAGGAGGCGGAAGGCGCCCTTCACGCCGAGTTTGAGATCGAACGCTCAAAGTGGGCCGAGAAGGAGGCGATCCTCGCTGCTGGCTACGGCGAGATTGAGGACATGATCGACGGTAAACTTCTTTCTTTGGAATAGCTGCCGACTACATCGGGAGTCGGCTTCTGATCTTTGTTTTTCTTTTGCGTAGACTTCTTTCCTGGCCACGCCATCACCGTCAGCCAGGCCATCGAGGTGCGGCGCGACCAGTGTAGGAGGGAAGGAGTGGAGAACCCGCCCGACGCGCCTCGGAACATGAACGAGCAGCTCCTGGCCGTCAGGACGCGTTTGCAGCCGATTCACCGTCTGCTCCGCCGCCTTCAGCGTGCCGGGTCTCAGCTAGTTTCTATCCTCTGGCCAGGCGGCCAAGCTCCACGCACCCCCAGTCGGACCGCCGACTGGTTGGAGGCGGCAATCGGCCGCTTCGAGGCTTGGAGGGGCTCCTCCGCTCGGGCAGGCGCCCGAAGAGCCTTGGAGTTCGTCAAGGCGTGGTATCCTAGGCTGAACCTAGCCCAGTTGGCAACGTTCCAGTAGGAGGCCATGGAAGAGTTGGTGGCAGCGGGGCCTGCGCTCACCCATCGTGTGGTGGCGATCGCCGAGTACACCGACGCGGGCGTCTTCTTCCCCGAGTTGGACGAGGAGGGTGCCGAGGTGCCGATGAACTGGTTCGGGCTGAACCCGGATGACGGCGAGGACTCGGCGGAAGAAATTGCCTCAAGCGACGAAGGCGAGGACGAGGAAGATGAGGATGGTGAAGGCGACGCACCGGAGGGCGGAGCGAACGCCCAGCCTCAGCTTGATCGGGCCTCGAGCAACGAGCCGTGTGCGAGTGCACCGACTGCTGCTGAAGGCGACCAAGCCGAGACTCGCCAGACGGCCACTCCACCAGCTGGCGCCGCCGACTCCACCAACCTGCCAGACTCGCCTATTGCTCCTTTGGCCTAGGCTGCCAACTTATCTTATCTTTTCCTGCTTTGGTAATCTTTAGAAAAAACTTTGTTAAATTCATGCAGTTCCACCCGCTGGGGGTGTATTCAAACTTTGTTGAATGCTGGCCGAGGGCCTCTTGCTATGTGATTTAATTCTCACACAAGATGTGCTTCGCCGAGCTCTGACTTGTCTTGCTTTCTGTTCTTTTGACTTTTTCCTTTGCCGCTTTCCCTTGGCTGCCGCCTTGCCGGCCAGACAGCCATTCTTCGGTCTGCTGGCCGGGTCAAGTACTTGGCCATTTTGGGAAGACAAGTACTTTGGCCGCTTAGAACGTAGCAATTTAAGTGAGAAGCCGGCTGGCCGGCTGCTCAGCAACCGGACGGCTAGGCGAGGAGCCGACTTGGCCTATGTGGGTGCTTTCGTCCTTAGCCATTTTTCATGTGAGCACCATTTCCTTCCTTTGACTCTTGCCTGCCAGACAGTCGCTCTGCGAGCTGCGGCTTATGGCAAGGGTGGGCTTAGATGCCGGCACACTACTTGTCCGACTGCAGGTAGAGCCAACATAGTACAAGGCGGCAAGCCGCCGGGCCGACTGGTCAGACCCGGTACCGGGCGGAGAAATGAAATAACATACTCACAGGCATGAAACTTATCATACAGATAAGAAAGGTAGCCCCCGAGTGCTCCTCGAGGGACCCGGTGCCTTTGCCCTTAGTACAAAAGGTAGCGTGGTACAAACTGTATTTAACTGTAAAATCTTCGGAGGAGATTTGCGTTCCATGGGCGCTCTGTTTCCTTGCCGGAATCGTCCCTTTTGCGCGCCCTGGGCTTCTGCGCGTCGATGAGGTAATAGGAGTCGTTGCCCAAGGCTTTGCTGATGATGAAGGGGCCTTCCCAAGGGGCCGAGAGCTTGTGCTGGCCGGCTGTTCGCTGGATCAGCCGGAGCACAAGGTCTCCCTCTTGGAAGGCTCGTGGCTTGACCTTCCGACTGTAGTAGCGGCGCAGGCTCTGCTGGTAGATGGCGGACCGGCTGAGTGCTAACAGCCGGCCTTCTTCCAGCAGATCAATGCCGTCTTCTCGTGCTTCCTTCGCCTCTGCCTCCGTGTACATGGTGACGCGAGGCGAGTCGAACTCGATGTCAGTTGGGATGACGGCCTCGGCCCCGTATACGAGGAAGAAGGGAGTGAAACCGGTTGATCTGTTCGGAGTGGTGCAGAGGCTCCAGAGGACGGCCGGCAACTCGTTGATCCAGCAGCCGGCCGAGCACTCCAGTGGCTCGACCAGTCGGGGTTTGATGCCGGATAAGATGAGGCCGTTTGCTCGTTCTACTTGGCCGTTTGACTGCGGATGGGCAACGGACGCTAAGTCCAGTCGGATGCCCTGCGTCGCGCAGAAACGGGTGAAGGCGCCTTTGGCAAAGTTAGTGCCATTGTCGGTGATGATGCTGTGTGGTACACCATACCGGACGGTGATATCTGCAATGAAGGTCACAGCAGTCGGACCATTTAGTTTCTTGATTGGTTTTGCTTTAATCCACTTGGTGAATTTGTCCACGGCGACAAGCAGATGGGTCATGCCACCGCGTGCTATCTTGAATGGGCCCACCATGTCCAACCCCCAGACGGCAAGGGCCAGGTAAGGGGGATGGTCTTGAGTGCAGAAGCCGGCAGATGTTGCTTGGAGCTGAATTTTTGGCACCCCTTGCATTTCTTGACCAGATCCTTGCCGTCCTCCAAAACAGTCGGCCAGAAGAAACCATGGCGGGAAGCTTTGGCGACAAGGGATCTGGAGGCCGCGTGGTGGCCGCACTCGCCTTGGTGTATGTCTCTGAGGATTGCCTTGCCTTTCTCTGGTTCGACGCAGCGTTGGAAAACGTCGGTCACGCTGCGCCTGACAAGCTCTCTGTTTACTATCGTGTAAGCTCCTGCCCGGCGTTGCACCTGCCGGGCCGAGATCTCATCAACTGGCAGCTCTCCGCTTTCCAGAAAGTTGAGGATGGGCTGCGCCCATGATGGTGCTTCGACTTCATCCACTGTCATTACGGCCACTGAAACTAGGGCGGTTGGGTTGGGAGGTGGCGGGGTGGAGTCGGCCGCGTCTTGCTGCGTTGTTGAAGTCCCCGGGACGGCCGCTGCAGCCCCCGGGCCGGGTTGTAGAGTCCCTGGGCCGGGTGCGACTACCGCAGTCCCCGAGCCGCTTGGTGAAGTCCTCGGGCCGGCTGCCGCAGCCCCCGGGCCGGGTTGCGAAGTCCTCGGGCCGGGTGCGACTGCTGCAGTCCCCGTGCCGCCTGCCGAACTCCCCGGGCCGGCTGCTGCAGCCCCCGGGCTGGGTTGCGAAGTCCCCGGGCCGGGTGCGACTGCTGTAGTCCCCGTGCCGCTTGCCGAAGTCCCCGGACCGGCTGCTGCAGCCCCTGAGTCGAATCCGACTGCTTCGGGAGCAGCCGGCACGAAGATGGATTCTGATTCCGGGGAAGGCTTGATAGACGGCTTGCGGAGGGACTGAAGGGACACGCCGGCTGGTATGGCTTGCCTAGTGGAGCCGATCTGTGCCAGGGCGTCTGCTTGCTCGTTGTCGGCCCGTGGCACGTGAAGGAACTCGCACCCATCAAAATATCCGCTGATCTGCTGGACGAGGAAGCGGTAGCTCGCCATATTTGCATCCTTGGCATCCCACTCGCCAGACGACTGTTGGACCACCAAGTCCGAATCACTGTAGCACAGAATCCGGTGGATGCCAATCTCCTTGGCCAGCCGAAGTCCGTGTACTAGCGCCTCGTACTCGGCCACGTTGTTGGAGGTGGCAAAGTGGATTTGCAGCGTGTATCTGAGCTTGTCACCTTTGGGAGAGGCGAGGACGACGCCGGCTCCCAAACCGGTGCGCATCTTCGAGCCATCAAAGTGCATCCGCCAATGAGTGGAGTCTAGAGCTGGCGGCAGGTACTGGGTCTCGGCCCAGTCGACAAGGAAGTCGGCCAGTGCTTGGGACTTGATGGCGGCGCGAGGCTGGTAGAAGATGGTGTAGGGGGCCAGCTCGATGGCCCACTTGGCCACTCGGCCCGATGCGTCTCTGCTGCCTATGATCTCCGCAAGCGGGGCGGTGCAGACGACCGTGATGGGATGCTCTTGAAAGTATGGCTTAAGCTTCTTGGCGGCAAAATGCACGCCATAGCACAACTTTTGGTAGTGGGGGTAGTTCTGCTTGGAAGCTGACAGCACCTCACTCAAGTAGTAGACGGGCCTCTGGACCGGCTGTGGCTTGCCGTCCTCTCGGCGCTCTACCACCATAACTGTACTGACCACCTGGCTGGTGGCGGCGATGTAGAGAAGCATGGGCTCCTTGGCAGCCGGAGCGGCCAGGACGGGCGGCGTGGTCAACATCTTCTTGAGTTGGAGGAAAGCCTCGTCCGCCTTGTCGTTCCACTCAAAATGAGTGGTTTTCTTCATCAAATGGTACAGTGGGAGAGCCTTCTCGCCTAGCCGACTGATGAAGCGGCTGATGGATGCCAAGCAGCCGGTGAACTTCTGAATGTCTCACAGTCGGGTGGGCCTCTCCATCCTCTCGATGGCCTTGATCTTGACAGGGTTGCACTCTATGCCGCGCTCTGAGACAAGGAAGCCGAGGAGCTAGCCGGCTGGTACTCCAAAGGCACACTTTTCTAGGTTGAGCTTGATTTGAAAACGGCGCAGGTTATCAAAGGTTTCCTTGAGATCTTCCAGGAGGGTACCGCGCTTCTCCGTCTTCACCACAATATCGTCCACATAAACATGGGCATTTCTGCCGAGTTTCTTGAGGAGGCACTTCTGCATGCAACGCTGAAATGTGGCGCCGGCGTTTCTCAAGCCGAACGTCATTGTCAGGTAGCAGAAGGCTCCGAATGGTGTGATGAAGGCGGTCTTCAGGCGGTCGGCCAGGCTTAACTTGATCTGGTGGTACCCCGAGTAGGCATCCAAAAAACTCAACAGCTCACATCCGGCTGTGGAGTCTATCACTTGGTCAATCCAAGGCAAGGCGAACGGATCTTTCGGGCAAGCTTTGTTGAGGCTGATGTAGTCAATACACATGCGCCATTTGTTGTTCTTCTTTAGTACAAGGACTGGGTTGGCAAGCCACTCTGGGAAGAATACTTCCATAATGAAGCCGGCTGCTAGAAGCTGGGCTATCTCTTCACCAACAATTCCTCTCTTCTCCTTCGACAGGCGGTGGAGGGGTTGCCTGACTGGTTTTGCATCTGCTCTGACATGTAGCTTGTGCTCGGCGAAATCCGTCGGAACACCCGGCATGTCCTTTGGAGACCACGCAAAGATGTCCCGATTCTCACGGAGGAAATCGACGAACTCGCATTCCTATTTGCTGTCGAGGTGAGCTCCTATGACAGCGAACCTCTCCGGGTGCTCCGGGTCCAAGGGTATCTTCTTGGTTTCTTTGGCCGGTTGGAAAGAGCCCTGAGCTTCTGACCCCTTGGGATCTGGCGACAGGTCCGGCTGCTCGCCGGCCATGGCCACAACCCGGTCAAGGAGCCGTTTCTCGGCAGCAATCACAAGGGACTCGGCCAGCCGACTGCGGGCAGTGGCACAGGCGGCAGACTTCTGGTAGTCGCCGGCTATGGTGATAATGCCCTTGGTGCCCGGCATCTTCATCTTGAGGTAGGCGTAGTGGGGGACCGCCATGAACTTGGCCAGAGCAGGCCGGCCAAGCAACGCGTGGTAGGGGCTCTCAAGGTCAACCACCTCGAACCAGATTGGCTCTCGGCGGAAGTGATTCTTGTCTCCGAAGAGGACATCTATCCTGATCTTGCCGATTGGTGAGCAGGATAGGCCAGGCACAATGCCATGGAAGACAGTCCGGCTGGGCTGGAGCTGTTTCTCTTTGATGCACAACTTCTCCATGGTGTCGCGGTAGAGGATGTTGATGCTGCTACCGCCGTCTATCAGAATTCGGGAGAAACGAGCAGCTCGCCTCTCTGTTGCAAAGGTGGCATCCAGCACCAGGGCATAGGAACCCGGAGAAGGCATCACCTCCGGGTGGTCAGCTCGGCTCCAACTGATCGGCTTCTCCGACCAGTTCATGAACTCTGGGGCTTCAGAGGCGACAGTATTCACTTCTCGGCGCTGTTGACGCCGGCTGTGCCTGTCGTCAGCCACGCTGATGAAGACGATGTAAGCTCCATGCTCTTCAGGAAACTCATCTTGGATCGCACCGACTGGTCAGACCGCCGGCTGCTGGGGAGGCGGAGGCGGCGGGACAGCAGGCGGCGGAGGCAGTCCTTCGCCTCTGGCGATGCGGGTGAGCCAGTGGCACTTCCAGGTGGTGTGGTTGGATGGCTTCGCGCCGCTGTGGAACTTGCAGGGAGCATCGAGGGTTTGCTCAAACGAGAAGGCGGGCAGCCAGGCAGGCTTGCCGCCCTTCTGGCGCTTGGGGCCGGGTTGCTCTCCTGGCTGCTGGTCTTCGACCGTCGCCACCTGCCGGCTGGTGGTAGCCGGCTGCTGGGCCTTGCGCTTGTTGTCGTTTGACTGTTGGCGCCGACTGGAATCACCAGCCGGCGTCTGAGGGGCCGGAGGGAGCATCTTTCCTGATGCATCCACTCGGAGCTCCGACTTCATGGAGGAGTCAGCAGTGGCGTACTTGTCCGCTATGATTAGCAGCTCGTCGAAGGTGGCCGGCTCGTCGCAGAGGAGTCGGTGCTTGAGTAGGGTGCCCTCCCAGCACCCAGCAGTGAAGTATTCTATGGCTTGCACCTCATGAACCCCTTCGCAGGAGTTGCGCAGCTCGGCCCACCGCGTTAAGTAGTCGCGGGTAGACTCAGTCGTGCCTTGGATGCATAGAGAGAGCTGGCGAGGTTTGGGCGGTCGCTTGTAGGTGCTGGTGAAGTTGCGGATGAAAACTTCGGTGAAGTCTAGCCAGCTGTTGACGCTGTAGGGCTTGAGGCTGTTCAGCCATGTCCAGGCCATGCCCTGGAGCATGAGCGGAACGTACTTTACGGCAATGCGCTTGTTGCCGTTCGCTATGCTGACGGCCGTGGAGTAGTCCACCAGCCAGTCCTCCGGCTTCATAGAGCCGTTGTACTTGGGGGTGTCCCGAGGGAGCGAGAACCCTTTGGGGAAGGGCTCGTCGCGAATGCGGGGGCCGAAACAAGGCGGGCCGATCGCGTCTTCTTCTTCTAACGCCAGGGATCGAGCCAAGCGGTCGATCCGGTGGCGGGCGTCGTTCTCTCCGACTCCTTCACGGGGGCCCAGCCGGCCTCCGAGAGTCGGATGCTCAACAGGCGGCGGGGAGGCGCGCCTCTCCCTGCGCGGGATAGGCGGACGACCGTCCCGCCGTTCCACTGCTCGTGGGCGGCCGTCTTGGTCGCGCTCGATGGAGATGCGGGTGCGGCTGTGGCTAGCAACCGGTTCTTGGTTGCGGGCGTCGGCTGTCGGCGTCCGGGAGGTCGCGCCATGCTCTCGGCGAGGGGGAAGGTTCCCAGCCCGTAGGCCGGGTTCCATCATGCGGCGGCCAGCTTCTTGCTGCGCGGCTGCCGCGTCGATGAGCTGTTGGACGCGCTCCGTCATGCAGTGACGCTCGTCGCCCTCCAGGCGGTCCAGCTCGTCTGCCACTGCCTGGGCGGCGCGCAAGTTCTCCATGGGCGTGGCGTAGACCGGGCGGTCGGCCCCCAACATGCTGGCGATGGTGGCGCCGCGCTGCCGGACCGTGCCCACGCGGCTGGGTTCGCCAGCAGCCGGTGTGCCGCAGACGGCGCGGTCGATCTTGCGGTGGTAAGCCTCGGTGAGGCGTCTCATGGCCGCCAACTTGTTGGCGCTGTCGAGAAGTGCGATACGGCATGCTTCCATCGTTTCACCGCTCGCACCGGGCGCTACGGGAGCGAACAGGTCCCGCATTGCCGCCTGCAACGGGTCTCGGCCGGCCTGGTCGGAGGTTCCGTCGTGGCTGATGACCAGCACCTCAGTGACGGTGCTGGTGCTGGCGCTGCTGTCTGCAGCGGGAAGTGGGTCATCGAAGATCACCACGTCACCGGGGAAGGCATCAGGAAGCGCGACGTTGGTGTCGATGACCATGTCGACGAGCAGGTCGGTGGAGCCAACGGACTCCGGGTTGAAGACCGGCTCGTCGGTGATGTGAAGCTTGCCGAGGAGATCGACGAGGCAGCTCTCGGAGCTAGCTGCGCCCGCATCGAGTGTGGGCTCATCGAAGAGGCGGATCCCGCCGATGACATCAGCGATGCTGCTTGCGGTGCAAACAACTTCCACGCCGTGCAGCGTATCGGGGCAAACGTCGTCGGGTGTGCCGGGCTAGCTGCGCTCGCCAGGGAGGAAGAGGGTTCCCGTCCAGAACGTGTTTTCGGACGACGGTGCACCTAGCCCCACGGTGGGCGCCAAATGTCGGCGGTATCGTGCGACATATGCCAAATGATGGCTTATCATGGATGGGGACAAAAGTACGTCGCCGGGCTCTGGAAGCGGGAATGAGCGAGACCGCATAGGTCTGCGAATCTTACCCAGGTTCGGGGCTCTCCTAGGAGATAACACCCCTAGTCCTGCTCTGCGGGGTCTCCGCATGATCACTACCTCAACAAGTAGCTACAAACTTGCTCCTTGAGCTGTTTTGCTAGAGGAGGAAGGAGGGCAAGGCTAGCTCTACTCCTCTCCCTATGTGTGTGTGTGAGTGCTGAACTCAGAGGGCTTTCTCCTCTCCACCAAAATCCCAACCCCCTGCATGGGGTGACCTGGGGGGTTTATATAGGCCTACCCCCCAGGGATACAATGGTAATCCGGCCGGGCGTAGGACCCAGCCGTCAGTGTCTCTGATCGCCGGCTTCTCCGCCGACTGCAGGGGCCCGCCGCCTGGTGGGTCCCCCCGACTGTCTCGTACTCGGCCGACAAGCCGGGCCCGCCGCTTGCGGGTCCTGTCGGCTGCGTAGCACTGTAGCCATGCCACTGATGATGCATGCTTGGTTGGGGAGAGTGTGGCTACAGTCCTGCCGCTTGGCGGGCGTTTCACTGTAGCCACTCCCCGTCTCTTCTGGTTAATGGCGCACAATCTTCAAGGAAGGGGGAGGGCCGCCTGCTAGGAGCCGGCCTCCCCCTGAGCCGACTGGTCAGGGCTCGCCGCCTTCTGGCTTCTCATGGACCGGTAGGGCCCGCCGCCTGTGGGCCGTACCGACAGCCCGTCGTGGGAGTATGGCTTCCCCTGCCATGGGTGACGCCATGGGCAGCATGGCAACAGTGTCGCGTCGGGCGTGGGATGTCCGCTTGGTACGCTGTACTGTGGCCACGTTCTACCCTGGATTCGAGGGTGGCAGGCCTGTACTGTAGCCATGCCCTGTCTCATCATATTTATGTTGGCGCTGACTTTGAGGGCGCGAGGGGCCGCCTGCTAGGACTCGGCTTCCCAGGAGGCCGCCTGCTAGGAGTCGGCCCACTTCATGGCCGTCTTGTGGACTCCGCCGCCTCCTGGCAACCGGCTGCTTGGACTAGCCGGCCTCAAGAAGGCGGCCCTTTGTCCTTGATGTTTGAGGGGCGCAGCCTGCCCCGATGTCTTGAAATACCAAAGGGAGCTGATGGGGCTACCCGTGGTCATTTACTTCGACAATGAGTATTTATTCTTTTACCCTGCCCGGGTCCGGTCAACCGGCCCGGGGGCTCGCCAACTTGGCTCAAGCCGGCACCGTCCAAAGTTAGCCCAGTAATGTGCCGACGCCAAAGCCCTCTCTTCGCCCCAGCCACAGCTCGCAGCGCGACTGTCCGGCTGGCAAGAGCTAAAGGCCGGAAATGTTGTCCACATGAAAAACGACTAAGGAAGAATGCTGATTAGGGCCAAGCCGACCTTTCGCCTCCCCTGTCCGACTGCTCAGCAGCCGGCCGGCCGGCTTCTTGCTCGACTAGCACACGCTTTAAGCGGCTAAAGTAATTTGCCTGTTCTAAATGGCCAAGTCCCTGACCCGGCCACAGACCGCAGCGCGGCTGTCCGTCTAGCAGGGCGGCAGCCAAAGGAACATGGCAAAGGAAAAAGCCAAAGAAAGCAAAGGCAAAATCAAGTTAGAACTCGGCAAAGCACACAAGCATGTGGGGAAAGTAAATTCATTTACATTCCAAAAGGCTCGTGGCCGGCATTCATCAAACTTTAAAAGTACACCCCCAATGGGTGGAACTGCGCATAACTAACTTCGTCCTTGAGCACAAGACAGAAAAAGTGTAAACAGATAAGGGTCGCCTAGGCCGGAGGTACTGCGGGCTGCTCGGACGAGTCGGCGGTGGCTGTAGCGCCGGCTGGCAGGGCCTCCGGCTAGTTGGTCTCGGTCTGGTCGGCGGCGACGGCCGACGTGGTCTCCCGCTGCTCGCCTGCTGGGGCCGGATCGGGCCGGTTCCGGCTGGTCGCTCCGTCATCTGGCACGACACCGTCGCCTTCCTTATCCTTGTCCTCCTCTGCGGTCTCGTCGCTAGAGGTGATCTCCTCCGCCGGGTTCTCCACCTCGTCCGGGTTCGGCCCGAACCAGGACGGTGGCACCTCGGTGCCGTCTTCTGCCTGCTCCGAGATGAAGACGTCGCCATTGGTGTACTCGGCGAGGGCCGATGCGCGAATGGCGATCTCTTCGCTCTCTAGCTCCAACTTCGGCGTCGCCTCCTGGCGGAAGGTGGCCAGCTGCGCCATGCTCACACCCGGATACCACGCCTTCACGAACTCCAGCGCCACCTTGGCGTTGGCCCGTGCCGCGGCGCCCTTCCAGGCGTCGAGTCGCTCCCACGCCACCTCCAGCCAGTCGGCAGTCCGGCTAGGAGTCCGGGGGACCGGCACACCCAGCCAGAGCCCTGCCAAGACCTACGACCCGGCGCGCTGAAACCGGCGGAGCAGCTGGCGCACCAGCGCAAGGCGCAGCTGAATGGCCCGAAACTGTTCGCCCAAGTTCCGGGTCCGGTCCGGTGCAATCTCCTCGCCCACTTGCCTCCGCTGCTCGCGCCGTGCCTCGATCGCCTGGCTGATGGCGCCGGTGTGGTCCGGGAAGTACTCTGCTTAAAAGAAAGCAAAAGGACAAGAAGCCGGCTTCCCGCAACAGCCGGCAACCAACCAATCAAGAAAGAAAGAAGCTTCACCTTCGAGCAGGTCCTCAATCACCTCATAGCCCTCCGACAGGTACTTCTCCTTGTCGGCCCAGCCAGAGCGCTGGGACTCGAACTCGGCCTTGAGGTCCTCCTCCTCGTCCTTCAACCGCTGGACCGCCTCCGCGTGCTGGGTCGCCTGGTCGGCCAGCTCCTTCTCAAGCCGGTCGCGCTCCGTGGCCGCCTGGCTGCGCTCCAACTCCTTGGCCTGAAGCTGGCCCTCGAGCTCCTGCATGCGGCCCTGCAGCTGGGAAGCAGCCTTTGCGAAGACAAAGAAGAATCGTCAGAAACAAGAAGCTGCCGGAAAGATCCAACCCGACTACTCAGCAGTCGGCCCGAATCTCGGGGGCTACACCCAGTGGGTGCGCTTGCGCGCCCCCACTAAAAGCTGGCCTGCGTACCTTGGCTCCTCCACAACTCGGCGGTCCGGTTGGCGAGCGTATGGTTCTGGGAGTTGTAGGCGGCCGCCCGAAGATTGTGGTAGTCCTATATCAAGAGCGACATCTCAACATTCAGAAACATGCCTTAAAGTTCCAACCCGCCTGCTCAGCAGCTGGCTTGGAACTCGGGGGCTACACCCAGTGGGTGCGCTAGCGCGCCCCCACTGAAGATCGCAAAAGACAAAAAAGCAAATCAAAGGCGTACCCGGACGGATGTCCGCATCTCCACCATTTCGCTCCCCGCCTTCCGGAGGGTGGCACCGTCGGCGGCGAACTTGTCCAGAACGTCCTACACCGCGACGTTCAGGGCGGCCGTGCCGGTCGCTGACGTCCAGCCCGGCGGGGCGGAACTCGTGGCCTCAGCATTGCCCCCCTACAAGCTCGTGGCCTCGGCTCGAAGGCCGCTCGCACCTGGCGCAGGCGCAAGGGGGTGTGCGCCATCATGGCCTAGCTCATGTCCACCCCGGCACTGGCCAGCGACATCTCCGGCCCTTCGGGTTGGCCGCCACCCCGCTCGACAGCACCCGGCGCGTGCCGGGTCGTCTTCGCCTCCGCGGCTGCCGAGTCGGCAACCGTCCGCCCCGGCGCCGCCTGGTCAGCTCCGGCTGCTCCAGTCTGCGCCTGGGTCTCCGCTACCGGCGGCTCTGGCTGCTCAAGACTGGCAGCCTCCGGGATCCCGCCACCAGCCAGATCCTCCGCGGCCTTGGCGTCAGCCTCTGTCTGCGCCTTGGTCGCCGCCTCCGTCTGCGCCGACGCCGCGGCTTGGGCCTCCGCCTGCGCTGTTGTGGCTGCCCGGGCACCAGCCTCCGCCCGCGCTGCGGCTTCCTCCCGCGCCTCCCGCGCATTCCTTTCCGTCGCCTCTCGGAGGGCGGCGGCCGGGTCCACGCGCCGGGCCTCCTCAGAGCCGCCTGCTAACCTGACCAACGAGGCGGATGGATCCTGAGATATGGAGATGGCGGCCCTGCGCAGCAAAGCAAACAAAGATAAGAAATTCGCAAAAGGAAAAAAGTGATTTAGACAGTGCGACGAATGCACTTACCCGGACGCCATTGGACGCTCCTTCGGGGCCCTCCGGGTTGACCCCTTGTTAGCGCCCGCCTTCGCGGCCTCTTGCTGCTTGGTCGCGGCCGTCTGCTTAGCCTTCTTGGGCGGCCGGCTGCCGAACATCCCCTCGTTGTGATGCTTAGCCGCGTCGGGTGCGTCAGCCGGCGCTCCGCTGGACGGCCGAGCCGTCGAAGAGCCAGCACCCGTCCTCTCAGCGTCTTCGGGGCGGCGTTACCCCTCACCGTCCTCATCATCATCCGGCCAGGATCGGACGTTGCTGTCTCCTCCTGTGCCGCCTCCAGCGGCTCTGCCTCCACCAGCGCCGCCTCCCCAGGCGGCATCATCTTCGACTCCGTCTTCTAACGCGGCTGCCCCCAGCTCGGGGTCACCCACGTCGCTCTCCTCGCAGTCCGGCATCCATTGATGGCCTGGAGCCAGCGCGTTGGACACCACCTAGCCAGGAAAGCGCTGCCCCGCATTCGGATGTTTAGGTCAGATAAAAAGCACAGCGTGAGCAAAGAATGGAGACCAGATACTGACCGGCGGTGGCGGGTTGGCGCGACTGTACGGCAGCTTGCCGAATTGCCAGTCGGCCTCACTGAGCTTGCTGTCGAAGAAGTAGTTGACATGGCGGACCACCTCAACCATCGGTAGCTCCTTGGTCGACATCCGGCATGGATCCCGGCGGCCGCTCATGTCGCAGATCCGGTGCGGCCGGGCCTGGAGCAGAGAAACCCAGTGGTAGACGAAGGCGGCCAGCAGGCCCACCGGCTTGAGGCCCTCCGCGTCTGTCATTTCCTGAAGCCGGACCAAGATGTTTGTGATGGAGGCTGGCACCGGCTTCAGTTGCTGCCCCCAGTTGTCACGCGGCTCACCAGGCGGGCCGGCTATGAAGGCCGGCAGGTTGATGTAATCTCGAGTCGGGTGGAGTTTCCGGACGTAGAAGTACGACTTCTGCCATAGCTTCGCCGACTCCAGCAAAGCGATGAATGGGAACCGGGTCCCGGAGCCACTGCGCTGCACGGCGATGCAGGATCCGCACTGGGCTGGTTCGCCCTTAGCTCGGGTCCCCAGCTTCAGGTAAAAGAACCCGCCCCACAACTCGAGGGTGGGCAGGATGCCTAGGTAGCCTTCGCAGAAGGTCACGAAGGCGGAGAGGAGAACAATGGTGTTGGGAGTGAGATGATGCAGTTGGAGGCGGTAGAACTCGAGGAAGGTGCGGAGGAAACCACTCGCGGGCAAGCCAAACCCACTGAGGAAGTGGCTTCGAAACACCACAAACTCACCGGCCCTCGGCGCCGGCGAGATCTCCCTCGCATCAGGGATGCGCGTCCCCACGACCGCTTCGACTGGAAGCCTCCGCGTCGCACGGAGGAACTCGATGTGGCCGTCGTGGACGTTGGATCTGTCCCAGTCACCTCGCGCCATGGCTTGTGGTGGTCCGGCGGTGGCTCAGCGAGGCTGCGCAGTGACGATGTCGCGGCGGCGCTCCAGTGGCACGTGGCGCAGCGGCGCGGTGGCGTCAAGAAGGCAAAGGAGCAGAGGAGAAAGAAAGGGTGAGAGGGGGCGCGCGGGCGTTTGGATGCCCCCCTCCCCCCTATTTATACGGCGCCAGCGGGGCCAAGGCGACTCTTCAGCGGGTGTGGGATTAACTGCTCCCACGTCCCGCACGCCCCTGCAATATACACACCTTTATGGTGCGTAATCAATTCGCCCCGAAAGGGCAATGGATTGCCTCGGCCGCAGCAGATCCGTGCGCATGCCGAGGCTGTGTAGTGGCGGGCCCCGGCCTGTGGCGGCGTCCCATCACGCGCGTGGGCTGGCAGGTCGGCCCGGCCTGCTGGCGACGCGTGGCATGCGAGCAACGGGTGGCTAGCGCGCTACCCGGTGGCATTCCTCCGACGCTCGCCACGATGATTCAAATTCACCAGGCGGCTAGCTTCGTCTCAGCCGGCTCCTAGCATGCGGCTTCTTCCAGTCGGATCAAGCGAAGACTCAGGATATCTAGAAGGAGGAAACTGCTGAGGCACTCCGGCTTCGAGCCATGGCGCCTCACCAGCTTCGGGGACTACTGTCGGGGGGATGTACCCCAGGTAGCCTCATCCGCGCCCAATAACATTTCAAGACATCGGGGCTGGCAAAGCCCCTCAAGCCGACTGGCCACGCGGTCGGCCCCTTGGGCCGGCTTGGACCCCATGGCTGGCTTCCAGCAGCCGGCCCCCCTCCTCCTCCTTGGAGTCTGCACTCACCCACCATGACGAGACGGGGCGTGGCTACAGTACCGCCTGCTCCCCCGAATCCCGGAGAAGCGTGGCTATAGTGCGCGCTGACCAAGCGGCCACCTACTCGCCTGGCATGAGACCGTAGCCATGTGATGCATGACGCGGCCCTCGTTAGCAAGGACAGCACTACAGCAAAAGGAAATCAGCATGGCCCACAGGTGGCGGGCCCAACCTGTCGGCCGGATTCTTGGCAGCTGGCGGGGCCCTTCAGAGGCGGGCCCCAGCAGCCGGCGGAGAACCCGGCGACCCTAGACATTGACGTCCGGGTCCTACACCCGGCCGTATTACCATTGTACCCCTGGGGGGTCGGCCTATAAGACCCCCCCCCCCCGGGTTCACCCATGCAAAGGGTTCAGCTCTCATTGCACACACACCATAGCTAGGAGAAGAGGGAGAGCTCTACCCTTCTTCCTACTCTAGCAATACAGCTCCAGGAGCAACTCTGTATACCATCGATCATAGTCATCACAGCAGGACTAGGGGTATTATCTCTCTGGAGAGCCCCGAAACTGGGTACGTCTCGTGTGCTCCCGAGCTCGTGCTCACTCTCGCTTCCGGAACCCGACGACACCCTCATGGCTCCACCCACGATAAGCCACCCCCTGGCATCTGCCGTGAGATTACAACGACAGTGGCGGCGACCAGCGCCTCCCTGTCAGCATGACGGTACAGCGGTACGTAGGCCTCCGGGAGGTCTCCCGTATCTCCCTCGAGTAGGGTGTTCATGGCCTTGTCCAGCTCCTCGCCCGTCAAGCTCCTCGAATGCAGCCGGATATCGTCCTCTGCGCCCTGGAACTCCCACATGCGGTGTGTGTGGGCCTGGAGCGGGGCCAGGCGCTGCGTCAGGAAATCCTTGACGAGCATGCCTCCCTTCAGCGCCTTGGCCTCCATGTCCGTGGTCATCTTCCTCAGGACTGCCGCCGCCCGGGGGTCGGAGAACTTCTTGTGACCCCACCTATCGAGCTTCTCCGGTAGCTGGGTTGGCAGTTCCAGCCGCGCGTTGAGGCCCTTGGCGTCCATGAAGACCCACCGGCGTCGGAAGTTGTCCACCTTCTTCTTGGCCCTCATGAGCACGTTGCTCATGCGGACTGCAGCGAAGGATACGCAGCCGGAGCGCTGGGCGGGATCGTGCATCCGTAGGTAGAAGAAGTGCCGGAGGAGCGGAACGGAGGGCGTCATGCCCACGAATGCCTCACAATAAAAGGCAAAGATGGACAGGAGGAGAATGGAGTTGGGCTGGAGATGCAGGGCCTGAACCTGGTAGTGGTTGAGGACGGCGGTGAAGAATCCGAAGAAAGGTGGGATGAGCCCTGCGAAGATGCTATGGAGGAAGAAGGGATAGAACGTCTCTGCCAAGGTCCTTTGCTCGGCGGAGCCGGCCAGGAGGATAGTCTCGTTCCACTCATTGTCATCACTCGCCGTCAGCGGGAGACGGGCGGCAAGGTGCTTCTCCTCAGTGATAGAGGACGTGCCGAGGGCCAGCGTAGGAGAGGAGGAGGAGCTCGCAGCCGGCCCAGCAGGCTTCGCCTTCCCGGATGCCATTCGCTAGATCTTGGAGGAAGAGGTGAAGAAGGGAGGAGGAACACAACCAGATCTGGAGATGCTCTCGGCTAGGAGAAAGGGGATCTGGGACGAGGCGTAGAGAAGGCAATGATGGCTCGCTAGCGGGCGCCAGTCTTTTGTCAGCCTGAGCAGTTGCCGAGGCGGCGTGGGGAAGCGGAGACGCCCATGTCCCATCAAGCGCCATGCGTCAGCCTGGCCCGCAGGCAATTGGAGCCCGCGGCGCTTCGCCCTTGCCCTTTGACTTCGCCTTGAAGCCAAGTCCGAGCATGCCTTGGGCCCGGGGGCTACTGTCGACGTTCTGGGAACCAGGGTACCCAGACTTGCCTGCCTGCGGCCCACGGCGTGGCTCCTTCGACGGCCTGGTATGGCCCACCTCCAAGACCGTCAAGACAAGACCCTCGCGAGGGGCCAAGCCTCGTGAGGCGGACAACGCCAAGACCTCCCGAGGGAGTGGCCTCCCCAGGCTGCCTCCTGAGGAGCGGAGATTTCTATGCAGGTACCCAACCTCATGAGGTTGCAATGACGCAAGCCATGACGACCAAGGCAGGCGGGCACCAGCGGGCGCAGAGAAGGCAGTTTCCTATTTGGTGCTAAGGAGGCAAGGACAGACGTGGGTTCCCAAGGAATTTGGCAAAGGTTTCCATTCCGGTGAAACGAGACCAAGGCCACCAGCGCGGCAGGACGGATGTCATCGCCGAGCCCACCGCTGCGTCACGACCAAAAGCTTTGCAGGCGAAGACCACTTTTTGCCAGGATAAGATGTACTACTTGTCCCCTTTCAAATTGGCCACTGTGGGATCCCTTCCCGCCTACGTTTTGGGGGAAGAGGACCGAGGTCATTATAAGTATAAGTTAGCCACCACCATAGATGGGGGGCGATCCGATCCGAGCCTCATCGACTCATTCCCTCACCCCCAAACCTCATGAGGTTGTTCATCCCTTGTACTAGTTCATCCTCAGCCCCTCGTGAGGCCAATCCACCACAAAGTAGGACTAGGGTCTTACACCGCAAGGTGGCCCGAACCTGGGTAAACTGTCGTGTTCATCTTCTTCCTTGTTCATGTGAATCGAGCTAGGCAGTAGGGTGACGAGTTGGTTGGCTGGATAGGTTGAGTCCTTCGCACACGCCCTAGAGTTCGAACCTTTCTTGGGTCTGCGGAGCCCTGAATCCGACAGGTAGAGGCTCACTAGGGACATGTTGTTGTCTATGTATCCACACATGTATTTGAGTTTCCAATCAATACAATTATAGCATGGATAATAAACGATTATCATGAACAAGGAAATATAATAATAACCAATTTATTATTGCCTCTAGGGCATATTTCCAACAGTTAGTTAGCTTGAGACAGTGTTCGAGTGCAAGATGGATAACAAGAGAGGGGGCGACAGTGCGCGCGTGCCTCAGAGATAGGGCGGGAGGCATGGATGGTGAGAGCGGGGGAGGGACTATGTGTGTACATGTTTGTGTGTGGTAGGCATACCTAGCTGGAGGGGTATATCAATCGGTGTGTGGGAAAGAGGGAGATGGAGAGACCTAGAGAGATTGTGGGAGAAAACCTAAAGAACGAGAACGTGTTTGCGCAGTGTAGATGATGCCGAGTGGGGAGTGTGTGTACATATATGCATGCACTTGTAATGCCATCTTGTTAGCCAGGCATCATATATGTGAATCATGCAATGCCATCCTGTTTAGCCAGTCATCGTATATGTGAATTATATCATGCGATACTTTTTTTCATCATGTATTCCATTTGTCAACAATGTTTATACATTCATATACTCTTCCTGTGCATCGGCCATTTGAGTCGGTGATAGAAAAATCTAGAGTGAAAACAAGGTATTCAGAGCAATCATTGCTACCTGTCGAAGCAGATATCTTGCTGGTTACAGATAGCTCCTCAGAGGAGGATTCAGAGACAGATTACCCGTTCTATCCCCCCAGGTCTATGCTCTAACTTGGCAGGGTTATATTGCTCATATCATGTATATGGTGTCTTGCATTGCTATGTCACTTACTTAGATTAGACATGCTTTGTGTGAATGCCACCTGTTTAGTATTACATATGTGAATTATGCAATGCCAGCTTTTTAAGCCAGGCATAATATATGTGAATTATGCAATCCCATCCTATTTAGTGAGGCATCATATATGTGAATTATGTCATGCCATCCTTTTTTTCATTATGTATTCCATTTGGTTATAATTTTTGTATATTGAACTACTCTTCCTGTGCATCAGCCATTTGAGTCGGTGATGGAAAAATCTGGAGTGAAAAGAAGGTCTTCAAAGCAGACAATGCTACCTGTTGAAGCAGATACCTCGCTGGTTACAGATAGCTCTTCAAAGGAGGATTCAAAGACAAATGACCACTCTTATATCCCCCTAAGGTGTATGCTCTAACTTGCGATGGCTATATTTCTCATATCATGCATATGGTGTTTTGCATTGCTTTGTTTAGACATCATATACACAATATTCAATGCCATGTGCTTAGTTTAGAGATCATATATGAGAGTGCCAGCTGCTTAGTATATCAATCATATATGTGAATTATATCATGCCATCGTGTATACTCAGACAACATGTATGTGAATTATTTCATGCTAACCTATTTAATAAATACATAATATAGTTATGTCATGTCATCCTATTTAGATAGACATCATGTGTTGAATTATGTCATTCTATCATGTTTAGTTATCCATCATATATCTGAAATTGTGTCATGTTATCCTATTTAGTTATCCATCATATATGTGAAGTTGTGTCGGTGTACTAAGTATTGGGCCACTAGTACCCCGTACTTGTGCACGGGCAGTTGTAGCCATCCTCGCGGCAAGGCTTGTCGGGGAACAGTTCGAGGTTGATTCAAGCCACCAAAGAAATCATCCAGTCAGAGATCTGAGGATCAGCAAATAAGAAGAGCTGGAATCCGAAGGCCAGCTTCCCCGGCAAGATCTTGCCAGGGTGGCCTGCGGAGCCCGGCAAGGATCGGCGCCCGGCAAGGCTTGGCGCCCGGCAAGCTTCGGCGCCCGGCAAGGTTTTGTTGCTATGCCACCGCCCTAGCACAGCGACAAACCCGACATTCTGGGTCCTTCTTTGGATGCGTGGCGACGTGCCAGTGGAGGAGAGCTTAAGCGGTGTTGATGGGATGGCCCCTTTTTCCATCCCCAAGAAAGTAAGGACACCTAAACGGACACCTTACGGTGCATTAAATGCGTTCGTCCTAGTCCGTCAGGGGTTAGGTATGATGACCCTATAGCTACTTTACACCTCAATGTATGTACATTTTGCCACTGTGGTGACCCCTTTGTGGTATAAAAGGAGGCCCACAGCAACTGCTACAGAGGAGGAGGATCTTCTGGCCCATTCTGCATGCGTAGCTGCTCTTGAACGTGCTGTTCACTATGAGCGCTCCTGGAACCTGGGCTCAAGAACACTAATAATAACACAAGGCAGGAGTAGGGTTTTACACTGATCAGCGGCCCGAACCTGGGTAAAATTACCCCGCGTCGATCGTTGGCTCTGCTCTTTGCGCATACCTCTTCCCCCGCCGAATCGTAAAGGGGTCTCTTGGGATCCCATAGGTGTCGCACGCCGACATCTTTGGCGCGCCAGGTGCGGGGATTGTAGGTTGTGTGAACCTGATCCAGTGATCGGCGCCTTAGTTTCTTCATCATCTTCATCATCATGCCACCCAAGAAATAGAGCGCTGTGACGGCACAACTGTCCACGTCGTTTTGCCTGCGCCTTCGCGTACGGGCGATGGCGTGGGTGCAGAAGAAAGAGGACTAGAACCTCCACGGCGTTCTGGTGATCCGAGCCAGGCGAGCGGCATCGTTCGCAGTGGCAGCGGCAACTTACACGCCACTGGATCCAGAGATGGAGCTGTGTTGCCTACGGGTGACACAACAAATTCCAGAGATCGGAGGGTGCCTGCTGGAGCTCCCGCGCCGGCGCAAGCATCATGACCTACCCAGGTCGTGCATGACGAGCGACGTCATGGCGCTGGTGGTTCAGGGCGTCCCCATGAAAAGATTTCTGCGCATCGATCCCAAGATGCGCGGGACCAGCATGCACATCGAGCTGCTGGTGGAGGTGGCGCGCGGTCGCGTGACCGTGGTGGTGCTCCTTCTAATATGGTTAGGAGTCAGAGCACCTCACGTACCTCGCACCTTTCGATGCCGCCTACGCCAGTGGAAGCCTTGGCACGTGCGCAGCTGCTCCTCGATTTCCCTCCTACCCCAGAGAAGATGGAGGGGTGGCGAGCTACTATCCAAAGCCTTATCGGCTTCGCCAACAAAGATGGGCCGCAAGAGGTAGGGCCCTCACAGCAAAGGCCCATCAATCCGGCGTGAGCCGATGTGGAGAAAACCGGAGGTGGTGCAACCACGGTGCACTCCCCTCCGCGGCACCAGCGGCGGCCGACAACCCACCAGGTCGACCGCCGTGAAGAAGTTTCCACGGCGTTGTCCGATCCACGGATGCGCCGCGATCAGCGTCAAGTTCTCCAGGAACGAGGCAAGGAGGACGCTCAAACTACCATCGAGCAATGACGGGAAGCGCGCTATCAGTCTGATAAGCGCGCAGGACCGGCTATCGACGAGCCTGCGCCAGGGGACGTAGGAGACTTGCCTTATGAGGTGGGGACTCCGGTGTTTACCTGTGAGCTGCGGCAAGTCCAGTGGCCCAATTCCCGAACCTTCAAGCCGGAGGTCCCGGAGAAATATGACGGTAAGACCCATCCCTCGGAGTTCCTGAGCATCTACACCATTGCGGTGCAGGCTGCCGGGGGCTGAGATGACAAGATACTTGCCAACTACTTCCCGTTGGTGCTCAAGCCCAACGTCAGGTCGTGGTTGATGCATCTGCCGGAGAATTCTATTTCTTCTTGGTCAGATCTGTGCCATCAGTTTGTTGGCACCTTTGTTGGAGGCCACCAAGCTCCTGGCCAAGAGAGTGATTTGCATATCATCCCTCAGAAGGAGGGTGAATCCCTGCGCAAGTTTATGCAGAGGTTCAGCCGGGTGCAGTACAATATTCCTGACGTTCACCCTGCCGCTGTCATTAGCGCGTTTCATCAGAACATGCGTAACCGCAGAATGCGGGAAGAGCTGGCAATGAACAAAGTCAGGAGTATTGCCGAGCTTTACGCTTTGGCCGATAAATGCGCTCGAGCTGAAGAGGGGAGGAAACTCCCTGGCGAGGCTATTGGCGCGGCGGGCGAATCCGATGATGAAGACGCCGCGACCCCGTCAAGGAAAGGCCGGCGGCGGAACAGGAAACGCGGAGGCAAGGCCGTGCTTGCTGTCGAGGAATCCGGCAACCCCGGCGCCGCCAAGAAGGCCAAGGTTGGTGACCCCAGCAAGGATCTTGCCGGGTGCCCTTCCTGTCAGGCCTTGGCGGCTGCCGACAAGTCGGAAAGCTCCGGCAAGCAGTATTGCAAGATCCATTGCACCAAGGGCCACGATCTCCAAAACTGTCGGCAAGTTGAACAGCTTGCCGAGAAACAGAGGGCCGAGTATGAAAGGAGAGATAAGGAGAAGGCCCAAGATGGTGCTGACGGATCCGGCAAAAAGCGCGGTGGCCGAGGGGGGTGCCACGGCAAGGCCAAGCAACAGAGGGATAGGCCCGCTCGGGGCCGAGACAAAGAAGAAGATGATGATGAAGAAGATGATGAGTCCAGTGAGCAAGAATTCCAGAAAGCTACAGAGGCCATGTGCATCGATGGGGGTGCCTCGCTGCATTCTTCCCACCGTCGACTCAAACAGTGGGTGCGGGAAGTCAATGCAGCAGAGCCATCACCAGATGCATGTAGGCCCCTGAAGTGGTCCAACACGCCTATCATTTTCGACGCCAAGGATCACCCTGATCGCACAACTGCGGTCGGATGCTTGCCATTGTTGGTCTCACCAACAATTCGCAACCTCAAGGTGACGAAAATGCTAGTTGACGGTGGGGCCGGGCTAAACATAATCTCACCGGATGTGCTCAAGAAGCTCCAAATTCCTGATGAGGACCTCGAAGAAATGGGTACGTTTCAAGGGGTCAATCCGGGAAGAACCCAGCCCAAGGGCAAGATTACGCTACCGGTGACATTTGGTAGCGAGCTCAACTACAGGACCGAGAAGGTAGTGTTTGATGTCGCCAAGATCCCCATGTCATACAATGGGATCCTTGGTCGGCCAGCGCTGGCTAAGTTTATGGTGGCATCACACTACGCATACAATGTTTTGAAGATGCCCGGGCCGTTGAGCGTCATCACTATCCATTCCGATAAGAAGGATGCGCTCATCTGTGCCGACCAACTTTACCAGGAAGCAGTTGCAGCACCTGCCATCAAGGCATTTGCTCCTGCCGCTGGAACTCCCGGGGGGAAGAAGAAGACCGGCAAGAATCTTGGCGCGAACTCCGGCAAGCGCACCTCCTCGGAGTGCTGCGCTTCCGTCGAGGATGCACCAGAGAGTTCTACCAGCAAGAACAAGAAATCCAAGGCTGCTCCGCCGGAGACCAAGAAGGTGCCCATCAAGGAGGACGGAACGGGCGGAACTTTCACCATAAGTTCCACCCTAGATGACAAATAGGAACGTGCGCCCGTTGCCTCCTGCGGGCGAATGTCGACGTGTTTGCATGGCAACCATCTGACATCCCCGGTGTTCCCAGGGAGGTAATTGAGCACCACCTTGCTGTCTGTCCTCACGCACGGCCCGTCAAGCAGAGGGTCAGGAAGCAAGCCTTGGAGCGGCAAGAATTCATTGCCGAGGAAATCAGAAAGTTGGAGGCGGCAGGATTGGTCAAAGGAGTGCTTCATCCAACCTGGTTAGCCAATCCGGTTGTAGTGCGAAAAGCGAATGGGAAATGGAGGCTTTGTATCGATTATACATATATCAATAAAGCCTGTCCAAAAGATCCCTTTCCCTTGCTGTGCATCGACCAGATTGTGGATTCCACCACTGGTTGCGATCTCCTGTCCTTCCTTGATGCCTATTCAGGGTATCATCAGATTTTCATGGCGAAAGAAGATGAAGAGAAGACCGCATTTATCACCCCATGTGGTACGTATTGTTTTATACGAATGCCTTTCGGGTTGAAAAGTGCTGGTTCGACATTTGCGAGAGCAGTCCAAATTGGTTTTGAGCCTCAACTCCATAGAAATATGGAGGCGCATATGGATGATATAGTGGTCAAAACCAAAGACAAAGCGACGCTCATTCAAGATTTAGAAGAAACATTTGCAAATCTGCGCAAGATCAACTTAAAGCTCAATCCTGAGAAGTGTGTGTTCGGTGTTCCTTCCGGCAAGCTCCTCGGATTTTTTGTATCTTGCCTGGGAATCGAAGCGAACCCCGACAAGATCAAAGCTATTGAGCAAATTGAAGCACCGAGACGCGTCAAGGATGTGCGTCGTCTTGCCGGCTGTGTTGCTGCTCTAAGCAGGTTTATTTCCAAATCTGCTGAGCGCGCCCTGCCCTTTTTCAAAATTTTGAAGAAGGCAGGTCCAATGAAATGGACTCCGGAGGCGGAGGTTGCGCTGCAAGATTTGAAGAAATACCTTTCCTCTCCACCGACGCTAGTCGCGCCTAAACCACAAGAGCCGTTGATGCTGTATCTGGCAGCGACAAATCAAGTGGTCAGTGCTGCGCTAGTGGCGCAGAGAGAGGCTGATGAGGAAGCAACACCAGCGGCAGGACCGTCAGATGACGCGGCAGGATCTTCCCCGACAAGGATTGATCCCGGCAAGACAAGATCTGTGTAGTCAGAAGGACCATTGCAGAAGAAAAAGGTGGTGCAGCGCCCAGTCTATTTTGTTAGCTCTCTTTTACAAGGAGCTAGGTCAAGATATTCTGGCGTGCAGAAGTTGCTTTTCGGCCTTCTTATGGCCTCGAGGAAGGTGCGCCATTATTTTCAAGCACATGAAATCACCGTCGTCACTCGCTTTTCGTTGCAACAGATTTTGCAAAATCCAGAAGCAACCGGCAGGATCGTGGAGTGGGCGTTGGAGTTGTCGAGCTTTGGCCTCAAGTTTGAAAGCACTTCGACAATTCAGAGCAGGGCCTTGGCGGAGTTCATTGCGGAATGGACCCCAACGCCGGACGAAGAGGTTCAAGAAACAACTCTCCCCGGCAAGGAAATCGATCAGCAATGGGTTATGTACTTTGACGGGGCTTTCTCGCTGCAAGGCGCCAGTGCTGGCGTGCTGCTTGTCGCACCCACCGGAGAGCACCTCAAGTACGTAGTCCAAATGCATTTTCCCCGGGAGAGTTCGACCAACAACACAGCAGAATACAAGGGTTTGCTTGTCGGTCTTAGGATCGCGGCAGACCTTGGCATCAAAAAGCTCGTCATCAAAGGCAATTCACAGCTTGTCGTCAGGCAAGTTAACAAGAGTTATCAGAGTCCATTGATGCAAGCCTACATGGATGAAGTGAGAAAAATGGAAGAGCACTTTGACGGTCTGCAAATGGAGCACGTTCCTCGTGCCGAGAACAGTATTGCTGATGACCTGTCAAAGCGTGCCGCCCTCAAGTTGCCTGTGGAACCAGGAACTTTTGTGCTCCAATTGACTCAACCATCCGTGGCGCCATCAATGCGGCAAGAAAAGAGAAGAAAGTTGAACTCTGGTCAGTACTTCCCGGCAGAGCTCCCGGGAGCCGCCGGCAAGGAAGTTGCCGGGATCGACGACATGCCTGCCGGGGAACAACAGGCTCCAGCAGGGCCTCAGGCCCTTGCTGTCGAGACAAACGTTCTCCCGGCGGAGGAGATGCCTTTAGTCCTAGCCGTCGAGCCTCAGGCTCCAGCATGGGCGCAGCACATTGTCCATTTCCTTCAAATAGGAGAACTCCCGGAGGAACAGGAAGAAGCGGAAAGAGTAGCCCGTCGGTCTGTTATGTACAAGTTCGTCGATGACGTCCTGTACAGAAAGAGACCAAACGGTGTGAAATTAAAGTGCATTCCTCGGGAGGATGGACTAGAGCTGTTGGCAGAGATACATGGAGGCATATATGGTTCTCACATAGGATCAAGAGCACTTGACGGGAAAGCATTCCGGCAAGGTTTCTTTTGGCCCACCGCTCTCCAGGATGCAACTTCACTAGTAACCTAGTGTGAAGCGTGCCAGTTTCATTCGAAGAAATCGCATCAACCAGCCCAAGCTCTTCAGACAATCCCTCTCTCCTGGCCATTTTCGGTCTGGGGGCTCGACATACTGGGCCCTTTCCCCCGTGCTACCAGGGGCTTTGAGTACTTGTACATTGCTATCGACAAGTTCACAAAGTGGCCGGAGGTGGAAGCAGTGAGGAAGGTGACATCACAATCGGCCATCAAGTTCTTTAAGGGGATAGTTTGCCGTTTCGGTGTGCCCAACAGGATCATCACCGACAACGGCACGCAATTCACAAGTCACACCTTCATGCAGTACGTCCAAGACCTTGGCGGCAAAATTTGTTTTGCCTCCGTTGCTCATCCGAGAAGTAACGGCCAAGTGGAGAGGGCCAATGCTGAAGTGCTACGCGGTCTCAGGACCAGAACCTTTGACAGGCTAAAAAATGCGGAAGACGCTGGATTGATGAGTTGCCGGCGGTTCTTTGGTCAATCAGAACGACACCAAATCGAGCCACCGGCCAGACGCCCTTCGCTCTGGTCTACGGAGCGGAAGCAATTCTCCCCACGGAACTCACGTACGGATCACCTCGAGTGCTCGCTTATGATGAGCTTGAGCAAGAGCAACTGCACCAAGATGACGCTGTGCTCCTTGAGGAGAATCGTCTTCAGGCTGCTGTGCGAGCTGCACGCTACCAGCAAGCTTTGCGCTGCTACCATAGCCGCAAAGTTCATGCCCGAAGCCTTGAGAAAGGCGACCTTGTTCTTCGGCGGATTCAGTCCGCCAAGAATTCAAACAAGTTGACGCCGAAGTGGGAAGGCCCTTATCGGGTAGTACGAGTCACCAGGCCCGGCGCTGTCCGCTTGGAGACCGAAGATGGCGTTCCAGTGAGCAATTCCTGGAATATCGAACATCTTCGCAAGTTCTACCCGTAAGGCGCGGTTGCCGGGGGCCCCCGGCAACCACCCTTTTGTTCAAGTCTTGCCGGCAAGGCATATGATCCTTTGTACAAAGCCAGGCGCAGACCCTGAGCACAGATGAATAACTTTAAGTGTCGTGCATTCCCTTATTGATTTCCATGTTCATATTTATATATGCATGTTTGTCTAAGATGTTGTATGACACCTACTCCCGGTAAGTTCTAACGAACCGCCAAGGTTTCATATCTTTATTTTCTCTTCTTTCTTTTTCTTAAAAGACAGAAGGATTCCTCGCGTGCACATTTGCCTGGGGGGAAGGGAGATATGAGTACCAGTTGGTGACGTTCGGAATCGACGCTTGCCGGAGGAAGGACAATGACAGAAAGCTAAGTTCTAAAAACTTAGAACAAGTTTCCTTTATTGCAAAGTTATTTCCTTGGACGATTCCGACTCTTGTATGGAAAATCTGCACGTGAAGGAACAATTGTTATAATCAGTTGCACCCTTATTTTGTTTCGAGTCCGCTCAATGATTTAAGTGGCTGCACTGAGAACGCCAAGGAGTCTTGCCGGCCACTGCGCCTCCAGCAGGCTGCTGAAGTCCCGCACCCAGCGCTCGCGGCAGGTTGCGCGCCGGCAAGTTTTTCAGTAAGTGTAGGGTGAACTCCATACATAAAAGAATCAGACAAGGAAAATAGCAAGCATGTACCTAAACATAGGCGAGTTGTATTACATTAATGAGTTGCTGCAATTCTAACTTGAGACTTAATTGTCTTTGACATGGAATGACGATGGCAAGAAAAGGTGGAGCACTTAATCTCTGCGCTGGCCTTCGATCCTTTTGATGGAGTCCACCTTCTCAAGGATAGGCGCGATAAGTTCTTCAAGCGCCTCGACATTTGCGTCCTTTGGCAGATGGCCGAGCGCATTGGAGAGGTCGATGCCGGGATTGCTGTGCACCACCTTGATAAGCACCTTGCGGAGGACGGCCCGGCAAAGCCGGCGAGTCTCGTTGGCCAATTGGGTCGCCCGGCTAGACTGAAGCAGCCTCAAGGCGTCGATGATGCTTTCAAAGAACATCGTCAACCTGGCGCTTGAAGATATCCTTTCCTCGGAAGAATACCTGAAGTTTGACAGGCCCATGGTTGACAGTTCTGCTGTAAGCTTCTCCGCAGCGTCGATGAGACGTCCAGTCCAGATCTCCACCCCCTTTTCGTAATCGATTAGGGCGGCGGCAGCGCTCTTGAGCAGGTTCCTCTCTCCCTGGAGATCTTTGAGTAGAGCCTTCTCGCAGGCCCTGCCGGCCTCGAGGGACTTCTCCAATGTGGTCAGCTTCAATTCCAGAACGGCAATGGCTTCATTTGCTGAGGAGAGCCGCTTGGTCTTGTTAGACATAGCAACTTGCATCTCCGCCAGGGTGTGGAGGGTTTTTTCCCTATCACCTTTGAGCGTCGAGAGCTCCTTGCCGTGCTCTTCAAGATCTACTTCCAGCTTCTTTACTTTGTCGCTCAGCTCGTTCTTGGCGGCCTCTGCGGCTTCGGCAGCATCGACGGCCTCTTGAGCTTGCCGGCGTGACTTACAGTCATAGCTTCGAGCGCCTCTTTGTGTTTTTGCTCCAGCTCCTGGGTCCGCCGCGCGACAAGCTTCTCGATATCTTCATCTTTGCTGCGAAGCTTGGTGGCGAGCGCCAACTCACGTGCGGTGAGATCTTCCTCATGAGCATCAAGAGCAACGCGGCGCCCCGTCAGGAGGCATCTTCGGCAGCGATTCTTTGAGTAGCTTCATCCTGCGCCTTCTCCATATCAGATTGCTTCAGGAGGATTTCTGTCCACTGTTGGCTCACTTGTTCTCGGCCAGCAGTCAACTCTTGGAGGGCCTCGGCGTACCAGACTTGCATTTGTTCGACGCGCGTCTGGAAATCTGCTTCGGCCGCCTCGACAACTGCCATTCTGGAATCCGCTTTCTCTTTCCGGGCGCGGTGGAGAGCCTGGAGCTTGCGGAAATTCTCGCCCATGGCCTGAAGGAGCTGATCCTCTTCAGATTTTCCGCTGCTAGCACTGGGATCGTCAACAACCTCGAGCCTGGCAGCAGCGATGATTTCTTCGTCAAAGACTTCTCCTTCGGCTGGTGCCCCAATGCTTGCCGTCCCCGACAAGTTGACAAACAAGTTCTCGCCAACCTTGAGATATTTGCTGGATGAGGGGCCTTCAGATGTTGACGGTTGGTCTTCAGCAACCGCCTCACCAGTGGCAGGGGGCTCCGTAGCCGGTGCAGCGCCTGGCGCTCCTGCGACAGGAATGCCGTCAGTACGGTCATCAGCCTCCCTGCCGCCCCCTTCAGTAGACTCCTTGGCGGGTTCCTCCTCTGTAGTCTTGGCGACCTCCTCGCCAAGAGCACCACCGGCCTCGATAGTGGCATCCTTGGCGGCCTCGTTGGCAGCGATCCTGTCTGCTTCGGCAGCGGCATCCCTGGCGGTCTCCTCGATGACAACGTCGACGTCCATGTGTTCCATCACAGGGAACTCTAAAGGGCGAAGGAGGGAAACATAATAAGATTAAGATTGAAGTTCGAAGGGACCAAAGACAGAGAGAGAAGGGAAAGGATAGCAAGCGTTCTGAGGCAATCAGTTACCTGCGTCGAGCTGTTGAGAGGTGGCCTCGCCCCTCCCGGCAACTTCGGTTGCCGGGGGAGGGTTGCCGGTGTCCATGCTTGCCGGCTCCTCCTCAATTAAGATGGGCTCGTCGGTAGGATCTCTTGCCGGGGACGTGCTTGTGGGCGGCGTGGTCGATGGAGGTGGCACGACGGGGGCGTCTTCCAACAACTCCCCTTGTTGCCGTTCTTCTCCTGCAAGCCCAAAGATATCAGCGGCAAGAATAGAAACCTCAGCGCCCGCCAGTGGAAAAAGAACAGTGAACTTACGCTGGGGGCTGTGCTGGGGGCTGCATTGAGGACTGAGCTCCGGGCTGACGATGACAGTTTCTGGCACGCTCGTGGAGCCCGCCGGGGGCCCGTCGCCCGTGGAAGTCTTTGTCCTCTTCGCCATCCTCTCCATCAAGGTTTCTGCATCACTGCAGAGACAATACGAGCAAGTCAGTAAGATTGATCCAAGATTGGAAAATAAAGGCTGTGGCAAAGCACTCACTCTTCCTCTTCTCGCTCCGGACTAAAGTCGGAGATGTCGAATTCGGCCTCCGTTGCGATGTCTGAGTGGGGAGGCGGAGGAGGAGTCTTAGGTCGCTTGGCTGTGGCAGGCGCCGGGGGTTGGCGTGTTTTCGCCGCCCCAGCTTCCGGTGCGGTAGAGCGAGACACCCCTGCCGCCTTAGCAGTGGCCGCTGGTGTGGGTCTCGCGCGCCGCGCAGGCTGCTGACGAACCCCTTGCCGCGGTGTAGTCTTGCCGGCCGCTTTCCTGCCGGGAGCCTCGCCGCTCAAGGAAGGCTGGCTTGCCGGGATGCCAGATATAGCCTTTCGAAGAACACGCTTTGTCTTCTTCGGGGCTGGGAGCTCTTCTTGCGGTTCTTCTTCAGCCGTGTCCTCGTCGGACGAGCTCTCAGCGATTGTGCTGCTCTGTTCCCCGGCAGCTTTGTCCTTCCCGGCAGGTACGCTGGTTTCCCATTCTGTGAAGCCAGCGCTGCCAGCCTCCGCGGCAAGATTTGCCTCGTCCACCCTAGTGGCGATGTATGCTACTTCTTGGTCGGTGGTGGCTCGGATGAAGTCTGCCTCTTCCTGGACGGGTCTCTCCGTCAAGTTATCAAAAAACTTTTGTGCTTCCTCCTCGGTTGGCTCGGCCCAAGTCGCGTCAAGACCGTGGGCGTTGAACATCGGCATGAAGGCGATGATTGACCCCAAAGCAGAGTTGTTGCACAAAGGGACAATCCTTGCCGGCAGCCGATGCTTGTCATCGCGCTGGAACAGCTTTTGACGGAGAGCGCCAAGTTGCATAGCAGTCAGATTATTATTCAACCCGGGGCGCAATCTCATGATGTCTGCTGCGTTTCGGTATTCCCAAGCTGGCCTTCCCCTGTTCTGCAAGGGGGCGATGTGGCGGCGGAGAAAGTCGAAGCCAATCATCTCCATTGTTAGCCCGACAGCTTTCAGGCGAAGAATCCTGGTGATGGCGATTGTGAGCTTTTCATCGTCAGCGGCAAGATTGCTCCAGCCACTGCCGCGGACCACTTTCTGTTGCCGGGGCAGACAAAATGGATGGGGATCTGCTTCCTTGATCCAGCACCATCCAGCCCGCCATTCATCCCACTTTTCGCGGTAAACTCCTTCTGGGTATATTTCCTTATTCCAAGCCCTTGGAATCCAGGCGATAGAACCAGAGAGGGCCTCTCCTTTTTGGATACGAGGGAAAAAGTAGTGGCGGAAAAGGGTAGTGTTGGGAACCACTCCGGCAAAGTTTTCACAAAGGTGGGCAAAGATGGACATGCACAATATCGCATTCGGCGTGAAATCGAGAAGATGAAAGCCGTATGTGTACATGATGTCGTTGAAGAAGTCAGAAAATGGGGGGCAGAGCCCGCAATAGAAATATGCAGCGAAAAAGGGGTATCTGTCCGACCCACTTTTGGAGCAAGAACCTGGAATCACGCGTGTGGCGGGGTGAGCCTACGTCTCCTTCACCCACATGCACTGGTACCGCCTCTTCAAAGCTTCTGCATCGAGCGACGGGGCGAAGACGACATACTTCTTCCGCATCTTCACCAGTTCGCTCTCCGGGACATCAGCTTTCGCCTCCTTGCTTTTGCCTTTGCTGTCCCTGGGCGGCATGGCAGCTGTGAGGGCGGAAGTCGGGGATGAAGCGAGCGTGGAAGCAGCGGGAGGAAGAGGGAAAGCTTCGCTCTGAGCTCGAGAGGAGGAAGGCGATGGCGACGGCCAGATTGAGAAGAAAAGGGGGGTAAATAGGCTTGTGCCTCTGCGGCTTCTCCTTTTTATGGGGAAGGAGCGGGGCCGCCTCTTTTACTCCCCAATGTGAATGCACCTCTACAGGCGCGTTGCAGTTGCAACTTTTGAGGCACGCTTCCCACGTCGCGTGTTCGGCGCGCGTAATGGGGGGCACAGTAAACGGGATATTTACGAGCAGTTAATCCCCTGCCACGCGTGCCCGTGCACTGTTTGGGCCTAGCCCAACAACACCTCGCACTCATGTATGGCCTAGGCCCGGGGGCTCCTGTCGGTGTACTAAGTATTGGGCCACTAGTACCCCGTACTTGTGCACGGGCAGTTGTAGCCATCCTCGCGGCAAGGCTTGTCGGGGAACAGTTCGAGGTTGATTCAAGCCACCAAAGAAATCATCCAGTCAGAGATCTGAGGATCAACAGATAAGAAGAGCTGGAATCCGAAGGCCAGCTTCCCCGGCAAGATCTTGCCGGGGTGGCCTGCGGAGCCCGGCAAGGATCGGTGCTCGGCAAGGCTTGGCGCCCGGCAAGCTTCGGTGCCCGGCAAGGTTTTGTTGCTATGCCACCGCCCTAGCACAGCGACAAACCCGACATTCTGGGTCCTTCTTTGGATGCGTGGCGACGCGCCAGTGGAGGAGAGCTTAAGCGGTGTTGATGGGATGGCCCCTTTTTCCATCCCCAAGAAAGTAAGGACACCTAAACGGACACCTTACGGTGCATTAAATGCGTTCGTCCTAGTCCGTCAGGGGTTAGGTATGATGACCCTGTAGCTACTTTACACCTCAATGTATGTACATTTTGCCACTGTGGTGACCCCTTTGTGGTATAAAAGGAGGCCCACGGCAACTGCTATAGAGGAGGAGGATCTTCTGGCCCATTCTGCATGCGTAGCTGCTCTTGAACGTACTATTCACTGTGAGCGCTCCTGGAACCTGGGCTCAAGAACACTAATAATAACACAAGGCAGGAGTAGGGTTTTACGCTGATCAGCGGCCCGAACCTGGGTAAAATCGCCCCGCGTCGATCGTTGGCTCTGCTCTTTGCGCATACCTCTTCCCCTGCCGAATCGTAAAGGGGTCTCTTGGGATCCCATAGGTGTCGCACGCCGACAAGTTGTGTCATGTTGTCCTGTTTGGTTAGACAACATATATGTGAATTACTGCATCTGTCTATCATACAATGTCTGTACATTCAATTTCTTTTCTTGTTTATCAGCCATTTGAATTGGAGGGGGTGTGATGGAAGTATCTAAGGGAGTTAAAACACAGTCTTCGCAAAAGATGGTGCTACCCGTCGATGCAGATAGAACCACGGTTGTACTTTCCCAAGAACCAGCCCCACCTCACATAACCCAGACTCTTGCAGATTGTACCCCTACCTCATTGGACGAAGAACCAGCTACACCCCATCTAACCCCAACCCCAACAGATAGTAAACCACTTCCAATTGACACAACACCATCTCCACCATAGAACACCCATGCATGAGCAGTTAGTAAGGCAACTGCAGTGCCCAAAGCACGAGGACCACCACAGCGAACCCAAACTCCGCGCTTAAAGCAGAAGAACAACTCTTCTCAGGTCAGATTCTGTAGCTATGGTGCATTCTCCTTTGCTCTTGCATCACTGTATTTACTCATACTAACTAATTTCAAATTTGAAGGATCCAATCCAAACACCATTGGCGCAATAGGTATGTTTTAAACCTGTTTCTTTAACTGGTTTGCTCTTGTACCTTCTTGCTCTATGTTGATTTCAGTTTCAATTGTATAAACAGTTATCTTCTCATATCATGCACATTACAAGTGTTGTTAGTGTCGTGTAGTTTCCCACACTTATATTCTATCTATGTTGTTTTGTCTTAAACATATATGATTTGAACTGTGTCTCTATCTTGATTTGGCAACATAAAATGGGATGAAATAGACAATACAATGACCATAGTACATAGATATATGTTTTTCCATGCTGTCATTATGTACTACCTTGCAATAGAAGACACATTAGTATAATCTTGTCCACCTTACTACTGAAGTGGTTTACTAAAATGAGTTTCATATACTACATGCTAAACCTGTTATGTGTCTTACTGTTCCTCTTTCGGAATGCTGACAGGTTATTGGAGAAGAGTACCCCATTATGCAATATTAAAGGAAGTAATGCAGACAAGGTTCAGGATAGTGAGACAACCCTGTTGGTCTCCAAGAAAGTTGATAAAAACTATCTTGAAGACGGTGAGACAACCCCAAAAGTCCTGCATTGATGTAGTGTTCGAGTTACCGGCCACTACCACTAGAACAAGAGCTTCGAACTTGCTGCCTGAATTAGTTAGGCTTCTTGAGTCTCAACTACAAGATGAAAGATATCAGTCAACTGTACTGCGACAAGAAGCCGAAGGACTAAGGAAGTCCCTCCAGAATTCAGATGCATACTTTCTGGTGCAACAACAAGCATTGGAGGATTTAGCGCCAAACAAGAGAAAGCTAATAAGCATGCTAAGCTTCTTGCCAGCATGGTGGGTGCTCAGGATATCTTTTCTTGAGCTCTTCTAAAGTGGTTTCAGTTTTGGACTTGTTTTGCTGCCGTGTTTAATTGCATTGGTGGACAACTTAGACGCCCAATGTTTGTAATATGCTGCTTAGTTGTTCCCTATATTTGTTGGAAATGTGCCCTAGAGGCAATAATAAAATGGTTATTACCATATTTCCCTTTCATGATAAATGTTTATTATTCATGCTAGAATTGTATTGATCGAAAACTTAAATACATGTGTGAATACATAAACTACATCGTGTCCCTAGTAAGCCTCTACTAGACTAGCTCATTGATAAAAGATGGTTAAGGTTTCCTAACCTTAGACATGAGTTGTGATTTGATAACGGGATCACATCATTAGGAGAATGATGTGATGGACAGACCCAACCGTAAGGTTAGCATCAGATCATTTAGTTATTTGCTATAGCTTTCTTCATGTCAAGTATATGTTCCTTAGACCATGAGATCATGTCACTCCTAGATACCGGAGGAATACTTTGTGTGCTATCAAACGGCACTTCGTAACCGGGTTGCCTCTCGATGAACAGTGCCCGTTTCTGCAGCGCGCGCGATATGTAGAACGAGTCAAGACTTGCATCGATCGATCGAGCCCCTTGCATGAGACATGGTGAGTTGACCTAGCCGGTTGGTTGGCTATGGATGAATAGTTCTTGTTGCTGCCGCCGCTCGTACGCCCCGCCCTAGTCAGTGGGTTGGCTGTGGATGAATAGTACCCTTGCCGTGTGTAGAGGTGGTTGGCCCTAGATGAACAGGATCCCGATCGATTGGGGAGACTGTGTCAATGTACGCCACCCCCTCCCCTACACATGAAACTGCCACGCGAACGTTTGCAACTGCCATGGTCTGCTCCTTGGTATAATATATACTATTATTAAAAAGTATAGCTTTTGGCGCGTGGTAGGCGGGGGAGCTTGGCCTATCAGTTTGCTACTACTCACATGCGATCGCACATGTTAGTGATGTACCAAGCCGAAGCGCGTCCCTTCGGTGAGCGCCGGGCTGGAACGACTGTGTGTTGGTGCTACTGGTCACATGCGGTCGCACTTGTCAGTGATGCACCAAGCCAATGCGCGTCCCTTAGGTGAGCAGCGGGCCGGACCGACCATGTGTTGGTGCTACTTCTCACATGTGGTCGCACATGTCAGTGATGCACCAACCCGATGCGCATCCCTTTGGTGAGCGGCGGGCCGGACCACCGTGTGTTGGTGCGACGCGAACGCGATGGGCTGTAAGTTTACCGCCTAACTTAATTTGCAAAGTATAACACTTGCTTTGGCTCCTTGACGAGATCGGTCGATAGGCATCCCCATTAGAAAGGCAAGGGCGGTGTTTTTCCCGCGCGGGAAGCAAGGGAGTTTTTTTTGGACTGCAGCGGAGGCGTGCACTGCAAAAAAAAGACACATCCGTGACATTATGACCCAAACGAAAACTTTTTCTGTCATGGTTATGACACTTCTATGATGATAATTGTGCCAAAAACACGTATCATCATAGATGTGGTGGGCTCCTACTTCTATGACAAAAAAATATGACAAAAATTGGGTTTTTCATCCTGCGCGGGCCGGAAACGCACCTGCTTGACATTCTTTGGGTCGTCCATGACGTAAAAAATCATGGTAGAAGTGAGGGCGAGAAAAATTTCAGGGAGTTCCCTATTATGGTGGGTGGTCAGGGCCGAGCAATGCAATGTGGTTTGCGTGTTTCTCTCGTACGCGTGTGTGTGCGGGCGCTCGCTAACTGAACCCGAGCGAGGCGTTCGCTTACTGAACCCGAGCGATCGATCGATCCCACTACGTACTGAAGCCGATCGATCCCTTCGCTGCTAACTAAACCCGAGCGATTCCTTCGCTGCTAACTGAATCCGAGTGATCCCTTCACTGCTTACTGAACCCGATCGAGCTCCCGTGCGAGACGTAGCTAGCCGGTTGGGTTGCCTGTGGATGAACAGTCCCCGTTGCTGCCGCACGCGCGATACGTAGAATGAGTCGACCTAGCCGGTTGGTTGGCTGTGGATGAATAGTTCCTGGTGGGGATTGGATGAACAGGACCCCGTGGTTGCCGCTGGATGAACAGGACCCCGAGGAAGCCGCCAGACCCTAGCCAGTTGGGGGTGGATTAACATGACCCCGCGGAGGCTGGATGAACAGTAGCCGGTGGAGGCTGGACGAACAGTAGCTGGTGGAGGCTGAGGAAGTTGCGGTGGATGAACAGTAGCTGGTGGAGGCTGGAGGCAGCCGACGGTGGATGAACAGTAGCAGGTGGAGGCTGAAGGAAGTCGATGGTGTATGAATAGTAGCCCATTGAGGTTGGAGCGAGGCAATAGACGGTGGATGAACAGTAGCCCGTGGAGTCCCGTTTTGTGGTACGCCACACCCCTCCCGATGAACAGGACCCCGTTTCTACTGTAGGCGCTCGAACTGAAGTCCGTTTCCTCCGTTTTGTGGTATGCGAGACCCCTCCCGATCAACAGGACCCTGTTTCGACCATAGGTGCTCGAACAGAAGTCCATTTTCTCCATTTTGCAGTACGCCGGACTCCTTTCGTTGAACAGGACCCCGTTTCGACCGTACACGGTCGAACAAAAGGTCGTTTCCTCCGTTTGGCGGTACGACAGACCCTGTTAGGGCTGTTCCGTCCAAGCCAGTTGGCTCCCGATGAACAGGATGCATTCTGTTGCCTCCCGATGGACACGACGATGTTTCTCCGTTCTGACCCAGCCGGTTGGCTACTGATGAACAGGACGCCGTTGCTGCCGCCCGTTGCCTCTCCATGTACACGAGCCCTGGCCATACGTATGCGCGAGTATGCGTTCGAGAGCCCGCCCGTATGTACGTACGTGACCGTATTTTTTGGCATGTGGATGTTCGTACGTGTACACGGTTTAGACAGGACTGCCTGAACTGCTACGTCGGAGGCTCTACTATGACATGTGCCACTACTTATTCGGCCATGGTTCATCGTTGTAGAGAGACCGATCGACCAGTATGTACGTACACGTTCACGACCAGACATACAACGCTATGTACGCTTCGACCGGGTGGGTCCCAGCTGTCAGGAAGGATAAGGATGCACTTCCTTGCGTGCGAAGATATAGCTGCTAGGTCCCAGCTATCACGGGAGGAATCATCTTTATTTTCGCGTAACAAGGCACTTCCTTGCGTGTGAAAATGTAGCTGGTGGGTCCATCTTTCAGCCTCACCGCGTACAGTCCTCTTCCGATGGTTGTCGTTCATTGACCACGTTGACTGCTACTTTTTGAGCTTGCGTTGATTTTTCCCTTGAAGAGGAAAGGGTGATGCAGCAAAGTAGAGATAAGTATTTCCCGCAATTAAGAACCAAGGTATCAATCCAGTAGGAGGCACAAGCAAGTCCCCAATAGATGCACCTGAACAAACTAACAAACACTTGCACACAACACGAAAAGGGGGTTGTCAATCCCTTCATGGTCGCTTGCAAGAGTGAGATCTAATAGAGATAGATATAAAAGATAAGTAAAAGGCAAAATAAAGTAATATAAATAAATTACAGCAAAGTATTTTTGGGTTTTTGGTTTTATAGATCTGAAAATATATGATGGAAAATAGACCCAGGGGCCATAGGTTTCACTAGAGGCTTCTCTCTTGAAGAAAGCATACGGTGGGTAAACAAATTACTGTTGAGCAATTGATAGAAAAGCGCATAGTTATGACGATATTTAAGGCAATGATCATGAATATAGGCATCACGTCTGTGACAAGTAGACCGACTCCTGCCTGCATCTACTACTATTACTGCACACATCGGCCGCTATCCAGCATGCATCTAGTGTATTAAGTTAACAAGAATGGAGTAACGCCTTAAGCAAGATGACACGAAGTAGAGGATTAGATCCAATCAATATGGTAAAAAAAACCATCTTTTTATCCTTAGTGGCAACAATACAAATACGTGCCTTGCTACCCCTACTGTCACTGGGTGAGGACACTACAAGATTAAACCCATCACAAAGCACCTCTCCCATTGCAAGAAAAACCAATCTAGTTGGCCAAACCAAATCGATAGATCAGAGAGAAATACAAAGCAATCTTAATCATGCATAAAAGAGTTTAGAAAAGACTCAAATAATATTCATAGATAATCTCATCATAAATCCACAATTCATCGGATCTCAACAAACGCACCGCAAAAGAAGATTACATCGAATAGATCTCCAAGAACATTGTATTGAAGATCAAAGAGAGAGAAGAAGCCATCTAGCTACTAGCTATGGACCCGTAGGTCTGTGGTAAACTAGTCACACATCATCGTAAGGGCAGCAAGGTTGGTGTAGAGGCCCTCCGTGATCGAATCCCCCTCCAGCGGAGTGCCGAAAAAGGCCCAAAGATGGGATCTCACGAGAACAGAAGCTTGCGGCGGCGGAAAAGTGTTTTTGGTGTGCCCTTTGATGTAGTGGGAATATTTGGGTATTTATAGAGCTGAGATTAGGGTTAGGAGGTCCACGGGGGGCCCACAAGCCTAGGGGCGCACCCCTAGGTCTTGTGCCCCCCTCGTGGGTCTTCTGGCCTCTTCCTGAAGCTTCGTGGTTGTCTTCTGGTCCAAGAAAAATCCTCAAAAAGTTTCGTTCCGTTTGGACTCCGTTTGGTATTGATTTTCTGTAGAAGACAAAAACAAGGAAAAAACAGCAACTGGCACTGGGCACTAGGTTAATAGGTTAGTCCCAAAAATGATATAAAATAGCGTATTAATGTAGATAAAACATCCAAGATAGATAATATAATAGCATGGAACAATCAAAAATTATAGATACGTTGGAGACGTATCAAGCATCCCCAAGCTTAATTCCTGCTCGTCCTCGAGTAGGTAAATGATAAAACAGAATTTTTGATGTGGAATGCTACCTAACATATTTATCAAGGGACAATTCCATTTCTGCCCCTAACTGGAACCCACTACTCAAGTTTGCCCCTAATTTTAATGTGTGCTCAAATTTGCCCCTCTGCCATTAGTTGCCCTTATAGAAATGCCCTTCTGCGCCGTTACTGTCCAGTCAAACAGCTTTGACCATCTCGAAAAAAATTGCAAAAAAATTAAAAAAATCTAAAATTTTGTGGGATCGAAGGTACTCATGTGCGCAAGGTGCGTGCAAATTTTCGTCTTATTTAGACATACCAGGAGCTCGTGGCAAAGGAAAACAATAAATCTGTACATCTTTGAATAGTAAATTCAAAAAAAATAGCAAGAAAATTCAAAAACATATGAAATTTTTTGGCATCCAAGATGCTTGGGTGCGCAAGTTGTGTGTAAAATTTTGTTATCAAATGACATGCGAGGAGCTCTCGCAAAAAAACCAAAATAGTGTGTTTTTTACAAGTTTTTTTTTAGACAAATTTTATTTTTCTCTCCACGAGCTCCTACAATGTCCAAACACAACAAAATTTTGCACACACCTTGCGCACTTGAGCATCTTGGATGCCAAAAAATTTATATATTTTTTGAATTTTCTTGCTATTTTTTTGAATTTACTGTTCACATGCGTACATATTTACGGTTTTTCCTTTGCCATGAGCTCCTAGAATGCCCAAACAATATGAAAATTTGCACGCACCTTGCGAACCTGAGTACCTTCGATCCCACAAAATTTCAGATTTTTTTGATTTTTTTTGCTATTTTTTCGAGATGGTCAAAGCTGGTTGACCGGACGGTAACGGCGCAGAAGGGCATTTCTATAAGGGCAACTAACAGTAGAGGGGCAAATTTGAGCACACATTGAAATTAGGGGCAAATTTGAGTAGTGGGTTCCAGTTAGGGGCAGAAATGGAATTGTCCCATTTATTCAATGTAATTTTCCTTATTGTGGCATGAATATTCAGATCCATAGGATTCAAAACAAAAGTTTAATATTGACATAAAAACAATAATACTTCAAGCATACTAATAAAGCAATCATGTCTTCTCAAAATATTATGGCTAAAGAAAGTTATCCCTACAAAATCATATAATCTTGTCATTCTCTATCTTCATCACACAAAGTATTTATCATGCACAACCCCGATGACAAGCGAAGCAATTGTTTCATACTTTTAATGTTCTGAAGCTTTTTCAACTTTCACGCAATACATGAGCGGGAGCCATGGATATAGCACAATGGGTGGAGTAGAGTATGGTGGAGGTTGTGAGGAGAAGACAAAAAGGAGAAAGTCTGACATCAACTAGGCAAATTAATGGGCTATGGAGATGCCCATCAATTGATATCGATGCAAGTGAGTAGGGATTGCCATGCAACGGATGCACTAGAGCTGCAAGTGCATGAAAGCTCAAAAGAAAACTAAGTAGGTGTGCATCCAACTTGCTTGCTCACGAAGACCTAGGGCAATTTGAGGAAGCTCATCATTGGAATATACAAGCCAAGTTCTATAACGAAAAATTCCCACTAGTATATATGAAAGTGATAAAATAGGAGACTCTCTATTACGAAGAACATGGTGCTATTTTCGAAGCACAAGTGTGGTAAAAGGATAGTAACATTCTCCCTTCTCTCTTTTTCTCTCATTTTTTTCTTTTGGGCTCTTTGGCCTCTTTTTTTATTTTTATTTATTTTTCGGCCGGAACCTCATCCCAACTTGTGGGGGAATCATAGCCTCCATAATCCTTTCCTCACATGGGACAATGCTCTAATAATGATGATCATCACACTTTTATTTACTTACAACTCAAGAATTGCAACTCGATACTAGAACAAAGATATGACTCTATATGAATGCCTCCGGCGGTGTACCGAGATGTGCAATGATCTAGCGTGACATGTATAAAAAATATGAACAGTGGCCAAGCCACAAATACTATGTCAACTATATGATCACGCAAAGCAATATGACAATGATGGTATGTGTCATAATAAACGGAACGGTGGAAGTTGCGTGGCAATATATCTCAGAATGGCTATGGAAATGCCATAATAGGTAGGTATGGTGGCTGTTTTGAGGAAGGGTATATAGTGGGTTTAATGCACCGGCAAAAGTTGCACGGTACTAGAGAGGCTAGAAATGGTGGAAGGGTGAGAGTGTGTATAACCCATGGACTCAACATTAGTCATAAAGAACTCACATACTTATTGCAAAAATTTATTAGCCATCAAAGCAAAGTACTAATACGCATGCTCCTAGGGGGATAGATTGGTAGGAAAAGACCATCGCTCGTCCCCGACCGCCACTCATAAGGAAGACAATCAAAAATAAATCATGCTCTAACTTCATCGCATAACGATAGACCATATGTGCATGCTTCGGGAATCACAAACCTTAACACAAGTATTTCTACTAATCCACAATTACTCACTAGCATGACTCTAATATCACCATCTTTATATCTCAAAACAAATGTAAGGAATCAAACTTCTCATGTATTAAATGCTCTTTATGAAAGTTTTTATTATATCCCTCTTGGATACCCATCATATTAGGACCAAATTCATAACCTAAGCAAATTGCCATACTATTTTCAAGACTCTCAAAATAATATAAGTGAAGCATGAGAGTTCATCAATTTCTACAAAATAAAACCATCGATGTGCTCTAAAAAGATATAAGTGAAGCACTAGAGCAACTACCTAGCTCAAAAGATATAAGTGAAGCACATAGAGTATTCTAATAAATTCACGATTAATGTGTGTCCCTCTCAAAAGGTGTGCACATCAAGGATGATTGTGGCAAACTAAAAAGCAAAGACTCATATAATACAAGACGCTCCAAGCAAAACACATATCATGTGGTGAATAAAAATATAGCCTCAAGTAATTTTACCGATGGATTGAAGACAAAAGAGGGGATGCCATCTGGGGCATCCCCAAGCTTAGATGCTTGGTTGTCCTTGAATATTACCTTGGGGTGCCTTGGGCATCCCCAAGCTTAGTCTCTTGCCACTCCTTATTCCGTAGTCCATCAAAACTTTACCCAAAACTTGAAAACTTCACAATACAAAACTCAACAGAAAACTCGTAAGATCCGTTAGTGAAGCAAAGCAAATAACCACCTTTAGGTACTATTGTAAACTCACTCAATTTTATATTGGTGTTATATCTACTGTATTCTAACTTCTCCATGGTTCATACCCCCCCCCCCCGATACTACCCATAGATTCATCAAAATAAGCAAACAACACAATGAAAACAGAATCGATCAAAAATAGAAATGTCTATAGTAATATGAACTCTATCCATACTTTTGTAACTCCAAAAATTCTGAAAAATAAGGAAAACTTAGGCAATTTGTATATCAATCTTTTGTAAAAAAATGCAGATCAAAGCACGCTTCTGTGATTTTTTTAAATTCCAGCAATGAGCGCAAAAGTTTCTGTTTTTCAGTAAGATCAAATCAACTATCACCATAGATCATCCCAAAGGTCTTACTTGGCTCAAACACTAACTAAAACACAATTAATACAGAAGTAATATTGTGTATTTATTGAAAAACAGAAGCAAAAACAAAAAACACAAAATAAAATTAGGTTGTCTCCCAACAAGCGCTATTGTTTAACGCCCCTAGCTAGGCATATTGAATAGATCTAGGTATTGTCATCTTTGGTATTTAATCCATAAATAGCCCACATAATAGATTCATATGGTAATTTAATTTTCTTTCTTGGAAAGTGTTCCATGCCCTTCCTTAATGGAAATTGAAATCTAATGTTTCCTTCTTTCATATCAATAATTGCACCAATCATTCTAAGGAAAGGTCTACCAAGAATAATAGGGCATGTAGGATTGCAATCTATATCAAGCACAATAAAATCTATGGGTACATAATTCCTATTTGCAACAATAAGAACATCATTAATCCTTCCCATAGGTTTCTTAATAGTGGAATATGCTAGATGCAAATTCAAAGAACAATCATCAAATTTATGCAAACCTAGCACATCACAAAGAGTTTTTGGAATAGTGGAAACGCTAGCACCCAAATCACACAAAGCATTACACTCATAATCTTTAATTTTAATCTTAATAGTAGGTTCCCATTCATCATAAAGCTTTCTAGGGATTGAAACTTCTAACTCAAGTTTTTCTTCAAATGATTTCATCATAGCATCAACGATATGTTTAGTAAAAGCCTTATTTTGACTATAAGCATGAGGTGAATTAAGCATGGATTGCAACAAGGAAATACAATCAATAAAAGAATAATTGTCATAAGTAAAGTCCTTGAAATCCAAAAGAGTGGGTTCATCACTACTTAAAGTTTTGACCTCGCCAATCCCACTTTTATCAAAATTTTCATTAAGATCTTCACCATCCGAATTATTGGGACACCTTCTAGCTAAAGTTGACTCATCTCCAGTCCCATATTTATCAATTTTTATATTAGCAAACAAAGATTCAATAGGAGTCACACCAATCACTTTAAGATCTTCATCATTATTATCACGATAACTAGAAGAACATGCTTTTTCAAGCCAATCTCTCCTAGCACGCATCCTAGCGGTTCTCTCTCTACTTTCATTCATAGAAATTTTAATAGCTTTTAGAGATTCATTAATATCAATCTTGGGTGGCATAGATCTAATCTTAAAAGAATCAATCTCATGAGAAATTCTATCAACATTCCTAGCCAAATCATCAATCTTAAGCAATTTTTCTTCTACCATAGCATTAAAAATCTTTTGAGAATTAATGTAATCTTTAATATTATTCTCAAGATCAGAAGGTATCTTATTATAATTTCTATAAGAATTGTTGTAGGAATTACCATAATTATTAGAGGAATTACTAGGAAACGGCCTAGGATTAAAATTGCCTCTATATGCGTTATTACCAAAATTGTTTCTACCAACAAAATTCACATACATAGATTCATTATTATTCTCAATCAAAGTGGACAAAGGCATATCATTAGGATTAATAGGGTCGCTCTTACTAGCAATCAATTTCATAAGTTCATCCATCTTTCCACTCAAAGTATTAATTTCGTCAATCGCATGCACTTTTTTACTAGTAGAAGATCTTTCGGTATGCCATTGAGAGTAATTTACCATAATATTATCTATGAGTTTAGTAGCCTCTCCTAGCGTGATTTCCATAAAGTATCTCCCGCGGCGGAATCTAAAAGATTTCTAGATGCAAAATTCAATCAGCATAAATTTTTGTATGATCATCCATAAACTTAAACCATGAGTAGGATAATTTTTTATCATCAATTTTATCCTCTCCCAAGATTGTGCAACATGTTCATGATCAAGTTGCTTAAAATTCATTATATCATTCCTAAGGGAGATGATTTTAGCGGGAGGAAAATACTTGGAAATAAAAAGCATCTTTACACTTGTTCCATGAATCAAGACTATTTTTAGGCAAAGATGAAAACCAAGTTTTAGCACGATCTCCTAGTGAGAACGGAAATAGCTTCAATTTAACAATATCATTATTCACATCTTTTTTATTTTGCATATCACAAACTCAACGAAAGTATTTAGATGGGATGCAGCACCTTCATTAGGGCTACCAAAAAATTGTTCTTTCATAACAAGATTCAACAAAGCGGCATTCATTTCATAAGATTCCGCACTAGTGGTGGGAGCAATCGGGGTAATAATAAAATCATTATTATTAGCGTTGGAAAAGTCACACAACTTGGTATTTTCTTGAGACATCGTGACAAAGCAAGCAATCTAGCACACAAGCAAACAAAAAGCAAACGAAAAGACGAACGAAAGAAGGGCGAATAAAAAGGCAAATATTTTTGTGTTTTTCTGAAAACGTTTTAGAAGTGGGGGAGAGGAAAACGAGAGGCAAATGGAAAATAATGTAAGTGCAAGAGATAAGAGTTTATGATAGGTACTTGATAGGCTTGATGTAGAACCTCCCCGGCAACGGCGCCAGAAATTCTTTGTGCTACTTCTTGAGCTTGCGCTTGATTTTTCCCTTGAAGAGGAAAGGGTGATGCAGCAAGGTAGAGATAAGTATTTCCCTCAGTTAAGAACCAAGGTATCAATCCAGTAGGAGGCACAAGCAAGTCCTCGATAGATGCACCTGCACAAACTAACAAACACTTGCACACAACGCGAAAAAGGGGTTGTCAATCCCTTCACGGTCACTTGCAAGAGTGAGATCTAATAGAGATAGATATAAAAGATAAGTAAAAGGCAAAATAAAGTAAATATAAATAAATTGCAGCAAGGTATTTTTGGGTTTTTGGTTTTATAGATCTGAAAATATATGATGGAAAATAGACCCGAGGGCCATAGGTTTCACTAGAGGCTTCTCTCTTGAAGAAAGCATACGGTTGGTAAACAAATTACTGTTGAGCAATTGATAGAAAAGTGCATAGTTATGACGATATCTAAGGCAATGATCATGAATATAGGCATCACGTCCATGACAAGTAGACCGACTCCTGCCTGCATTTACTACTATTACTCCACACATCGACCGCTATCCAGCATGCATCTAGTGTATTAAGTTAACAAGAATGGAGTAACACCTTAAGCAAGATGACATGATGTAGGGGGATAGATCCAATCAATATGGTCAAAAAAAACTTATCTTTTTATTCTTAATGGCAACTATACAAATACGTGCCTCGCTACCCTTACTGTCACTGGGTGAGGACACCGCAAGATTGAACCCATCACAAAGCACCTCTCCCATTGCAAGAAAAACCAATCTAGTTGGCCAAACCAAATCGATAGATCGGAGAGAAATACAAAGCTATCTTAATCATGCATAAAAGAGTTCAGAAAAGACTCAAATAATATTCATAGGTAATCTAATCATAAATCCACAATTCATCGGATCTCAACAAACGCACCGCAAAAGAAGATTACATCGAATAGATCTGCAACAACATCGAGGAGAACATTGTATTGAAGATCAAAGAGAGAGAAGAAGCCATCTAGCTACTACCTAGGGACCCGTAGGTCTGTGGTAAGCTACTCACACATCATCGAAAGGGCAGCAAGGTTGGTGTAGAGGCCCTCCGTGATCGAATCCCCCTCCGGCGGAGTGCCGGAAAAGGCCCCAAGATGGGATCTCACGAGAACAGAACCTTGCGGCGGCGGAAAAGTATTTTTGGTGTGCCCTCTGACGTAGGGGGGAATATTTGGGTATTTATAGAGCTGAGATTCGGGTTAGGAGGTCCACGGGGGCCCCACAAGCCTAGGGGGCGCCCCCCCTGGGGCGCGCCCCTAGGGCTTATGGCCCCCTCGTGTGTCTTCTGGCCTCTTCCCGAAGCTTCGTGGTTGTCTTCTGGTCCAAGAAAAATCCTCAAAAAGTTTCGTTTCGTTTGGACTCCGTTTGGTATTGATTTTCTGTAAAAGACAAAAACAAGGAAAAAACAGTAACTGGCACTGGGCACTAGGTTAATAGGTTAGTCCCAAAAATAATATAAAATAGCATATTAATGCATATAAAACATCCAAGATAGATAATATAATAGCATGGAACAATCAGAAATTATAGATACGTTGGAGATGTATCATTGACCACGCCGTGCCGAGAGCACCAAGGTGGTGGACGACGGCGAGGCCTAGAAAGGGAACGACGCAGAGCCGGGGAAGACGCGGCAGTGGATGCCCACGTGGAAGGGAGTACGAGGGTTGACTGGTTCGGCTGCGGTGTGAGGCTACCATTGCCGGAGAATAGCAGGAGGTGTGGGTGAGTACAGGGAAGGGCTGGCCAGTGGTGGGAGTAGGGTGGGGCGATGAGGCCTGCGTGGCAGCACAGCCGGCCACTGGAGGCAGGAGCAGGCGGTCCTGCCGGCGCTGGTTTGGGCGGCTGGAGCAAGAAGATCAGAGATTGAAGAAGCAGCACATTCGTTGGATTAACATCCAACGGTCACAGCTGATAGAATCGTTTGTTGACTAAAAGTTGAGAAAGCCCTGCGTACGCATCAACTTAGTAGACCCACAAGTCAGCCTCCAAATTTGGTGGGTCCCAGGTGTCATTGGGAGGATTAGTTTTTTTGCGCGTAATAAGGAGGCGCTTCCTTGCGTGCGAAGATGTAACTGGTGGATCCCAGCTGTCAGGGGGAGCAATCATTTTTTTTTTTTGCATAGTAAGGAGGCACTTACTTGCATGCGGCCATGGACGATGTGGGTCCGCAGTGTCAGCCTCTCAACATACATCCCTCTTCCGATGGCTATCATTTGTTGACCATGCTGCGCCAAGCGCACCAAGGCGGTGGACGACGTCGAGGCCCGGGAAGGGAACGACCCGGAGATGGGGAAGACGCGGTAGTGGATGCCCATGCCGAGGGGAGTACGAGACTTGACTGGTTCGGGTGCGGGGTGGGCTACACTCGGCGGAGAATAACAGGGATGGCCTGGCCGTCAGTGGGGCAGCGTTTCGCGCGAAGCACCGCCGCTGGACCCTGGAGGCTGGAGCAGGCGGCCCCGCCAGAGCTGGAGGAAGAAGATGAGAGATTGAAAAAGAATATCGGCGGTTGGATGTAAATCCAACGCCTTGCTTAGGCTTCGACCTATTGGCCCACATGTCAACCAGTCCATTTGGTGGGCTGGGTGAAACAATAATGTAGCGTCAATGCAGCCCATTTATATATTATGTTAGAATTGACAGCCCATTTGCATTTTTTTTTGAAATACACGGATTTGTTGGGCTGAGTTATCATGTTGGACTGGACAGAGAAATGTTGTAAAAACATAAACACGTGATTGCATGTCTATTACTGCATTGGTCAGTAAAATCTTAGTAAGCTTATGTACGCAATCACCAAGAATTAACTTGCCAACTTATTGTTAAATTATTATTATTATTATATTGTAAGAACTTATTGATTTACCAAATAAAATATATTTTTAATTTGATGAGTTAATAAGACGTCAGGTATTATTATCTTTTAGGCTAGACGTGGGATAGTTGAGTTGGTTCTAGGGAAAACTAGTGGGAGAAAAATCAGATTACCTCAAAAAAGAAAGTTGGAGAAAAATCAGAGATATGATTAATGAAAAAGAAAAATAAAGAAAGTGAGAAGGTCTATACAAAGGTTGGACGAAGGACAGGTCAAACGGGAACCTTAGGTTGTTTATATATAATAAAATATAAATATAAATATACTATTATAGAAGGGAAAAGATAGGCTCAGTTTGAAATCTTATAGAAAAATAGAACTGAGTTGTGCGTTGTCCTGAAAAACCAAACATAAGTTGGGTTGCTGGTGTTATAAAATAAGATAGGCTGGGAGGCTCAGAGGCCGCTTGATACCTGCTGGACCTAAAAAAAATGTTGAAACCCGCTGGATCAATTGTGTCTGTATGATGGGTTGCGCATGTTAAACAACAAAAATGACGCAAAACGAATGACTGTGCAACCTACAGAAAACCGGACTCAAACTTCAAAAAGGAAAAACCGCACTGAGAAAAAATGATACACCTGCTGGATTCCCATAATGATGTTGTGGGCCGCGGATGTCCTATGAAAAGAAACCTGCGCTGGGCAGCCACGACCCAGTTGATACCTACTGGACGTTAAAAAAAGGAAACACGGCAGCCCAGTGAATTAGCTACATACATAAGCAAATAGCCACTAAAAAAAGCAAACAGGTTAATAGGTTCTTAGACGAAATATTTCGGATAATACAGATAATTACGACACATAGACTAATGCATGAAACACTCAGATGATAAAGGTGCTTAAACAGACAAAGTACACCATCTAGATCTTCTTGGCACGCTTGATCATGACGCTGCGGTTGTCCGTATACTCCTCGGTTACGGGAAGCAGACACGCCCTCATGTCCAAAATCCGCCTGTACATGTCATAGCATGCGTATGGGTCCTTGGCCGCGTAGGTGATGTAGGCTAGATTCAGAGGTACCTCCCACGTGTTCAGGTCCGTCGTATCCACGTCTTCTTTCATGTTTGCGTAGCAGGGATCGATGATGGCCGCGGCGAGGTCAATCACGGAGTCCTTCTCCTGCCCGTTGCCGATGGTCTTGTATTGCTTCTGGATGTCGACGAGCTTTTTGCATCAGATGGCCGAATCGTAAAGCACAGTGGCGTTCTTCCTGCTCTCCACCATAGCGAAGGTGCAGTCGACGGTGCCGATGAAATGGGCAAATGCTCCAGAACCTCTGATGGGCCGGTCCGACGTGGCAACGCCAGCCGGGAACGTCCGGTCCGCCTCATATCGGTCCGAGATATGGGCTAGGTATGTGGGGGTGCCCATTAGGCCGGAAGTTTTTTCTGGCTATGGTGGCAATTTGCTGTCCGGGTAATGACCTAGCGGGCCGCCCGGACGTTTCAAGAGGACATGGGGCTCTGGTTGTAGATTGTCTAAGCTCACAGTTCAATTCCAGAATATCCCTTTCAACAAAAGTGATCTTCAAACTGGAAGCTCAGACCAAAGACAGTAAAAGCAAGAGAACTCCCGGCTTTTCATCTCTGTTTGGCTCTTCATACCGGAATCATATAATGAAGCATAGGAGAATAATGAAACCTTATAAATAATACTCCCTCTGTCTCAATATGTAAGATATTTTTAATAGTGTCAAAAAACGTCTTACATTTTAAGACAGAGGGAGTAGTATATACGCCGATATTACGATTGTGGCAGGGTTTCTGTGAGATAAGTTGAACTCTGCTAGCATACATAGATACTGTTAGAATTAAGCCAACACAGCACCCCCGATGAAAATCTAACTTTATCCATGCAGGCAACAATAAGAAATACATACTTTGTTTAGTATGGCGGCACAAGATAGCACTTAAAATGCGACAGCTGTTGCTTAAAGCAGATGGGCTCTAGTAGCAATAACCTTGCCAGGTAAGTTACAGCTGATAAGAGAAAAGGGACCAGCTCACAGTGACTTCCATTCTGCAAGAGCCAATTTTAAGCTCAGTATTGGAGCTTGTACCCGATCTCCTGGGTTCAAACACTACTTCATGACTCTTAACATCTTCTCTGCAATGACTCTCCACAACCTGATCCCCATTAATAGAGTGTGCCATTACAGAAATCCTCAGCAATCCCTCAAGTCCAACAGAAACGACCTTGCATCTAAGCTTGATGTTGCCATCAGCATCAAGAGGCAATCTATCATCTCCACATTCCAGCAACTTGACTTTCAAGCCAGCTATGTCATCGATGCTCGCACAAAATACACCACGAAAACCATCTGGCCATGATCCATCAACGACTTTTACACTGATTGTGGCCTCCACAGATTGGATGATCTCTTTGAATGCCATCTCCAGAGTACTAAGCCCGCTAGTGAAACTTCTATCCAGAAAACCTGTCCTGTATGTCATAACTAGGCGGCTTAAATATTTATCCTCAGATTCAGCAGTGCCCTTCACTTTCAGCTCAATCTCAAAGTACGAAGGATCTGATGTCACCACAACAGCACGGGTTGGACCTGTCAGCATTAGATAGGGATCCTGCATCACACAATTAATTAATTATTACGTAAAGTTCACCAGTAATTAATAAGAAACATAACCAAACTATTATGGTCTCTGTTGGTAAAAAGAAAGGTGGAACATAACTATGGTCACAATGTATGTGTTAGAAATCCAAAAGAGATAAATGTGAGGAAGGTTACGATGATCAGAATATGTAAGAGGCAAGAGCCTACAATCACAGTTTGGCCAGTTAGCAACTTTATACCTTGGAAGCCCTTCAGACTAAACAAACCAGTCTAAACAAAAAGTAAGTCCAAAATGCCAAAGTAAACATTGAGCAGCATAATGAAAAAAAGTTCACAAAATCGTGCACTGAATTGAAAATGCATAGCATAAAGAATGTGAGGTACATTACAGTAATGACGGGACAAAAATATTAGCTTAATGCTCAAGTGACCGGCAGAAAAATAATAGTATATTTGTTCAGTTGCATGTATATCCACACTAAGCATGTCTTGTTCAAAATTATTTGTTTGCTAATTCCTTGCATATTGCGCTAGAAGATCTTTCAAGCAAAATTTCAAAGGAGAACACAAGACACTACCTACATAAAGAGACAACAAAGAAAACGCTACTCCCAAACAGAACTGAGGGACAGACGGACAATGGACTACGTAGTGCGGGAGTTGGGAGCACAAGTTAGGGTTGTGGAGTTCTCAAGGGAATAATCAAGAGTTGGTTAAGTGTTACAGGCGCTCTTCCATATGACTTCTATATACCTGAAAACATGCACTAATTTGATGCGCGGAATCATACTCAAATTCAAACTTGTGCATTAACAAAATGCCTGCTCTATTATTGATGAGGGAGTGCTGCAGGATAACAAATCTTATCAGCACTCACCACTTGCATATGCACTTCATGATAAGCACAAAGTGACGGAATATGACCCCAGTTGTAGGCCTAATTCCCATCACAAGGCGTTCGATAAAGCCCTAAAAAGGACAACATCCGGCTGATCACAATCAAAACTTGAAGAGCTTTAATTTCAACTAATTATGAGATTGTCCGTTGCATTCCAGTCTAGAGCCATTTATATGGATAAAAAAACATGATTATACACCTCCCAAACGCTCCTTGAAAATTACAAAGATAAAAAACCAACACTTGCATGAACCATTACATAAGGGCAGCATTTTCTCTACATACACTTTTAAAATCAATTTGATAAGTTCAGAATAAATTATTAATATTGATAGTAAACTATTAATTGTTCTAACAAGACATTTTGGTCAGTGAAAATACAAAACAATTTGTAGTGGCGGTGGTGAATTGAATAAATTTAGAAAAAATGAAGTTTGGCTGGCTTGGAGGCTTTCATGTGACATGAGCTCCTTTGCTTATATGTTGGAAGCTTTTTTTCCTTCATGAAGAGATGCCATAAACATTTGGCATTGAAATTTCGCACAAACAAGAAATTACCACCAAACTTGCATATTTATTCTTATATGAACAACAAAGCCTTCACACTGGATCGTTGCATTTTTCTTAGAAGCATCTATAATTGGCATAACTGTAAGTACTTATAACCATTGTACTAAGGATCGATGTGTTACATTCTTACTGATATAGTCCATGAAAAAAATGATTTTGAGACAGATTCCAATAGTGACGAACCTCTTGGCTGATGGTCTGGCAGTTATCCCTGTCGCAGGAGAAGATCATGTTGCGTTTGTGATCCACCACATCACGTACGGAAAAGAACCCATACACATCAAGCGGCCACTGTAAACTCTCGTCAATCTCTGCAACTTTGACTGAAAAGAACTGCAGCGTGTTCTTGGTTGAGCCATCGCCAGAGAAGGTGAAACGCATGGGGGGGATAGTAGCTGCATCAATGACATGTCACAATGTCATTAAGGACGGATGGGGAGGAAAATAATACTGCAAATGAAATCAAAGCGCGTATAGGCAGAGAGGTTACGCTACTCACTCTCATCCTCGAATTTACCAAAATAGCCGTCTTCGCCCCAAACCCTCGTCCAGAAACCACGAAACTGTTCCGAGGGATCCTCGGGTTCCCCCATTTTCTCTACGAGACTCCTCCCCATCTCTTCAACAAATTCCTTCGCGGCCTTTATCATCGCCGCTTTCTTTGCCTTCTCCGCCTCCTCCTCCTCCTTCTCCTTCTTTGCCATCCGCTCCTCCATCACCGCCTCACGTTTCTCCCTCTCCTCCATCCGCTTGTCACGCATCGCCTTCTCCACCGCCTCCATCTCGCCACCCGACGAATGCATCGCCCTCTTCGTAGCCCAGATGGCAGGCGCCTTCACCACCGCCGCCGCCGCCGTCACCTCTCTCTTTCTGGTTTGGTGTACGCGAGAAGGAACCGTAGACGACGATCGGGTTGGGTTTGGGTTGCGAAGTTGGAAAAAGGAGCAATACCTGAGGCCCAGAGATCGGATGTGTCGGGCTCCTTTTCTCGGCCCATGCGCTATAATTTAACAACGACCAAAAGAAAAGCACCGGGGCCTACCGGTTTTTTCCTCTATGAAGAGAGAACCAAAGGCCGAGCAGGCCCTAAAAAAAGGGGGGGAAATGGTTTTCCGTTTTGCGCTTTCACAAAAAGTATTTCATTTTTTTAGGGGACATTTTCTTTTCATTTGGTGAAAGTAGTGTATGCAATGGTGAAAGTGTGAAGACGACTTTGAATGCTTTTTTTCTGGAAAACTTCCGATCTATTCACTTTCAATCATGGTAGTACAATAAACACTAGAAATCTATATCTATATCTATACCTATATAATATAATTAATAATAATATTAAAGGACGGAGGCTTTCATAGTTCTCCATACGTCATCCCTTTTATATCCGTTAATTTTATGTTAACCATAAGGATTGACGGCTGAGATTTAAAGTAGATGTAAATAACAGTTTGGAAAAAAAACTTCTCCCATGATACGAGAACCTGCGCGCACGCAAGGAAAGGAAACCTACCGGCTAGCTTGGGTCTCGTTCAGCCTTCCTACATCGTCGCACATCCCGTTTTCTCTACTATATAAAAAAGGGCAAGCCCGAATTGATAGCTAGCCACGCACACGATCTCTCTCTCAAAAAAAAAAGCAGCCACGTACACAATCTCTCAGCTTTTTTTCCCACGAAAGCCCCAATGAGGCTACCGCACGAGCAAACCCAACCAGCCTACCTGCCCCAGAGAAATCTAGACGGGGGACGCCGGTGGGATCATGCGGCCGCCCAGCTCTAGCACGACGCCACTAATCACCAAGCTCCAACTCAAGGGATTCCATTGTCAGGTGATATAGAGACGAGCTTGAGCTCTGCAATGGAGTAAAAGAGGATGAGAAGAGCACGTAGACTTGTAGCAATGGAAGTGTTCAAGAACTCGTCGCCGCCGTTCGGGACATTGTGGTCGTGACGCAGCATGTGAACGAAGTTGGCCATGATATAGACGAGCGTGAGGTCTACGAAGTTTCGCCCTCGGTCGTCGCCATGCTCCACTCGCTCGGCGGCTTCAGCGTATGCCAGGTTATCGTCCTTTGAGTTGCGCAACTGCAACACCCGCCATACATGATCGGGCACAACAATGATTCCTCGAAGCTCTCCAGGGGGTCGTCAGTCGTCAGTGCACGCACACCGCCGATTGGCTGCTCTGGCTTGTGGCCACATCCACGGGCCACGACAGCCATGGCTAGCTATCGCGGCGGCTCATGTACCCTGCTTGGTTGAACTACAGCCAGGGACATGCTTTCGTCGGCGTTCTGGGATCGGGGTACCCAGATCTGTCTGCCTACGGCCCAGTGCGTGGGCCCATCGACGGCCCTGTACGGCCCAGCTGCAACAACTCCAAGGGAAGACCCTCGCGAGGACCCAAGCCTCGCGAGGCGAACGACACCAAGGCCTCCAGAGGAATGGCCTCCCCAGGCTGCCTCCCGAGGGGCGGAGACTTCTATGCAGGTACCCAGCCTCACGAGGCTGTGATGACGCGAGCCATGATGACTGATGTCTACTACACAACTTGTTCTTGTAGACTCGTGTTGGGCCTCCAAGCGCAGAGTTTTGTAGGACAGTAGCAAATTTCCCTCAAGTGGATGACCTAAGGTTTATCAATCCGTGGGAGGCGTAGGATAAAGATGGTCTCTCTCAAACAACCCTGCAACCAAATAATAAAAGGTCTCTTGTGTCCCCAACACACCCAATACAATGGCAAATTGTATAGGTGCACTAGTTCGGCGAAGAGATGGTGATAAAAGTGTAATATGGATGGTAGAAATATATTTTTGTAATCTGAAAATAAAAAAACAGCAAGGTAGCAATTGGTAAAACGGAGCACAAACGGTATTGCAATGCTTGAAAATGAGGCCTAGGGTCCGTACTTTCCCTAGTGCAATCTCTCAACAATGCTAATATAATTGGATCATATAACCATCCCTGAAAGTGCGATGAAGAATCACTCCAAAGTTCTTATCTAGCGGAGAATATAAGAAGAAATTGTTTGTAGGGTACGAAACCACCTCAAAGCTATTATTTCCGATCAATCTATCCTAGAGTTCGTACTAAAATAACACCAAGCTATTCTTTCCGATCGATCTAACCAAGAGTTCGTACTAAAATAACACCATATGATACACATCAGCCAACTCTAATGTCACCTAGATACTCCAATGTCACCGCGAGTATCCGTGAGTTGATTAAGCGATATGCATCAAACAATTTCAGATTCATAATACTCGATCCAACACAAAGAACCTCAAAGAGTGCCCCAAGATTTCTACCGGAGAAACAAGGACGAAAACGTGCATCAACCCCTATGCATAGATTACCCCAATGTCACCTCGGAAATCCGCGAGTTGAGTGCCAAGACATAGATCAAGTGCTCTCAAATCCATAAAAGTATTCAATCCGATAAAACGAAATCTCAAAGGGAAAACTCAATTCACAACAAGATAGAGAGGGGAAAACACCATATGATCCAACTATATTAACAAAGCCCGCGATACATCAAGATCATGACATCTCAAGAACACGAGAGAGAGAGAGATTAAACACATAGCTACTGGTACAAACCCTCAGCCCCGAGGGTGGACTACTCTCCCCTCATCGTGGTGGCCGCCGAGATGATGAAGATGGCCACCGGTGATGATTTCCCCCTCCGGCAGGGTGCCGGAACGGGGTCTAGATTGGTTTTTCGTGTCTACAGAGGCCTGCGGCGGCGGAACTTCTGATCTAGGGTTACCCCGAGTGTTTTTGGAATATTTGGGAATTTATAGGGCGAAGAGGCGATGCGGGAGGCCACCGAGGTGGGCACAACCCACCAGGGCGCGCCTGGGCCCCCAGGCGCGCCCAGGTGGGTTGTGCCCCCCTCGGGGCACCCCTCTGGTACTTCTCTGGCCCACTAGATGTCTTCTGGTCCAAAAAAAATCTTCAAAAAGTTTCGCTGCGTTTGGACTCCGTTTGGTTTTGATTTTCTGCGATGTAAAAACAAGCAAAAAACAGCAACTGGCACTGGGCACTATGTCAATAGGCTAGTCCCAAAAAATGATATAAAGTTGCTATAAAATGATTGTAAAACATCTAAGAATGATAATATAACAGCATGAATACTTCATAAATTATAGATACGTTGGAGACGTATCAATGACCAAGGTCAGGCGGGCGCCAGTGGGCGCAGATGGGACAGTTTCCTCTTTGGTGCTAAGGGAGTAAGCGCAGACGCGGGTTCCCAAGGAATCCCCCAAAGGTTTCCATTCCGGTGCAACAAGACCAAGATCACGAGCTCGGCAGGACGGATGTCATCGCCGAGCCCACCTCTGCATCACGACCAGAAGCTTTGCAGGCGAAGACTACCTTTCGTCAGGATTAAGTGTACTTCTTGTCCCCCTTCAAAATTGGCCATTGTGGAATCCCTTCCTGCCTAAGCTATGAGGGAAGAGGACCAAGGCCACTATAAATATAGGCTAGCCATCACCGTAAAAGGGGATCCTGGATCGAACCCTTGACCAATCCATCCTCACCACTCAAGCCCTCGCGAGGCTGCTCATCCACTGTACTAGTTCATCCTCAGCCTCCTCGTGAGGCCAATCCACCACAAAGCAGGAGTAGGGTTTTACACCGCAAGGTGGCCTGAACCTGGGTAAACTGTTGTGTTCATCTTCTTCCCCGCTTGCGCGAACTCGACGAGGCTAGGCTGTGGGGTGGTGAGCTTGAGGCTTGAGCTGGTTGAGATCTTCGCACACGCCCCAGAGTTCGAACCTTCTTGGGTCTGCGGAGCCCTGAATCCGACATTTGGCGCGCCAGGTAGGGGCGTGTCAAAATCCTCCTTCTGGTTCCGCTTCGTCTCCGCTTCGTCGCTCCCATGGCCGACGCGTGCCGAGCGCCGGGCTGCTCGCGTCGCCCAGACGGCGCCCGTGGGCCGTGGTGTCCCTCGTCGCTCTGCTTCTCCCGCAGCTAATGTTGCCACTGACCCTGCTGCTCACGAGCAGCAGGATTCATCACTGCCACCCTCCGTGCGGCGTGATGGCCGCACCGCCACTCCGTCGCCCACTCCCACCACAGCGTCGTCCACCGCGGGCTGGCGACCGCGCAGGCTGCGCTGCTCATGGCGCGCGAGCTGCTGCGTTACCGCCCCGCCAACAACCGCTACAACTACTGGCTTGGCCGCATCGCCGAGCTTGTCAACGCTGCCGGCGAGGTCCCTGCGCCGTCTCGCTCGCTCCGTCCCCCACCATCCCAGGCGAGCGACGTAGCCCATGGCGTGCCTCCTCCTCCTCCTCTGCGCGGCGCCGACCATGAGCCCAGGCGCGATGCGCAACCACGCGACCCGCCGCGTGGGGTGCCGGCGCGCGACGAGGCAAGCTGCCAGGTGGTGCAGCGGCCACATGGTGACGCATGTGCGCTCCCGGTGCCACCGCGCCAGCATCAAGACCGCGCGCCACCGGAGGCTGCGGTGTGCAGACGTCAAGACCGAGCTCCCCCCGCGTGCGCTGCGCCCGTGAGTGCGGCGGGCTGTCGCGCCTTCACCCCAGAACTGCACCGCGTTGTCTAGCCCGATAAGTTCAAGCCAGACCTGCCTCCACGCTACGACGACACGCCCGACCCTGCAGAGTTCCTTCAGCTCTACTTGCTGAGCATCGAGGCGACGAATGGTGACAACAAGATCATGGCGAACTGGTTCCCCATGGCCCTCAAGGACGGCACGCGCTTCTGGCTCCTGCACCTCCCGGAGGGATTGATTTCCTCCTGGGATGAGCTTCGTGAGTGCTTCATCGCCAACTTCCAAGGCACTCATGACCGCGCCCCTGCGGTGGGCGACCTGCAGCGCATGAAGCAGCAGTCGGGCGAGACTCTGCACAAGTACATACAGCGCTTCATGAATGTTCGCCTCAAGATCCCGAAGGCGTCGGATGAGGCCATCATCTCGGCGTTCACTGATGGCGCCCGGGACGTCAAGATGAAAGAAGAGCTCACCATCCATGAGGACTTGTGCTCGGCCCTAGAGATGTTCAACCTGGTGAACAAGTGCGCAAGGGCTGAGGAAGGCCGCCTCTCCCTCCTCGAGCTTCCGAAGGCCGACCCTGAAGACAAGAAGGCCAAGGCTAAGGAGGCGAAGTGCAAGGGCCCCGCCGTGCTGGCAGCGGAGCCTGAGATGAAGCGCGGCCGTGACCATGATGAGCCTCCTAGGGGCAACCGCCCGTTCTGCATCTTCCACAATGTTGGGAAACGTTGCATGGAAAACAAAAAAAAATCTACGCAGACACAAGATCTATCCATAGAGATGCATAGCAACGAGAGGGGGAGAGCATCTACATACCCTTGTAGATCGTTAAGCGGAAGCGTTTATCACGCGGTTGATGTAGTCATACTCTTCGCGATCCGATCACGATCCAACTGATCTAGTGCCGAACGGACGGCACCTTCGAGTTTAGCACACGTGCGGCTCGATGACGTCTCCTCCTTCTTGATCCTGCAAGCGGGAGTGGAGAAGTAGATGGGATCACAACCAACATGACGGTGTGGTGGTGATGGTGGTGGTGGAGCACCGACAGCGCTTCGCTAAGCGTCGCCGGGACGAGGCGGTGGAACTACGGAGTAACGGGAGAGAGAGGGGCGCCAAGGGCTTGGTGTGTCCTCTTGGGGCGCCCCCTCCCCTCTATATATAGGTGGAGGGGTGTGGGAAACAGCCCCTCCAAGCCCTAGGGTGCAGCTAAGGGGGAGAGGACTTGGACTCCAAGTCCAATCCTATTCCTACTAGGACTCCTTCCTTTTTTGCCTTCCCTTGCCTTCCCTAGCCACATGGGCTTTTGAGGACTTGGTGCACCTAGCCCAATAAGGCTAGGGTGCCTCTCCACAGCCCATGCTAGCCCTTGGGTCGTGGTGAACCCACTTGTGAACTTCCGGACCCCTTCGAAATCCTCCGGAACCTTCTGGAAGCTTCCCGGTACAATACCGAAAAAACTGCACCTTTTTCCGGAAGCCAAAATATGACTTCCCATATATAAATCTTTACCTCTCGACCATTCCGAGACTCCTCGTGATGTCCAGGATATCATCTGGGACTCCGAACAACATTGGTTACCACTCATTAAATATCCCAATACTACTCTAGCGTCAACGAACGTTAAGCGTGCGACCCTACGGGTTCAGAAATTATGTAGTCATGACCGAGACACCTCTCCGGTCAATAACCAATAGCGGGACCTGGATGCCCATATTGATTCCTACATATTCCACGAAGATCTTTTATCAGTTGAATCTTTATGACAACATATGTAATTCCCTTTGTCTGTCGGTATGTTACTTGCCCGAGATTCGATCGTCAGTATCTCTATACCTAGTTCAATCTCGTTACTGGCAAGTCTCTTTACTCGTTCTGTAATACATCATCTTGCAACTAACTCCTTAGTCACTTTGCTTGCAAGCTTCTTGTGATGTGTATTACCGAGAGGGCCCAGAGATACCTCTCCGATACACGGAGTGACAAATCCCAATCTCGATTCACACCAACTCAACACACACCTTCGGAGATACCTGTAGAGCATCTTTATGATCACCCAGTTACGTTGTGACGTTTGATAGCACACAAGGTATTCCTTCGGTATCCGGGAGTTGCATGATCTCATGGTCGAAGGAACATGTATTTGACATTAAGAAAGCAGTAGCAATAAACTGAACGATCATATGCTATGCTAACGGTTGGGTCTTGTCCATCACATCATTCTCCTAATGATGTGACCCCGTTATCAAATGACAACACATGTCTATGGTTAGGAAATCTTAACCATCTTTGATCAACGAGCTAGTCTAGTAGAGGCATGCTAGGGACACGGTATTTGTTTATGTATTCACACATGTATTTAAGTTTCCGATCAATACAATTCTAGCATGAATAATAAACCTTTATCATGAATAAGGAAATATAAAATAACAACTTTATCATTGCCTCTAGGGCATATTTCCTTTAGTCTCCCACTTGCACTAGAGTCAATAATCTAGTTCACATCACCATGTGATTTAACACCCATAGTTCACATCGCCATGTGACCAACACCCAAAGAGTTTACTAGAGTCAATAATCTAGTTCACATCGCCATGTGATTAACACCCAAAGAGTACTAAGGTGTGATCATGTTTTGCTTGTGAGAGAAGTTTAGTCAACGGGTCTGCCACATTCAGATCCGTATGTATTTTGCAAATTTCTATGTCTACAATGCTCTGCATGGAGCTACTCTAGCTAATTGCTCCCACTTTCAATACGTATCCAGATTGAGACTCAGAGTCATCTGGATCAGTGTTAAAGCTTGCATCGACGTAACCCTTTACGACAAACTCTTTATCGCCTCCATAATCGAGAAATATTTCCTTAGTCCTCTTAGGTAACTAAGGATAATTTTGACCGCTGTTCAGTGATCTACTCCTGGATCACTATTGTACCCCCTTGCCAAACTCATGGCAAGGTACACAATAGGTCTGGTACATAGCATGGCATACTTTATAGAACCTATGGCTGAGGCATAGGGAATGACGTTCATTCTCTCTCTATCTTCTGACATGGTCGGGTTTTGAGTCTTACTCAACTACACACCTTGCAACACAGGCAAGAACCCTTTCTTTGACTGATCCATTTTGAACTTTTTCAAAATCTTGTCAAGGTATGTGCTTTGTGAAAGTCCTATTACGCGTCTCGATCTATCCCTATAGATCTTGATGCCCAATATATAGGTAGCTTCAGCGAGGTCTTTTATTGAAAACTCTTATTCAAGTATCCTTTCATGCTATCCAGAAATTCTATATCATTTCCAATCAATAATATGTCATCCACATATAGTATCAGAAATGCTACAGAGCTCCCACTCACTTTCTTGTAAATACAGGCTTCACCATAAGTCTGTATAAAACCATATGCTTTGATCACCTCATCAAAGCGTGTATTCCAACTCCGAGATGCTTGCACCAGTCCATAGATGGATTGCTGGAGCTTGCACACTTTGTTAGCACCTTTAGGATCGAAAAAACCTTTCTGGTTGTATCATATACAACTCTTCTTTAAGAAATCCATTAAGGAATGCAGTTTTGACGTCCATTTGCCAGATTTCATAAAATACGGCAATTGCTAACATGATTCGGACAGACTTAAGCATCGCTACGGGTGAGAAAGTCTCATCGTAGTCAACCCTTTGAACTTGTCAAAAACCTTTTGCGACAACTCGAGCTTTGTAGACAGTAACATTACTATTAGCGTTCGTCTTCCTCTTGAAGATCCATTTATTCTCAATGGTTTGCCGATCATCGGGCAAGTCCACCAAAGTCCACACTTTGTTCTCATACATGGATCCTATCTCAGATTTCATGGCCTCAAGCCATCTGTCGGAATCTGGGCTCATCATAGCTTCTTCATAGTTCATAGGTGCGCCATGGTCTTATAACATGACTTCCAGGACAGGATTACCATACCACTCCGGTGCGGAACGGGTTCTGGTCGACCTACGAAGTTCTGTAGTAACTTGATCTGAAGTTTCATGATCATCATCATTAGCTTCCTCTCTGGTTGGTGTAGGCATCACGGGAACGGTTTTCTGTGATATGCTACTTTCCAATTCGAGAGAAAGTGCAATTACCTCATCAAGTTCTACTTTCCTCCCACTCACTTCTTTTGAGAGAAACTCCTTCTCTAGAAAGGACCCAAACTTAGCAACAAAGATCTTGCCTTTGGATCTGTGGTAGAAGGTGTACCCAATAGTTTATTTAGGGTATCCTATGAAGACGCACTTCTCCGATTTAGGTTCGAGCTTATCAGGTTGAAGCCTTTTGACATAAGCATCGCATCCCCAAACTTTAAGAAACGACAGCTTAGGTTTCTTGCCAAACCATAGTTCATACGGTGTCATCTCAACGGATTTAGACGGTGCCCTATTTAACGTGAATGTAGCTGTCTCTAATTCATAACCCCAAAACGATAGTGGTAAATCGGTAAGAGACATCATAGAATGCACCATATCTAATAAAGTACGGTTACGACGTTCGGACACACCATTACGCTATGGTGTTCCAGGTGGCGTGAGTTGTGAAACAATTCCACATTGTTTTAAATGAAGGCCAAACTCGTAACTCAAATATTAGCCTCTGCGATCGGATCGTAGAAACTTTAATTTCTTGTTACGATGAGTCTCAACTTCACTCTGAAATTCTTTGAACTTTTCAAATGTTTCAGACTTGTGTTTCATCAAGTAGATATACCCATATCTACTCAAATCATCAGTGAAGGTGAGAAAATAACGATACCCGCAGCGTGCTTCAATACTCATCGGACCGCATACATCGGTATGTATTATTTCCAATAAGTCATTAGCTCGCTCCATTGTTCCGGAGAATAGAGTTTTAGTCATCTTGCCCATGAGGCATGGTTCGCAAGTATCAAATGATTCATAATCAAGTGATTCCAAAAGTCCATCTGCATGGAGTTTCTTCATGCGCTTTACACCAATATGACCTAAACGGCAGTGCCACAAGTATGTTGCACTATCATTATCAACTTTGCATCTTTTGGCATCATTATTAGGAATATGTGTATCACTACGATCCAGATTCAATAAACCATTCACATTGGGTGTATGACCATAAAAGTTTTTATTCATGTAAACAGAACAACAAATATTCTCTGACTTAAATGAATAACTGTATTGCAGTAAACATGATTCAATCATATTCATGCTCAACGCAAACACCAAATAATATTTATTTAGGTTCAACACTAATCCCGAAGGTAGAGGGAGTATGCGATGGTGATCTTATCAACCTTGGAATCACTTCCAACACACATCGTCACCTCGCCCTTAACTAGTCTCTGTTCATTTTGCAACTCCTGTTTCGAGTTACTAATCTTAGCAACTGAACCGGTATCAAATACCCAGGGGCTACTATTGAAGGAAATATGCCCTAGAGGCAATAATAAAGTTGCTATTTATATTTCCTTATATCATGATAAATGTTTATTATTCATGCTAGAATTGTATTAACCGGAAACTTAGTACATGTGTGAATACATAGACAAACAGAGTGTCACTAGTATGCCTCTATTTGACTAGCTCATTGATCAAAGATGGTTAAGTTTCCTAGCCATAGACATGAGTTGTCATTTGATGAACGGGATCACATCATTAGAGAATGATGTGATTGACAATACCCATCCGTTAGCTTAGCACTATGATCGTTTAGTTTGTTGCTATTGCTTTCTTCATGACTTATACATGTTCCTATGACTATGAGATTATGCAACTCCCGAATATCGGAGGAACACTTAGTGTTCTATCAAACGTCACAACGTAACTGGGTGATTATAAAGATGCTCTATAGGTGTCTCCGATGGTGTTTGTTGAGTTGGCATAGATCGAGATTAGGATTTGTCACTCCGATTGTCGAAGAGGTATCTCTGGGCCCTCTCGGTAATGCACATCACTATAAGCCTTGCAAGCAATGTGACTAATGAGTTAGTTACGGGATGATGCATTACGGAACGAGTAAAGAAACTTGCCGGTAATGAGATTGAACTAGGTATTGAGATACCGACGATCGAATCTCGGGCAAGTAACATACCGATGACAAAGGGAACAACGTATGTTGTTATGCGGTTTGACCGATAAAGATCTTCGTAGAATATGTGGGAGCCAATATGAGCATCCAGGTTCCGCTATTGGTTATTGACCGGAGATGAGTCTCGGTCATGTCTACATAGTTCTCAAACCCGTAGGGTCCGCACGCTTAACGTTCGATGACGATCGGTATTATGAGTTTATGTGTTTTGATGTACCGAAGGTTGTTCGGAGTCCCGGATGTGATCCCGGACATGACGAGGAGTCTCGAAATGGTCGAGACATAAAGATTCATATATTGGAAGGCTATGTTTGGACACCGGAAAGGTTTCGGATAGGTTCGGGCATTTTCCGGAGTACCGGGGGGTTACCGGAACCCCCCGGGGAGTCAATGGGCCTTATTGGGCCTTAGTGGAAGAGAGGAGGAGGCGGCCAGGTGGAAGGTGCGCCCCCCCAAGCCCAATCCGAATTGGGGTGGGGGGCCGGCCCCCCCTTTCCTTCTCCCTCTCTCCCTCTTCCTTCTTCTCCTACTCCAACTAGGGAAGGGGGGAAACCTACTCCTACTGGGAGTAGGACTCCCCCCCTTGGGCGCGACATAGAGAGGGCCGGCCCTCCCCTCCTCCACTCCTTTATATATGGGGGAGGGGGGCACCCCATAGACACACAAGTTGATTGTTTAGCCGTGTGCGGTGCCCCCTCCACAGATTTCCACCTCGGTCATATCGTTGTAGTGCTTAGGCGAAGCCCTGCGTCGGTAACTTCATCATCACCGTCATCACGCCGTCGTGCTGACGAAACTCTCCCTCGGCCTTAGCTGGATCAAGAGTACGAGGGACGTCACCGAGCTGAACGTGTGCAGATCGCGGAGGTGCCGTGCGTTCGGTACTTGATCGATTGGATCGCGAAGACGTTCGACTACATCAACCGCGTTACTTAACGCTTCCACTTTCGGTCTACGAGGGTACGTGGACACACTCTCCCGCTCGTTGCTATGCATCACATAGATAGATCTTGCGTGTTCGTAGGAAATTTTTGAAATTACTGCGTTCCCATACAGTGGCATCCGAGCCAGGTCTATGCGTAGATGTTATATGCACGAGTAGAACACAAAGAGTTGTGGGCGATAATAGTCATACTGCTTACCAGCATGTCATACTTTGATTTGGCGGTATTGTTGGATGAAGCGGCTCAGACCGACATTACGCGTACGCTTACGCGAGACTGGTTCTACCGACGTGCTTCGCACACAGGTGGCTAGTGGGTGTCAGTTTCTCCAACTTTAGTTGAATCAAGTGTGACTACGCCCGGTCCTTGTTGAAGGTTAAAACAGCACACTTGACGAAAAATCATTGTGGTTTTGATGCGTAGGTAAGAACGGTTCTTGCCCAGCCCGTAGCAGCCACGTAAAACTTGCAACAACAAAGTAGAGGACGTCTAACTTGTTTTTGCAGATATGGTAAAGACATGATGCTATATTTTATTGTATGAGATGATCATGTTTTGTAACAGAGTTATCGGCAACTGGCAGGAGCCATATGGTTGTCGCTTTATTGTATGCAATGCAATCGCCATGTAATTGTTTTTACTTTATCACTAAGCGGTAGCGATAGTCGTAGAAGCAATAGTTGGCGAGACAACAACGATGCTACGATGGAGATCAAGGTGTCGCGCCGGTGACGATGGTGATCATGACGGTGCGTTGGAGATGGAGATCAAAGGCACAAGATGATGATGGCCATATCATATCACTTATATTGATTGCATGTGATGTTAATCCTTTATGCATCTTATTTTGCTTAGTTCGACGGTAGCATTATAAGATGATCTCTCACTAAATTTCAAGGTACAAGTGTTCTCCCTAAGTATGCACCATTGCAAAAGTTCGTCGTGCCGAGACACCACGTGATGATCGGGTGTGATAAGCTCTACGTTCACATACAACGGGTGCAAACCAGTTTTGCACACGCATAATACTCGGGTTAAACTTAACGAGCCTAGCATATGCAGATATGGCCTCGGAACACTGAGACCGAAAGGTCGAGCGTGAATCATATAGTAGATATGATCAACATAGTGATGTTCACCATTGAAAACTACTCCATCGCATGTGATGATCGGACATGGTTTAGTTGATTTGGATCACGTGATCACTTAGATGATTAGAGGGATGTCTATCTAAGTGGGAGTTCTTAAGTAATATGATTAATTGAACTTTAATTTATCATGAACTTAGTACCTGATAGTATTTTGCATGTCTATGTTGTTGTAGATCAATTGCCCGTGCTACTGTTCCTTTGAATTTTAATGCGTTCCTAGAGAAAGCTAAGTTGAAAGATGATGGTAGCAACTACACGGACTGGGTCCATAACTTGAGGATTATCCTCATTGCTGCACAGAAGAATTACGTCCTGGAAGCACCGCTAGGTGCAAGACCTGCTGCAGGAGCAACGCCGGACGTTGTGAACGCCTGGCAGAGCAAAGCTGATGACTACTCGATAGTTCAGTGTGCCATGCTTTACGGCTTAGAACCGGGACTTCAACGACGTTTTGAATGTCATGGAGCATATGAGATGTTCCAGGAGTTGAAGTTAATATTTCAAGCAAATGCCCGGATTGAGAGATATGAAGTCTCCAATAAGTTCTATAGCTGCAAAATGGAGGAGAATAGTTCTGTCAGTGAACATATACTCAAAATGTCTGGGTATCATAATCACTTGACTCAGCTGTGAGTTAATCTTCCGGTTGATAGTGTCATTGACAGAGTTCTTCATTCACTGCCACCAAGCTACAAAAGCTTTGTGATGAACTATAATATGCAAGGGATGGATAAGACAATTCCCGAGCTCTTCGCAATGCTAAAGGCTGCGGAGGTAGAAATCAAGAAGGAGCATCAAGTGTTGATGGTCAACAAGACCACCAGTTTCAAGAAGAAGGGTAAAGGGAAGAAGGGGAACTTCAAGAAGAACGGCAAGCAAGTTGCTGCTCAAGTGAAGAAGCCCAAGTCTGGACCTAAGCCTGAGACTGAGTGCTTCTACTGCAAAGGGACTGGTCACTGGAAGCGGAACTGCCCCAAGTATTTGGCGGATAAGAAGGATGGCAAAGTGAACAAAGGTATATGTGATATACATGTTATTGATGTGTACCTTACTAATGCTCGCAGTAGTGCCTGGGTATTTGATACTGGTTTTGTTGCTAATATTTGCAACTCGAAACAGGGACTACGGATTAAGCGAAGATTGGCTAAGGATGAGGTGACGATGCGCGTGGGAAATGGTTCCAAAGTCGATGTGATCGCCGTCGGCACGCTACCTCTACATCTACCTTCGGGATTAGTTTTAGACCTGAATAATTGTTATTTGGTGCCAGCGTTAAGCATGAACATTATATCTGGATCTTGTTTGATGCGAGATGGTTATTCATTTAAATCTGAGAATAATGGTTGTTCTATTTATATGAGTAATATCTTTTATGGTCATGCACCCTTAAATAGTGGTCTATTTTTGTTGAATCTCGATAGTAGTGATACACATATTCATAATATTGAAGCCAAAAGATGCAGAGTTGATAATGATAGTGCAACTTATTTGTGGCACTGCCGTTTGGGTCATATTGGTGTAAAGCGCATGAAGAAACTCCATACTGATGGACTTTTGGAATCACTTGATTATGAATCACTTGGTACTTGCAAACCATGCCTCATGGGCAAGATGACTAAAACTCCGTTCTCCGGAACAATGGAGCGAGCAACAGATTTATTGGAAATAATACATACTGATGTATGCGGTCCGATGAATATTGAGGCTCGCGGCGGGTATCGTTATTTTCTGACCTTCACAGATGATTTGAGCAGATATGGGTATATCTACTTGATGAAACATAAGTCTGAAACATTTGGAAAGTTCAAAGAATTTCAGAGTGAAGTGGAAAATCATCGTAACAAGAAAATAAAGTTTCTGCGATCTGATCATGGAGGAGAATATTTGAGTTACGAGTTTGGTCTTCATTTGAAACAATGCGGAATAGTTCCGCAACTCACACCACCCGGAACACCACAGCGTAATGGTGTGTCCGAACGTCGTAACCGCACTTTATTAGATATGGTGCGATCTATGATGTCTCTTACTGATTTACCGCTATCGTTTTGGGGTTATGCTTTAGAGACGGTTGCATTCATGTTAAATAGGGCACCATCTAAATCTGTTGAGACGACACCTTATGAACTGTGGTTTGGCAAGAAACCCAAGTTGTCGTTTCTTAAAGTTTGGGGCTGCGATGCTTATGTGAAAAAGCTTCAACCTGATAAGCTCGAACCCAAATCGGAGAAATGTGTCTTCATAGGATACCCAAAGGAGACTGTTGGTACACCTTCTATCACAGATCCGAAGGCAAGATATTCGTTGGTAAGAATGGGTCCTTTCTAGAGAAGGAGTTTCTCTCAAAAGAAGTGAGTGGGAGGAAAGTAGAACTTGATGAGGTAATTGTACCTGCTCCCTTATTGGAAAGTAGTTCATCATAGAAATCAGTTCCAGTGATTCCTACACCAATTAGTGAGGAAGCTAATGATAATGATCATGAAAATTCAGATCAAGTTACTACCGAAGCTCATAGGTCAACCAGAGTAAGATCCGCACCAGAGTGGTACGGTAATCCCGTTCTGGAGGTCATGTTACTTGACCATGATGAACCTACGAACTATGAGGAAGCGATGATGAGCCCAGATTCCGCGAAATGGCTTGAGGCCATGAAATCTGAGATGGGATCCATGTATGAGAACAAAGTGCGGACTTTGGTTGACTTTCCCGATGATCGGCAAGCCATAGAGAATAAATGGATCTTCAAGAAGAAGACTGACGCTGACTGTAATGTTACTGTCTACAAAGCTCGACTTGTTGCGAAAGGTTTTCGACAAGTTCAAGGAGTTGACTATGATGAGACCTTCTCACCCGTAGCGATGCTTAAGTCCGTCCGAATCATGTTAGCAATTGCCGCGTTTTATGATTATGAAATTTGGCAAATGGATGTAAAAACTGCATTCCCGAATGGATTTCTGGAAGAAGAGTTGTATATGATGCAACCAGATGGTTTTATCGATCCAAAAGATGCTAACAATGTGTGCAAGCTCCAGCGATCCATTTATAGACTGGTGCAAGCATCTCGGAGTTGGAATAAACGTTTTGATAGTGTGATCAAAGCATATGGTTTTATACAGACTTTTGGAGAAGCCTGTATTTACAAGAAAGTGAGTGGGAGCTCTGTAGCATTTCTAAATATTATATGTGGATGACATATTGTTGATTGGAAATGATATAGAATTTCTGGATAGCATAAAAGGATACTTGAACAAGAGTTTTTCAATGAAAGACCTCGGTGAAGCTGCTTACATATTGGGCATCAAGATCTATAGAGATAGATCAAGACGCTTAATTGGACTTTCACAAAGCACATACCTTGATAAAATTTTGAAGAAGTTCAAAATGGATCAAGCAAAGAAAGGGTTCTTGCCTGTGTTACAAGGTGTGAAGTAGAGTCAGACTCAATGCCCGACCACTGCAGAAGATAGAGAGAAAATGAAAGTCATTCCCTATGCTTCAGCCATAGGTTCTATCATGTATGCAATGCTGTGTACCAGACCTGATGTGTGCCTTGCTATTAGTTTAGCAGGGAGGTACCAAAGTAATCCAGGAGTGGATCACTGGACAGCGGTCAAGAACATCCTGAAATACCTGAAGAGGACTAAGGATATGTTTCTTGTTTATGGAGGTGACAAAGAGCTCGTCGTAAATGGTTACGTCGATGCAAGCTTTGACACTGATCCGGATGACTCTAAGTCACAAACCGGATACATATTTATATTGAACGGTGGAGCTGTCAGTTGGTGCAGTTCTAAGCAAAGTGTCGTGGTGGGATCTATGTGTGAAGCAGAGTACATAGCTGCTTCGGAAGCAGCAAATGAAGGAGTCTGGATGAAGGAGTTCATATCCGATCTAGGTCTCATACCTAGTGCATCGGGTCCAATGAAAATCTTTTGTGACAATACTGGTGCAACTGCCTTGGCAAAGGAATCCAGATTTCACAAGAGAACCAAACACATCAAGAGACGCTTCAATTCCATCCGCGATCAAGTCAAGGAGGGAGACATAGAGATTTGCAAGATACATACGGATCTGAATGTTGCAGACCCGTTGACTAAGCCTCTCTCATGAGAAAAACATGATCAGCACCAAGACTCCATGGGTGTTAGAATCATTACTGTGTAATCTAGATTATTGACTCTAGTGCAAGTGGGAGACTGAAGGAAATATGCCCTAGAGGCAATAATAAAGTTGTTATTTATATTTCCTTAGATCATGATAAATGTTTATTATTCATGCTAGAATTGTATTAACCGGAAACTTAGTACAAGTGTGAATACATAGACAAACAGAGTGTCACTAGTATGCCTCTACTTGACTAGCTCGTTGATCAAAGATGGTTAAGTTTCCTAGCCATAGACATGAGTTGTCATTTGATGAACGGGATCACATCATTAGAGAATGATGTGATTGACAAGACCCATCCGTTAGCCTAGCACTATGATCGTTTAGTTTGTTGCTATTGCTTTCTTCATGACTTATACATGTTCCTATGACTATGAGATTATGCAACTCCCGAATATCAGAGGAACACTTAGTGTGCTATCAAACGTCACAACATAACTGGGTGATTATAAAGTTGCTCTACAGGTGTCTCCGATGGTGTTTGTTGAGTTGGCATAGATCGAGATTAGGATTTGTCACTCCGATTGTCGGAGAGGTATCTCTAGGCCCTCTCGGTAATGCACATCACTATAAGCCTTGCAAGCAATGTGACTAATGAGTTAGTTACGGGATGATGCATTACGGAACAAGTAAAGAAACTTGCTGGTAACGAGATTGAACTAGGTATTGAGATACCGACGATCGAATCTCGGGCAAGTAACATACCGATGACAAAGGGAACAACGTATGTTGTTATGCGGTTTGACCGATAAAGATCTTCGTAGAATATGTGGGAGCCAATATGAGCATCCAGGTTCCGCTATTGGTTATTGACCGGAGATGAGTCTCGGTCATGTCTACATAGTTCTCGAACCGGTAGGGTCCGCACGCTTAACGTTCGATGACGATCGGTATTATGAGTTTATGTGTTTTGATGTACCGAAGGTTGTTCGGAGTCCCGGATGTGATCACGGACATGACGAGGAGTCTCGAAATGGTCGAGACATAAAGATTGATATATTGGAAGGCTATGTTTGGACACCGGAAAGGTTTCGGATAGGTTCGGGCATTTTCCGGAGTACCGGGGGGTTACCGGAACCCCCCGGGGAGTCAATGGGCCTTATTGGGCCTTAGTGGAAGAGAGGAGGAGGCGGCCAGGTGGAGGGCGCGCCCCCCCAAGCCCAATCCGAATTGCGGTGGGGGGCCGGCCCCCCCTTTCCTTCTCCCTCTCTCCCTCTTCCTTCTTCTCCTACTCCAACTAGGGAAGGGGGGAAACCTACTCCTACTGGGAGTAGGACTCCCCCCTTGGGCGCGCCATAGAGAGGGCCGGCCCTCCCCTCCTCCACTCCTTTATATACGGGGGAGGGGGGCACCCCATAGACACACAAGTTGATTGTTTAGCCGTGTGCGGTGCCCCCCCCCCGACAGATTTCCACCTTGGTCATATCGTTGTAGTGCTTAGGTGAAGCCCTGCGTCGGTAACTTCATCATCACCGTCATCACGTCGTCGTGCTGACGAAACTCTCCCTCGGCCTCAGCTGGATCAAGAGTACGTGGGATGTCACCGAGCTGAACGTGTGCAGATCATGGAGGTGCCGTGCGTTTGGTACTTGATCGGTTGGATCGCGAAGACGTTCGACTACATCAACCGCGTTACTTAACGCTTCCGCTTTCGGTCTACGAGGGTACGTGGACACACTCTCCCGCTCGTTGCTATGCATCACATAGATAGATCTTGCGTGTTCATAGGAATTTTTTTGAAATTACTGCGTTCCCCTACAACTATGAACACTAGTAAAGTACACATCAATAACATGTATATCAAATATACCTTTGTTCTCTTTGCCATCCTTCTTATCCGCCAAGTATTTGGGGCAGTTCTGCTTCCAGTGACCATTTCCTTTGCAGTAGAAGCACTCAGTTTCAGGTTTGGGTCTAGCTTTGGGCTTCTTCATGGGAGCGGCAACTTGTTTGTTGTTCTTCTTGAAGTTCCCTTTCTGTCCCTTGCCCTTTTTCTTTAAACTAGTGGTTTTGTTAACCATCAACACTTGATGCTCTTTCTTGATTTCTACCTTCGTCGATTTCAGCATCGCGAAGAGCTTGGGAATCATTTTTATCATCCCTTGCACATTATAGTTCATCACGAAGTTCTAGTAGCTTGGTGATAGTGACTAGAGAACTCTTGTCAATCACTATCTTATCTGGAAGATTAACTCCCACTTGATTCAAGCGATTGTAGTACCCAGACATTCTGAGCACATGCTCACTGGCTGAGCTATTCTCCTCCATATTGTAGGCAAAGTACTTGTCAGAGATCTCATACCTCTCGGCATGGGCATGAGTCTGAAATACTAATTTCAGCTCTTGGAACATCTTATATGTTTCATGACGTTCAAAACGTCTTTGAAGCCCCGATTCTAAGCCGTAAAGCATGGCGCACTAAACTATCAAGTAGTCATCATATTGAGCTTGTCAAACATTCATAACGTCTGCATCAGCTCCTGCAACAGGTCTATCACCTAGCGGTGCTTCAAGGACATAATTCTATGCAGCAATGAGGATAATCCTCAGATCACGGACCCAGTCCGCATCATTGCTACCATCATCATTCAACTTAGTTTTCTCTAGGAACATACCAGAAATAGTGGAGCTATATCGTGAGCTATTGATCTACAACATAGATTTGCAAATACTATCAGGACTAAGTTCATGATAAATTAAGTTCAATTAATCAAATTACTAAAGAACTCCCACTTAAATAAACATCCCTCAAGTTATCTAAGTGATACGTGATCTAAATCAACTAACCCAAGTCCGATCATCACGTGAGATGGGGCAGTCATCAATGGTGAACATCTCTATGTTAATCATATCTACTATATGACTCACGTTCGACCTTTTGGTCTCCAGTGTTCCGAGACCATGTCTGTACATGCTAGGCTCGTCAAGTTTAACCCAAGTATTTTGCATGTGCAAAACTGTCTTACACCCGTTGTATGTGAACGTAGAGTCTATCACACCCGATCATCACGTGGTATCTCAAAACGACAAACTTTCGCAATGGTGCATGCTCAGGGAGAACACTTATATCTTGAAATTTAGTGAAGGGATCATCTTATAATGCTACCGTCGTTCTAAGCAAAATAAGATGCATAAAAGATAAACATCACATGCAATCAAAATATGTGACATGATATGGCCATCATCATCTTGTGCTTTTGATCTCCATCTCCAAAGCATCGTCATGATCTCCATTGTCACCGTCTCGACACCTTGATCTCCATCGTTGCGTCGTGGTCGTCTTGCCAACTATTGCTTCTACAACTATTGCTAACGCATAGCGATAAAGTAAAGCAATTACATGGCGCTTGCATTTCATACAATAAAGAGACAACCATAAGGCTCCTACCGGTTGCCGATAAATTACAAAACATGATCATCTCATACAATAACGTATATCACATCATGTCTTGACCATATCACATCACAACATACCCTGCAAAAACAAGTTAGACGTCCTCTACTTTGTTGTTGCAAGTTTTACGTGGCTGCTACGGGCTTCTAGCAAGAACCGTTCTTACCTACGGCAAAAACCACAACGGTGATTTATCAAGTTTGCTATTTTAACCTTCTTCAACGACCGGCCGCAGTCAAATTCGATCTAACTAAAGTAGGAGCAATAGACACCTGCCAGCCACCTTTATGCAAAACTAGTTGCATGTCAGTCGGTGGAACCGGTCTCATGTACGTGGACATGTAAGGTTAGTCCGGGCCGCTTCATCCCACAATGCCGTCGAATCAAAATAAGACGTTGGTGGTAAGCAGTATGAACATCACCGCTCACAACTTCTTTGTGTTCTACTCATGCATATCATCTACGCATAGACCTGGCTCGGATGCCACTGTTGGGAAACGTTGCATGGAAAACAAAAAAAATTCTACGCACACGCAAGATCTATCCATGGAGATGCATAGCAACGAGAGGGGGAGAGCATCTACATACCCTTGTAGATCGCTAAGCGGAAGCATTTATCACGCGGTTGATGTAGTCGTACTCTTCGCGATCCGATCACGATCCAACCGATCTAGTGTCGAACGGACGGCACCTCCGAGTTTAGCACACGTGCGGCTCGATGACGTCTCCTCCTTCTTGATCCAGCAAGCGGGAGAGGAGAAGTAGATGGGATCACAACCAACATGACGGCGTGGTGGTGATGGTGGTGGTGGAGCACTGACAGCGCTTCGCTAAGCGTCGCCGGGACGAGGCGGTGGAACTACGGAGTAACGGGAGAGAGAGAGAGGGGCGCCAAGGGCTTGATGTGTCTTCTTGGGGCGCCGCCTCCCCTCTATATATAGGTGGAGGGGCGTGGGAAACAGCCCCTCCAAGCCCTAGGGCGCAGCTAAGGGGGAGAGGACTTGGACTCCAAGTCCAATCCTATTCCTACTAGTAGAATGCCCGTGCGTTGCCACGGGCTTTTGAAATATTTTGTTGGGGTTATATATATGTACATAATGCATGTTAAATTTCACATGTATATAAAAGATAGCCAATAACAATCGGGTAATATTAGAAATCCACCTCGTTTGCAATGTAAGTTGATAAAAAAGTAATTCGAGTATACATAGAGAGCGATGATCCACCTAAATATGTTACGAATTAAGATCTACTTGATGCGCTTAAGATGTTCTTGCACAATATTGAAAATGTTATCTTTAGCTTCATTCGCACGATATTTGAGAAAGTACAATAAAAAAATTCTTCCTCAAATCATAACCAAATTATTATTTTCACCTACCTAGCCTATCCTCACCACAGCCACTCCTCTAACCACAACCACCCTATCACTCGTTCTCTCCGCCACGGTGTCGCCGCTGCCATATCTCCCCTCCGTGGCATGTCTTTGCCGCCTTCCTTCCACGCTCACTGTCGCCTCCCATCCCCTTCACCATGATGGAGCCCATCCCCTTCACGGTTATCTATTCCGGTCGGATCCGATGAGCAGTAGTTAGGACATATATGTCACGATGAGTAGCCGGATCCGGCCGCCAGCGAGCCGTGCCATCGATCTAGCCATCCAGGGCAATTTCCAGGCCGAGGACTACCTCCAGGATGATTTCCACTTTAGATGAGCCGCACCGTTGATCTGGCCATCCTAGGCCAATTTCTGATGTCGGGGGTGACCTCCAGGTAAATGTGTGCCCGGTGCAACCGCATCCGTGGGTCCTTGCCGCCACAAGCCATTAACTGGATGGTGTCATGCCATGAATCCACTGCAAGTTAATTGCTCGTGCGTTCCTACGGAAGCACACATAGTTTAATATACACCTTTAGGATACTTGTACAAATCGGGGATGTTATCGGCTATTCTTTTACCATTAAATCACTCTTCTTCTTCTTTTCTTGTTCTTATCCCATTCACTATTTTCGTCTCTCCACCCTCTATACATACTTGCCACCTCCGGCATTGGCGCATGATGCATTCAGCTCACAATTCCTCTTACACCCCATTCACACACACATCAAAATTCGAACCCATGATGGTGCAACTGTGATATATTTCACACCATACTTGTGTTAATAAGACGTGTCAGCAATTTTTGATTATGTCATGGTAAAGGTACACGGGGTTTCTGCTTCTGGGTGCACATGTACCCGGTATGACCCAGATGGACACTAATATTCGATAAAACATAATTCTTCTTTTTAATGAACATTGACGAGTGTTTCACCTGTGTGCTAATTTTCATTATGGAATCACATTCTTAGTGGTCCGGGCAAAAAAGGTCAATGCTCCAAAAAATAAAATTTTAAAGCATATTGAAGCACTGATTTTGTCACCTCCACGAATGTAATTTAATCACGAAAAATTGCACACAGGCGGAGAGCCAAAAATTCCTAGGCTGTCAATTCTCAAGTACCTAACAGTGACAGTTCAGGATTACATAACAGTATAGAACACAAATAGTATATGCCATGATAGTGAAATTATGCATGTAAACGATGGTATGAGAAGCACTACATTTTCTATTAAACAGTAGAATGTGAAAATAAAATCCTATTGTGTACTAATAACTAATTTTGTTTGAAGAGGCATTGCTTGGCTCCAGTTTATGCTAAATGAAATAGATGTCATGAGTTCTGTACAGCAAGCAACAAGGTCTGTATAATTTGAATTTGTGACATATGTTTCTGCTAGGTACTATACATAGATTAAACCTGACATTAATGCTATAATTCAACATTTGGTGTGGGCACAAGACAACATACAACAACTGAATATTGCAGTGTGTTGCAAACTCCTTGCCTATCTTGCAGAGAACAAACACCACAAAGCTACAAATATTTGCAGCAAAAAAAGGAGGCACCAAATATCTTTCTTTCAGCCCCTAGAGCTCCCCAAGACCACGTGAATTCTTTCTGAATCAATGGATGATTAATCACTATAGTTGAACATTAGATACGCATGCAAGTATAGATGAGAGATAGAGAGAGAGAGGGAGAGAGAGAGAGTGATTTCTCCTGCTCATACATATTCCATCTGTTCCTTCTATTCATATTTTGATCTATGTCTACAAAGGGGCAGAAATTAACACACACACACACACACACATAGAGCAAGAGAGGAATTGGCAGGGAAGAATTTAGGAGAGAGAGGAATCTTCTCCAAGCCACAAGGCAGAGCACAACCCGCTTCCTCTCCCCAGTGGCAACCCCTCTGCATCCTTCCAGAGGATAGCACAACCAGCAGTACCACAACACCCATGCTTCCTTTTACCAGAGCAAATCACTCCTTCCTTGCCACCTACAGGCCATAGTATTCTTCAAGACCACCAACAATGCATACAAGGTCAGTCGCGCGCCCCTGCCATCTACTCTCTCATGCTCGCCCGACAAACGCAAGCCCATTAGCGGCAACGGACAAAACGGCCTTGGCTGCGCGAGCTAGCATCCCCGTGACGTGTGCAACGACTGCACTAAGGGCCATGGCCTTAACCTGACGACCATACCCGCTGCCTCGCCTTCTTCCTCCTCTTTGTCAGCAAGAAGATTCTTGCTAATTACTTTTCACGACTGATTTGAACATTGGAAGCCATGGCACTCCAAAATCAAATCATGTTTCCCCAAAAAGTACATAAGCAGCCAGTATACATAATGGCAGATGGCTCAGAATAAGACCACAAAAAATAAACCAATTTCCATGGACTGAAGTACAACCAAAGTTTCGGATTGCAAATAAAATAAATATTTTTTCTTGCATTATTTTAGGTAAAATTACTGAAAACAGTATTACTATTGATGCTTTTAGTCTCCTCGAGTTCGCCGTAGTGTTACAACTTACTGCTTCCCATGAATGACCTGCATAACACATCTAGACTTTTATCAAACACATGGCCATTTTTACAAAGAAAACAACATGTAGTCGAAGTACCGTTTGTCGAAACACGGATGTAAACCAGACAAACAAAGAGTACATAGCAGTAGTATCCTAGCTAGTATTATTAGTCATTCAGTGGAAACACCAACATGTTTGTTTTCAGTCAGTAACAAATATACAGACCAGAGAACCGTAGGATCAAGAAAATGTCCTCATTTCCAATGAAGGCTATAACAGCAGGCATAACATTCAAAAGGTTTAATTTTGAATTAGCTCTAAAAAGTGACAAGCAATGCATGTGTTTCAGAATGTATTTGACAATTGTCTTTTCAGCCTTATAAGTGCCGACAAGCCATTGGAACTGTTTGGCTAAATCTATGAATATCAGATTTAAAGTATGAACCACACAAGGGGACCAAAATATATGCTTGTTCTTGTGCACCTGTTCGACAAAAAAATAAAAATAAAAACTCGTTGCTTCATGCTTAAGTATGACTACGAAAGTAATAAACTATATATGAAATATATTTGATTATGTACCATGCACCTCAATTGCTTTGCCGGCTGATCTGAAGTTTCAGGCATTATCTGTCACTATGCTCCTCACATTTGATCGGCCAATTTCATCAATAAGATTTCAGTAAAAAGTGAGCAATAGCTTCAAAAGTTCTCTCAATTCCAGAGAAATCTTCTGCATAGAGAAACATTGATCCACTATTATTCGCAGCTATGACTTTAGTGGGTGACTAATTTTTAATATTCGTACCAGCACTAACAATAGAAACGCCATGTGTATACCTACGAGTATGACATTTATCACCATGCAGTATGTACTTAGCAAGAATTAAGAAACTGTAGATCTTATAATATTGAGGGCTTCTCATCACACTGAAAGGAATACCGTTCGTAACTTCATGATTTTCAGATCAACACTATCTCTTTCCATGACACCAGATGCTTCTGCTAATGGGATAAACGTCTTGGTGACAACGGTCTTTGAAACCCATTTCTTTGCTTTATCCTATTCAAATTAAAAATTAAATCAAAAGAGAAAAGTAAAGCACGGCAGCAAGAAAATTTTAGGGTATTTCAGTTTAGAACTTTACATGTATGCAGTATGCATGTATACCTGATGAAATAATAATCATTTGTACATGCTGTGGTCATTTGATACCACAGAGCAACGCTAGATCTGTGCCTTTTGACCAACTCCAGCTCCAAAGAAGTGCACATGAATCACAAGAAAATATTGTTACCTCATCCAGATTTCTCTCTCTTTTTCTTGACCAGGATTCAGAACCGAGGTGCAGGAGCAGCGACGCCCATCAATCCCACTGAAGTCATGGATCCGGTATGTACTGCTCCTTCTTTCCTCGGCTATTCCAATGGGAGACTAAAACTTTGCGCTTGGGCTCGGCGGCGGCCATGGCCACGGCAGGAGGCGAGCCCGAGAGGTCAATCTTCGACCACTCTTCCGCGGTCGAACTGGTCGTCGCCATGGAGCCGCCGCCTGCGTCCGCCCACCAGAGGGTGCCACGCCAACATTGTGTAGATGTTGTCGTCCATGGAATGCCCAGCGGCCTTCATCTGCAAGAGGGGGAAATACTGGAGATGGCAAATGCAATGTGCAAGGTGCATGCATACCTGCTGGTGACATGGAGTGGCAGGTAGCACATACAGTAGATTTCATCCTCATAACGATTTCGGCTATGTGATCAAAATGCTGCTTCTTGCAAGCATGCTCATTTTTGCATTCCAGCGTATGGGCATGACTTCACACAAAAAATACCTCCATAGGCATCCCAGAACATGGACACACTCAATCGATTAACGATGAACTGAATCAAATTAACAACAGCAAGTTCGTCCTGCATCATGCAACAAGTGAAGAAAATGTGCATCATATACAAATACGTACATAAAATACTAAAAAAATGCGAACACCTGTAAAACAAGTCCCTCAGCAACTAACATTGCTAATACAGGCCGGCCTCAACTTTATTGTCCTAACAACATCCCCAGTATAGAACCATTCATTCCTGGGATCAAATGCTACAGATTGCACCCCCATCCCAAGTGACAACTAATGACCTGCATACCTATCGAAATGTGATCAACAAACTTATGTGTGTCATAGACCAGTCTAATTCCAAGCTAACCTTGATGAATTGAATGTATGTGTATCAAACTGCGGTTTTGGTCAATTATTTCAAAAGAAAAAAATTCCATGTGTAATAAAAATGTTGGAGCTCCATTTAGAAAAGGTGCTCATGCCTAGAAAGAAATTACACATGCCACATAAGGCATACAGAAAAAATAAACTATGAATCCATGTACATTGGCATCCTACATAATTGGTCAACTGGAGTATATATAAAAATTACCTTGAAAATAACTGCTCACTTGCATGAAGCCTTATCTTTCATCATCATGAACAGAGAAGGTAGTACAAATCTAGAATTATCTCCATGTTCAACTTCTTAAATCTGCCAAAGGTAAATAAATAAAATTTAATACTTAAGAACCAATATACCTTTAATTCAGTAGCTCATCATGACGAATTTGGATGTCACTCATGATAGGTTCATTAGGAACATGAACATAAAAGAGAACAAAAGAAAAGTCTATCTTTATTACATGTTTATTCAGTCTCAGGTCCTGTAAACAGATTTTCTAGATCTGTTGGTTCTGCAAACTCAAGTATGCACATGTTTCTCACCTGCAAGTACAGCTAGGGATGAAACTGTAACTCTGAAAATCCAAACACAAACGGCAAAGACATGCATCCATCGCATGCATGCATCAGGAAATCGATTGGCAAATGCAAATTTGTTGTCTTGTGATTAAGATTAACAGTCTAATTTGGGCATAGACGAATACGGGCAGCCAACGGCTTCTTGCAGGACATGGCCATGTACATCGCAAGACATGACGCTCCGCAAAACAGGATCAGTCTGCGGTGTCCAGCGGCGAGCGATCTAGCGGACAAACGGCTCATCGGGGCAACCGGCTACGCGTGCGCCTTAAGGCGGCGCATGCATCCGTCCAAGAAATCAATCAGGAAAACTACTAAATTAGTTGTCCTCTTGTTAATATCAACAATCTAATGATTTGATTGTGTTTCCATGTGCGCCCATGCATGCGAGAATGACTAATGGAGTTATATCCGTTCATCTAATCACGTAACACTATGTCCAAAGCATAATCCATTACTTTCTATGCAACAGAGTAAAAAGCGAAAGAAATGTCTCAGCAATTTGATAGAAAAAGAACACATATTTGATCCGACGATCCAAATAATATCAACGTTGGCACACTAAGCACGCAATATACATGCAGAGGAATATCAACAATGAGGTTTCAAGCTAGTTGGTACTGCAGATCTGTTTGCTACATAGAACCATTCATCAAATAAAATTGGGTGAAAGAGAAGTGTAAAAGGCAGAGCTAGGTTTGGTTCAATTACCTTCATCTAACTAACATGCTTGGATGGCATGTTGCAGTTGCACTCGCCGTCCTCGACTGCCATCCCCGACTCCCCGACCTCCTCCTCGACCCCTCTGCCCCTCTCTCCACAAGGAGGAGGCGGTGCTGCTCCCGCCCATGGACACTGCTGGGGCATAGGCTTCGTCATCATCATCGGACTCGGGGCCGGCGGCGAAGTCCAGAAGCAGATCGGCTGGGGAGAGGTTGAGGGCGGCGGGGAATTGCCACCACCGCTCGCGGACAGAGGGAAGAGGCATTCGACAGGAATCCGTGGAGTGCAAAGAAGCTGTGGCGGCGTGAATCGGCGGAGGCCGATGCTTGGCGGCGGCGTGAGTGAGAGAGGACGAGCGAGCGAGAGTTGCATTTGTGGGTCTTCTGTTAGGATGAATCTGATTGATGGTTCTGTGTATATGCATTGTAAGGAAAGAAATGGCGTGAAGATCATGGATTGATGGTTGATTGTTTTTGTTTTGCATGTAAGGAAGTGGATCTGGTGCGGGCGCACGTGAGTCCATCGTAATAAAAGGAATCGCTGGAAAATAATAATGGGAATTAGCGATCGATCGAGGTAGAAGCGAACGAAATGAAACGACTAAGAAGAACAATTGATGTGTTAGGAAAGTTAGGATTTTGAATTGATTTTCATGGAAATAAAGTTTTATTGTTTGGTAACGTGATATCAGTACCTGCCTGTTTGTGACGTGCCTGGTTAGGAAAGTTTGCAAATGTTAAGAAAGTTTTTATTGGGAGGGTGAAAAAATCAACATGAGGATATGAAGATGGAAGGTGAGACGAAAATAAACCAGACGAAAAAAAGCCAGACGAAAATAAACCGTGGACGCAATCCCACCAACTGCTCCATTAGGAGTAGAGACTAGGATTCCTTCCTTTTTTGCCTTCCCTTGCCTTCCCTAGCCACATGGGCTTTTGAGGACTTGGTGCGTCTAGCCCAATAAGGCTAGGGCGCCTCTCCACAGCCCATGCTAGCCCTTGGGTCATGGTGAACCCACTTGTGGACTTCCGGACCCCTCCAGAATCCTCTGGAACCTTCTGGAAGCTTCCCGGTACAATACCGAAAAAACTGCACCTTTTTTCGGAACCCAAAATATGACTTCTCATATATAAATCTTTACCTCTCGACCATTCTGAGACTCCTCGTGACGTCCGGGATCTCATCCGGGACTCCAAACAACATTGGTTACCACTCATCAAATATCCCAATACAACTCTAGCGTCAACGAACGTTAAGCGTGCGACCCTACGGGTTCGGGAATTATGTAGTCATGACCGAGACACCTCTCCGGTCAATAACCAATAGCAGGACCTGGATGCCCATATTGATTCCTACATATTCCACGAAGATCTTTTATCGGTTGAACCTTTATGACAACATACGTAATTCCCTTTGTCTGTCGGTATGTTACTTGCCCGAGATTCGATCGTCGGTATCTCTATACCTAATTCAATCTCGTTACCGGCAAGTCTCTTTACTCGTTATGTAATACATCATCTTGCAACTAACTCCTTAGTCACTTTGCTTACAAGCTTCTTGTGATGTGCATTACCGAGAGGGCCTAGAGATACCTCTCCGATACACGGAGTGACAAATCCCAATCTCGATTCACACCAACTCAACAGACACCTTCGGACATACCTGTAGAGTATCTTTATGATCACCCAGTTATGTTGTGATGTTTTATAGCACACAAGGTATTCCTCCAGTATCCAGGAGTTGCATGATCTCATGCTCGAAGGAACATGCATTTGACATTAAGAAAGCAGTAGCAATAAACTGAACGATCATATGCTATGCTAACGCTTGGGTCTTGTCCATCACATCATTCTCCTAATGATGTGATCCTGTTATCAAATGACAACACATGTCTATGGTTAGGAAACCTTAACCATCTTTGATCAACGAGCTAGTCTAGTAGAGGCATACTAGGGACACGGTATTTGTTTACGTATTCACACATGTATTTAAGTTTCCGATCAATACAATTCTAGAATGAATAATAAACCTTTATCATGAATAAGGAAATATAAAATAACAACTTTATTATTGCCTCTAGGGCATATTTCCTTCACACAACGTTCACAGCCACAACACCAACGACTGCTAGGAGCTTAGGGCGCTCTGCGACGGGCACCATGGCCGCCGCCCCGAGCGCGGCGACCGTGGCTACGGCCGTGAGGGAGGCCGTGGCGGGGGCCACTGGGAGAACTGTGACCCCCATCAGGACTGGCGCGACCAGCCTCGCGAGGACCGCTGGCGGGATCAGCCTTGCGATGGCCCTTGGCGTGATCAGCCTCGTGAGGACCGTCAATAGGGCAATGCCGGCCTCCCTCCACTGCCGCCGCCACCATGGAGAAATGATGACAACCGACAGGATGATGGGACTGGGGACTTCCAGGAACCTCGTGCGATCGCTTGCATCCTGGGTGGTGCCCAGGCCCTTGCTTCGAACCGCATCTTCAAGCAGTTCTCTCGTCAGGTCAACGCGGCCCTTCCGAAGCTTGAGGTCGCACGTCCCCTCAGGTGGTCGCAGTACGCGATTACCTTTGACTCCAAGGACCACCTCAAGTGTTCGGCCGCCGCAGGCGCACTTCCCATGCTCAGCACGCCCACCATCAGCAACGTCCTCGTCACCAAGACCCTCATCGACGGTGGCGCTGGGCTCAATGTCCTCTCTGTGGAAACATTTGACACGCTTCAACTGCCTTATAACCAGCTCATGCCCACCAAGCCCTTCTCAGGACTGACTGATGGCTCCACCACACCCCTGGGGCAGGTGCGCCTTCCTGTCACCTTCGGCAAGCGCAACAACTACCACATCGAACTCATTGACTTCGACGTCGCCCACATCGGTCTCCCGTATAACTGTTGGAGATATGCCCTAGAGCAATCATGTATGATGATATTTCCTATGTGTTTATGAATAAAGATAGTCCTTGGACATTATCAATGATGTGTATCAGCAAGTACATGACTTGTTTGTGGGACTATGCATTGTATGATGACTGTCCTAAAAGGTCCCTAGTCGAAAGGGCTATGTGGACGCGCAGCCGACTAGACTAGCATATGACACGGTCGATGGCTTGGTCTCACTAGCCATGGAGCATTGGATACTAACCGGATAATATGGACTCGGAAGGATCTGGTCGGATTCGACATAGTCAGATCCGAGTCGAGATAAGGTCCGAGTTGGACATACCCAACTATGAGACGCAGCGATATGTCATCTGTGAGTCTCTAGTACAACATACGTTCTATGTCCTAAGACCTGAGCTGGCGCATGTACTCGGGATGGTGACAGACCTGCTTTGGGCCGACCAAACGCTACTCCGTGACTGGGTAGTTACAAAGGTAGGTTTCGGGCTTGTCCAGACCCATGCTGCGAGACATGGTTGAGCAAGATGGGATTTGCCCCTCCTATCAGGAGAGATATACTCTGGGCCCCTCGTGTGATCCGACCAAGATAAGCATGGCCATGCAACATGGATTATGAGATAAGCCAGTTTGTGGTCGGCATCACTGGAACGAGAAAGAGGTCGGGCTAGCACAAGGATGACAGACTCGCCTTGAGCCCGATAACATATATCATGTGGCAAAGGGAATAGAAGTGTGATGTACAGGTTCGCCAACCGGCTTCATTGTCTACTTGGTGGTCGGCACGCCTTGCTAGAGGCCGCTACCAGCCGAGCAGGTCGGAGGTGATCCGACCTATGACCAAGCCGACTTGAACCTAAGGGGTTGCGCGCTTAAGGGAAGGAACCTGTGAGGCCGGATCAGACTCCACGAGTCAGATGTGATCCTACTCGGACTCGGATCCAGGCCGAACAGATTTTGGGCTTTAGGGTCCATGCGAGGCCCAAGTGTTGAGCCCGCGACGGACGCCTATATATAGTGGAGGTGCGGCACACTCATTTGGTTGATCGCTTCGGCGCTGTCACTAGGGTTTGCATGTGTTGCAAATAGCCACCTCCACTCGCCGCCGACTGTGTGATCGGACCTAACAGTCTGCCGCACGGTGTTCCTCCTACACACGCGGATACCGTTAGAGGCGGTGCACTTGCGCGGCTCCGGCGAACCTGTATGTGGGATCCGACGACCGGCTGTTCGAGGGAGATCGGACAAGGAGGAGATGATCCACGCGGACGCGCTGCCCCAACTCTTCTTTTGCTGCACGGTACTGCGCGTCTAGTGGTAACGATCTGTGATCCATCTCCCGTAGCATGTTCTTGGATGTTCTGCGCGTAGGAAAATTTTAATTTGTAGTCAACGCACCCTACCGTAGATCCCAACAGTGGTATCAGAGCCTCTGCTATAGGATTTGGTTTCAGATCATTTGCATATTAGATATGTGGAGGCGGCAGATGAGATCTGTTGTCGTTTATGAGATCGGCTATGTGCACGGTTGATGAGATCAACTGCACATGGGGATCGATGTGGCTATGTTTTCTGATGATCGGGATCGATGAGGTCGTGGCACGACCTACCCCTACCGGTCGGTATCCGCCATCGGGGTTAACAGTGAAACGTAAATCCGAATCGGATTCGCGATGATCGATAAGATCTGTCAGATCAGAAAATTCGGCGTGATCGGGGTACAGATGGGATCTGTGATTTCCGAAAATGTCGGGCGCTGCCTGCACCCGCGAGGGGCGCTGCCCCTTCGAACCCCACCCACTAACCGGCTAGTGGGACCGCCGTGTGCGTAGCACCTTGTATTTCGTACACGATCACTCAAACCGGTAGAATGCGATTCTATGCATAACTTTATTTTGCAGGGTTTGATGTGAATAGTATGGCTCATGTGTATGTGATGCATGTGTGTAATTTATACATGGCCTGCGCGTCATGTTTGTCAGCCGGCAGGAGCCAAAGAGCTGTCATTATGATGCATAACGACTTGCGTGTCGACTTGTGACTCTATGTAAAATTCATTACTAGTTGTAGTAGTTGGATAATAGAGATCAGGTTGGTAGCTTGGTGCCCCGACGTGACAAACAAGATGGAGTTCCTAGATGGTCATCGGAGTTGGAGCAGGCTTGGAAGAACATCCATGAAGGAGCCATACTATTTCACAATATATGTTTATTTGTGACTGTTATGCTTCCTTATTTCTATGCATGTTTAAATGGTAGAAATATCCCTCGTTAATATCAAGTGAATTGCCATACCCGATGTTGCACCTTCGCACGTCAAGTACATCTATTGGTGGGCTCATAAAATTGGGCTGCTACTAGGTGTCCTTGAACTGAAGGGTACGTGTCGGACACGGACATGCACTGCATTAGGTTAACTTGAAAACGCTACCAAAACGGTTTTGGGCCTTGTGGCAAAGAAGGTTGGGGGCCGGGGTATGAGATATCTTCCCGACCGACAGGAGTCGTATAGAGATACGATTAGCAAGGAGTTGCTAACCGGATAGTCATGTTGTCTAGCAGTGATGCTAAAGCTCACTAGTCGCATGCGCTAGTCGGATCCTGAATCACTGAGAGTTTGCGGAGGGATGCTGACTTCAGTGGGAGTATTTCAGTTTTAGGCTAGAATTACTCTACATAAACACATTGCTTAGTGATTGCATATTTTCTGTTGTAGATCAATGGCACCACCTACTCAACCCAACTTTGCATTGAAATCAATTCTGGAAAAGGATAAACTGAATGGAACAAACTTTACCACCTGGTATAGAAATCTGAGAATTGTTCTCAAGCACGATAAAAAGGAACATGTTCTAGAGGATCCACTTCCAGAGGAACCTGCCGATAATGCTAATGCCACAACCAAGAATGCCTACCAGAAACTCGTTGATGAATCAACGGCGATCAGCAGTCTGATGCTGGCTTGTATGGAGCCCGATTTGCAACAGCATTTCGAAAATGTTGAGGCTTACGGTATGATCGAGAGTCTCAAGAGCATGTTTCATACACAGGCTAGGACTGAAAGGTTCAATGTCTGGCGATCCTTGATGGATTGCAAGATGAAGGAAGGTGATCCACTGAGCCCACGTGTGATCAAAATGATCGGATATGTGCAAGCTTTGGATCGGTTGGGCTTCCCACTCTTGGATGAGCTGGCTACTGATGCAGTTCTGGGTTCTCTTCCACCCAGCTATGGGACGTTCATCTCGAACTATCATATGCATGGCATGGATAAGAAGCTCACTGAATTGCATGGGATGCTCAAAGTTGCAGAGCAGGATATTAAGAAAGGCACGCATCAAGTGTTGATGGTGCAAAAATCGTCTAAGTTCAAAAAGAGTTGGTCCAAGAAAAAGGCTAAGGCAAAGGGCAAGGAGATGGTAACCTCTGCTGCTGCGCCGAAGTCGGGACTGGACTCAAAGGCCATTTGCTATCACTGCAAGGAAACTGGTCACTGGAAGAGAAACTGTAGCAAGTGGCTTGCTGAGCACGGCAAGAAGGCCGGAAATGCTGCTTCAGGCAAAGGTACACTTGTTACATATGTTATAGACATTTACCATGCTGACATACCTAGTAGCTCTTGGGTATTTGATACCGGATCGGTTGTTCATATTTGCAACTCGATGCAGGGGCTGGTAAGAACTAGGCATGTGGCACAAGGGGAGATTGACATCAGGGTCGGCAACAAAGCAACAGTTGTTGCGTTGGAGGTCGGCACGATGCAGCTCCAGCTTCCTTCTGGATTTATTTTGGAATTGAATAATTGTTATTATATTCCTGCACCTAGTCGGAACATTATTTCTGCCTCATGCCTGATGAGTCAGGGTTATGAATTAAATTTAAAGGACAATGGTTGTTCATTTTATTTGAATGGTATGTTCCACGGCTATGCACCCATTGCTGATGGGCTTTTTATATTGAATCTAGAAACGGAACTGACGTGGTCTTGACACGGCAGATGTCCTAGTGTGATGACTTAGTCGTGAGGCCAACGCATCTAACTGGTAGCTTGAGAGGGGTTCGTTGGAATCGAGAGATGCGAGGTTTTACCCAGGTTCGGCCCCTCGTGGTGGAGGTAAAAGCCTACATCCTGCTTCATTGATGTTGATGATGATGATGCTCGCGATTACAAGGGTGCTCTTTTGCTACCTCTATCTCGAGAGCTATTGACCTGTCTGTCTCAAAAATTGACCCTCTTGGGGTGCCCTGCCCCTCCTTATATAAGTTGGAGGGGCGGGTTACATGTGGAATCCTAGTAGGATTAGGACTATTCTATTACAAGTAGAATCCTAGTCTTGCTTCCTTTGTAAGGGAATTATTCCTTTTGCCTTCCTTCTCAAACCGGCCCACCGGACACCGTACCAAGAGCCGGTCTTCACGTAAGTTGCCTTCTGGGCCTTGGGCCTTGTCATTCATATGACCCACCTGCCGGGTCACCCATGAGTCGCCAGGCTCGGCCGGGCCATCAATGAGTCAAAGAATCCGGGCGGGTCACTTAGTGAGTCGCCAAGTCAGAGTGGGTCACTAGTGAGTCGCCAAGTCCGGCCGGGTCATACTTCTGGCCGGGTTACACCGCGGGGTATATCCCCGACATTAGCCCCCAGTTTAATTTGGATTTATCCATGTTAAACTGATCCTGCAAAATAAAAACAAAAATAAATTTGACAGGTTGTGCGTCAGGTCAAACTTTTTCGTGAGCCGGCTTCTGTTCATCTTGTCATTTCCTTCTGTGAAGATACTCGACCGAGTCAATATTTGCCGGGTCGTGCAATTCTTGAGTTATTCCATCCCCTGTCTCTTAGTTTCTTGCAGAAAAAATATTGGGAAAAATAATCCATTTAAGTCGGCCTCCAATATTCTGGCTTGACAAAAATATTGGACTCAAGATATTCATCTGATGACCCGCCAGTTTTGAATACTCCAGCTTGATAAAAATATTGGACTTTAAAATATTCATCTGATGCTGAGCTGGCTTGAAGATGTTAGAACTTGTCAAGCTATGATCATCAAAGTTGCCAGGTTATAAATATTGATGGCACCGGGTCATAATTGTTACAGACGCCAGGTCATGATTGTTGCTGACACCAAGCTTGAAAGTGTACCTCCCTTATATGCATATCACCTGTAGCCCCCAAGTCTTAAGAAGGGAGCATAGTAACAGCTTAAGACTTGCTTCAATATAAATGTTGCAACCTTGGAGAAATCCGAATTGTTCATCTGAATCACCAGTCATAAACTGAATGTTCCACATATGTAGCCCCCAAGTACCGGGTTGTCTTGCTTGCAGCAACCTGGGACTTGTAATTGCCTTTATACTCATAAAAACTTCAACCAGTGTATCCCCCAAGGGCCGGGTCATTATGCAATAATGAGCAGGGACTTTGTAGATCTGATTATGTAGACTTGAGTAGCAACTTGTAGCCCCCAAGGGCCGGCTCAGTAAGATAATACTGAGCTGGGACTTTAAATGTACTTCATTGAAAATAACATCATATGATGGAGCCCCCAAGTTTTGGGTTACCTTTGACAGGAGCAATTAGTAACCCCCAAGGGCCGGCTCATCACTATGTGATGTGTCGGGTCTTTAATGAGGCAAGTTAAAAATGACTTTGCATTAGCCCCCAAGTGCCATGGTGCATGCTTGCAGTGACATGGGACTTGCATACTTGATATAATCCTGATTTGAATAATGTAGCCCCCAAGTGCCGGGTCGTATGCCTGCAGCGACTTGGGACTATTTCTTCCATTGTAGAATAAATCATATCCACTGTCTGGACGATATTGCTGAAAGCCTTGCATATCAGTATTGTTGTAGGTTGATATTTTTGGATGAAGAAATAATAGCCATTACTCTGAAAGTACTTTTAAAACCTCAATCATCCAATACTAGTTATGATAACCATAATGAAAATCCAGCCATATTGGCTATTTAAGATTTGAATAATATAATCCGGTATGAAAACCTTAATCATTCAATACTGGTTAAGACAACCATAATGAAAATCCAGCCAAGTTTGGCTATTAAAGATTTGAATACTTTATCTGTTGACAAGTAAATCCGGAGTTAAATACGCGGCGGCTCTTGGCCAATGGCGACTTAATGCGCATCCATTGTACTCTGGGATGCAACCCGGTGGCTTATACCCTTTGTAAAAAATCAAGAATTGATAACTCCTGCAAACAGAGATGTTATAAAAATTGCAGATATGCACAACAATATAATTCATGAGTCGGCTTTTAGGGCTCGAATCCAGGGCGGGTTATAACCCAGAGACTCATGGTCATAAACAATCATTGAAAAGATTATGCTAGCGGTTATTAGCCAAATTTATACTGGCGACTTATAGTCAAGAGCCAGGGCGGGTGACAACCCCAAAGACTTGTAGTCTTATCCAGCCATTGAAAAAATCATGAACATGGCTGATGAGCTAAAACATCCTGGCGACTTAAAATCACATGCCAGGGCGGGTGACAACCCGAAATACTCAAACATGAGCCAGAACATACTGGCGACTTAAAGTCAAAAGCCAAAACTTGAGAGCATAAAAACATCTAAAAACCAAAACAGAAAATATGCAAATCTCAAATATTCGTTAGGCCCGCTTTCAAGGCATGACCGAAAAAAGTTGGCTCACAGGCCGCATATTTGCTTTCAAGGCCGCAATAGCCGTTTGGCACTCAGGCCTCATGATTGCTTTCAAGGCCGCAACAGCCGATTGGCACTCAGGCCACATGATTGCTTTCAAGGCCGCAACAGCCGATTGGCACTCAGGCCACATGATTGCTTTCAAGGCCGCAACAACCGATTGGCACTCAGGCCACATGATTGTTTTCAAGGCCGCAACAGCAGATTGGCACTCAGGCCACATGATTGCTTTCAAGGCCGCAACAGCCGTGGTTTTACCTAGCTCACTGTAAGCCGGCTCTCTCGTGACACAAACCGCTGTTTTAACCTTAACGAGTTCATGGTCTTTTAAAAAGATTGACTGTTAAGTGTTCGGCGGGTCACCTGGTGGAGTAGCAAGTTGCAAACAGGCAGGAAAAACCTATAAAAAGTGGCGTTCAAGCCGGTCAAGAGGGTATGAAAGCTAAACCCGGTGGGTTGGAAGCCCCCAAGTGACCTTATGATCAATCAATAAAGACTCAGATGCACAGAAATGAAACGACAGAGGCTCCGAATTTCAGGGATGCCGGCTTTATTGAGTTGATCATAATATGATAAGCCCATAAGGCAGGATACCCATGTTTGAACCGCACATCATGGCAGCAAGTTCTCTTTGGTAACCCTTAATTTTTCCTGAGAACTCGAACTTGCGAGAGGTGTATTCTTCTTGAACCGGATGTTGAGCCGGATATTAAGAGCTCAAAACTTTACGGGAGAACAGATTTCCCTTGACCCGGATTTTGAACCGGAATCTCTTTTGATAACCCGAAACTCTTCCATTGAGCCGGAACTTTTTGATTGCCAGGCACTTTTTAAGCCGGAAATTTTTCTGACGGCCTTTTAACTCTCGAGACCGGGTTACTTTCCCTCCAATGAACCGGGGTTCTTCAATTTGCTAAAACTGGCAAAATTTGCTAAGTCATGTCATTGTAGTCCTCGAGTCTTAAGATGACTTGAGGAGTTGTCTTGAGATTCTCCATACTTGACCGGGATATAAACCGGCATAAAGTTGAACAGCGAAGCGCTGGAATGTGTTGAAGTTGAAGGCGAGGTGGCAAGTTGATGATCTTTGCAACACTCATTGTATATCCTTGGCGTTGATAACGTGATGTGAATCCACGGAAGGTTGAGGTCGACCGTGGCGGGCTATAAATGACCCCGCATGATTTGTGCCAGCAATCCGGCCAGCGGTTCATCTCAGCTGGTTGTTGAAGTTAAACAAACCGCAGTGGCGGCAACTTGTGCGCCTATCCATTGAGCCATCCGATGGAGGCAGAGGCTGATAATACATCATGACTTGCTTTAGAGTTGTTGGGATAGACCGGGCAGCGGGAGCAGTGACTTGCTTTCATTCAATAAGCAGCTCATGCAGACGGGTGCGGCTACGGCGTGTTGATATAGACCGGACCACAAGGGCGGACGGTAGAGACGGCCGCGACATCAGAAGCAGTACGGACACGGGCGAGTCAATCGCAGGTGCGGTAAGCCGCGCAGACGGGCGAGTCAATCGCAGGCGCGGTAAGCCACGCGGACGGGCGAGTCAGCCGCGTCATGTTGATGTAAATTGGGCCGCAGAGGCGGCGGCTTGCACATATATTCGTCAAGCATCGTGGCACTGTTAGATGCTAGCACATGATAATGGTAGCACGAGCTATATATCCATGACACGACCATCGCTCTTGCAGTGAACAATTGTCCTGCATAAACAACATCACAAGCCAGAGTATTTGTTCTTTAAAGAATAAAAACATATCAACAAAAATTAACTGGACAGAGTTCACCTGATTTGTCCGGACGATCGATGAGTCGCATATCCCTTTCGTGGATCACCTCCAGTAATTTCAACAGGGATTTAACCACTCTGCCAAGGCCGCGGCGGAAACGGCGGTTTGAAGCACGACCACAGCGGAGCCAGAGCTGGGCACCTCGGAACAGACCCTCCGGGTCATCATTTTTTTATTTTTACTAGTAAGTATGCACGTGCAACACACGTATCATAGAGTTATGAAATAGAAAGAAAATTGGATCATAGGAAGGGGGAGCGGTGGCATAAGTGTCGAGGGAGGAGGATTGATTATTGCGGCGGCCATACCTGCAGGTTTCCTTGGTATTTCCAAGCTAATTTTAGTGACTCCTTTGATTATGTTGGACTATTGTAGAAAAGATTATTGGGAATTCTTTTTGTTTGTAAAATCAGTAATCAATAATTGGAAAACATGTCAGTGCTGGATGGAAGAGGTAAAAGAAATTTCCAAGATAAGACCTGAAGCTTCCTTGAACTGAATGTTGGTTATGCAAGCAGTCGAAGTTAGGATCTAGCGTGTCAGTTATGCATTCTGAAAAATGTAAATCTTTGAACTTGTCTATCAAGTCAAGGATACATGATCCAATTATCGACATACTTTATAAAATCTGTCAGAACACTATCTATAATAAATATAGCGAAAGCAAGCACATGTAAGCACAATGTCTGAAAATGTCAAACTGTGTACAAGTCAATTTTACACTAAAAGTAGAAATAGATTTTATGCACTGTAAATAACAGAATCTACCAACAAAGCTTAAAGGCACGGACTGGCAATATATATTTGTGAACCAAACATGACATAAACTGGCAATATAACCTCACGCCACAGTTTGGAAATAAACATGTTTTTTACATGACAGGGAAGACAAATGACACATGCTCCTTTTCAGTGGCAAAACAATTTCACTCCTGAAGATAAGTGTTGGAAACATGCACATCTTCTTATTTGACACCTGAACAAGCGATTGGATTGCTTCCAGTATTACAGGGACCAAAGGTCATGAAACATCAGTGTGAATCCCATATCACATCAATTTGGATTTTCCCTTTCATATCTGCATTGTGTAAAGTTGGATCAGATTGCAGTATTTATATGTAATTTAGCAAGAGTTCTACCAAGCCTTTAACTATAGAATCCATATTTATTTCTTAGGTAAACATTGATAATATTTAGGAGTGAAAGACATACCTGACCCCACAAATTATTTTTGGAATATAAATTGATTAATATCAGTAGCAAGTTAGGAAAGTCATGTATGTGGCTAATCAGTAGTTAGGAAGGTCATATCTCCATAAGCGATAGGTAACTACTTCATAATTCACAACATGAAACCATTTCAGACTTGTAAACACATTTCGTAAATCAAAAACCATCTAAAAACATTTCAGAATTTGTTGGCGTGCCCATATGTATTTAAATAAAATGATGATTCAAATAAAAAAATAAAAAAAGCTAACAAAGTATGGTTGACTACAAAATAGCTTGCATAAATATCAATCAAAGAAGAACGAACCTGCATCATCCCTCTAAAACATCTCTATAGACAATATTTTTGGTGCTTTTTCCTGATTTATCAATCTGTTTGTTCGGCTTGGCCAAAATTCGCGTCGTCCGCCTTGATACACCCCTTGACAAGGCAACATACAGCTGACCATGGGAGAACACCGGCTCGGGAAGATAAATGCCAACATTTGGGATGGTCTGGCCCTGCGCCTTGTTAATGGTCATCGCAAAACTTAGGCGGATGGGGAATTGTTTCCTCTTAAGCTTGAAGGAAAGCGAGATGTCCTCCGATGGTGACAAAGGGATCCTCGGTATAAAAACCCTCTTCCCAACATGTTGCCCAATATTTACCCGCAAGAGCTTCACCCTGATCGGTAGCACTGGACATATTGACAGGTCTTTTTTGTCTGTTAATTTGCTGCATCTCGTACATATCATTTCTGTGCAGCCAATCGGAATCTTCGCTCGTATTGATATTCACATTTGTCTGCGAGGTACATCCATGGGCAGGCTCCCCTATGCGTACAACACAGATGCTCTTAAATCACTATATTGTTACAATCTGTGAAATAATATTATGTGACATGTACCTGGGGACATATCCGAGTTGAAGTTTGATGCTACAACTTTGCTCCTCATTTTGCTGTAGTCGCGTTTCTTCTGCAAGAGAGAAGACATTTGTTTGGGACTCATTAAATTGTATCATTGAATTGTATCGGACTCTCTCATGCAACCTTTTTTTTTTCTGCTGCACTTTGCTTGAGAGACGATGGAACTAAAAGGCTCCCAGTTGATCTTTGATCTGATCAGAAAATTGAACATAAGAATACAAATTATGGACTAAAAGAAGAATATAGTTATGAGCACGCATAGAAGTCTTTACCTGCACTGCCACATCTAGTTTCAAAGCCTATATGGAAGGTTTGTACAGAATTATCACTTTGAATTGCACTCGGGGTGGAGTTGGTATTGATACATATAGTGTCAGGAATGACCGGAGAACAATGAAGTGTGACATCTTTGAAACATGTTGCATTAACATCTGTAGGTGACAAAATCTCTAGCATTATTCAATTTTTAGTACATGTTTGATAACACAAGAATAGTAATGTGTGCACCTTGCGTCAAACCTGACTGCTGCAAGCTTGCATTTGTAACGTCTGATAAAGTGCATTGGATGCGTGCTATAGGTTGAGATTTTTGGTTGGCAACATGTGGTCTCATCACCGATTTTGCTGAATATACATTTAATTTGAACAAGAAGAATTATATATATTAATAGCTATACAACAATATAGAGTTGCGGGTGATACCAGGTGTTACAAGCGCTGCAACCGAGTCATTGTTTTCTGAGTTAGCCGCGTCTCGTTTTCTTTGACGTGCCTGTCGCTGCTTCAGTAGGTATTCGGCTCTCTTTTCTTCACTCATTCGAGCATACCAACCTTGACCCCTTGGTTTTTTCTGGGCCGGTAGAGTAACATCCAAAAATTCAGCAATATTTGTGTGCGGCATGCCTCCATTATCACTCTGCCCTGTCGCAACAACTTCGCACACAACACATGAGAGCAGAACTGAATAATGGAAAACATCACAAAGTACTACTCCCTCCCGTCCATAATAAGTGTCACAGTTTTAAACTATATTTGATAAAGAAATACGTGTGTGAATGAGCTAACCTTTTCCATTCCTATTTGAGCCATCTGTAAGAGGAATCATTTCGACAACTCCATCATCCGCAGCTATAAATTAGACAATGATGTACCCTAGTTTAAAACTACGACACTTACTTTGGACCGGAGGGAATATTTGATAAAGAAAAACGTGTGTGACTAAACTAACCTTTTCCATTCCTATTTGAGCCATCTGTAAGAGAAATCATTTCGACAACTTCATCATTCACAACTACAAATTAGTCAATGATGTCGGTTTTGAGGTTTTGTCAGACACAGAGAATAATCTCAACCATGGGTCAGCAAAGTGCACAAACATGGACCTTTTGCAAACGTGTTTGTTACATCAGTAAACGGAGCACGTTTGCTCCGAACCAATCCGCTAGATGGTGTAGATGACTTAGTTGCATCTTTTTTTGCCTGGCGTGCTATTCGTAGTTTCTTTAGGTATTCCGCTTTCTTCTCACCGGACAGACGAGCATACCACCCTCCACCATTGCTCCGATTATTCTCCAAACCAGTACATGATTCCGAATTCTGCAATAAATGGATTTTGAATCTTGATTAGCAAACAGAGAATAGTTATCATCGAAGAGCACTGAAGAAGGGAACATCTAGGACGTTAGTTGGCTGTGAGCCCACTCAGATTCAGATTTGAATAATGCTCTGATGGATGGCTTTTGCAAAGTTAAAAAAATTGATAGTGCACAAAAAATTATCACTGATTTTCTGATATGGAGAACATAAAGTAGCACTTCTGAATTGAAAAATCCAATGTACTGTTCACATACGTTATGTCAGTTTGCTAGGTAGATGTAACTCGGCCGCAAAGTTTGTAGAAAGCAAAGCGCAGCACACTACTACCTTTTTAATTAATCTTTTCAAACTGTTATTAGTAATCACCTGCTTCCAGTTAGCACACTCCGAAACCTTTAATAATCAGTACAACACATTCTGAAAGATCTAACAATTTGAGGGAGCTAACAATGACAGTGACAGTTCGGGTTGAATTTATTTGATCAGTACCCGCACCTTCGAATTATGTTGATCGGTCCCAGTGGATTTGATCCCCGACTGCATATCTTACGTAACACGTCCGCTTGCCTGCTCGCTCGTCGACGTAGCCGCTCAGGGCTGTTGAAACATCTGGTAAAATATCAATATCGAAAATATGCTGGATTCAGAACGCTAAACCAATTCACAAAGGAGCAGGAGCACACGTACGCAAACCTTCGCTCAAACAAGCAGAGAGACGGGTTAATTGATATATTGTAGACAAGGCCGGTACCGAGAATTCAGGTGCCCGGGGCCCTTCGAGGCTCTTAGTATAAATGTTTAATAGTAATTAACATACCTAGAGACGTGCTCGAGATCTAACAATAATGAGAGGGAAAAGAAGGTTTATTTAATAAGCAAACAAATAAAAGCAAACACCTCAATGCGTACTGAGCAAGCTGATCAAGCATATCCAACTGTACCACTGTGACAGCATTGCCAAGCAAGGCATTCAAGACCAGCTGCGCCGTTGGCCAGTCTCCATAGGCTGAGGCCAACATCTTGCAGCGCGCACGCACCGTAGTACGTACGAACTGGGGGCTTTAAACAGTAAGGCCGTGGCATATGCTGCAGGAAATCAGCATGTACGAGCAGTTTAATTAGGATTATTATCATCAAGTTCGGCAGCAGGCAGGCAGTAGGGATTGATGCTAAGTATGGGGCTCTGCTCGTACCACAGTACCACGTACGAACCAGCTGCACCGAGCTTAATTACTATTGTTCCGCTTGCTGCGAAGGGATTCCCATCTTAACTGGATGGAGATTACGTGCGTGGCGTACGAATTCGCAGGCCCGGATCGATCGGGTGGATCCTTAGCGGGAGGTACGTGTGAAGTTTGAGCAATTAACAGTACATACGAAGGCATAGGGCGCTGGGCGCGACTGTGTAAGGAGACGTGCTCGTACCTGTCGTGGCCGCGTAGCGCTGCAGGCCCACGTCGCCGTCGTTCCTCAAGACGAGAAGACTGGGAGAGTCAAACCAAGAGTCGAGCCGTCGTCTTCGACGAACACTCAAACAGGTGAACGAAAAGAAGTGACGGAAGTCAAGGAACGACCGGAATCAAGGTCAGGGTCTGATCGATCCTGTGATCCGAACAAACAGGGAAACGAGCGATTTGGTTTCCACGTTATTCTCTGCGTACATGCGAACATGGGCCAGGCCTTTTTCTTTTTTCCTTCTATGTATGCAGTACACAAGGCTGAGTTTAAAAAAAAAAAGCATGATGACGTAGATCATGGTAATTATTGATAATTGATATTTTCCTTATATATACGCAGCACACAAGGCTGAGTTTCAAAAAAAAAATATGATGATGTAATTATGATTAAAATAGGTCCAGGTTGGAGCAAGATCGTGGTAATTATTGCGTAATTATGATGGCGTAGATCATGGTAATTATTGCTAATTGATTATGATAAATGATGTGATACAACATTGAGGCAATCCGGTCCATCGAGAGATGGTGGATGTATGGCTGAGATATAATGTTTCTGCCACAACTCGATTGTTTAATAGTAATAGAGATTTTTAACGCCTGACCAATTGACCTTTCTGGCCCCTGTTATCCCTTTCTTCAAGCAACCGTGTGTAGAAGAACACGCAGGAGGTGCAGCCGCTCAGAGGAAGAAACGAGCGGGGGTGACGGGAGTGGCGGCTTAGCAGGCAAGGCTGGCGGAGGACCGGTGAGGCAGGGCCGCAGAGGCCACTCGTACCACAGCGGCTCAAAGCAAAGGTGAGGCTGGCCTGACACGGGCGGGTCGCAGCCGTGCCGCGTGGTGAGGTAGTAGGCCTCTCCTGGGGAACAACTTGAGGAGACCCTGGGGAAGCAGAGCGAGGCGGCCACAATGGCGGCTCAACGCGGAGGTGATTCGGCGACTCAACGCAGTAGAAATAGCGCTGCAGGCATGAGTCAGAGGGGGCAGCTCAAGGCCGGCAACTCAGGCGATGGCGGCTTGCCGCGGAGCCGCGGGCCACAGCAGCGGAGGTGGAAGCTCAAGGCGTAGCGGAAGAAACAACCGGCAGCTCGACGTCGGCGGCTCGGCGACTTAACACGGAGAGGCTCCAAGGCAAGAGATTGACCCGGCGGCGGTTCAGCTGTGGAACGATCCGGCTCGAGGCTGCGAGAAGCGGCGGCCGTCAGACGGCGCGGGGCGGAGCCGCGGAGGGGGCGGGTGACCCGGTGCGCGCGGATGGCAGCAGGAGGCGCGGACGCGCCGGAGTGGGCGAGGCGAGTGGCAGGGGAGTCGACTTGGCAGCGGCTAGAAGAAGTGTCGAGGCGACTCGGATCGGAGTCAAACCTGCTGTCCATCCAATAAGTGATCAAGTTCATGTGGCCGTGACCCTTCCAAAATTCTGGACGTGTCCGACTGACTGAGGGAGGAGTACAAACATTGAATTAGTACTAGTATAGCCACACGTCACTTCCTTTCCTCTTGAATAATGATTGACTTGATTCAACAAAAGGCAGCCGGTCCCATCTGATGCAAAGTGCTTCACGTGGGAAATAGTAATCCTAGTTGAACACCAAAGTGCTATTAATTAATGCAGTCTTAATCTCCGTGCCCATCAAGGAGTAGTACTACTGTCAATCGGACAGTCTTTTTAGTTTCTGGTCTTTCTAATTCCTCCGATTGTAGTTCTTTCCTTGATTGGGGAAAACATTCCTTTCAATTGCTGCTAGCAAATTCCTTCTGTACACGGACTTGATCCGTGGTCACTATCGGCGCTGCCTTTTATTTCTTCTCAGAGGGCAATAGCAGTTTAATCCCTTCGGGACTTGTACTGCGTGGAGAGCAGCAGCATAAACGCAGCGACGGCGGACTGGTCTTGCTTTTGTAGCCTTGAGATTCAACCTCTGGCGACTTACGGCGCTGCACGGGCGTGAAGCCCTAACTTATCTGGTGTTAGATCCTCCTGCGCCGACTTTTATTCATCTGGTCAACCGTGATCTTCTCGAACCCTGGAAAAGCTCCCTCCAAAAACTTAACAGCACCGTGCGCGGGCCCTACGGTGGGCGCCAACTGTCGTGGTTTTGTAACGGCAGATGTCTAGTGTGAGGGCTTAGTCGTGAAGCCAACGCATCTAACTGGTAGCTTGAGAGGGGTTGGTCGGAATCGAGAGACGCGAGGTTTTACCCAGGTTCGGCCCCTCATGGTGAAGGTAAAAGCCTACATCCTGCTTCATTGATATTAATGATGATGATGCTCGCGATTACAAGGGTGCTCTTTCGCTACCTCTATCTCGAGAGCTATTGACCTGTCTGTCTCAAAATTTGACCCTCATGGGGTGCCCTGCCCCTCCTTATATAAGTTGGAGGGGCGGGTTACATGTGGAGTCCTAGCAGGATTAGGACTATTCTATTACAAGTAGAATCCTAGTCTTGCTTCCTTTGTAAGGGAATTATTCCTTTTGCCTTCCTTCTCAAACCGGCCCACCGGACACCGTACCAAGAGTCGGTCTTCACGTAAGTCGCCTTCTGGGCCTTGGTCCTTTTCATTCATCTGACCCGCCTGCCGGGTCACCCATGAGTCACCAGGCTCGGCTGGGCCATCAATGAGTCGAAGAATCCGGGCGGGGTCACTTAGTGAGTCACCAAGTCAGAGCGGGTCACTAGTGAGTCACCAAGTCCGGCCGGGTCATACTTCCGGCCGGGTTACACCGCGGGGTATATCCCCGACAGGAACTAATCTATAACGTGAATTTCAAGAGGCATAAGCCTAATGAGATAAATCCGACATACTTTTGGCATTGCCGGCTTGGACGCATTAGTCTGAAACGCATGAAGAAGCTCCATGATGATGGACTCCTAACTTCGTCCGACTTTGGGTCGTTCGAGACATGCGAATCATGCTTGCTCGGCAAGATGACTAAGTCTCCTTTTGCAAAGGGTTGCAAGAGGGCGTCCGAACTGTTGGAACTTATACACAGTGATGTGTGTGGTCCAATGAGCACAACTGCCAGAGGTGGCTATCAGTACTTCGTGACTTTTACCGACGACTTGAGTAGATATGGATATATCTATTTGATGAGGCACAAGTCAGAAACTTTTGAAAAGTTCAAGGAGTTTCAAAAGGAGGTTGAGAATCAGCTCGGCAAGACTATAAAGCTTCTACGATCTGATCGTGGAGGTGAGTACATGAGCCAGGAGTTTGATGATCATCTGAAAAGCCGAGGTATAGTACCTCAGCTCACACCTTCGGGTACACCACAGAGAAACGACGTGTCGGAATGGAGGAATCGTACCTTGTTAGACATGGTTCGATCTATGATGAGCAAATCGGATTTACCCTTGTCATTCTGGGGATACGCTCTAGAAACTGCAGCTTTCACACTTAACAGGGTACCATCAAAATCCGTAGACAAGACACCGCATGAGATGTGGACCGGGAAGAGTCCCAGTTTGTCTTTTCTAAAGATTTGGGGTTGTGAAGCATTTGTCAAGCGACTTATGTCAGACAAGCTTACACCCAAGTCAGATAAATGCATATTCGTGGGATATCCGAGGGAAACCTTGGGATATAGCTTCTACAATCGGGAAGAGAACAAAGTGTTTGTTGCTCAGAACGGGGTTTTCCTTGAGAAAGAGTTTCTCAGTCGGGAGGCCAGTGGGAGGACGGTCCGACTCGAAGAAATTCGAGGACCACTCAGGGACGGCTCGGCTGGTGATGAGATCATACCGGAGTCAGTCAGGGAACCCGTGGTGGAAGCGGCACCGGAACCACGGAGGTCGGAAAGATTGCACAGAGTGCGTGATGTATTGTTGCTAGAAAGTGACGAGCCGACCACGTATGCGGAAGCGATGGTGAGCCCAGATTCCGAGGCATGGCTGGAGGCCATGAGATCCGAGTTAAACTCGATGGATGAGAATCAAGTCTGGGACTTGGTTGATCCACCGCCTGGTGTAATAGCCATTGGTTGCAAATGGGTCTTTAAGAGGAAAACCGATGTGGATGGAAATGTTCAGATCCACAAAGCTCGGCTTGTTGCTAAAGGTTACGGACAAGTTCAAAGAATTGACTACGACGAGACTTACTCGCCGACAGCGATGCTGAAATCATTGAGGATCATACTAGCTATAGCTGTATATTTCGATTATGAGATATGGCAGATGGATGTCAAAACGGTTTTCCTTCACGGAAATTTAACCGAGGACGTGTATATGATACAGCCCGAGGGTTTTGTTGACCCGACTAGCGCTGGTAAGGTATGCAAGCTCAAGAGATCCATTTATGGGTTGAGACAAGCATCTCGGAGTTGGAACATTCATTTTGATGAGGTCGTAACTGGTCTCGGTTTCATCAAAAGTGAAGAGGATGCTTGTTTATACAAGCAGTTAAGTGGGAGCTCGATAGTGTTTTTGATCTTGTATGTGGACGACATACTACTGATTGGAAATGATGTTTCGATGCTGAACTCGGTCAAAGAATCATTGAATGGCAAGTTTTCAATGAAGGACCTCGGTGAAGCAGTTTACATCTTAGGCATCAAGATCTATAGAGATAGATCGAGGAGGCTGCTCGGCTTAAGCCAGAGCACGTACATAGATAAAGTGTTGAAGCGGTTCAACATGAGTGAGGCGAAGAAAGGGTTCTTTCCCCTCTCACATGGTATAAGGCTAAGCGAGACTCGGAGTCCTTCAACATCTGATGAGCGAAGCAGGATGAGTAGGATTCTGTATGCCTCGGCAATCGGATCCATCATGTATGCCATGATATGTACAAGGCCTGATGTTGCTTTTGCAATAAGCCTAACAAGCAGATACCAGGCCAACCCCGGTGAGAGACACTGGGCGGCGGTGAAGAATATTCTAAAGTACCTGAAAAGGACTAAAGAGATGTTCCTAGTTTATGGAGGTGAGAGGAGCTCTGCGTAAAGGGTTACGCCGATGCTAGTTTCCAAACCGACAGAGATGATTGTCTATCACAGTCCGGATTTGTGTACGTCATGAACAGAGGAGCAGTGAGATGGATGAGTTCCAAGCAAGATACGGTAGCCGATTCTACCATAGAAGTTGAATACATTGCGGCTTGTGAAGCTGCAAAGGAAGGTGTTTGGATCCAGAACTTTCTGGATGATCTTGGTATTTTCCCAGCCTCGGTAAAACCGTTGGACCTTTATTGTGATAATTCTGGTGCCATCGCACAAGCCAAGGAGCCAAGGAATCACCACAAGACCAGACACATAGATCGGAAATATCGCCTGATACGAAAGATCGTAAAGAGTGGTGATGTAGAGTTATGCAAAATTCACACGGATGCAAATGTTGCGGATCCGTTGACTAAGCCGCTTCCACAACCCAAGCATGAGGGGCACGTTAGAGCTATGGGCATACGATGTCTATTTGATTGACTCTAGTGCAAGTGGGAGACTGTTGGAGATATGCCCTAGAGGCAATCATGTATGATGATATTTCCTATGTGTTTATGAATAAAGATAGTCCTTGGACATTATCAATGATGTGTATCAGCAAGTACGTGACTTGTTTATGGGACTATGCATTGTATGATGACTGTCCTAAAAGGTCCCTAGTCGAAAGGGTTGTGTGGACGCGCAGCCGACTAGACTAGCATATGACACGGTCGATGGCTTGGTCTCACTAGCCATGGAGCATTGGATGCTAACTGGATAATATGGACTCGGAAGGATCTGGTCGGATTCGACGTAGTCGGATCTGAGTCAAGATAAGGTCTGAGTCGGACAGACCCAACTATGAGACGCAGCGATATGTCATCTGTGAGTCTCTAGTACAACATACGTTCTATGTCCTAAGACCTGAGCTGGCGCATGTACTCGGGATGGTGACAGACCTGCTTTGGGCCGACCAAACGCTACTTCGTGACTGGGTAGTTACAAAGGTAGGTTTCGGGCTTGTCCAGACCCATGCTGTGAGACATGGTCGAGCAAGATGGGATTTGCCCCTTCTATCAGGAGAGATATACTCTGGGCCCCTCGTGTGATCCGACCAAGATAAGCATGGCCATGCGACATGGATTATGAGATAATCCGGTTTGTGGTCGGCATCACTGGAACGAGAAAGAGGTCGGGCTAGCACAAGGATGACAGACTCGCCTTAAGCCTGACAACATATATCATGTGGCAAAGGGAATAGAAGTGTGATGTACAGGTTTGCCAATCGGCTTCATTGTCTACTTGGTGGTCGGCACGCCTTGCTAGAGGCCGCTACCAGCCGAGCAGGTCGGAGGTGATCCGACCTGCGACCAAGCCGACTTGAACCTAAGGGGTCGCGCGCTTAAGGGAAGGAACCTGTGAGGCCGGATCGGACTCCACGAGTCAGATGTGATCCTACTCGGACTCGGATCCAGGCCGAACAGATTTTGGGCTTTAGGGTCCGTGCGAGGCCGAAGTGTTGAGCCCGCGACGGACGCCTATATATAGTGGAGGTGCGTGATGACCCACAAGTATAGGGGATCAATCGTAGTCCTTTCGATAAGTAAGAGTATCGAACCCAACGAGGAGCAGAAGGAAATGACAAGCGGTTTTCAGCAAGGTAATGTCTGCAAGCACTGAAATTATAAGTAACGAGTAGTTTGATAGCAAAATAATTTGTAACGAGCAAGTAATGGTAATGGTAATAAAAGTGCAGCAAGGTAGCCCAATCCTTTTGAGGCAAAGGACAGGCCAGAACGGTCTCTTATGATAAGCAAAACGTTCTTGAGGGTACACGGGAATTTCATCTAGTCACTTTCATCATGTTGGTTTGATTTGTGTTCGCTACTTTGATAATTTGATATGTGGGATATGTGGGTGGACCGGTGCTTAGGTGCTATTCTTACTTGAACAAACCTCCTACTTATGATTAACCCCCTCGCAAGCATCCGCAACTACGAGAAAAGTATTAAGAATAAATCTAATCATAGCATTAAACTTTTGGATCCAGACCAGTCCCTTACGGAATAGCGCATAAACTAGGGTTTAAGCTTCTGTCACTCTCGCAACCCATCATCTAATAACTACTCCACAATGCATTCCCTTAGGCCCAAATATGGTGAAGTGCCATGTAGTCGACGTTTACATGACACCACTAAGGGAATCACAACATACATATCATCAAAATATCGAACACATATCAAGTTCACATGATTACTTGCAACAAGATTTCTCTCGTGACCTCAAGAACAAAAGTAACTACTCACTAATAATAATCATGCTCAAGATCAGAGGGGTATTAAATAGCATAATGGATCTGAACATATAATCTTCCACCAAATAAACCATATAGTAATCAACTACAAGATGTAATCAACACTAGTAGTCACCCACAAGTACCAATCTATAGTTCCGGTACAAAGATTGAACACAAGAGATGAACTAGGGTTTGATAGGAGATGGTGTTGTTGAAGATGTTGATGGAGATTGCCCTCCCCAAGATGGGAGAGTTGTTGGTGATGATGATGACGATGATTTCCCCCTCCGGGAGGGAAGTTCCCTCGACGGAATCGCTCCGCCGGAGGGCAAAAGTGCTCCTGCCCAAGTTCCGCCTCGAGACGGTGGCGCTTCATCCCGAAAGTCCTCTCTTTATTTTTTTTCTAGGTCAAAATGACTTATATACCAAAAGAGGGGCACCGGAGGTGGGCCGAGGAGGGCACAACCCATCAGGGTGCGCCTGGGCTCCCTGGCGCACCCAGGTGGGTTGTGCCCACCTGGTGGGCCCCCTCTGGTAGTTATTTGCTCCAATAATTCTTATTTATTCCATAAAAATTCCCCGTGAAGTTTCAGCTCATTTGGAGTTGTGCAGAATAGGTAGCCTGACGTAGTTTTTTCAGGTCCAAATTTCCAGCTGCCGGAATTCTCCCTCTTTATGTGAACCTTGCATATTATGGGAGAAAAGGCATTAGAATTACTCCAAAAAGCATTATAATGCATAAAAACATCATAAATAATAGTAGGAAAACATGATGCAAAATGGACGTATCAACTCCCCCAAGCTTAGACCTCGCTTGTCCTCAAGCGAAAACCGAAATCGAAAAACATGTCCACATGCTTAGAGAGAGAGGTGTCGATAAAAACAAAATACGGACATAGAAGCATCATGTATATTATTATAACATCAACAAACTTTAACATAGAACTTTATCACATAACTTTTATCATAAACTTCTCATGAATAAGTAACAATTCATCACAACATCGAAGTATAAAGCATAAATTCTATTGAAAACCAACAAACTATGTTCTCAGTCAACTTTGCAACTACAATTCATCATCTTTTCAGGAAGGGTCACGTATCGGAGCCTTTTTGGCAAGTCCACATACTCAACCATCATATAGTCTTCTATGATTGCTAACACTCACCGCATACACATGAGCAAAACGTTTCAACCGGACACATAGAAAGATAGGGGCTTATAGATTTGCCTCCCAACATACTCACCTCGAGGGTGATGTCAACAATAATAACTCATGTTACTCATATCCAACTGGATATATGTGCCTAGATCTTTCCTCACCACATGATGCTTGCCAAAAGAGAAAATAAAAAGGAATAGAGAGAAGAACTTTGACTCTTGCATAAAAGTAAATACATAAAAGTAAAAGATAGGCCCTTCGCAAAGGGAAGCAGAGGTTGCCATGCGCTTATTTGTTTGTATGCTCAATCTCTTAGTGCAAAAGAACGTCATGTTATATTGCCCCTTGTGATAGCAACCTTTATTATGCAGTCTGTCGCTTTTATTCTTTGCCATCACAAGTTTGTACAACGCTTAATTTTCTCTTACACTAAATGATCCAACACTTTTAGAAGCAATTTTTATTGCCCTATTTGCACCGATGACAACTTACTTGAAGGATCTTACTCAATCCATAGGTAGGTATGGTGGACTCTCAAAATAAGATTTGGGTTTAAAGATTTTTGGATGCACAAGTAGTATCTCTACTTAGTGCGGAATTTTTGGCTAGCAAAGATGGGGGCAAGCACCACATGTTAAAGGATCTATGACAATATAACTTCTATGTGAATATGAACAAACATAAATCATTACGTTGTCTTCCTTGTCCAACGTCAACAATTTTGGCATATAATATTTTGATGGGGGCTCACAATCACAAAAGATGTCCAGGATAGTGTATTTGCATGTGAATCTTCTCTTCCCTTATTAATTATTTCATGAATTGCATCATTGACCAATGCTATGTTTGTCAATCTCCAATAAAATTTTCTACTTATACTCTTCCTTATGTGATGTCATTACTTACCATAAAATTAGCATATGATCTTTTTCATTTATTTCCTTTCTTTTTATTGAACATGAAAGTAAAGAAAACAAAACTCAAACTAAACTTTATTATATATATCTTGCACACGATTACAAAGATAGATCACTAAGCAAACACTCGAAAAGAAAGGATCGAACTAAACTTTTATTCATCTAAAGCAAAAGATAACTATGGATCGAACTAAGATAAGTAAAGGCAAAAGATAGTGGAAGTGATACGATACCGGGGCACCTCCCCCAACCTTGGCACAAGCCAAGGGGAGTGCCCATACCTGATTACTCAATTTTCCTTTGTTGATGAAGAAGGAGGTGGCGGTGATGAAGTAGAGGGTTTGTCTTTCTTCCTTAGCTTACGCTTGAGGACGGAATTTTCCTCCTTTAAATCACCGATCTCCTGCTCGAGCTCTACTATCCTCTTGCATAATTCTTGCTTGTTTTCCTGCAAGAGACAAAAAGGGATAAACTAGACCTTAGGTTTCTTTGCTTTGCTGGGGAGACTTGATTTCTTGAATTCCACGTGCATGTCCCCAGGTTGAGGCAATGGAACTTCAGCTTCGTCTGAGCTTGTCTCCTCCTCCCTTTTAGGGTCATAGTCTTCTTCCTCCGAAGTCCAGCTATAGTGTTCCACATCCCCATAAACCTTGGGGTTTGCGATATAATCAACAACATAACTCTCACCCTCCGAGTCTTGGGATGACATATTTTCAGATCTGTCAGGAAAACAGCGACAAAAGAAAACAGAGGATTTCTCCGTGATACGGTGGTCAGTAGGTTTGGGGGGTATATAAAGATTTTTTATCTTGGGAAACAAGCAAGCTGAAGAAAAACGGAGTCCGGAAGGTACAGGAGGTGGGCACAACCCACCTGGGCGCGCCTGGCAAGCCAGGCGCGCCCAGGTGTCTTGTGCCCACTAGGGGTGCCTTCCTAGTTGTTTCTTATTTTCCTAATTTTTGTTATATTCCAAAACTGACAAAAAATATTTTTGCGGATTTTTCGGAGTCCATTTACTTACCGTATCACGTACCTCCTCTTTTTCAGTTATTCTGGAGTGTTCCGGAATGTTTCCTTTATGTGTTCTTCCGGTGTCATAGTTTGGATAATATTGCTTTCAACATTAATGGGCGTACCTGAGATATAATGTTTTATTCATTGCCCATTGACAACCTTCGGGTTAGTACCTTTGGCATTATTTATCTTGATGGCTCCGGATCAATAAACCTCCTCGATAACGTAAGGTCCTTCCCATTTGGAGAGGAGTTTTCCTGCAAAGAATCTAAAACGAGAGTTGTACAAAAGAACATATTCTCCAACTTTGAACTCATGCTTTTGGATTCTTTTGTCATGCCATCTTTTAACTTTTTCTTTAAATAACTTGGCATTTTCATAGGCTTGGGTTCTCCATTCATCTAGTGAGCTAATATCAAATAACCTCTTTTCACCGGCGAGTTTGAAATCATAGTTGAGTTCTTTAATTGCCCAATATGCTTTATGTTCTAACTCAAGAGGCAAATGACAAGCTTTTCCATAAACCATTTTATACGGAGACATACCCATAGGATTTTTATATGCTATTCTATAAGCCCAAAGTGCATCATCTAACTTCTTAGACCAATTCTTTTGGGACCTATTGATAGTTTTTTGTAATATTAATTTTATTTCTCTATTGCTAAGTTCAACTTGACCACTAGACTGAGGATGATAAGGTGATGCAATTCTATGGTTAACATCATATTTAGCAAGCATTTTACGGAAAGCACCATGAATAAAATGTGAACCACCATCAGTCATTAAATATCTAGGGACTCCAAACCTGGGGAAAATGACTTCCTTAAGCATTTTAATAGAGGTGTTGTGATCAGCATTACTAGTTGGAATAGCTTCTACCCACTTAGTAACATAATCAACAGCAACCAAAATATGTGTATACCCATTAGAGGAAGGAAAAGGTCCCATGTAATCAAATCCCCAAACATCAAATGGTTTAACAGCAATTGAATAATTCATAGGCATTTCCTGACGCTTACCAATATTACCAATTCTTTGACATTCATCACAAGATAAAACAAACTTACGGGCATCCTTGAAGAGAGTAGGCCAATAAAAACTAGATTGCAATACCTTGTGAGCAGTTCTATCTCCCGCATGATGTCCTCCATAAGCTTCGGAGTGACATTTCCGTAGGATTTGTCCCTGTTCATGCTCAGGTACACAACGTCTAATAATACCATCTACTCCTTCTTTATAAAGATGTGGGTCATCCCAAAAGTAATGTCTTAAATCATAGAAGAATTTTTTCTTTTGTTGGTATGCGAAGCTAGGTGGTATATATTTAGCAACAATATAATTGGCATAGTCAGCATACCAAGGAGTGTTATGAGAAACATTTATTGCAGCTAATTGTTCATCAGGAAAACTATCATTAATAGGTTGTGGGTCATCAAGAATATTTTCTAACCTAGACAAGTTATTAGCCACGGGGTTCTCAGCTCCCTTTCTATCAGTGATATGTAAATCAAATTCTTGTAGCAAAAGAACCCACCTAATGAGTCTAGGTTTAGCATCCTTCTTTTCCATAAGATATTTTATAGCAGCATGATCGGTGTGAACAGTCACTTTAGAATCAACAATGTAAGATCTAGATTTATCACAAGCAAACACAACTGCTAAAAATTCTTTTTCAGTAGTAGCATAATTTCATTGAGCACTGTCCAGAGTTTTACTAGCATAATGAATAACATTTAATTTCTTATCGACTCTTTGACCTAGAACAGCACCAACAGCATAATCACTAGCATCACACATAATTTCAAAAGGCAAGTTCCAATCAGGTGGTTGAACAATAGGTGCAGAAATCAAGGCTTTCTTAAGTGTTTCAAAGGCTTCTACACAAACATCACCAAAAACAAATGGAACATCCTTTTGTAAAAGATTTGTAAGAGGCCTAGAAATTTTAGAGAAGTCTTTAATAAACCTCCTATAGAAACCAGCATGACCGAGGAAACTACGAATACCTTTGATATCTTTAGGGCATGGCATTTTCTCAATTGCATCAACTTTAGCTTTATCCACCTCAATACCTCGTTCAGAAATTCTATGTCCCAAGACAATACCTTCATTAACCATAAAGTGGCACTTCTCCCAAATCAAGACGAGATTAGTTTGCTCACATCTCTGCAAAACTCGATCAAGGTTGCTCAAGCAATCATCAAAAGAAGTTCCGTAAACAGAAAAATCATCCATGAAAACCTCAACAATCTTTTCACAAAAGTCAGAGAATATAGCAGTCATACATCTTTGAAAGGTAGCAGGTGCATTGCATAAACCAAAAGGCATACGTCTATAAGCATAAGTTCCAAAAGGGCAAGTAAAGGTGGTTTTCTCTTGATCAGGTTGTGAGATAGATATTAGAGAAAAACCGGAATATCCATCAAGAAAGCAAAAATGTGTGTGCTTTGATAGTCTTTCTAACATTTGATCAATAAAAGGCAGAGGGTAATGATCTTTTCTAGTAGCTTTATTTAGTTTTCTAAAATCAATTACCATTTTGTAGCCAGTGACAATTCTTTGTGGAATAAGTTCATTCTTATCATTAGGAACAACGGTAATACCTCCTTTTTTAGGGACACAATGAAAGGGACTTACCTGTAACACCCCCAGTGGTTAACTACAGTAATCCCCTTTTGATTATGCCATGTCACCAGGATCAATAGTGCTTAAATATCATTTGTATCATATCTCATTTCAAATTCAAACTCAATTGGAAATTCAAACTGAAAGTGGAAAATAAAAGTTGTCCAAACCCAGAAACTAAAATGTTCATTAAATGACAAATATTCCAGAGACAACTCTAAAAATTATAACCAATATTCACTAAATCAATTAGCTGACTCAAGCAGCAACAAAACAACAGTATTTAATCCTTTTGCAATTAAATAAAATAAAGATAAAATCATTTGTACTCCAAACCATTTTCTAACAATGTCTAATATTGCACTGCGAATATTTGGGCAAGTTCCATATTTTACAAAAGTGTTTTGAAATAAAAATAAAAGGCAAAACATAAAATGAGAGAAAAGAAAATAAGAAAAGAAATAAAACAAAAAAATAAAAATAAAACAAAACAACCCCCCCCCCACTGGGCCTCGGCCCAGCTGGCCGCAACCAGCCAGGCCGGCCCAGCCACCCCGCCGCTATAACCCCCTCCCCCCACTCCCCACCGAAACCCTAGCCCGATCCACTCCCCCCCCGACCCCTTCTCCCTCCTGAATCGGGGTCGAACCCGATCCCAGGGCGCCGCCCGCCCCCCTCCTCTGCTCGGCCAGCCGTCCTCGCGCGCCAATAGGGGCCGTCGCCGCTCGCCTACCGGACTCCTCCTCGCCCCTCCTCTCTCTCGCGCGACGCCCGCCTGCAGCCGCGGCCTCGCCTCGTCGTCTACCCGGCGCCGTCCCGTCGTCCTCTGCGCCCCATCGCCGGCGCCGCCCGTCGCTCGCCGTCCCCGACCTCCTCCGCGGCTCGCTTCCTCGCGCCTCGCCGCCCTTGTGCCCCTGCAACGCGGGTGAGAAACCCCACCGGCCTCCCCTTCCCTCTGCCGCTGCGCTCGCCGTTGCCCGCGCCACCTGCCACTGCTCCGGCCCGCACGCGCTGCACCGCACCTCCGCGCGCGCGCCCACGCCCAGCCTAGCCGCTCTGGCCGTGCCCCATGCGCCCCAGACGCGCACCGCCACCGAGCGCGCACGCGCGTGCCTCCCCTGCTCGCCGACCACGCCCGGCCCTGCGCCTCGCTGCGGTCTCGCGCGCCCCCGTCCGACCGCGCATCGCCCCTGCCACGCCCGCGCTCGCCTCCCGCCCGCGCGCGGCCCCGCGCACGCCGGCGCTCGTCGTCGCCCCGCCCCGGATCGCCCGCACGGCCCGTGCGCACCCGCACATCCGCAGTGGCCCAGTGCCACTGCCAGGTGGGGCCCGAGGCCTCTGTGCCACCGACAGCATGGGCCCACAGCCCCAGAACGTTAATTAAAAAAAAGGTTTAAAAAGAAAAAGGAATAAAAATAAATAAATAAATATTAATTAACTAATTAACTAAATAATTAATTCACTTAATTAACTTAATTTAACCTAATTAACCTAATTAATCTGTTAGTTAGGGCTAACAGTCACTGACAGTGGGACCCACTGGTCATTTGACCAGTCAACTGTCATGTTGACTGCTGATGTCGGCATGACATCATTGCTGATGCAGTAAACAATTTCTGAGTTAAAATAATTCAAAATGGTTAATAAAACTTCAGAATTTAATATAAAATAAACCGTAGCTCAGATTAAAATACTTTCTACATGAAAGTTTCTCAAAACAACGAGACGAATCCGAATACGCAGTCCGTTCGTCCGTCACACATCCCTAACTATCCGACCATGGAACCATTCCCCTCCGGTCATCTGTCTGACAAATGTCCGGAACCGAGAAAACCTTCCCGGATGGATTCCCCCTTCCCCGGTGACGTGCAACCATACGTTAGGTCACCCCTAGCACCGCGTATTTGCCATGCTGCGCTTTGTGATGCTTTGATTGCTCTGTTATTTATTGTGCTTCCCCTCCGTTACTTCTTTCCGGTAGACTCCGGTACCGACCTCGTCCCCGAGACCGACGCAACTCAGGAGCCCGACGCCACCATTGACGACCTTGCCCTTGCCGCCGAGCAACCAGGCAAGCCCCCCCTTTGATCATCCCGATATCGCCCATTCTATTTTCTCATGCTTGCATTAGAATTGGTGTTGCTGCTGCTTTACCTATTCTGATGCATAGCCTGTTTATTGTAACCTGCTGTTGATAATTACCTGCATATCCTAAACTGCTTAGTTTAGGATGGGTAGAGACCTATCAGTGACCCCACTTATCCCGATTGCCCCGCTGGATTATCCGAAGACCCGATCAACGGGATTGAAGACCAGGCCCCGACACCGCACATCACCCCCCCCCCCTTAGTTGTAACGACACTACAGTGTTACTATCGAGTGCCGAGGGTGATACCTCGTGTAGCACTTCTGATGTTAACTCTGTAGAGTAGCTATTCGGTCGTGGTCATCGAGGGTGATCCCTCCTTCACCACTTCCGGTAACGACGCTGTCGTGCAACACATCAAGTGTGAACCCATCGAGGGTGATTCCTCTGAGTTCACCTTGACGGATACATCAAGTAGGAATCCAATGAGGGTGATACCTCGGATTCCCCTGATGTTATGGACACACGGATACTTGGACCTTGCACTGTTACTTGGATAGGCGGGTCGACCCTGAGAGGTACCCGCGTGCGCCTAAGTGGCTAGTGTTGTGAAGACGGGTTGTCTGTATGGTGCCCGAGTGATGAATACGAGGCGTGGCCGGGCATTCTTGGCCCTTGCCGCAAGTCCTCGAGATGGGGCGATGGGGTCACATCTTTCGTGAGTCTCTGCTCGTTACCGCAAGCCCTAGTCCACTAATGATTTGGATATTTGATCCGAGCAGGCCTCTGGTCTGATAGCACTAATCATCCCGTTGGCATGGTATGGGCGTTCTGCATCGTAGCATCAGCCGAAAGCTTTGTTAGACGTCCAGTTCAGCACTGCGGCCGGGCCGGGCTGGCACCATCCTGAGGGGTGGAGCCTGGTTCACCCGGCACGCAACGACCCGGAGGGCGAGGGGCGATGGCCAAGACCCCCTTGCGCTTAGGATGTAGATCGACGGGGACCTCTCTGCTGAGTTGTAGGTAGGGTTGCGGTGTTTCGTTTGGCCGAGGCCGGGCATGACCCGGAAAAGTGTGTACGGCCGGAGTTAAGCGAGCGTGGTGGGTAAGTTGGTGCACCCCTGCAGGGAAGAACACATCAATCGATAGCCGGTCCTACGGTAAAGGACACTCGGAGTTGTATCCCGATTGATACAGCTAGAAGTTGAGATGAGACCTGGATATGAGGCTCTGGGATTGCTTCTCGCAGGGAGTCGAGAAGGGATCTCAGGACGAGGTTGATGACTGTATGGCTCTGGGATTGCTTTCTCGCAGGGAGTCGAGAAAGGATCTCTGGGTGAGGTTGATATCATTACTGCTACCTTATATTGTACTGTTCTACTCTCTTTTATTGCTGCAAGACCGCTGAAGATGCTAGTCTTCGATAGGACTAGGCTTTTCCCCTCTATTCTGGCTTTTCTGCAGCCCAGTCCACATATACAGCCTCTCTTTGAAAATGCTGCATATGTAGTGTAGATCCTTGCTTGCTGAGTACTTCTGAGTACTCACGGTTGCTTTGTTTTCCTTTTTCTCCCCATATCAGTTTGTCATGACCAAGATGGCGGAGCCCCTGAGACAGCTGTCCCCGCCGACGATCGCTACTACTACCCCGAGGGTGGATACTACTATGAGTTGACTGACGACCAGGAGTAGGATCGGAGGGTCCCAGGCAGGAGGCCTACGCCTTTCGATCATAGTGTTTTATTTTGCCCCGCCTTTCTATAGGCCTTTCTGTTTCTCTTTTAATATCTGTACTCAGATATCTGATGCTTCCGCTGATGCTTGTATGCCAACGAGCTATGTATTCGAGCCCTCGAGGCCCTGGCTTGTAATATAAAGCTTGTATGACTTTATTTATGTTTTAGAGTTGTGTTGTGATATCTTCCCGTGAGTCCTTAGGCTTGATCGTGTGCATTTGCGTGTATGATTAGTGCACGATTGAGCCGGGGGCGTCACATTACCCATCTACTATCAGCTATGGGATAGATTATACCTGCTTCCAGAAGCTTCAGTATTTCTGTTCTTACCACTTCTTTCATTTTAGGATTTAAACGTCGTTGGTGATCAACAACGGGTTTAGCATCAGGCTCCATATTAATTTTATGCTGACAGAGAGTGGGACTAATGCCATTTAAATCATCAAGAGAATATCCAATGGCAGCTCGGTGCTTCTTCAGAACCTTCAATAATCTTTCTTCTTCATGTTCTGAAAGGTTAGCACTAATAATAACAGGATAAATCTTTTTCTCATCAAGATAAGCATATTTCAAAGTGTCTGACAATTTTTTTAATTCAAACACAGGATCACCTTTAGGTGGAGGAGGACCCCCTAGAGTTTCAATAGGCAAATTGTGTTTAAGCAGAGGACGTTATTCAAAGAAAATCTTATCTATTTCATTTCTTTCATGCAGATGCATATCATTTTCGTGGTCTAGCAAATATTGTTCTAGTGGATCAGTAGGAGGCACAGCAATAGAAGCAAGACCAATTATTTCATCCTTACTAGACAACTCTTTAATATGATGTTTTCTACTAAACTTGGAAAAATTAAACTCATGAGACTCATCACCAAAACTAACACCGACGATTTGTTTCTCACAATCTATTTTAGCATTGACGGTGTTCAAGAAAGGTCTACCAAAGATAATGGGACAAAAGTCATCTTGTGCGGAACCAAGAACAAGAAAATCAGTAGGGTATTTTATTTTCCCACACAAGACTTCAACATCTCTAACAATCCCAAGTGGTGTGATGGTGTCCCTATTAGCAAGTTTAATAGTAACATCTATGTCTTCTATTTCAGCGGGTGCTATATCATTCATAATTTCTTGATATAAGGTAAAAGGAATGGCACTCACGCTAGCACCTATGTCACATAAACCATGATAACAGTGATCTCCTATTTTAACTGAGACAACAGGCATGCCAACAACGGGTCTATGTTTATCTTTTTCATCGGGTTTGGCAATTCTAGCAGCTTCATCACAGAAGTAAATAACATGCCCATCTATATTTTCAACCAAGAGATCTTTAACCATAGCAACACTAGGTTCTACTTTGATTTGTTTAGTAGGTTTGGAAGTTCTAATATAACTTTTGTGAACCACAGTTGAGACTTTAGCATGTTCCTTTATCCTAACAGGGAAAGGTGGTTTTTCAATATAAGCAGTAGGCACAACTGGATCAACATTGTAAATAATAGTTTCATCTTTAGCTATTACTGGTTCTTTAATTTCTTCTTTGATAGGTGGGTGATATTTAAACCACTTCTCCTTAGGGAGGTCAACATGAGTAGCAAATGATTAACAAAAGGATGCTACTATCTCAGAGTCAAGTCCATATTTAGTGCTAAACTTTTGAAAAGCATCGGTATTCATAAAAGATTTAACACAATCATACTTGAGCTTAATACCTGACTCTTTACCTTCGTCGAGTTCCCAATCTTCAGAGTTGCGTTTAATTCTTTCTAAAACATCCCACCGAAAGTCAATAGTCTTCTTCATAAAGGAACCAGTACAAGAAGTATCAAGCATGGATCGATCATCATGAGAAAGCCGAGCATAAAAATTCTGAATAATAATTTCTCTTGAGAGCTCATGATTGGGGCATGAATATAACATTGACTTAAGCCTCCCCCAAGCTAGAGCAATACTTTCTCCTTCATGAGGCCAAAAATTATATATGTAATTCTGATCACGATGAACTAGATGCATAGGATAATTTTTTTGGTGAAATTCCAATTTCAATCGATTCCAATTCCAAGATCCAATATCATCGCATAGCCTATACCATGACAATGCTTTTCCCTTCAAAGATAAAAAGAAAGCCTTCTTCTTAGCTTCATCTCCGGGTAAACCTGCAAGCTTAAATAATCCACAAATTTCATCCACATATATCAAGTGCATATCAGGATGTTCAGTTCCATCTCCTGCATAAGGATTAGCTAGCAGTTGCTCTATCATACCCGAAGGAATTTCATAACCAATATTTTCAGTAGGTGCAGTAGGTTGAGGGGTAACTAATTGTGGTTCCGATCGAGGTGAAGATACCCCGAACAAACCCCTCAAAGGATTGTTCTCCATAGAAACAAGTGACAATAAATTTCAGCACGTAGTAATAATTTTTCCTTACTGATTTCGACTTACCAAGAGCACTTCACTCCCCGGCAACGGCGCCAGAAAAGAGCCTTGATGACCCACAAGTATAGGGGATCAATCATAGTCCTTTCGATAAGTAAGAGTGTCGAACCCAACGAGGAGCAGAAGGAAATGACAAGCGGTTTTCAGCAAGGTAATGTCTGCAAGCACTGAAATTATAAGTACCGAGTAGTTTGATAGCAAGATAATTTGTAACGAGCAAGTAACGGTAATGGTAATAAAAGTGCATCAAGGTATCCCAATCCTTTTGAGGCAAAGGATAGGCCAAAACGGTCTCTTATGATAAGCAAAGCGTTCTTGAGGGTACACGGGAATTTCATCTAGTCACTTTCATCATGTTGGTTTGATTTGTGTTCGCTACTTTGATAATTTGATATGTGTGTGGACCGGTGCTTAGGTGCTATTCTTACTTGAACAAACCTCCTACTTATGATTAACCCCCTCGCAAGCATCCGCAACTACGAGAAAAGTATTAAGAATAAATCTAACCATAGCATTAAACTTTTGGATCCAAATCAGTCCCTTACGGAATAGTGCATAAACTAGGGTTTAAGCTTCTATCACTCTCGCAACCCATCATCTAATAACTACTCCACAATGCATTCCCTTAGGCCCAAATATGGTGAAGTGCCATGTAGTCGACGTTCACATGACACCACTAAGGGAATCACAACATACATATCATCAAAATATCGAACACATATCAAGCTCACATGATTACTTGCAACAAGATTTCTCCCGTGACCTCAAGAACAAAAGTAACTACTCACTAATGATAATCATGCTCAAGATCAGAGGGGTATTAAATAGCATAATGGATCTGAACATATAATCTTCCACCAAATAAACCATATAGTAATCAACTACAAGATGTAATCAACACTACTAGTCACCCACAAGTACCAATCTATAGTTCTAGTACAAAGATTGAACACAAGAGATGAACTAGGGTTTGAGAGGAGATGGTGCTGTTGAAGATGTTGATGGAGATTGACCTCCCCAAGATGGGACAGTTGTTGGTGATGATGATGATGATGATTTCCCCCTCCGGGCGGGAAGTTCCCCCTACGGGATCGCTCTGCCGGAGGGCAAAAGTGCTCCTGCCCAAGTTTCGCCTCGAGATGGCGGCGCTTCGTCCCAAAAGTCCTCTCTTTATTTTTTCTAGGTCAAAATGACTTATATACCAGAAGAGGGGCACCGGAGGTGGGCCGAGGAGGGCACAACCCACCAGGGCGCGCCTAGGTGGGTTGTGCCCACCTGGTGTGCCCCCTCTGGTAGTTATTTGCTCCAATAATTCTTATTTATTCCATAAAAATTCCTCGTGAAGTTTCAGCCCATTTGGAGTTGTGCAGAATAGGTAGCCTGACGTAGCTTTTTCAGGTCTAGATTTCCAGCTGCCGGAATTCTCCCTCTTTGTGTGAACCTTGCATATTATGAGAGAAAAGGCATTAGAATTACTCGAAAAAGCATTATTATGCATAAAAACATCATAAATAACAGTAGGAGAACATGATGCAAAATGGACGTATCAGTGCGGCACACTCATTTGTTTGATCGCTTCGGCGCTGTCACTAGGGTTTGCATGTGTTGCGAATAGCCTCCTCCACTCGCCGCCGAATGTGTGATCAGACCTAATAGTCCGCCGCACGGTGTTCCTCCTGCATGCACGGATACCGTTAGAGGCGGTGCACTTGCGCCGCTCCGGCGAACCTGTACGTGGGATCCGACGACCGGCTGTTCGAGGGAGATCGGACAAGGAGGAGACGATACACGCGGACGCGCTGCCCCAACTTTTCTTCCGCTGCACGGCACTGAGCGTCTAGTGGTAATGATCTGTGATCCATCTCCCGTAGCATGTTCTTGGATGTTCTGCGCGTAGGAAAATTTTAATTTGCAGTCGACGCACCCTACCGTAGATCCCAACAACAACGCTATCCTCGGGTACCCTGCCCTCGCCAAGTTCATGGCGGCGACCCACCACGGCTACAACGTCCTCAAGATGCCAGGGTGCAGCGGCATTATCACGGTCGCCTGCGATGAGAAGGATGCCATCTGTTCCCTTGAGCATGCCTACCGTGACGCTGCGGTCGAGAACTCTAATGACGAGGGTGGCGTCCTGCCTCCTGAGGCCACCCCCGCGAAGAAGAAGCAGCTCCTCCCCAAGGGTCCTCCGGAGAACAAGAAGCCATCTGGCGGTGCCTCAGGCACCGCGCCTACTGTCGGGGCACATCTTCCTCCCGCATAGGAAGGTGCACCCGGTGCTTCCCTCGGGACGGGCTCGGGGGCTTCCATCTGGAGGGCTTTCGACCTGACCAGTGCGACGAGGGAGGTGCTCGGGCACCACTTGGAGGCATGCCTAGATGCGCGCCCCCACAAGCAAGGAGCGAGGTGCGAGACGCCAGGGACACGGGAATTCATCACCAAGGCGATCGAAGAGCTTCAGTAGGCGCAGGCCATGCGTGGCGCGCGTCGCCCCGCACCACCCAGTGCAGCTGCCGCCCCCGACACGGGTGGTGAGCTGCGCGTCTGCATCAACATCCCGGGCCTCAACAGGGCCACTTCACAGGATCTCTTCTGGCCGTCACGTGTCAGCCGGAGTGGGGGCTACCCCTACAACTACTTCTGCATGCCGTTCGGCCTGCTGAACGTGGGCGCCTCGTACCAGCACCTGGCGCAGCGTGCTATGGCGTCTCACGAGGCCAGGTGCTCGGCGGTCGCATCTCAAGAGGTCCTGGATCTTCGCGAGCCCACCGGGCCTCGCGGGGCTCCCTGGTCTCCGGAGCCGCCCAGCTCATGAGGAGCTATCTTCATGGCACGCATCTTCAGCTACCTCAACGTGTCTACAACGCTGGTGCCAGGTGACTTTTTGGTTTGTTCAGTTGAGGGCACCCCTCGGGCTGCATTATCCTCAAGCTGTTAGGGCCCGCCCATGCAGTTATGACGTTTCGGTTCATGTACTTTGGGCCGGTTATGCTTCCATGAGCTGCTGTGGTTGTTAACCTTGCACTTGATGATGTATCACCTCTGGAGCCACCTCGGCGGGCTTCGCGCGTTGCCAGCTCTCCCCTTGAATGTCCCATGAGAGGGGGCTACCGGGACGGCGCCTGTGCTCAGGTCTATCCCTGCAGCGCTGATAAATCTAAGAGACTGAGCTCTAGCTCGCGGGTCGGCCCCGCGCACGTCACCTCACCAGGTCATTAGTGCCTTCGTCTTCTCACGAAACGATCACGAGCAGATCAGCAAGCACGCGCCGCCCCTTGTATTTTGTAACTAACTAATACGCAGGAGCCTCAGGAAACAAGACCTCGAGCGGCCTTGCCAATGCCTCACCGCCCTAGAAGGACCCACCATGGTCAAGCAGCATTCCAGCTCACAAAGGCTAAGTAAAATTGCTTCATACGCCGCGTGTCGCTGGGTAAAGCCTCTCCTGAGCGCCTCCGCGAGGCGAACCATTTCTCTTTCGCACAAACCGCTTGCACGTTAAAAGGGGGGCCCTTGAGCATCGCGCCTCAGGAGCTCCTACTGGCTTTCGAGCCCTCACCCCCTGGCCTTGACCACGGCATCGCGACCTGGCATACCGGAGGTGGCTGAGTTCTGCTCGAGGGCTGGGTCTTGAGGAAGTAGAGCATCATGGTGGGCAAGGAAAGGGGATTGCAAGCCTTGCGGGGGAGTACAGGGAGAGGGGTGTGGCCCAACGTTGCTGGCATTTTTTTGGAATATGATGGGCATCAGTCTCCTCACGCACCCCTGGCGGGGTTTACCTTAATTCATTACAGAACAGGGAACATGCGCAGGATCAAAAGCTCCAGAGAAGCTCGCCCTCACGACGAAAGAACCACCACGGACCGCAAGCTCGCCAATCTAAGTTATCCCACACACGCCAGCATGAGCCTTACCACTAACGCTTTATTTTCTCGCGGCCTCGCTCGGGCAAGGAATCACCCCTCTTAATCTTTCGGGAGCCGCTTGCGCGCCAAAGGGGACCTCCTGAGCATTGCGTCTCAGGGGCTCTTGCCGGACTTCAGGTCGCTCACCTCCTGGCCTTGACCACGGCATCACGACCTGGCATACGAGCGATGGCTGAAGCTCGCCTGGGGACTGGGTCCTATCGATGTAGAGCACTGAGCCATCACAAGAACAAAAAGGGGACCCGTGCGCAAGCGAGAAACACGAACGCAACATGAGTTGGAAACATTAATATAAAGGTGCAAGCGCCACGGTTCTTACACGCCCCCGCGAGGCCCCTCATGATTTTGGTGCAGGAAATAAAACAAAAGAAAAGGCCTCCCAAGGGCCGCAGCTCAGGAGGTGCCAGCTCTAGCGTCATGGCACCTAGTTGGTGTCCTCCTCCTCCTTGACCCGAGCACGGCGGCGCGGCGGCTCGTCATAGTCGTCGTCGCTTGAGCTTTCCCCGGATGAGGTGTCGCCGCTGCTGGAGGCGTCGCGGGCGTGGCCAAGGGCAAGTTCACCGCCGAGGGCCTCGCCGCCGCTGTTGTCGCCCCCCGGGCAGCACTCCAGGCGCCCACCATCTTCCCCGAAGACCTTGAAGAAGAGCGTCATCACCCCGTCGTACTTGAAGTGGAGGGCGTGCCTCCCCTTCGAGATGCAGGCGTGGGCGATCGCTCCCCATCCCCAGGTCATGAAGACATCCCCAGAGAAGGTGGCTTCAACCTCCGCCTGCGAGGACTGGTTGCAGCAGCCGTCGTGCTGTAGCCACAGCTCGACGGGTCCTCTCGCTGGCAGCTCCTCCGCCAAGGACCGCGGGAGTCGGATCCAGGTGCGCGGCGGCATTGCCACCCACACCACGAACTCACGGGTCGTGCCGCTGGCATGGGCCCGTGGGAGAGGTGGTCGGACGGCCGTCGCCTGCCTCCCTCCTCGGCCTCGTCCTCCGCAGCTTCCACGGCTGCCCCCACGGGAAGGACCCCTTCCACGAACGCCGGAGCCGGCGTGGACCCCCGGCGGAGCACGCTCACATCGGAGCAGGGCCGTCACAGGCGTTGCGGTGAGCTTGCGAGGATGGCCTCGCCCTCTCTTTGGAAGGGGCGACTCCATTTCCTCTCGTGGAGCCTTCCCCTTCTCGGCGGCTGAGAACCTTCTCACCGGCGCCATGGATGTTGTAGCGAATGCGCAGAGTGGGGGAACAAGAAGATGAAGATGGGCTGGGGGCTCCGTCTCCCTCGCCCACTTATAGGCGGTCGGAGGCCAACCGGCGCCCCTTCAAAGGAGAGCAATGATGACCCTGTGGCGTGAGCCAGTCTTTTGTCAGCCTGGGCAGTTGCCGAGGTGACGTGGGGAAGCAGAGGCATCTGCGTCCCGTCATGCACCACGCGTCGAGCCTAGCCCGCAGGCGATTGGGGCCCCACGGTGTTTCGCCCTTCGCTCCTTGCCTTCGCCTCAAAGCCAGGCCGGGCACGCCTTGGGCCCGGGGGCTACTGTCGGCGTTCTGGGATCAGGGGTAACCAGATCTGCCTACCTGTGGCCCAGCGCATGGGCCCATCAACGGCCATGTACGACCCAGCTACAATAACTCCAAGGCAAGACCCTCGCGAGGACCCAAGCCTCGCGAGGCGAACGACACCAAGGCCTCCAGAAGAGCGGCCTCCCCAGGCTGCCTCCCGAGGGGCGGAGACTTCTATGCAGGTACACAACCCTCACGAGGTTGTGATGACGCGAGCCATGACGACCAAGGCCAGGCGGGTGAAGGAAATATGCCCTAGAGGCAATAATAAAGTTGTTATTTATATTTCCTTATATCATGATAAATGTTTATTATTCATGCTAGAATTGTATTAACCAGAAACTTAGTAAATGTGTGAATACATAGACAAACAGAGTGTCACTAGTATGCCTCTACTTGACTAGCTCGTTGATCAAAGATGGTTAAGTTTCCTAGCCATAGACATGAGTTGTCATTTGATGAACGGGATCACATCATTAGAGAATGATGTGATTGACAAGACCCATCCGTTAGCTTAGCACTATGATCGTTTAGTTTGTTGCTATTGCTTTCTTCATGACTTATACATGTTCCTATGACTATGAGATTATGCAACTCCTGAATATCGGAGGAACACTTAGTGTGCTATCAAACGTCACAATGTAACTGGGTGATTATAAAGATGCTCTACAGGTGTCTCCGATGGTGTTTGTTGAGTTGGCATAGATCGAGATTAGGATTCGTCACTCCGATTGTCGGAGAGGTATCTCTGGGCCCTCTCGGTAATGCACATCACTATAAGCCTTGCAAGCAATGTGACTAATGAGTTAGTTATGGGATGATGCATTACAAAACGAGTAAAGAAACTTGCCGGTAACGAGATTGAACTAGGTATTGAGATACCGACGATCGAATCTCAGGCAAGTAACATACCGATGACAAAGGGAACAACGTATGTTGTTATGCGGTTTGACCGATAAAGATCTTCGTAGAATATGTGGGAGCCAATATGAGCATCCAGGTTCCGCTATTGGTTATTGACCGGAGATGAGTCTCGGTCATGTCTACATAGTTCTCGAACCCGTAGGGTCCGCACGCTTAACGTTCGATGACGATCGGTATTACGAGTTTATGTGTTTTGATGTACCGAAGGTTGTTCGGAGTCCCGGATGTGATCACGGACATGACGAGGAGTCTCGAAATGGTCGAGACATAAAGATTGATATATTGGAAGGCTATGTTTGGACACCGGAAAGGTTTCAGATAGGTTCGGGCATTTTCCGGAGTACCGGGGGGTTACCAGAACCCCTCGGGGAGTCAATGTGCCTTATTGGGCCTTAGTGGAAGAGAGGAGGAGGCGGCCAGGTGGAGGGCGTGCCCCCCCCCCCCAAGCCCAATCCGAATTGGGGTGGGGGGCCGGCCCCCCTTTCCTTCTCCCTCTCTCCCTCTTCCTTCTTCTCCTACTCCAACTAGGGAAGGGGGGAAACCTACTCCTACTGGGAGTAGGACTCCCCCCCTTGGGCGCGCCATAGAGAGGGCCGGCCGTCCCCTCCTCCACTCCTTTATATACGGGGGAAGGGGGCACCCCATAGACACACAAGTTGATTGTTTAGCCGTGTGCGGTGCCCCCTCCACAGATTTCCACCTCGGTCATATCGTTGTAGTGCTTAGGCGAAGCCCTGCGTCGGTAACTTCATCATCACCGTCATCACGCCGTCGTGCTGACGAAACTCTCCCTCGGCCTCAGCTGGTTCAAGAGTACGAGGGACGTCACCGAGATGAACGTGTGCAGATCGCGGAGGTGCCGTGCGTTTGGTACTTGATCGGTTGGATCGCGAAGACGTTCGACTACATCAACCGCGTTACTTAAAGCTTCCGCTTTCGGTCTACGAGGGTACGTGGACACACTCTCCCACTTGTTGCTATGCATCACATAGATAGATCTTGCGTGTTCGTAGGAAATTTTTTGAAATTACTGTGTTCCCCAACAGTGGTATCAGAGCCAGGTCTATGTGTAGATGTTATATGCACGAGTAGAACACAAAGAGTTGTGGGCGATAATAGTCATACTGCTTACCAGCATGTCATACTTTGATTTGGCGGTATTGTTGGATGAAGTGGCTCAGACCGACATTACGCGTACGCTTACGCGAGACTGGTTCTACCGACGTGCTTCGCACACAGGTGGCTAGTGGGTGTCAGTTTCTCCAACTTTAGTTGAATCAAGTGTGACTACGCCCGGTCCTTGTTGAAGGTTAAAACAGCACACTTGACGAAAAATCGTTGTAGTTTTGATGCGTAGGTAAGAATGGTTCTTGCTCAGCCCATAGCAGCCACGTAAAACTTGCAACAACAAAGTAGAGGACGTCTAACTTGTTTTTGCAGGGCATGATGTGATATGATATGGTCAAGACATGATGCTATATTTTATTGTATGAGATGATCATGTTTTGTAACAGAGTTATCGGCAACTGGCAGGAGCCATATGGTTGTCGCTTTATTGTATGCAATGCAATCGGCATGTAATTGTTTTTTACTTTATCACTAAGCGGTAGCGATAGTCGTAGAAGCAATAGTTGGTGAGACGACAACGATGCTACGATGGAGATCAAGGTGTCGCGCCGGTGACGATGGTGATCATGACGGTGCTTTGGAGATGGAGATCAAAGGCACAAGATGATGATGGCCATATCATATCACTTATATTGATTGCATGAGATGTTTATCCTTTATGCATCTTATTTTGCTTAGTTCGACGGTAGCATTATAAGATGATCTCTCACTAAATTTCAAGGTACAAGTGTTCTCCCTGAGTATGCACAGTTGCGAAAGTTCGTTGTGCCGAGACACCACGTGATGATCGGGTGTGATAAGCTCTACGTTCACATACAACGGGTGCAAGCCAGTTTTGCACACGCAGAATACTCGGGTTAAACTTGACGAGCCTAGCATATGCAGATATGGCCTCGGAACACTGAGACCGAAAGGTCGAGCGTGAATCATATAGTAGATATGATCAACGTAGTGATGTTCACCATTGAAAACTACTCCATCTCACGTGATGATCGGACATGGTTTAGTTGATTTGGATCACGTGATCACTTAGATGATTAGAGGGATGTCTATCTAAGTGGGATTTCTTAAGTAATATGATTAATTGAACTTTAATTTATCATGAACTTAGTACCTGATAGTATTTTGCATGTCTATGTTGTTGTAGATCAATGGCCCGTGCTACTGTTCCTTTGAATTTTAATGCGTTCCTAGATAAAGCTAAGTTGAAAGATGATGGTAGCAACTACATGGACTGGGTCCGTAACTTGAGGATTATCCTCATTGCTGCACAGAAGAATTACGTCCTGGAAGCACCACTAGGTGCAAGACCCGCTGCAGGAGCAACGCCGGACATTGTGAATGCCTGGCAGAGCAAAGGTGATGACTACTCGATAGTTCAGTGTGCCATGCTTTACGGCTTAGAACCGGGACTTCAATGAAGTTTTGAAAGTCATGGAGCATATGAGATGTTCCAGGAGTTGAAGTTAATATTTCAAGCAAATGCCCGGATTGAGAGATATGAAGTCTCCAATAAGTTATATAGCTGCAAAATGGAGGAGAATAGTTCTATTAGTGAACATATACTCAAAATGTCTGGGTATCATAATCACTTGACTCAGCTGGGAGTTAATCTTCCGGTTGATAGTGTCATTGACAGAGTTCTTCAATCACTGCCACCAAGCTACAAAAGCTTCATGATGTACTATAATATGCAAGGGATGGATAAGACAATTCCCGAGCTCTTCGCAATGCTAAAGGCTGCGGAGGTAGAAATCAAGAAGGAGCATCAAGTGTTGATGGTCAACAAGACCACCAGTTTCAAGAAAAAGGGTAAAGGGAAGAAGGGGAACTTCAAGAAGAACGGCAAGCAAGTTGCTGCTCAAGTGAAGAAGCCCAAGTCTGGACCTAAGCCTGAGACTGAGTGCTTCTACTGCAAAGGGACTGGTCACTGGAAGCGGAATTGCCCCAAGTATTTGGCAGATAAGAAGGATGGCAAAGTGAACAAAGGTATATGTGATATACATGTTATTGATGTGTACCTTACTAATGCTCGTAGTAGTGCCTGGGTATTTGATACTGGTTTTGTTGCTAATATTTGCAACTCAAAACAAGGACTACGGATTAAGCGAAGATTGGCTAAGGACGAGGTGACGATGCTCGTGGGAAATGGTTCCAAAGTCGATGTGATCGCCGTCGGCACGCTACCTCTACATCTACCTTCGGGATTAGTTTTAGACCTGAATAATTGTTATTTGGTGCCAGCGTTAAGCATGAACATTATATCTGGATCTTGTTTGATGCGAGACGGTTATTCATTTAAATCTGAGAATAATGGTTGTTCTATTTATATGAGTAATATCTTTTATGGTCATGCACCCTTAAAGAGTGGTCTATTTTTGTTGAATCTCGATAGTAGTGATACACATATTCATAATATTGAAGCCAAAAGATGCAGAGTTGATAATGATAGTGCAACTTATTTGTGGCACTGCCGTTTGGGTCATATTGGTGTAAAGCGCATGAAGAAACTCCATACTGATGGACTTTTGGAATCACTTGATTATGAATCACTTGGTACTTGCGAACCATGCCTCATGGGCAAGATGACTAAAACTCCGTTCTCCGGAACAATGGAGCGAGCAACAGATTTATTGGAAATAATACATACTGATGTATGCGGTCCAATGAATATTGAGGCTCGCGGCGGGTATCGTTATTTTCTGACCTTCACAGATGATTTGAGCAGATATGGGTATATCTACTTGATGAAAGTTGAAACATAATCTGAAACATTTGAAAAGTTCAAAGAATTTCAGAGTGAAGTGGAAAATCATCGTAACAAGAAAATAAAGTTTCTGTGATCTGATCGTGGAGGAGAATATTTGAGTTACGAGTTTGGTCTTCATTTGAAACAATGCGGAATAGTTTCACAACTCACGTCACCCGGAACACCACAGCGTAATGGTGTGTCCGAACGTCGTAACCGCACTTTATTAGATATGGTGCGATCTATGATGTCTCTTACTGATTTACCACTATCGTTTTGGGGTTATGCTTTAGAGACGGCTGCATTCACGTTAAATAGGGCACCATCTAAATCCGTTGAGACGACACCTTATGAACTGTGGTTTGGCAAGAAACCCAAGTTGTTGTTTCTTAAAGTTTGGGGCTGCGATGCTTATGTGAAAAAGCTTCAACCTGATAAGCTCGAACCCAAATCGGAGAAATGTGTCTTCAAAGGATACCCAAAGGAGACTGTTGGGTACACCTTCTATCACAGATCCGAAGGCAAGATATTCGTTGCTAAGAACGGATCCTTTCTAGAGAAGGAGTTTCTCTCGAAAGAAGTGAGTGGGAGGAAAGTAGAACTTGATGAGGTAATTGTACCTGCTCCCTTATTGGAAAGTAGTTCATCACAGAAATCAGTTCCAGTGATTCCTACACCAATTAGTGAGGAAGCTAATGATAATGATCATGAAACTTCAGATCAAGTTACTACCGAACCTTGTAGGTCAACCAGAGTAAGATACGCACCAGAGTGGTACGGTAATCCCGTTCTGGAGGTCATGTTACTTGACCATCACGAACCTACGAACTATGAGGAAGCGATGATGAGCCCAGATTTCGCAAAATGGCTTGAGGCCATGAAATCTGAGATGGGATCCTTGTATGAGAACAAAGTGTGGACTTTGGTTGACTTGCCCGATGATCGGCAAGCCATAGAGAATAAATGGATCTTCAAGAAGAAGACTGGCGCTGACGGTAATGTTACTGTCTACAAAGCTTGACTTGTTGCGAAAGGTTTTCGACAAGTTCAAGGAGTTGACTACGATGAGACCTTCTCACCCGTAGCGATGCTTAAGTCCGTCCGAATCATGTTAGCAATTGCCGCATTTTATGATTATGAAATTTGGCAAATGGATGTAAAAACTGCATTCCTGAATGGATTTCTGGAAGAAGAGTTGTATATGATGCAACCAGAAGGTTTTATCGATCCAAAAGATGCTAACAAAGTGTGCAAGCTCCAGCGATCCATTTATGGACTGGTGCAAGCATCTCGGAGTTGGAATAAATGTTTTGATAGTGTGATCAAAGCATATGGTTTTATACAGACTTTTGGAGAAGCCTGTATTTACAAGAAAGTGAGTGGGAGCTCTGTAGCATTTCTAATATTATATGTGGATGACATATTGTTGATTGGAAATGATATAGAATTTCTGGATAGCATAAAAGGATACTTGAACAAGAGTTTTTCAATGAAAGACCTCGGTGAAGCTGCTTACATATTGGGCATCAAGATCTATAGAGATAGATCAAGACGCTTAATTGGACTTTCACAAAGCACATACCTTGATAAAATTTTGAAGAAGTTCAAAATGGATCAAGCAAAGAAAGGGTTCTTGCCTGTGTTACAAGGTGTGAAGTTGAGTCAGACTCAATGCCCGACCACTGCAGAAGATAGAGAGAAAATGAAAGTCATTCCCTATGCTTCAGCCATAGGTTCTATCATGTATGCAATGCTGTGTACCATACCTGATGTGTGCCTTGCTATTAGTTTAGCAGGGAGGTACCAAAGTAATCCAGGAGTGGATCACTGGACAGTGGTCAAGAACATCCTGAAATACCTGAAGAGGACTAAGGATATGTTTCTCGTTTATGGAGGTGACAAAGAGCTCGTCGTAAATGGTTACGTCGATGCAAGCTTTGACACTGATCCGGATGACTCTAAGTCACAAACCGGATACGTATTTATATTGAACGGTGGAGCTGTCAGTTGGTGCAGTTCTAAGCAAAGCGTCGTGGCGGGATCTACATATGAAGCGGAGTACATAGCTGCTTCGGAAGTAGAAAATGAAGGAGTCTGGATGAAGGAGTTCATATCCGATCTAGGTGTCATACCTAGTGCATCGGGTCCAATGGAAATCTTTTGTGACAATACTGGTGCAATTGCCTTGGCGAAGGAATCCATATTTCACAAGAGAACCAAACACATCAAGAGACGCTTCAATTCCATCCGCGATCAAGTCAAGGAGGGAGATATAGAGATTTGCAAGATACATACGGATCTGAATGTTGTAGACCCGTTGACTAAGCCTCTCTCACGAGCAAAACATGATCAGCACCAAGGCTCCATGGGTGTTATAATCATTACTGTGTAATCTAGATTATTGACTCTAGTGCAAGTGGGAGACTGAAGGAAATATGCCCTAGAGGCAATAATAAAGTTGTTATTTATATTTCCTTATATCATGATAAATGTTTATTATTCATGCTAGAATTGTATTAACCGGAAACTTAGTACATGTGTGAATACATAGACAAACAGAGTGTCACTAGTATGCCTCTACTTGACTAGCTCGTTGATCAAAGATGGTTAAGTTTCCTAGCCATAGACATGAGTTGTCATTTGATGAACGGGATCACATCATTAGAGAATGATGTGATTGACAAGACCCATCCGTTAGCTTAGCACTATGATCGTTTAGTTTGTTGCTATTGCTTTCTTCATGACTTATACATGTTCCTATGACTATGAGATTATGCAACTCCCGAATATCAGAGGAACACTTAGTGTGCTATCAAACGTCACAATGTAACTGGGTGATTATAAAGATGCTCTACAGGTGTCTCCGATGGTGTTTGTTGAGTTGGCATAGATCGAGATTAGGATTTGTCACTCCGATTGTCGGAGAGGTATCTCTGGGCCCTCTCGGTAATGCACATCACTATAAGCCTTGCAAGCAATGTGACTAATGAGTTAATTACGGGATGATGCATTACGGAACGAGTAAAGAAACTTGCCGGTAACGAGATTGAACTAGGTATTGAGATACCGACGATCGAATCTCGGGCAAGTAACATACCGATGACAAAGGGAACAACGTATGTTGTTATGCAGTTTGACCGATAAAGATCTTCGTAGAATATGTGGGAGCCAATATGAGCATCTAGGTTCCGCTATTGGTTATTGACCGGAGATGAGTCTCGGTCATGTCTACATAGTTCTCGAACCCGTAGGGTCCGCACGCTTAACGTTCGATGACGATCGGTATAATGAGTTTATGTGTTTTGATGTACCGAAGGTTGTTCGGAGTCCTGGATGTGATCACGGACATGACGAGGAGTCTCAAAATGGTCGAGACATAAAGATTGATATATGGGAAGGCTATGTTTGGACACCAGAAAGGTTTCAGATAGGTTCGGGCATTTTCCGGAGTACCGGGGGGTTACCGGAACCCCCCGGGGAGTCAATGGGCCCTTATTGGGCCTTAGTGGAAGAGAGGAGGAGGCGGCCAGGTGGAGGGCGTGCCCCCCCAAGCCCAATCCGAATTGGGGTGGGGGGCCGGCCCCCCCCTTTCCTTCTCCCTCTCTCCCTCTTCCTTCTTCTCCTACTCCAACTAGGGAAGGGGGGAACCTACTCCTACTGGGAGTAGGACTCCCCCCTTGGGCGCGCCATAGAGAGGGTCGGCCCTCCCCTCCTCCACTCCTTTATATACGGGGGAGGGGGCACCCCATAGACACACGAGTTGATTGTTTAGCCGTGTGCGGTGCCCCCCTCCACAGATTTCCACCTCAGTCATATCGTTGTAGTGCTTAGGCGAAGCCCTGCGTCGGTAACTTCATCATCACCGTCATCACGCTGTCGTGCTGACGAAACTCTCCCTCGGCCTCAGCTGGATCAAGAGTACGAGGGACGTCACCAAGCTGAACGTGTGCAGATCGCGGAGGTACCGTGCGTTCGGTACTTGATCGGTTGGATCGCGAAGACGTTCGACTACATCAACCGCGTTACTTAACGCTTCCGCTTTCGGTCTACGAGGGTACGTGGACACACTCTCCCGCTCGTTGCTATGCATCACATAGATAGATCTTGCGTGTTCGTAGGATTTTTTTTGAAATTGCTGCGTTCCCCAACAGCGGGCGCCAGTGGGCGCAGAGGGGACAGTTTCCTCTTAGGTGCTAAGGGAGCAAGGGCAGACGCGGGTTCCCAAGGAATCCCCCAAAGGTTTCCATTCCGGTGCAACAAGACCAAGACCACGAGCTCAGCAGGACGGATGTCATCGCCGAGCCCACCTCTGCGTCACGACCAGAAGCTTTGCAGGCGAAGACTACCTTTCGTTAGGATTAGGTGTACTGCTTGTCCCCCTTCAAAATTGGTCGTTGTGGAATCCCTTCCCGCCTAAGCTATGAGGGAAGAGGACCAAGGCCGCTATAAATATAGGCTAGCCATCACCGTAGAAGGGGATCCCGGATCGGACCCTTGACCAATCCACCCTCACCACTTGAGCCCTCGCGAGGCCACTCATCCATTGTACTAGTTCATCCTCAGCCTCCTCGTGAGGCCAATCCACCACAAAGCAGGAGTAGGGTTTTACACCGCAAGGTGGCCCGAACCTGGGTAAACTGTTGTGCTCATCTTCTTCCCCGCTCGCGCAAACTCGACGAGGCTAGGCTGTCGGGTGGTGAGCTTAAGGCTTGAGCTGGTTGAGATCTTCGCACACGCCCCAGAGTTCGAACCTTCTTGGGTCTGCGGAGCCCTGAATCCGACAGCTTTGTTAGATGGGGTGGCGCGCGGGGACGAGAGGCCAACCAGTACGTTCTAACCATGCAAAGCACATCCGATGTTTCAATCTACCCGTAGTCTTGTACACTATGATTGACATTTAGCTTTTTGATCATTTTGTAGTTGATTGGTTATAGAAAGCAGTGGGGGCACAAGGTATAAAAAGGAAAAAATACTTTGCTCTTTGACACATGCATGTATTGCCATATTAATTTCTTGCTACACATTCACTTGATGCTGGCGCAGCTTGATTCCAGCGAACCAAGACGTCTCTTGTCGATCCAAACTATGATGAGCATAAAAAAGGACCTTCCCATCCATCAAACCGTTAAAATTCTCTATGATGAGCATCTCACCAATTCATTGGCATCAATGTTTCAATCATGTACTAATTGTTGTCAAAGTCTCCTGCGCTCCTAATCTCGCCGGAATCATTGTCAAAAAGTAGGGGAGCAGTCCGGTTCGCCGAAACATCAATGATCTCTTTATCGAAATAGTAACTGGATCATGTCTTTCAGAAACCGAAGCACGCAATTGATTTCATACAGCGATCAGGTTTGTCGAGAATCAATGATCTCTTTGTCTAAAGCATGCATGGTTATAAAAGAAAATTTGAATCATGCACTTGATTTCATGGAAATTATTGCTGGCCGCACACATTTTAAGTGCGCGTTTAAAATTTAGCATCAAAACAATGGACGTCATGGAGGCCACGGTGCAACTAAAAAAGGTCTGCAATGCACGTGTTTTAAAGCCATCTTTGGAAGGACAAAGTTTCAAAGTAAATTACCATAGCATGAGACGTGCTATCTTATTAAGCTTAGCAAATGTTATTCAATTAACCTGATATAACTAGGGTAATCTTCTTTGTGAACTCTTCAATGAAAAAAATAGTTTTGGTGTGGTACGTGCAAATCCGATTATTATGTTTCGTTCTGTATCAAAGAAAATTGAGTTGCACTTTAAGTTATGTAGGTCCGTCGTGCAAGCACGGTTAGAAAAAACTTTGTAATCAATAACGGGCATTTGCCGACTTACTGATTAAACGTAATTTCTTATCTGTGTATGTACATGTACGATTCTCATGATTTAGGATCTCAATAATATATCAACTGATGAACGTAATGGCTCCTTACACTTGGCATATTAACTGGGAAGGTAATTTAGATATTTAAATGAACTAATTCTGTACAATGACAATGCACATGTTGTTTATGAGCAGTGCTATTTGAATATAACTCTTTTTTTCTTTTCTCTCTGAAGGATGCACATGTCTGTGTGGGCAAAAAACATATTGTAATCGACATCTACGCAAAACCAATGCATCGTGTTCAGTTGTTCCATGCTTTCCTGATTGAAGTGTAGCACTTCATACATGCACCTTTTTTTTAAGATTGTCGATAAAATACATTACATGACTGATGCTTCGAGGAATGCCTTAGCAATTGAGGAAGAGTGAGAAAATATCTCGGTGATTCAACAAAATATGGTCTTGAGCCATTGGGCTAGGGAAGTGTGGTTGTTTTTCTCCCGGTGCAACGCACGGGCATGTTTGCTAGTAATAAAAAATACATCGAGATTTGTAGACCACCTAGCGACGACCAAGCACTGAAGCGAGCTGAAGGTGCGCCACCATCATCGCCCCTCCCTCGCCGGAGCCGGGCAAAACTTATTGTAGTATACATTCAGGAAGTCGTCATGCTAAGGTCCCAGAGGACCAGCGCACCAGGACAACAACCACCATCGATTTAAAGTGGCGTATATTGGAAGGTTCCAAGCTAAAGACGCACAAACATAGACGAAGAATGACCAGATCCGAGCAAATCCATCAAAGACAGATCCGTCGAAGGCACACCTCCACAAGCCCATCGACGATGCTCGACGCACTGTAGGGAAACGTTGCATGGAAAAAAATCTGCGCACACGCAAGATCTATCAAGGAGATGCATAGCAATGATAGGGGAGAGTGTGTCTACGTACCCTCGTAGACCGTAAGCAGAAGCATTTGACAACGCGGTTGATGTAGTCGAACTTCTTCGCATTCCAACCGATCGAGCACCGAACGTACGACACCTCCGCGTTTAGCACACGTTCAGCTCGATGGCGTCCTCCGCCTTCTTGATCAAGCAAGACGGCGAGGTAGTGGATGAGTTCTGGCAGCACGATGGCGTGGTGACGGTGATGGTGAAGCTATCTCCGCAGGGCTTCGCCTAAGCACTACGAAAATATGACCAGGGGAGTAAACTGTGGAGGGAGGCGCCGCACACGGCTAAGATCATGTTCTTGTGTGCTAGGCGTCCCCCTCCCACATATATATAGGTGGGGGGGAGGAGGGAGCAGCCAGGAGGGTGCCCCAAGTAGGCCGAATCCTACTTGGGGTCCTCCCCCAAGTGGTGCCCCCCTTCCTTATTTGGAGTGCGGGAGGAAGGAAGGAGGAGGTGGCGCCCCCCCCCCCCCCCCTTCCTTTCTCTCCTCCTGAGGAGAGAAAGGCAGGAGGGGCCACCCCTCCCCTTTCCTTCCCCATAGGGCCAGCCAGCCATGGGAGGGGGCGCACCAGCCCCCTTGTGGGCTGGTCTGTCCCCCTTTGGCCCATAAGGCCCATACACTTGCCGGGGGTGCCCGGAACCCCTTCCGGTGACCCGATGAGTACCCGGTGCACTCCGAAACTATTCCAGTGTCCGAATACCATCGTCCTATATATCAATCTTTACCTCTCGACCATTTCGAGACTCCTCGTCCTCTCCGTGATCTCATCCGGGACTCTGAACAACATTCGGTCACCAAAACATATAACTCATATAACACTATATCGTCAACGAATGTTAAGCGTGCGGACCCTACGGGTTCGAGAACTATGTAGACATGACCGAGACACCTCTCCGGTCAATAACCAATAGCGGAACCTGGATGCCCATATTGGCTCCTACATATTCTACGAAGATCTTTATCGGTCAAACCGTTATGACAACATACGTAATTCCCTTTGTCCATCGGTATGTTACTTGCCTGAGATTCGATCGTCGGTATCTTTATACCTAGTTCAATATCGTTACCGGCAAGTCTCTTTACTCGTTCCGTAATACATCACATCGTAACAAACTCCTTAGTCATTTGCTTGCAAGCTTATGATGTGTATTACCGAGAGGACCCAGAGATACCTCTCCGATACTCGGAGTGACAAATCCTAATCTCGATCTATACCAACTCAACAAACACCTTCGGAGATACCTGTAGAGCATCTTTATGATCACCCAGTTACATTGTGACATTTGATAGCACACAAAGTATTCCTCCGGTATCCGGGAGTTGCATAATCTCATAGTCGAAGGAATATGTATTTGACAGGAAGAAAGCAATAGCAACAAACTGAATGATCAATATGCTAAGCTAACGGATGGGTCTTGTCCATCACATCATTCTCCTAATGAAGTGATCTCGTTATCAAATGACAACACATGTCTATAGTTAGGAAACCTTAACCATCTTTGATCAACGAGCTAGTCTAGTAGAGGCTTACTAGGGACACGGTATTTGTTTATGTATTCACACATGTATTTAAGTTTCCGATCAATACAATTCTAGCATGAATAATAAACCTTTATCATGAGTATGGAAATATAAAATAACAACTTTATTATTGCCTCTAGGGCATATTTCGTTCAGTCTCCCACTTGCACTAGAGTCAACAATCTAGTTCACATCGCCATGTGATTATCACCCATAGTTCACATTGCCATGTGACCAACACCCAAAGAGTTTACTAGAGTTAATAATCTAGTTCACATCGCCATGTGATTAACACCCAAAGAGTACTAAGGTGTGATCATGTTTTGCTTGTGAGAGAAGTTTAGTCAACGGGTCTGTCACATTCAGATCCATATGTATTTTGCAAATTTCCATGTCTACAATGCTCTGTATGGAGCTACTCTAGCTAATTGCTCCCACTTTCAATATGTATCCAGATTGAGACTCAAGAGTCATCCGAATCGGTGTCAAAGCTTGCATCGACATAACCCTTTACGATGAACTCTTTATCACCTCCATAACCGAGAAATATCTCCTTAGTCCTCTTAGGTAACTAAGGATAATTTTGACCGTTGTCCAGTGATCTACTCTTGGATCACTATTGTACCCCCTTGCCAAACTCATGGCAAGGTACACAACAGGTTTGGTACACAGCATGGCATACTTTATAGAACCTATGGCTGAGGCATAGGGAATGACTTTCATTCTCTCTCTATCTTCTGCCGTGGTCAGGTTTTGAGTCTTACTCAACTTCACACCTTGCAACGTAGGCAAGAACCCTTTCTTTGACTGACCCATTTTGAACTTCTTCAAAACTTTGCCAAGGTATGTGCTTTGTGAAAGTCTTATTAAGCGTCTCAATCTATCCCTATAGATCTTGATGCCCAATACGTAAGTAGCTTCACCGAGGTCTTTCATTAAAATTCTTACTCAAGTATCCTTTTATGCTATCCAGAAATTCTATATCATTCCAATCAACAATATGTCATCCACATATAATATCAGAAATGCTACAGAGCTCCCACTCACTTTCTTGTAAATACAGGCTTCACCGTAAGTCTGTATAAAACCATATGCTTTGATCACCTCATCAAAGCGTATATTCCAACTCCGAGATGCTTGCAAAAGTTCATAGATGGATCGCTGGAGCTTGCACACTTTGTTAGCACCTTTAGGATCGACAAAACCTTCTGGTTGCATCATATACAACTCTTCTTTTAGAAATCAATTAAGGAATGCAGTTTTGACGTCCATTTGCCAGATTTCATAATCATAAAATGAGGCAATTGCTAACATGATTCGGACAGACTTAAACATCGCTACGGATGAGAAAGTCTCATCGTAGTCAACCCCTTGAACTTGTCGAAAACCTTTTGCGACAAGTCGAGCTTTGTAGACAGTAACATTACCATCAACGTCCGTCTTCTTCTTGAAGATCCATTTATTTTCTATGGCTTGCCGATCATCGGGCAAGTCCACCAAAGTCCACACTTTGTTCTCATACATGGATCCTATCTCAGATTTCATGGCCTCAAGCCATTTTTCGGAATCTGGGCTCATCATAGCTTCTTCATAGTTCGTAGGTTCGCCTTCGTCTAGTAACATGACTTCTAGAACAAGATTACCGTACCACTCTGGTGCGGATCATGCTCTGGTTGACCTACGAGGTTCAGTAGTAACTTGATCTGAAGTTTCATGATCAACATCATTTGCTTCCTCTCTAGTTGGTGTAGGCATCACTGGAACAGTTTTCTGTGATGTGCTACTCTCCAATTCGAGAGAAGGTACAATTACCTCATCAAGTTCTACTTTCCTCCCACTCACTTCTTTCGAGAGAAACTCCTTCTCTAGAAAGGTTCCATTCTTGGCAAGAAAGATCTTGCCTTCGGATCTGTGGTAGAAGGTGTACCCAATTGTTTCCTTAGGGTATCCTATGAAGACGCACTTCTCCGATTTGGGTTCGAGCTTATCAGGCTGAAGCCTTTTGACATAAGCATCGCATCCCGAAACTTTAAGAAACGACAGCTTAGGTTTCTTGCCAAACCATAGTTCATACGGTGTCGTCTCAACGGATTTAGACGGTGCCCTTTTTAATGTGAATGCGGTTGTCTCTAATGCATAACCCCAAAACGATAGTGGTAAATCGGTAAGAGACATCATAGAACGCACCATATCTAATAAAGTACGGTTACGGCGTTCGAACATACCATTACGCTGTGGTGTTCCAGGTGGTGTGAGTTGTGAAACAATTCCACATTGTTTTAAATGAAGGCCAAACTCGTAACTCAAATATTTGCCTCCGCGATCAGATCGTAGAAACTTTATTTTATTGTTACGATGATTCTCCACTTCACTCTGAAATTGTTTGAACTTTTCAAATGTTTCAGACTTGTGTTTCATCAAATATATATACCCATACCTACTCAAATCATCTGTGAAGGTCGGAAAATAACGATACCCGCCGCGTGCCTCAACACTCATCGGACCGCATACATCGGTATGTATTATTTCCAATAAGTCATTAGCTCGCTCCATTGTACCGGAGAACAGAGTTTTAGTCATCTTGCCCATGAGGCATGGTTCGCAAGTATCAAATGATTCATAATCAAGTGACTCCAAAAGTCCATCTGCATGGAGTTTCTTCATGCGCTTTACACCAATATGACCTAAACGGCAGTGCCACAAGTATGTTGCACTATCATTATCAACTTTGCATCTTTTGGCATCAATATTATGAATATATGTATCACTACGATCGAGATTCAATAAACCATTCACATTGGGTGTATGACCATAAAAGGTTTTATTCATGTAAACAGAATAACAATTATTCTCTGACTTAAATGAATAACCATATTGCAATAAACACGATCTAATCTTGTTCATGCTCAACTAAAACACCAAATAATATTTATTCAGGCTCAACACTAATCCCGAACGTAGAGGGAGTGTGCGATGGTGATCATATCAATCTTGTAAACACTTCCAACACACATCGTCACCTCGCCCTTAACTAGTCTCTGTTTATTCTGTAACTCCTGTTTTGAGTTACTAATCTCAGCAACTGAACAAGTATCAAATACCCAGGGGCTACTACGAATACTAGTAAGGTACACATCAATAACATGTATATCAAATATACTTTTGTTCACTATGCCATCCTTCTTATCCGCCAAGTATTTGGGGCAGTTCCGCTTCTAGTGACCATTCCCTTTGCAGTAGAAGCACTCAGTTTCAGGCTTAGGTCTAGCTTTGGGATTCTTCACGGGAGTGGCAACTTGCTTGCCATTCTTCTTGAAGTTCCCTTTCTTTCCCTTTGCCCTTTTCTTGAAACTAGTGGTCTTGTTAACCATCAACACTTGATGCTCTTTCTTGATTTCTACCTTCGCCGATTTCAGCATCGGGAAGAGCTCGGGAATCGTTTTCGTCATCCCTTGCATATTATAGTTTATCACAAAGTTCTAGTAGCTTGGTGATAGTGACTAGAGAACTCTGTCAATCACTATCTTATCTGGAAGATTAACTCCCACTTGATTCAAGCGATTGTAGTACCCAGACATTCTGAGCACATGCTCACTGGCTGGGCTATTCTCCTCCATCTTATAGGCAAAGTACTTGTCAGAAGTCTCATACATCTTGACACGGGCATGAGTCTGAAATACCAATTTAAGCTCTTGGAACATCTCATATGCTCCGTGGCGTTCAAAACGTTTTTGAAGTCCCGGTTCTAAGCCGTAAAGCATGGCGCACTAAACTATTAAGTAGTCATCATATCGAGCTTGCCAAACGTTCATAACATCTGCATCTGCTCCTGCAATAGGTCTGTCACCTAGTGGTGCATCAAGGACATAATTCTTCTGTGCAGCAATGAGGATAATCCTCAGATCACGGACCCAATCTGCATCATTGCTACTATCATCTTTCAACTTATTTTTCTCTAGGAACATATCAAAAAATAGGGGAGCTACATCGCGAGCTATTGATCTACAACATAGATTTGCAAATACTATCAGGACTAAGTTCATGATAAATTAAGTTCAATTAATCAAATTACTAATGAACTCCCACTTAAATCAACACCCCTCAAGTTTTCTAAGTGATACATGATCCATATCAACTAACCCATGTCCAATCATCACGTGAGATGGGGTAGTCATCAATGGTGAACATCTCTATGTTGATCATATCTACTATATGACTCATGTTCGACCTTTCGGTCTCCAGTGTTCCGAGACCATGTCTGTACATGCTAGGCTCGTCAAGTTTAACCCAAGTATTCCGCGTGTGTAAATCTGGCTTACACCCGTTGTATGTGAACGTAGAGTCTATCACACCCGATCATCACGTGGTTCTTCGAAACGACGAACTTTAGCAACGGTGCATACTCGGGGAGAACACTTTTACCTTGAAATTTAGTGAAGGGATCATCTTATAATGCTACCACCGTACTAAGCAAAATAAGATGCATAAAAGATAAACATCACATGCAATCAAAATATGTGACATGATATGGCCATCATCATCTCGTGCTTTTGATCTCCATCTCCAAAGCATCGTCATGATCTCCATCGTCACTGTCTCGACACCTTGATCTCCATCATTGCGTCGGGGTCATCTCGCCAACTATTGCTTCTACAACTATTGCTAACGCATAGCGATAAAGTAAAGCAATTACATGGCGCTTGCATTTCATACAATAAAGAGACAACCATAAGGCTCCTGCCGGTTGCCGATAAATTACAAAACATGATCATCTCATACAATAACGCATATTACATCATGTCTTAACCATATCACATCACAACATGCCCTGCAAAAACAAGTTAGACGTCCTCTACTTTGTTGTTGCAAGTTTTACGTGGCTGCTACGGGCTTCTAGCAAGAACTGTTCTTACCTACGGCAAAAACCACAACGGTGATTTATCAAGTTTGCTGTTTTAAGCTTCTTCAAGGACCAGCTGCAGTCAAATTCGATTCAACTAAAGTAGGAGAAACAGACACCCGCCAGCCACCTTTATGCAAAACTAGTTGCATGTCAGTCGGTGGAACCAGTCTCATGTACGTGGACATGTAAGGTTGGTCCGGGCCACTTCATCCCACAATACCGCCGAATAAAAATAAGACGTTGGTGGTAAGCAGTATGACTATCACCACCCACAACTCTTTGTGTTCTACTCGTGCATATCATCTACGCATAGACCTGGCTCGGAAGCCACTGTAGGGAAACGTTGCATGGAAAAACAAAAAAAATTCCATGCACACGCAAGATCTATCACGGAGATGCATAGCAACGAGAGGGGAGAGTGTGTCTACGTACCCTCGTAGACCGTAAGCAGAAGCGTTTGACAACGCGGTTGATGTAGTCGAACTTCTTCGCGTTCCAACCGATCAAGCACCGAACGTACGGCACCTCCGCGTTCAGCACACATTCAGCTCGATGACGTCCTCCGCCTTTTTGATCCAGCAAGATGGCGAGATAGTGGATGAGTTCCGGCAGCACGACGGCGTGGTGATGGTGATGGTGAAGCTATCTCCGCAGGGCTTCGCCTAAGCACTACGAAAATATGACGAGGGGAGTAAACTGTGGAGGGGGCGCCGCACACGGCTAAGATCATGTTCTTGTGCGCTAGGCACCCCCCTCCCACATATATATAGGTGGGGGGAGGAGGGAGCAGCCAAGAGGGCGCCCCAAGTAGGCCGAATCCTACTTGGGGTCCTCCCCCAAGTGGCGCCCCCCTTCCTTATTTGGAGTGCGGGAGGAAGGAAGGAGGAGGTGGCGCCCCCCCCCCTTCCTTTCTCTCCTGAGGAGGGAAAGGCAGGAGGGGCCACCCCTCCCCTTTCCTTCCCCATAGGTCCGGCTAGCCTTAGGAGGGGGTGCACCAGCCCCCTTGTGGGCTGGTCTGTCCCCCTTTTGGCCCATAAGGCCCATACACTTGTCGGGGGTGCCCGGAACCCCTTCCGGTGACCCGATGAGTACCCGGTGCACTCCGAAACTATTCCGGTGTCCGAACACTATCGTCCTATATATCAATCTTTACCTCTCGACCATTTCGAGACTCCTCGTCATGTCCGTGATCTCATCCAAGACTCCGAACAACATTTGGTCACCAAAACATATAACTCATATAACACTATATCGTCAACGAACGTTAAGTGTGCGGACCCTACGGTATGTAGACATGGCCGAGACACCTCTCCGGTCAATAACCAATAGCGGAACCTGGATGCCCATATTGGCTTCTACATATTCTACGAAGATCTTTATCGGTCGAACAGTTATGACAACATACGTAATTCCCTTTGTCCATCGGTATGTTACTTGCCCGAGATTCGATCGTCGGTATCTTTATACCTAGTTCAATCTCGTTACCAGGAAGTCTCTTTACTTGTTTCGTAATACATCACCTCGTAACTAACTCCTTAGTCATTTTCTTGCAAGCTTATGATGTGTATTACCGAGAGGGCCCAGAGATACCTCTCCGATACTCGGAGTGACAAATCCTAATCTCGATCTATGCCAACTCAACAAACACCTTCAGAGATACCTGTAGAGCATCTTTATGATCACCCAGTTATGTTGTGACGTTTGATAGCACACAAAGTATTCGTCCGGTATCCGGGAGTTGCATAATCTCATAGTCGAAGGAATATGTATTTGACACGAACAAAGCAATAGCAACAAACTGAACGATCAATATGTTAAGCTAACAGATGGGTCTTGTCCATCACATCATTCTCCTAATGAAGTGATCTCATTATCAAATGACAACACGTGTCTTTGGTTAGTAAACCTTAACCATCTTTGATCAGCGAGCTAGTCTAGTAGAGGCTTACTAGGGACACGGTATTTGTTTATGTATTCACACATGTATTTAAGTTTCCGATCAATACAATTCTAGCATGAATAATAAACCTTTATAATGAATAAGGAAATATAAAATAACAACTTTATTATTGCCTCTAGGGCATATTTCCTCCACGCACCACCAGGATGGGGGCTAGGCGGGGAAAACCTTATTCCATCTTCAGTGAGCTGTCGTCGTCTCGTCTTCCTGAGCAGGACACAAACCCTAACAAAACTCAAAGAAACATCTAAAAACAAAGCCATCCGTCGGCAATGGTCGGGATCCACCACGCCTCCATGGCCCTAAGGCCAGTGGAGACGAGGCGGACCGGCAGCGGCGCCGATGGGAGGCAGAGGAACCCTAATCTTTTTTTGAAAGGAGGTGGCTATGTAAGAGGTACGACTTTGGATGCTTACTGCTCGGCTTCTAGACAGACGGTGAGATTCATAAGTCAATCACTTTTTAGAGTCAGTACTAGAGTTGAAGTGAAAGCATAGGTTTGTTCTACGCTGCAAATTATGACGGGAGCTTTAAATGATACTCCTACTTGGGTCTTTCAACAACTCTTGGTTTAGAAAAGAGTGACCGTTTTTCAATACCTAGTTAATCATCTAATTCCCAAACAAAGTGGTTGGAAAGAGAGATGCTTGCCATGGGGAGGAAAAGAACTTTTAATTAAGTCAGTGACTCAAGTTATACCAACTTATGGGGAGGAAAAGAGTTGTCTTTACCGTCAGCCAAAAAAAATAGACGACAAAGAGTTGTCTTTACCATCAGCCAAATAAAAACAGACGACAAAGAGATGTATTTGCCGTCAGCCGAAAAAAACATACATCAAAGTCTATCTTTGCAGACAGTTGTTCTTTGTCGTTAGTCACTGACGGCAAAATATGTCTTTGTCGTCTGCCCCGATGAAAAGCTGACGGCAAAGAGGAGTACTGACGGCAAATTAGTTGATTCCTGTAGTGAAATGAGAAAATGGATACATGTGTTGATGCTTTTATGGTGGAGGCCCTTGCTCTTCACTTTGGTGAATCTAGCTCAAATAGTGGGATGCACTAGATTGGTGGTTAATTCACACATCACAAACGTGATATCTATGATGCAAGAGGGTGGCTCCTTTGTTGGTATTGCTGCCACAATCCTTGGGGATTGTTATTACTTGATTTCTCTCATGTAAGAGCATCTCTAACTGAACCCTTAAAATTTAGGGTCTTCTATGGCCTCTTATCCTTTAACCCTTTTTATTTGCTCCTTCGAAAATTGTGGTTCCTAGCCGAACACCTGAACTTAAGTCCCTAAAGAACCGCCAAATCTTCCTAGTTTTAGTTTACATACTACATTTCAACTAAATATTTGCACACATATTAAACTCAAACATAATAATTAAGTTTTACACAATTCACAAATATTACAAATTCAAAGTTTACAGTCCAAATTATTCAAAGTCAAACACACGGAAGGGTTCAAATGAAGTAAAGAGCATGATAAAAGCACAACTATGAAGTGTTGTGGAGTAGCCATTGATGGTCAACAAGATCATCTTGGAGATGGGTATGAACTTCTTGGTTCTCGATTCTTTGATGTGATGCGAGGAATCTGTGTATCCTATTTGCGTCGTGCTCCGGCTCAACAAGATCCCCATTTGAGATGTACTAAAAGCTCTCTGGCATGCCTGTCTCATCTTCAATGATCATGTTATGCAGGATGATGCAACATGCCATTATTTGCTACAGGACCTATGGGTTCCAATACTCGGCAGGGCCCCGAATAATGCGAAAGTGCTTCCGAAGCACACCGAAAGCTCTCTCCACATCCTTCCTTGTCGACTCTTGACGCATTGCATAGTGATATATCTTGGTCCCTTAAGGATGCTGGAGTATCTTGACAAATGTGAGTAGCTTGTCAGAATCGTGATTCTATTATACGATTCTACGACTTTACGATCCAAACTAACCCCTCTGATTTTACGATTTTAGTTTATGGAATCTACGTGTCTACGATCTTAATAGTGAAGATTCTATGATTTGCGATACTGCCATCAGAGCTCCGATCCAATTCAAAATCGTGATTCTGACAACCTTGAATGTGACCAACGGAGGATAAATGCCATCTGCAAGGTAGTAACCCATCGTGTACTGTCGGCCATTGATAACATAGTTACAAGGAGGAGCATCTCTGGCAACAAGCCTTGTGGATAGTGGTGATCTCGACAGCACATTCGGGTTATCATGGGAGCCAGGCTATCCAAAACAATGAATGTCAAATCCATAGATCCTCCGATGCAACAACCTCAACAATGATTGTTGGATCTTTGCAGTGGCCTTTGTGCCGACCTTTTCAATCCCGCAAGACAATTCTTCCATGTCTAGTGCATGCAATCAATTGATCAAGCATCCCATGACATCCTCGTTCTTCACTCAATCCAAAGAGCCTCTCAATGTCTTCATCGGCGGGTGTCCTCAAGTACTCCGGCCCAAAGATCTCAATCACGGTTGTGTGTACCTACGAACGGCCTCCAAGATTGTATCTTCCCCAACGCGTACATAGTCGTCAATGGCGTCAGCGAACACCCATACGCAAGCACTCGAACAATCATGATACATTTCATCAGTGGGAGGGAGGATGCGGTGCGTGTTGGGGTGGGTGCCGGCGTGGTGTGGAGGGAGGAAATTATACTCTACGGGGAGATGACCGAGTATATTCGAGAGTCGGGACAGCCAAGGAGTAAAAAATTTACCCCTCTAACCGATAAGGGATAGGCTAGGTGCGATTTAGCCGCTTAGTACTGATTTCTTTACTTATCTAACGCCTTTTAAAGGATCAGTTAGAGATGCTCTACCTATGAATATTGTTAAGGTAAATACATCAGTGGTGCTTGAACTTGCCATGGATGTTTAATTTAGCGTCTAAACTTGAAAAATATGTTAAACGGGTTCTAAAACTTGGCATGAATGTATAAATACAGTGCTAATCCCATTCGTATACATAAAGTGCGCCGATGTGGCATCGTATATAGCTGACGTGGCATGGGGCCCACTTATAAATACGAAACAGGGTTACTAGAATAATATATGTCTATGACTAATGGGTCCTGCCAGTCGGCACAGAAGGGAGATTAAAAAGAAAAACAACAACAGAGTGAAGTCAAACCGGCAACCTCAAGCTAAAAAGGAGACAATGCTGCGACAACGTAAACTAACTCCTGTTTTCAATTGGGGCTCCTAAATCTTAATGTGATGTAAATGGAAACGGTAGTGGTTCTCAAATGGGATGTAGTTGGTGTGGCCTATTTAGCACCTGTTAATTTTATTCAAAAGAAATGAAAAAAGGTCTATACATTATAATGACAGTAATACAAATAAAGTTCAACTATTCATGCGGTATAAAGGCTCTGCACATAACTAAAACAATCAACTTTTAAAATATGGTCATGTACTTAAAAAATATCCATGTATTATTTTATAAACATTCATTATATTGAAATAAATATTATGATGACACCATGTTTGAATAAATATAAAATAATAAAAATTTTAAAATTATAGTTTGTAAATATTTATTTAGTTATTCAAACATTTGAATAATTATACGCATATTTTTATAATTCATAATTATCTTGTTAAAAAAAATGTAGTATAACTAAAAAATTTTGTAATTTAAAACGTTTATATGAATATTCACTCATGGATTAATTTACATTATACAGAAATAATGAATATAAGCCACGAGTAAAAGTATACCACCAATGAATATTCATAATATTTAGTAATGTTGCTCTCCCTAATTTTGTATTATTTAAATATAAGCCATGCATTTATAAAAATGTTTGTATTCACTAAACATTTTATTTTTTAATTAATAAACATTTCTAGTATGATCCATGACTGTATATTTTAAATGTTTGCATTAAGTAAATTTTTAAATACTCATGGGTTATATTTAAAATATTACTTTTATAAATAATAGGTGGATATTTTAAAAAAATACAGGAAGATTTTCAGTAAGATATTTTAGAGCAAACCTCTATATATTTACTTTGCGTGCAGACGAATATTTTTGTACCATGAGGTTATTATTTATGCACCACAAATATTCATAACCGATAGCGTTGCATGGAGTCTTGTTTATAATTTTTTTTAAATAATCTGTGCACACGATATTTTTTGCTACGAGGTAATTACTAATAACACATAAATATTCAAATCTAATTTTTATTGTTGTAATTATTATTTACATATTTTCTTTTTAAAAAAATAGCGTGTGCTAAATGGGCTGCATTGAGTGCAGCCAGGGCCCGCTAGTCTTATAGACATATAGTATTCAAATAATCCTGTTTGTGCCAAGTTTTAGAACCAGTACAGCGTATTTTTCAAGTTTATGCACTAAACTGAATATCTGTGGCAAGTTCAAGCATATATACCTCAATATTGTTCTAGAGAAGCAAATGGAGTAGCTTACAAGGCTAACTAGCTTAGAGCATGTCCAACAGGAGCGCAACCGCACAACGCGCTAAAACTTTTTGACATCGTCGAAATAGTGTTTTTTGCGCGTAGCAGGGCGCTGGCTCCAGCGACCGCGGCAAAATATGGCGCGCGGGAGCAGCTTCAGCAGGCGCTGCAAAAAACGGCGCGCGAGAGCAACCGGTTCATACGATACAAATAATAAAATTAGCATTTAGATAAAAAAATCAACATATAGATAAAATTCATACGATACAAATAGCATAGTTCAAACCAAACACAAACTATTCCATACGATACAAATAATAAAAATAGATAAAACCGATACTGCGATGCAAATATACTAGAAACTACTCCTCGTTGTCGCCCTCCTCCTCGGTGGTGTAGTCCGACGACAGAAACGCGTCATTCCACCGAGGATCATTGTCGTCAAAGATCGACGCCGCTCCCAGTTCGCACTGCGCTATCGCCAGTGCCTTTCGCGCACGCCTGTCCGCCCGTTCCGCGGCTCGCTGCGCCCTCCTCTGCGCCTAGAAGTCGTTCTCGGTGGCGAGATCCTCCGGGAAGTGCTGGCGCCACTCCGCCATAGCGTACTCGTCCGCCTCGGTGATGAGGAGGTGGCACTCCCGCCTACGCTGGATGCGGCGGCCCTCGTCGGTGATTAGCCGCGGCGGAGGCGCGAGGTCCTCCGCCTGCTGGCGCGTCCGGGCATCCGAGAAATTCATCTGCGAACGTGGCCGACTGAGGCGCCACGCCGCCGCGTCGTACGGGCGGGCGGCCTCGTGGGCGGTCTCGAACGTCCCGAGACCGAGACATACATCACCGGAGCGGATCTTCGCGTAGCACATGCCGGAGGGGCGGGCGCGGACGCCGCGGTAGCCGGAGCTGCTCCGGGCGCGCGGCGGCATATCGGCGGCGTGGGAGAAGGCGCGGCGGCGTCGGGAGAAGGGCGCGGCGGTGGCGGCGGGGCCCTGGAGGCGAGGAAGAAGGAGGCAGCAGGGAAGAAGAAGGCGCTGGAGTGGCGGTTGGCGGGCTCGCGCGCGCGTTTTATAGAGCGCGCCGGACCGCTTTTTCGCACATGCGATTCTTTTTTCCGCGCCTGCTGGAGCGCGACAAATCATCCCACGCGCGCTAAAACTTGCCTTTTCTCCGCACGCGTGATTTCTACCGCGGCTGTTGGAGATGCCCTTAGCCAGAGCCTATCCCTAGCAGGAGTGCTTGATTAGATGATGCCAGAGCCTATCCCAGAGGCTTTAATTTCTTTTCTTATCAATATAATATAACCATTGTGACAAATGAATGATTGTCAAAGAAAAAAAAAACTGTATGCAATGCTCTCTGAGATTACATTACACACAAGCGAGATGACCTGCATTGTATCAGTTGCTTACTGCACGCATCGGGCTATGGCAGGGCGACGCGCCGTTCTGCAGCTTGATGAGGTTGTAGTACATCCCCGCGCGGCCGAGGGCGACGAGGTCGCGGTGCGTGCCTCTCTCCGCCACCCTCCCGTCCTTGACCACGGCGATCATGTCCGAGTTCTGCACCGTGGAGAGCCTGTGCGCCACCACGACGCACGTCCTGGTCCCCTGCAGCATCCGGTCCACGGCGTCCTGCACCAGCCGCTCCGACACCGTGTCCAGCGCGCTCGTCGCCTCGTCCAGCAGCAGGATCCTCGCGTTCTTCAGCACCGCCCTCGCCAGCGCGATCCGCTGCCTCTGCCCGCCGGACAGCTGCGCCCCGCGCTCCCCGATCTGCGTCTCGTACCCGCTCTCCATCCCGCTGATGAACTCGTGGGCGTTGGCCAGCGCCGCCGCGCTCCTCACCTCCTCCTCCGTCGCCTGCTCGTCGCCGTACATGATGTTGTCGCGGATCGTGCCGGAGAAGAGCGTCGGCTCCTGGCTCACCAGCGCCACGTGCGACCGGAGGTGCGTCAGGCCGTACCCCCGGATGTCCTTGCCGTCGATCAGAATCGAGCCGCTCCGCACATCGTAGAACCGCTCGATCAGCCCGATCACCGTGGACTTGCCCGACCCGCTCGGCCCCACCAGCGCCACCGTCTTTCCCGCGCCGATCTCGAGGCTCAGCCCGGCGAGCACCGTCACCTCCGGCCGCGTCGGGTAGCTGAAGTGCAAGTCCCTGAACTCGATGGCTCCCTTGATCCCCTTCTGCATCTTCTCCTTGTCGTCGTCGGACTCGCTGGCACCATCGCTGGTGCCGGATTTGATCGCCGGTTCACGGTCCAGCGTGTCGATGATGGATTGCACCGCGTCGCCGCCTTGCGCCAAGTCCGACGTCAAGCTCCCGGCGTCGGCGATGACCCTTCCCATGCTCATGAGGATGAAAAACACCTGGAACAGCTGCGTGGTGTTGATTTGCCCGCTGGCCATGAGCTTGCCTCCGTACCACAGTGCGAGCGCCGTGCTCGCCGAGGCGTTGAACTGGCACAGGCACAGGCAGAAACCCGAGAACCAGGACTGCGTCATGGTGTCCTTCCTCGGACCCACCTGCGCGGCCTCGTACAGCTGGAGCATCCGCCGCTGCGACGAGAAGGCGGTGATCGTCCGGTGGTTCACCACGGCCTCGCTGGCGAGCTGGCTGCCCTGCACCTGCGCCTTCTTGGCCTTCCTGGAGCCGGCCGTCATGAGCACCTTCTTGAAGTAGAAGCTGGCGATCACCAGCGGCTGCACGGCCATCATCACCGCCGCGAGGCGCCACGACACGTAGAGCGCCAGCGCGAATCCCAGGAACGCCGTGGCGCCCGCCTGCACCAGCAGGCACATCCGGTCCCCGACGAGGGACCGGACCTTGGTCGCCTGCGTCGCCAGCCGCGCGCACACGGCCGCACTCGAGTTCTCGTCCTCGTCGAACCACCCGACCTCGAATGAGAGGATCTTGGCGAGCATCTGGTCCCGGACGCGCTCCGTCAGGCGCTCGCCCATGACGGCGAAGTTGTAGTGCTCCACGATGTTGGCGGCGATGCAGACGATGGCGATCGCGAGGAAGATGAGGGAGTAGGCCCTGGTCTTTGCGCGGATGAGGTCGTGGTCGGTGAGGAAGTACACCGCCGGCAGCGAGCCCATGCTGTACGAGTAGATTGGCAGCACCGCGCCGAATATGATCGCGCCAGCGCACCCGAGCAGAGCCTGCTTCCACTCCGGGCGGTTCATCTTGAGCAGACGAAGGTGCAACGACTTTTGGGGGTGCGCCGCGTGCGCGACGGGGACCGCGAGCTGGCTGATTTCCACGGTGGGCTCGACAGACCGGAACGACCGCACAGGGCTAGGTCGGAGCTCGCCGGCCGGCGACGCGATCTCCACGCTGTGGAAATTCTCCTCCTCCTCTACCACGCGGGGGCCTTCCACCCGCGCCGCGGACGAGCTCTGCAGGTGCACCATCTTGGCGTACACGCCGCCTTCGCCACCGTCCATGGCGACGAGCTCGTCGTGCGTGCCGAACTCCACCACGCGGCCCTCGTCGAGCACGGCGATCGTGTCGGCCTTGCGGAGCGTGGAGAGGCGGTGCGCCACGATGACGGTGGTCCGGCCCACGGACGCCCGGTCCAGCGCGTCCTGCACCGTCCGCTCCGACTCGGAATCCAGCGCGCTCGTCGCCTCGTCCAGCAGCAGGATCTTGGGGTCCCGGATGAGCGCGCGAGCAATGGCGATCCGCTGCTTCTGGCCTCCAGACATCTGCGTCCCGAACTGCCCCACCTGCAACATTTTCAGTTCAGTCACTATACTGAAGCAATGAACAATCAGTTAGTGAAGAGCTGCAGCTAGTAAAAATCGTTACGGTGACATACATGCGTGTCGTATCCGTTGGGCAATTTGGTGATGAACTCGTGGGCGTTAGCCATCTTGGCCGCGTCGATGATCTGCTCCGCCGAGGCCGTCTCGTTGCCGAACAGTATGTTCTCCTTGATGGACGTGGCGAACAGCACGGGCTCTTGGCTCACCAGGCCGATCTTGCTGCGGAGCCACTCCGCGTTCAGCGAGCCAATGTCGTCGCCGTCGAGCAATATCTCCCCGCTGTCTGGGCGGTAGAACCTCTGCAGCAACGCGATGACGGTGGACTTCCCGGACCCGCTGCCGCCGACGAGGCCGATGGTCGCGCCCTCGGACATGGTCAGGTTGACGCCGTTGAGCACCCGCGTGTCCGGCCTCGACGGGTACGTGAAGTGCACGTCCTTGAACACGATCCGGCCCCTCACGACGTCCTTGGTGGCGCCCTTCTTGCCGGCCTCCTTGAGAGGCGGGAGCTTCTCGATCATCCCCCGCATCCGGGCCGCCGCCGCCGACGCGTCGACGAAGTAGCGTAGGTTCGGGAGCGCCGCCATGATGGAGCTGAAAATGCACAATGACATGATCGACCTGTCGCTCCAGAGTGAAAGGGATGGGCTGAGGTTGAATTGCTTACATTCCCGCCAAGACGATGCAGATGGCGGCGACGAAGACGTGGCCGCCCTGGGCGTGCTGGTGGATGACGAGGACGCTGGCGAGCCAGGACATGAAGGACCAGACGGCGTAGATGGCGCCCATGCTCCCGATGACGGCGCCCTTGATGAGCCCCTGCTTGATGCCCAGCGCCGTGCTCCGCGCCAGCGCGGTCCTGAACCGCTCCAGCGTCTGCCTCTCCCCGTTGTAGGACGCCACCGTCCGGATGGAGGAGACGGCCTGGTCGGCGATGCCGCCCGCGGACTCGTACGCCGCGCGCGACTCCCCGGCCGCGGCGACCATGCGCTTGCCGAGGACCACGCTGGGCACGAAGAAGAGGAAGGTCAAGGGGAGGCCCGCCAGCGCGAGGCGCCACGCGAACACGAAGCACACGGACATGGCGCCGAAGAAGAGCGTCACGTTGGCCAGCACCATGGGAAGCTGAAAGGCAAGCATGTCAAGAGAGTGTGACTGCGCGGAGACGTGCCGGCCTGTCGAGGGAGTGGGGATTGGTGGGCAGACCTTCTCGCTGAGGAAGTCCTGGATGGTGTCGGCGTCGTCGGAGATGGTGGTGATGATGCCGAAGGTGGTGGACTGCGAGGAGGGCGCGGCGTCGAAGAAGTGCACCTCCTGCCGCAGCACGGCCTCCAGGTACAGCCTCCGCATCCTCGACGCCTGTCGCTCCGCCGTTCGGGTCCAGCACACCCCCTCTGCTCAGGCGACATGGGTCAGGAGAACCATTCGGTCCGAGTAACAAAATCAGTTTGCTTGTATTACTACTGTTGTGCTTACCTAGGAAAGAGCATGCGCCCACTGCAACGGCGAGATACAGCAACCGGAGCGCGAACTGAGACCACAAGAAACAAACAAACAAGAATAAGCTCGGCACTACGACAGGAGACAGACTGACAGAACTATATACTACTGTAGCTGGTAGCCAGTGGAGTAGTGCTTTTTTTTTTTTGAACAGAGTGGAGTAGTGCTAGGAGTATGTTTTTAGCGCCAACCTTGTCGACGGCGCTGGAGCTGAAGGCGCTGCCGGTGCTCCCGGCGCTCCCGGCGCCGCCGTAGCTGTTGATGATGTCGCCGAGCACGAGCATGAGGAGCGGCTGCATCATGCCGTCGCCGAAGCTCCCCAGCACGCCCAGCATCATGAGGCTCAGGTCGTGCGCGTCCGCGTACCGGACCATCTCCAGGAACGACGCCTTCCCTGCCGCCGCGTCCCCCATCGGTTGATCTTGATCGAACGATTCCAAATGATGAGAAACTCAAGTTCTCGCAGGGATGCTAGGAGGAGACTAGGAGAGGGAACTTAGATCGATAGTTTTCTCAGGCATTGTCCTCCGATCATGGGGCGGGATACAGCTACTTATCAGTAAATTCGTAGTCAGTGGTTGCCGTCCTCCAATCAGATGGCACAGCTGGGCCGTGTTTCTCGTCACGTAGCCGAGCGCCGGATGGAGGTTTTCTGAGCGAGGAATATGCCGACCAGTGGTCGATCGGAGTTGGACATTTGGTGGTGCGTCCGACTTTCGTCACTACTCCACACACGGAGAGATCGATGCGGCCAAATCGTGTTCACGGAAGCACTGACGAGCCTGCTGATCTTCTGTACTTGTTCAATCGCCTGTACGGCTGTACATACGTACACCCAGAGAACGTCATATTTTTGCCTTGTTTACTCGGAGATGTCTGTGAGTTTGAGTACAGGTTGTTGAGTTTGCTGATCTTTGTTGGTGGTTACTTCTCAAGTGGAGGTCACCTTAGAGAAAGACAGCCTTTGCATGATTGAGTCTTTCGTCCACAATGAACATACTGGGTACACATGCATGTATTCTCGTCAGATCTATCATGTACTCTCCCCTAAAGAAAAAAATATCTACTTTCATGTACGTACGTACTCTGCCGGCCTTGCTTGTGTCCCTACCAGCGATCCCGTGGAACAGGAAAACAGTGGTTGTCACCATGGATCTCAAGACCTACGCACGCAATTTGAACCGGATTATGAATCGCGGCTATCATATTCCGCGATGCTATCTTTGATTACGGACATGGGATATCAAAAGATCTCGCCAGTTTCTGCCCTAGGCCTTGTTAGCACAAGTCATTGGTCGGCTTATCTTCTGTTTGGTGTTTAACTTGTCAAGTGGAGGTCAGCTCAGAGAAAGACAGGGTTTCCATGATTGAGTTAGTACATTAATTTTTGCCTAAAATGATTTAGTACGCGTATCTATCATGTACACCGCCGGCCTTGTTCGTCTTTTTCCCGTGTCCGTAGCACATGGACAGAGACACATGCCCCCCTACCAAATTTTACAAAACAGACAGTTCGCAATCTGTCCGAAAGGCCATCAAAAAATTTCCTCGCATAAAAAACTGAGAAAATAAATCTTCGGGTTCTCATATTGAAGATTCAGTTTCAGATAATACTGACAAAACCTGTGGTGGAGAGCGTATGGGCTATGTTGCTGGACTGGACTCAAATTCTAGTCAAAACATTTTTTTAAACAAAGAAATAATATTTCTCGACGCCGAAATGTCCAAAGTTTGGAAAATTTCGTCCATGTTTGAGACCCTGGTTGGTAAATCCATTTTCTGTGCAAACACCGAGGCACATCCATGTTGTAGCAATTGCACTATCGATCCAAAATCAAGGGGAAATGTCTCATCGTAACCGATGTGTTATTTTCGAGAAAACTTTCAATCTATTAATCATCAATCATGACAGTACAACGAAATCTAGAAATAATAAAAATAATAAAAATTACATCCAGATCCATAGACCACCTAGCAACGACTACAAGCACTGAAGCGAGCGAAAGGCGCGCCGTCGTCATCGCCCCTCCCTCCCGGGAGCCGGGCAAAGTTTGTTGTAGTAAACACTCAGGAAGTCATCGTGCTAAGGCCCTATAGGACCAGCGCACCAGAACAACAACCGCCGTCATTGAAGAGATGTTTAGATCGGAAGGATCCGACCTATAGGCACATGAACAAAGACTGGATCCACGTGGATCCACCGAAGACAAATGCCGACCGAATCTCGCAAGATCCGCCGGAGACAAACCTCCACACGTCCTCCGATGACGCTAGAAGCACCACCTGGACGGGGGCTAGACGGGGGAGAATCTTATTTCATCTTCAGAGAGTTGCCGCCGCCTCATCTCTCTGAGCAGGACAGAAACCCTATGAAAACTCAGAAAAGCATCAAAAAACGAAGCCCTCCCGCGGGCAAGGGCCGAGATCCACCACGCCTCCATGGCCCCAAGGCCACAGGAGACGAGGTAGACCGGACTGGCGCCGACGGGAGGCAGGAGGAACCCTAGCCGCAGCTAGGTACGAGGGTTCTTTCCCTGGCGTCTGGGAACCCCTGGCAGCCTCAAGACTTTTGTAACCAGTGAGATTCATGAAAAAAAACTATGTGTTGGTTACTGAGGAGATGCTGTTGTATATCCCTGAAAAAAGATATATGATGTTCTATAAACATGTCAATTATCTAATTAACTCAAATCAAAAGACAAATCCAGCAAACCGTGACAAATAATAGGACTTCACTAGGTTTATCATCATTACTCCAAAATGAACAACATCAATAGTGAAGTTGGGATTCAAAATTTTCATTTATTACTAGAAGGTAAATTTCAACAACAATTGTTGTTAAAAATTCAACCCTTCTGGTAATAAATGAAATTTCAACCCTTCTATAACTGCTGTTGGGATTTCAAAATTTTCGTTTGTTATTTGGTTTGGCGTGTGGGGAAGATGGTGTGTGTTTTATTTTTCTTATAATGCGATGTTTTGGTGGGCTTTCTTGGCAGTGTGATTCTGTATTATACTAATCAACTCATACTTATGTGGGAAAATTTCTTGTACTAGTGACCACATGTAGTATATTGGTACTATAGTGTTAGTGTTGATGCTATTTTTTTATATGGCGAGAGGATGCGCAGGACTGGTGTGTTTTTTAGGCCGGTTGCTCCTGATTAATATAAGAAATGTTGACAGAAAGTTAATGAGAGAGCTCAATCGAGAGGGCCTAGAGAATATCTCTCCGTGTCAGAGGGACAAATCCCATCTTGGTCAACCATGTCTCGTTGCATGTCTCATGACTCACCTGAAAGCTACATTTTTGACTACCCACAGTTACGGAGTAGCGTTTGATAGACCCTTAGCGAGTCGATCCTCATCCCGAGAACATGCGAGGACCTCAGATCTAGCACATGGAATATACATCGTACTTGATGCTAACATATGACAATATCTCACTGCATCTCAAAGTGGGTCTATCTAACTCGGTGATCTTTCACCCCTGAGTTCATACTATCGGGGTAGCATCTCTATGCCCATGATTTGTGGAACATATTCATCAACCGAATCGTATACTAGTCAAAAGGCATGTGTTCGCGTAACCTTACTAACTAGTGACCATTAGAACAATCATCATACAATACATATTTTCACAAACAAAGTCGCATACTTATTAATACATATCATTGATTGATGATGTTCAAGGACAATACAAATGACTCATGAATACACAGGAAAATATTATAATCGCATGATTGCCTCAAGGGCATATCTCCAACACGGATCACCTCCGTGTGGGAGGTGCATGGCGACACCGCCGCATCCTGGGGCCGCCACTCCAGCATCCCATCGTAGCCTAAACACATGCAGTCTTCCCAGCTGAAGCGGAGGCCACTGACTCAAAGATCCCGCCCCGCCACCGTTGGAAGCGGGGTCCGCCACCACCACCACGACGGGCCGGCGGAAGTGGCGGAGAGAGAGGGTAGGAACTGGTGGTCGCTAGCAGCGCGAGGATTTTGCAACGATGTCGCGCTGGGAGGTGACACGGGGGACCACCTCCATCATAATTTGTAGCGTAGAACAAACCTATGCTTTCACTTCAACAATAGTATTTGGGCTAAAAAATGATTGACTTATCAACCTCACCATATGTCCAGAAGCTGAGCAGTAAGCATCCAAAATCAATTTCAGACTTTCAGCATTCATACAGTATGTTTCACCAAATGAAAAAGAAACCTATTTTTTTCATAGCAGCGAAAAATGAAAAACCGTTTTTTCCTCTGTAAAGAGAGAACCAAAGGCCGAGCAGGCCCGGTACTTTGCTTTAGTCTTTGAATAAAATATAGCGCAAACGCTGGGCTGAGAACAGAAGCCCAACACATCCGATCTCTTGGCCTCGGGTATTGCTCCCTTTTGGGAGGTCTTATGTGGCGCCTTAAACGCCACTTGGAGAAACCGGCGCTCATGTGCGCTCGCTCGTGGGCTAGCCCATGTAGAAAGCGAGCCGCTCAATCGCATTTGACTAGTTTCCCTTCTGGTCAGCTGATCGCGTTTTAACCAGTCGCGGTTGATCAGTTGACCAGTCAACCATTGACTTTGAAAATAATACAGAAAAAGAAAAAAAGTCGAAGAAGTTCGTGAATTAAAAAATGTTCATCATTTTTAAAAAATACAGAAACTTCAAAAAAAGTTCATGAATTTGAAAAAAAAAGTTAGTCAATTTTGAAAAAAACAAAGAAGTTCGTGAATTCATGAACACTTTTTTGAATTTGTGATTTTTTTTGAATTTGTGAACTTTATTCAAATTCATGAAATTTTTGCATGGTTGTGAAATTTTTTTAATTCATGAAATTTTTTGAACGGTCGAGTCAACGATCAATGGGTCAAATCAATGGGCCAGTTAGTGGTCAACATGGGCAAGTCAACAGATCAAACCCATGGCGGGGCGACCAAAGCGAGCCACCAGCTCGCGTTCGTGGGCCGGCCCACACAATGCTGCAATGAGCGTCGGTTGCCTTTGGGGCGCTAAAGGCGTCGAATAGGGAGTCTCACTTGGTCAGACCGCCGCAACACCTCTCGTGTTGGGCTTCAGGTGGTTACAACATGACCCATGTTTCAAACCAACTGATTATGTCTTCCTACTCTCTCTCAAAACCGTTGATTCTATCATGTGTGGGGCGTGTGGGGGTGGTTGTAACATGACCATGTTGCAAACCAGCTGAATTTATCCCGCATGGGCGCGCAAAAAAGAAATAGCTCTGCACGCCATCCGAGCAAACTCGGAATCAACAGTCGACGTGCACTGAGTTATCGCCCGTCTATTTCCAGTCGCTTTAAAAAGAAAGACGTTTCCCTCAGTGGACGAGGATCCCCTGAGGCACCTGTCAGTGGCCGAACGGCACGCTGCCGAACGTCAGGGGATCCGCTTCCTCCCTCAGTTGCGCATTCGTCACATCCCGTGAACCACTGGACTTGTACCGGCCGTGAGCAAACCTCCCAAACACACACCGTTATTCCCGGCAGCGGCAACTACATTTTTTTTAACATAGTACAGACGCAAGCGCTCATATACATGCGTATACACTCACCCCTATAAATGTACACACGCATATCCTACCCCTATGAGCATCTCCGAAAGACTGAGCCGGCATATCATCTTGAAATTTACGAAGTCACGATAGGCACCTCGCCGTCGACGGTAACGTCTCCTCACACTGAATGCACATCGCCGAAAATCCTGAAATAAATGCGAGCACCAGGAATTAAACCCTGATGGGCTGGGGATACCACAGTCCCTCTAACCATCCAACCACAGGTTGATTTGCCGGCAACTACATACCCTGGCCACTATATGCTAACCACCTCAAAGTACGTACACTACTTATGAACCAAAATCAAATATATTTTCTAGAGACCGTGCAAAAGAAACGGAAAATATAAACACACGAGTATGAATATCCTTAGAGACTAAATTTGAAATCAATCGATATTATTTATCATCATAGCTGATCACTTACCTCACTCAATATCAGAACTCCTTTTTTTTATCCGTAGCATGCAACATATTCGTAGCTTACAAGATTCATGCAAAACAGAGGAAACGCATAGCTCAAGCATGATAAAAGCAATAATATTTTGAACAAAAGAGTGCTAATAAATCCAACTTTCAATATCAAGAGAGCTGTCGGGAATTACCAGCGACTGCATAAAGAGCGCATAAGGCATGGAAATCAAGAGATCGATCCTGCAAGGAGCAAATTATTTTAGATGAAACAAAATAGTTTGCCTAAGAGCCTTCCACACATGGAATTAAGGTCATAAGATAGCACAAAGAGCTATTTAAAAGCTAACCAGATGATGAATAGGAACAACAGACAATGTTCCAAATCATCCATTTATGCGCCCAACAATTTCATGCACTTGGCTTGTAAGCTTCTGATCTCCTCAAGAAACAAGGAAGTGTTATAAGAACCGTGACCAAATCTATATTGTTTAAGAGGAATGATATTTTAAAAGAGATAGCAAGCTGACAAATTGAAAACCATCTGAATGAACAATCATATGTCAAGCATATGATGGCAACAACAAAAAACAGAAATGCTCTTACACTCAGGGACATCAGTTCTGGCTGGCACAACAATTTGAAGTAGAACCACTTTATCAATCCATTCAGGGTTTTCCTCAATAAACTTTTCAAAGGCCAAAATCTTTTGTGGAATTCCTTTGATCATGTCAAGTCGATCAACACCAAGCATTACCTATGACAACAACTAGGAACAAATATTGTGTAAGACTACAAGAGACGTCGATAAATTATTGAATTTTCAACAGAAGAAAGATACGTTAAATCAAAAAGATGTCGATTATATGGTTTGTAAGTTTGTAGATCAAGATTTAATGCCCTACATTAGGATAACATGACATAAATGTAAGTGTGACTTTCAAGGTTGCATTTATGAGTTAGAACCGCTAAAATGTGCCCGGTAGATCTGGAAATTACAAAAATACAATAGCAGCATCCTATTAGCAACAAGGAGAGGCCCAGTATGGTCAAAGTTGCCATTGAGTAGTAATTTTCCACCTTATTAAGGTGTGTTACACTTGAAACTAAAATTGCATCTGACCAATATTTAAAAATAAGCTTGGAATGCAGGAATTAATTGTTTATGTAGAAAGAACAAAATTTGCGGCTAGTTTTGTTATCAAACCAGTTTTCATACCAGCTCGCATCAAGGTAAAGATTACATTTGCATGTTTATATGTTGATAATGAATCTTGCTATATTTTTTATCAAGTTACTCGTATGAAGCATTTGGGTTACTAATGTTGAATGATTAATATCATAACCGAGGAAAAGAAGTCGCATATTTTTAGATTATCTCGGAGCATGAAGTATCAAGTGTTTTCTCACCTTCCGCCCCGCAAATCGCTTTGTCAATTCATTGACATGTCTTTTTGCTGCTCTAATGTCCAACACCCTCTTGAAACGATCAGAGTCTATCCCAATAGGAAACTGAAGAATTCAGCTACGTGAGTAAAAAGAATCACCATTTTCCAGTTTTTTGGATATTATATAAATCATCGTAATGAGAGGTAGGAATAGGTAGAATCATGAATAGCTTAACAATTAATGGTATTTCACATAATTTCTCTAAGGTAGGGGCCATAGCCCCCTTGGCCCTAGAGAAGCACCACCACTGATCCCAAACATGTCAGATAAACAGACTAATAAACATAAAAGTTCTTAAGTGTACCGTTACAACCCGTGTTAACTTTCCTTGGTCCTCCACACCTTTAGGGCTACCCTCGAGTCTGAGTATTCTGGTACATGCGCTCATGAAATGCCTTACATAGTTGTATGTACGGAATCTAAAGAAGAAAATAAGTAAGAGCTAAGAACAACCATAGAACAACTTGTAAATAAACCATTACTTATAAAAGTAAGATGCATGCTCACCCGACTAAATCAATGTAGATCACGGAGCAGAGTAGCTCCGAGTGTGATGGCAACATGAGGTAAATCTCCGAGGAAGGAACGGTGTGTGTAGGAACCACCTCATGTTGATGTCATGCTCATTGAGGCACTTGGGGAGGAACTGTTGGGAAACGTTGCATGGAAACCAAAAAAAATTCTACGCACACGCAAGATCTATCAAGGAGATGCATAGCAACGAGAGGGGAGAGTGTGTCTATGTACCCTCGTACACCGTAAGCGGAAGCGTTTCACAACGCGGTTGATGTAGTCGAACTTTCTTTGTGATCCAACCGATCTAGTACCGAACGTACGGCACCTCCGCGTTCAGCACATGTTCAGCTCGGTGACGTCCTCCGCCTTCTTGATCCAGCAAGACGGCGAGGTAGTAGATGAGTTCTGTCAGCACGACGGCGTGGTGACGGTGATGGTGAAGTGATCTCCTAAGGCCTTCGCCTAAGCACTATGAAAATATGAACGGGGGTGTAAACGGTGGAGGGGGGCGCCGCACACAGCTAACAATTGATCTGTTGTGTGCTAGGCGCCCCTCTCCCACATATATATAGGTGGGAGGGGAAGGGGAGGCAGCCTGGCGCACCACATAGGTGGCCGGCCGGCCCTAGGGCTCCTGCCCTGGCTGCGCCCCCCCCCCCTTTCCTTGTCTGAACAAGAGGGAAGGAAAGAGGGGGGGGAGAAGGAAGGAAGGGGGAGTCCTACTCCACACTTTCCCTTTCCTTCCCTCTTTCCTTCTCCACCTAGGCCGGCCTGCTATGGGGGCGCACCATCCCCTTGTCCTCTCTTGGCCCATAAGGCCCATAACTTTTGCCGGGGGTGCCCGGAACCCCTTCCGGCGACCCGATAGGTACCCGGTACCCCCCGAAACACTTCTGGTGTCCGAATACTATCATCCTATATATCAATCTTTACCTCTCGACCATTTCGAGACTCCTCATCATGTCCGTGATCTCATCCGGGACTCCGAACAACATTCGGTCACCAAATCACATAACTCATATAATACTATATCGTCATCGAACGTTAAGCGTGCGGACCCTACGGGTTCGAAAACTATGTAGACATGACCGAGACACCTCTCCGGTCAATAACCAATAGCGGAACCTGGATGCCCATATTGGCTCCTACATATTCTACGAAGATCTTTATCGGTCGAACCGTTATGACAACATATGTAATTCCCTTTGTCCATCGGTATGTTACTTGCCCGAGATTCGATCGTCGGTATCTTCATACCTAGTTCAATCTTGTTACCGGCAAGTCTCTTTACTCGTTCCATAATACATCACCTCGTGACCAACTCCTTAGTCATTTGCTTGCAAGCTTATGATGTGTATTACCGAGAGGGCCCAGAGATACCTCTCCGATACTCGGAGTGACAAATCCTAGTCTCGATCTATGCCAACTCAACAAACACCTTCGAAGATACCTGTAGAGCATCTTTATGATCACCCAGTTACGTTGTGACGTTTGATAGCACACAAGGTATTCCTCCGGTATCCGGGAGTTGCATAATCTCACAGTCGAAGAAATATGTATTTGACATGAAGAAAGCGATAGCAATAAACTGAACGATCAATATGCTAAGCTAACGGATGGGTCTTGTCCATCACATCATTCTCCTAATGATGTGATCCCGTTATCAAATGACAAAACATGTCTATGGTTAGGAAACCTTAACCATCTTTGATCAATGAGCTAGTCTAGTAGAGGCTTACTAGGGACACGGTATTTGTTTATGTATTCACACATGTATTTAAGTTTCCGATCAATACAATTCTAGCAAGAATAATAAACATTTATCATGAATAAGGAAACAACTTTATTATTGCCTCTAGGGCATATTTCCTTCAGTCTCCCACTTGCACTAGAGTCAATAATCTAGTTCACATCGCCATGTGATTAACACCCATAGTTCACATCGCCATGTGACTAACACCCAAAGAGTTTACTAGAGTCAATAATCTAGTTCACATCGCCATGTGATTAACACCCAAAGAGTATTAAGGTATGATCATGTTTTGCTTGTGAGAGAGGTTTAGTCAACGGGTCTGCCATATTCAGATCCGTATGTATTTTTGCAAATTTTCTATGTCTACAATGCTCTGCATGGAGCTACTCTAGCTAATTGCTCCCACTTTCAATACGTATCTAGATTTAGAGTCATCTGGATCGGTGTCAAAGCTTGCATCGACGTAACCCTTTACGACGAACTCTTTATCACCTCCATAACCAAGAAACATTTCCTTAGTCCTCTTAGGTAACTAAGGATAATTTTGACCGTTGTCCAGTGATCTAATCCTGGATCACTATTGTATCCCCTTGCAAAACTTATGGCAATGTACACAACAGGTCTGGTACACAGCATGGCATACTTTATAGAACCTATGGCTGAGGCATAGGGAATGACTTTCATTCTCTCTCTATCTTCTGCCGTGGTCGAGATTTGAGTCTTACTCAACTTCATACCTTACAATACAGGCAAGAACTCCTTCTTTGACTGATCCATTTTGAACTCCTTCAAAATCTTGTCAAGGTATGTACTCACTGAAAGTCTTATCAAGCGTCTCGATCTATCCCTATAGATCTTAATGCTCAATACGTAAGTAGCTTCACCGAGGCCTTTCATTGAAAAACTCTTATTCAAGTACCCTTTTATGCTATCCGGAAATTCTATATCATTTCCAATCAATAATATGTCATCCACATATAATATCAGAAATGCTACAGAGCTCCCACTCACTTTCTTGTAAATACAGGCTTCACCGTAAGTCTGTATAAAACCATATGCTTTGATCACCTCATCAAAGCGTATATTCCAACTCCGAGATGCTTGCCCCAGTCCATAGATGGATTGTTGGAGCTTGCACACTTTGTTAGCACATTTAGGATCGACAAAATCTTCTGGTTGCATCATATACAACTCTTCTTTAATAAATCCATTAAGGAATGCAGTTTTGACATTCATTTGCCCGATTTTATAATCCTAAAATGCGGCAATTGCTAACATGATTCGGACGGACTTAAGCATCGCTACGGGTGAGAATGTCTCATCATAGTCAACCCCTTGAACTAGTCGAAAACCTTTCGCGACAAGTCGAGCTTTGTAGGCAGTAACATTACCATCAGCGTCAGTCTTCTTGAAGTTCATTTATTCTCTATGGCTTACCGATCATCGGGCAAGTCCACCAAAGTCCACACTTTGTTCTCATACATGGATCCTATCTCAGATTTCATGGCCTCAAGCCATCTATCAGAATCTGGGCTCATCATAGCTTCTTCATAGTTCGTAGGTTCGCCTTGGTCCAGTAACATGACTTCCAGGACAGGATTACCGTACCACTCTGGTGCGGATCGTGTTCTGGTCGACCTACGAGGTTCAGTAGTAACTTGATCTGAAGTTTCATGATCATCATTATTAGCTTCCTCTCTAGTTGGTGTAGGCATCACGGGAACGGATTTCTCTGATGTACTACTTTCCAATCCGAGAGAAGGTACAATTACCTCATCAAGTTCTACTTTCCTCCCACTCACTTCTTCCGAGAGAAAACTCCTTCTCTAGAAAGGACCCATTCTTAGCAACAAAGATCTTGCCTTCGGATCTGTGGTAGAAGATGTACCCAATTGTTTCCTTAGGGTATCCTATGAAGACGCACTTCTCCGATTTGGGTTCGAGCTTATCAGGCTGAAGCCTTTTGACATAAGTGTCGCAACCCCAAACTTTAAGAAACGACAGCTTAGGTTTCTTTCCAAACCACAGTTCATACGGTGTCGTCTCAACGGATTTAGACGATGCCCTATTTAACGTGAATGCGGCTGTCTCTAATGCATAACCCCCAAACGATAGTGGTAAATCTGTAAGAGACATCATAGAACGCACCATGTCAGAAAATAACGATACCCGCCGCGTGCCTCAACACTCATCCGACCGCATACATCGGTATGTATTATTTCCAATAAGTCATTAGCTCGCTCCATTGTTTCGAAGAACGGAGTTTTAGTCATCTTGCCCATGAGGCATGGTTCGCAAGTATCAAATGATTCATAATCAAGTGATTCCAAAAATCCATCCGCATGGAGTTTCTTCATGTGCTTTACACCAATATGACCTAAACGGCAGTGCCACAAGTATGTTGCACTATCATTATCAACTTTGCATCTTTTGGCATCAATATTATGAATATGTGTATCACTACGATCGAGATTCAATAAACCATTCACATTGGGTGTATGACCATAGAAGGTTTTATTCATGTAAATAGAACAACAATTATTCTCTGACTTAAATAATAACCGTATTGCAATAAACATGATCCAATCATATTCATGCTTCAACACAAACACCAAATAATATTTATTTAGGTTCAACACTAATCCCGAAGGTAGAGGGAGTGTGCGATGATGATCGTATCTGTAGGAGATATGCCCTAGAGGCAATAATAAATGTTATTGATTATCTCCCTGTTCATAATTAGGTTTATGTTCCATGCTATAACTGCTATGGTTCTCGAGTCTACAATAACCACGAGGCTCGGAGGAAGACTCATATGCACGTGTGGAATAATAAACGGTAAAATGTATTCCAAGTCTGGCCTCTGAGACTAGCTCAAGTGTTGCATGATGGTTCTGTTTTCCTGATCATGGGCATGACTATGCCGGCAACTTTGAGGGCACAATGTTAGAAGAACATTTGTGTTGAATCGACCCGATTGATGTTATGCTATGAGTTACTTTCGTCACAAGTTAATGGTTAATAACGCAGAGATGGTTAACATTTGCATGATTCCTTAGACCATGAGAGTATCGAGTTTCTTCATGCTTGCTTCATGAACTTTGGGGTTTGTTAAACGTCATCCGTAAATGGGTAGCTATTACGGCGGCTTACGGGTTCATGGAAAAGTATGTCAAGTAACTTGATAGCTCAAGATAGGGATTTGCTCCTCCGACGATGGAGAGATATCTCTGGGCCCTCTCGGTGTTACGGTATCCATCATCGTCTGGCCAGACATTTTGTGATTTGATCACGGGGATGCCGGAACACGGTAACGAGAAAAGAGAACAAATACCGGTAACGAGGTAACTGGCATAGTGGACAAGTTGTTGACCCACGGGGATGCCATCACGTCTCACCTTGGGTATTTGTAACATATCGCGAAGCAACAGGAATAGCACACGGCAACTGGAGGTTCACTCGAATATTCATTCGTGTGGGTATAGGGGTCAATATGGGTGTCCACGGCTCCGATGTTGATCATTGATCGGAAAGGGTTCCGTGTCATGTCTATACTTCACCGAACCTATAGGGTCACACGCTTAAGGGTCATCTATCTGCTGAATACTAGACAGGGAGTCTGAGAGAAAATCACCGAAAAAGTTTCGGACACCGAAAAAGTTTCGGACAGCGGAAAAGTTCCGCAGAGAGAGGTCACCGGATGAGTTCCGGTGAAACTGAAAAGTTGTTTCAGAGGATACCATAAAGTCAAATTAGTTTCGGCACATGCCTGATAATTCTTGGAGGATGCCAGAATCATTCTGGAAACTTTCTGGAATTTTCCGAGATGAAAACCGGAAATGTTCCGGAGCTGCCGGAACCGCTTCAGATGCTTTTCGCAGATGAAATCACTAAACTGGAATTGTTCCAGAACGCGTTGAAAATTATTATGGTGGGTACTGGAAATGTTCTAAGCCCACATAAATATTTTCAGTTCGAACGGACGCTGAAAAATGTCGTCGTGAATAGTGAAAGTGCTTTTTGGGTTACTTTTTGGAAAGCCACTTGTTTGGGCTTTATCCCAAAAGATCTAGGGATGACATGGATGGATTGGGAGGCCCTCTTGGGGGCCCCCCAAGGGGTGTGGCCGGCCACACTTGGGGCTCCACCATGGAGCCCCTCTTGTTCCTTGGTTTCACTTCTATGCCCTTGGTGGAAGGACTTCATTCATGTACTTTTGGGTTTTATTGTAAAACCACCCTACCCCTTGGGATTTCCTATAAATAGAGGTGGAGGGGCAGCCCTCCACACTCATCCCTTGCTCTCATACTCATGCCATGCAATGATCTGGCTTCTCTCTCCCTCCCACGAAAAGAGTTTCATAGAGCCGAAAGGCTGTCTGGGTTCCGGTGGGAACTAGTTCTGGACGGCGAAGCCCTGCCGGATAGATGACACCGTATGTGTGCAACTCTGTAGAGAGGTCGTAGTTTCGATCTTAGTGACCGAGGGGCTGTTCGAGAGTGCCTCCCGGAGGGCTGTCCATGTGACGGTCCGAGTTCTGTGAGTCGTCCCGAAGGGCTGTCCGCGACACCGTCCGGGGGACTGTCCGACCGCCTCCCGGAGGGCTGTCCGAGTGGCGGATGAGGGTATACATCCTCGCGGTTGGGAGGTTGTAAATCCTAGCTGCAGGGATCTGCACCGCCGATCGTCATCGACTCTACTTCCGCTGCGCTACGAGTCGGTAACGAAAATGATCAAACCTTGTATGCAGTCTCCATAGTGGTCCTGGGCTGGTGCGTAGGTCGGAAATTTTTTGTTTTCTGCTGCGTTACCCTACAGTGGCATCAAGAGCCGTGCTATGCGTAGATGCAGATTGCGATCTAGAATACATAGTGATGTATGGGTGTTGCACAATATAATTAGGTAGTAGATGAGTTCTATTACTGAAAATTATTTGTGCGGGTAGCAGATGAAATCTGTTACCCGATGTTCTTGTTGCTTCCCTGGAATTTGCATATTTCTGATCTTGATAACAGTATGGTGGAGTTTCAATGTTCTGGCAATCCGCGATCCTGATTGATCAACGAAGTGCTAACAGTTCATTGAATTCCACCGTAGTTAAAAAGAAAGATGAAATTTCGCAGACAAAAGGGCAATGCAGATATGATCTGCACGGGGGTCATGCGTATGACGAAGTTTAGTATGGGGTTCGAGATTTTATTATCTCGTGCTTCATACACCCCGCATTGTTAATTTAGCGACTTGAATTATCATACTTGATGATGGACGTTGGTAGCTTCGGTTTGTTTCGAAACCTTAGAAGCCACGAAAAACTAGTTTTTTGCATGAACCAATTAGAGGCGTCTAACTTGGTTTTGCAGGAGGGTTTACATGTGCATGTGATGTGGTATAGCGGTGCTCATAATAATTTGATTATGTATGAGATGACTATATAATGTACATTTATTAACATGACCTGCGTGTCATGATTCGGCATGATGGCTGGAGCCATATGATTGCACTTTAATGACCTGCGTGTCAACCTTGTTGTAATGCATTATTTTATTAGCTATAGAGATAGTAATATTATCTGGTGCATCGACAAGGTAGTGGCAATCTTCGCGAAGGTGAACACCGACGCGAATGCCGAAGATGAAGGAATGAAAGACTTCTCCGTCAGAAAGGGCTATACCATATCATGCTATTATGAATTGCCTGAGATGTTTATCCCTTATGATGCACCCTTTTTGATTGCGTGGTAGTCACTTTTTATTAGGGTGATCTCTCATTCAAAATATCAAAGTAGTTAGTGTTCACCCAAGTGCAGCACCGTCTATAATTCGTATCTTTTCGGGGTGCGCCATGTCCACATGGGTACGAACGAATCGAGAGGAATGAGGCGGGTGAGGTCAGACCTCGCAGCAAGATCACTTGGTTGTTTTTGACGTTCAGGCAGGATCATCCTGAGCTCGGAACACACCCATCGAAAGATGAACAAGAGTCACATGGAGATGTGATCGGCAAGTTTGCCTACCAATTGAAATTCTCGTCATCAGTGATGCCCACATCAATGGCGTTGAATCGAAGTGTGGGTCTTGTATCACTCACAAATCAATTATGAGAGATATTGATTTGAGTGGGAGCGCACTATTGAATTAACTTGTTTAATTCTCAGTGCAATTAATTATGAACTCTGTCTAAGTGTGATTTGCAAAATAGTTGTAGAATAATGGCTCGCGTTTCCACCTTCCCTATTAAAATTGAATAGCTGTTAAATATCTGGTTAAAACTTTATGGTTGGTAACGTAATGTGAGGATTGTCCTCAAGAGTGCCAAGAAGGACTTTGTCCTATCGCATACTTTCGGTATTCTCTCGCTTATGCTATGGATCATGTGACTCTCGTCCTTCGATCCAAAAGCTAGAATTCCGTTTTAGTCAAGTGCAATATGTTTGCTTCCATGAGACCCGAACTTCAAAAGTTTGGATAGTTATGTGATATTCATGGAATCTGAAAATCATTTTCAGAGACAGGCAAAGGCTAAAAGATATGAGATATCCAAAGCAATGTTTGTTTGCAAACTATTAGTAAAGGAGTTTACTATGCATTAGACTGCTAAGAGAGGGATCCAGAAGAACGCCTGTCATATGATGAAAGGTGAATAAAACAACAACTTAAAGAGAAAGGAAGTGTCCGAAGGGTGTTAGTGAAACTTTCATGCCTAGGAAGTCCGGGGCTAACGCCACTCTTAAGTTGGGTGCTTCTTCTGGAAGTAGGAGAAATACTAAAAGTTAAACTGTTAGAAGTATAAAGGCAAAAAGAAAGAAGACTGGAATATCCAGCTCATGTATGAATGTCATACAAGTTTTTGATGCATAGAAGGCTGGTCAAAGATATAGTTCTTGAGAATTATGATTAAATTGTTAATCACTGATTCTTGGGTATTGTGAGTTAATCAAAAAGATACCCGCTCGATTGCATTCTGTTGCAACTCGATGTAAGAACTACTATGGCCTGAAAGACTAGCCAAGAATGAGGTTTAGGTATACACAGGGAACATAGTAAATGTTACTATACCTTCCATCGGTGTATTACCGTCTGTATTTATTTTCATAATTCATTTAGAGTTTTACACACTCTAGCCCATTGCATAAGGTATCTTGCAAGAAGGTTGTTCATAAGAGAACTTTTGATGTTCGGTGTTATGAATAACATAAGAGCCATACTTTCATTATGAATGAGATGTATGTTATGAATGTTGATAATAATATATTACCTCTGGATTTACTTTCATAATTCATTTTAGAGTTTCATACACTCTAACCCATTGCACAATGTTTGTTGCAAAAGAGTTGTTCATAAAAACAACAATTGTTGTTCAGTATTATGAATAACATGAAGGGCCATGCTTCCATCCTAGATGGGACGTATGTTATGAATATTGATGGTAATATGATACATCCATAACACTGACGCTAAATGTCGCAAGACTAAAAGAATACCACACAAGTGTGGCACTGCATTTGGTCACATTGGAGAAACCCGCATGGAAAATTCCATTATGATGGATTTTGAAGTCGTTTGATTTTGAACCATCTGACACTTGCAACTTTCCTCTGAAAAGTGAAGTGACTGAAATACCGTTCACAAGCCAAAAAGAACTAATAACAAACTTATTGGTGATCATACATTTTGATGTGTGTAGTCCGATAAATGTTGTTAGTAGTGGATTTATCTATCTTCAGAAATGACTCAAGTAGATATATGGATATTTACTTGATGAGACATAAGTCTGGATCTTTTGAATTCATTAAAATGGTTTCAAATATGAAGTAGAAGTTATTGTAACAAGAAAATTATGTTTCTACAATTCGATTGCAGAAAGGAATATTTGAGTTACAAGTTTAGCGAATGTCTGATGAGTTGTGAAAGGGGTTTCATAACTTGCACCTCCCGGAACACCACTGCAAGTGGAAAGTCTGTGAAGATGTAATCGAACCATTTATGACATGGTAAGATCAAAGATGACATAAATAAATTTGCCATTATCCCTTTTAAAGAGTGATGCTTTAAAGACTACGACTTTTACACTGAAAAGAGCTCCATCGGGTCTATTGAAATGACACCATGGTATGGTACACCCAACCATGTTATATCTTTTCTTAAACATTTGGAATATGGGGCTTGTGTAAAAGGTTACAAACCTATTCCAAATCAGACAAGTGCTACTTTGTAGGTTATCCCAAGTCATTGGGTATTCCTCCCTCACTATACCGAGGCAAATAGGTTTGCCACAAAGAACGGTATGCTTTTTGAAGAAAATGGTTCTTTCAAAAAGGTGAGTGGGAGAATAGTGCAACTTGACGAGATAAACAGTATCTTCGTCATCAGGTCAAAGGAAAGAGACCTTGGAAGTAATTCCGGAGTTTCCTACTGCGACTGATATGGAAGTCTCTACAATAAAATGTATGGACTTCAGTCAAACTTGCAGCTGAACCACGTAGGCAAGGCTCATGCGAACCTCTCAGGTGCGCAAACGAGATATTATTGTTAGACAACAGTATACCTACGATACACAAGGAAGCGTTGATGGGCCCTGACTCCGGAATTGGCTAAATGCCAATACAATCCGAGATAGTCTCCATATAAATGTTTCAAGATTAAAACCTTGATACACCTTTCGGAAGACTTAGAGTCTAACGAATTTTTATGGAACTTAAAACTGATACGGATAAAAATGTTTTATCCATAAAGCTCGACTTGTTGCAATAACAAGTTCAAGGAGTTGACTACGATGAGGTTGTTTCATCGTAGCGATGCTTAAAGTTGGTTCGGGTTGAACTAGCAATTAATACATATTTCAATCATGAGATATGAAACATGGATGACAATAGGATTTCCATCTGATGGAAATGAAACCAAGGACTTGCATGTGTTACAGTCCAAGGTATTTTGTCAGTCCAGAGGATGCTAGTAAGTATGCAAACTTCAGAGTTCCAGCAATGGACAGAAGAGAGCAAAATGGAGTTGGAATCTTCGTGTTTTGATGAAATAGTCAAAGGGGTTTGACTTCATCAATGGGTAACGAAGATGCTTATGATTCAAGAAAGTAAGTGGGAGCATAATAAAATTTCTAAAAAAAAACGTTGTGTGCTTGACACATTGTTAATTGGAAATAAATTTCTTGACACGAATTAGGACTTCATTTGAAAATAGTTTTTCGATGAAGTGCTTGGGCTAAATAGCCTTTATATTAGGCATGATGATCTATGGAGATAGATTTACCTAATGGGGCTGAGCAAAGATACATATTGACAAGATGCTAAAACCTTTTAGCATTAAAAACGTCAAGGAGTGATTCTTGCCGAAGTCACATGGAAAGAGTTTTTGCAAGACTCGGTGTCCCAAAACACTGATGAGCAAAATACATGATGGAGATTCCACACACTCTTGTGTTTGGATTAATCATGTATTCCATGGTATGTAAAAACAACCAGATATGTCCAATACTCCCAAAGTTGTTACGAGTATAGATACCAAAGTGATCAAAAGTTCTGATCATGGGACAACAGTGAAAAAGGGTCATTGAGTACTATAGTAGCACCGATGACATGTTTTCTCGCAAGCGGAGATCATGAAGAGTTCGTTGTAAAAGGTTACATCGATACAGTCTTCATCCATGCTCCAAGCGATTTTCGATTTAAATTAAGGGTTTTGGGTAACACACAATATGGTGGCACGGTAGTTGGAAATTGTTCCAAACAAGTTACTGTGGTGAATTCTATAACAGAGGCGAAGTATGTTGCCGCTTTTAAAAGCGACAAACAAGATGCTGAATCATATAGTTCTTTCATGAACTTAGTATGGTTCCAAGAAGGCTTTGGTCAATGGGACACTACTGCAGGTAGTTGCTCCATAACTCAGTCTGAGGAATCCAGGTTCGACCTGTGATTCACATACATACGAAGCCAAGTCCACACAAAATATGAATTTTGTGAAAGCGTGAAAACGTGAGGATACGCAAAGATACACACGGAGCTGAAGTCGTCAGATCCATTGGACATCAGGATATACCACATGCGAAGCATATTTACACCGGTGTGCCACAGGTGTAAAGTGCATTAGCATTAACTAGATTATTGACTCTAGTGCAAGTGGGAGTCTGTAGGAGATATGCCCTAGAGGCAATAATAAATGTTATTGATTATCTCCCTGTTCATAATTAGGTTTATGTTCCATGCTATAACTGCTATGGTTCTCGAGTCTACAATAACCACGAGGCTCGGAGGAAGACTCATATGCACGTGTGGAATAATAAACGGTAAAATGTATTCCAAGTCTAGCCTCTGAGCCTAGCTCAAGTGTTGCATGATGGTTCTGTTTTCCTGATCATGGGCATGACTATGCCGGCAACTTTGAGGGCACAATGTTAGAAGAACATTTTTGTTGAATCGACCCGATTGATGTTATGCTATGAGTTACTTTCGTCACAAGTTAATGGTTAATAACACAGAGATGGTTAACGTTTGCATGATTCCTTAGACCATGAGAGTATTGAGTTTCTTCATGCTTGCTTCATGAACTTTGGGGTTTGTTAAACGTCATCCGTAAATGGGTGGCTATTACGGCGGCTTACGGGTTCATGGAAAAGTATGTCAAGTAACTTGATAGCTCAAGATTGGGATTTGCTCCTCCGACGATGGAGAGATATCTCTGGGCCCTCTCGGTGTTACGGTATCCATCATCGTCTGGCCAGACATTTTGTGATTTGATCACGGGGATGCCGGAACACGGTAACGAGAAAAGAGAACAAATACCGGTAACGAGGTAACTGGCATAGTGGACAAGTTGTTGACCCACGGGGATGCCATCATGTCTCACCTTGGGTATTTGTAACATATCGCGAAGCAACAGGAATAGCACACGGCAACTGGAGGTTCACTCGAATATTCATTCGTGTGGGTATAGGGGTCAATATGGGTGTCCACGGCTCCGATGTTGATCATTGATCGGAAAGGGTTCCGTGTCATGTCTATACTTCACCAAACCTATAGGGTCACACGCTTAAGGGTCATCTATCTGCTGAATACTAGACAGGGAGTCTGAGAGAAAATCACCGAAAAAGTTTCGGACAGCGGAAAAGTTCCGCAGAGAGAGGTCACCGGATGAGTTCCGGTGAAACTGAAAAGTTGTTTCAGAGGATACCATAAAGTCAAATTGGTTTCGGCACATGCCTGATAATTCTTGGAGGATGCCAGAATCATTCTGGAAACTTTCTGGAATTTTCCGAGATGAAAACCGGAAATGTTCCGGAGCTGCCGGAACCGCTTCAGATGCTTTTCGCAGATGAAATCACTAAACTGGAATTGTTCCAGAACGCGTTGAAAATTATTATGGTGGGTACTGGAAATGTTCTAAGCCCACATAAATATTTTCAGTTCGAACGGACGCTGAAAAATGTCGTCGTGAATAGTGAAAGTGCTTTTTGGGTTACTTTTTGGAAAGCCACTTGTTTGGGCTTTATCCCAAAAGATCTAGGGATGACATGGATGGATTGGGAGGCCCTCTTGGGGCCCCCCCAAGGGGTGTGGCCGGCCACACTTGGGGCTCCACCATGGAGCCCCTCTTGTTCCTTGGTTTCACTTCTATGCCCTTGGTGGAAGGACTTCATTCATGTACTTTTGGGTTTTATTGTAAAACCACCCTACCCCTTGGGATTTCCTATAAATAGAGGTGGAGGGGCAGCCCTCCACACTCATCCCTTGCTCTCATACTCATGCCATGCAATGATCTGGCTTCTCTCTCCCTCCCACGAAAAGAGTTTCATAGAGCCGAAAGGCTGTCTGGGTTCCGGTGGGAACTAGTTCTGGACGGCGAAGCCCTGCCGGATAGATGACACCGTATGTGTGCAACTCTGTAGAGAGGTCGTAGTTTCGATCTTAGTGCCCGAGGGGCTGTTCGAGAGTGCCTCCCGGAGGGCTGTCCATGTGACGGTCCGAGTTCTGTGAGTCGTCCCGAAGGGCTGTCCGCGACACCGTCCGGGGGACTGTCCGACCGCCTCCCGGAGGGCTGTCCGAGTGGCGGATGAGGGTATACATCATCGCGGTTGGGAGGTTGTAAATCCTAGCTGCGGGGATCTGCACCGCCGATCGTCATCGACTCTACTTCCTCTGCGCTACGAGTCGGTAACGAAAATGATCAAACCTTGTATGCAGTCTCCATAGTGGTCCTGGGCTGGTGCGTAGGTCGGAAATTTTTTGTTTTCTGCTGCGTTACCCTACATTATCAACCTTGGAATTACTTCCAACACACATCGTCACCTCGCCCTTAACTAGTCTCTGTTTATTCTGCAACTCCTGTTTCGAGTTACTAATCTCAGCAACTGAACCGGTATCAAATACCCAAGGGCTACTACGAACACTAGTAAGGTACACATCAATAACATGTATATCAAATATACTTTTGATCACTTTTCCATCCTTCTTATCCGCCAAGCATTTTGGGGCAGTTCCGCTTCTAGTGACCATTCCCTTTGCAGTAGAAGCACTCAGTTTCAGGCTTAGGTCCAGCTTTGGGCTTCTTCACGGGAGTAGCAACTTGCTTGCCATTCTTCTTGAAGTTCCCTTTCTTTCCCTTGCCCTTTTTCTTGAAACTAGTGGTCTTGTTAACCATCAACACTTGATGCTCCTTCTTGATTTCTACCTCCACGGCTTTAAGCATTGCGAAGAGCTCGGGAATTGTTTTGTTCATCCCTTGCATATTATAGTTCATCACGAAGCCTTTGTAGCTTAGTGGCAGTGATTGAAGAACTCTGTCAATAACACAATCAACTGGAAGATCAACTCCCAGCTGAGTCAAGTGATTAAAATACCCAGACATTCTGAGTATGTGTTCACTGACAGAACTGTTCTCCTCCATCTTGCAGCTATAGAACTTGTTGGAGACTTCATATCTCTCAACCCGGGCATTTGCTTGAAATATTAACTTCAACTCCTGGAACATCTCATATGCTCCATGACGTTCAAAATGCTTTGAAGTCCCGGTTCTAAGCCGTAAAGCATGGCACACTGAACTATTGAGTAGTCATCAGATCGAGCTTGCCAGACATTCATAACATCAGCTTCAGCTCCTGCAGCAGGCCTTTCACCTAGCGGTGCATCAAGGACATAATTCTTCTGTGCAGCAATGAGGATAATCCTCAAGTTACGGACCCAGTCCGTGTAGTAGATACCATCATCTTTCAACTTAGCTTTCTCTAGGAACGCATTAAAATTCAGGGGAACGGTTGCTCGGGCCATTGATCTACAACATAGATATGCAAAACTATAAGACTAAGTTCATGATAAATTGAGTTCAATTAATCAAATTACTAAAGAACTCCCACTTAAATAAACCCGCAAGTTATCTAAGTGATACGTGATCCAAATCAACTAACCCAAATCTAATCATCACGTGAGATGAGGTAGTCATCAATGGTGAGCTTCTCTATGTTGATCATATCTACTATATGACTCACGTTCGACATTTCGGTCTCCAGTGTTCCGAGACCATGTCTGTACATGCTAGGTTCGTCAAGTTTAACCCAAGTATTCTGCATGTGCAAAACTGTCTTACACCCGTTGTATGTGAACGTAGAGTTTATCACACCCGATCATCACGAGGTGCTTCGAAACGACGAACTTTAGCAACGGTGCATACTCGGGGAGAACACTTTTATCTTGAAATTTAGGGAAGGGATCATCTTATAATGCTACCGCCGTTCTAAGAAAAATAAGATGCATAAAGGATAAACATCACATGCAATCAAAATATGTGACATGATATGGCCATCATCATCTTGTGCTTTTTGATCTCCATCTTCAAAGCATCGTCATGATCGCCATCGTCACTGGCTCGACACCTTGTGAAGGAAATATGCCCTAGAGGCAATAATAAACTTGTTATTTTATATTTCCTTATTCATGATAAAGGTTTATTATCCATGCTAGAATTGTATTGATCGGAAACTTAAAGACATGTGTGAATACATAAACAAATACCGTGTCCCTAGTAAGCCTCTACTAGACTAGCTCGTTGATCAAAGATGGTTAAGGTTTCCTAACCATGGACATGAGTTGTCATTTGATAATGGGATCACATCATTAGGAGAATGATGTGATGGACAGGACCCATCTGTTAGCTTAGCATAATGATCGTTAAGTTTTATTGCTATTGCTTTCTTCATGTCAAATACATATTCCTTCGACTATGAGATTATGCAACTCCCAAATATCGGAGGAACGCCTTGTGTGCTATCAAACGTCACAACGTAACTGGGTGATCAGAAAGATGCTCTACAGGTATCTCCGAAGGTGTTTGTTGAGTTGGCATAGATCGAGATTAGGATTTGTCACTTCGAGTATCGGAGAGGTATCTCTGGGCCCTCTCGGTAATACACATCATAAGCTTGCAAGCAAACGACTAAGGAGTTAGTCTCGAGGTGATGTATTATGGAACGAGTAAAGAGACTTGCCGGTAACGAGATTTAACTAGGTATAAAGATACCGACGATCGAGTCTCGGGCAAGTAACATACCGATGGACAAAGGGAATTACGTATGTTGTCATAATGGTTCGACCGATAAAGATCTTCATAGAATATGTAGGAGCCAATATGGGCATCCAGGTTCTGCTATTGGTTATTGACCAGAGAGGTGTCTCGGTCATGTCTACATAGTTCTCAAACCCGTAGGGTCCGCACGCTTAATGTTCGATGACGATATAGTATTATATGAGTTATGTGATTTGGTGATCGAATGTTGTTCGGAGTCCCGGATGAGATCACGGACATGACGAGGAGTCTCGAAATGGTCGAGAGGTAAATATTGATATATAGGACGATGGTATTCGGACACCGGAAGTGTTTCGGGGGTCACCGGGTACTTATCGGGTCACCGGAAGGGGTTCCGAGCACCCCCGGCAAAAGATATGGGCCTTATGGGCCAAGAGGGGAAATGCACCAGCCACAAGGGGCTGGTATGCCCCCCATATGGGCTGGCCTAGGAGGAGAAGGAAAGAGGGTAAGGGAAAGGAAAGAGTGGAATAGGATTCCCCCTTCCTTCCCTCTCCCCCCCCCCCTCTTTCCTTCCCCCTCGGATAAATATGGCAGGGGGCGCCACTTGGGGAGGACCCCAAGTAGGAGTCGGCCTACTTGGGGCACCTCCTGGCAGCCTCCCCTCTCCCTCCCACCTATATATATGAGGAGGGGGGCACCTAGCATACACCACACAATTGCCTAGCCGTGTGCGGCGCCCCCCTCCACCGTTTACACCCCCGGTCATATTTTCGTAGTGCTTAGGCAAAGCTATACGGAAATCACTTCACCATCACCGTCACCACGCCGTCGTGCAGACGGAACTCATCTACTACCTCGACGTCTTGCTGGATCAAGAAGGCGGGGGACATCACCGAGCTGAACATGTGCAGAACACGGAGGTGCCGTGCATTCGGTACTTGATCGGTTGAAGAGCGAAGAAGTTCGACTACATCAACCATGTTGTGAAACGCTTCCGCTTACAGTCTATGAGGGTACGTAGACACACTCTCCCCCTCGTTGCTATGCATCTCCATGGATAGATCATTGCGTGTGCGTAATTTTTTTTTTTTCCATGCAACGATTCCCAACAGTGGCATCAGAGCCAGGTCTATGCGTAGATGATATGCATGAGTATAACACAAAGAAGTTGTGGGTGGTGATGTTCATACTGCTTACCACCAACGTCTTATTTTGATTTGGTGGTATTGTGGGATGAAGCGGCCCAGACCAACCTTACATGTCCACGTACATGAGACCGGTTCCACCGACTGACATGCAACTAGTTTTGCATAAAGGTGGCTGGCGGGTGTCTGTTTCTCCTGTGACGCCCCGGCTCAATCATGCACTAATCATACACGCAAATGCACATGATCAAGCCTAAGGACTCACTTGAAGATATCACAACACAACTCTAAAACATAAGTAAAGTCATACAAGCTTTTTATTACAATCCAGGGGCCTCGAGGGCTCGAATACATAAGCTCGCATACAAGCGTCAGCGGAAGCATCAGATATCTGAGTACAGATATAAAAGATAAAACAGAAAGGCCTTAAGAAGGCGGGGCAAAACAAAAGCTACGATCGAATAGGCGCAGGCCTCCTGCCTGGGACCCTCCAAACCTACTCCTGGTCGTCAGCCATCTCGAAGTAGTAACCACCCTCGGAGAAGTAGTAGTGGCCGTCGATGGGGGCTTCTGTCTTCTAGGCTCCGTCATCTGGTTGCATCAAAAAGGGAAAAGGGGAAAAAGAGGAAGCAAAGCAACCGTGAGTACTCATCCAAAGTACTCAGCAAGCAAGGATCTACACTACATATGCAACATTATCAAAGAATGGTTGTATATGTGGACTGGGCTGCAGAAATGCCAGAATAGAGAGAAGGCCTAGTCCTATCGAAGTCTAGCATCTTCAGCGGTCTTGCAGCATTAGAAGAGTGTAGATTAGTACAGTATAAAGTAGTAGTAGTAATCAGAATCAACCTCAGCCAGAGATCCTTTCTCGACTCCCTGCGAGAAAGCAATCCCAGAGCCATACTATCCATATCTCAACACAAGTATCCAGTTCTAGTTGTATCGATCGGGATACAACTCCGAGCGTCCGTTACCGAGGATCCGGCTATGCATAGATTAGTTCTTCCCCGCAGGGATGCACCAACTTACCCACCACGCTCACTTAACTCCGTCCGGACACACTTTTCTGGGTCATGCCCGGCCTCGGCCAAACGACACACCGCAATCCTACCTAGAGCTCAGCAGAGAGGTCCCCGTCGGTCTACATCCGAAGCGCTCGGGGGTCTTGGGCCATCGCCCCTCGCCCTCCTGGTCGTTACGCACATGGCTCAGATCCAAGCACCACCTCTGTCGTGGATGGCGCCAATCACTCCATGCCGCACTGCTGAACTGGACGTCTGACAGAGCTTTCGGCTGATGCTACGATGTAGAGTGCCCATAACTGATCCCACGTGATGGTTAGTGCTATCGGGCCAAAGGCCCACTCGGATCAAATATCCAAATCGTTAGTACATTGGGGGTGCGGTAACGAGCATAGACTCACGATCGATGTGACCCCGTCGCCCCATCTCGAGGACTTGCGGCAAGGGCTAGGAATGCCCGGCCACGCCTCGTATTTGTCTCTCGGGTACCGTCCTGGTCAACTCGTCTTCACATCACTCGCGGGTACCCCTCAGGGTCGACCCGCCTTTCCAAGTAGCAGTTGTAAAGTCCAAGTATCCGTGTGTCCATAACATCTGGGGGAATCTGAGGTATCACCCTCGTTGGATTCCTACTCAATGTATCCGTCAAGGTGAACTTAGGAGGAATCACCCTCGAGGTTCACACTTGAGGTGTTGCACGACAGCGTCATTATCGGGAGTGGTGAAGGAGGAATCACCCTCGATGACCACGGCCGGGTAACTACTCCAGATAGTTAACATCGGAAGTGCTGATGAGGTATCACCCTCGGCACTCGATAGTAACGCTGCAGTGTCATACAGATAAAGGGAATGTGAGGTGCGGTGCTGGGGCCTGGTTGTCGAGTCTTCTGATAATCCAGCGGGGCAATCGGGACAAGTGCGGTCACTGGGGTCTCTAACCATCCTATTCTAAGCAGTTTAGGATAAACAGTTAATTATCAAAAGCAGGTTACAAAAATCAGGCTATGCGTCAGAATAGGTAAAGCAGTAGCAGCAGCAATTCTAATGCAAGCACAAGAGAGAGGAGAATAGGCGATATAGGCATGCTCAAAGGGGGGGTGCTTGCCTAGTTGCTCGACGGCAAAGGCAAGGTCGTCAGTGGTGTCGTCGGGCTCCTGAGTTGTGTCGGTCTTGGGGTCTACCGAGAGAGAAGAGGAGGAGAAAACAGATAAATACACGGCAAATATATGCAACACAAAGTATGCTAGGCTAATGTGCAGTGCAGGGTTGCCTAAAGACATGTCTAAATCATATTAGTTATTTTAGGATTAAAGTTGGATTTATTAACCGGTATGTATGCACTATTCATCTACCGGATACGGTCAAAAAGTTGCGGGTTCACCTCCGTAGAGGGTCCCGACACGGAAACAGATGGCACGGTTGGATTCGTCTTGTTTTTCTGATCAACTTTCATGTAGAAAGTTTTTCGATCCGAGCTATGGTTAATTTTCTATGATTTTTCGAAGTTTTAAACTAATTTCTGGAATTAATTAAATTAACAGAAAAGGAAATTATTATGTCAGCATGATGTCATGATGAGGTCAGCAGGTCAACTACCACTGTTCAGGTCAAACCTGACAGTGGGCCCCACCTGTCATAGATAGAGGACTAAACAGGGGCTAATTAATTTTAACAGGGACTAATTTAGCAGCTAGGCCCCACCTGTCATAGACTAACTAATTAACTAATTAATTAACAGATTTTAATTAGCAGTTTTAGTTATTTAACAAAAATGTTTTTATGTGGCAGGGCCCGCGGGTCAGTGACTGTTAGGTTAGTTTAACAGTGGATCACAACTAATCCGAAGTTAATTAAGCGCTGGGGCCCACCCGTCAGTCACACAGGGCCGTGGATTAAGTCTAAACGCACGACCACGTCAGCTCACCGGCGTAACGACGCCGGTGACCATCCCGCACGGCGGCGCATCGCAGAAACGGCCGTCCGGCCACTGTTCGAGGCGCGAAGCGGCCCGTTCGAACGCCCACTCCACCACGCGCACGATGGCGGTATCGATCCATCACGGGGAGGGCTACAGCGCCATCGGTGGCCACCGTGGCGGACGCCGGAATCGAAAGCCGTTCGGGTTTGGGCAAAACGGCAACGAGGAGGGGCGTGGCTGCTTGCGTTCGTCTCCTGGCCGCACCCTGAGCACGCTGAAGTGCTCCGTTGCTTGTGACAGCAACTACAGCGACGGTGGCACCGGTCGCGGCGGAGCTCAGCTCAGCAACTCACGGCGAGGCGTGCGAGTGCAGAAATCAGAGAGAGAGCGAAGGTGAACTGGCCAGGCGCTCACCGGGAGGCACACGACGGCCGGCGAAAGCTTAGGAGCGCAAGGTTGCTGCAGATCGAGGCGGGGCAGTGGAGTTGGCCGGCGGAGGGGATCGGGTTAATGGCGGTGTGCTGGCGCAGCTCCGGTCGAACGAGCCCGCCCGCTGGATGAGGTCGAGGACGAGGAAGCTGGTGGTTTCATCAGCGAGGCGCGGGGAGCACGGTGGCCGCGCCTATGGCGGATCCATGGCAACGACGGCGGCGGCTCCTTCCAGATCGAGAAGAGGGGCGAGGTAGAGGGATTATGGCGGGCTAGGGTTTGCCAGATGGGTGCGGGCGGGGTCAAGTAGGCGTCCAGCGGCTCTGTAGCACGGCGGTGTCACGCATCGGTCGGCGGTGAGTTGATCCGAGCCGTGCGCGTGCTGACACGGAGGCGGGAGGAGGGAGATGGCCTCGGCTGGGCTGGGCCAGGTCTGGTTTGACTTAGGCCCAGGTACTGTGGGCCTTTTCCTTTCTCTTTTCTTTCTTTATCTTTTCTGTTTTTCTAATTTTGTTTCTGTTTTGCATATTGTTTAGCCACCATTTTGAGTTTTGTGAAATATGTGACTTAGCTCAATAATTTCAGTGCAATATTTACCACTGCCAGAAAATGGTTTGGAGCCAAAATGATTTCATTTGAATTTTGGATTAAATGAAATGGATTTAATCATTGTTGTTTTGGTACTGTTTCATGATGATAGAGTCATTTGAATAATCCAATTAATGTTGATCTTATTTTTATAATTGCTTTGTGAATATTTGCAAAATTATGAACATTTTAGTTCCTGTATTTGAGCAACTTTTATTTTCACTTGAATTTGAATTGGATTTTCAGAGAAGGATTTGAATTGAATCTTTAACCAATATGATCAAGCTCTGCAAATGAAAATGACTTGGCAATATTACAGAGTGTCACAGTGATTATTACACAGGGGTGTTACCAATTCTCCTCCTCTAAAAGAAATTCTTGTCCCGAGAATTCAGGAGGTAGAAGGAAAGAGGTCGGGGTATTCCTCCTGGAGATGATCCTCGCGTTCCCAAGTGGCTTCATCTTCAGTATGATTCGACCACTGCACTTTCAGGAACTTGGTCGTCTTCTGACGGGTTCGACGTTTAGCTTCATCGAGGATGCAGATCGGATGCTCCTTATCAGATAGGTCATCTTGCAGTTCGAGCATCTCGTGATCCACTGCGCGGTGCGGAGATTCCTTGAAGCAACGACGAAGTTGCGACACATGGAAGACGTCGTGGATATGAGAGAATTGCGGCGGCAACTCCAATTTGTATGCCACCTGACCACGTCTTGCAACAATGCGGAAAGGACCATTGTAGCGTGGAGCTAACTTGCCCTTGATTCCGAAACGACGAGTGCCCTTCATAGGAGTGACACGCAGATAAGCTTGATCACCAGGTTGATAAGTCAAACCCCATCGTTTGCGATCATAGTTACTCTTTTGACGGTCCTGAGCCGCCTTCAGATTTTCTCGAACGATACGGACTTGTTCTTCGGCGTGTTGAATAATATCCGGACCGACGAGCGGTCGTTCCCTAGTTTTCGACCAATTCAGAGGGGTTCGACACTTACGCCCATAGAGTACTTCGAAGGGGGCCATTTTCAAGCTGGCTTTATAGCTGTTGTTATAAGAGAACTCAGCATACGGGAGAGATTCTTCCCACTTCTTGCCAAAAGATATAACACAAGCTCGCAGCATGTCTTCAAGCACTTGATTTACTCGCTCGACTTAGCCTTGGGACTGGGGGTGATATGCTGAACTCCAGGTGATATGAGTTCCCATAGCTTCTTGAAAACTTTCCCAGAACTTTGAGGTAAAAAGTCCGCCATGGTCCGAACTAATCTCCTTCGGAATACCGTGGAGTGAAACAATTCTGGAGATATATAACTCTGCTAACTGACTAGCAGTGATAGTCTCTTTGACAGGCAAAAAGTGTGCAACCTTAGAAAGTTGGTCGACGACGACAAGAATAGCATCGTGACCCTTTTGTGACTTGGGAAGGCTGGTAATGAAATCCATTTGAACTTTATCCCATTTCCACAAAGGAATAGGAAGTGGTTGCAGAATTCCAGCAGGCTTCTGATGTTCTGCTTTAACGCGACGGCAAACATCACATTCAGCAACATATCGAGCAATATCCTGCTTCATTCTAGACCACCGGTACCTTTGACGGAGATCACGATACATCTTGGTGCTACCCGGATGTATAGACAATGGTGTGTCATGTGCCTCCTCCATGACCTTGTCAGTCATAAGCTCGAATCGAGGTACGACAATGCGGTCTCTGAAGTACAAGGTTCCATCTTTAGACAGCGAGAAATCCCTGTACTTTTCAAGGTGAAGATTTTTCTTCATCGGATCAACTTCAGCATCTTTAGTTTGCGCACTCTTAACAGCCTTTTCAAGGTCTGGTTCAACAACCAAGGTTTTTAGGTATCCTTGAGGAACTATCTCGAGATTTAGCTTTCGAAGCTCTTCATACAGGAGTGGTTGCTGTAGCTGAACCTCAAGTTCACAACAGTAGGATTTACGGCTCAATGCATCAGCCATTACATTAGCCTTGCCAGGGGTATATGAAATACCCAAATCATAGTCCGTAATGGTCTCCATCCATCTTTGCTGACGGAGGTTCAGAGATGGCTGAGTGAACAAGTACTTCAGACTCTTATGATCCGTGTAGATCTCACAACGATTACCGAGGAGGTAATGTCGCCACAACTTCAATGCATAGATGACAGCAGCTAGTTCTAGATCATGCACTGGATAGTTCTCTACATGCGGACGCAACTGTCGAGAGACTTAAGCAATCACTTTACGCTCTTGCATTAGGACACAGCCTAATCCTTCACAGGATGCGTCACAGTAAATCACAAAGTCTTTGCGAGAATCTGGAGGAGCAAGTACTGGGGCAGATGTCAACTTATCTTTAAGTGTTTGAAAACTCTCTTGACATTTTTCTGTCCACTCAAACTTAACGCCCTTGTGAAGCAGATCAGTCAAAGGCTTAGCAATCTTTGAAAAATTCTCGACAAAACAACGGCAATAGCTTGCAAGGCCGAGAAAACTTCTGACTTGCTTGACATTCTTCGGTGGAGTCCATTCAAGAATAGCCTGAACTCGTTCTGGGTTAACAGCAATGCCATCTTTGGAGATCATGTGGCCGAGATATGTCACTTCAGACAACCAGAATTCACATTTAGAATACTTGGCATATAGTTGATGTTCACGCAGCTTTTCCAGTACCAGCCGAAGATGTTCGGCATGTTCTTCTTCATTCTTGGAATATATAAGAATATCATCCAAGTAAACCACGATGAATTTGTCGAGGTAATCCATGAAGATATAATTCATCAGACGGGAGAACGTAGCTGGAGCATTTGTTAGGCCAAATGACATTACAGTGTACTCATAAGAGCCATAGCGAGTAACAAATGCAGTCTTGGGAATATCCTCTTCACAAACACGGATCTGAGGATAACCCAACCTCAAGTCAAGTTTCTAGAACACAGAGGACCCAGCAAGCTGATCATAAAGATCATTGATCCGGGGCAGTGGGTATTTGTTCTGGATTGTGGCTTGGTTAATGGGTCGATAATCCTGAACCAATCGGTTAGTTCCACCCTTGTTCTTAATGAAGAGTGAAGGTGCTCCCCAAGCAAAGGAACTGGGGCGGATGAAACCCTTCTTAAGTGACTTGTCGATTTCTTCCTTAAGCTCGAGAAGGTGGTGCGGAGGCATCTTATAAGGACGCTTCGCAATAGGAGTTGTGCCTGGTTTCAAGTCGATGACAAACTCGACAGCTCTAATAGGGGGTATTCCTGGAAGTTCCTCTAGGAAGACGTCTTGAAAATCACGAACAACGGGGACGTTCTCGATGCCTTCAAGAGGTGAAGCATTCAATGCATTCAGAGCATATAACTGGCTCTCAGCATCCTGAGCTATTCGGGCTGAGTATTTGACTATTTGGCCGGAAGGGTGTGTGATGCGGACTGCTTCAGCGGCACAGTCAATCAAAGGTTTATGAGGCTTCAACCAGTCCATACCCAAAATAATGTCTATGTTGGAGGTCTTGAGAGCAATGAGAGAAACGGGGAACATCAATCCTCCAATCACAATGTGGTTACCGTGGCTTACCATGGTAGTTTGCCAATTAGCCCCAGGTGACTGGATTACTAATGGGGTGGACATCTCCTCAAAAGGTATATCATGGCTTCGCGCAAAACTTTTGGACATGAAGGAGTGCGATGCTCCAGAATCAAAGAGGACTAAAGCTGGGATTGAATTCACTAGAAGGGTGCCCATCACAATTTTGGTGTCCTGTCGAGCTTCTTCAATCTTGACATGGTTGACATGAACAAGTTGACTAGCAGGTGGTCTGGCTTCAGTGTTCCTGGAAGGATGTTTTCGACGGCTCTTCCTGCAACCAACAGAAGGACGTGATGCGTGTTGAGGCTGACTCTGACGGCAGTTAATAGCACGGTGCCCTGGCTGTCCACACTGGTGGCACAAACCATCATTATGGGAAGGAACATCAACATTGGGCTGTCCACTTGCAATGTTCAGTTGTCTTGGTGGTGGAGGCAGACGAGGTGCAACATAAGATGGCCTGGGTACAGGGGAAGGTCGGTGATGGACATTGTGCGGAATCCACACTCGACGTTTCTGAACAGGCTGACCTGAGGATGAGCCAACATCATGAGTGCGCTTGAGCGACTCCTGGTACTTAGCCAGACCAGTTTCAGCTCGAAAGGCTTGACTGACAAGCGTCGCAAAGTCCTCACAATCAAGGGCAACAATTGCGAGGTTTATATCAGTACACAGTCCTTCACGGAATTTCTCCTACTTGCGAGCGTCAGTGTCGACGTCATCCGTAGCATAGCGGGATAATTCAAGGAATTTCCTCTGATATTCATCCACAGTCATTGTGCCCTGTGAGAGTTTGTGGAACTCCTGCTTCTTCTGGTTAATCAGACCTAGAGGGATGTACCTTGCACAAAAGGCTGACTGAAATTCCTGCCAAGTGGTTACAGTCTCTGTAGGCAACATATCCTTGAGGCTTTCCCACCATTGAGCAGCTGGACCCTTTAAGTGGAATGTCGCAAAGGTAACGTAACTGTCAGGGGCAACATTAGCTGACTCCATCTCAAACAGGATGTCACGAAGCCAATCATCAACATCCATAGGATTGGTGGAGTTGCGGAAAACGGATGGATTGAGGCGCACGAATTCTGGCAGAGTTATTGGAGCAGACTATAGCTGAGCATTCTGAGTTGGGAACTGAGCCAATACTCCGGTCATAAACTGACGGTTGAGTTCAAACTGCTGACGGTTGAGTTCAAGTTGCTGCATCATGGCGGCAATATAGGGTGGAGGTGGAGGATCGTCAGACATCCTGCCAAATCAACAGGGGCAGTTTAGAAATAACAACTGCATGTGAATGGAGTTATTTATGATGTAACACGGGAAATGAACAAGAAGGGCATTAGATATATGATAGTAGTCATTAAAGACATACCAATCCATGCACAGAGTTAGATTCAAACGGATAGTACGCGCTCGGGAATGCTCGCAGCTAGACAAACTAGGCGGTGCGCAGGCACGCGGTGAGGAAGTACACAACGAGACATAGCAAAGGCTACATCAACGTCGGAGAAAACTATTGGAGCGAGGAATCTGCAAGTGACAACACAGGGTGCCTTCGATAAAAGGATCCTACAAGCAGAACCTGGCCCACAATCTTGAAGAAAGGGGGAAAATTTCAGAACTCAGGATGGATGTGATCACGAGAACCTAATGTTGGAGTTAGTAAAATTTTAACCCAAAAGGAAGAGAGATCAGAGTCCCAGAGTAAGGAAGAGGAATAAAAGATCCTAATACCACCCAATTGGCGACATGGGCCCGTAAGCCACACAGCCATGTTAGTAAAACGGTTTTGGATGACTAGACTCAACTTCGGCCAAGGAGTTGGAAAGGGGGACTCCTATAGGCAGTCGACTCTGATACCAACCTGTGACGCCCCGACTCAATCATGCACTAATCATACACGCAAATGCACACGATCAAGCCTAAGGACTCACTTGAAGATATCACAACACAACTCTAAAACATAAGTAAAGTCATACATGCTTTTTATTACAAGCCAGGGGCCTCGAGGGCTCGAATACATAAGCTCGCATACAACAATCAGCGGAAGCATCAGATATCTGAGTACAGATATAAAAGATAAAACAGAAAGGCCTTAAGAAGGCGAGGCAAAACAAAAGCTATGATTGAATAGGCGCAGGCCTCCTGCCTGGGACCCTCCAAACCTACTCCTGGTCGTCAGCCATCTCGAAGTAGTAACCACCCTCGGAGCAGTAGTAGTGGCCATAGATGGGGGCTTCTGTCTTCTAGGCTCCGTCATCTGGTTGCATCAAAAAGGGAAAAGGGGAAAAAGAGGAAGCAAAGCAACCATGAGTACTCATCTGAAGTACTCAGCAAGCAAGGATCTACACTACATATGCAACATTATCAAAGAAATGATGTATGTGTGGACTGGGCTGCAGAAATGCCAGAATAGAGAGAAGGCCTAGTCCTATCGAAGTCTAGCATCTTCAGCGGTCTTGCAGCATTAGAAGAGTGTAGATTAGTACAGTATAAAGTAGTAGTAGTAATCAGAATCAACCTCAGCCAGAGATCCTTTCTCGACTCCCTGCGAGAAAGCAATCCCAGAGCCATACTATCCATATCTCAACACAAGTATCCAGTTCTAGTTGTATCGATCGGAATACAACTCTGAGCGTCCGTTACCGAGGATCCGGCTATGCATAGATTAGTTCTTCCCTGCAGGGGTGCACCAACTTACCCACCACGCTCACTTAACTCCGGCCGGACACACTTTTCTGCGTCATGCCCGGCCTCGGCCAAACGACACACCGAAACCCTACCTAGAGCTCAGCAGAGAGGTCCCCGTCGGTCTACATCCTAAGTGCTCGGGGGTCTTGGGCCATCGCCCCTCGCCCTCCGGGTCGTTGCGCACATGGCTCAGATCCAAGCACCACCTCTGTCGTGGATGGCACCAATCACTCCATGCCGCACTGATGAACTGGATGTGTAATAGAGCTTTCGGCTGATGCTATGATGCAGAGTGCCCATAACAGATCCCACATGATGGTTAGTGCTATCGGGCCAGAGGCCCACTCGGATCAAATATCCAAATCATTAGTACGTTGGGGGTGCGGTAACGAGCAGAGACTCACGATCGATGTGACCCCGTCGCCCCGTCTCGAGGACTTGCGGCAAGGGCTAGGAATGCCCGGCCACGCCTCGTATTTGTCTCTTGGGTACCGTCCTGGTCAACCCGTCTTCACATCACTCACGGGTACCCCTCAGGGTCGACCCGCCTTTCCAAGTAGCAGTTGTAAAGTCCAAGTATCCGTGTGTCCATAACATCTAGGGGAATATGAGGTATCACCCTCGTTGGATTCCAACTCGATGTATCCGTCAAGGTGAACTTAGGAGGAATCGCCCTCGAGGTTCACACTTGAGGTGTTGCACGACAGCGTCGTTATCGGGAGTGGTGAAGGAGGAATCACCCTCGATGACCACGACCGGGTAACTACTCCACAGAGTTAACATCGGAAGTGCTGACGAGGTATCACCCTCGGCACTCGATAGTAACACTGCAGTGTCGTGCAGATAAAGGGAATGTGAGGTGCGGTGCTGGGGCCTGGTTGTCGAGTCTTCTGATAATCCAGCGGGGCAATCGGGACAAGTGGGGTCACTGGGGTCTGTAACCATCCTATTCTAAGCAGTTTAGGATAAACAGTTAATTATCAAAAGCAGGTTACAAAAATCAGGCTATGCATCAGAATAGGTAAAGCAGTAGCAGCAGCAATTCTAATGCAAGCACAAGAGAGAGGAGAATAGGCGATATAGGCATGCTCAAAGGGGGGTGCTTGCCTGGTTGCTCGGCGGCAAAGGCAAGGTCGTTAGTGGTGTCGTCGGGCTCCTGAGCTGCGTCGGTCTCGGGGTCTACCGAGAGAGAAAAGGAGGAGGAAACAGATAAATACACGGCAAATATATGTAACACAGAGTATGCTAGGCTAATGTGCAGTGCAGGGTTGCCTAAAGACATGTCTAAATCATATTAGTTATTTTAGGATTAAAGTTGGATTTATTAACCGGTATGTATGCACTATTCATCTACCGGATACGATCGAAAAGTTGCGGGTTCACCTCCGTAGAGGGTCCCGACATGGAAACAGATGGCACGGTTGGATTCGTCTCGTTTTTCTGATCAACTTTCATGTAGAAAGTTTTTCGATCCGAGCTACAGTTAATTTTCTATGATTTTTCGAAGTTTTAAACTAATTTTTTGAATTAATTAAATTAACAAAAAAGGAAATTATTATGTCAGCATGATGTCATGATGAGGTCAGCAGGTCAACTGCCACTGCTCAGGTCAAAACTGACAATGGGTCCCACCTGTCATAGACAGAGGACTAAACAGGGGCTAATTAATTTTAACAGGGACTAATTTAGCAGCTAGGCCCCACCTGTCATAGACTAACTAATTAACTAATTAATTAACAGATTTTAATTAGCAGTTTTAGTTATTTAACAAAAACGTTTTTATGCGGCGGGGCCCGCGGGTCAGTGACTGTTAGGTTAGTTTAACAGTGGATCACAACTAATCCGAAGTTAATTAAGCGTTGGGGCCCACCCATCAGTCACACAGGGCCACGGATTAAGTCTAAACGCACGACCACGTCAGCTCACCGGCGTAACGACGCCGGTGACCATCCCTCACGGCGGCGCATCGCGGAAACGGCCGTCCGGCCACGGTTCGAGTCGCGAAGCGGCCCATTCGAACGCCCACTCCACCCTGCGCACGATGGCGATATCAATCCGTCACGGGAAGGGCTACAGCGCCGTCGGCGGCCACCGTGGCGGACGCCGGAATCGGAAGTCGTTCGGGTTTGGGCAAAGCGGCAACGAGGAGGGGCGTGGCTGCTTGCGTTCGTCTCCTGGCCGCACCCTGAGCACGCTGAAGTGCTCCGTTGCTTGTGACAGCAACTACAGCGACGATGGCACCGGTCGCGGCGGAGCTTAGCTCAGCAACTCACGGCGAGGCATGCTAGTGCAGAAATCAGAGAGAGAGAGAGAGAGAGAGAGCGAAGGTGAACTGGCCAGGCGCTCACCGGGAGGCGCACGACGGCCGGCGAAAGCTTAGGAGCGCGGGGTTGCTGCAGATCGAGGCGGGGCAGTGGAGTTGGCCGGCGGAGGGGATCGGGTTAATGGCGGTGTGCTGGCGCAGCTCCGGTCGAACGAGCCCGCCCGCTGGATGAGGTCGAGGACGAGGAAGCTGGTGGTCCCGTCAGCGAGGCGCGGGGAGCATGGATCCATGGCGACGGCGGCGGCGGCTCCTTCCAGATCGAGAAGAGGGGCGAGGGAGAGGGATTATGGCGGGCTAGGGTTTGCCAGATGGGTGCGGGCGGGGTCAAGTAGGCGTACAGCGGCTCTGTAGCACGGCGGTGTCACGCATCGGTCGGCGGTGAGTTGATCCGAGCCATGCGCGTGCTGACACGTGTGACGCCCCCGGCTCAATCGTGCACTAATCATACACGCAAATGCACACGATCAAGCCTAAGGACTCACGGGAAGATACCACAACACAACTCTAAAACATAAATAAAGTCATACAAGCTTTATATTACAAGCCAGGGGCCTCAAGGGCTCGAATACATAAGCTCGCATACAAGCGTCAGCGGAAGCATCAGATATCTGAGTACAGATATAAAAGAAATCACAGATAGGCCCTTAGAAGGCAGGGCAAAAGAAAACACTATGATCGAAAGGCGCAAGCCTCCTGCCTGGGACCCTCCGATCCTACTCCTGGTCGTCGGCCAGCTCGTAGAAGTAACCACTCTCGAGGTGGTTGTAGCAATCGTCGGCGGGGGTAGCTGTATCCGGGGCTCCGTCATCTGGTTGCATCAAAAGGGGTATATGGGGAAAAAGAAAGCAAAGCAACCGTGAGTACTCATCCGAAGTACTCAGCAAGCAAGGATCTATACTACATATGCAAAATTATCAAAGAGTGGTTGTATATGTGGACTGGGCTGCAGAAATGCCAAAATAGAGAGGAAAGCCTAGTCCTATCGAAGACTAGCATCTTCAGCGGTCTTGCAGCAATAGAAGAGAGTAGAACAGTACGATATAATGTAGCAGTATCATTAAGTCTCAACCTCACCCAGAGATCCTTTCTCGACTCCCTGTGAGAAAGCAATCCCAGAGCCATACAGTCATCAACCTCGTCCAGAGATCCCTTCTCGACTCCCTGCGAGAAGCAATACCAGAGCCATAGTATCCAATTTAGTTGTATCGATCGGGATACAACTCCGAGTGTCCGTTACCGAGGATCCGGCTATGCATAGATTAGTTCTTCCCTGCAGGGGTGCACCAACTTACCCACCATGCTCGCTTAACTCCGGCTGGACACACTTTTCCGGGTCATGCCCGGCCTCGGCCAAACGACACACCGCAGCCCTACCTAGAGCTCAGAAGAGAGGTCCCCGCCGGTCTACATCCTAAGCGCTCGGGGGTCTTGGGCCATCGCCCCTCGCCCTCTGGGTCGTTGCGCACATGGCTCAGATCCAAGCACCACCTCTGTCATGAATGGCGCCAATCACTCCATGCCGCACTGCTGAACTGGACGTCTGACAGAGCTTTCGGCTGATGCATACGATGCAGAACGCCCATACTATGCCCACGTGATGGTTAGTGCTATCGAGCCAGAGGCCCACTCGAATCAAATATCCAAATCATTAGTACCTTGGGGGTGCGGTAACGAGCAGAGACTCACGATCGATGTGACCCCGTCGCCCCGTCTCGAGGACTTGCGGCAAGGGCCAAGAATGCCCGGCCACGCCTCGTATTCATCACTCGGGCACCATACAGGCAACCCGTCTTCACATCACATGCGGGTACCCCTCAGGGTCGACCCCCCTTCCAAATAACAGTGTAAAGTTATCCGTGTGTCCATAACATCAAGGGAATCAAGGTATCACCCTCATTGGCTTCCTACTCGATGTATCCGTCAAGGTGAACTCGGAGGAATCACCCTTGCTGGGTTCACACTTGAGGTGTTGTACGACGGCGTCGTTATCGGAAGCGGTGAAGGAGGAATCACCCTCGATGACCACGACCGAATAGCTACTCTACAGAGTTAACATCAGAAGTGCTACAAGAGGTTTCACCCTCGGCACTCGATATTAACGCTGCAGTGTCGTTACAACTAAGGGGGTGATGTGCGGTGCCGGGGTCTGGTCTTCAATCCCGTTGATCGGGTCTTCGGATAATCCAGCGGGGCAGTCGGGATAAGTGGGGTCACTGATAGGTCTCTACCTAGCCTATACTAAGCAGTTTAGGATAAGCAGGTAAGGTATCAATAGCAGGTTACATTAAGCAGGCTATGCATCATAATAGGTAAAGCAGTAGCAGCAACAATTCTAATGCAAGCATGAGAGAGAAAGAATAGGCGATATCGGTATGCTCAAGGGAGGGGGGGTGCTTGCCTGGTTGCTCGGCGGCAAAGGCAAGGTCGTCAACGGTGGCGTCGGGCTCCGGAGCTGTGTCGGTACCGAGAACTGCGTCGGAGTCTAACGAGAGAGAAGAGGGGGAGGAAACAGTATAAATACACAGCAAACATGAGCAACACAAAGCAGGCTATGCTAACGTGCAGTGCAGGGTTGCCTAAAGACATGTCTAAGTCATTTAGTTATTTTAGGAATTTGTTTGGATTTATTTTATAAAAGCCAGGCACTATTCATTTATCAAAAATAGGCAAAAAGTTCCATGTTCATCTAGTTAGGGGCATCTGACAGGAATACGGAGGGCGTATTCGGGTTCGTATCGAAATTCTGAGCAACTTTCATATATAAATTATTTTCATCGGAGTTACGGTTTAAAAGATATGATTTTCTAAAGTTTAATTGATTTTCTGAATTTTATTTAATTATTTAAATTTGAATTATCTAGAATAGTAAATGGTGACGTCAGCATGACGAAAAGATGATGTCAGCACTCAACTCTGGCTGACCAGAGTCAAACCTGACAGGTGGGGCCCACCTGTCAGCCTCTGTGAATTAACAGTGGGTTAATTAAAACTAACAGAACTAATTAGGGGTGTGGGCCCCAGTTGTTAGTGACTAATTAACTAATTAATTAATTACAGATTTTAATTAACAGTTTTAATTATTTATAAAACATTTTTAGGTGATGGGGCCCGCATGTCAGTGGGTCAGAGTTGCCCAGTCAGCGGCTGACCGGGTCAACTGGGCCCGCGGGGCCCAGAAGTCAGCGGCACAGCGGTGGGGCCCGGTCGGCCACGTCGGACGCCGGCCGGAGGGCACTCCGGCGAGCTCCATCGCGGCGGAGCGCGCCGGCGAGGCTCGGGATTCGCCCAAAGGGCATCCCCGGGGCTGTGGTTTGACTCGTTGGAACGGGCGCGGCGAGCCGCATCGCGTGGTGGTGGTGGTTGATCTCGGGGGTGGCCGGAACGACAGCGGCATCGACCGCGGCGGGCGCCGGCGTTCGGCCCCATTTGGAAACGAGGCGGGAGCGAGCTAGGGGGTTACCTGGGGGCCGGGTTCGACGCATCTCACGCTCTGGAGCGCGCCAGTGGCTCGCGCGGGGGCTTGGGAGCATGTACGGCACGCGGGTGGCGGCAATGGCGGTGGTTGGAGCACGACAACGCGACGGCTAGCTACAGCTACGGGGAAGGACAGGAAGGAGGGGGGTTCCGGTGCGGCTGCTCACCGCGGTGCTGTAGGGAACTGGCAGAGGGCTCGGGGAAGCTCGGGGTCGCCGGAATCGTCGACGGCGTGTGGCGGCAATCTGAGGAAGAAGACGGCGGCGTGGGGCGATGCAGGGCTGCCGGGGCTCGGGCTTGTGGTCGAGGAGGACGGGCTTGTCGCGGCGGAGCTGCTGGACAGGCTACGGAGGTGAGAGGCGGGCTGTGGCCGCGGCTAGTCGGCGTCCATGGCGGCGGCGGCGTTCGGCTGCGACGGGGGAGCGAGGGAGAGGCGAATGTAGCGGCTAGGGTTCGCCAGGGGGGTGCGGGGTTGCTCTTATCCTCCAGCGCGAGCGGCGACGCGCTGTCCAGCAGCGAGCGAGGGGGGCAAGGTGCGAGCGCGCGGCGCGCGCGGGGTGTTCGACAACGAGGCGAGGAACAGTGCGGGAGGTGGGGGACGGCGCGCGGAGTGGGCTGGGCTGGCACTGTGCACTTGCGGCCCGGGCACAGTGGGCTTCTTTTTCTTTTTCTATTTTCTCTTTTCTGTTTCTTTTCTTTTCTGTTTTGCAAAATTGTGTGGCCTCAAATAAATTTTGTAAAAAGTGTGACCTAGTTCATAAATCACAGTGCATTATATCCTAACACCAAAAACTAGTTTGGGCAAAACATAATTTCATATTTAATTTAGATTAAATAAAAGGTTATTAATTATTGTTTTCAGCCACTGTTAGAGGAAGTTTGAGTTACTTATCCAATTTCAATAAGGTTGGTCACAATTTTATCATTGCCTCCAAATTATTTGCTATTTAATGAACATTTTAGTTTTCAAATTTGAACAACTTTTATTTTTACTTTAAGTTTGAATTTCCATTTGAATTTGAATTTGAAAAGAGATTTATTACTAAAGATGATTAAGCACTGTTGATCATGATGACATGGCATAATAAAAAAGGGTGATTACTGTGGCAAACCACTAGGGGTGTTACAACACGGAGGCAGGAGGAGGGAGATGGCCTCGGCTGGGCTGGGCCAGGTCTGCTTTGACTTAGGCCCAGGTATTATGGGCCTTTTTCCTTTCTCTTTTATTTCTTTATCTTTTCTGTTTTTCTAATTTTGTTTCTGTTTTGCATATTGTTTAGCCACCATTTTGAGTTTTGTGAAATATGTGACTTAGCTCAATAATTTCAGTGCAATATTTACCACTGCCAGAAAATGGTTTGGAGCCAAAATGATTTCATTTGAATTTTGGATTAAATGAAATGGATTTAATCATTGTTGTTTTGGTACTGTTTCATGATGATAGAGTCATTTGAATAATCCAATTAATGTTGATCTTATTTTTATAATTGCTTTGGGAATATTTGCAACATTATAAAAATTTTAGTTCATGTATTTGAGCAACTTTTATTTTCACTTGAATTTGAATTGGATTTTCAGAGAAGGATTCGAATTGAATCTTTAACCAATATGATCAAGCTCTGCAAATGAAAATGACTTGGCAATATTAGCAGAGTGTCACAGTGATTATTACACAGGGATGTTACATCTCCTACTTTAGTTGAATCGAATTTGACTGCGGCCGGTCCTTGAAGAAGGTTAAAACAGCAAACTTGATAATTCACCGTTGTGGTTTTTGCCGTAGGTAAGAACGGTTCTTGCTAGAAGCCCGTAGCAGCCACGTAAAACTTACAACAACAAAGTAGAGGACGTCTAACTTGTTTTTGCAGGGTATGTTGTGATGTGATATGGTTAAGACATGATGTGATATACGTTATTGTATGAGATGATCATGTTTTGTAAGATATCAGGCAACCGGCAGGAGCCTTATGGTTGTCTCTTTATTGTATGAAATGCAAACGCCATGTAATTGCTTTACTTTATCGCTATGAGTTAGCAATAGTTGTAGAAGCAATAGATGGCGAGACGACCACAACGCAACGATGGAGATCAAGGTGTCGAGCCGGTGACGATGGAGATCATGACGATGCTTTGGTGATGGAGACCAAAAGCATGAGATGATGATGGCCATATCATGTCACATATTTTGATTGCATGTGATGTTTATCTTTTATGCATCTTATTTTGCTTAGTACGGCGGTAGCATTATAAGATGATCCCTTCACTAAATTTCAAGGTAAAAGTGTTCTCCCTGAGTATGCACCGTTGCTACAGTTCGTCGTGTTGAGACACCACGTGATGATTGGGTGTGATAGACTCTACGTTCACATACAACGGGTGTAAGATAGTTTTGCACATGCAGAATACTTGGGTTAAACTTGATGATCCTAGCATGTACAGACATGGCCTCGGAACACTGGAGATCAAAAGATCGAACGTGAATCATATAGTAGATATGATCAACATAGAGATGTTCACCATTGATGACTACCCCATCTCACGTGATGATCGGACATGGGTTAGTTGATTTGGATCACGTATCACTTAGATGACTTGAGGGATGTCTATTTCAGTGGGAGTTCTTAAGTATTTTGATTAATTGAACTTAATTTATCATGAACTTAGTCCTGATAGTATTTGCATATCTATGTTGTAGATCAATAGCTCGCGTATAGCTCCCCTGTTTTATTTTGATATGTTCCTACAGAAAACTAAGTTGAAAGATGATAGTAGCAATGATGCGGACTGGGTCCGTGATCTGAGGATTATCCTCATTGCTGCACAGAAGAATTATGTCCTTGATGCACCGCTAAGTGACAGACCTATTGCAGGAGCAGATGCAGATGTTATGAATGTTTGACAAGCTCGGTATGATGACTACTTGATAGTTTAGTGCGCCATGCTTTACGGCTTAGAACCGGGACTTCAAAAACGTTTTGAACGCCACAGAACATATGAGATGTTCCAAGAGCTGAAATTGGTCTTTCAGACCCATGCCCGTGTCGAGAGGTATGAGACCTCTGACAAGTACTTTGCCTACAAGATGGAGGAGAATAGCTCAACCAGTGAGCATGTGCTCAGAATGTCTGGGTACTACAATCGCTTGAATCAAGTGGGAGTTAATCTTCTAGATAAGTTAATGATTGATAAAGTTCTCTAGTCACTATCACCAAGCTACTAGAACTTCGTGATGAACTATAATATGCGAGGGATGACGAAAATGATTCCCGAGCTCTTCGCGATGCTGAAATCGGTGATGGTAGAAATCAAGAAAGAGCATCAAGTGTTGATGGTTAACAAGACCACTAGTTTCAAGAAAAAGGGCAAGGGAAAGAAAGGGAACTTCAAGAAGAATGGCAAGCAAGTTGCCGCTCCCATGAAGAAGCCCAAAGCTGGACACAAGCCTGAAACTGAGTGCCTCTACTGCAAAGGAAATGGTCACTGGAAGCGGAACTGCCCCAAATACTTGGCGGATAAGAAGGATGGCAAAGTGAACAAAGGTATATTTGATATGCATGTTATTGATGTGTTCCTTACTAGTATTCATAGTAGCCCCTGGGTATTTGATACCGGTTTAGTTGCTAAGATTAGTAACTCGAATCAGGAGTTGCGGAATAAAACAGAGACAAGTTAAGGGTGAGGTGACGATGTGTGTTGGAAGTGATTTCAAGGTTGATACGATCACCATCGCACACTTTTTCTACCTTCGGGATTAGTGTTGAACCTAAATAAATGTTATTTGGTGTTTGCGTTGAGCATGAATATGATTTGATCATGTTTAGTGCAATACGGTTATTCATTTAAGTCAGAGAATAATTGTTGTTCTGTTTACATGAATAAAACCTTCTATGGTCATACACCCAATGTGAATGGTTTATTGAATCTCGATCGTAGTGATACACATATTCATAATATTGATGCCAAAAGATGCAAAGTTGATAATGATAGTGCAACATATTTGTGGCACTGCTGTTTAGGTCATATTGGTGTAAAGCGCATGAAGAAACTCCATGCAGATGGGCTTTTGGAATCACTTGATTATGAATCATTTGATACTTGCGAACCATGCCTCATGGGCAAGATGACTAAAACTCCGTTCTCCGAAACAATGGAGCGAGCCAATGACTTATTGGAAATAATACATACCGATGTATGCGGTCCAATGAGTGTTGAGGCACGCGGCGAGCATCGTTATTTTCTGACCTTCACAGATGATTTGAGTAGATATGGGTATGTCTACTTAATGAAACACAAGTCTGAAACATTTGAAAAGTTCAAAGAATTTCAGAGTGAAGTGGAGAATCATCGTAACAAGAAAATAAAGATTTTACGATCTAATCGCGGAGGCGAATAGTTGAGTTACGAGTTTGGCCTTCATTTAAAACAATGTGGAATAGTTTCACAACTCATGCCACCTGGAACACCACAACATAATGGTGATCCGAACATCGTAACCGTACTTTATTAGATATGGTGCGTTCTGTGATGTCTCTTACCGATTTACCACTATCGTTTTGGGGTTATGCATTAGAGACAGCCGCATTCATGTTAAATAGGGCACCGTCTAAATCCGTTGAGACGACACTGTATGGTTTGGCAAGAAACCTAAGGTGTCGTTTCTTAAAGTTTGGGGTTACGACACTTATGTCAAAAGGCTTCAGCCTGATAAGCTCGGACCCAAATCGGAGAAGTGCGTCTTCATAGGATACCCTAAGAAAACAATTGGGTACACCTTCCATCACAGATCCGAAGGCAAGATCTTTGTTGCTGAGAATGGGTCCTTTCTAGAGAAGGAGTTTCTCTCGAAAGAAGTGAGTGGGAGGAAAGTAGAACTTGATGAGGTAAATGTACCTTCTCTCGAATTGGAAAGTAGTACATCAGAGAAAATTGTTCCCGTGATGCCTACACCAACTAGAGAGGAAGCTAATAATGATGATCATGAAACTTCAGATCAAGTTACTACTAAATTTTGTAGGTCGACCAGAGCACGATCCACACCAGAGTGGTACGGTAATCCTGTCCTGGAAGTCATGTTACTAGACCAAGGCGAACCTACGAACTATGAAGAAGCTATGATGAGCCCAGATTCTGACAGATGGCTTGAGGCCATGAAATCTGAGATAGGATCCATATATGAGAACAAAGTGTGGACTTTGGTGGACTTGCCCGATGATCGGCAAGCCATAGAGAATAAATGGATCTTCAAGAAGAAGACTGACGCTGATGGTAATGTTACTATCTACAAAGCTCGACTTGTCGCAAAAGGTTTTCGACAAGTTCAAGGGGTTGACTATGATGATACTTTCTCACCCGTAGCGATGCTTAAGTCCGTCCGAATCATGTTAGCAATTGCCACATTTTTATGATTATGAAATCTGGCAAATGAATGTCAAAACTGCATTCCTTAAATGGATATCTCAAAGAATAGTTGTATATGATGCAACCAGAAGGTTTTGTCGATCCTAAAGGTGCTAACAAAGTGTGCAAGATCCAGCGATCCATCTATGGACTGGTGCAAGAATCTCGGAGTTGGAATATACGCTTTGATGAGGTGATCAAAGCATATGGTTTTATACAGACTTACGGTGAAGCCTGTATTTACAAGAAAGTGAGTGGGAGCTCTATAGCATTTCTGATATTATATGTGTACGACATATTGTTGATTGGAAATGATATACAATTTCTGGATAGCATAAAAGGATACTTGAATAAGAATTTTTCAATGAAATGTTGGAGAACGTAGTAATAATTCAAAATTTCCTACGTGTCACCAAGATCAATCTAGGAGATGCTAGCAACAAGTGAGAGGGAGTGCATCTTCATACCCTTGAAGATAGCTAAGCGGAAGCGTTACAAGAACGCGGTTGATGGAGTCGTACTCGCGGTGATTCAAATCGTGGAAGATCCGATTCAAGCGCCGAACGGACGGCGCCTCCGCGTTCAACACACGTACAGCCCGGGGACATCTCCTCCTTCTTGATCCAGCAAGGGGAGAGGAGAAGTTGAGGGAGAGCTCCGGCAGCACGACGGCGTGGTGGCGGTGGAGCTCGTGGTTCTCCGGCAGAGCTTCGCTAAGCACTACGGAGGAGGAGGAGTAGGAGGGGGGAGGTATGCGCCAGGGGCAAGGGGTGCAGCTCCCATGCACCTCCCCACTATATATAGGGGTGGAGGGGGCTGGTTTCTTGCCCTCCAAGTCCATTGGGGCGTTGGCAAAGGTGGGAGGAAAGAAATCCCATCCTTTCCCTTCCCCACCGATTGTTATCCCCCCTTTTAGGGATCTTGATCTTATCCCTTCGGGATATGATCTTATTCCTTCTAAGGGGGGATCTTGGTGCGCCTTGACAAGGGGTGTGGGGCCTTGCTCCCACTATCCACGTTCATGTGGGCCCCCCCATGCAGGTGGGCCCCACTCCGGAACCTTCCCGGTACAATACCAAAAAATCCCGAACATTTTTCGGTGGCCAAAATCTTCCCATATATAAATCTTTACCTCCGGACCATTCCGGAACTCCTCATGACGTCTGGGATCTCATCCGAGACTCCGAACAACTTTAGGTAACCACATACAATTCCCATTACAACTCTAGCGTCACCGAACCTTAAGTGTGTAGACTCTACGGGTTCGGGAACCATGCAGACATGACCGAGACACCTCTCCGGCCAATAACCAATAGGGGTATCTAGATACCCATATTGGCTCCCACATGTTCCACGATGATCTCATCGGATGAACCACGATGTCGGGGATTCAATCAATCCCGTATACAATTCCCTTTGTCCATCGGTATGTTACTTGCCCGAGATTCGATCGTCGGTATCCCTATACCTTGTTCAATCTCGTTACCGGCAAGTCTCTTTACTCGTTCTGTAACGCATGATCCCGTGGCTAACTCCTTAGTCACATTGAGCTCATTATGATGATGCATTACCGAGTGGGCCCAGAGATACCTCTCTGTCATACGGAGTGAGAAATCCCAGTCTCGATTCGTGCCAACCCAACAGACACTTTCGGAGATACCTGTAGTGCACCTTTATGGTCACCCAGTTACGTTGTGACGTTTGATACACCCAAAGCATTCCTACGGTATCCGGGAGTTGCACAATCTCATGGTCTAAGGAAATGATACTTGACATTAGAAAATCTCTAGCAAACGAACTACACGATCTTGTGCTATGCTTAGGATTGGGTCTTGTCCATCACATCATTCTCCTAATGATGTGATCCCGTTATCAACGACATCCAATGTCCATGGTCAGGAAACCATGACCATCTATTGATCAACTAGCTAGTCAACTAGAGGCTCACTAGGGACATGGTGTGGTCTATGTATTCACACATGTATTACGGTTTCCGGTTAATACAATTATAGCATGAACAATAGACAATTATCATGAACAAGGAAATATAATAATAACCATTTTATTATTGCCTCTAGGGCATATTTTCAACATGAAAGACCTCGGTGAAGCTGCTTACATATTGGGCATCAAGATCTATAGAGATAGATCAAGACGCGTGATAAGACTTTCAATGAGTACATACCTTGACAAGATTTTGAAGGAGTTCAAAATGGATCAGTCAAAGAAGGAGTTCTTGCCTGTATTGTAAGGTGTGAAGTTGAGTAAAGACTGAAAACCCGACCACGGCAGAAGATAAAGAGAGAATGAAAGTCATTCCCTATGCCTCAGCCATAGGTTCTATAAAGTATGCCATGCTATGTACCAAACCTGTTGTGTACCTTGCCATGAGTTTGGCAAGGGGGTATAATACTGATCTAGGAGTAGATCACTGGACAGCGGTCAAAATTATCCTTAGTTACCTTAAAGAGAACTAAGGAAATGTTTCTCGGTTATGGAGGTGATAAAGAGTTTGTCGTAAAGAGTTACGTCAATGCAAGCTTTGACACTAATCTAGATGACTCTAAGTCTCAATCTGGATACGTATTGAACATGGGAGCAATTAGCTAGAGTAGCTCCATGCAGAGCATTGTAGACATAGAAATTTGCAAAATACATACGGATCTGAATATGGCAGACCCGTTGACTAAACTTCTCTCACAAGCAAAACATGATCACACCGTAGTACTCTTTGGGTGTTAATCACATGGTGATGTGAACTAGATTATTGACTCTAGTAAACTCTTTGTGTGTTAGTCACATGGCAATGTAAACTATGGGTGTTAATCATATGGCGATGTGAACTAGATTATTGACTCTAGTGCAAGTGGGAGACTGAAGGAAATATGCCCTAGAGGCAATAATAAAGTTGTTATTTTATATTTCCTTATTCATTATAAAGGTTTATTATTCATGCTAGAATTGTATTCATCGAAAGCTTAAATACATGTGTGAATACATAAACAAATACCGTGTCCCTAGTAAGCCTCTACTAGACTAGCTCGTTGATCAAAGATGGTTAAGGTTTCCTAACCATGGACATGAGTTGTCATTTGATAACGGGATCACATCATTAGGAGAATGATGTGATGGACAAGACCCATCCGTTAGCTTAGCATAATGATCGTTAAGTTTTATTGCTATTGCTTTCTTCATGTCAAATACATATTCCTTCGACTATGAGATTATGCAACTCCCGAATACCGGAGGAATGCCTTGTGTGCTATCAAACATCACAACGTAACTGGGTGATCATAAACATTCTCTACAGGTATCTCCGAAGGTGTTTGTTGAGTTGGCATAGATCAAGATTAGGATTTGTCACTCCGAGTATCGGAGAGGTATCTCTGGGCCCTCTCGGTAATACACATCATAAGCTTGCAAGCAAACGACTACGGAGTTAGTCTCGAGGTGATGTATTACGGAATGAGTAAAGAGACTTGCCGGTAATGAGATTGAACTAGGTATAAAGATACCGACGATCGAGTCTCGGGCAAGTAACATACCGATGGACAAAGGGAATTACGTATGTTGTCATAACGGTTCGACCGATAAAGATCTTCGTAGAATATGTAGGAGCCAATATGGGCATCCAGGTTCCGCTATTGGTTATTAACCGGCGAAGTGTCTCGGTCATGTCTACATAGTTCTCAAACCCGTAGGGTCCGCACGCTTAACGTTCGATGACGATATAGTATTATATGAGTTATGTGATTTGGTGACCGAATGTTGTTCAGAGTCCCGGATGAGATCACGGACATGATGAGGAGTCTCGAAATGGTCGAGAGGTAAATATTGATATATAGGACGATGGTATTCGGACACCGGAAGTGTTTCGGGGGTCACCGAGTACTTATCGGGTCACCGGAAGGGGTTCCGGGCACCCCCGGCAAAAGATATGGGCCTTATGGGCCAAGAGGGGAAACGCACCAGCCACAAGGGGCTGGTGCGCCCCCCATATGGGCCGGCCTAGGAGGATAAGGAAAGAGGGGAAGGGAAAGGAAAGAGTGGAATAGGATTCCCCCTTCCTTCCCTCTCCCCCCTCTTTCCTTCCCCCTCGGATAAATATGGCAGGGGGCGCCACTTGGGGAGGACCCCAAGTAGGATTCGGCCTACTTGGGGTGCCTCCTGGCAGCCTCCCCTCTCCCTCCCACCTATATATATGAGGAGGGGGCACCTAGCACACACCAGACAATTGCCTAGCCGTGTGCGGCGCCCCCTCCACCGTTTACACCCCCGGTCATATTTTCGTAGTGCTTAGGCGAAGCCCTGCGGAAATCACTTCACCATCGCCATCACCACGTCGTCGTGCTGACGGAACTCATCTACTACCTCGACATCTTGCTGGATCAAGAAGGCGAGGGACGTCACCGAGCTGAACGTGTGCAGAACGCGGAGGTGCCGTGCGTTCGGTACTTGATCGGTTGAAGCGCGAAGAAGTTTGACTACATCAACCGCGTTGTGAAACGCTTTCGCTTACGGTCTACGAGGATACATAGACACACTCTCCCCCTCGTTGCTATGCATCTCCATGGATAGATCATTGCGTGTGCGTAGAATTTTTTTTGTTTTCCATGCAACGATTCCCAACACCTTGATCTCCATCGTTGCGTCGTGGTCGTCTCGCCAACTATTGCTTCTACAACTATCACTAACGCATAGTGATAAAGTAAAGCAATTACATGGCGTTTGCATTTCATACAATAAAGAGACAACCATAAGGCTCATACCGGTTGCCGATAACTTACAAAACATGATCATCTCATACAATAACGTATATCACATCATGTCTTGACCATATCACATCACAACATGCCCTGCAAAAACAAGTTAGACGTCCTCTACTTTGTTGTTGCAAGTTTTACGTGGCTGCTACGGGCTTCTAGCAAGAACCGTTCTTACCTACGCAAAAACCACAACGGTGCTTCATCAAGTTTGCTGTTTTAACCTTCTTCAAGGACTGGCCGTAGTCAAATTCGATTCAACTAAAGTAGGAGAAACAGACACCTGCCAGCCACCTTTTATGCAAAACTAGTTGCATGTCAGTCGGTGGAACCGGTCTCATGTGCGTGGACATGTAAGGTTGGTCCGGGCAGCTTCATCCCACAATACCGCCGAATCAAAATAAGACGTTGGTGGTAAGCAGTATGACTATCACCGCCCACAACTCTTTGTGTTCTACTCGTGCATATCATCTACGCATAGACCTGGCTAGGATGCCACTGTTGGGAAACGTTGCATGGAAAACAATAAAATTCTATGCACACGCAAGATCTATCAAGGAGATGCATAGCAACGAGAGGAGAGAGTGTGTCTACGTACCCTCCTAGACCGTAAGCGGAAGCGTTTCACAATGCGGTTGATGTAGTCGAACTTTCTTCGCGATCCAACTAATCTAGTACCGAACGTACGGCACCTCCGCGTTCAGCACACGTTCAGCTTGGTGACGTCCTCCGCCTTTTTGATCCAGCAAGACGGTGAGGTAGTAGATGAGATCCGTCAGCACGATGGCGTGGTGACGGTGATGGTGAAGTGATCTCCGCAGGGCTTCGCCTAAGCACTACAAAAATATGACCGGGGGTGTAAACGGTGGAGGGGGGCGCCGCACACGGCTAACAATTGATGTGTTGTGTGCTAGGCGCCCCTCTCCCACATATATATAGGTGGGAGGGGAAGGGGAGGCAGCCTGGCGCACCACATAGGTGGCCGGCCGGCCCTAGGGCTCCTGCCCTGGCCGCCCCCTCCCCTTTCCTTGTATGAACAAGGGGGAAGGAAAGAGGGGGGGGGGGAGGGAAGGAAGGGTGACCCGATAAGTACCCGGTACCCCCCGAAACACTTCCGGTGTCCGAATACTGTCATCCTATATATCAATCTTTACCTCTCGGCCATTTCGAGACTCCTCGTCATGTTCGTGATCTCATCCGGGACTCCAAACAACATTCGATCACCAAATCACATAACTCATATAATACTATATCATTATCGAACGTTAAGCGTGCAGACCCTACGGGTTCGAGAACTATGTAGACATGACCAAGACACCTCTCCGGTCAATAACCAATAGCGGAACCTGGATGCCCATATTGGCTCCTACATATTGTACGAAGATCTTTATCGGTCGAACCGTTATGACAACATACGTAATTCCTTTTATCCATCGGTATGTTACTTGCCCGAGATTCGATCGTCGATATCTTCATACCTAGTTCAATCTCGTTACCGGCAAGTCTCTTTACTCGTTTCGTAATACATCACCTCGTGACCAACTCCTTAGTCGTTTGCTTGCAAGCTTATGATGTGTATTACCGAGAGGGCCCAGGGATACCTCTCCGATACTCGGAGTGACAAATCCTAGTCTCAATCTATGCCAACTCAACAAACACCTTCGGAGATACCTGTAGAGCATCTTTATGATCACCCAGTTATGTTGTGACGTTTGATAGCACACAAGGTATTCCTCCGGTATCCGGGAGTTGCATAATCTCATAGTCGAAGAAATATGTATTTGACATGAAGAAAGCGATAGCAATAAACTAAACGATGATTATGCTAAGCTAACGGATGGGTCTTGTCCATCATATCATTCTCCTAATGATGTGATCCCGTTATCAAATGACAACACATGTCTATGGTTAGGAAATCTTAACCATCTTTGATCAACGAGCTAGTCTAGTAGAGGCTTACTAGGGACACGGTATTTGTTTATGTATTCACACATGTATTTAAGTTTCCAATCAATACAATTCTAGAATGAATAATAAACATTTATCATGAATAAGGAAACAACTTTATTATTGCCTCTAGGGCATATTTCCTTCACGAACATGAGGTGGTAGTCACGGCACCAGATCACACCCCCTTCCTCGTAGTGCTCGTAGACGACATCCGCAAAAAAAGTTCACACGGTTTCAAAAAATCGAAGAAGCTCATGAATTCAAAATATTTCACCGATTTTGAAAAAAAGTTCACGAATTTTAAAAAAAGTTCAACGAATTTGAAAAAAGTTCATTGAATTTTTTTAATAAAAAGTTCACATTTTTTAGAAAAATCATTGAATTTGAAAAAAAAATCATCAATATTTTTTTAAAAAGGTTCCTCTATTTTGAAAAAAAATCATCAAATTTGGAAAAGGTTCACCGAATTTGGGAAAAGTTCATCGTTGTTTTAAAAAATTCATAAATTTAAAAATATTCATCGACTTGAAAAAGTTCACGCATTTAATAAAAGAAAAAAGAAATAGGAAATGAAAAAGGAAAGAAAAAAATAAAACGTACAACGCAGAAGAAAAAAATAAATAGAGAACGAAATGGGCCAACCAGCTAAAAGATGTAGGGCATACACGGTGGTGTGTGCACCCTGTACCAAATGGCCTTTAAGCGGTGCCTTAACCTGCCTTGGTGTCATGGGACACGATGACTATGCCTAAGTACAGAGGTGGTTTGGGCTTCCGTGACATGGAACTTTTCAACATAGCGTTGCTAGCACGTCAAGCATGGAGGATTTGCCAAGATCCGGGTTCATTAAGCTGCCAAGTTTTAAAAGCAGTATATTATCCGCAGGGAGATTTCCTAACCTCGATTTATGATTTCGAAGTGGCAAAAATTTCACTCACCCTCGAAATGGTCGAAATTTCGGAAATTTCGAAAATTGTTTCGTACAAATCAACGAAATTTTTGTTTGAATTCAAATAATTTTAAATTTAAACAGAGAGATATAAGAACGCGTAGCACAGAATTAACACACTTACATATCTAGCCTGATGGTTAATCCATAGCCTTAGAAGGTGCTGGTGGCGGTTCGAATCTCAGCTAGGACATTTTTTTGCCACAAATGTATATTTGGTGCAAAAAAAAAATCAAAATGTTGGTAATCATGATTCGAACCCACAACCTACTGATCAGTAGACAACTTTCCTACCGCTGCGCTGCCATAATACATGTTAATTCTAGTTGATCCATGTTCATTTTTACATAGAAATTCAAACCAACCGAAATTTCTTGAACGAAAGGCAAAAATTTCGCCCACCCTCGAAATTGTCGAAATTTCGAGAAATTTCGATGAAATTTTAAACCATGTTCCTAACTGCTGAACTAGGGAATAAGCCCTCTCAAGTGTGGCGTGGTGTGTGCGAGGGGAAGGATGTTCTGAAGCTTGGGTTGATCAAGAGGATAGGAAATGGCAGGGATCGCAATGTTTGGACTGATAACTGGCTACCGAGAAATTTTAAACTGAAGCCGGTCTGTGCCTTATCGCCACACCCACCAGCCAATGTTTCCGATCTTATTATTTCAGCTACGCGGGACTGGAATCAAGCAGCACTGAACGAGCATTTACTTCCCATGGACTCAGAAATTATCCGTCAAATACCGTTAAGCCACTCAAGTTGTCACGATCGATGGGCATGGCATTATGAAAAATCTGGAAGTTTCACAGTACGCTCGTGTTATAAATTACTTGTAGATACAAAGTTGCAGCGTGAAGCTTGGCTGAATGGGGAAGCACAAAATTCAAATATTGAGAAACAAGAGAAGGGATGGAATAAATTGTGGAAGACTGGGGTACCACTAAAGCTGCGAATGTTTGCATGGAAATTGGCGCAAGCTTCTCTCCCAACTGGCGAAGTCCGGGCTCACCGTAACATGGCACTGTCTCCGGTATGTGAAATATGCAACGCAACAAACGATTCTTGGCGTCACTCGCTCCTTGATTGCAACATGGCCAAAAGTGTCTGGGCATTGAGGGAGGATGATCTATCAGCACCAATCTATGGAGATGAAACCCCTGATCCGAAGCTTTGGTTTTTTGGATTGAGTGAAACTCTTAACCTGTGACAAATTCATTGAGACCCTAGTCACACTATGGGCGATCTGGTACGCTCGGAGACGAGTAATTCATGAGAAGGAGCACCAACGCCCTTTATCCACACATTTATTTATCACCCGATATATGGAGGAGATCGCATCTCTCAGTCCCATGCAGCAACCAAGACCGATTCGGCAAAGTGTAGTACCACGATGGATCCCGCCGACCCCTGGATATATGAAGTTAAATGTTGATGCGGCGGTGGCAAAGTCGACTACTAAGGGCTCGGTTGGGGTCCTATGCCGTAATGAGCAGGGGAAGTTCATAGGTGCGTCTGCTATGGTTTTTTGAAGGAATGACCGATCCTGAAACTCTAGAAGCACTCGCGTGCCGCGAGGCGATTGCCCTGAGCGAAGACCTAGGCCTTGAGAAGGTGCAAGTCTCATCTGGTTGTCTGAGAGTCGTCCGGGAGCTCGAGTTGGTGACAAATCTGGGAGCACACTGCATGGTTCTACATGAAATCAAAGAGAGAAGCAATCTATTTCGATCTTGCATCTTCAACTTTGAACAGCACAACAATAATGGGAAAGCTCACAGGCTAGCTAGGATGACGTCCTCGCTTGATGCGGGACGATATGTTTGGTTAGAATCTCCTCCTGATAATTTATGTATCCCTGTAAATGTTGTTAACTTGCAATAAAGTGCGCTGTGATCCTAAAAAAAAGGAAATGCCCTTCCTTTTTCCGACGTTTTTCCTTTTTTTTAGGGCAACCGATTTTTTCCTCTGTGAAGTGAGAACCAAAGGCCGAGCAGGCCCGGTGCTTTGCTTTTGGTCGTTGTTAAATAATAGCGCATGGGCCGAGAAAAGAAGCCCAACGCATCCGGTCTTGCTCCCTTTTCCCAACATCGCAACCCAAACCCAACCCGATCGTCGTCTACGGTTCCTTCTCGCGTACACCAAACCACAAAGAGCGCGGCGGCGGCGGCGAGGGCACCTGCCGTCTGGGCTACGAAGTGAGCGATGCATTCAGCGGGTGGTGAGATGGAGGCGGTGGAGAAGGCAATGCGTGACAAGCGGATGGAGGAGAGGGAGAAACGTTAGGCGGTGATGGAGGAGCGGATGGCGAAGAAGGAGAAGGAGGAGGAGGAGCGGATGGCGAAGAAGGAGAAGGAGGAGGAGGAGAAGAAGGCAAAGAAAACGGCGATGATAAAGGCCGCGATGGAATCTGTTGAAGCGATGGAGAGGAAGATCTTAGAGAAAATGGGGGAAACCGAGGATCCCTGGGAACAGTTTCGTGGTTTCTGGACGAGGGTTTGGGGCGAAGGCGGCTATTTTGGTAAATTCGAGGATGAGAGTGAGTAGCGTAGCCTCTCTGCCTACACGCGCTTTGATTTCGTTTGTTATTTCCCTCCCCATCCGTCCTTACTGGCATTGTGACATGTAATTGATGCAGCTACCATCCCCGCCATGCGTCTCACCTTGTCTGAGAATGGCTCAACAATGAACACGCTGCAGTTCTTTTCAGTCAAAGTTGCAGAAATTGACGAGAGTTTACAGTGGCCGCTGGATGTGTATGGGTTCTTTTCCGTACGTGATGTGGTGGATCACAAACGCAACATGATCTTCTCCTGCGGCAGGGATAACTGCCAAACGATCAGCCAAGAGGTTCGTCACTATTGATATCTGTCTCTAGTCAATAAATGTGAAAATCAGTCCTTTCCATGGGCTTCTACAAAAGAAGTAAGAATATGACACATCCATCCTTAGTACAATGGTTATAAGTACTTATAGTTAATACCAATTATAGGTGCTTCTAAAAAAACAGTAATGATCTAGTTTAAAGGCTTTGTTGTTGTTGTTGTTGTTGCGCCATAACGAATCAATACCATAAGAATAAATAGGCAAGTTTGGTGGTAGTTTCTTGTTTGTGCGAAATTTCAGTTCCAAATGCTTATGGCATCTCTTCATGAAGGAAAAAGGAACTTCCAACATATAAGCAACGGAATTCATTTCACATGACAGTTTCCAAGTCAGCTAAACTTTATTTTTGTAAATTTATTCAATTCACCACCGCCACAACAAATAGTTTTTTTTTTAACTGACCAAGTTGTCTTGTTAGATAAACTAATAGTTTACTCTCAATATTAATAATTATTCTGAACTTAACTAATTGATTCTGAAAGTGTATGCTGAGAAAATGCTTCCCTCTATGTAATGGTTTATGCCAGTATTGGTTTTTTATCTTTGTAATTTTCGAGGAGCATTTGGGAGGTGTATAATCATGTTTTTTATCCATATAAATGGCTCTAGACTGGAATGCAATGGACAGTCTCATAATAAGTTGAAGTTAAAGTTTTGATTGTGATCAGCCGGACGTTGTCCTTTTTAGGGCTTTATTGAACGCCTTGTGATGGGATTAGGCCTACAATTGGGGTCATATTCTGTCACTTTGTGCTTGTCATGAAGTGCATATGCAAGTGGTGAGTGCTGATAAGATTTGTCTGCCTGCAGCACTCCCTCATCAATAGTAGAGCAGGCATATTGTTAATGCACAAGTTTGAATCTGAGTATGATTCCGCGCAGCAAATTAGTGCGTGTTTTCAGGTATATAGAAGTCATATGTAAGAGCGCCTGCAACATCTAACCTACTTTTGATTGTTCCCTTGAGAACTCCACAACCCTAACATGTGCTCCCAACTCCCATAGTACATAGTCCATTGTCCATCTGTCCCTCAATTCTGTTTGGGACTAGCGTTCTCTTTGGTGTCTCTTTATGTCAGTAGTTTCTTGCCTTTGAAATTTTGCTTGAAATATCTTTTAGCGCAATATGCAAGGAATTAGCAAACAAATAACTTTGAATAAGTATAAAGTTGTCCCTGCTTAGTGTGAGCATATGTGCAACTGGAAAAATATACTAGTACTCCCTCCGATCCATAAGTATAAAGTTGTACTAAAGCAGCGACAAGTAATATGGATCGGAGGGAGTACTAGTATATTTTTCTGTCGTTTACGTCAGCACTAAGCTGATATATTTTTCCCGTCATTAGTGTAATGTACCTCACACCCTTTATGCTTAGCATTTTCAATTCAGTGCACGATTTTGTGAACTTTGTTTCCATTATGCTATTCAATGTTTACCCTGGCATTTTGGGCTTACTTTTTGTTTAGACTGGTTTGTTTAATCTGAAGGGTTTCCAAGATATAAAGTTGCTAACTAGCCAAACTGAAATTGTGGGCTCTTGCCTATTACATATTCTGATCATCATAACCTTCCTCACAGTTGTCTCTTTTTGATTTCTAACACATGTCAGATTGTCACCATAATTAAAGTTCCACCTGTCCTTTCACCAATGGAGAACACATTAGTTTGGTTATGTTCCGCTTCAGTCTTATTACTGATGAACTTTACATAATGAATTAATTGTCTGATGCAGGATCCCCATCTAATGCTGACAGGTCCAACCCGTGCTATTGTGGTGTCATCAGATCCTTCGTACTTTGAGATTAAGCTGAAAGTGAAGGGCACTGCTGAATCTGAGGATAAAGATTTATGCCGTCTAGTTATGACATATAGGACAGGTTTTGAAGATAGAAGTTTCACTAGCGAGCTTAGCACTCTGGAGATGGCATTCCAAGAGATCGTCCGATCTGTGGAGGCCACAATCAGTGTAAAAGTCGTTGATGGATCATGGCCAGATGGCTTTCGTGGTGTATTTTGTGCCAGCATCGACAACATAGCTGACTTGAAAGTCAAGTTGCTGGAATGTGGAGATGATAGATTGCCTCTTGATGCTGATGGTAAGATCAAGCTTAGATGCCAGGTCGTTTCTGTTGGACTTGAGGGATTGCTGAGGATTTCTGTCATGGCGCATTGTATTAATGGGGATCAGGTTGTTGAGAGTCAGTGCAGAGAAGATGTTAAGAGTCATGAAGTAGTGTTTGAACCCAAGAAATCGGGTACAAGCTCCAATACTGAGCTTAAAGTTGGCTCTTGCAGAATGGAAGTCACTGTAAGCTGGTCCCTTTTCTCTTATCAGCTGTAATTTACCTGGGAAGGGTGTTGCTACCAGAGCCCGTCTGCTTTAAGCAACAGGCAAGTGCTATTTTGTGCCATACTAAACAAAGTATGTAGTCCCTCCATCCCATAATATAAGATGTTATTACAACCGATATACACACATATATCGGTTGTAATAACACCTTATATTACGGGACGGATGGAATATTTCTTATTGTTGCCTGTATGCATGAAGTAAGATTTTCATTGGTGCTGTGTTGGCTTAATTCTAGTTCTAACAGTATCTATGTATGCTACTAGCAGAGTTCAATTTATCTTACAGAAACCCTGCCACATTTACTGCTACAATCTTATCGGCGTATACAGAACAATTTCAGTGGGGCTTTGCTCCACAGTACGGTTGAAAGAACTCTGCGATATCAGCCATAAAATCCACGTTGGGCAGGGATAGAGGAGATGGCTCGCCCCGAACACCTGAATACACTACGGAAAAAAAAACGCAAATGATATGTATCGCTCGTTGTGACGCATATCAGCGTGGTCGCTAACTACACGCTATTGTTTGGCCGGTCCATTAAACGCTACTGTACGCGGGAGTAGGGAATCACTGGGTAGAAGGTTTGTCTGGTTTTATGAAGCTTCAAGAACCTTCCTTTCGATTTCGGGAATGTTTGAGAAGGTTTTTCTTTATTTTTCTGTTTTCTTTGCATAACTTTTCTTTCTTCTTATTTATCTATTTTTATGAAAAAAATTAACACAATTTCAAATTCACTTACATTTTCAAAACTGGCAACTATTTTTATGAATTAATCAAATTTTATTAAATTCGTCAAAAAAATCAAATTCATGAATTTTTTTAATTTAAATTCCCAATCTTTGTCAAATTTATGAACCTTTTTCAAAGACACGAAAAAAACATTTTCATGAAAATTTAGAATCAAAATAAAGCCGATGGAATTTAAAATCAAATAAAAAACATAACTCATCCATGCGCTGGTTTGCAATGGCTGGCTATGGTATTTCAAAAATAAATACTGCGATGTAGGTGACCGGTCCAATTTAGCTCGCCGCAAGCGAGCGACATGAGCGATAAACAACGCCATGGCTTCTCACGCGGGGCTAATCTTTGTTTAGTGGGTTGACCCTTTAAATAGTTTCAGGAAGGTTCTATAGACTGGTTTGGACCAATTAAGAGCCCTTCTCATGATATTGTTGTGTGCTTTATCTATTTTTCAGGGTTTTTTTCTTCTCTCTTCATGTTTTCATAGATGGTTTTCTGTGTTTCTTAAGTAAATTTTTTTGTTTTAATTTTTCTTTCCTTTCTATTTTTTTATTTTTTTTCAACACATGACGACATTTTTCATACACATTGTATATTTCTGTATACATTAGGATATTTTTATACAGGTTTCACATTTTTCAAATATATTTCTTTTCAAATAATGTTTTCTATCTTTTTTTTCATATGAATTATACATGATTTGTATACATCAGGAACAATTTTCAATACAAGTTTAACATTTTTCAAATATATGAATCACATTTTTTGAATATATGGTTTTTAATATATTTTTAATATGTGTTAAACAGTTTTTAATATACACGTTGAACTTTTTTAATCGTATGCAGCATTTTTTTAACTACGTGAACATTATTTTACATTGTATAAACTATTTTAAAAAGCATCACGAACACATTTTGTGAAACATGTTAACATTTTCCGAAATGTCATGTACATTCATTTCAATGGTACAAAGCATTTTTTTAAATTACTCAAACAATGTTTTACAAGATATAAACATTTCTGTTTTAAATATGATGTACATTTTTCTTAAATGCGGGAACAAAATTTCAATTTTTATAAGTTAGGCTAACTTTTTTTAAATGCAGGACGAACATTTTTTAAAATTTAATGAATATTTTCTCCACTTCAGAAATGTAAGTAAAAATGATACAAAAGAAACAAAAAACGAGAAAACGTTCGCTAAAGATCCGGCGTTCCTCCCGCTATGGCCAACCAAGAAGAGCGAATGCATCATCTCGCTATGAGGAGACAAAGCACGGGTGCAATATCTCGCTTGCCTGAAGTTTTTGCTTCCTTACGTAGGTATCGGGCAGGCCTGTTTCCTTTCTTTTCAATTCGCTAACGACTACCTCGTGTTTCGATACCGGTCAGAAAAAAAAAACTGGCTTTCGATCACTGCTAAAGAAAAAGCTCAGGTTTCGATCAAAGACGGTCGTTAACAGTAGTATTTCGTTGGTTTTCCGTGCGTATTTTTGGGTCATTCCTATTTATTTTTGTCTCTTTTTTTCTTTGGCATTTCTTAGTTGTTTTCGGTTTTCTTTCTTGTTTTCACTGTTTCGACTCTTCTTGCATTGGTTTTCTTTGTGTGTTTTCTTATTTTTTTTTTGTTTGTGTTCACCTGTTTTCTTTGGCTTTTTCTTGGCTTTCTCTGATCTTCTTCTTTTTTTTCGTTTTTACCCTGGTTTTTCTTTCGTTTTCTTAGGTTTTTTTTCCTTTTTTTCCTCCTTTCTCTTTTTTAGCACAGGTCTGCATTTTTTCACACATGGTACATTTTTCGTATACGTCAAGGACAATTTTCTTATACATGTTTAACATTTCTTAAGTACATGAATAACATTTTTTTCAAATATATGTTTTGATGTTTATTGTATTCAACTTTTCATACACATTCAACATTTGGTATACATATGTATACAGATTTAACATTTTTCAAATATAGATGTTGATGTCTACTCTTTTTTTGTACATATCATACATTTTTCTTATAAATCCAAAACACTTTTCTATGCACATTTAACATTTTTTCAAATACATGATTAACATTTTTTCCCCAAATATATATTTTGATGTCTGTTGTTTCGATATACATTGTACGATTTTTGTATACATCTATGCATGTTTAACATTTTTCATATACATGACTAACATTTTTCAAATATATTTTCTGAAGTCTACTTTTTGTGTGCATAACATACATTTGTCTTATACATGTGAAATGTTTTTTATACACGTTTAACTTCTACAGAATTACAGAATTATTTTTGTACATTGTATGAATATACTTTTCAAAAATCCGTGTAAATGTTTTGGAAATGAGTGAACATTTTCTAAATATCACAGACATTATTTTTGAAGCTATCAACATTTTTCTAAGTTATGCTGACAAAAAACCTACACTTTTATTAACATTTTTTCAAATTCTTGATTTTAATTATTTTGAAGTAAAATAAGTTTTGGACTATATGTATTTAATATATATTCGAATATATAAACAAAAGTAACTAACCGGAAAGTTGTGCTGGCCCATTACTTGTGACTGGGAATACTAGGCCCGCCCATCGGTGCTTTCTTGACGCGAGTGTATGCTAGGTCCGAAAGTACTCTTCTGGACCCGAGCTCAATAGTAAAATCGGAAAAAAAATCTCTTTTTTCACAAATGTTGTGAGTGCTTATGAAATTTCAACAGGAAATGACATTTGTAGAATTCATGGCAGAAAAAAACAAAATCATCATTAAAAAATGTTTTTCAAAATAAAAAATTTGGAGCATTGACTTTTTTTGCCACAGCTTCTACAAATGTCATTTCACAATGAAACTTTGTAAGCATTGACAACATTTGTCACAAAAAACTTCAATTTTTCTTTTAATTTTGTTACAATTTTACTGTTCCTCTGAGCTCATACTCGAGCTAATAAACTCCATGTCTGGCTAGGTCTTGCTATATACGAGACATAGTCACGCCCGAGACAAAGCCCCTCCCAGAAAACAACTCTCTGGTTCGGTGTGACTTTATTTGTCGAATGGCCGACGCAGGAGGTTGGCTGGGCATCTTGGCCAAATGAACGCTTCTTTTTAGAAAAAAGTGTGAGCCGTCTCTTGCATGGCTAAGTTTTGCGGTGCTGCCATGTTATGTGCAAGTTTTTTTTTTTTTAGAGAAACTACCACATGATCATTCAACTATTAACTTACAGGGTGTACATACATGGTCGCTCCATAAGACAAACACAGAGACAATTGTCCTGGAGCTTCGCACAAAGAACCCCGAGAAAAAAAATGAAGATTTACAATTTGACCAATGAAGATCCCTGTGCAAATCTAATCCCTTAAGCATCGTCGGACTCCATAATCGCCATGGCAACGCCGGAGATGGACGATAGCAACCATCACTCCCAAATCTGATAGAACTCCAATGCAGACCATGGTGCTAGGCGAGTCGAATGAACTGTCTGCCGCACGCGACCGTCTCCGAAGCTATGTGGCTCGTCGACCGGGGATCATCCCCAAGCCCGTCAGATCCCGGCACCGTCTCCTTTATCCACTGTGGTCGGAGGAGAAAGACGCCACCGCAAACCACCATCCACATCACATGCTCCAGAACAACAACATACCTAGTACCATGGTTTAAAATTTCATCGAAATTTCTTGAAATTTCCGAAATTTTGACAATTTCGAGGGTGGGCGAAATTTTTGCCTTTCGTTCAAGAAATTTCGGTTGGTTTGAATTTCTATGTAAAAATGAACATGGATCAACTAGAATTAACATGTATTATGGTAGCGCAGCGGTAGGAAAGTTGTCTACTGATCAGTAGGTTGTGGGTTCGAATCATGATTACCATCATTTTGATTATTTTTTTTGCACCAAATATACATTTGTGGCAAAAAAAAATGTCCTAGCTGAGATTCGAACCGCCACCAGCACCTTCTAAGGCTATGGATTAACCATCAGGCTAGATATGTAAGTGTGTTAATTTTGTGCTGCGCGTTCTTATATCTATCTGTTTAAATTTAAAATTATTTGAATTCAAACAAAAATTTCATTGATTTGTACGAAACAATTTTCGAAATTTCCGAAATTTCAACCATTTTGAGGGTGAGCGAAATTTTTGCCACTTCGAAATCGTAAACCGAGCCTAGTACTAAACAACGTTCTCGACTAGAAGAGCGATGAACGCCGGCCAGCACAACCAAACAATGTCGTCAGATATGAAATCCGGTGAGACACGGGGGCCAACTGCCTCCCAGCACATCACATTGAAGCATCGCCGGGGTGGGTGAGAAGCAGGACCATCTTATTCCGATGTGGCGTCGATCCCGCCACCGATGTGATGCCTCCAAGGAAGACTAAGCCTAACCTAACTACACTCTGGAGCGGCATCGCCGGGGTCCCTAGCCCCTCCCGCCGCCGGGGTGATGGACGGAGGGGTCGAGGACCCGCAGCCTCACTCGCGGAAGGAGGCAGAAGTTCGCCTCGCGAAACGCCTGTCTACGGCGTTTGGGGAAAGAAGCGAGATGTGTTGTTATGTGCAAGTTGAAAGTTCAAGGACGAAGCTGTTGGTATGTATGATCACAGTTTCAGCATAACAACTACCAAAGTTCAAACTCAAACTCAAATTCTTTTTTTTTAAATCCTAAATTCAAATTAAGGAGCTTATCGCTCCCAGTTTCATTCAACGGAGTTTTTTTTTAAAAGGAGGATGACCCCCGGCCTCTGCGTCTGGGAGATGCATGCGGCCATTTTATTGATTATTCTCGAGGACCTTATAAAGTATAACAATAATATGCCTGAATCCGTCATCTTGGCAACATCTGCCGCTACCCCTATCCAAATGATGAAGGGGTGCAAGCTGGGCCACATATCCAGACCTCTCACCTAAGCCTAACATCTAAAGCCGGAGGCCTCGACCGAGCCATCTGCCGGGTCCGGGGCTCAAACCGGTCCGACGCACTCATATGTGTCGTTGCCGCCATCTTTCACTTATCCATCTTCAGAGCAGATTGAGGTGACAACCTTGGCAGGTCCTCCGCCATCAACGCCACCACGACGCCAAACGACGACCTCCACCTACGCGAGCCTTGGCAGGTCCTCCGCCATTGACGCCACCACGACGCCAGACGATGACCTCCACCTACGCGAGTCCATCTCCAAGCAACGGACGTAAATCCATGCTAGAATAGGGCCGCACCACCGCCGTCGCCCACCACCCACAAGCGCCACCCAACCCCAAAGTTCCCAAAGCGACGCCTTCAAGAAGGGAACGGCGCCGTGAGCGCCGCCGCCGCCCAACAAAGTTAGGGCTTTCGCCCGGGAGACCTAGGGGAAGGGGAAGTGAGGAGATCAGTCCATACCGACGCCTCCAAGGAGGGGAACGGCGCCCTCAGGCGTCGCCGTCGGCGCGGCCGGTCATGGCCAGCCAGGGATTTCGCCCGAACTAGATTCCCGCCACCAGCAGCGCCTCCTGTACAGAACCGGCGACCAAGAGGAAGCGCGGCCCGACCAGGCTGGCCCGCACGCCGAACAGAGGAGGAGGGGAGGCGCCAGATCGCGCGCACCGACCGCCGCAGAAGCCGCCGCCGGCCGCCAATGACCACCGGATCCCGCCGCCCGCGCGGCCGGGACGCCAAATCCACCGCCCGCACGGCTGCTAGCCGGCCGTGCCTTGCCAATGGAGCCGCCGCTCCAGATCCGGGGTTCCCCACGCAGAGGCAGGGCAACCGAGGCCCCGCCGCCACCATCCTTGGCGCCCCGGGCTTGCCCGGCGGCTGCATCAGGCGGCGGCGAGGAAGGGAAGAGGGCGGGGGTGAGGAGGAGGGGCGGCTAGGGTTGGGAGGAGGAGGAGGAGGAGGGGTGGCTAGGGTTGGGAGGGGGAGGAGGAGCTTAAAATTGAGGGAGAATTTCACTTCCCCGGTCTCTACACCAACTGAGGATGCATACGGCCTTTTAAGTATGAGTACTAGGATTTTTAATCTCAGTTATGCACCGAGCCTAGTCCTCAATAATAAATGCATGAGTACCAGGAAAGCCTGGTCCTTAAGAATAAATAGGAAACTAAATTCGCCTCCGTGAGGATTCGAACCGAGGAGTTGATAAGCACACAGAGTTTTATCCTATCATGCAAACAGCCAAGAAATCCCTACTGGAGCCTCTGTCAAAAATCTAGTACAAGCAAAAACACAATCCAGGCTCCGAAGCATCAGTCATCAGTGCTATGCTAACCCATCCATTTGGGAGTCGTTCTGCCGCCCATCCCTGATCCGTATGCACTGATCATACGCGCCGGAATTGCTCACGAAGATGGATCACACCATCGACCTGTCGGCCTGCCCGTGGGTTCAGCACATCTCCCTGCGTCATCATCTCGGCCCAACAATCATTCACCCCGAGAAGAAGGGGAAGGAGGAGGAGACGAGTGCTGGGCACTGACACGCAATGGCATGGCATATGGAGGTGCACTACTAGGTGAGTGCATCGTGGGCTCTAATCTTTACCGTACGTACCGCCGAAACAAAGAGAAACAAAAAGTGACGCCGAACGAAAGGTGAACTCCCACTTCCTCGCCGCCACCATGTCAGCTACCGTCACCCCAGACTGAAGAAAATATCAACCGATCGATGCCCACACCCAGGAATCGCCAAAGCGAGCCGGTCTCTTTCGACGGCGTGGTCCGATCTACCTGCTCATTTTGCCGTTCCGGGGAAACGCAGAAACACGCGTCCGGCGCCGGACGCCGTGCGGCCGTGAGAAGAGAACCATGTTCGTTCTTTCTCTCGGCCAGGACGCTCGAAACGGCAACCCGAATTCGCGGCATTCGCTCGCTCGGTCGCCATCTACCCCGAAGTCTGAACCGAAGCCCCAGCACATGCCGGCCGGCACTAGAGCGCCCATCCCGCCGTCTAGTCTCGCTTTTGCACCGGCGGGCGCGTGCGGGTCGCTCGTTCCGGCCCGTTTTTGCCCGGCTCGCGGGGCGGCCGCGCGGAAAGCGCTTTGCACGCAACGCGCCCGCAGGCCGACACCTCACGACCGGGGGACGGGGAGATCCTGCACTGGACTGGTCTCGTCACGGTCATCTGATGGATTGCCCTCCTGTTTTTCTCTGTCGCCTGTAGCACAGATTGGGGCACGTTTCCCGACGCACTGTCACGTTATGTCGTTCACGCCACTGATCGACCGGCAAAAGCACGACACCAGTAAAGTAGTGACACGCGTACCTGGTTTACCCAACGTCTTAACGCCACCTACGCCACGCGCTCTCGACTTCTTCAGCGCTGAATCCAGTCGGATGTTACGTAGATGAAAACCATGGGCAAAATTAGGTCGGACTCGGTGGAAAGACGACCCTCTTTCCAGCCAAGATTTTCGTTCGACACGTCCTACGAACCCAAAAACTCCCGTAATCATGGGCGTCAGGACACCGATCGCTCTCCCCACAATCTTCCCCCGGAAAAAAGGCAAGAAATCACAAACCACCACCTCCTCTGACCAACATCGGCAATGATACGATGACCCTGTTTAGATACTCTAACTTAGCTAGAGGTTAGAGTTAGTTTCTAGCTCATGACTAACCCTGAACTAACTCTAGCCAAAGAGGTGTTTAGATGATAGGGTTATATTGACAATAAATGCACTAGGAGAACTAGCTCTAATTAGCACCTCTTGGATGGGATAGTTTTTTTGGTTGGGTTAGATGAAACTAGCTCAAACTAGCCCTCATGTTTGGATACTTTAAGGCTATTTGAGTCCAAACTAGCTCAAACTAACTCTAACCCATGGATCCAAACAGGGCCGATGCAACAAAAGGGCAGCGCAACGCATGATCTTGGGACGTTTCGCGCGTCCACGCCAGGTGTCCGTCTCTCTCTCTGCCGTGACCTACCTGAGCTTTTCCTTCCACACATGTGCCATGGTCGCCCACGAGCGACCTCCTGGATCGATCTGCGGTGCCATTGCAGCCCCACTCGAAGCAGGCGGGCACCAATGGAATGGAGCTTTCTTCTTTTCTCCCTTCTTCTCCGTGCTTGCTGATGGATGGGACAAGTTCCAGGTCCCTACTCCTACTCGATGCGGCCCATGACCTAACCGCCCCCGCGCGCGCCACCTGGATGCATGGAAGCGACCCATGGCGAATCACACCCAACACAATGATTTCGAGGGGACGAGCGCCATTAAACTGTGCCGAGGACGAAAATATCACGACCGACCACCACACCACATACGAATTGAGCATGATTCGTTGTTGTTTTTTTCACTGCCGTCGGTGAAGTTTGCAGTGGATCCATGTACAAGTAGTACTACTTTAGATTGTGCCAGGAAGATCACGGTGCAGGTTCTTTGCGTGAGCTAGCATGCATCGAACATCGCCTTTCCCCTAAAGAGCGCGAGCAATAACGCCTGGACCACGAGCAAGCATCAGAACTTTGAGCTGGTTCTGCTCGTCGATCTGGCTGCGCCCGGGGCAGGGCACTAGGTATGTCACGCTCACGTACGCAAGATCTAACCAATCTTGGCTACCCGTATCCTATTCGGGAAGACGGCCAATTGGACCGGTGAGGCGAGCATGTCGCCGTGGCTAAATTTCGTGTTTTGACCCTTTTCTGAAATCTATTTGAGATCTGATCCTAGTTTGAATTTTTTTTCAGATCTAACCCTTTTGCTACCGTCAGGGTCGTCAGGATCCATGACGGTAGGGTATAACAGCCTACCGCCAGGGACCTTGGCGGTAGGAAACATCCCTACCGCCAAATAGACTGGCGGTAGCCTGTACAACCCTACCGCCAAGGTGCTCGGCGGTAGGCACGAGCACGCATTGTGTTTAATACTTAGGAGGAATTTGCGGTAGGGCATGCAACCCTACCGCCAGGGACCTTGGCGGTAGGCTGTTATACCCTACCGCCATGGACCCTAACGGTAGCAAAAGGGTCAGATCTCGAAATTTTTTCAAACTAGGGTCAGATCTCGAATAGGTTTTAGAAAAAGGTCAAAACATGAAATTTAGCCTGTCGCCGTCCTTTACGATAGTCGAGGGCGAGACAGGTGACGACGACGTACGCATGCATGTAAATGTGGTAGCTCCTGATTAATTACACCCCGTGGATTGTGTATCTGCAGATGTTGCGTGACACCGATGTCTGTCAGTATATTGTATGCACCACTGGCCACTTGATCAACGTTGCGATCTGCTTCTCTCATTGGTGACAAATGAGTTAGTAGTAACTAATCAACACACAAGTGACGAGTCATATGAGGCTTTGACAAAAAGATCAAGTGCATGCCCATGCTTAACTAACGATTACCCCGCATTGTGGCAGGAAAGACTAGTCCCCATTTTGTTTGAGCGTACGTAGGGAAAGCTGAAGAGCGTGACAAGAGAGAAAATGGCGACAGGGACAGCAGCAGCAGCAGCAGCAGCGACGGCGGCGAGGGACATGTATTCTTTGCTGCATCTCCACTGAACACTCAGCTCCATGATATTCTTTGCGGCCTTCCCGCGCCATTCCAGGCGTTTGTTTGACAATCATCTCATGCAAGCACCGAACATTTTGAGATCTGAGCTGAATATTAAGCTAACGACACACTAGAATGGTTTTTTACCATCGCAGGAAGAACAAAAAGTAGCGAGCTAGAATGGCTTTCAAGGTTGGCTACGAGGCTGGCAGGGGACCGGGGGGTAGCAGCAAACATGCCCTTTAACCGGGCCTGCTTAAAACCTTGTTAATTTTTCATAAAGTGAAGCACGTAGGGTAAAAGAACTCAAACTGGTTGGAAGAGCAAAGAATGGAAAATGATATTTCACTTGCCATTTTATAATGCACTGCTTTCGCTTTTATATACGCTCTGAAGGCTCTTTACACCATATATGAGTTTGTTTGTTTTTTGAGGAAATGCCATCATGGCTTACTTTATTAATTTAAACCGGACTTATATACTCTCTGAAGGCTCTTTACACCATATATGAGTTGGTTGGGATTTGCCTGTACTTAAACCTTTCCCGGCATTAGTGAGATAATGTTGTATAAATCGCCCGCTTTTGGCGGCACATGTTGGATCATTAGCTCTTTATAAGTGCTTCTGTCAATCTTTCCCTCTCTGTTCAGCACTCAAAAATTTATATAGCACACGACGTACTATGAATCCATGATACAATCTCGTCTTTTCCAACGTCGTACGCTGGTAAGTGTTTGTCCTCAGCTTGTTTTTGTTCTATGATTTTTTGTCTATACTGCTGATTTGTGAAGATTTTGTTCTCGAAATGAGGCAGCCGCGGTGGCTTTTCTGCACATGCATGCACGCAGGATCAAAACACCACTTTTCGAGCACTAGCCTACTGATGATGCTAGCTAGTTCATGTATTTACCTTAGCTCGGTCGGGCCGTGGGTGCACCAAATCAGGGCCGTCTTCAGAAATTTGGAGGCCCGGGACGAAATACAAAATGAGACCTAAATTTTCAAAAATTTGTATAGCTAAAGAAGTAGCCAACAAATACTTCACGCAAAAGCATACAAAAATTAGCTCGGCTGCACAAAATATGTATCACATAATCTCAACAAAATAGATAAAATATGGAAAAAAACAAAAATAAAAATAAGGGATACAAAAGAATACAAAATCAATAGTTTGCTTCATCCATGCATCTCATGTGTAGACACTTCTGTTGTTGCAGAGCGCCAATGAAATACATTTTCATCTTATTTCTGTAACATGAAATAAAGTTGATATAAAAAGGCATCCATTTGTGTTTAATTCAGACATACACACAGTACTTTTTCAGTTCAATACGGTTCAATGTTCAAATGCATCGATCGATTTAGAAATAAACACACACAACATGTCAATTGAAATGCATCTTCGATTGTTGTTTTCCTGTGTTCGTCCAAGAAATTACCCACGGATCCATGGTCGAGGATGTGTTTCTCGGCATTGGAGGCTGGCGTAACCAGTCTTGGGCGTAGCGGAGGCATGGCCAGTGCCTGGCGGCAGCGCCACAGGACGGCCGGCCGGAGAACAGAGAGCACTGCCGATAACGGTCCCGTGGCGCTATGACGAGGCAACTAGCCGGCATGGCTGGATTAGGGGAGAGCGGCCGCCGACGGTGTTCTGCAACAGATCACATCAGTCATTGATCCGAGGAACAGGAGCATGGAGATGGCCAGAGGCGGCGCGCGTGTGCTAGGGTAGGAGTGGGGATGCGAGCAGAGGCTTGGGAGAGGAGAGGGTCTCCTCGACCCTAGGGCTCAGCCCGAAGCGACTCGCATGCGGACGTGCGGGACAGAACCGAGGCAGCTTACCTTCCATTTCTTCTCTGATCGGGGGCCCATGATTTTGGGGGGACATGGGCGGTCGGCCAGTTTGGCCCCCCTCATCGACGGGCCTGCACCAAATGCACACAGCGGGTCGGAATAAAGACAGAAATGGACAAGCTTAAATCCCTATTTTTATAACAAGAAACTTTTTGGCAGAGAGCTCTCCCTTTCATTTTCTTTTCAAACGAAGCTGCGCCGTTCCTTTTAGAGGGAGAAAAAAAAAAGAGGCTGCACCGTGACATGTTTTATTCCTAGCCTAGGCAGAAGCGTCTCACGTTTCGAGTCCCGATGAATTGACATGGGATGGAGACAAAAAAAAAAAAGAAGCAGGACTTTCATCGAGTGCAAAAGCTTTACCCATGCCTGGAGCCATCGATGCCCGGCTGCAGTGTTTGGGCCTCTGCTTCAGTGCTTCTACAAGGAAGCACACACACGGCGCATCAGGGTGAAAACAGAATCAGCGGTCCTTCCTGACGGTGACGGAGAACAACTCGCCAACCGTTTTCACTTGACGCCGGAGCACGCTCTGTTCACCGAAAGAGAAGAGAAGCGAAAGGTACTGTCCTACGGTGCTGCACTGCATGCATTTCCCCGATGAGAGCGAGATTGCCGCGTGATTGATCCCTCGGTGTGGCTCTGACGCCGATTCTGCGAGCACATTGCGTATCAGAACGAGAGATTGAGATTCTCGCCCAAACAAAGTTTATTACTACTGTACTAGGATCAGCGGCCCTCCCCTGACGGAAACAACTCGCCAGCCGTCGCTCGTGGCGGGGAGCACAGGCTCTGCTCATCGAGGGCAAATTTGACAATTTTGACTAGTGAACGAAATCAATTCATAAAATGAACTGTCCCTAAAATAATTTCACTCCGCTGACCTTTTTGAGTGGCACCTGACACGCAGGCGCCACACCCTACGGTGCAGCGCCTAGCTCTGGGGCGTTGTACCTCTGTCCAGCGTAACAGCCCCGGGGCCCGCACCCAGCAGTGCAGCGCCTCAGAGCTAGGCGCCACACATGTAATGTGCAGCGCCTAAAGCGCTGCACTGTCTGTTACTAGTTGGCTGGCTGACCCCCCTCCCCCACTCCCCCCACACACACCCCAACCCCCAAAGCATCTCCACCCGAGATTTGCCCCCTCTCCCCCTCTCAAATCCTTCTCCAAATCTTCCAAATTTGAAGATTTTGTCCGTGGATTTTGAACTCAATCCCTCCCTCAAGATAATCTTCTCCGATCCCCTTGTTTTGATCCAAGAAATGTTAACAAATTGCTCATTTGTTGCTAGTTAGGGGAAACCCTAGTTTTTTATGGATCTAGAGATTTGTATGGAGATATGAGATGTTTGTTTGCCAATTTTCTATGATTAGGGTTGTTAGTATGTTAGGGTTATTCTTATGGGTGTTCTTATGTTGGTGCTAGGGTTAGGCTTGTTAGTATGTTAGGGTTAGGGTTATGGGTGTTTTTATGTTGGGGCAAGGCTTAGGGTTAGGGTTAGGGTTGTTGTTTCATATCTATGTTAGGGTTTGTATTCCGTGTTAATCCTTGGATTAGTACTCATGGTGTTTATGTTACGTTTTGTTGTTTGAATGCTTATAGGGATGGGAAGAACATGTGTGTTTGTTCATCATGGGGACAAAGACGCCTTCTTGAAAGGCAATATTGAACCGGACCCGGATGAGCTTGACATGGTGTTTGATAATAGTTCTAACTATGCGGAGGTCTTGGAACAAGTGATGAAAGATTTGAATTGGATGGACCCTAGTGATATCGTTGAGTTAGAGGGAAGGCATAATGTTGGTTTTGAAATGCACATCCATTGGAAGACAATGCGTGTGAACTCGGAGCAACGTTGGGTTGCATACAAGGAGGCGGTGGCCGAATCACTAGACAAGGCTCTTGAGTTATTTGCAACGAAGAAGGTTGATTCAAGTTCGCATTTGGAATTGAACCGGAACCCCTCCCCTTTGGTTGCTAGTAGCCCCCCACCCTTGAACCGAGATGAAATTGCTGAACCTCTTTTGACCCAACAAGTGAGGCCAACATTGAGCCCGTTTCTAAACAACCAAAATGAAGCTTTGCAAGAGGAGAATGATGAGTATGCGGACGATGACAATGAAGTTGATCTCCATGACAACAATGTGGGTGATCTCGACAAATATCATTTGCAAGAGACAATGGACCATTCCATCCCTTATTCCCATGGCTATGCATCGGATTCAGATGACGAAGGTCCCGATGAACAAGTTGATGAGGAGGGGTTCACGGTGAAGGAGGCCGAAGCTTTCGAGAAGGTATTCGGTCGGGATCATCGGACTACATTGTTCAAGGATGTTAGTCTCGCGGATGAAGCCGTGGTAGATGGTGGCCAGGGTATATCTCTTGGGGTTAGGCCAAGATCTCACCGTGATTTGGCTGACGGCAAGAACGGGATTGCTCGCGGGTCTAAGTTCGAAACCTTCTTGGACTTGAAGATGTGGCTCGACAACTACTCGGTTACGCATTATCGTCCACACAAGATGGTGAACTCGGACGTCAATGTGCGCTACACGGTTGCATGTGCATGTGAAGATGAAAAATGTCCGTGAATTGTGCGTGCAAGACCATGGAAAGGAGGTCCCACTTGACACGTAGTGAGTTGTGTGCCAACTCACATGTGCCGAGGCAAAAGGGTGGATGGCAAGGTTGTGTCCCAAGACCACAGACAACTCATGTCTGAGTTCATCGCTTACAGGCTCTCCAACTCAATATTCACACTTTCAACAATGAGCATCCAACATGTCATGGACCTTGTGAAAGCCATCTTTCATTACAAGATGAAATACGGTAAGGCATGGAAGGCGAAGCAAGCCGCATTTAAGATGTTGTATAGTACTTGAGAGGAAGCATACAACCGAATCCCTAGGTTGTTGTTAGTCATGGCCGCCACAAACCCGGGCATGGTTCATGTGGTCGAGCCTCATGGGGAAAAAGTAACGGTTCATGACGGAAGGAAAGTCCGAGTATTTGGCCGTGCATTTTGGGCGTTCGAGCAATGCGTGAGGGCTTTTGAACACTGTAGGCCGGTCATCGCCATTGATGGCACGTTCTTGACCGGACAATACAAGGGCACCTTGTTGGTTGCGATAGCAAGTGATGCCAATAACCAGGTGTTGCCATTGGCATTTGCTTTGGTTGAGGTGGAGAACAATGACAACTGGGAGTGGTTTTTGCGTCTTTTCAGGACGAAGGTGTTACCCGCTCAGAGGGAAATTTGTGTCATATCGGATCGGCATCAAGGAATTCTTAACGCGGTGGAGATTGACATTCCCGGGCATGCTCCGTTGCACCATCGATGGTGCATGAGGCACTTTTGTTCGAACTTCTATAGGGCATGTGGCCTTAAGGAGTTGGCGGATGATCTTCAAGATTGTTGTCTCGCTTTCTCCGACAAGTGGTTCGCCACTTTGTTCAACAAATTGCTAGCACACAAAAAACTTGATCCCGGGGGTCAAGACTTTATCAATAGGCACATTCAATACCGGAACAAGTGGGCACGTGCTTTTAATGAAGATGGCCGGAGATACGGTCAAATGACAAGCAATATGGCCGAATGCTTGAATAGGGTGCTCAAAGGTGCACGTGGATTACCCGTGACGGCAATAGTTCAATACACATTTGACAAGATGAATGCGTACTTTCTAAAGTACTCGATGGAAACGGATGCACAGATAGCGGGTGAGAACAAGCGCAAGTACAAGTACAAGTTCCCACCCAAGGTTGATGAATGGTTGGAATTTCAATCACGGAAGACGGACTCACAAGAAGCTATACTATATGACAACGAAGAGTGGAAGTACGAAGTGAAAGAGCCAGGAGGAACCACAAACGATGGCCGTCAACATGGAGGTCGGGCTTTCAAGGTCTCGTTAACACGGTGTGATTGTTCTTGCGGGAGGCCATTGTTGCTTCATCTCCCATGCTCACACTTGTATACCGCCGGTCGCATTAGGAATGTGGACGTCAATCACCCCCTCACCGTGGGGGAGTCGGAGTTCTCAATCATGACGGTCAAGAAAACATGGGCTCCCCGCTTTCACCCATACTTTGACCAATCACAATGGCCGGAGTACCATGGACTTCAACTATGGCCGGATCCGGAGTTGAAGGTTGTTAAACGGGGTAGACGGCAGACAAAGCGTCTTAGAGGTGACATGGACGGATGGGGCCATGGTGGCCGCCGCGAATCTAGCAACGACCAATTCCAAGAGCCTCGTGAGAGCTCCCGTTGTGGGGAATGCAAAGGTTATGGCCACAACAAAAGAAAATGTATGAAACCAAGAAAGAGGTCAAAGAAAAATGATGCAAGCACAAGCCAACAAGGATCTACACAAGGTAGCCAACCAAGTGGTAGCCAACAAGTGCCAAGGCAACCAAGTGGTAGCCAACAAGTGCCAAGGGATCCAAGTGGTAGCCAACAAGTGCCAAGGCAACCAAGTGGTAGCCAAAGAGGATCTAGGCAACAAAGAGGGAGGCAACTAGGACTTACAAGAGGCCGTGGTGGTGGTAGAGCTCGTGGTGGTGGTCAAGGCCGTGGTGGTGGTAGAGCTCGTGGTGGTGGTCTTGGTCGTGGTGGTGGTCTTGGCCTTGGTGATGGTTTTGGCCTTGGTGGTGGACTTGGCCGTGGTGGAGCTCTTGGCCTCGGTGATGGTCTTAGCCTTGGTGGTGGACTTGGCCGAGGTGGTGGTCTTGGGGAAGGTCGTTATAGAGGAATGTTTGGATACCTCGATGGACCATTTCCGTATGTTACTCACTAACTATAATGTTTCAATTTTCTTCTTTTTTTCATACGTTCTTGTTGTCCTTATATGTTGCAATGTACATGTTCTTCAATTTGTTCTTATTGTCATTACTAACTATTATGTTTCACTCATTGTAGGTATGGCGGCTTCTCAACCCAACAAACCAACAATGAAGGGAGTGGAGGAGAAGGATGGCGAAGGTGACATGGCGGGATGGTGGGAGAAGGCTGCGAAGAAGCTAAGAGAGGAGGATGTAGCCGCACTAGAGAAGAAGAAGCAAGAGGAGCTCGAAGAGAAGAGGAAGGAAAGAGAGAGAGAGAGAGCATCTTTTGAGTGTCGCGCTAGGGAGCGAGCGTTGAAGAGGAAATGTGAGGAGGCACAGAAGAAGCGTCTCAAGGATTTTCAAGAAAGAATCTTGAAACTTTGGGCATTCGAAGCTGAAAAGAAACAGAGGGAGAACAAGATATTCATGGAGAGGGTGGTTAAGGAGGCTCACCGCATAAGGAAAAGGGAGGAGGAAGAAGAAGAAGAGAGGAAGAAGAAGAAGAGAAAGGGGCCTTGCTCTACGCAATAGAGCTATGTCATCTTCAAGTTGCTTGTGGACTATGACCGTGTTATCCTCTAAACTATGCTCTTCGATTTGGTTGTGAACTACTATGTGTCATGAACTACTATGTATTTTGGACTCCTCCTCCATTTGGTTGTGAATTACTATGTGTCGTGAACTACTATGTACTTTGGACTCCTCCTCGATTTGGTTGTATCAACCACTCCTCTATTTGAAGTACTATGTGTCATGAACTTCTATGTATTTTGTATTCCTCCTCGATTTGGTTCTATGAACTACTCCTCTATTTGAAGTAATATGTGTTAGGAACTACTCTATTTGCAGTAATATTTGTCCACATGTGCAACGCCTAAGTGCCAAGCAGTTCTCTGCCAAAATTTCATAAGTGTAGGTGTGGCGCCTACCTAAGAGGCGCCACACTGTATTGTGCAACGCCTCTGAGCTAGGCGCCACACTGAGCTGCATCTGTCTGTAGCTTTGTGTTGCTCTCTGGACATTTGTCCAGGCGTGCAACGCCTCAGAGCTAGGCGTTGCACTGCACTATGTGGCGCCTAGCACCGAGGCGTTGTATGTCTGGACAAATGTCCAGAGAGCAACAGCAAGCTACAGCCAGATACAGCGCAGTGTGGCGCCTAGCTCTGAGGCGTTGCACGATACAGTGTGGCGCCTCGGAGGTAGGCGTCACACCTACACTTAGAAATTTTTGGGCCCTCAAACTGGGTGCAAAGTTTCTGTTGCTCTCTGGACAGCTCTGCCCAGAAGTGCAACGCCTCAGAGCTAGGCGCCACACCATGCAGTGCAACGCCTAAGCTCTGAGGCGTTGCACGTAAACTTTGCACCCAGTTTGGGGGGCAAAAATCGCTAAGTGTTGGTGTGGCGCCTAGCACTGAGGCGCCACACTATATAGTGCAAAGCCTAGGAGCTGGGCGTTGCACAATAGAGTGTGGCGCCTCCGTGCTAGGCGCCACACCAGGCTGTATCTGGCTGTAGTTTCTGTTGATCTCTGGATAGCTCTTCCCAGGCGTGCAACGCCTCTGAGCTAGGCGTTGCATTGCATGGTGTGGCGCCTAGCTCTGAGGCGTTGCACGCCTGGAAAGAGCTATCCAGAGAGCAACAGAAAGTTTGCACTCAGTTTGGGGCCAAAAAATACTAAGTGTTGGTGCAGCGCCCAGCTAGGAGGCGTCACACTATACAGTGCAATGCCTAGCTCCGAGGCGTTGCACAATATAGTGCGGCGCCTCTGAGCTGGGCGCTGCACCAACACTTAATTTTTTTTGTCCCTTAAACTGGGTCATTTCAAAACATTTTAAGGCACATATACTTGCATCACAGAATAAACAGTAATGATCATCATTATGACATTTTCAACACCTCTTCAACTTCAACAAAGACAACATTTCTAAGAGTGACCATCACTTCAAGTTCAACATTACTAAGTGATACAATCACTTCAAGTTCAACATTACTAAGAGCTACCACCACCTCAAGTTCAACGACATAACAAGTTCGACATAAGAAAAATGCCCACTAGGCGAGTTATATAACAAATAGAGGACGACGACTAGTTCCTTCCGCGCTTATTGGCTCTTCCCTCCTCCTAGCGGATATCTTCTTCGTCTTCTTCGTAGCACGAGCAACCGGCTCCGGCTCCGGCTCCGGTTCCTCCACCTCATCCACATAGTCATCCAAAGCCGCCATCCGCGAGGTGCCAACCGTCCTCTTGCCTCTTTCGGTGAAGTCTTCGGGTGTGTATTTTTTGATTCCCCTCCTAGGCTTTAACATGTATGCTGACCGAACTTGATAGGTCTCCAAGGTCATGTCATCAGCAACCTATTACAAAAATAAACGATATGGAAAAGACCGTGTGTGAGGATAAAGTTAGCAATGCATCAATAATTGAATATATGCTATTGGAATACCTCTTGGGTGACCACACCCACATCCTCATCCTTCAAAGGAGCACCATGGCCAGAAGTGGGATCTGATGGTGTCGCCGACCTAGACCGCTGAGGTGATACATACTCGGGGTCACGACAACCGACAAGGTTCGATAGCCGCCTTAACCTTTGGCCCTGGCGCTGCAACATGTACAAGTGAATGAGATATCGAACGTAGCAACACATGTTACATGAACAATTGAAGGAGATGTGAACCTTAATGAATGCTCGAAGTGCACATTCCCCATCGCTTTTCCCAACCGGGGTTGTCTCCAGAATAGTCTCGGTCTCATCAGCTGCTTTTTTGATCTGGGTACGCTATGAACAGAAACGACATTAACGTGTTAGGCAAGCAAAGATGTGAATAGTGTGAATGGAAAAGCAAAAAGGGGAAATACCACAAAGTTCATCATTGGAGCTGAAGGGACTGAGGTGCCTTCCCTGACTAATTTGTTGTACTCGTGCTGGGTTAGCTCATCGAAGACGGTGGGATCTTCCAAAATCTCCTCATCATACGCCGGCTTGCATACCTCCACACGGGTACTTGCAAGAAATCATGTGAGATAGTTGTTGAACGTGATCGGGCAGTGCTCACGAAGCTGGGATCGTTTTCCAGCCTTAGCTTGCTCCACACTAAGCGCGAACTGTATGATATACTTCCTGTGATGCCTGTCCCAATCCTTGATCTTCCGCTGCTTTCTCCTATCCAACCTGCAAGTTAGAAACAGAATATTAGCACCATCGAAACCGCCGAGAAGCTGCTAAGTGCTCAAGGTTAATTATATCTTACGCGTGTAGCAACTTGTCCGTGTCCTCCCACTCCGGCGGGTGTGGCTGAAACAAACCAAACTGGCGGTACACCCGATGTGGCAGGTGAAGCTCAACCGCCCAGTTGCATATGAGTGGGCACCGCATATGCCAATGATCCCTATCCCTAGTGCACATCGGATTCAGCACGAACTCTCTAGGGTTACCAAAACTATCCCCTCTTCCATACGGCTCCCATTCCACCTGCAACATAGCATAGAATGCAAAATTGATTTCGAGTTACGATAGAAGCATGAGAATCACTTATACAATGTCGAGGCACCTGCTCAGCCGTAATCGTGTCCAGCTCGCTCGTGTACAACTTGTACAAGACCGAGGGATCATCCGTCGTCTCATTTACCACATCCCACTTGTAAGCCCAAGTGGGGAACCGTAGTGGGTCGTCTTTGTCGTCCCAATCCTCGTACTTCACGATCTTCGGTCGTCCAACCGGCAATCGCTCCCAGCTTCATATAGAAAGTGCGAGCATACAACCATCAATACCTCCATCCTTTGATTTCCTACAACAGGCTTCATCCAACTGCACATAAAAGAGAACATGGTTGAATTAACAGGAAGATCGCATTAATAATGTAGCAATGAAGTGAAAAAGAAACAACTTTCTACCTATCTATACAAGTAAGCCAGTGTCGCCGAACCCCAACTCCATTTGCTATCGAAGACGGTCAACGCCTTCAGCCACATCCATGGAGTATTCTTGCCTGTGCCATCAGCAAACATAGTCCTGGATATAACGTACCACATGTAGACACGAGCATATGTCTTGACCTCATCCTCATTAGCATCCTCGGGGCAAGAACCAAAGTTGAATGCAATCCAGGTGAAAGGAGCACCGGCTGCGACTCTTTCCTTTTTCTTGTCTTCTGCTTCTGGTTCCTGAGGCTCCGGAGGAACCATACCGATAAGGGCATGCATCTGCTGGCGCCACCCATCAGAATCGGTGCTCATACATAGAGGATTCCCCTCGATAGGAAGACCGGCGATCATAGCAATATCCTGGAGTGTCACGGTCATCTCCCCGGTCCGAAGATGGAAACTGTGTGTCTCCGGCCTCCAACGATCAACAAGCGCGGTGATTGCTGCAGCATTGAGGGGTGGCGTCGACCGGCTGACCAACTGAATGAAAGGGAGGAGTCATGTCTCCCTTACGTATGGTGTGTACCGCTCATCATAGCGCATCCCCCCAAGGGTGACCCCGTGAGACCGAATCTTCAGAGGTCCAAGCTCTTACAAACAAGCAAATAAGAAAATTGCATATGGGGCATTTGTGTTTGAAATAAACACGAAATTCATAATACCGGCCACTTTCATTATTACCCGTTGCTGCACCGACATAGAGTATGCCCGGTGTTGATGGTCCCAGTGATCATCGAGAAGCCAAATCATCCTAACAATTTCAAACAAAGCATTCTTGTCAATACGAATATCTTTTCAATACAAATAAACTAAAGTAGGCCTACTATATGCAAGATTCAGAGCATATGTATCCAAAGCATTCTTGTCAATACGAATATAATTCCAATATAATTAAACTAAACTAGGCCTACTTCATGCAAGATTCAATACAAATATCTTTTCCATAGAAATAACATGTCTTTTAAATAGAAATAAACTAAACTAGGGTTGCAAAATAATAAACTAAACTAAACTAGGGTTGCAAAATAATAAAGATAATCTACAAATTTTAAAGTCCCACAAATCTATATACATGCAAGATTCTAATCTAATCAAATAAGGGTTCCCCAAATTTTGAAAATAACATACATTTTATGGATAGAAAGAAGGGGATCGGAGGAGAGTACCTTCTAGGATGGATTGGTGAAGAAGGATTTGGGAGAGTGGATTGAGAGGAGAAGCCGCCGCCGCTTCTCTGTAACTGCAAAAGAATGGGTGGGGGTGGGGGGAGGGCTAGCACGCGGCTGCCTCTAAGTCACAGTGCATCGCCTAAGGGCTAGGCGCTGCACATTACATGTGTGACGCCTAGCTCTGAGGCGCTGCACTGCTGGGTGCGGGCCCCGGAGCTGCCACGCTGGACAGAGGTGCAACGTCCCAGAGTTAGGCGCTGCACCGTAGGGTGTGGCGCCTGCGTGTCAGGCGTCACTCAAAAAGATCAGCGAAGTGAAATTGTTTTAGCCACAGTTCATTTTGTGAATTGATTTCGTTCACAAGTCAAAATGGTGAAATTTGCAATCATCAAAAGAGAAGCGAGAGACGCCGTTGTACCGTGCTGCATGACCAACCCCCTGCCTGCCACCGATGAAAGCGAGATTGCTGCGTGGGTTTGATCCCAGGTTGATGCTCGATCGCCCGCTGTATCGATCGGGCAGCAGGCCTCTCGGTCGCATCGCACGTTCACGCGAGGCGACCGCGACTACATGCCGGTTAGCCTGCACGCCGCCCCGACACCTTGGCACGGGCTGTCAAAGCGACTACGGTGCCGACGGGTCACCTCCGAGCCGAACCGTCCCAGCTAGGAGCGCTCCGCATTGCAGAGTCGCGACTCGCGCGTGGCAACCCGGAAAGCCGCGCGCGCGTACAAATAGGCGCCCCGCCCGGTCGCGAACCCAACACGACCGCTCCGTTCCACTCGAGCCGACCCGCGCCGCCTCCCCGATGAAGCTTCTCCCGCGCCTCTGCATGGCCACCAGTCACGCCGCCGCGGGCGACAGCGACGCCAGCAGCAACAAGCTGGGCTCGGTCGCGTCCACGTCCTCCTCCACCGTCTCCACGTCCTCCTCCGCCGCCGCGGCCGCCGTGTCCGAGGCGTCCTCGTCCACGTCCCTTCCTTCGCTCTCCGCCGCGACGTCGAATGCCACCTGCCGCGCCACCTCCTTCACCCTAGTCGCCACGCTGCTCCCTCTCCCCACGGCGGCGGCCTCGGCGTCAGCGGCAGCTGCTGTCGCGGTGGTGGACTCCTCCCACGGTTTCGTCGTCGCCAGGCCGGCGTCCGTGGTCCTCCACGACCTTTGCACCCTGGAGCCGACGTCCACCTCCGACTCGGGCGACGACACCGCGACCGCCGGCTCGGTCAAGTGCGTGGCGCACGTCTACGGAGGCAAGGCCGTGACGGGCCACCAGGACGGGAGGCTGCGGCTGTGGCGAGTCTCCTCGCGCGCGCCCGCCCGGATCCGCCTCGACGCCGCGCTCCCCACGGTATCCGACCGCCTCCGCCGGTTCCCGGTCCCGTCCAACCACGTCGCCGTCCGCCGCCATCACCGCCGGCTCTGGATAGAGCATGCCGACACCGTGTCTGGCGTCGCCGCGTCCACGGACGGCCGCCTCCTGTTCTCCGTCTCCTGGGACAAGACGCTCAAGGTCTGGGCCATCCCGTCACTCCGCTGCTTGCAGTCGTTGCCGGCGCACGACGATGCCGTCAACGCGGTCGCCGTCGCCCCTGACGGCACGGTGTACACTGGCTCCGCCGACAGGCGCGTTCGTGTCTGGGCGCCCAGGCCCGCGTCCGACAAGACCAAAAGTCAGAGCAAGAAGCCGGTTTACTACTTGGTGGCCACCCTCTCCCGCCACACATCGGCGGTGAACGCCGTGGCCGTCGGGTGCGGGGGGCAGGTGCTGTACTCCGGCGGCAACGATCGCTGCGTCGTGGTGTGGGAGCGGGAGGACAGCGCGAGCCACATGGTCGCGATCGGGGCGCTGCGGGGACACCGCAAGGCGGTGCTCTCCGTCGCGTGCACGGGGGACGGGCTGGTTGTCAGCGGGTCGGCGGATCACACGGTTCGGGCCTGGCGGCGCGAGACGGACGGACGGGGCCACACGTGCGTCGCCGTGATCGACGGGCACCGCAGCGCTGTCCGTTCGGTCGCGGTGGGTCTCGTTCCGGGCAAGAAGCAGCTGCAGGGAGGAGATGACGGCGATGACGGCGGCGAGGAATGGAGGGTGTGCAGCGCCAGCTTTGACGGCGAGGTGCGCGTCTGGTCGTTGCAGGTGACGACGGGTTTGTAGCAGGTTGGATTTGCTGCGATTTCTGACGTTGGAAAGTGTGTTTTCCTGATTTTTGATCTGATCCTGATAGTTGAGATAGAGATATGTACGGTGATGTACATACAGGAGGAACAACTTTATTAATTCTCAATCGACTTAGACTTCGTTACTATGTCTCAGTCGATGCTACAGAGACCTGTCGCACCCAGGAAAGAGGCCATCTATGCACCTGTATTTTTGGACTTGGGCAAACTTGTGTGAATATCGATTGAATCCAATGCATGGCGCGTGAGACTTATTGACACAATTTACCTCCTTTTGCCATTTACCCTAAGAATGGCACAGAGTCTCAACAATTAGAAATGGAAAAGTTAGAAAATTGAAAGAAAATCAGTTTTTTTTTTTCAGTTACCTCCACTAGATCGGCCCCAAGCCATGGTTCTCCTCGTGCGGCTCCAGTAAGCTACACCGGGCGCTCATATCCGGCTGCTGAGGGCCTCCTTCGCTCCCCCCTCTCCCTTGTCGTTGTTGTAGGGCATTGTCCGGGTTGTCCTGTGGCACGGAGGGGTAGGATATAGAAGTCTCAGAGCGGGCTTTGGCGCCACGTTTTGGGTCCAATGGCCGCGGGGCTATGCTCTTGAGTAGTGTCGGGGTTGCTAGGCTGCACGATGCGCGTTGCCGAGGAGATGCCCTCCCTCCCATTGGCCGCCGCCACCAGTGAGAATCATTGGACAACGCCCGTAGGGTGGGGCCTTCCTCTAGTGTCGTGACACACATTCAACGCCTGGTGATGATTCTCGTCCTTGCCGACAATGATAAGGGTCACACCGGCATATTGGAGGACCGGCACGACCAATTCTGGCGCGGGGGTGATGTCCCATGTCAATGGTTTTTGGCGCGGCTATTCGACCATGCATGGTGGCTTGCAATGGTGGTCAGGCAGCGTGAGGTGGTGCACGTGCGACTTCATGGCCCCCCTCCCTCCCTCGACGCCATCATCCGACGTGTTCATCTGGAGGAAGGGGGAGGAGGTTGGTTGGTGATGTTGTGGCACGCGATATCGATCGGTGGCGAGGCATCGACTAAAGCAATGTGTGTCTTCTCTTTTAGTGAATTTTTCCTTTGATGTATAGTTTCGCACAAGCGGCCTACTAGAGAGGTTGATGGTAATGGGATTCATGTTGAGGTTGTATTCTCTTGGGAATAAACTCATTTGGTTAGATTTCTGTGTGTTGTTTATTTGTTGAAGGTAGTTATACTTTGAGGGTGATAGCCACATGCTTGACTTTTGGTTGAACCAACCAACATCAGTGTGTGAGCCATTTTTTTCCTATTGAATGCATTGCTTTGGAGTCTCGTGCCCTTATTTAGTCACATCTCACTCAACTGATGGATTATGCTTACTGGTCATATGATTGACGATAGGATTATGGAGCCAATGTTGCAAGGCAAGTAGTACATGTGAGTGGCCTCAGTTTTTTCTAAGGCAATTTGTTTGGCACAATAATGCATGATTGTGTGAGTTATTAATTTAGAAAGAAAAATGAAAAAAGGATTTGACATTTAAAATCTTTGTAAGAACTTACCGGACATGCAACATCCAATAACTGGATTTTATTATAAATAATATTTTACCATGAGCTAAGGACCCGAAAGATGGGATACCAACAACAAACGTGACATGCACATAGTACATTATACTCCCTCCGTTTCTAAATATAAGTCCTTGTAGAGATTTCACCATGGACCACATAGGGATGTATGTAGATGCATTTTAGAGTGTAGATTCACTCATTTTGCTCCGTATGTAGCCCATAGTTGAATCCCGAATTCTTAAACGCACAGCTGCGCTGGATCGTCATCTTGAGCGCACGCTCATGTCCGCCAATTTCCTTCCCGACATGTGGCTAATACAAAGTGCAGTTAAGTCAACCCAATCATGGGGTCCACAGAGAGGATTAACACATATGGAAAGCACATGGTCCCCGACGTATCCGTGTACCATCCCATCCCGTGAGTTTCTCAGCAAGATATCACGTGCATGCATTTAGTGTGTGTTTCAAATTTTTTAAAAAGCTATAACTTTTGAACTGAGTATCAAAATTAAGATCCGCTTTCACCGCTAGGTTCCTGGCGATGAGCCCTTAAACTAGATCTCATATGAGTATGTTTTGACTAACTTTTTTTGGGAGCAACTTTGAATACTACAGAAGCAACTTTAGTGCTATAGGAAAGCAACTTCTAGTTAGTCTGTGTAGTATGAATGCCTATCATCGAAAATTCCTTCAAAGTTGATTACCATACTACCAGGTTAACTAGGTTCACCTCTAAGTTTTGTATCATAACTAGCAAGTATTCTACCATAACTAGTTTCGCCTCCAAGTTGATAGTATTATACGCAACTTAGTTTCCGAGGTAGGCTACCAATATCCTAAGTTGCGTGCCATGACTAACGAGTAGCTTAACATCATCCTAAGTTGCCCATACATGGAAGGATTCATCCACTATAGTACGTTGATCTTTCACGAACTCGTCCGACTAACCATATGAACCCAACGATGACATAAGATGCATTAATTTCATTACAAGAAAATTCCAAAAGGCTATAACTTTCAAACCGCGTGTTGGAATTATGATCCGTTTTCGTCGTTGGGTTCCTCGTGATGAACTCTTCAAAACTTGATCCCATATGAATATGGTTTGATGCTTTTTTAAAGCAACTTTGATGCTAGATGAGACAACTTTAGTGCTAAATTGGAGCAACTTTGATGCTAGATGAAGTGCATGGTGTGTATTAGTGATTCACCTACTAGCCTATTAATAGTTGTGTGCAATAGTCTAATAGATGGTTACCATGGTTGCTAAGTTGCATACATCAAAAACTAAGTTGTCGATAGTTTAGTTGCCTACGATACTGTGAAAGTTGCTTACCGCAGAGTGGAAAATTGCCTAACATGGCTTCTAAGTTGCCTGCCTCAGAAACCAAGTTGACTATATTGCTACGAAGTTGCCTACACACCCCAATTGCCTAAAATAGTATGAAAGTTGTCCATCAAGGCACCTAAGTTGCCTACAATGTTGAAAAGTTTTTGTGGGATATAAGTTGTCTATCATGATTCCAAATTTCGAAACTATGTGGAGATGGATGGTGTGATAGCCTTATTCTTTCCTTTTCTGGGGGAGTGCGCGTGGGTGTTGGCTAGCCAAGTCGTGGGTGTTGGCTGGTTGCATAAGTAGTGACAGATGATAAGTTGCATAGGGGGTGATGAGAAGTTTCATAGGGGGGATCAGACAGTTGCCCACGAGCCTACACAAGTTGTTCATAATTTTTGCATGAGTTGCCCGTGAAATTTATTGAAATCTCTAGATATAATGATGGAAAATACACATGAGTTGCTTGTTGAATGCACTGGAGTTGCACAAAAACACCCCAAAAGTTGCTAACTTTTTTTGTTTGATATCCGGGTTGCATAACGATCTTAAAATGCCAGTCATCCGAGCATCACCGATAGGTAACTTCATAGTGTTTTAGACAACTTACGAAAAACACAATGATAAGCAGCTTCACAATTGTAGGCAACTAATTTGCAAAGTTAGACAACTAAGCAGTAATGATAGGTAACTAATTATCAATAGCAGGTAACTGGACATCAATGGTAGGTCAATTTCATAGTATTGTAGGCAACTGAATATCCATGGTAGCCAACTGAGCAACCATGGTAGGCCAGTTGTGATAATTTTAGCAAAATTAATTGATACACATAGTGCAATGAAGTTACTTATATGTAGCACTAAAGGTGCCTCATATTTTTGTGTTATTTTCTCATTTTTACACAAACCAACCTAATAGATAGTCCTACTAGGCAAAAAAATGAAGTTGCTTTCCTATAGCACTAAAGTTGCCTCTATCATACCCAAAGTTGCCTCGAAAAAAGGTTCGACAAAACCTATCTATATGAGATCTAGTTTTGAAGAACTCGTCGCGAGAAACCCAACTGTGAAAGCGAAATTAGATTTCGATGCTTAAATCAAAAGTTATAGCTTTTTAAACTTTTTGGACCTCCAAATAAATACACGTGGGACAAGATTCCTTTTTTGGTGGGCTGCGTCGGGCGCGCTAGCAGCTCTTTCCATATTTGAATGAGCGCTTGATCCCACCAACGGGCGCTCGGGCGCATGCTAGCCACGTCCTAGTTGAATCTCTACAAAGACTTATATTTAGGAACGAAGGGAGTACATAGTTTAGTCGGTAGTACTGACCACTGAACCTCCGGGCAAATTCGTGCAGCTGTAAAGTGGTCATCCATTGGTTGCTTGGAAGCTGGAGATCGACCTGGAGTTAGTAGCTTTCATGTTGGCGTAGGCAGATTCGAACTGGCACTGAGCGCGCGTGACCTGATGAACCATACCCTCAGTGGTCCAACTGATCAACCATGAGCATGAGCTCGAACTGGTATGAGGCCGTGGGGTGCTCGCCATGGGGTTCTTTTTTTTTTCTTACTCCTTTTCTTGCAGCCTCGTAAGGGGTTCTCTCTTCTTCAGTGAGAATGTGCAGAGTTGCCCCTTTTCTGAAACTTCAGCATAAAATGAATCGCACCTAAAAATATTTCAAAAAACCTAATTGCTTAAAAACGCAGCTGCGCTTTCTCGTTGTCTCGAGCGCACGCTCTTGTCCCTGCCTCCCTCCCTCACGTGGTCCCCTAATCGACAGTAGAAATAAAACCAACCCAAGCGGCCCATAGAGAGGACATAACGCGTAGGAAAAAGCACATGGTCATAGCGTTTCCGCGTGCCTTCCCGTCCTTGACTTATCAGCAAGATCCCACGTGCATGCATTAGTTTATGTTTTTAAATTTTCAAAAAGCTATAACTTTTGAACCAAACATCGAAATCAAGATCTGTTTTCACCACTAGGTTCCCTGCGACGAGCTCTTTAAAACTAGATCCCATATGAGTATGTTTCGACTAACTTTTTTTCTTGAGCAACTTTGGGTGCTAAGGAAGCAACTTTAGTGTTATATGAAAGCAACTTCTTGTTAGTGTGTGCAGTATGACTCCCTATCATCGAAGACCCCTTCGAAGTTGGCTATCATGACTACCAAGTTAACTAGCTTCACCTCTAAGTTTCTTACCATAACTAGCAAGTATTCTATCATAACTAGCTTCGCCTCCAAGTTTATAGTATTGCTGGCAACTTAGTTTTTCGAGGTAGGCTTACATTTATACTAAGCTTGTTGCTATGACTAGCGAGTAGCTTAATGACCTCCTTAGTTGCTTACAATACTTTTAGGTATGGTAAGCAACTTAGTTTGATAGATAGGCAACTTAGTAACACTAATATGCAACTTTGCTATGTATTGTAGGCAACTGAAATAGTAATTGCAAGCAACTAATATAAGCATCACCGGTAGGCAACTTCAGAGTGTTGTAGGCAACTTAGAAAAGCAATGATAAGCAACTTCACACTATATGTATGCAACTAATTTGTAAAGTTAGGCAACTGGGCAGCAATGGTAGGCAACTAAATACCAATAGCAGGCAACTAAGCATCACTGGTAGGCAACTTTATAGTGTTGTAGGCAACTTAGAAAAGTAATGGTAAGCAACTTCACACTATATCTAGGCAACTGAGCAGCAATCGTAGGCAACTAATTACCAATAGCAGGCAACTAAGCATCACTGATAGGTAACTTTATAGTGTTGTAGACAACTTAGAAAAGCAATGATAAACAACTTCACAATATATGTAGGCAACTGATCAACAATGGTAGGCAACTAATTACCAATTGTAAGCAACTAATTACCAATAGCAGGCAACTAGGCATCAATGATAGGCAATTCCATAGTATTTATAGACAACTGAGCAGCCACGATAGGCAATTTGGGATAATATTAGCAAATTAACAGGTGCACGTAGTGCATTGAAGTTGCTTGCATGTAGCACTACCTCATGTTTCGTGTGATTTTTCTCATTCTTTTTACACAAACCAACCTAATTGGTAGTCCTACTAGGCAAAAAAGGAGTTGCTTCCCTATAGTGCAACTTAGAGGTGAAACTAATCATTGTTGGTCATGGTAACTAATTTAGAAGGACTCCCGACTCATAGGTAGTCATATTAGGCAATAAAAAGGAGTTGCTCTCCTATAGCACTAAAGTTGTTTCTATAGCATCCAAAGTTGCTCTAAAATAAACTTTGTCGAAACCTACCCATATGGGATCTAGTTTTGAAGAGCTCATCACGAGAAACCCAGCGGTGAAAACGGATCTTGATTCGGATGCTCGAATCAAAAGTTATAGCTTTTTAAATTTTGTGAAACCCGAAAATTAATGCGCGTGGGCTCTTGACTGAGGCGGCGTGAGGTTGGAGGCTCATGTACTTTCCTTTTTTAACATAGTAGGACGACGTGGCACATAGGTTTCCTAATATAGAGGGTATGCTCGGGCACTCCATCTAGCGCCCGCACGCTGCCTATCCACGTCCTTCAAAAAATGACCCTTTTCCATGACGTTTAGCATGACACCCTAGGCCAGGCATTATGGTAGATAGCACAACGCCGTCGGTAGTGGCAGTTGTCACGTTATTCAGCATGGCAACCCAGGCCATGGCGTTATGAAAAAGGAATTTTTTTGAAATATTTTCAAATTCGGTTTATTTTGTACGGTAGTTTCAGAAAAGGATCAAATATGCCTATTTCACTCTTCTTCCTGTCCAAAAACAGGGGGAAATGCATCCATGTCTCTAGTTTCTTATTAGAAGTTCATAGCTTAACGTATTGCATGTTATCTATTTTGGTACTATAATTTTTTAATTCCCATATTATGATACAATTGTCTGGATCATTTTTTTGCAATTAAGTCAAAAACAAGTTTTTAGAACATTAATTATTTTTTGAATTTCCAGTTTATCTTCCTAATGTTTCATTCATTTTTCCAGCTTTTACTATTTTTGGAGTAAATCTTCTTCTTAAAGTTTATTTCTACTGAATTTCTAGTTTATGGAAACCTCATTCCTGGTCCAAAAATTCAATATGTTTTCCCTGTTACCGACCGTAGCGCCTCGATCCGAAACTGGTGATCTGTACATGTCTCGCTCCTCTTGCTGACCTTGTGGTGGCGCGGGAGAGCTACCGGGCAAAAGCTATGCGCCTTGTCGCCGATGACGGCGACGCTCGTGAGCGCCGTTATCTTCCTGAAGACATTGTCGTGGTGCTCCTCTTCGTGCCCGGGTTTCGGGTGATAACCTTTGTCCGATGGACTCTCAGCGACGGCGTTTGACGCCGTTCCCCCTCCTGAGGGCGTTGTCGAGGAGCTTAGGTGTGTTAGGGCGTAGCGTGGCATTGTTCTTAGGTCTTCTTGTGGTAGCGTAGTAGCGTGAGTTCCGCGTTTTCCAATTATCTTGCGATCGGCTGTGTAAGAAGGCTACCTCATCATCTTGTATCGTTCGGCCGTGTATTTTGGTTGGTTGTTGCTTTATATATAAAGCAGGCGAAAGTCTATTTCGAGAGTTTTTTTTCCAGTTTAGTTGATTTTTTCAACAACAAAAAAGGAAGACATCGTGTGTGTGTGTTTTACTATAGCCAAGAGACCAGAAAATATTGCTGTACTGTTTTCTTAATTATATTTCAGAACAATTCATTTTCTCTCCTGGACCACACGCATTTGAACTACACCATGTGATGCCAACCTCCAATCAGCTGCCATGCAATACATTGTTGGACGGTTGGAGCTGCGCTGTGGGCAATCCACTCGATCGGCTGTAAAGCGGCCTTGTATCGCTGGGGAGCCGGGGACTGGCCCGGAGTCGAGTAGCTTTCATTTCATGGTGGCGTGCACAGACTAATGGAGCCGACGTGAGCGTCCGAATTGTTGAGCCGTACACTTGCTGGATACTCCAGTAGAACGATAAGATTCTCATGCCGGTTAGGGTGAGCGCGCGCGCGTTGCAGTCTACGTTGGCAACAGTTCATTCACGGGCATCGCCAGACCAACTCCCCACATGCAGAATTGCAGATGATATTTGTTTAACACATCCGGCCGAGTTCTTCACACTTCACTGTATTTTCTGTCTGCTCGACGGAATTCTTCTACCTGTTTGTGCACCATACATAGAATGCTTCACGGTTCTTCGGACTTCGATCGGTTTCAGGGTACAGTGTCGGGGTTACGATCCTGACAATGAGTATTAGGGGTACGAATAAGAGGCAGAACCTAGCTACGGCGCAGGTATAACACTCGGTGTTTAACGAGTTCAGGCCCCTCTCGACGGAGGTAAAAACCCTACGTCTCGTGTCCTGGGGCTTGCTTTGATTTGATGGGTATGGTTATAAAGATTGCCCGTGCCCGATCATGGAGGAGGGGTGCGGCTTATATAGAGTGTGCCGCAGCCCCATGTTCTCCACCTCGTCCGGGCATTAAATGACACTGAATGCATCAGTTACAGGTGTTAAGAGCCTCTACTACGGCAGTTACAGGTAACGGTAGCCACGACTCTGCTTAATAGATGACTTAGGATTCCTCGACTGTTGCACCTCCCATGCCGCCCGCTTGCCTCCTTAGTCTGAGTGGTCGTTCGTTAGCCGAGTGGCAGGTGGTTGTCTGAGTGCCGGTGAGCTGTCCGAGTGAACTCCTTGATGTATGCATCCGAATGCTGGTATGGTCCTGGGACCTATCCATGGTGGTGATGGGCCCAATGTGGGTCCCGTATGATGGGTTCTTGACCCTACCTGTAATAGGTGACCTCATCATTAGCCCCCGAGTCGGTTGAGGTTTCGTAGGACAGACGAGCCGATCCATTGGTTAAGTCCGAGTGCTGCGGGAGCACTCGGAATAGGTTTCCGAGTCGTGGTTCGCTGTCCTTTGGACGAAAACGCAACGAATTCCGGACTACCGGTTTACCCAGATGATCGGGTGCTGTTGATCGCCGAGAAAAACCCGGTGGCATTCGTTTGTCTCTCGGAGGAGATAGACTAGGGGCCTGAGTGAGAGCTCGTCGTAAAAGGTTACGTCGATGCTAGCTTTGACACAGATCCGGATGACTCTAAGTCACAAACCGGATACGTATTTATATTAAATGGTGAAGCTGTCAGTTGGTGCAGTTCCAAGCAGAGCGTCGTGGCGGGATCTACGTGTGAAGCGGAGTACATAGCTGCTTCAGAAGTAGCGCATGAAGGAGTCTGGATGAAAGAGTTCATATCCGATCTGGTTGTAATACCCAGTGCATCGGGTTCAATGACAATCTTTTGTGACAACACTGGAGCAATTTCCTTAGCAAAGGAATCCAGGTTTCACAAGAGAACCAAACACATCAAGAGACGCTTCAACTCCATTCGTGAAAATGTCAAGGATGAAGACATAGAAATTTGTAAAATACATACGGATCTGAATGTGGCAAACCCGTTGACTAAACCTCTTCCGCGGGTAAAACATGATCAACACCAAGACTCCATGGGTGTTAGATTCATTACTATGTAATCTAGATTATTGACTCTAGTGCAAGTGGGAGACTGATGGAAATATGCCCTAGAGGCAATAATAAAGTTGTTATTATTATATTTTCTTATTCATGATAAAGGTTTATTATTCACGCTAGAATTTTATTGACCGGAAACTTAAATACATGTGTGGATACATAAACAAATACTGTGTCCCTAGTGAGCCTCTACTAGACTAGCTCGTTGATCAAAAAATGGTTAATGTTTCCTAACCATAGACATGTGTTGTCACTTGATAACGGAATCACATCATTAGGAGAATGATGTGATGGACAAGACCCATCCGTTAGATTAGCATATGATCGTTCAGTTTATTGCTACTGCTTTCTTAATGTCAAATACATATTCCTTCGACCATGAGATCATGCAACTCCCGGATACCGGAGGAATACCTTGTGTGCTATCAAACTTCACAACGTAACTAAGTGATCATAAAGATGCTCTACAGGTATCTCCGAAGGTGTCTGTTGAGTTGGCATGGATCGATATTGGGATTTGTCACTCCGTGTATCGGAGAGGTATCTCTGGGCCTTCTCGGTAATACAGAATCACAAGAAGCTTGCAAGCAAAGTGACTAAGGAGTTAGTTACGAGATGATGTATTACGGAACGAGTAAAGAGACTTGCCGGTAACGAGATTGAACTAGGTATGGAGATACCGACGATCGAATCTCGGGTAAGTAACATTCCTGCAGACAAAGGGAATTACGTATGTTGTCATAAAGGTTCGACCGATAAAGATCTTCATAGAATATGTAGGAAACAACATGGGCATCCAGTCCCGCTATTGGTTATTGACTGGAGAAGCGTCGCGGTCATGTCTACATCATTCTCAAACCCGTAGGGTCCGCACGCTTAACGTTCGTTGACGATATAGTATTATATGAGTTATGTGAGTTGGTGACCAAATGTTGTTCGGAGTCCTGGATGAGATCACGGACATGACGAGGAGCTCCGGAATAGGCTGGAGGTAAAGATTGATATATGGGATAATAGTGTTTGGTCTCCAGAAGGGTTCCGCAATTCACCGAAAGTGGTTTCGGATGTTTCCCGAAATGTTCTGGTACGAGAACACTTTATTTGGGCCAAGGGATAAAGCCCATGGGGCTTTAGGAAGGTGCAAAAGGAAGTTTTGCGAAGGCCAGGGGCCAGACGCCAGGGACCCTGGCGTTTGGGTCCAGACACCAAGGACCCTGGCGTCTAGTCCTGGAGTCCTAGAAGGACTCTTGCCTTGCGGGCTAAACCGACTTTGAGGAGGGTCTTTCTCCAAGAAATGACCCAGGGATCAACATATAAATAGAGGGGCAGGGCGAGCACCCGGAACAAATCAAGATTCACCAAGCCGTGTGCCGGTAACCCCGCCCGCTCTAGTTTATCCTCCGTCATAGATTCCGTTGTGCTTGGCGAAGCCCTGCAGAGATTGTTCTTCACAACCACCGTCACCAAGCCGTCGTGCTGCCGGAACTCATCTACTACTTCGCCTCTCTTGCTGGATCAAGAAGGCGATGACGTCATCGAGCTGAACGTGTGCTGAACGCGGAGGTGCCGTACGTCCGGTACTTGATCGGGACGGATCGTGAAGGTGTACGACTACATCAACCGCGTCGATAAATGCTTCCGCTTAGCGATCTACAAGGGTATGTAGATGCCCTCCCCCTCTCATAGCTATACATCTCCATGGATAGATCTTGTGTGTGCGTAGATTTTTTTTTGTTTTCCATGCAACGTTCCCCAACAGTGGTATCAGAGCCAGGACTATGCGTAGATGATATGCACGAGTAGAACACAAAGAAGTTGTGGGCGGTGATGTTCATACTGCTTACCACCAACGTCTTATTTTGATTCGGCGGTATTATGGGATGAAGCGACCCGGACCAACCTTACATGTCCATGTACATGAGACTGGTTCCACCGACTGACATGCAACTTGTTTTGCATAAAGGTGGCTGGCGGGTGTCTGTTTCTCCTACTTTAGTTGAATCGAATTTGACTATGGCCGGTCCTTGCAGAAGGTTAAAACAACAAACTTGATAATCACCGTTGTGGTTTTGCGTAGGTAAGAACGGTTCTTGCTACTTGCCCATAGCAGCCACATAAAACTTGCAACAACAAAGTAGAGGACGTCTAACTTGTTTTTGCAGGGCATGTTTGTTGGGGAACGTAGCATGCAATTTCAAAAAAAATTCCTACGATCACGCAAGATCTATATAGGAGATGCATAGCAACAAGAGGGGAAGAGTGTGTCCACGTACCCTCGTAGACCGAAAGCGGAAGCGTTAGCTCAACACGGTTGATGTAGTCGAACGTCTTCGCGATCCAACCGATCAAGTACCGAACGTACGACACCTCCGAGTCCTGCACATGTTCAGCTCGATGACGTCCCTCGAACTCTTGATCCAGCAAAGTGTCCAGGGAGAGTTTCGTCAGCACGACGGCGTGGTGACGGTGATGGTGATGTGATCCGCGCAGGGCTTCGTCTAAGCACTACGACAATATAACCGGAGGAGTAAACTGTGGAGGGGGGCACCGCACACGGCTAAGAGAACAATTGATGTGCTTTGGGGTGCCCCCTGCCCCAGTATATAAATGAGGAGAGGGAGGAGGCCGGCCAAGGGAGGCGCGCCATGGGGGGAGTCCTACTAGGACTCCAAACCTAGTAGGATTCGCCCCCCCCTTTTTTCCTTCTCATGGAGGTGGAAAGAGGGAAGGAGAGGGAAAGGGAGAGGGAAAGGGGAGCCGCGCCCCCTCCCCTAGTCCAATTCAGACTGCCCATGGGGGGGGGGGGGGCGCCACCCCTTGTGGGCTGCCCTCTCTCTCCTCTATGGCACATGTTGGCCCATTACTTTCCCCGGGGGGTTCCGGTAACCTCCCGGTACTCCGAAAAATACCCGAAACGATCCGGAACCATTCCGGTGTCCGAATACTATCGTCCAATATATCAATCTTTACGTCTCGACCATTTCGAGACTCCTCGTCATGTCCGTGATCTCATATGGGACTCCGAACAATCTTCGGTCACCAAAACACATAACTCATAATACAAATCGTCATCGAACGTTAAGCGTGCGGACCCTACGGGTTCGAGAACTATGTAGACATGACCGAGGCACATCTCCGGTCAATAACCAACAGTGGAACCTGGATGCTCATATTGGTTCCTACATATTCTACGAAGATCTTTATCGGTCAAACCGCAATGACAACATACGTCATTCCCTTTGTCATCGGTATGTTACTTGCCCGAGATTCGATCGTCGGTATCTTCATACCTACTTCAATCTCGTTACCGACAAGTCTCTTTACTCGTTCCGTAATGCATCATCCTGTAACTAACTCATTAGTCACATTGCTTGCAAGGCTTGTCACGATGTGCATTACCGAGAGGGCCCAGAGATACCTCTTCGATACTCGGAGTGACAAATCCTAATCTCGATCTATGCCAACCCAACAAACACCTTCGGAGACACCTATAGAGCATCTTTATAATCACCCAGTTACGTTGTGACGTTTGATAGCACACAAGGTATTCCTCCGGTATTCGAGAGTTGCATAATCTCATAGTCAAAGGAATATGTATAAGTCATGAAGAAAGCAATAGCAATAAAACTTAACGATCATAATGCTAAGCTAACGGATGGGTCTTGTCCATCACATCATTCTCCTAATGATGTGATCTCGTTCATCAAATGACAACTCATGTCTATGGTTTGGAAACTTAACCATCTTTGATTAACGAGCTAGTCTAGTAGAGGCTTACTAGGGACACTGTGTTTTGTCTATGTATCCACACATGTATCAAGTTTCCGGTTAATACAATTCTAGCATGAATAATAAACATTTATCATGATATAAGGAAATATAAATAACAACTTTATTATTGCCTCTAGGGCATATTTCCTTCAGTCTCCCACTTGCACTAGAGTCAATAATCTAGATTACATAGTAATGATTCTAACACCCATGGAGTCTTAGTGCTGATCATGTTTTGCTCGTGGAAGAGGCTTAGTCAACAGGTCTGCAACATTCAGATCCGTATGTATTTTGCAAATCTCTATGTCTCCCTCCTTGACTTGATCACGGATGGAGTTGAAGCGTCTCTTGATGTGTTTGGTTCTCTTGTGAAATCTGGATTCCTTCGCTAAGGCAATTGCTCCAGTATTGTCACAAAAGATTTTCATTGGACCCGATGCACTAGGTATTACACCTAGATCGGATATGAACTCTTTCATCCAGACTCCTTCATTTGCTGCTTCTGAAGCAGCTATGTACTCCGGTTCACACGTAGATCCCGCCATGACGCTTTGCTTGGAACTGCACCAACTGACAGCTCCACCATTCAATATAAATACATATCCGGTTTGTGACTTAGAGTCATCCGGATCAGTGTCAAAGCTAGCATCAACGTAACAATTTACGACGAGCTCTGTGTCACCTCCATAAATGAGAAACATATCCTTAGTCCTTTTCAGGTATTTTAGGATGTTCTTGACCGCTGTCCAGTGATCCACTCCTGGATTACTTTGGTACCTCCCTGACAAACTTATGGCAAGGCACACATCAGGTCTGGTACACAGCATAGCATACATGATAGAACCTATGGCTGAAGCATAGGGAATGACTTTCATTTTCTCTCTATCTTTTGCAGTGGTCGGGCATTGAGTCTTACTCAACTTCACACCTTGCAACACAGGCAAGAACCCTTTCTTTGACTGATCCATTTTGAACTTCTTCAAAACTTTATCAAGGTATGTGCTTTGTGAAAGTCCTATTAAGCGTCTCGATCTATCCCTATAGATCTTGATGCCCAATATATAAGCAGCTTCGCCGAGGTCTTTCATTGAAAAATTCTTATTCAAATATCCTTTTATGCTATCCAGAAATTCTATATCATTTCCAATCAACAATATGTCATCCATATATAATAATAGAAATGCTACAGAGCTCCCACTCACTTTCTTGTAAATATAGGCTTCTCCAAAAGTCTGTATAAAACCATATGCTTTGATCACACTATCAAAGCGTATATTCCAACTCCGAGATGCTTGCACCAGTCCATAAATGGATCGCTGGAGCTTGCACACTTTGTCAGCGCTTTTAGGATCGACAAAACCTTCTAGTTGCATCATATACAACTCTTCTTTAAGAAATCCATTAAGGAATGCAGTTTTGACATCCATTTGCCAGATTTCATAATCATAAAATGCGGCAATTGCTAACATGATTCGGACAGACTTAAACATCGCTACGGGTGAGAAGGTCTCATCGTAGTCAACTCCTTGAACTTGTCGAAAACCTTTTGCAACAAGTCGAGCTTTGTAGACAGTAACATTACCATCAGCGTCAGTCTTCTTCTTGAAGATCCATTTATTCTCTATGGCTTGCCGATCATCGGGCAAGTCAACTAAAGTCCACACTTTGTTCTCATACATGGATCCCATCTCAGATTTCATGGCCTCAAGCCATTTCGTGGAATCTGGGCTCATCATCGCTTCCTCATAGTTCGTAGGTTCGTCATGGTCTAGTAACATGACTTCCAGAACTGGATTACCGTACCACTCTGGTGCAGAACGTACTCTGGTTGACCTACGAGGTTCTGTAGAAACTTGATCTGAAGTTTCATGATCATGATCATTAGCTTCCTCACTAATTGGTGTAGGCATCACGGGAACTGTTTTCTGTGATGAGCTATTCTCCAATTCGAGAGAAGGTACAATTACCTCATCAAGTGCTACTTTCCTCCCACTCACTTCTTTCGAGAGAAACTCCTTCTCTAGAAAGGATCCATTCTTAGCAACAAAGATCTTGCCTTCGGATCTATGATAGAAGGTGTACCCAACAGTTTCTTTTGGGTATCCTATGAAGACGCACTTCTCCGATTTGGGTTCGAGCTTATCAGGCTGAAGCTTTTTCACATAAGCATCGCAACCCCAAACTTTAAGAAACGACAACTTAGGTTTCTTGCCAAACCACAGTTCTTACGGTGTCGTCTCAACGTATTTAGATGGTGCCCTATTTAACGTGAATGCAGCTGTCTCTAATGCATAACCCCAAAATGATAGTGGTAAATCGGTAAGAGACATCATAGATCGCACCATATCTAATAAAGTACGGTTACGACGTTCGGACACACCATTACGCTGTGGTGTTCCAGGTGGCGTGAGTTGCGAAACTATTCCACATTGTTTTAAAAGAAGACCAAACTCGTAACTCAAATATTCGCCTCCGCGATCAGATCGTAGAAACTTTATTTTCTTGTTACAATGATTTTCCACTTCACTCTGAAATTCTTTGAACTTTTCAAATGTTTTAGACTTATGTTTCATTAAGTAGATATACCCATATCTGCTCAAATCATCTGTGAAGGTCAGAAAATAACGATATCCGCCGTGAGCTTCAATACTCATCGGACCGCATACATCAGTATGTATTATTTCCAATAAGTCAGTAGCTCGCTCCATTGTTCTGGAGAACGGAGTCTTAGTCATCTTGCCCATGAGGCATGGTTCGCAAGCATCAAATGATTCATAATCAAGTGATTCCAAAAGTCCATCTGCATGGAGTTTCTTCATGCGCTTTACACCAATATGACCTAAACGGCAGTGCCACAAATATGTTGCACTATCATTATCAACTTTGCATATTTTGGCATCAATATTATGAATATGTGTATCACCACGATCGAGATTCAACAAAAATAGACCACTCTTTAAGGGTGCATGACCATAAAAGATATTAGTCATATAAATAGAACAACCATTATTCTCTAATTTAAATGAATAACCATCTCGCATTAAACAAGATCCAGATGTAATGTTCATGCTCAACGCTGGCACCAAATAACAATTATTCAGGTCTAAAACTAATCCCGAAGGTAGATGTAGAGGTAGCGTGCCGACGGCGATCACATCGACCTTGGAACCATTCCTGACGCGCATCGTCACCTCGTCCTTAGCCAATCTTCGTTTAATCCGTAGCCCCTGTTTCGAGTTGCAAATATGAGCAACAGAACCAGTATCAAATACCCAGGTGCTACTACGAGCATTAGTAAGGTACACATCAATAACATGTATATCAAATATTCCTTTGTTCACTTTGCCATCCTTCTTATCCGCCAAATACTTGGGGCGGTTCCGCTTCTAGTGTCCAGTCCCTTTGCAGTAGAAGCACTCAGTTTCAGGCTTAGGTCTAGACTTGGGCTTCTTCCCGGGAGTGGCAACTTGCTTGCCATTCTTCTTGAAGTCCCCCTTCTTTCCTTTGCCCTTTTTCTTGAAACTAGTGGTCTTATTAACCATCGACACTTGATGCTCCTTCTTGATTTCTACCTCCGCAGCTTTGAGCATAGCGAAGAGCTCGGGAATTGTCTTATCCATCCCTTGCATGTTATAGTTCATCACGAAGCCTTTGTAGCTTGGTTGCAGTGATTGAAGAACTCTGTCAATAACACTATCATCCGGAAGATTAACTCCCAGCTGAGTCAAGTGATTATGATATCCAGACATTCTGAGTATGTGTTCACTGACAGAACTGTTCTCCTCCATCTTGCAGCTATAGAACTTGTTGGAGACTTCATATCTCTCAACTCCGGCATTTGCTTGAAATATTAACTTCAACTCCTAAAACATCTCATATGGTCCATGACGTTCAAAACGTCTTTGAAGTCCCAATTCTAAGCCGTAAAGCATGGCACACTGAACTATCGAGTAGTCATCAGATCGAGCTTGCCAGACGTTCATAACATCAACATCTGCTCCTGCAGCAGGCCTTTCACCTAGCGGTGCATCAAGGACATAATTCTTCTGTGCAGCAATGAGGATAATTCTCAAGTTACGGACCCAGTCCGTGTAGTTGCTACCATCATCTTTCAACTTAGCTTTCTCTAGGAACGCATTAAAATTCAAGGGAATGGTAGCACGGGCCATTGATCTACAACATAGATATGCAAAAACTATCAGGACTAAGTTCATGATAAATTAAGTTCAATTAATCATATTACTTAAGAACTCCCACTTAGATAGACATCCCTCGAGTCATCTAAATTATCACGTGATCCATATCAACTAAACCATGTCCGATCATCACGTGAGATGGAGTAGTTTTCAATGGTGAACATCTCTATGTTGATCATATCTACTATATGATTCACGTTCAACCTTTCGGTCTCCAGTGTTCCGAGGCCATGTCTGTACATGCTAGGCTCGTCAAGTTTAACCCGAGTATTCCGCATGTGCAAAACTATCTTGCACCCGTTGTATGTGAACGTAGAGCTTATCACACCCGATCATCACGTGGTGTCTCGGCACGATGAACTGTCGCAACGGTGCATACTCAGGGAGAACACTTATACCTTGAAATTTTAGTGAGGGATCATCTTATAATGCTACCGCCGTACTAAGCAAAATAAGATGCATAAAAAATAAACATCACATGCAATCAAAATATGTGACATGATATGGCCATCATCATCTTGTGCCTTTGATCTCCATCCCCAAAGCACCGTCATGATCTCCATCGTCACCGGCTTGACACCTTGATCTCCATCGTAGCGTCGTTGTCGTCTCGCCAACTATTTCTTATACAACTATCGCTAACGCATAGTGATAATGTAAAGCAATTACATGGCGATTGCATTTCATACAATAAAGCGACAACCATAAGGCTCCTGCCAGTTGCCGATAACTTTTACAAAACATGATCATCTCATACAATAACGTATATCACATAATGTCTTGACCATATCACATCACAACATGCCCTGCAAAAACAAGTTAGACGTCCTCTACTTTGTTGTTGCAAGTTTTACGTGGCTGCTACGGGCTTCTAGTAAGAACCGTTCTTACCTACGCATCAAAACCACAACGATGTTTTGTCAAGTTTGCTGTTTTAACCTTCAACAAGGACCGGCCGTAGTCAAATTCGATTCAACTAAAGTTGGAGAAACAGACACCCGCCAGCCACCTTTATGCAAAACAAGTTGCATGTCTGTCGGTGGAACCGGTCTCATGAACGCGGTCATGTAAGGTTGGTCCGGGCCGCTTCATCCAACAATACCGCCGAATCAAAATAAGACGTTGGTGGTAAGCAGTATGACTATCATCGCCCACAACTCTTTGTGTTCTACGCATAGACCTGGCTCGGATGCCACTGTTGGGGAACGTAGCATGCAATTTGAAAAAAAAAATCCTACGATCACACAAGATCTATCTAGGAGATGCATAGCAACGAGAGGGGGAGAGTGTGTCCACGTACCCTCGTAGACCGAAAGCGGAAGCGTTAGCTCAACGCGGTAGATGTAGTCGAACGTCTTCGCGATCCAACCGATCAAGTACCGAACGTACGGCACCTCTGAGTTCTGCACACGTTCAGCTCTATGACGTCCCTCGAACTTTTGATCCAGCAAAGTGTCGAGGGAGAGTTTCGTCAGCACGACGGCGTGGTGACGGTGATGGTGATGTGATCCGCGCAGGACTTCGGCTAAGCACTACGACAATATGACCGGAGGAGTAAACTGTTTAGGGGGGCACCGCACACGGCTAAGAGAAAAATTGATGTGCTTTGGGGTGCCCCCTGCCCCCGTATATAAAGGAGGAGAGGGAGGAGGCCGGCCAAGGGAGGCGCGCCATGGGGAGGGGGGAGTCCTACTAGGACTCCAAACCTAGTAGGATTCGCCCCCCCCTCTTTTTTTTCCTTCTCATGGAGGTGGAAAGAGGGAAGGAGAGGGAGAGGGAGAGGGAAAGGGGAGCCGCGCCCCCTCCCCTATTCCAATTCGGACTGCCCATGGGGGGGGGGGGGGGGCGCCACCCCTTGTGGGCTGCCCTCTCTCTCCCCTATGGCCCATGTTGGCCCATTACTTTCCCCGGGGGGTTCCGGTAACCTCCCGGTACTCCGAAAAATACCCGAAACGATCCGGAACCATTCCTGTGTCCGAATACCATCGTCCAATATATCAATCTTTACCTATCGACCATTTTGAGACTCCTCGTCATGTCCGTGATCTCATCCGGGACTCCGAACAATCTTCGGTCACCAAAACACATAACTCATAATACAAATCGTCATCGAACGTTAAGCGTGCGGACCCTACGGGTTCGAGAACTATGTAGACATGACCGAGACACATCTCCAGTCAATAACCAACAGTGGAACCTGGATGCTCATATTGGTTCCTACATATTCTACGAAGATCTTTATCGGTCAAACCGCAATGACAACATACGTCATTCCCTTTGTCATCGGTATGTTACTTGCCCGAGATTCGATCGTCGGTATCTTCATACCTAGTTCAATCTCATTACCGGCAAGTCTCTTTACTCGTTCCGTAATGCATCATCCCGTAACTAACTCATTAGTCACATTGCTTGCAAGGTTTGTCACGATGTGCATTACCGAGAGGGCCCAGAGATACTTCTCCGATACTCGGAGTGACAAATCCTAATCTCGATCTATGCCAACCCAACAAACACCTTCGGAGACACCTGTAGAGCATCTTTATAATCACCCAGTTATGTTGTGATGTTTGATAGCATACAAGGTATTCCTCCGGTATTCGGGAGTTGCATAATCTCATAGTCAAAGGAATATGTATAAGTCATGGAGAAAGCAATAGCAATAAAACTTAACGATCATAATGCTAAGCTAACGGATGGGTCTTGTCCATCACATCATTCTCCTAATGATGTGATCTCGTTCATCAAATGACAACTCATGTCTATGGTTAGGAAACTTAACCATCTTTGATTAACGAGCTAGTCTAGTAGAGGCTTACTAGGGACACTGTGTTTTGTCTATGTATCCACACATGTATCAAGTTTCCGGTTAATACAATTCTAGCATGAATAATAAACATTTATCATGATATAAGGAAATATAAATAACAACTTTATTATTGCCTCTAGGGCATATTTCCTTCAATGTTGTGATGTGATATGGTCAAGATATGATGTGATACATGTTGATGTATGAGATGATCATGTTTTGTAATAAGTTCATGACTTGCATGTCGATGAGTACGACAACCTGCAGGAGCCTTAGGGTTGTCTTTAATTATTGTATGACCTGCATGTCAATCACTAAGCGCCATGTAATTGCTTTACTTTATCGCAATGCATTAGCAATAGTTGGCGAGACGACCCCGACACAACGATGGAGATCAAGGTGTCATGCCGGTGACGATGGAGATCATGCCGATGCTTTGGAGATGGAGATCAAAAGCACAAGATGATGATGGCCATATCATGTCACATATTTTGATTGCATGTGATGTTTATCCTTTATGCATCTTATTTTGCTTAGAACAACGGTAGCATTATAAGATGATCCCTTCACTTAATTTCAAGATAAAAGTGTTCTCCCGGAGTATGCACCATTGCTAAAGTTCGTCGTTTCGAAGCACCTCGTGATGATCGGGTGTGATAGACTCTATGTTCACATACAACGGGTGTAAGCCAGTTTTGCACATGCAGAATACTTGGGTTAAACTTGACGAGCCTAGCATGTACAGACATGGTCTCGGAACACTGGAGACCGAAAGGTCGAACGTGAGTCATATAGTAGATATGATCAACATAGAAATGTTCACCATTGAAGACTACCCCATCTCACGTGATGATCGGACATGGGTTAGTTGATTTGGATCATGTATCAGTTAGACAACTTGAGGGATGTTGATTTAAGTGGGAGTTCATTAGTAATTTGATTATTTGAACTAAAATTTATCATGAACTTAGTCTTAATAGTTTTTGCGTATCTATGTTGTAGATCAATGGCCCGTGCTACCATTCCCTTGAATTTTAATGCGTTGCTTGAGAAAGCTAAGTTGAAAGATGATGGTAGCAACTACACTGACTCGGTCCGTAACTTGAGGATTATCCTCATTGCTGCACAGAAGAATTAGTCCTTGATGCACCGCTAGGTGACAGACCTGCTGCAGGAGCTAATGCAGATGTTATGAACTTCTGGCAGGCTCGATCTGATGACTACTCTATAGTTCAGTGTGCCATGCTTTACGGCTTAGAACTAGGACTTCAAAGACGTTTTGAACGTCACGGAGCATATGAGATGTTTCAAGAGCTGAAGTTAATATTTCAAGCTAATGCCCGGGTTGAGAGATATGAAGTCTCCAACAAGTTCTATAGCTGTAAGATGGAGGAGAACAGTTCTGTCAGTGAACACATACTCAAAATGTCTGGGTATCATAACCACTTGACTCAGATGGGAATTAATCTTCCAGTTGAGAGTGTTATTGACAGAGTTCTTCAATCTCTGCCACCAAGCTACAAAGGCTTCGTGATGAACTATAATATGCAAGGGATGACAAAAACGATTCCCGAGCTCTTCGCGATGCTGAAATCGGCGGAGGTAGAAATCAAGAAGGAGCATCAAGTGTTGATGGTTAACAAAACCACTAGTTTCAAGAAAAAGGGCAAGGGAAAGAAAAAAGAACTTAAAGAAGAATGGCAAGCAAGTTGCCGCTCCCGTGAAGAAGCCCAAAGCTGGACCCAAGCCTGAAAGTGGGTGCTTCTACTGCAAAGGAAATGGTCACTGGAAGCGGAACTGCCCCAAATACTTGGCGGATAAGAAGGATGGCAAAGTGAATAAAGGTATATTTGATATACATGTTATTGATGTGTACCTTACTAATGCTCGTAGTAGCGCCTGGGTATTTGATACTGGTTCGGTTGCTCATATTTGTAACTCAAAACATGAGCTGCGGAATAAACGAAGATTGGCTAAGGACGAGGTGACGATGCGTGTCGGGAATGGTTCCAAGGTCGATGTGATCGCCGTCAGCATGCTACCTCTACATCTACCTTCGGGATTAGTTTTAGACCTCAATAATTGCTATTTGGTGCTAGCATTGAGCATCAACATTATATCTGGATCTTGTTTAATGCGAGGCGGTTATTCATTTAAATCAAAGAATAATGGTTGTTCTATTTATATGAGTAATATCTTTTATGGTCATGCACCTTTGATGAATGGTCTATTCTTGTTGAATCTCGATCGTAGTGATACACATAATACTGATGCCAAAAGATGCAAAGTTGATAATGATAGTGCAACATACTTGTGGCACTACCGTTTAGGTCATATTGGTGTAAAGCGCATGAAGAAACTCCATGCGGGCGGACTTTTGGAATCACTTGATTATGAATCATTTGATACTTGCGAACCATGCCTCATGGGTAAGATGACTAAAACTCCATTCTCCGGAACAATGGAGCGAGCTAATGACTTATTGGAAATAATACAGATTGATGTATGTGGTCCAATGAGTGTTGAGGCACGCGGCGGGTATCGTTATTTTCTAACCTTCACAGATGATTTAAGTAGGTATGGGTATATCTACTTGATGAAACACAAGTCTGAAACATTTGAAAAGTTCAAAGAATTTTAGAGTGAAGTGGAGAATCATCGCAACAAGAAAAATAAAGTTTCTACGATCTGATCGCGGAGGCGAAGATTTGAGTTACGAGTTTGGCCTTCATTTAAAACAATGTGGAATTGTTTCACAACTCACGCCACCTGGAACACCACAGCGTAATGGTGCGTCCGAACATCGGACTGTACTTTATTAGATATGGTGCGTTCTATGATGTCTCTTACCGATTTTCCTTTATCATTTTGGGGTTATGCATTAGAGATAGCCGCATTCACGTTAAATAGGGCACCATCTAAATCCGTTGAGATGACACCGTATGAACTATGGTTTGGCAATAAACCTAAGTTGTCGTTTCTTAAAGTTTGGGGATGCGACACTTATGTCAAAAGGCTTCAGCCTGATAAGCTCGAATCCAAATCGGAGAAGTGCGTCTTTATAGGATACCCTAAAGAAAATATTGGGTACACCTTCTACCACAGATCCAAAGGCAAGATATTTATTGCTAAGAATGGGTCATTTCTAGAGAAGGAGTTTCTCTCGAAAGAAGTCAGTGGGAGGAAAGTAGAATTTGATGAGGTAATTGTACCTCCTCTCGAATTAGAAAGTAGCACAACAGAGAAAACTATTCCCGTGCTGCCTACACCAACTAGAGAAGAAGCTAATGATAATGATCATGAAACTTCAGATCAAGTTACTATTGAACCTCATAGGTCGACCAGAGCACGTACCGCACCAGAGTGGTACGGTAATCCTGTCTTGGAAGTCATGTTGTTAGACAACGGCGAACCTACAAACTATGAAGAAGCTATGATGAGCCCAGATTCCAACAAATGGCTTGAGGCCATGAAATCTGAGATAGGATCCATGTATGAGAACAAAGTATGGACTTTGGTGGACTTTCCCGATGATTGGCAAGCCATTGAGAATAAATGGATCTTCAAGAATAAGACAGATGCTGATGGTAATATCACTGTCTATAAAGCTCGACTTGTCGCGAAAGGTTTTCGACAAGTTCAAGGGGTTGACTACGATGAGACTTTCTCACCCGTAGCAATGCTTAAGTCTGTCTGAATCATGTTAGCAATTGCCGCATTTTATGATTATGAAATCTGGCAAATGGATGTCAAAACTGCATTCCTTAACAGGTTTCTTAAAGAAGAGTTGTATATGATGCAACCAGAAGGTTTTGTCGATCCTAAAGGTGTTAACAAAGTGTGCAAGCTCTAGCGATCCATCTATGGACTGGTGCAAGCATCTCGGAGTTGGAATATACGCTTTGATGATGAGATCAAAGCATATGGTTTTATACAGACTTACGATGAAGCCTGTATTTACAAGAAAGTGAGTGGGAGCTCTGTAGCATTTCTGATATTATATGTAGATGACATATTATTGAATGGAAATGATATATAATTTCTGGATAGCATAAAAGGATACTTGAATAAGAATTTTTCAATGAAAGACCTCGGTGAAGCTGCTTATATATTGGGCATCAAGATCTATAGCGATAGATCGAGATGTTTAATAGGACTTTCACAAAGCACATACCTTGATAAAGTTTTGAAGAAGTTCAAAATGGATCAGTCAAAGAAAGGGTTCTTGCCGGTGTTGCAAGGTGTGAAATTGAGTAAGAAACAAAGCCCGACCATGGCAGAAGATAGAGAGAGAATGAAGGTCATTCCCTATGCCTCAGCCATAGGTTCTATAAAGTATGCCATGCTGTGTACCAGACCAGATGTGTGCCTTACCATAAGTTTGGCAGGGAGGTACCAAAGTAGTCCAGGAGTGGATCATTGGACAACAGTCAAGAATATCCTAAAGTACCTGAAAAGGACCAAGGATATGTTTCTCGGTTATGGAGGTGACGAAGAGCTCATCGTAAAGGGTTAGGTCGATGCTAGCTTCGGCACTGATCTGGATGACTCTGAGTCTCAATCTGGATACGAATTGAACGTGGGAGCAATTAGCTAGAGTATCTCTATGCAGAGCATTGTAGACATAGATATTTGCAAAGTACACACAGATCTGAATGTTGCAAACCCGTTGACTAAAACCTCTCTCACAAGCAAAACTTGATCACACCTTAGTACTCTTTGGGTGTTAATCACATGGCGATGTGAACTAGATTATTGACTCTAGTAAACTCTTTGGGTGTTAGTCACATGGCGATGTGAACTATGGGTGTTAATCACATGGCGATGAGAACTAGATTATTAACTCTAGTGCAAGTGGGAGACTGATGGAAATATGCCCTAGAGGCAATAATAAAGTTGTTATTATTATTTTTCCTTATTCATGATAAAGGTTTATTATTCATGCTAGAATTGTATTGACCGGAAACTTAAATACATGTGTGGATACATAAACAAATAACGTGTCCCTAGTGAGCCTCTACTAGACTAGCTCGTTGATCAAAAGATGGTTAAGGTTTCCTAACCATAGACATGTGTTGTCACTTGATAACGGGATCACATCATTAGGAGAATGATGTGATGGACAAGACCCATCCGTTAGCTTAGCATATGATCGTTCAGTTTATTGCTACTGCTTTCTTAATGTCAAATACATATTCCTTCGACCATGAGATCATGCAACTCCCGAATACCGGAGGAATACCTTGTGTGCTATCAAACGTCACAACGTAACTGACTGATCATAAAGATGCTCTACAGGTATCTCCGAAGGTGTCTGTTGAGTTGGCATGGATCGAGATTGGGATTTGTCACTCCGTGTATCGGAGAGGTATCTCCGGGCCCTCTCGGTAATACAGAATCACAAGAAGCTTGCAAGCAAAGTGACTAAGGAGTTAGTTACGAGATGATGTATTATGGAACTAGTAAAGAGACTTGCCGGTAACGAGATTGAACTAGGTATGGAGTTACCGACGATCGAATCTCGGGCATGTAACATACCGACAGACAAAGGGAATTACGTATGTTGTCATAAAGGTTCGACCGATAAAGATCTTCATAGAATATGTAGGAACCAATATGGGCATCCATGTCCCGCTATTGGTTATTGGCTGGAGAAGCGTCGCAGTCATGTCTACATCATTCTCGAACCCGTAGGGTCCACACGCTTAACGTTCATTGATGATATAGTATATGAGTTATGTGAGTTGGTGACCGAATGTTGTTCAGAGTCCTGGATGTGATCACGGACATGGCGAGGAGCTCCAGAATAGTCCGGAGGTAAAGATTGATATATGGGATAATAGTTTGGTCTCCGGAAGGGTTCCAAAATTCACCGGAAGGGGTTTTGGATGTTTCCCGAAATGTTCTGGTGCGAGAACACTTTATTTGGGCAAAGGGATAAAGCCCACGGGGCTTTAGGAAGGTGCAAAAGGAAGTTTTGCGAAGGCCAGGGACCCTAGCGTCTTGGTCCAGACGCCAAGGTCCTGGAGTCCGAGAAGGACTCTTGCCTTGCAGGCTAAACCGACTTTGAGGAGGCTCTTTCTCCAAGAAACGACCCCAGGGCTCAACATATAAATAGAGGGGCAGGGCTAGCACCTGGAACACATCAAGATTCACCAAGCCGTGTGCCGGCAACCCCGCCCCCTCTAGTTTATCCTCCATCATAGTTTTCGTTGTGCTTGGCGAAGCCCTGCGGAGACTGTTCTTCACCACCACCGTCACCAAGCTGTCCTTGTGCCGGAACTCATCTACTACTTCGCCTCTCTTGCTGGATCGAGAAGGCGAGGATGTCATCGAGCTGAACGTGTGCTGAACGCGGAGGTGCCGTATGTTCGGTTCTTGATCGAGACGGATGATGAAGGTGTACTACTACATCAACCGCTTCGATAAACGCTTCCGCTTAGCGATCTACAAGGGTATGTAGATGCTCTCCCCCTCTCATAGCTATACATCTCCATGGATAGATCTTGCGTGTGCGTAGAATTTTTTTTTGTTTTCCATGCAACATTCCCCAACAATCTTCACCTGTCAGTCGATGACCGTTAAGAAGGACTCGCCGACTGGCGAGAAGACCAATGTCACCCAGCTGTGCGGGGGCCTGGGCATCCAGGTTCGTGGGGGGAGGTCCTTCCCAAAGATGAGCTTCCTTGACTCCGTCAAAGGGTGGCAGGGAACCTAGTTCTATTGTAGGGACGTCCCCGGCGCCAGCAATCAGTCGGGCCTCCCGCCATACTCGTCCGAGAGAGTAAGAGCCCCTGTGTCTCTTTCTGTGGCGAAGGAGGAGAAGGTGGGCATGGATATCTTCTCCAGTGCATTGATCGAAGTTGTGAATGCCGGGGTGAATGGCATGGACTTGTTGGAGACTTTCTTCACTCGGCTCATCCAGCCGCTGCAAGCCAGGGCCCACCCCATGTGGTTGTACGAGGGACCGAGTGATCCCACCCGAGTGCACCCTGAGGAGCTCACCGAGAAGGATGTGGGGGCCAAGATCAAGGCCATCACCTGTGCTCGGGACAACCCGCGAGGAGCGTGGCTGGTGCCAGCCTTCCACAAGGACTTGCCACCCATTGAGGTAATCGACTACTGCTCAGTCGGCTTGTTCGTATGTTGCCTCTTGTGTAACTGATCCTCATGCTGTTATGTGTTTGCCTTTCAGGACTTTCAGAAGTTGATTTCCAATATCCCGGTGGTGGACCGGTCGCCCGAGGATGTGACGAGTGACACCGAGTAGCGGTACTCGGGGGAGTCCGATGACGACGATGAAAGTGATGGCGAGGAGGAGAGCGATGAGGAGGAGAGCTCTGAGGAGGGGGAGGAGGCCGAGTCTTCCCCATCCTATGAGGCTCCCAAGGAACCCCGCACGAAGGCGTAGCATGATCCGAGTGGCAAGGTGGGTAAGGCTCCATAGCCGACTGCTTCAGGGAGGACGACTCGGAGCTCCAAGCGTGCTCGTGCCTAGGCTGAGAGCTCGGCTGAGAAGTTGCCCAAGCAGATCTCTTCTAAGCCCCGGAAGGCCGCGGTGCCTCGGATCAAGGTGGCAGTGCATGTGGCCTCGACATGAGTGCTTTCATCAATCCTTTGCTTGTTTTTGCGTTGACTCGGTTGCTGACCGAGTGTTGTCTGATCTCTGTAGCAACGACACCTCGACGACCTCGGTGTACCCGCATGCTCAGAAGCAGGGTCCGAGTGATGCCGACGTGGCGGACGCCGCCACCTCCAAAGGTATTTTGCACCGACTGACTAGGGCGGTCAGGTTTCTTCCGATTGATTTCTGCTGATTTTCCTGGTTCGTGTATTTATGCAGCTCCACCAGGGATTATTCAAGTGGACGATGAGGAGAGGATCGACCCGCCCAACCCGAAGGCCATCAAGGAGAAAGCGTCGGGCGTCGACGTGCTGATGCGGGATGCTTACCCTCGCCGAGTGGCTCATGTTTCTTCGATGAAGGCCGCTGCGAGAGCTGCGGGGCTGAGTCCTCTGGTCCAGGGCGGTTCGGCATCTTCGACTACAGTTGTCCCGGCCGCAGGGTCAACCCCAGCTCCTCCAAGTGGGTCGGCGGTGGTTCCGGCTCCGAGGCCTGCATCCGCGTCTCCGTCGGCCCCAGCCACCTCCTTCCCCCTGTACCATGTCCTTGAAGATCAAGTGGGGGCGAGCAAGGAGGCTTTGATCTAGGTGGAGCTGATGTGCGGCCGACTGAAGGAGGCTTATGATGCCAGCGAGGCACTGCAGACCAACGTCCGAGTAAGTACCATTGTGAGTATGATTTCTAGTCAAGGTTTTTTTCTTTTTCTGCGGTAGAATTTTTGTCAGTGGGTTTGCGCAGGGCACACCCACTGGGTGTTCATGATCCAGTGGGGGCACTCTGAGATCACCCACTTGGTGTAGTCCCCGAGGCTCCTATTGACAAGATTCGGTCGGCAGGAGTCTTTGAACATTTTGTGTTTTTCTGTCGCTCTCACTCGGGGTATAGCCGGGGCGTATCCGAGTGATTATGATCTAGTGGGGGCATGCTGAGTACATCCACTGGGTGTAGTCCCCGAGGCTACCACCGACTGGAGGCAGTCGGTGGTAGTCTTAGAACTTGTGGTTGTTTCGCCCTGGGGCTGTTTGCGGGCAATCGGCGACGGTCTTTAGAACTGTTGCTGGGCACTCGGGGTGCTCAGCAGCACTCGTACGCTGGTGAGATAATAGGTAGGATCTTCTTCATTGCTGACTCGGAACTTGGCCGAATGAAAGTAGATTAGTATGTGTTGTTGTCCTCTATCTTCTTCATCGCTGACTCGGAAACCAGCCGAGTGTAGGTAGATCAGAGGGTACTTTAGGACCTAGTACTGATCTAGCTTGTTCCTCTCGGGTGTAACTGGCTACTCAGTAATCAGAGGGTACTTGAGGATTTGGTACTGGTCAAGCTTGTTCCTCTCGGGGGCGTATGACCGAGTGGGCAGCCCAAGGTTACTTTTGTTGCGGAACGTTGCATGGAAAACAAAAAAATATCTACGCACACGCAAGATCTATCCATGGAGATGCATAGCTACGAGAGGGGGAAAGCATCTACATACCCTTGTAGATCGCTAAGCGGAAGCGTTTATCAATGCGGTTGAAGTAGTCGTACACCTTCACGATCCGTCCCGATCAAGTACCGAACGTACGACACCTCCGCGTTTAGCACACGTTCAGCTCGATGACGTCCTCGCCTTCTCGATCCAGCAAGAGAGGCGAAGTAGTAGATGAGTTACGGTAGCATGACGGCGTGGTGACAGTTGTGGTGTAACTATCCTTAGGGCTTCGCCAAGCACAACAGACATGGATGGAGGAGGAACTAGAGGGAGACGGGGCGCCAGACACGGCTTCGGGATCGTGGTGTGTACTGCCCCTCTCCCTCCTCTCATATATATAGGTGGGGGGGAGGAGGGGAGGCAGCCTAGGGCGCCCCCAAGGGGGCCGGCGGCCAGCCCAAGGGCCTTCCCTGGGCGCGCCCCCCTCCTTTGGCGCCAGGGGAGAAGGCAGGAGGGGAGGCGCCCCACCTTTCCTTTCTCTCATGTGGAGGGGAAGGCAGGAGGGGATAGACCTCCCCCCTTTCCTCCCCTAGGGTCGGCGGCCTAGAGGGGCGGCGCACCAGCCCCTTGTGGGCTGGTGTGCTTCCCTCGTTGGCCCAATAAGCCTAATAATTTCCCGTGGCCTTCCCGGAACCCCTTCCGGTGATCCGATAAATACCCGGTGCATTCCGAAACCTTTTCGGAGACCAAATAGTATCATCCTATATATCAATCTTTACCTCCAGACCATTCCGGAGCTCCTCGTCATGTCTGTGATCTCATCCGGGACTCCGAACAACATTCCGTCACTATTTCACATAACTCATATAATACTATATCGTCAACGAACGTTAAGCATGCGGACCCTATGATGTCTACTACACAACTTGTTCTTGTAGACTCGTGTTGGGCCTTCAAGTGCAGAGTTTTGTAGGACAGTAGCAAATTTCCCTCAAGTGGATGACCTAAGGTTTATCAATCCGTGGGAGGCGTAGGATGAATATGGTCTCTCTCAAACAACCCTGCAACCAAATAACAAAAAGTCTCTTGTGTCACCAACACACCCAATACAATGGCAAATTGTATAGGTGCACTAGTTCGGCGAAGAAATGGTGATAAAAGTGTAATATGGATGGTAGAAATATATTTTTATAATCTGAATAAATAAAAACAGCAAGGTAGCAAGTGATAAAACGGAGCACAAATGGTATTGCAATGCTTGAAAACAAGGCCTAGGGTTCGTACTTTCGCTAGTGTAATCTCTCAACAATGCTAATCTAATTGGATCATATAACCATCTCTCAACGTGTGATGAAGAATCACCCCAAAGTTCTTATCTAGCGGAGAACATAAGAAGAAATTGTTTGTAGGGTACGAAACCACCTCAAAGCTATTCTTTCCGATCAATCTATCCTAGAGTTCGTACTAAAATAACATCAAACTATTCTTTCCGATCGATCTAACCAAGAGTTCGTACTAAAATAACACCATATGATACACATCAACCAACTCTAATGTCACCTAGATACTCCAATGTCACCGCGAGTATCCGTGAGATGATTATACGATATGCATCAAACAATTTCAGATTCATAATACTCAATCCAACACAAAGAACCTCAAAGAGTGCCCCAAGATTTCTACCGGAGAAACAAAGACAAGAACGTGCATCAACCCCTATGCATAGATTACCCGAATGTCACCTCGGGAATCCGCGAGTTGAGTGCCAAAACATATATCAAGTGAACCAATATGATACCCCATTGTCACAATGGGTATTCATAGCAAGACATACATAAAGTGTTCTCAAATCCATAAAAGTATTCAATCCGATAAAAAATGAAATCTCAAAGGGAAAACTCAATTCATCACAACAAGATAGAGAGGGGAAAACACCATATGATCCAACTATATTAACAAAGCCCGCGATACATCAAGATCGTGACATCTCAAGAACACGAGAGAGAGAGATTAAACACATAGCTACTGGTACAAACCCTCAGCCCCGAGGGTGGACTACTCCCTCCTCATCATGGTGGCTGCCGGGATGATGAAGATGGCCACCGGTGATGATTTCCCCCTCCGGCAGGGTGCCGGAACGGGGTCTAGATTGGTTTTTCATGGCTACAGAGGCCTGCGGCAGCGGAACTTCTGATCTAGGGTTACATACGGGGTTTTTGGAATATTTGGCAATTTATAGGGCGAAGTGGTGGTGCGGGAGGCCACCGAGGTGGGCACAACTCACCTGGGCGCGCCTGGGCCCCCAGGCGCGCCCTGGTGGGTTGTGCTCTCCTCGGAGTTCCCCTCTGGTACTTCTTTGGCCCACCGGGTGTCTTCTGGTCCAGAAAAAATCTCCAAAAAGTTTTGCTGCGTTTGGACTCCGTTTGGTATTGATTTTCTACGATGTAAAAAACAAGCAAAAAACAGCAACTGGCACTGGGCACTATGCCAATAGGTTAGTCCCAAAAAATGATATAAAGTTGCTATAAAATGATTGAAAAACATCCAAGAATGATAATATAACAGCATGAATAATCAAAAATTATAGATACGTTGGAGACGTATCAGCATCCCCAAGCTTAATTCCTGCTCGTCCTCGAGTAGGTAAATGATAAAAACATAATTTTTTATGTGGAATGCTACCTATCATATTTATCATATACTCTTTTCTTTTGTAGCATGGACATTTGGACTCGAATGATTCAAAGCAATAGTCTATAATTTGACATGAAGACATCAATACTCAAGCATATCAACAAGCAACCATGTCTTTCAAAATATCAACACCAAAGAAAGTTATCCCTAGCCCATCATGCTCAATCATTGATCCATTCGCAAAACACACTTGCATATTAGCTACATCCAATGCTCAAGTACGATCATAGTGCCCCTTAGTTGGTGCTTTATAAGAGAAGATGGAGACTCAAATAAAAATAAAAATTGCATAAAGTAAATAGATAGGCCCTTCGCAGAGGGAAGTAGGGATTTGTAGAGGTGCCAGAGCTCAAAGCTTAAATTGAGAGATAAAAATTTTGAGAGGCATACTTTTCCCGTCAACGAAAACGACCGAGTAATTCCCAACACTTTCCATGCTAGATATATCATAGGCGGTTCCCAAACAGAAAATAAAGTTTATTCCTTTTTCCACCATTCTTTCACGATCCATGGCTAGCCGTATTCACGGGTGCCCTCCATACCAACACTTTCCAAGGAATTTATTATTTGACAACATAAAGTAAATTTCTTTTCATTTCGGGACTGGGCATCCCTATTACCTTTGCCATACTCTCGTGCAATGACAAGTGAATAAACACTCATCTTGAGAACAACACGTCTAGCATGGAAAATATTGGCCACCCCCTGCCGCTTCATGAACGGTACGAGCACACAAAAAGGAAATTTATTTTGAAAATTAGAGATGGCACATACAAATTTGCTTAGAACGGCATGGGAATACCGTATATAGGTAGGTATGGTGGACTCATGTGGCAAAACTGGGTGTAAGGATTTTGGATGCACAAGTAGTATTCCCACTTAGTACAAATGGAGGCTAGCAAATAGATTGAGAAGCAACCAACCAAGAAACGAAAAATTCACATAAACGAGCATTAAGCATAACTAACACCGAATAATGCACCACAAGTAGGATGTAATTTCATTGCATAACTATTGACTTTCGTGCTTGCATAGGGAATCACAAACCTTAATAGCAATATTCTTACTAAAGCATAATTACTGACCAACATGACTCACATATTATTATCTCCATATCGCAAAACTATTGCAAGAAATCAAACTTATCATATCCAGTGATCTACATGAAAGTTTTTATTATATCCTTCTTGAATATCCATTACTTTGGGACTAAATTTATGTATTACCATTGCTACTAACAAGCTCTCAAATAAATTTAAGTGAAGCATGAGAGCAAATGACAAACTGCTACAAAAAGATACAAGTGAAGATCAAATGAGTAGTTAAGTAAATGGGTAGCTAATTGAGAACTCTCTCTTATTTAAAACTTTCAGATCTAAGTATTTTATTAAAACAGCAAGCAAAACTAAATGAAATGACATTCTAAGAATAGCACACATCATGTGAAGAAGCAAAAACTTAGGCTCAACCGAGGCTAACCGATAATTGTTGATGAAGAAAGGTGGGATGCCTACCGGGGCATCCCCAAGCTTAGATGCTTGAGACTTCTTGGAATATTAACTTGAGATGCCTTGGGCATCCCCATGCTTGAGCTCTTGTGTCTTCTTCATTCCTCTCAAATCACGGTTTCCCTAATTCTTAAAAACTTCATCCACACAAAACTCAGCAAGAACTCGTGAGATAAGTTAGTATAAATCAATGCAAAACCTTATCATTCTCTACTGTAGAAAATCACTAAAATTATTATTCAACATTGCATACTAAATGCCTTTGCATATTTAATACTCCTATCCTCAAATAGAATCATTAAACAAGCAAACATATGCAAACAATGCGAACATAACAGCAATCTGTCTAAAAAGGGAAAGTCTGTAAAGAGTGCAATTGTACTCATACTTACCTAACTCCAAAAATTCTGAAAATTTAGCACACTGTAGAAAATTTATCAGATATTATTGTGCAAAACGTTTCAACATTTTATCTCATTCTGACTTTTCTGGAGAATTATTGTAACAGTGATAAACTTTCTTTTTTGAAACAGCAACTCATATATTTGCAAAATAAGCATGGTGATGGCTATCCTTGCCACTTTTATTGAAATAAAAGATGCAAAACATTATTATAAATAACAGCAAGAAAATCCTAATAAAATAAAATGACTCTCCAAGCAAAACTCATATCATGTGACGAATGAAAATATAGCTCCAAGTGAGGTTACCGATAATGTTGAAGACGAAAGAGGGGATGCCTTCCGGGGCATCCCCAAGCTTAGTTGCTTGGATATTCCTTGAATATTACCTTGGGGGTGCCTTGGGAATCCCTAATCTTAGGGTCTTGTCACTCCTTATTCTCCTCATATCGATATCTCACCCAAAACTTGAAAACTTCAATCACACAAAACTTAACGGAACTTCGTGAGATGGATTAGTATGATAAAGATAAATCATTCACTTTGGTACTGTCAAAGACAAGATTCATAATTGTTCTCACACAATTCCTACTGTACTATACAATTTCCACAATTTATATTAAGCAATATAAGCCACAGAAACTAGAAAACAAGCAAATTATGCATTGAAAACAGAATCTGTCAAAAACAGAACAGTACGTAAATATCTGAATTAAGGTCATACTTATGTAACTATAGAAATTCTGAAAAATTAGGAAGACTTATAAAATTTGTATACCCATCAACTGTAAAACATTCAGAATTTTTAAACGTTCCAGTAAAAGACAGGAATTTCTGCACTGGACGCAAAAGTTTCTATTTTTGCACAGAATCAAGTCAACTATCATCCACACTATCCCAAAGGCTTTACTTGGCACTTTATTGAAACAAAAGCTATAAAACAAGATCATTGCAGTAGCCTAACCATGTGAACACACAAAAGAAGTAGGTAAAAGTGTTGGGTTGTCTCCCAACAAGCGCTTTTCTTTAATGCCTTTTTAGCTAGGCATGATAATTTCAATGATGCTCACATAAAAGATAAGAATTGAAACACAAATAGAGCATCATGAAGCATATGACTAGCACATTTAAGTCTAACCCACTTCCTATGCATAGGGATTTTGTGAGCAAACAACTTATGGGAACAAGAATCAACTAGCATAGGAAGGCAAAACAAACGCAACTTCAAAACTTTCAACATAAAGAGAGGAAACTTGATATTAGTGAGAAGCCTACAAGCATATGTTCCTCTCTCATAATAATTTTCAGTAGCATCATGAATGAATTCAACAATATAACTATCACATAAAGCATTCTTTTCATGATCCACAAGCATAGAAATTTTGTTACTATCCACATAAGCAAATTTATTGTCATCAATAGTAGTGGGAGCAAACTCAACAAAATAACTATCATGAGATTGAAAATTAAAATCATGATGACAAGTTTCATGGTTATCATTATTCTTTATAGCATAAATGTCATCACCATAATCGTCATATATAGGAAATTTGTTGTCATAATCAATTGCAACCTCTTCCAAAATAGTGGATTCATCATTAAATAAAGTCATGACCTCTCCAAATCCACTTTCATCAATATAATCATCCTAAATAGGAGGCATGCAATCATCATAATAAATTTTCTCATCAAAACTTGGGGGAGTAAAAATATCATCTTCATCAAACATAGCATCCCCAAGCTTATGGCTTTGCATATCATTAGCATCATGGATATTTAAAGAATTCATACTAACAACATTGCAATCATGCTCATCATTCAAAGATTTTTTGCCAAACATTTTATAGAATTCTTCCTCTATCAATTGAGCACAATTTTCCTTTCCATCATTTTCACGAAAGACATTATAAAGATGAATAATATGATGCAACCTCAATTCCATTTTTTTAGTTTTCTTTTATGAACCAAACTAGTGATAAAACAAGAAACTAAAAGATTCAATTGCAAGATCTAAAGATATACCTTCAGGCACTCACCTCCCCGGCAACGGCGCCAGAAAAGAGCTTGATGTCGACTACACAACTTGTTCTTTTAGACTTGTGTTGGGCCTCCAAGCGCAGAGTTTTGTAGGACAGTAGCAAATTTCCCTCAAGTGGATGACCTAAGGTTTATCAATCCTTGGGAGGTATAGGATGAAGATGGTCTCTCTCAAACAACCCTGCAACCAAATAACAAAAAGTCTCTTGTGTCCCCAACACACCCAATACAATGGAAAATTATATAGGTGCACTAGTTCGGCAAAGAGATGGTGATAAAAGTGTAATATGGATGGTAGAAATATATTTTTATAATCTGAATAAATAAAAACAGCAAGGTAGCAAGTGATAAAACAGAGCACAAATGATATTGCAATGCTTGAAAACAAGGCCTAGGGTCCGTACTTTCGCTAGTGCAATCTCTCAACAATGCTAATCTAATTGGATTATATAACCATCCCTCCACGTGTGATGAAGAATCACCCTAAAGTTCTTATCTAGCGGAGAACATAAGAAGAAATTGTTTGTAGGGTACGAAACCACCTCAAAGCTATTCTTTCCGATCAATCTATCCTAGAGTTCGTACTAAAATAACATTAAGCTATTCTTTCCGATCGATTTAACCAAGAGTTCGTACTAAAATAACACCATATGATACACATTAACCAACTCTAATGTCACCTCGATACTCCAATGTCACCGCGAGTATCCGTGAGATGATTATACGATATGCATCAAACAATTTCAGATTCATAATACTCAATCCAACACAAAGAACCTCAAAGAGTGCCCCAAGATTTCTACCGGAGAAACAAAGACAAGAACGTGCATCAACCCCTATGCATAGATTACCCCAATGTCACCTCGGGAATCTGCGAGTTGAGTGTCAAAACATATATCAAGTGAATCAATATGATACCCCATTGTCACCACGGGTATTCATAGCAAGACATACATAAAGTGTTCTCAAATCCATAAAAGTATTCAATCCGATAAAATGAAATCTCAAAGGGAAAATTCAATTCATCACAACAAGATAGAGAGGGAAAAACACCATATGATCCAACTATATTAACAAAGCCCGCGATACATCAAGATCGTGACATCTCAAGAACACGAGAGAGAGAGAGAGAGAGAGATTAAACACATAGCTACTAGTACAAACCCTCAGCCCCGAGGGTGGACTACTCCCTCCTCATCATGGTGGCCGCCGGGATGATGAAGATGTCCACCGGTGATGATTTCCCCCTCCGGCAGGGTGCCGGAACGGGGTCTAGATTGGTTTTTCGTGGCTACAGAGGCCTGCGGTGGCGGAACTTCTGATTTACGGTTACATACGGGGGTTTTGGAATATTTGGCAATTTATAGGGCGAAGAGGCAGTGCGGGAGGCCACCGAGGTGGGCACAACCCACCTGGGCGCGCCTGGGCCCCCAGGCGCGCCCTGGTGGGTTGTGCTCTCCACGGAGCCCCCCTCTGGTACTTCTTTGACCCAACGGGTGTCTTCTGGTCCAGAAAAAATGTCCAAAAAGTTTTGCTGCGTTTGGACTCCGTTTGGTATTGATTTTCTGCGATGTAAAAAACAAGCAAAAAACAGCAACTGGCACTGGGCACTATGCCAATAGGTTGGTCCCAAAAAATGATATAAAGTTGATATAAAATGATCGTAAAACATCCAAGAATGATAATATAACAGCTTGGAACAATAAAAAATTATAGATACGTTGGAGACGTATCACCCTACGGGTTCGAGAATGATGTAGACATGACCGAGACGCTTCTCCAGTCAATAACCAATAGCGGGACCTGGATGCCCATATTGGTTCCTACTTATTCTACGAATATCTTTATCGGTCAGAGCTTTATGACAATAGACGTAGTTCCCTTTGTCTGTCGGTATTTTACTTGCCCGAGATTTGATCGTCGGTATCTCCATACCTAGTTCAATCTCATTACCAGCAAGCCTCTTTACTCGTTCCTTAATACATCATCTCGTAACTAACTCCTTAGTCTCTTTGATTGCAAGCTTCTTGTGATGCTGCATTACCAAGAGGGCCCAGAGATACCTCTCCGATACACGGAGTGACAAATCCCAATCTCGATCCATGCCAACTCAACAGACACCTTCCGAGATACCTGTAGAGCATCTTTATGATCACCCAGTTACGTTGTGACGTTTGATAGCACACAAGATATTCCTCCGATATCCGGGAGTTGCATGATCTCATGGTCGAAGGAATATCTATTTGACATTAAGAAAGCAGTAGCAATAAACTTAACGATCATATGCTAAGCTAACGGATGGGTCTTGTCCATCACATAATTCTCCTAATGACGTGATCCCGTTATCAAGTGACAACACATGTCTATGGTTAGGAAACCTTAACCATCTTTTGATCAACGAGCTAGTCTAGTAGAGGCTTACTAGGGACATGGTATTTGTTTATGTATCATTGTTTCCACACATGTATTTAAGTTTCCGGTCAATACAATTATAGCATGAATAATAAACCTTTATCATGATTAAGGAAATATAATAATAACCACTTTATTATTGCCTCTAGGGCATATTTCCAACAGTCTCCCACTTGCACTAGAGTCATTAATCTAGATTACATAGTAATGAATCTAACACCCATGGAATCTTAGTGCTGATCATGTTTTGCCCACGAAAGAGGTTTAGTCAACGGGTCTGCCACATTCAGATCCGTATGTAATTTGCAAATTTCTATGTCTCCATCCTTGACCTTTTCATGAATGGAGTTGAAGCGTCTCTTGATGTGTTTGGTTCTCTTGTGAAACCTGGATTCCTTTGCTTAGGCAATTGCTCCAGTGTTGTCACAAAAGATTGTCATTGGACCCGATGCACTGGGTATTACACCCGGATCGGATATGAACTCCTTCGTCTAGACTCCTTCATGCGTTGCTTCCGAAGTAGCTATGTACTCCGCTTCACACGTTGATCCCACCACGACGCTCTGCTTGGAACTACACCAATTGGCAGCTCCACCATTCAATATAAATACATATCCGATTTGTGACTTAGAGTCATCTGGATCTTTGTCGAAGCTAGCATCGACGTAACCTTTTATGATGAGCTCTTCGTCACCTCCATAAACGAGAAACATATCCATGGTCCTTTTCAGGTACTTCAGGATGTTCTTGACCGCTGTCCAGTGATCCACTACTGGATTACTTTGGTACCTCCCTGCCAAACTTATGGCAAGACAGACATCAGGTCTGGTACACAGCATGACATACATAATAGAACCTATGGCTGAGGCATAGGGAATGACTTTCATTTTCTCTCTATCTTCTGCCGTGGTCGGACTTTGAGTCTGACTCAATTTCACACCTTGCAACACAGGCAAGAACCCTTTCTTTGACTGGTCCATTTTGAACTTCTTCAGAACTTTGTCAAGGTATGTGCTTTGTGAAAGTCCTATTAAGCGTCTCGATTGATCCCTATAGATCTTGATGCCCAATATATAAGCAGCTTCACCGAGGTCTTTCACTGAAAAATTCTTATTCAAGTATCCTTTTATGCTATCCAGAAATTCTTTATCATTTCCAATCAGCAATATGTCGTCCACATATAATATCAGAAATGCTACAGAGCTCCCACTCACTTTCTTGTAAATACAGGCTTCTCCGTAAGTCTATATAAAACCATATGCTTTGATCACCTCATCAAAGCGTATATTCCAACTCTGAGATGCTTGTGCCAGTCCATAGATGGATTGCTGGAGCTTGCACACTTTGTTAGCACCTTTAGGATCGACAACACCTTCTGGTTGCATCATATACAACTCTTCTTTAAGAAATCCGTTAAGGAATGCAGTTTTGATGTCCATTTGCCAGATTTCATAATCATAAATGCGGCAATTGCTAACACGATTTGGATAGACTTAAGCATCGCTACGGGTGAGAAAGTCTCATCGTAGTCAACCCCTTGAACTTGTTGAAAACCTTTCGCGACAAGTCGAGCTTTGTAGACAGTGATATTACCATCAGCGTCCGTCTTCCCCTTGAAGATCCATTTATTTTCAATGGTCTGTCGATCATCGGGCAAGTCTACCAAAGTCCACACTTTGTTCTCATACATGGATCCTATCTCAGATTTCATGGCCTCAAGCCGTTTGTTAGAATCTAGGCTCATCATAGCTTCTTCATAGTTCGTAGGTTTGCCGTTGTCTAACAACATGACTTCCAGGACAGGATTATTGTACCACTCTGGTGCGGAACGTGTTCTGGTCGACCTACGAAGTTCAGTAGTAACTTGATTAGAAGTTTCATGATCATCATCATTAGCTTCCTCTCTAGTTGGTGTAGGCATCACGGGAACAGTTTTCTCTGATGTGCTACTTTCCGATTCGAGAGAAGGTACAATTACCTCATCAAGTTCTACTTTCCTCCCACTCACTTCTTTTGAGAGAAACTCCTTCTCTAGAAATGACCCATTCTTAGCAACAAAGATCTTGCCTTCGGATCTGTGGTAGAAGGTGTACCCAATAGTTTCCTTAGGGTATCCTATGAAGACACACTTCTCCGATTTGGGTTCGAGCTTATCAGGCTGAAGCCTTTTGACATAAGCGTCGCATCCCAAAACTTTCAGAAACGACAACTTTGGTTTCTTGCCATACCATAGTTCATGTGGTGTCGTCTCAACGGATTTAGACGGTGCCCTATTCAACGTGAATGCGTCTGTCTCTAATGCATAACCCAAAAATGATAAAGGCAAATCGGTAACACTACAAAAAAAACTACTTCCGTGATGATACGTGTTTGTCACAGTAGGTCACGTTTTCAGTCGTGCATGTACATCCATGACGATTTTATGACAGAATCAAGATAGTCATACTTGTGCTGTCGTAGAAGTGTTCCATGACAATACCAAAATTATCATCACGGAAGTGTTCACTTCCATGACGATAAATGACGCGTCATGGAAGTGCTTTCGTCAAGGGTAACCGACACGTGACATCCACCGTAACGGGTTGCCGTTAAGCTATCGGGTCTGGTTTTGGATCCAATAACCCGTTAACAACAACGACCAATGGCGATTTTCCACGTGTAAAATTCTCATTGGCCGGAGGAAACACGTGTTAGCTTGTCATTGGGTTAGAGAGGCGCCTATGATATGTCGACACGTGCGACGGCCCAACACTGGCCCATTTAGCTTACAAAGGCCGGCCCGTTTGACTTGGTCAAAAGCTAGCGGGCCAGCCCATGAAAAGGCTGTTAACGGTCTGTTCGCATATAGCCCATTTTACGGCCCGGTAACTCACGGCCCGTTATGGCGTTCCCGAAATTGACCCAACAACGTCATGTGGGCCGTCAAGTATAATACCCGCCCGTTTCATTTTCGGCCCATGTATGGCCCACGACGTCTTTCGGCTCATATGAGGCCTTTCGTATCTTTGGGCCCTTTAGTGGCCCGCGGTGAGTCTGGCTCATAATAAATAGTAAATTTCTTTATACCCATTAACGACACATGATTCACATGGGCCGTTTCCAGCCCGTGTTAGCTTTCAGCCTACTGACGGCCCATACATTCTTGGGCTCCTTTCCGGCCCTCGATTACTTCTGGCGTTACTGGCCTGTTCCCCTAATGGGCCAAATTTAGCCCGTGGTTAGAATCGGCGCGTTTGTGGCCTGTTAACCCGTTGCGCCGTTTCCAGCCCATCATGTATTCTGGTCCATTAACGACCCGTTATGCCTGTGACATAATTAAGCCTTTGCTATCTTCCGGCCTATTAACGGCCCGTTATTGTGCTGTCCCGATACCAATTATGCCCGTTTACGGCCCATGCAGGCCCATTTATCTGATGGCCCGTAGGAGGCCCACTGATTCTACGGCCCATTGGAGGCCCATTTATCCGATGGCCCGTTGGAGGCCCATTTATCCGACGGCCCGTAGGAGGCCCATGGATCCTACGGCCCGTAGCAGGCTCAAGGTTACCACGGTCCGTATCTGGCCCATGGTTGTTGCGGCCACTAGCAAACCAAGGAAAAAGAAGACTAGGGAAATAAATAAGCCAGAAACTAACGCTAGGCTATTAAGGCGATTGCACAGATTACATCCACTGGACATCAAAGTTCGCCACTAGTGCAAATATAGGGAACACCCTACACTATACAAAAATGGCTTGCTGTTTTCTTCAGCCGGTCGCTGCACGTTAAGAACAAATTTTGTATCGCAACAAAACAAATTACAACCATAAAACAAAAGGAAGGTTGGCATAAAAGTTAATAGTCCGGCAGATAAATGCACCACCAGAAGTTTAGAAGCTTAGTTCATTTGACCTGACTGTTATGTTTTCATGCTGTACTGTCCGATGGAGCACCATAAACTTCGCCGTCATTTCTCCTAGGCTCCTGAACAACATAGCAAATGTCTGATAGTCTGGTTTCAAAACCATGCATATCTTGACGACATCGAACAATGGCTGTCCTTGTTTCACAAAGGGTCTCTGTTAGGGAATGGATTTGTGTCTGGAGCGCAGATATAACATTGTTTTGAGCTGGCATATCTTGATCATGAGGCAGTTTGGACGAGATTGCCTTAACAACCAACCCAGTATTACGCAGGAACATGCTTTTGGCACTGTTAGTGGACAGGTACTGACCCACTGCAGCAAGAGGTGACATTGCGGTTATAGTTGCCTCGTCACCTTCAGAAGGTGGCGGTTCCACCATTTGTTCCATAGCTTGCTGAAAAGTTGAGTTTTTACATTAGTAGTACCAGAACAGAAGATATTAAGGAGGCAGCAAAACCAAACAAAATAGCTTTGGTCTATATACAGAACTTATTCTGGTGAACCTGTGTAAAATATTAGTTGTATTTTACTTCAAAGTAAATAATAAAACCAGGTTCCAAAGATATGACCATGTACCATGGCTAATGTATTGTCTATTTCTTCACATTATACTGACAGCTAAGGATAAAGAGACAAAGTTTATAATACGGTAAGCATAGTATGACATCATTCATATCACAAAACAACTGAGAACAGACAAACAGGCAATTGTAACATTGTGTAGACAAGTCCAGCACGGAACTAGATTACATATCAAGATCAAAGGAACATCACTCCTCTCTTTTAAACCTCGTAAGGTGCAATGATACGCTAAGACAATTGTGTATAAAATTGAAAAGAGTAATAGACATTGGCTGCAAACCGTGCAGTTCAATGCACAAGTTAGAGTAAGTAGTAGTTAAAAGGCATGAGGATTAAGGACTTACAACATCAGCTTTGACTGGTGTAGTCATGCCCTTCATCCTGCTGGTGTGATAGTCCTTGAAGATTTCCACAACATTTGGTTCAGGTACTTTTTGGTCCTTGCGGGCTTTCCTCTGCATTTGGAACAAGTCAATATAGATCTGATAATATGACACAATGAAAAGAGTGAAACAACAGCTAATTACAAGAGCCTCACAGTGTGCAACATAGCTACGAGATCCTGTCGTCTGTTGGAATTTCACTTTCGTACGGTTGGCCTTGTTCTTTGAATAGTTCACCTACAAGAAGATAGATTTGTGAGGCACATGCGTAAATAGGAGTTCAACATGTGATCTGATCACACACACACACACATATATATATAGGCTTGCTAAATTAAGCCTGCGTGCAGAATTACCTATTGTACGCTCCGGTCGAACAACGCGTACGGGACAAACGAGCGCGCTCCTGGTGCAAGTTAAACCGATGACCCTCCAACCTGCACGTAAAAGCATTGCTATATGTGGTAATCAAGTAGTACCTAGTTACTACTAAGAGAACTAATGACGGTAATAAATTTGTAGTGAAAAGACAAGACTTTCAAATAGAAAAGAGGCATGCATCTAGTAAAGGTGGTCTAATTTGGTGGATCGCCAGACTCGTGCATGCATATGATACCAAAATTAATTTTATTACTATATTTGTCAAAAGTTTTACTAGCAGCCAGAAGAAAAAATGGGCTTGCTTTAACGTGGGAGAAGACTTGTGCATGCATACAGTAACCATATTTAATTCTGTTACCATCTTTTACAAGAAGATTTACTAGCAAACCTGCTGTAGTAGTGTAGGACAAGTCGTTACTAGAGATACACTTATTTTACTAGAAGGTCTAAACAGATTACAATCAAGTTTGGTCTCACTTACTCCTACAGATTTTTACTAGATATACATCACCTTTTACTAGTAGGTTCAGGCAATTACTATCAAACAAAGAGGGATGGAGCGCATTGGACATGCTTTACAACTTTTACGATAAAGAAGCAGTGTATTACGATCAACACAAGGGAAGTTATGACTTGGGGCTGGCTTCGTGCGGGCGTACCTTGGCCGGAGCGTAGGATAAGGGATTATGCGCTCACGCTTAGTTTAGCGTGACTGTATATATATATATATATATATATATATATATATATATATATATATATATATATATATATATATATATATATATATATATATATATATATATAACGTACTTGATACTTTGGATCAGACCAGTGTTTAACGAGGCCTCTCCAGTCTTCATTCGATATATTTTTCACTGGAGATGTTTGGGCAAGTTCATTGTTAGCCTTGCCTTCAAAGTGAGTTTTCCTCAAGTTATACCGATACTGTCATAGAGAAGACTTGAAAACATGGATGCATGCTTGTCTGGTTGCATCATCTTGGCTATCCAACTTGAACCTCATCTGTTGAAAATCATGGGAGTCTCATTACCAGCAACCTAGAAAGTATGGGACAAAGCAAGACGATATTACTAATTTACATACATAACCATACTTACAGATAAATGGTCGAGGAAGGTGTTAAACTAGGTTTCATCTTTGTCATTCCTGTACTGAATCCATGTTGGGAGGATACGTGCATGACACCTAACAGCAACGGCTGCCTCTGATACTAACTTGGCTAACTTTGTAGCATCATGTGGCCTTTTTAAACCTGCCTCGGAACGGATCTCCATTCTTCCTCCTCTAGATTTAGTTAACCTGTCGAGAATTATCCCTGATGTCTGTTTCCTCTTGCGCCTAGGGGCTAGTTCAACAACAAACATGGGAAGTGTTAGTGTACATCAAACTGTGAGACTACATATAAAGAAGCATGCAACTGTAACTTGACTCGAGCAACTATCTTCTTGTTGTTGAAGCTCACAAGGTTCATCTGATCTTGCCAACTCGTCTTGTGTCAAGAGTGCTTTGGAAGTAGTGTCAGGTGGAAAGGGAGCTTGGGAACTTGCTGCTAGCAGACTTACCGAACAAGTAACTCGTGCAGATGTTGGTACTGTGGAAGAAGGTGTTGCAACAACTATGGCTGTCGTTGCTTGTTTGGTGGCAGCTATTCGTTTCTGTTTGGATTGTTTTGCAGCTGGTGTAGCAGGGGATACCGTGTTTGTAAAATTTTCTGGTGGACTTGGACCTTCTATTGCACCATCAGTACCAGCAGAATCTGCATAATTCTTCTGCTTCCGTTTCCGTGCGTCCTGAGTACTAACACCATCCCCTGCCATGCTGTGTTCCTTCCTCTTTCTCTTTGCCATGTCAAGTCAAGCCGACAAGAAAAAGGAATAAAAACTTAGTTCTTCAGAACAAATTGATGCGTGATATAGACGAACTGAACTTTGATGTTAGACAACCGCATGATAGGAGGATGTAATATGTACGAAAAACAGGATGGCATGAGATAATCAGAACTATGATGTGTAAACTAAGAAGAAGGCATTTCAATAAATTAGAAGCAATGCAATGGAAGGTAGACACCATATGAAAGATGCTACAAATATCGCTCTACCAAGTTAACAGTGTCTCGTCATAACTGGCATTTAAACAAATGTGAAGCAGTACAAGAAATAAATCATATGCAAGATGCAAACAACATCACACTACCAAGTTAAAGGTCTCTCATCATTAGTGCCATTTCATATTCACAGCATTGCATATTCACATCTATGATGTGTAAACTAAGTAGAAGGCATTTCAACAAATTAGAAGCAATGAAAGCTAGACACCATATGTAAGACGCAATGAATATCACTCTACCAAGTTAAAATTGTCTCGTCATTAGTGCCATTTCAACAAATTAGTAGTACAAGCTAGAAAATAATGCGAGATGTAAACTATATCAGACTCCCAAGTTAAACGTGTCTTGTGATAAGTGATTGTTGCAGGTTACACAACATTAGTACTTTGATGTAAGAACATGGTGTGATAAACAGATATTGTATGTTCTAGAAACAGGAACACGTGTCTTATTCACAAGTATAATGTGTAAAGTAAGCAGATGGAATTCAACAAAATTAGAAGCAATACAGGCTAGACATCATACATAACATGCAACCACATATAACAGTGCCATGTTAGAGGGAGCACCTGTGATGGTGGACTAGGGGAGACGTGCTCATCATCAACACAGCTATGTTGAGTGTCTATGCATGTGTTGTCTTCCAAATCTTGTTGGGGGGATGGCGGAGTAGAATCTTTAGAGGCCCTCCGTTTCAGTTTGTTGGAAGGAGCACCTTTATCCACTGCCTTGCTAATTTCCTTCCGCTTTATGATTTTGCATTGTCAAGTAAAACCGACAAGAAAAAGCAATAAAATTCACTCTTCAAAACTCATTCATGCATGATACTGACAATCACTACCTTGATGTAAGGCAAACACATGATACGAGGATGGAATATGTACAAAAAACAAGACGGCATGGCATATTCACAATTATTTGTGTAAACTAAGCAGAAGTAATTTAATCAAATTAGAAGCAATACAAGCTAGACACCGTATGCAACATGCAAGACAATATCACACTGCCAAGCTAGAGAAAGCACCTGGGATGCCGGTTTCGCCGGAAGACCGCCATCAGTCCCTGCCTTAATTTTTTCCTTCCTCTTACTTAATTTTATTGCCTTTTCAAGTCAAACCCACAAAGAAAATGAATAAAAATTCGCTTTTCAGAACTCATTGATGCAGGATTCTGACGAGCACTACTTTAATGTAAGGCGGCCGCATGATAGGACGATTGAATGTGTAAGAAAAAAGGACAGCATTTTATATTCACAGCTATGATGTGTAAACTAAGCAGAAGGTATTTCAACAAATTAGAAGCAATGAAAGCTAGACACCATATGAAAGATGCAACGAATATCACTCTACCAAGTTAAAACTGTCTCGTCATAAGTGCCATTTCAAAAAATTAGAAGTAGTACAAGCTAGAAAAGAATGTGAGATGTAACCTGTATCACACTCCCAAGTTAAACGTGTCTTATGATAAGTGATTGTTGCAGGTTACACAACAGTAGTACTTTGATGTAAGAACATGGTGTGATAGACAGATATTGTATGTTCTAGAAACAGGAACACGTGTCTTATTCACAAGTATAATGTGTAAAGTAAGCAGATGGAATTCAACAAAATTAGAAGCAATACAAGCTAGACATCATACATAACATGCAACCACATATAACAGTGCCAAGTTAGAGGGAGCACCTATGATGGTGGACTAGGGGAGACGTGCTCATCATCAACATAGCTACGTTGAGTGTGTATGCATGTGTTGTCTTGCAAATCTTCTTGGGGGGATGGCGGAGTAGAATCTGTATGGGCCCTCCGTTCAGTTGGTCGAAAGGAGCACCTTTATCCACTGCCTTGCTAATTTCCTTCCGCTTTATTGTTTTTTCATTGTCAAGTAAAACCGACAAGAAAAAGCAATAAAATTCACTCTTCAGAACTCATTCATGCATGATACTGACAATCACTACTTTGATGTAAGGCAAACACATGATACGTGGATGGAATATGTACGAAAAATAGGACGATATGGCATATTCACAACTATTTGTGTAAACTAAGCAGAAGCCATTTCAAAAAATTAGAAGGAATGCAAACTAGACACCACATGAAAGATGCAACCAATATGACTCTGCCAAGTTAAAAGCGCCCCATTATAAATGGCGTTTCAACAAATTAGAAGCAGTGCATGCTATAAATCATATGAAATATGCAACCAACATCACACTGCATATACTAAAGGTGTCTCATCATAATTGATTGACGCGGGATACAAAAACATAGTAGTTTTATGTAAGGACATGCTTAATAGACAGATGTACCGTGTACCAAAAATAGGAAGGCATGTCACATTAACAGGTATAATGTATAAACTAATAAGAATTGCACATGCAATTTAACCAGATTGGAAGAACTAGACACCATATGCAACATGCAACCACATATCACGCTGCCAAGTTAGAGCAAGCACCTATGATGGTGGTGTAGGGGAAATGCGGTCATCAACTACAGAGCTACGTTGACTATCTTCATCTAGCCTTATTGTTTCTTGAGAATCATGTGGGGAGGCTGACACTGCATTCTTTAAAGGAGGATCTTTTCTCACAGTAGTCCACGAGCCTGACTGTCTCATGATAAGTGATTGATGAGGGATACACAAGAGCATTAGTTTGATGTAAGAACATGGTTAATAGATAAATGTAGTAGTATGTACCAAAAACAGGAAGGCATGTCATATTCAAAGGTATAATGTGTAAGCTAAGCAGATGCAATTTGAGGAAATTGGAAGCAATACAAGCTAGACACCCGGCTGGAGTGGTGAGCATGATTATCGAGGACCTGAGAGCCTGGTGGGAGGCGGGCTACTTCGCCACCACCGTGGCTTTTTAGTTGGCTGGCAGGTGATGCATGTCTATGCTGGGCTTGTCACTGGCTCGGCCAGTGCCCTGACTAGCGATTTGGCTTCTGGTGTTCCTGGGATGGTGGTTCATGTAAAAACTATTTTTCCTTATCTTAATAAAGACCGACTTCGGCCTTTCGAATACAAGCTAGACACCATATGCAACATGCAACCACATATGACACCGCGAAGTTAAAGCAAGCACCTGGGATGGTGGTTCATGGCGAGCGAGATCATCAACTCCGGAGCTACGTTTACCGTCTCCATATGCTGATACTACACCCTTTAAAGTACCGAAACGTGTCTTGCCTACCCGCATAGAAAGCTGGAGCGGCTTCTCTCTTTTCTTTGGTGTTTCTAGCAACAGTTTGGCAGAGGCTGAAATACCCATGCATAAAAAAACAATAGTGAGAGTATGAGTGAAGTGTGTGCAGAACTAGTGCACTGTAAAAGTAGCAGATAGTAGGTGGCTGAAAAATAATTGACAGGAGACATATGATAGCTCATAGCTCTACAATATTGCATGGCAAACGAAATTAGATTCTACTCCGTATGATTTTGTAATATATGAGCACAGGGATGGCTGGGAAATGCAGGTACTCCTCCAGCACACCACCACATGTTGTCCTATCAAAATAACAGTCGACTGAAAATAAATAGGTCAGTCAATTTTTTCTGAACCGTCCGATCTACAAGGAACGGGCAGATGGCCTTCGTCTACCTCCCGCCAGTCACTGTTGACGATCTTTCCCGAACCGCCAGCGACCACCGGCCCAGACCCATGCCTCCGCCGCCCCGCCCTCCCCTCGACCTCACACCACCGCCGTGCTTGGCAGCTCCCCCCGGCCATCCCTTTAAGCCCGGCCGACCTCCAGATCGAAACCAACAGCTCCTAGGCCCCACACACCCCTAAGATAAACACCGAGGCGCTGCTTCCCCGGCATAGCAGGCAGACTAGCGCCTGTTATGCTGGGGAATGCTTCCTTTAATTGGGAATCAACTGACCAGGAATTGAAATCCAATGGGGCGACGAACCTCTAGCTAAGGTGAAATAGTACTCCCTCCATCTGAAAAAGCTTGTCCCAAGCTTATGCCTCAAATGGATGTATCTAGCACTAACTTGGTGCTAGATACATCCATTTGAGGGACAAGCTTTTTCGGACGGAGGGAGTATATGAGGAGAAACCTTGTGCATCGTGAGTTACTAGGAACATCTAGTATCATGAAGAAGGTGCAGGAAGAAGCGGTCAACTAGTGTCTTCTGTGGGATGAATACCGTGCAAGCAGACACGTAAGATTTCCACGAATAAGGGAAGAGGAGTACCAGTTCCGGTTGCCAGTGATGTGTCCTCCTGATATCGTGGCGATGTTCTTCTTTTTTACTGGGGGAACCGATGTTGTGGAGGAGAGTGGAGCCTTGGACAAACCCATGGCCAAATTGTTGACTGTGTTGTGGTGGCCGTCTGTCGGCGGAGGGGAAGCAGATCCGAGGTGGCGAAGGACGGCGTAGCAGGAACAGCTCCGGTGCGGTGGATGGTGGCGACGTAGGAGCGGCAGCGGTGAGGCGCAGGATGGCGTGGTTGGACTGGCTCGGGTACGGTGCATGTCGTCATCATGGAGGCAGCTCGGCCTCGGCTTCAACTACTATCCGCGGAGGGCGTTGCGGTTGCGGTAGACGACGGCGTCGGGGTATCTGCTCCGGCGTGATGGAGGAGTGCGGCGGTTGATGGGTGGGATGGGGTGGCGGACGGAGGACGCCGGGGTTTCGCGGCTGGTGGAGAGGTAGTTTTGCCGCCCACGGAGTACAAATGGGGAATCAGACAGGAGGGGAGCTAAGGGGGAACCATGTTTCGGTCTGGGACGCGCTTGTTTTTTTTAACAGATGGGACGCGCTTGTTTGAAATTTGGGGAAAGTACAAACTTTGCCCCCCTCTTAAATTTTGGACCTACTGCGGGTCGGGGGTAGGACGGTAATCCCAGGTGTCCCAAATAGTGGGCGGGAGCGATTTCGGCCGAGCGCATGTGTGTTTAGGTGGCCACGGTGTATGAATGTTTTTCGGAGGCGGCTGCGTGGTGTCTAGATGAAGTTACAAACCTACCCAGGTTTAGACCTTTGGACGTCGGGCTGGTAGGTTTCACGGGTCGGAGTTAGAAAAGTAATTTCCTTCTACCAAACATTGGTCTCACGCGGTTTCGGGCGAGTAGAGGCCCTTTTGGCGCTTCGTTCGAAATTTTGAAATAGAAGCATTCACGTTTAGAGTACTCTTGAACTTTGAGCATTGACCTAAATAGACAACGTCAAATTTGAGCTTGTATGTTTGAAAACCTCATTAAATTATGCGCTTCTTTTTGAAATTTTGACTCTTGAAAATCCTATAACTACGATTATTTTGGAATGGAGGAGGTAAATTTGAATCTATTTTGTACACTACTATATATGCTATTATGTACAAAAGCAGAGCAAAGATTGGTGCCCCCATAATTTAGGTATGATTTACAAATGCCATGATCTCGAATTCAAAGAATTGAATGGACTTCATGTTGAATTTGGATTTTTTAAACCACCTTAAGTTGAATTCAAATGTATGCTAGTTCCTAGCTAGCTATTTAGAATGTTCATTGTGTAACTTTTGTACGTATAATGTGCTTCACACACACAACATGAACTATACTCACGTTTATATTCGAATTGCTAAAGCGATGCATTGTCTGGAGTTCAAAATACTGACTCTATGGATCAATTATGTCGAATAATAACATAGACATGCTCAAATTTTATAGAATATAGATGTCTGATGGATCAATGACCGTTCCTTATGCGAATTGCAAATATCATGATCCCATCCTAATATTTGGATACAATTTAGATTTTTAATCAATGTGTACATCAGTCTTTTACGTGTAGTTTAACTCTCCATAGGCCCCTCCTCACACACGCGCTAACTTTCTCTCTCACACATACGCGCACACGGTGTATATCCATCGGGGGTCTCTCACACATGCTCACACACTCTCTCCCGAGGTGTCTTTCTCGCACACATGCTCTCGATATCACCCTCCCTCCCTCTCGCAACCATTTACGACTGTTTTCACTAACCTTTATCACAAGCACTCTTCCTCTCACATGCATACGCATGCACAATCCCCATCGTCCCTTTCTCTATACATAGACCTGCCTACGTGTCTCCCGCACGCACATTATCTTTAGGCCTATCTCGCACGCATTGTCTCCACCTCTCTTCCTAATTGACAAATATGATTCCAGCGGAGCATTCTGTAGGATGCCCCTTAAAGTTAGGTTGGATGAATGGTAATATCAGAGACAAGGGGTTACCTTAGTTCGAGGACCTAGGGTTACAAATCCTAGTCAGCTTTGTCAGTGGACATAGAGTCCTTCACGGCTCTGGTATCTTTGTCTTGTACGACTAATCCTGCATGGGTCTCCCTGAATGCGTCACGGGCTGACCAATGTGGTGCAGGACGGAACCGACCCAAGGGCCTCACCTCGGCCCACCGGACCTCACACGGTGACACACCATCTGCCCCCAGGTCTTGTTATCTTCTCACACCCACACATACCAACACAGACACCACACAAACTATTTCTCCTCATGCCTCTATATATCCCCTCCCCCCTTGCATGTACACACTCAAGGGCATCTCCTAGACCTCTCTCATTTCTCGTGATATCTCCCCCACGTCGCCCCCCCACCGGCCCCACTATCCATGCCTCTCTCGAATACGTACACATACCCTCTCTAGGCCCTGCCAAATACGTCAACTACACATTCACACATGTTACATCTTATCACATACCCCATTGATCTAAAAAGCACTCTCTTCACATTTACTTTGCATACAACATTCGTTTTGAATAAAACCACACAAAGTGTGGTCAAAAATTTATTTTAGAATTTCTACATATATACAACATTACAAAGTTATATGGAGTATGAAAGTTAATTTGCATTGCATGGTGCACCCAATGATATTTATTCCGCACTGTGAATTATTATATTTTTATACGATATATAAAGTTAGTCATAATAAAGAGAAACGAAGAGCATCTCTCTCTCCATCACACACACCCCCTCTACAACCCTTTCACGTACGCACACAAACTATCTCTAGTTCCTCTAAAAGTAGGCCCCCAGCACATTCACGCATGTTTCATCTTTCTCTCGCGATATATACAACAATGATCATTGTATTGAAGCAAAAGCATGATACGTACATTGGATTTCAGAACCCACTCATTACGATCACCATTTATGTTTTGTGGTTATTATACAGTCACGGGCTCACCGTACAACTCTGTATTTGTTCAAGACACGACTAGTTGACCAGTTAAACGCTCCACGTGGCACCTCTAGTGTTGCATCACATTATCTCATTACCATTGGGCCCACCTGTCGGCGTGTATAAGAATGAAAACAAACGATAAAAAAATATTGGACGGTGGGTATTCGAAGTCATGATCGCGGGCACAACGGACAAGGTGGCCTTGTATTGGTATGTTGAGTCGTCTGTTTTAACACACAGGAGCTGGTGTGGTGATTATACACACACGCACGCATGCACATGAACTGCATGCATGCAACACTCACACGTACACACGCAGCCACGCACGCACGCAACACTCACATGCACACACGCACGCATGCATGCACACACCACACGACCAACACACACGCTCACGCTCAAGTGCTCAACCTACACGTGCATGCGCACACATCAGGCCCTGACAGACACATACACAACCAGGTGGTTCCCACGCAGGGGTTGGAGTCTTGTCGCGCCTGCGTAAATTTGTGTTTATCTTACTTTTTTCCGCCCGCCCACCGCGCGAACCCCCCCCCCCCAAATTCCCGCCCAAATCCCAAATTCAACCTCCCTTCGGCCAAGTAGCTAATAATATTCCCCAAACCCCCTCTCCTCGGCCCCCTCCACTCCATTCGCTCCGCCAAAGCCGCCCTCCCCGCCGTGCCGATACATCGGCGCCGCGGTTCGTCAAGGGGACGCACGACGATCCTCTTGCTCCCATAGTACGCTCTCGTAGACTGCCGTCCTCCCTGCCGCGCCGATATGTCGGCGCCGCGATTCGTCGAGGGGACGCACGGCTATCCTCTCGCTCCCACAGTACGCTCTTGTAGACTGCCATCCTCCAGCCGCGCCGCCACCGCTGGCGACATTTTTGTGGAGACGCACGGTGTTCAGCTTCTCCCACGGTACGCGCATTCGAGACTGAGGCCCCGTGCATGTCGGAGTAGTGCTGAATGTTAGCTGATAGACGCTGTTAATCTCACTGCTTGCCGAAATAGTTTACAGTCAATATGCTCTACTTAAGAAGCTTCGTTGCCCTGTTCTGCACTCAATCTGCTTTGCTGAGATGCCATGCCACGCCTGATTAGTTGCTAAAATATCCTGCCATATATGAGGACCATGTATGTATTGTGAAGTAGATTGCCATTGTCTAGTAGCCAATCTGTTAGGTGAAATAGCTCGACACCGTTTTATACTCAATCTTTGTTGCTGAGATGGCCTTTGATGGCTGTGTGCTCGGCCTCATTGATTGCTGAAATAGCCTGCCATAATTTAGCACTCAATCTGTTTGCTGAATTAGCTTTACATATATTTCGTTACTTAGATCTGCTTGTCCAAATATGTTGCCATAGCTTTAGACATCGACCTAGGTATTTTTTCTGGACTTTATAAAAAACATATATGCTTTTATTGTAATATCTAGTAGAAAAACTAATTTGTATGTCTAACAGATGGACAGGACTTGGAAAACTTCTGCTCGAAGATTCTCCCCTGCATATGTCGAGGGGGTTGAAAACTTCATGAACTTTACCAGAGCTGAGTACGGTGGTCCGAAACCAAATGTGCTTTGCCCATGTAGCAGTTGTATGAATTCAGTTTCAAGACCCCATTAAACTACGCAAAATCATCTACACTTGTATGGGATGTCGGTCACATATACTAGGTGGGTTCATCATGGTGAACCTCTGAACGTCAATGTTACTGACTATGTGGAAGCAGCAGATCATCATCTTGATCTGCCTGATGCTCAGGTGGAAGAGGAGGAGGAGGTGGTGGCGGCGGAGCCAGTGAGTTTGACCAACATTGAAACAATGCTACGAAATGCTCGCGCATTTCGTGAACTTTCACCTGCACAAGAAAAATGGTGGGCCCGCATGTTGGAACAATGCAACATGGCAGTCACCCCAGGAAATAAGCTGTCAGCATTCTCAGCTATGGTCACCTTTCTTCAGGTGAAGACATCTGAGCGGATGACCAACAAATCATTCGATGTGATGTTGGCTGCTTTCCGCAAATCTTACCCAGATGCTTCTGAGCTGCCACACACCTACAGTAAAATGAAGAATTTCATTCGTGCAGTTGGAATTGGATATGATATGATCCATGTTTGTAAGAATAACTATGTTCTGTTCCGGAAGGATTATGCCAACTTAAGTGAATGCCCAAAATGCAAATCATCAAGATGGAAAGATGGCGATGCTGTGAAGAGGATTCCTCATAATGTTCTGAGACATTTTCCAATTATACCAAGATTGCAGAGGTTGTTTCATGATGCTGAAATAAGAGAGGATGTACTATGGCATTCTAGGAACCAGGAGTACATAGATCATAATGTAATGAGCCATCCATCTCATGGTAGTGACTGCATAAGCTTCAATCAGAAACACAAAAAGTTTGCTGCTGAGCCGAGAAACATTAGACTTGGCTTAGCTACAGATGGATTCAACCCATTTGGCCACCAGAGCGCCACATATAGCATGTGGCCAGTGCTTGTTATCCCTTACAACATGCCACCAAATGTCTGCACCAAAGAATCAAACTACATGATGGCCTTGCTCATCCCAGGTCCAAAAAATCCTGGAAAGGATTTTGATTTATTCATGGAGCCTCTTGTGGAGGGACTTCAAAAGCTATGGAGGGGTGTTCTCACTCGAGACCTATATAGCAGCCCACCAGCTGATTTCTTTCTCTGTGCTATTATAATTTGGTGCATCCATGATTATCTAGCTTTGGGCACTATGTCAGGGCGAACGACACATGGTTATAATGCATGTGTTCGCTGTGACAAGAATCTGCTATCATACGCTATACTTAGCAAGATCTGTTACATTGGACACTGTCGTTTCCTTGCATAGGACAAGCCGTGTCCTACAAAATATCAAAGACATGTGTTCAATGCAAAGCATGAAAACTGTGATGCGCCAAAGAGGCTCACCGGCGATGAGTTGAAAGAGGAATTAGAGAAGGTCATGCATATTACACTAGGAAACCATCCTGATAATGGTAGCGGGAAAAGAAAGCGTGGCAGGGCAGATGAGAGATTATTGTTTACCCGCAGATCCACTTTGTGGGACTTGGAGTATTGGAAAGATTTGGATGTGCAGCATAATCTTGATGTGATGCACATCGAGAAAAATATATGTGACAACATTATCGGCACACTTATTAATATTGAAGGCAAGAAGAAAGATACCTTGAAATCTAGGATTGTTTTGACACACCTAGGTATCAGATCTGATTTGCAGGTGAAGGCTGATGGTGCATCACGGGATATGGCACTAGCTGTGTACGTCTTGGACAAGGTAAAAAGAAAAGAATTCTGTAAGATCCTGTCACGTGTGAGATTCCCACATGGATTTGCTTCCAACCCTGAAAGGAGAGTCAGTGTAGATGGAAACAAGGTACAAGGGTTGAAAACTCATGACTGCCACGTCCTACTTCAAAGGGTTTTACCTGTTATCCTTAGAGGATTGGGCCGCCCTGACTTATACAGAGCAGTTGCAGAGTTGGGACAATTCTTCAGGGAACTCTACAGTAGAAATATCAGGATAGATGCTTTGGAGCGTCTTAGAGACAAGATACCAACTATCCTATGTGACCTTGAGAAGATATATCCTCCAGCCTTCTTTGATGTGATGGTGCATTTGGCTGATCATCTACCTGATGAGGCACTACTTAGAGGTCCAGTACAGTATGGCTGGATGTACCCTATTGAAAGGCGGCTAGGCACTTTCAAGGGCTATGTTAGGAACAGAGCTAGAACTGAGGGTTCCATTGCAGAGGCCTACATTGCTACAGAAGCATTGACATTCTGCTCAAAATACATTGAAACAGCTGATCAGCTTAGCAAAAAGGTGGGTGGAGACAATCCCGAGCTCAATGTTTTCGATTGTTCTGTTCGAGTTATAGGGAAGAGTCGACAAGATGACAAACCAAAAGATTTGGACAAAATGGTTTGGTTTGTGTTGAATAACTGTCCTGAGATTCTACCTTATATCGAGTAAGTGCTAAGTACTGTAGCTTATACATCGTAATCTACTAAACTTGTAGCACATTCTTATATATTTAGATGTTTGACGCGATCACTATGTTGTGCAGTATTTACAAAAAGGAGTTACTAGCACAAAATCCAAGAAACATTGACAAACTGGTTATGGCAGGATTTGCGAAATGGTTCAAGAGCCGTGTAAGCTTTTGAATTGCACTGTCAGTTTTTTTTAATATATTGAGTACATAATATGATCAGCTTGTCTATTTTCTAACCATAGGTTCAGAAGATGCGGGAGGATGGGCAGGTAGTTAATGATGCCCTTTACGCACTAGCAATGGGTCGTGATACTCGGGTAAGACATTATGAATCTTGCATTGTTGGAGATGTGCGCTACAACACCCTTGCACGCGACGAAGGCAGGAAGACACAAAACAGTGCCGTTATGAGCACAGATACGTACGGCGATGAGACAACTGAAATGTATGCTAACATAATAGACATTGTTCAGTTGCAGTATATCTCTAGTTTCGAGGTTCATCGATGTGTGGTTCTGTTCTGCTGTCGTTGGTACAACCTATTTTCCAGGATTGCGAAACCCAAAGCTGATGATTATTTCAAATCCATCAATGTCAAGGTGGCGTACCACACCGATGAGCCTTTTATTTTGGCAAATCAAGCAACACAGATATTTTTCTTAGAAGACACATATGCACACAGCGATGACTGGAGAGTATTGCAAAGGTTTGAGCAGAGGAATTCGTTTCATGAAGTTGCACAACAAGATGATGCTTATACTGCTCCTGATGTAGAAGATTCCACAGAAGTTCGTAGTATCTTTGAGGACCATCACGTCAATAAGGCTGGCGAAAAGATTCCCCGTCGGGCTGTGGACGTACGAGAGTTGATGCATAAGAGGCCAACGTTCGAGGACATTGAGGATGAAGAAGAAGATGACACTGGGGGAATTACGATTCAGACTGATACACATGGCGAAGATGTTGACGTTGCTGTTGCGGATGATGATTAGATTGCTTTTGTCGTATTTGCCTGTGAGAAGACGACTTTTTATCTACTATGTGAAATTGTGTTTGCTATGACAACTGAAACCTGATGAAGTTGTTGTTTAGTATTTTGCTGTGAGAACATCACTTATTATGTATGTTGATTTGTGTTTGGTGATTGTATGACGACTAAAACATGATGACATTGTTGTTTAGTTATACTCATATTTGGTTGTGAAACTTGTATTTGATGACATAGTTTGCTGTTGGACTGCAATTTGCTCTACGTCTTCGAACGGGAACGAAGCTGACCCGACAGGGCCTCTACTAATTTATTTATTTATTAGCAAAAGGGCCTCTGCTATTTATTTATTTATGAGCAAAAGGGGATACCCCCTGATTTCGTTAATAGAAATCATTAGATGTTCACAACACTACTCCCAGCCTGCTAAACAGGTTTCATTCATTACTAGTTTCAACAAAGTGCTCATGTCATAGCCACTGAATACATCATGAGTGCTACATACACTGCAAATAAAGAGACAATCATCCTATAGAGCACAACAATTTTGCCCATTATCTTCACAAGCTCTTTTATCTCCTCATTGCTGTCAAGGCCATTCAGCAGCTGTTGCATGGCCATGATCAGAGGAACTGCATTTTTAACCTTCTGTTCTGCATCTTCCTCTTCTGCCGTTCCTTCAATTACTTGTCCAACACCCCAACCTACTGGTATTGGGATTCCTCGACTAACCAAATAATCAGCGTAGTTCCATTCCCCCACATCAGCAACTTCCCAGAAATACAAATCACATGAATCTTCCCTTTTCTGCACGAATCAAATTGGAAGATCATCAACCAAACTATTAAAAAAATCAGCAACTGAAAGCAGGCAAACAATACTTAAAACATATTATTACCCCATGATTCGGGCATTTGTAGAAGACTCGGCCAGGGTTGAGGATTGTAGTTGAGACGCGACGGATGACTTTGTGTGATTTGCAGCAGTGGCACCACACCAACGGCAACGGGTTGCAATGAGCAACCGGCTGCGGTGAGTGTGCCGGCGAGGGTGTGATGAGACCCACAGGCGATGGTACGGGTGGCGACTTGGCACATATTTGGTTGTTACCTGCTGAAGAGCAGGTGGACGAACCGCCAGCGGACATGGTTGCTGCGGCCAGAGCTTCTGATGCTAGGCAGAGTAATTAGAGAAGAGGAGAAGCGAATGTTGGATATGTCAATTTCATTACTTGCAGAGTGCATAACACTATATATAGTCATAGTCTAGGTTTGGATTCGAAACAGCTACAGGAGCACGCCTCTCTTTTTTCTAAAACTCAACAACATCTCTTTACTGGTACACTAGCTTGTTCTGTACGCCTTCTCAAGTCTTTGATTGTCTTTTTCTTTTTGCGAGGAAGGAAGGAGGAAAAAATTGAGGGTTCCTGGGACTCGAACCCAAGACCTCTCGAATGAAAACCAAGGGTGCTAGTCACTTATGTGGGGAACATTCCCTGGGAGGAGGACACCAAACGAACGCATTTTCCTGGCAGTTTTAGTTGCGACGCAAGATCAAATGGTGGTAGTTTCGAGAATGTTATCTGGCGAACGAGCCTAGTTGCGCCGGTGGGACTGCCTGCTCCCGCCTCCCGTGGCCAGCTGTGTTGCCGCGCAGGCCACACCGCCCCACCCTACTCCATCGCTGGCCAGGCCATTCCTCTACTCATCCACACCTCCTGTTATATTCCGGCGACGGCAGCCGAACCAGTAAACCCTCGTACCCCCCACCGCGTGGGCAACCACTGCCGAGTCTTCCCCAGCTCCGGGTCTTTCCCTTCCTAGGCCTCGCCGTCGTCCACCGCCTTGGTGCTATCGGTGCGGCGTGGTGAATGTGGTCAATGAATGACATCCATCGAAAGAGGACTACACGTGGAGAGGCTGACAGCTGGGTCCACGGCCGTACGCAAGGAAGCGCCTCCTTATTACGCGCAAAATAATGATTCCTCCACCTGACAGTGGGGACCCAATGGAAGGGCCTCTGTATTTCGTGAAAAAAATGTTCCTCCCGCTGACAGCTCGGACCCACCAGCTATATCTTCGCACGCAAGGAAGTGCCTCCTTATTACGCACAAAAAAAGAACACTCCCCCTGCTAGCTGGGACCCACCATATTTGGAGGCTGACATGTGGGCCTACTAAGTTGACGGGGATGCAGGATTTGTCAACTTAGTCAATATAAATGATTCTAGCTGCAGCGACCGTACGATGTCCATCCAACGGCCGTCATGCTTCTTCAACCTCTGGTCTTCTTGCTCCAGCTGCCCAAACCATCGCTAGCCGTGCCGCCTACTCCTACGTCCTGTGGCCGGCTGTGTGCTACTTCTTGAGCTTGCGTTGATTTTTCCCTTGAAGAGGAAAGGGTGATGCAGCAAAGTAAAGATAGGTATGTCCCTCAGTTAAGAACCAAGGTATCAATCCAGTAGGAGGCACAAGCAAGTCTCCAATCTATGGTCCTGCACAAACTAACAAACACTTGCACTCAATGCGAAAAAGGGGTTGTCAATCCCTTAACGGTCACGAACAAGAGTGAGATCTAATAGAGATAGGTATAAAACATAAATAAAAGAGCAAACTAAAGTAAATATAAATAAATTGCAGGAAGATATTTTTGGGTTTTTTGGTTTATAGATCTGAAAATATATGATGGAAAATAGACCCAGGGGCCATAGGTTTCACTAGAGGCTTCTCTCTTGAAGATAGCATATGGTGGGTAAACAAATTATTGTTGAGCAATTGATAGAAAAGCGCAAAGTTATGACGATATCTAAGGCAATGATCATGAATATAGGCATCACGTCCGTGACAAGTAGACCGACTCCTACCTGCATCTACTACTATTACTCCACACATCGACCGCTATCCAGCATGCATCTAGAGTATTAAGTTCAGAAGAACAGAGTAACGCCTCAAGCAATATGATATAAATCCCATCTTTTTATCCTTGATGGCAACAATACAATACGTGCCTCACTACCCCTTCTGTCACTAGGTGAGGACACCACAAGATTGAACCCAAAACTAAACACCTCCCCCATTGCAAGAAAAACCAATCTAGTTGGCCAAACCAAACCGATAGTTCGAAGAGAAATACAAAGATATCTTAATCATGCAGAAAAGAGATCAGAGAAGACTCAAATAATATTCATAGATAATCTGATCATAAATCCACAATTCATCGGATCTCAACAAACGCACCGCAAAAAAGTATTACATCGAATAGATCTCCAAGAACATTGTATTGAAGATCAAAGAGAGAGAAGAAGCCATCTAGCTACTAGCCATGGACCCATAGGTCTGTGGTAAACTACTCACACATCATCGGAAGGGCAGAAAGGTTGATGTAGAGGCCCTCCGTGATCGAATCCCCCTCCGGCAGATCACCGAAAAAGGCCCCAAGATGGGATCTCACGGGAACAGAGGCTTGCGGCGGCGGAAAAGTATTTTGGTGGACGCTTCTGATGTTTGGGGAATATTTTGGAATTTATAGAGGTGGAACTGGGGTTAGAGGATCTCTGAGGGGCCCACAGGCCCTCAGGGCACCCCCTAGGGGGCACCCTAGAGGCTTGTGGCCTCCTTGGGAACCTTCTGGCCCTCTCTCCAAGTTACGTAGGTGTCTTCTAGTCCAAGAAAAATCATCACGAAAGTTTTATTCCGTTTGGACTCCGTTTGATATTCCTTTTCTGTAAAACTCAAAAAACATGAAAAAAACAGAAACTGGCACTAGGCTCTAGGTTAATAGGTTAGTCCCAAAAATAATATAAAATAGCATATTAATGCATATAAATCATCCAAAATAGATAATATAATAGCATGGAACAATAAAAAATTATAGATACGTTGGAGACGTATCAAGCATCCCCAAGCTTAATTCTTGCTCGTCCTCGAGTAGGTAAATGATAAAAACAGAATTTTTGATGTGGAATGCTACCTAACATATTTATCAATGTAACCTTCTTTATTGTGGCATGAATATTCCGATCCATAAGATTCAAAACAAAAGTTTAATATTGACATAAAAAAATTAATACTTCAAGCATACTAATAAAGCAATCATGTCTTCTCAAAATAACATGGCCAAAGAAAGTTATACCTACAAAATCATATAGTCTGGCTATGCTCCATCTTCATCACACAAAGTATTTCATCATGCACAACCCCGATGACAAGCCAAGCAATTGTTTCATACTTTTGATGTTCTCAAACTTTTTCAACTTTCACACAATACATGAGCGTGAGCCATGGATATAACACTATAGGTGGAATAGAATATGGTGGTTATGGAGAAGACAAAAAGAAGGAGAAAGTCTCACATCAACTTGGCAAATTAATGGGCTATGGAGATGCCCATCAATTGATATCGATGCAAGTGAGTAGGGATTGCCATCCAACGGATGCACTAGAGCTATAAGTGTATGAAAGCTCAAAAAGAAACTAAGTGGGTGTGCATCCAACTTGCTTGCTCACGAAGACCTAGGGCAATTTGAAGAAGCCCATCCTTGGAATATACAAGCCAAGTTCTATAATGAAAAATTCCCACTAGTATATGAAAGTGACAAAATAGGAGACTCTCTATCATGAAGATCATGGTGCTACTTTGAAGCACAAGTGTGGTAAAAGGATAGTAACATTGTCCCTTCTCTCTTTTCTCTCATTTTTTTCTTTTATCTTTCTTTTATTTGGGCTTCTTTGGCCTCGTTTATTTTTTTATAAAGTCCGGAGACTCATCCCAACCTGTGAGGGAATCATAGCTTCCATCATCCTTTCCTCACATGGGACAATGCTCTAATAATGATGATCATCACACTTTTATTTACTTACAACTCAAGAATTACAACTCGATACTAGAACAAGATATGACTCTATATGAATGCCTCTGGCGGTGTACCGGGATGTGCTATGATCAAGAGTGACATGTATAAAAAATATGAATGGTGGCCTTGCCACAAATACTATGCCAACTACATGATCATGCAAAGCAATATGACAATGATGGTATGTGTCATAATAAACGGAACGGTGGAAGTTGCATGGCAATATATCTCGGAATGGCTATGGAAATGCCATAATAATTAGGTATGGTGGCTGTTTTGAGGAAGGGTATATGGTGGGTTTAATGCACCGGCGAAAGTTGCGCGGTACTAGAGAGGCTAGCTATGGTGGAAGGGTGAGAGTGCGTATAATCCATGGACTCAACATTAGTCATAAAATCTCACATACTTATTGCAAAAATTTATTAGCCATCAAAACAAAGTACTACACACATGATCCTAGGGGGATAGATTGGTAGGAAAAGACCATCGCTTGTCCCCGACCAACACTCATAAGGAAGACAATCAAAAAATAAATCATGCTCCGACTTCATCACATAACGGTTCACCATACGTGCATGCTACGGGAATCATAAACTTTAACACAAGTATTTCTACCAATCCACAATTACTCACTAGCATGACTCTAATATCACCATCTTTGTATCTCAAAACAAATGCAAGGAATCAAACTTCTCATCTATTCAATGCTCTTTATATGAAAGTTTTTATTATATCCCTCTTGGATGCCCATCATATTAGGACTAATTTCATAACCGAAGCAAATTACCACATTGTTTAAGACTCTCAAAATAATATAAGTGAAGCAAGAGAGTTCAATAATTTCTATAAAATAAAGCCACTGCCGTGCTCTAAAAAGATATAAGTGAAGCCCTAGAGCAAACTGCCTAGCTCAAAAGATATAAGTGAAGCACATAGAGTATTCCAATAAATTTACGATTAATGTGTGTCCCTCTCAAAAGGTGTGTACAGCAAGGATGATTGTGGCAAACCAAAAAACAAAGACTCATATTGTCAGATTCAGGGCTCCGCAGACCCAAGAAGGTTCGAACCCTGGGGCGTGTGCGAAGATCTCAACTCTCAAGTCTCGAGCTCATCGCCCTACAGCCTAGCCTCGTCGGATACACGCTCGAGCAGGGAAGAAGATGGACACGGTAGTTTTACCCAGGTTCAGGCCACCTTGCAGTGTAAAACCCTACTCTTGCTTTGTGGTGGATTGGCCTCGCGAGGAGGTTTGAGGATGAACTAGTACAGTGGATGAGCTGCCTCGTGAGAGCTCGGGGGGGGGGGGGGGTGAGAATCAGTCAACCCCCTCTACGGTGGTGGCTAACATATATTTATAGTGGCCTCGGTCCTCTTCCCTCAAAACTTAGGGGGGAAGGGATCCCACAGTGGCCAATTCGAAAGGGGACAAGAAGTACACCTTATCCTGATGAAAGGTGGTCTTCGCCTGCAAAGAATCTGGTCGTGATGCAGCGGTGGGCTCGGTGATGATATCCGTCCTGCCGAGCTCGTGGTCTTGGTGTCGTTGCACCAGAATGGAAACCTTTGGAGGGCTCCTTGGGAACCCACGTCTGTCCTTGCTCCCTTAGCACCGAAACGGAAACTGTCTCTTCTGTGCCCGCTGGCGCCCGCCTGGCCTTGGTCATCATGGCTCACGTCATCACAACCTCGGGAGGCTGGGTACCTGCATAGAAATCTCCGCTCCTCGGGAGGCAGCCTGGGGAGGCCGCTCCCTCTGGAGGTCTTGGTCTCGTCCGCCTCGCGAGGCCAGGGGGCCCTCGCGAGGGTCTTGTCTTGAAGGTCTTGTCGCTAGGCCGTACCAGGCCGTCGAGGGAGCCATGCTATGGGCCGCAGGCAGGCAAGTCTGGGTACCCTGGTTCCCAGAACACCGACAGTAGCCCCCGGGCCCAAGGCGCGCTTGGGCTGGCTTCGAGGCGAAGCGCCGCGAGCCCCAACCGCCTGCGAGCCAGGCTGACGCGTGGCGCTCGACAGGATGCAGATGACTGCGCTTCCCCATGCCGCCTCGGCAACTGCCCCGACTTGACAATTGCCTGGCGCATGCAGCAGGGCCATCATCGCTCAGAACATGGAAGGGCACCGGTTAACCTTCGACCACCTATAAGAGGGCGAGGGAGGCAGAGCCCTCAGCCCGTCTTCATCCTCTCGCCTGCAGTCCCCTCTTCTCCTATCTTTGCCGCGCCGTCACCTCGCGGAAGCGACCATGCGCCAATGAGGAGGTTCTTGACTGAAGATAAAGGCAAGGCCCCAAAGGAGGGACCGGGCTCGCCGCCACCCAAGAGGGGACGCGATCGTCCCCGCAAATGCGCGGCCGCATCAACGGCGCCATCGCGGGGGCGCGGGCGGCCACCCCTGCCAGCCCGCGCCAGCTCCAGCAACCGGGGGAGAGGCCTCTCCCGCGGAGGTGGTTGCGGGGGCCCCAGCAGCCACGGCGAAGGGGGGAGGCGCGCCGCGGCCACCCGGCCACCACGCCCGCGTGCCCGCTCGGGTGACACGGGACGTGAGTTCGTCGTACGAGTGGAGGGCCCTCCGGGCACCTGGCTTCTGCTTCCAAGCTCTTTCATGGAGGAGCTGCTGGCAGCGGGGCCCATTGGCCTGCGGTTGTAGCCGGACGGAGGTCGAGGTCTCCTCTATCGGGCACGTGTTCTTGACCCGTGGGTGGCAGTCGTTTGCCCGCGCCCGCGGTTTGGATGGGAGGCGCACCCTCCATTTTAAGTACGACGAAGCGGCAACGCTCTTCGTCAGGGTCTTCGGGGAGGACGGCAGCCGCCTGGGGTGCTGCCTGGAGGGCGACGACGATGGCAGCGACCATGCCTCCGACGACGACGGTCAACGCGGTGGCGGCATCCTCCACGGTGAACTTGCCCTTGGCTATGGCCGCCGCTCCTCCAGCGGCGATGCTTCCTCCGGGGAAGGCTTGAGCGACGATGACTATGACGAGCCACCTCGTCCTCGTGCGCGGACCAAAGAGGACGTCATGCCGCCACGCCGCCGCGTCCCTGCTCTGGAGGACGCCGAGCCAACTCGCCATCACGCCCCCGTCAAGCAGGAGGAGCACTCCGACTAAGTGCGGGCGGCGGTGAAGCCGGGCCTCAGGAGCAACGGTTCTCTGGAGGCCGCCTCTTCAGTTTTTCCTTCTTTTGCTTCTTGCATCACAACTTACGAAGAAGCCCCCTAGGGGCGTGTAATGAACCGTGGTGCTTGCGCCTTTATGTCAGTATTTCCCGTTTGCGTTCTAATACTCATGTTGCTATTCATTGGAAGTTCCCGCTTGGCGTGATTAGAATAACTTAGCTTGCTGCGCAAGTGACCCTTGGCGGGTCCCTTCGTCGTGGTGGCGCGCTCCTCCAGAGCTTCTTCTGGTGACGACCTAGGGAGGCCCCTTGACAAGCTCCGGAGCCTTGAATGGCATGCCCCCGCGAGGCTTGCGGGGGGGGGGGGGGGGGAATTTTCGTAGGATTTCTTGGCGAAGAGGCCTTGCGTAGGCCTCTGGAGCCCCCGAGTGAGGGCCGGCCGTTATTAGCGCGTCGGGGCGCGATGCCTGGCAGGGCCAGGAGGCGAGCACTCCCTAGGCCGAGGGGCCGAAATCGGTTTGTGTCCAGCTCGAGAGCACCGCGCGAGGATTCGGACGCCAAGGCCTTGGCGCGGTATGCGCGTGAGCGGCCTAAGCCGGCTCAGGCGTACCGTGCCCAGCCCCCGCTCGTGGGGCACGATGGAGTGGGCTTTGGGCAACCACTACACCGCTTAAGAATGAAAGTCAAGAGGGGAAACACTACAGGGAGCAACGAAAAGAAAAAGAAGAATTCCCTCCCTTTTTGAATAAAGACGCGAAAATCTCAAATTCGTTCCAAGAAGCAGCAAATTTGGTTACAAAGGCAAGCAAAAAAACAGCCACGTCCGGTGCCTACACTAGTCTTCTAGTCTTCCTGCCAGCGCGGAGCATGGGGTTCCACTAGGCGTGGGCATAGTCGCTGAAAGACCGTGTCGTCCGCCAGCGCAGAGCATGGGGCTTCCACTTGGGCGTGGGTGGGAGCCCCCGTGGGGTCGAGGAGCGACGCACCGGGAGACTCCGGTGCATGTACAACCCCACTCATTATTACGTGAGAGTGTCACGGGTAGAACTTGCGGGGGTGCTGGATGTTCTAGGAATTTTGGATGGGGACCCCGTCCTGCATCTCCAAGCGCACGACGCCTGGCCTGGAGACGCGGGCGATCCTGAACGGGCCCTCCCACATGGGCGAGAGCTTGTGAAGGCCCTCCCTGGAGAGGACCCGCCTTAGGATGAGGTCACCCACCTCGAGGGTCTGGGAGCGGACGCTACAGCAATGGTATCACTGCAGCGCCTGCTGGTACCTCGCGGCGTGGAGCGAGGCTTGGCGGCGGGCTTCTTCCCTGAGCACGAGGTCCATTCCCCACGAGGCATCCTGACGCGCCTCGTCGAATGCCAAGACCCGCGGGGAGCGATGCCTGACGTCGTGTGGGAGGACCGCCTCAGCCCTGTAGATGAGGAAGAACGGGGTCTCGCCGGTGGGCTAAGTCGCGGTGGTGCGGATGGACCACAACACGGACTGAAGCTCATCTAGCCAACCCCTCCTGCAGGCCTCGAGCTTTTTCTTGAAGCTCCTCATATTGAGGCCCCTCAGTACCTCCGCGTTGGCATGCTCAGCCTGGCCGTTGCTCCACGGGTGCGCCACCGAAGCGTAGCATATCTACGTTCCAAGGTTAGCACAATATGCCCTGAAGAGGTTGCTGATGAATTGGGAGCCATTGTCAGTAATGATACGGTTGGGGACCACGAAATGGCTCATGAGGCCTTTGATGGACTTGATGGCAGGGCCAGCGGGGATGGTGTGCACAGGCTCCACCTCCGCCCACTTGGTGAACTTGTCGATGGCGACATAGAGGTAACGGTATCCACCGGCTGCCCGAGGGAATGGGCCCAAGATATCCAGCCCCCAGACTGCGAAGGGCCATGAGAGCGGGATGGTCTGGAGGCCTTGCGCGGCCTGATGGATCTGCTTGGCATGGAACTGGCAGGCCTCGCAGGATCACACCAGCTCAGTGGCGTCGTTGAGCGCCGTTGGCCAGTAGAACCCGCTGTGGAACACCTTGCCAACGAGGGTGCGCAATGAAGAGTGGTGTCCGCAATCTCCGCCGTGGATGTCGGCCAGCAACTCATGCCCTTGCTCCCTGGATATGCATCGCAGCGAGATGTCGTTGGGGCACTTCCGGATCAACTCACCATCCTGTAAGCAATAAGCAGTAGCTTGGCGAACCACGCACTCCGTGTCCTCTTCCTTCTCCGGTAAGGTGCCGCGGAGAAGGTAGACCTTGAACTCCTGAGTCCAGCAGCCATCATACAGCTCCAATGCCAGGAGTAGGTGGGCTCCAGAGGTCAAGCCGCAGGGCGGGGCGCCTGAGGGTGGGGCCGGCAGTGGCTCCTCCCGGAGTAGTGCCGGACCTTCGACTGGTGGCGCTGCCGATGGCTCAAAGAGCCTCTCCTCGAAGATGCCGGGCTTCTGGGGCTCGTGGCGAGACACCCTCTTGTCGATGTCATCTGCTTCCTTGTTCACGCCGCGCGGGACGTGTTGCAATTCCAAGCCCAGGAAACGCTTTTCAATTTTACCTACCTCCTCCAGGTAAGCCTCCATGTGCTCGTCGTTAGGCTTGTACTCTTTGTTGGAGAAGTTGACGAGGAGCTGGGAGTCGCCCTTGATGGTGAGGCGCTTGACCCCCAGGGCGGCCGTGGCCCTGAGGCCAACAATCAAGCCCTCGATCTCCGTGATGTTATTGGAGACCTTTTCACCATGCTGGAAATAGAGCTGCACAGCATAGTAAAGCTTGTCCTTGGTCGGCGAGATGAGTACCACTCCAGCCCCCGCGCCCTGCCACGCGAAGGCACCGTCGAAGTGCATGGCCCAACCATTAGGTGCCTCATCGCCAGGGACGAGGGACTGGCCCTCGTCTTGACCTCGGTCTGGAGTGTCCGTCCATTCTGCTACAAACACTACAAAAAAATACACTTCCATGATGATACGTGTTTGTCATAGTAGGTCACATTTTCTGTCATGCATGTACATCCATGACGATTTTATGACAGAATCAAGATAGTAATACCTGTGCTGTCGTAGAAGTGTTTCATGACAATACCAAAATTATCATCACGGAAGTGTCCACTTCGATGACAATAAATGCCGCGTCATGGAAGTGCTTTCGTCAAGGGTAACCGACATGTGGCATCCACCGTAACGGGTCGCCGTTAAGCTGTCGGGTCCAGTTTTGGATCTAATAACCCGCTAATAGCCACGACCAATGGCGATTTTCCACGTGTAAAATTCTCATTGGCCGACGGAACCACATGTCAGCTCCGCGTTGGCACAGATGTCACTCATCCAATGGGCGAGATGCGCCTATGATATGTTGACACGTGGACCGGCCCAAAAGTGCCCATAAAGATTAAATGGGCCGGCCAACTAAAGGCCCACAAGATTTTGCAGATCATAATGGGCCGGCCCAGCTAAAGGCCCACAAGATTTTGCAGACCATAATGGGCCGGCCCAGCTAAAGGCCCACAAGATTTTGAAGACACTAGTGGGCCGGCCCGTTAACAGGCTGCCATGTTTTGGGCCAAATGCCGGCGCATATTTGATCCGGTCCATTAACAGCCTGCCACGTTCTGGGCCTAATAAGGGCCCATATGAGATCCGGCCCGTTAATAGCCTACCACGTTCTGGGCCATATTACGGCCCATATCAGATCCGGCCCTTAAGAGCCTTTCATTCTTTGGGCTAAATTATGGCCCATATCAGATTCGGCCCGTCAACTGGACGCTGTGCTTTTGGGCCCACTTGTGGCCTGGTTAGGATTTTTGTTTGCTAAAGGCCCATTTAATAGTACGGCCTGATATTAGTTTCGGCCTGTTAAAGGCCCGTTTAACATTTCGGCCCTATATTTATTTCGGCCTGTTAAAAGCCCATCATATAGTTGGGCCTAATTATGGCCCGCTTTGCATTCGGCCTGCTCATAGCCGATAATCTGATTGGGCCAAACAAGGACCGAGACAATTTTGGCCTATTAACGGCCCGTGATGTGATTGGCACAATCTTGGGCCGGGGTCTATTTCGGCCTGCTGTCGGCCCGTGAGCTGTTCGGCACGTTTCAAGCCCAACCTACTTTTTAGCCTACTAAAAGCCCATTGAATTTTCTTTCCAAAATAGGGCCGGCGGTTTACTCGGCCTATTAAAAGCCCAAAACTACTAGTGGGCCAGTTTACATTAGGCCTGTTAACGGACCAAGATGACTGGGCCCATGATGCGGCCCATATATAGTGATTTGCATGCTGGCCCGATTATGTACCGTAATTTTACGGTTTGGCCAGTTTACTTTTCATGGAGCGAAGACAGGATATATATACAGTAAAATAACTGCAGCATCGTGAATAAGAAAAAACCTAGACTATACAATAAAGAAATTACGGCATATTACATCCACTGGGCATCAAAGTTCGCCACTATGATAATAAAGCACAAGCAGACAACAGATTATATACACTGGGCATCAAAGATCGCCACCAGTGCAAATAAACACGCCGACAAAATAATATACAAAACCGACAGCACTTCAATAGAGTTCAAGAAAGGTTAGCCCCGCTCGGGAGCTGCAGCGCAAGCAGCTGAGCAAGCTGATGAGACTGCGCTTGTTTGACGCTTATATCCTCCTCACTCTGAAAGAGAAACAAGCAGACAGATGACAGGTTTTGCACATATAAGTATCAGTGCTGACAATTCATCACATTTCTTATTGGCGAATAAAGAGACACATTTTAAAATAGCATTAACACAATATGGTACTGTTCAGGTTAAGACATGGCAGGAAATGACAATGTGAAGGAGTTGGCAGCTTCACGACACCACTGGATTACAGATCAAGAACTCATCAGTATAAATGGTTAGTGTGATGTCAATTTATCCCATTTCAGATTGGCAAATAAAGAGATGGTTTAAATAATAGTAGAATAATATGACATTGTTCATAGTTAAGACATTGCAGAATATGACATTGTGCTGTAGTGGGTAGTTTCACCACACCATTGGATTACGGATCAAGAACAAAAGCATACATGCAGTGCAAAAGAAGATCACTTGCTCTGTATAGTTTAATTTACATGGTATGAAGAAGGAACTTGGTTGTACAACTGAAAACTTAAATTGAGAAGGACAAACTTTTGTTTATGAACTTCATAATAAACTTTAAACATGCAATTTGATGCAAACACCAAAATAAATAGCTGTTGCGGTCATGCCTAACCAAATATACACAACAAAGTTTGAAGGCTTGAGAAGGACAAACTTACATTAGTGGTGAAGACCGGCTCTATAAAGCCCTTGTCCATGCTGATGGGGGGGGGGGGGCAATTCAAGAAGTTTACCACAGAATCTTTTTCATAAGCATTGCCTTTATTCTACATTTTGTTAAGAGTAAATATAGATGTGATAATATAAGAAAAATGGAGAATATTTAAGATAAGATGAAGAGTGATGCTACATAACCAAGTAGCTATAAATGTATGTACAGTGATACAGGCAAAAGGTACAGCCAAGAGCAATGCAGAGCTAAACTTCTTCAGTACCATTGGTTTTATCCAACCTAATGGTAAGAGTAAATATAGATCTGATGTGTAGAAAATGGAGGGCAAAAGAAAATAAGCTGCAGAGTGATGGGACATGAACAACTAGCTGTCAATATAAGTACACTGATAAAGGACAACAGGTACTTACAAGAACAATGCAGAGCTAAACTTTGTCATTGGCATTGGGTATATTCTACATTAATGTAACCATTAATACATATCTGATAATTTGGAGCGAACAATTGATAAGCAAGCTATCATGCATACTGCTGTCACATAATGAACCAGGTATGAATGCAAGTACAGTGACACAGGACAACATGTACTAACAAGAGCAAAGCAGCAGCGATATCCTGTTGTCCTTTTCAAACCAGAATTCTTCTTCGAGAATATTTCCTGCAAAAGAGATCTGTAAGGCACATGCGTAAAAGTAGAAGTTCAAATTGTCATGTGATATCATAGGCAGTACCTCATCCTGGGAACGAGACCAGTGCATAACAAGGTTTTTCCATTCAATGTCTTCTAAATTTAGCACAAGAGACTTCACCGGAAATTCGTTTATAGACTTGCCATCAAAGTGTGTTTTCCTCAGGTAACACCGATACTGCTGCAATGCTTCATTGAAAAGCGCAAGAAAGCTTTGCTTGTCATGACTATCCAGATTGACCCTCGCCTACTTACAACAATGTAATGTAAGTCATTGATGTGTTCAATCAGCAGAAAACAGGAAAATAATCACCATGTGGCCGTCTCTGCATCTGGGATAGGTCTTCGGCCGGTGGACTTGCTGTACTTTTTGCTGGAGTGGGATTTTTCTTTGGTACGGCTGGGGCTATGGCAACTGAAATCTGCATACCTTTTGCTGGAGTGCAGGTCCTGTGTGGTGGGGCTAGTGGTGTGGCTAGTGAAGTATGGGTACAATCTTCTGGAGTCGGTCCTACGTTTTGTGTCACTGGTTGTAGAGCCAATATAAGTGGGGTGCTATCTAATTTCTCCGGCACCACCATGTTTTTCAAGGACTTTGCTGGTGCTCCTTCAGGTTCGACAATCACCCTCTTCCTTTTTGATGTCTGATGCACAAGAACAACATTTGAGTGAAAAAACATGGTATGATGATAGATGGAATATGTATTGATAATGGATGGGCATGGCATCTTGACATATATGATGAGTAAACTAAGCAGATGGTGGTGCAACAAAGTAGAAGAAATGCAAGACACCTTATGCAAGATACGCGCAATCAATAAAACCTTGCCAAATAAGAACAGGCACCTTGATGGGTGAACAGGACAAGCCATCTGCCTTCGACTCCTCGAGGTCAGAATAGTCATTAGGATCATATTCTGAACAAGAATCTGCAGGTGGGGAGCGTATGAGTTTGATTGCATCCAGAATGGAACTCAATGCCTTGGTGCCAAGTTTGTTAGTCATTGCAGTGTTCCACAATATTCTTCTGATGCGCGCATTCTCATATTCATTGTGATTACATACAATATCTGAGAAGCATGAAAACATAAATAGTAGTGAGATTATCTTTGTAATGCAGAGGATATTCTAATATAATAGGGGTTCCCTGTAAACCCTTGTGTGCTATCACTGGATTCTGATGAGAGAGCCCATGTGTGCTGTAATATGGTGCATGCATTAATATAATCTGGCACAAGTACACAAAAAATAGGCTCCAGAAGTAAGGATAGTTAGCAGATGATAGGTTCATAATATACTGTATAGAGAGTTTATTGCCAAACCATGATAACAAGAGCACACAGCAACTAGGCAGATCGTAGTGTACATAAAAGGGGTACACCATAACCAGCATATATAAATCAGGAAACTGGAACTGGCTGGAAAATACGGTGTTGTATTGCCGCTACTAATTGAAAGCCTATCGATCACGTACAGGCCAACTCTATCAGCTATTGACTGCAGATGTCCCTGCTCCCCTTCCTGACAAGGAACATTCTGTACGTACTAAATACAGAATAACAAAAGAGGAACATGTTAAAGAACAGAAGAGGAAGCATATTCTTGAGATTCCGCTTCTTTCCATACAATGTTGGTTACCCACTCATGATGTACCACAGCGCCAAAGAAATGCAATTCCATGCTGTCTCTCTATATGTGGCCACATGCATTTGGAAAATCAAGTGGGAGCATTAGCTGACCAATTAAATGTGTGTCTGTTAACTAATATCAGTATCATATCACAATTCGTATTTGAAGAAGTAAGCTTTGGACTTATGATTGGTGTGTTGTTTAGCTTCAAGAGTGGACTGCTGCTAGAGCGACACAAAGCAGCTACATAGATCATAGTGTAGATATAACGGGAAAACCGTAAGCATCACAAGTAAAATCAGGAAAGTGGAACTTGCTGGAAAATATGGGCTACTATTGCCGATACGGCTAGAAAGGCTTTGGATACCAGCTCTCTTCAACTAAAGGTGCGGTATTGTTAATATCAGTGTAACTCTCAAAGGCGACACAACTCCCCGCATTTCCTTGCTAATCTTATAGGATTCAAGTGGGCAGGCCACTACAATTCCTATTCCTATGTTTACAAAATCCTACGAATCAGAGAGGCCCGAAGAGTTGAAAGTGTCCATCACAACCGACCGAATAGACATGTACACTGCAAATATCCCTGCTCCTCTTCACTACAAGGAACATACTATACTACTATTATACTCCCTCCATTCCAAAATATAAGTCTTGTAGAGATTTCCACTATGGATCACATACAGATGTATACAGATACATTTTATAGTGTAGATTCACTCATTTTGCTCCATATGTAGTCCATGGTGGAATCTATACAAAGACTTGTATTTAGGAACAGAGAGAGTACTTATTAAAGAAGAACAGAAGAGGAACATGCTAAAGAAGAGCAAGCAGATTTTGGATAATAAAATGTTCATTGCGCAGTGCCCACACATGATGAACCAGAGCGCATTAAGAATGCAACTCCCTGCTGTCTCTCTATATGTGGTGCACGTGCTTTTCGAAAGTAAAGTAGGAACATTAGCTGACCAATTAAACGTTATCTGTTTTAGCAATATTAGCATCATATCAGATTCGTATTTGAACAACAAGTTTTGAATTATGAGTGGCACGTTGTTTAGCTTGATGGATTGAGGAGCAGTGCTAAGCAGCTACGATGATGGTACTGAATATAAAGGAAAGTCTGCATGCAAGTCACGTGACTTTCGTCATTTGTGTCAGTCGACCATTTCAGGAGGTTGGATGAAGATCCTATGTCTCCTAACCCTTCTTCTTCCTCGTCTCTGATTCTTCCCCTACAGAACACCGCACGGGTCGCTGGCCGAACCACCGGCCCCGACCCCCCGCCCTCCCCTGAACCGCCCCCACCGCCTGTGTTCCTCCGCCACCCCACCCCCCACCCCCGCCCCCACCCGCGTCAAGTTTTTTTTCCTCCGGCAAGGCCCCACCACCGCCCCCACAACCACCGTCCCCACCCGAGCCCCTTCCTTCCCTCCAGCGAACTCCGGCGAGCTCTCAAAAATTGACTGGCCCAATTTTGAAATTTAGTCTACTGTCATTTAACTTGTGTGGAATATAAAAGGGGAAAACCATAAGCATTGCGAGTATAGTGTTGAGCGTGCCATGGCGGATCTGAAGGTGCAAACCGGACAAAGGCAACTTCGCAACCAATGTTTGCTTTCAACTAACAAGTAAGATCCTAAGTGATGGACAAGAAATCACAGTAAAGCAGTGGCGATCTATTTTCTTGCTGCGATAAATAAGTTGAGCAGATACGAAAGAGTACCGCCTCTGGTGCGGCGCCGTGTATGCATCTGCTGAGAATTTGATGGTGCTGCGGTAGCGATGGCTGTCGGCGGCGTGGAAGTAGATCTAGGAGGGTAGACGGTGGCGGCAGGGGAAATATCCCGGCGCGGTGGACGAGACGGTCGTAGGAGCGGCGCCGGCAAGGTGGATGATGGCGGGGATGAAGTGAGAGGATGGGATGCAAGGATCCTGGTCCAAAGCCGTGGATGAGAGAGGTCGATCTCTTGTAATGGACGACAACATCGGGGTATCAGCTCCGGCTTGGTGGAGGAGGACGGCGGTGGATGGGGTGGCGGACGGAGGAGGCTAGGGTGGAGAGGGTGTTTTGGCGCCCACGGAGTACGAATGGGGAAATGGAGGGAGAGGCGTAGGGGGGAACCATGTCTTTGGGACGCGCTTGTCTCAAATGCGGGGAAGGTTACCAACTTATCCCCCATTTAAAATTTCAGACATCACAGGAATATTGGGCTGCTGGGGATAGGACGGTAATCTCGCATACACCGAATATTTGCCGACGGAGATTTCGGCCGAGGAGAGTTTATTTTGGCGCCCACCGTGTATGAATCCGTGTGAGAGGCAATTTCGACCAGGGAGACACTGTGTTTTGGCGCCCACCGTGTATGAATCCGGGTGAGAGGCGGTTATGTCACGTTTGAGTGAAATTACAAACCTGCCCCTATCAAGACCTATTGAAATCGAGCCGACATGTGTTGCATGTAAGGGACAGGCAGTAATTTCCATCTCCCATATTTTGGGTTTCGGGCGGTTACTTCGAGTTTCGTCGCTACGTTCAAATTTTTGAGAAAAAGCTTGCACGTTTACCGTGCCAACTCAATTCCAGTCCATTTTGTATTCTTTTTTTTCGGGCAGGATCCATTTTCGATTTGAATAAAATTCTATATACATCATTTTTTTATATATACTTTCAAAAGCACAACAAATAATTCTGCTCCTTTATATATATAATATGATTTACAAATACAATGATCTCAAAATCATAAGGTTGAATTCAAAATTTTTAAATCAAATTATGTTTTACTCAAATGTATGGATCAGTAATATCTAGATATTTAATAACATAGATGCGCGCGAATTCATATGAGTATGCATGTTTGATAGATCAATTTTGGTTCGAGTATGAATTACATGTATGATCATCTCGAATTCAAATATTTGAATCCCTTTTATGTTGACATTATCCATACACGCAACTAAATATTTGAATCTCCTTTCACGCCCATCTCTCTCGCGTGCTCCTTCATGTAGCTATCACTCTCTTTTCTCCAGCTCACCCGCACGCTCACTTCATGTTTCTCCTATTTTCGCAAACATGGTCTCTCGCCGTCTCCCTTGAGAAGTGTCACACTCTCCCTATCATTATACATTACACGGTTTTCGTTATCTCTCATGTCTCTATCGTTCTCTGGTATCACTAGGTACCTAAGCTTTCTTTTTCACCGCCACACACACAGCCTCATTCGTCTTTCACTTTGTCTTTCTCTCTAGGGTTCTCTCACGCACCCTATATCTTTCTAGATATGACTCCTACCACTAAAATTACTCTCTCCCGCACGCACAACGTTTGTTGGGGTCTCCTTTCCATCTTCATCTCAGTTATAAAACTGACATTATTCATTTGTTTATCGATCAGACAAACTCTCCCCCTTTCTCTCTCTCACACACACACAACTCCTGCTTCCACTCCCCTCCCGACTACCGTCTCTCTCTCACACACACAAAACTCTCGCTTTCGCACCCCCGACTCGTATTTCTCTCACAAACATTGATCGACCAGCCTCCAGATAGGTTTATACATCCGCACACTCTTGCTTCCACTATCTCGTACATGTCTCTCTCGCGCTCCTTGTATCTATGTAGATTTTTCATCCCTTCTTGAGACACACCCTCTCGATTGTGCACACACACACTATCGCCTCATTTTATGGTGATACCTCTCGCACACACACTCTTTGTGTCTTTGTCACACACGCACTCCGTCCTCCTCCTCTCTCCCTCTCTCTCACACACACACCACACACACACACACGCGGGCTTTTTGCAACAATATACCACTTCTCGAATCTTGAAACCAACCACATTCCTCCCTTATCTCATCAAAACCGCCAAAGGAATATATTTTGAGTGAAACATAACATATTTTTAGTGATATACGTATTTCAAAACTAGACTCTTTTCTATCAAATCGGTGAATACGTATTAATCTACATTGAACGTGTGGCAACGCATTGGCACATTGCTAGTTATTACTGTATAATTTTTTGGACACCAGACAAATGGTGGAGTACATATACGAAGAGAAGAGGCGCACGCACGCAGTCGGTCTCTCGCTGTCTCGCACACATGAGAGTTACGTAAAGGCACCGTAATCAAATAAACCCTAGGTGCACGATTGCTGCATGCGCGGGTACCGGGTACGTGGTGGAGCACACCTTTGTAGGAATAGCCAGCTCGCATGATAATTTAATCCATAGGAATTGATAGTCGGGGACCACAGGTGAACGACCTGGAGGCGGTGGCTCGCCAGTCGCCACTGATCGAATTGCCACATTTAAAAAATCATTTTTTTAGGGGGGGGGGGGTAAGAATTCCAATTTTCAATGGCGCGTTATACAATTTTTTACAACGATTGGTATGGAGCAAAAAATGGAATTGATCACTACTACCTCCGTCCTGGTTTACTAGTCCCTGTCGTATTTTGGGTCAAAGTTTGTCCATGAACTTAACTTGCAAAATGTGAATGCAAAATGAGGTTATCTTATCTCTACTCTTTATCTCTTCTCTTCTCTTATCTTCCCTCTTCTTTTTTCTCTTTAAAAACTGAGTTGGTGATGATGGTGTGCCTGCCATCCTGTAATATAGACCGTCCGATCTATCTCTGACGGATAGAAATCAAACTATGGCAATTTTGCAAAAAGATACCCACACCTCTCTCTACATTAGCATATAAGGCCTTCCCTCGTTCATCCTTATCTCCCATAACCTCATTGTTGAGCAATTAAAAAAGGAAGCCTATGTAATAATCTGGCATGGTGGCCGCTGCCGGCGTCGTCCATCCCCATGCCTCCGCTCAGTCCGACCAACTACCACCAGCACGCCCCACTCCTCCTCACCTTATCTCTCTTCTTTCTCATCTCCCCCACTCCGCTCAGTCTAAGGTGTTGGGACATGGACGGCGCCATCGACGTGCTTGCGGAGGTCAGTGTCGGAGAGGATCTGCATGAGCGGTGTATGCGCTGAGCTATGTAAACCTGCAGATGTCGTTAGTTTTTGCACATGAGATTACTCCCGCGTGGGTCAATCACAATAGATATTTTGTAAAATAAATGCATCTTGGTGTTTCGTGCAATGCACGGGCATCTTGCTACTAGAGTAGTACGAGTAGTACCGAAACAAAAAAGGACCGGAGGGAGTAATTGCTCTCACACTGTGCCAGAGCGGACGCGACCTCTCACTCGCGCATGCATTGAACCGGCGTGCCGGCCAAGGGAGCCCCACTCGCTGCACGACAGGCTGAACACGCCTCCTCCGTTGAATCCGTGCGTGTGCCGGCAACACGTGTTCTTCCATGAGCCGGTTGGTTCCTCTTGTCGACCCGCTATTTAAACGAGGCCAGACGCGTGGCAAGAACGGCACCACACCTCTGCTCCCCATATCCTCCTTGCACCATTTTCTCCACTCTCCATAGCATCCGGCGAGCATGAAGACGAGTTCTCTTGCATAAAAGCCGGCTGGGTGCCCCTATGAGTCAGGCAACTTGCTGCTCCACCTCCCTCCCTGCCCCAGGCCGTCAGTGCCATGGGCGAGGCTGTAGGCGGGCAAGCGGAGGACCAAGGATGTACCTCAATTTTAGTGGAAGTCCACAATATTTTATACGCGAGTCCCTACTCCACTCTTGTAGAAAATGCACCTATTTCATCAATGCTCTCAGAAGGAATTTGTGTTTTGGCTCTGAACTAAACGTTGTTTTGGAGAAGCATTGATGTTGGTAGTAAGAACTAGTGATTTTTCTTTATTTCTAATTCTCACATTTTTTTTGCTTTGAAGTGAATCATGGTTGTGGACATTATCTATGAATGTGAAGATATCTGTGAACATGAATTTGATGTGAAAGTTGAACTTGGAATGTTGGGCTTGCGTGTGAACTATACCATGTCCAATGGTTCGTCTATTATTGTTCAAAAAGTAATGGCTGTTATTACATGACCCGGAAAAAATTTATATTTTGTGACACATCTCGGCATCAGACTTACATACATCTCAATCGATGCATGGACATCACAACAGGCATGCTGACTGGATAAACACTTGAACCTAGTTATTATGAATGAAAATTTGTATTGACAACAGTTTTAGATAGCAGGAGACGCCTAGCCTGCTCTGCCTCTGCTAGCATCTTTCTGGATTCTTCCATCTCTTCTTTGGCTTGGGTGAAGAGAGTATCTGATTGCTCTTTTCGCTTCTTCAGGAACTCAACTACATTCTCAAGGGTTGTTGCACGCTTCCTTTCAGCCTTTACTAGAGCCACGAGGAGACGAACAGTTGACGACTCCACCTGGCTTGTGTGTAATCTAGCATCATCTGGGAATTTGCACCTTGTGTCTAATCCAGCATCATTAGGGAACGGGCACCTTGTGTGAAATCCAGCCTCATTTTGGAAACGTGATCTCGAGGTTGACCATACTTCCCTCCTCGCAGGAACTGCATCCTGACATCAAGTTACTTCTTTTTTAGATCAATAGTCAGAGCTACCCAGATCCATTAAGTAGAAGCCAGATAAACAAGACTCGGAGAAGTGAATTCAAAAGGAGAAATATAAAAACAGACTCCAAGGTGAGAACACTCACTTCCTACATCAAGCTAAAAACGAAAGCATTAGGACGATTAAGACTCTTCTTATTACATATCGAAGAACACGAGGCTAAGAGAAATAGAAACTACAACATATACACATCGAAGAACACGAGGCTAAATGAAAGTAATTGAAAGGGTGTTACTTACCAAAGCTCGTTTTACAGGTTCGGTGCAGCTCCTCTTTAACTTGCCATGTTCCTTGAAGATGTCCCCAATATCCCGTGTTTGGTCTTCATTGCTCCTCTGCACGTTCGCATTCGTACTTTTAAAATCTCAACATGGCAAGAAAATATAGTAATACTCACGCATCTTGTGGGCAACATTAAAGCACTCATCTGCCATGTTAGAGCATCTCCAACACGCACAACACGCGGCGCGTTAAAAATGCGTTTACAGCACCGGAATAGCCAGTTTTTGCGGGCCGCGGAGTGCTGGGTCCAGCGGCCGCTGCAAAAAATTGCGCGCGCGCGCCGCTCCAGCAGACGTCCTATATTTTTTCTCCTTTCTACTCTGACTCGATACACATTCAACTCCGAGTCGATACTGGCATAGATAGATACATAGATAGTTCTCAGCATAGATATAACATAGATAGATAAAAAAAATAGATAGTTCAACTACTCCTCGTCGTCCGACTCCGCCTCGGTGATGTCCTCCTCCGACGTCTCAATGAAGGTGTCAAGATACCGATCATCGTCGGAGTCCCAGGGCGACGTTGCTCCTAGCTTGATGTTGAATTGAGCGGCCGACTTCCACGTACGCCTGTCCTCGCGATAGGCGGCTCGCTCCGCCCTCCTCTTCTCCCTCTCCGGCCTCCTTTGCGCGTAGAACTCACGCTCATTGATGATGTCCTGTGGGAAGCATTGGCGCCACAGCGCCATGGCTTCCTCGTCCATCTCGGTGATGCAGAGACAGTGCTCCCGCCTCCGGTTGTCGTGACGATCCTCGTCGGTGATAAGCCGCGGGGGAGGGGCGAGCTCCTGCGCCCGCTCCCGCGTCGACACGTTGGGGAAGTTCATTTCCCTATGAGGCCGCCGGAGGCGCCATGCCGCCGCGTCGTATGCGCGGGCGGCCTCGTGGGCGGTGTCGAAAGTGCTGAGGCCAAGGCGCATCTCGCCGAACCGGATCTCGGCGAAGTAGGCGCCGGAGGGGCGCGCGCGGACGCCGCGGTAGCCCCAAGTTTCTCGGCGGCGCGGCGGCGGCGAGGCGAGAAAGAGCGAGGAGAGAGCGGTGGCGAGGCTCAGAGTGGGGAGAGAGCGGTGGTGAGGCACAGAGCGGTGGGAGGGCGTTGGATTTTATAAAGCGCGCCGGACGCCGCGCGCCAAAACTAGCGCGCGCCCGGCCGCTTTTTCCCTCGCGCGCGCGATCCTTTCCCGACGTCCCTGCTATCTCTACTCTCTACTCTTATAAAAAATAGAGTTGGTGATGATGGTGTGCCTGCCATCCTGTAATATAGGCCGTCCGATTTATATCTGACAGATAGGAAGGAAACTATGGAAATTTTGCAAAAAGATACCCAGACCCCTCTCCACATTGGCAAATAACGCCTTCCCTCGTTTATCCTTTTCTCCCACAAGATAAAGTACTCATACAAATGCATCTTGATGTTTCGTGCAACGCATGGGCATCTTGCTACTTCTAAAAAACTTTCCATCATTTGCCACACTACTGGTTGCAGATGAAGAACCTACCCAAGCACAGCGCAATACAGGAGCGACACACAATTACAAGGTGATATAATGTTGGACAATGCATGCTATAACCAATTACTTTTACTGGAACAATAGCAACCAGGAAATTTGAAGGGTAGGTATGAACAAAATTGGAACTGCACATGTACTGCTAAGAGATTCAATATACACATTAGCAATCGAGGAGGAGTACGATGGTCGCGGCGCCGTCTGTGCATCATGGTCGGCAATGGGAGTCAGTTCATTATCCACGACGGTGGTGCTTCTACCCTTGGCGTCGGCTTCCAGGAAGCAGATCCGAGACCGTGGAAGATGGTGCCGGGGAAGAGGCTCCGTGTACGACGACGACGGTGGACCGGCTCCAGTGCGGCGTACGACGTCGTCGATGAGGCAGATGCGCTGCGGTGGACGAGTGCGACGATGAACAAGGGGAGAAGCACGAAGGCTGCGGTGCCGTGGAGAAGTCTATTTTGCAGTGGGGATAGAAAATGGGGAGTATTCAGGTGTACTACTCTGGGTGCCGGGGTGGGGTTGGCTGGGTAGGGTGAACCTGAGTTACCAAAACAGCCCCCTACGAAGGGTATGATGGTAACTTTGCACTGCTCGAATCAGGGTCGCGGGAGATTTTCCCGTCGACCTGAAAATTTTGTAACACTGAACTCCCCATCTGGCGTGTTGGGTGGTTGGGCTAAGCAACTAGTGAGTAGTACTAGTAACTACTAGTACTCCCTCCATTTTTATTAACTCTGCATATTAGGTTTGACCGAAGTTAAACTTCTTAAAGTTTAACCAAGTTTATAGAAAAATATAAACATTTACCATAACAAATACGTGTGATGTGAAAGTACATTCAATAATGAATCTAATGGTATTTATTTGTTATTATATATGTTAATATTTTTTGTTATAAACTTTGTGAGAGTTTACAAAACTTGACTTTGACCAATGCTAATACACGGACTTAAATAAAAACGGAGGGAGTACACATTTGTTTTCTTAGTTTTTAGTGGAATTAATCATTTGTTGTAATTGTGAAATAAATATATTAAGCTACTGACTTCGAATGTAATGGTTTATGCAATTCAATAGTTAGAATCATTGTTGAATTCCAAGATGTATACCATGTCTATAGTACTTCACAATATGCTCAAACTCACATAATCCCAATCAAATGAAAATCTAAATGCATTTCATAGTTATTACTTTGTAGGATGCAACAAAACCAACCGTAACTCTACATGATCCATTATAAATCAACATTTTGAACACATCCCAATGTGTGAATGAAACATGTAGAGAGAGCTTGTGAAGATGGAGCAATGGCGGGAGAGAGATGTGTGCGCTGAACACTCAAGATATACACCCCATGTAAGAAAGAGAAATAGGGTGGGAAAGATTGTATGTATGTGGGCGAGAGAGTAGGAGACAAACCTCACGAAAGAGAGAGAGAGAGAGAGAGAGAGAGAGAGAGAGAGAGGAAGAAGTTAGGTCTGTGAGAAAGATGGAGACATGAAATATACGTGAGATGTGTGTGCATCCGGATTTTGTAAATGTGGAAGGAGAAGAGACAACGGGTTTGATGAGAGAGCTGGAAAAACATGGACGAGAGGGGAAGGATCTCGTGGGTTGAGGGATTGATAATTTTGTGTGGGAGAGAGAGAGGGGGGAGGAGTCAGTCAGCCGTCGTCACATCATCCTGCTTCCAAATGGCCCCGCATTCTCTAGTGCAGACTGGTCGCCGTCTTCGATCTCCTCGATGCCCTCTTTGAAGATTGAGGTGGTGTGCATGCATGGGTGCAGAGAAGCACAATCGAGAGTGTAACACCCCCTTGTAATAAACTCTGTGACACTCTATTAAAACTGCCAAGTCATGATCATTTGAAGTGCCAAGTCATATGGGTTAATGATCCAATTCAAATTCACATCTGAAAATCAACTCAAATTCAAAAGTGAAATATGAAGTTGCCAAACTCTGTTGGGAAAATGTTCATTAAATGGCAAATAATCCAGGAACATTTCTAAAATCAACATCAGAACAAATGGAGTTGAACAAGTGACTCAAACAAGTTGAAACAGCACCAAAACAGCAATATTTGATATATTTAAAATCATATTAAATTCAAACCAACTTCAATTCTGCCCAAACCACTTTTTGGTAAGAGCTAATATTGCATTGTAATATTTGGACTAAGTTCCATATTTTACTAAACTACGTACAAGCCGTAACTATTTCCCAAATAGAGAGGAATAAAAGAAATCAGAAACAGAAAATGGAAAATAGAAAAGGGCCTAAAGGTCTACTGTGCACTTAAGACTGCGCTACAGTGCCCGGCCCAGCCCAGCAACCAGGCCGTCTCCCTCCTCGTGCACGCGTCGGCGCGCGCGCGCATCCGACCGGCGCTCGTCGCCTTGTCGGTGATCCCGCGGTCCCCGGCGCCTATATGGATAAGCCCGAGCGCCTCTCGCCGTACCCGCGAACCCTAGCCTCCAGTTCCCCCTCTCCCCCTCGTCTTCTTCCCCACCACGACTAGCCGAGCCGCCGTCGCCATGGTCGAGCTCGAGGTCGTCGTTGTCATCGTCGTCACCGCCTGAGAACAAGCGCATCCGCTCCGCCCTGCTCCTCTGCATCTTCACCGGCTACTAGCTCGAGCTCTACGCCACCACGACTCGCGGATCGAGCTGCTCCTCGTTCTCGGTCGCCGGAGCTTCGCCGGCAACTGCCGTCGATCTGCAGCTCCTAAGCTTCCAACGGGCCCCCGTGTGCCCCCTAGGTGAGCGTGCGCGCCGTTCCCCTCTCTGCCCCGCTTGATTCCGTCGCCATAGACGTCATTCCCGCCGAACCCGAGAGCTCCCCGCCGCCGGCCATGGCACCACCGTGTCCACGGCCGCGCAAGCTCGCGTCCGAGCTCACCACTACACTCACCGCACCCCAGCGAGTCGGGCAAGCCCATCCACGGCACCTACCGTGCCCCGCATTGCCCAATCCATCGTTAGCCGAACTCCGGCGGCCGCCGTGTAGCTCGCCGCCGTCAATTTACGCCGATTCAGGCCGAGCAAATGCCACCACTCGACGCGGCTCAGAGCGCCCGTTCGAACACCGCAAACCCCGCGCGATTTGGTGCCTCCTAGAGGAAATCCGACGCCCTCCGGTGAGTTCGCCGCCGTGGGAGGCTCGCCGGAGCTACTCCGGCGACTCCGCTGACCTGGCAAGGCGTGGGGCCCGCCCAATGACACTGACCAGTGGGCCCCCTGGCCAATTTGACCAGGTTGACCATGGTCAACCCTGGTTACTGTTCATCTCTGCGAATGACATGTGGGCCCCTTCCGTTAATTAGCTAATTAAACATTTTATAAATAAAACTAATTAGTTTAGCCTAATCACTCACTGACATATGGGGCCCACCCCTCTAATTAACCATGTTAGTTAGTTTAATCCGTAGTTAAGCTAACAGAGGCTGACATGTGGGTCCCACTGGACCCACATGTCAGTTTGACCCAGTCAGCGCCACTATGACCGCTAATGCAGTGCTGACGTCAGCATGACATCATAATCCATTTCTGTGATTTAAAATAATTCTAGAAAATCAAATAAACTTTAAAAATTAATAACTTTTAAACCGTAGCTCGGATCGAAAAAGTTAAAACATGAAACTTGCTCAGAACGACGAGCCGAGTTTGATCGTGCCGTCTGTTTCTCCATTGGAACCCCCTACGTAGAAGAACTCGTAACTTCGGACCCATATCCGGTAGATGAATAGTGCACACACCTCGGTTAATAAATTCTAGAATAATTCTAAAAATAACTAAAATGACTTAGATGCATATTTAGGCAACCCTGCACTGCATCATAGCATCACACGCAACGAATTGCATTTGTTTGCATTATGTTTACCTGTTTCTTCCCCCTCTTCTCTCTCGGTAGACCTCGACGTTGGCGTAGCTCCCGAGGCAGACGCAGCTCAGGAGTACGACTACGTCCCCGACGATACCACTGAAGACCTTGTCCTTGCCCCAGAGCAAACAGGCAAGCACCCCCATTTTGAGCATGCCTATATCACCTATTCTCTTCTCTCTTATGCTTGCATTAGAACTGCTACTGCTACTGTTTTCCTATATCTGCTGCATAGCCTGATTATTGTAACCTGCCTTGCTTCCTTACTGGTTATCCTAGACTGCTTAGTATAGGCTGGGTAGAGACACGACAGAGACCCCCACTTGATCCCGACTGCCCTGCTGGATATCAGAAGACCCGATCATCGGGATTGAAGACTAGACCCTGGCACCGCACATCACTTCCCCTTAGTTGCCGACACTGCTGGGTTACCGTCGAGTGCCGAGGGTGATACCTCGTCAGCACTTCTGATGTTAACCTTGTAGGTTAGTTACTCGGTCGTGGTAAGCGAGGGTGATTCCTCCTACACCACCCCTGATAACGACATCGTCGCGCAACTCCTCAAGTGTGGACCTCGAGGGTGATTCCTCCTTCGTTCACCTTGACTTTAACATCAGGTGGGGTTCCATCGAGGGTGATTCCTCAGGGCTCCCCTGGTGTCAGACACACAGTTACTGTTGATGAGTTGTCTTGCACTAAACCACGATACTAAAGACGGGTCGGCCCTAAGGGGTACCCGTGCGAGCTTAATGCGAAGTGATGAGGAGTCGGGTTGACCTGGACGGTGCCCGCGAGATAACTACGAGGCGTGGCCGGGCATTCTTAGCCCTTGCCGCAAGTCCTCGAGACGGGGCGACGGGGTCACATCGATCGTGAGTCTCTGCTCGGTTCCGCGCGCTCCTAATCCACTACGGTTTGGATATTTGATCCGAGGGGCCTCTGGCCCGAAAGCACTAACCATCACGTGGGCATAGTATGGGCGTTCTGCGTCGTATACATTAGCCGAAGCTTGTTTGACGTCAGTAAGGAGCGGCGCACGCCGAGTTGGACTGGGAACGCAACCGTGCTTGTATAAGGGGTTGCTAGGTCTGCTCTCGGTGGCCCCGTAACGTGCAGGAGTTCCTGGGGCGATGGCCCAAGACCCCTGGGGGCATATGTTTAGTCCGGCGTGCTGACCTCTCTTATAAGCCTAGGTCGGGTTGCGGCGTGTTGCTTAGCCGAGGCCGGGCATGACCCAGAAAAGTGTGTCCGGCCGGAGTTAAGCGAGCGTGGTGGGTAAGTTGGTGCACCCCTGCAGGGAAGAAACTTCTATCGATAGCCTGTCCTACGGTAACGGACACTCGGAGTGTATCCCGATCGGTACAACTAGAACTTGATATGAGAACTGGATAGTACGGCTCTGGGATTGCTTTCTCGCAGGGAGTCGAGAAAGGATCTCAGGTCGAGGTTGATAATACTACTACTACTACTTTACATTATGTTGATCTGCTCTCTTCTATTGCTGCAAGACTGTCGAAGATTGTTGAAGATGCTAGTCTTCGATAGGACTAGGCTTTCCCCCTCTAATCTGGCATTTCTGCAGCCCAGTCCACATATACAGCCATTCCTTTGAAAATGTTGCATATGTAGTGTAGATCCTTGCTTGCTGAGTACTTCGGATGAGTACTCACGTTTGCTTTACTTTCTTTTCCCCCCATATTCCATTTGATGCCACCAGGCGACGGAGCCCCTGAGCCAGACGCCCCAGCCGACGACCAGTACTACTACCCGCCTAGCGAGTACTACTACTACGAGGAGCCGTTTGACGAACAGGAGTAGGATCGGAGGGTCCAGGGCAGGAGGCCTACGCCTTTCGATCGTAGTATTTTATTTTACCCCGCCTCTGTGAAGGCTTATCTCTTTCTCTCTGTAATATATCTGTACTCAGATATCTGATGCTTCCGCTGACGCTTGTATGCCATCGAGCTATGTATTCGAGCCCTCGAGGCCCTGGCTTGTAATATAAAGCTTGTATGACTTTATTTATGTTTTAGAGTTGTGTTGTGATATCTTCAAGTGAGTCCTTAGGCTTGATCATGTGCATTTGCGTGTATGGTTAGTGCACGATTAAGCCGGGGTCGTCACAGAGAGTGTCGCCATATAACCTTGGATGGGGATGAATTGTGTGCTCGGGGGAGGGGGAAGTGTGTGTGCAGTGTGTGTGTGTGTGTGTGTGTGTGTGTGTGTGTGTGTGTTAGATATTGAGAGAAATCAACCCTATGGAGAGAATGTGTGTGTATGTGATGGAAAGCTACATGCCAAATAGGGTTTTCACGAAGAGATTGTGCGTGCGAGATAGAGAGCGATGTGCGGGCCTTGAGGCGGGCAGGGGCCGGGTGAGGGTGTCAAAATGTGTGCGTTGATGCATGTGTTACAGGCTATCGTGCGAGGGACGGACGAATCGAGAGAGATGGTTGTTGTGTTACGGATGCTCCTCTCTCTCTCTCTCTCTCTCTCTCTCGCACACACACAAGTACAAATAGAAGACCATTCTCTCATTTATACACAACATATCGGCATCTCTCTATGTCTCACTCATGCATGATCATTTGCACATTCACACCTCTCTATGTTTCTATCACACACACACACACCATCTCCACATTGCCCTTCCGCCACAACACACATATAGACACATACACGCGTTCTCTCTCAGTCACACACACATAATCAATATTAAAAAAATGTCTAGGCGCACCTAAAACATCCAAATCCAAATAAGCACGAACTAAAGCTAAATTCAAATATATGGAAATATTGTAGCGTGAAGAACTTTTCCAGGAAAAAAAGTAGAGTAATATTCGGGGATTGTTTTCACACACACAAAAAGGTTCGGTGGATGTCCTTCGAGCGCGACACAGTGACGCACCGTTCGATCGACCGTGCGGTAGTATAAGTGCTGCCTCAGGATTCCGTATCGATGCTGTGCTAACTCATGTGGTAGTATAAGCGCTGCCTCAGTCTAATGTTTACGTGTACTAGTACGGTGTTCTTTTAAGTTTGACCAACCCTATATAAAACTAAACTAAGCTCCCATACGCGCACTCATCAATATGCCGCCACCGCCTTTGCGCATGCCAGTGCCCGCCTACTCCGGTAGACCATTTCTCCCCCATCACCGCCGTGTCCCCGCCATCCCTGTGCCATGAAGCCGAAGGCTCGCCCGCTCACGTCGTCTGCAGTCCATCCTCGCGATGCCGCCGTGCTGCCAAGCACGCGAGCAGGTGGAGCCGCGTCTATGCCCGTAGCGTACGAAGAGGAGGACTAGTGCGTGCTCCAGCACCCCAGCGAGGAGGAGCTAGCATGTCATTGTCGTCTCCGCCCGCGCGAAGGAGGCCCGCATGGTGGCTGTCGCAGCGGAAGCCGGTCGAGCCCGCGCCGAGCCCGCAAACCGGGTGCGGACGTGGAATCTACCTTCGAGACCTTGAATGCCACGTGGATCCTGCAATCTGAAGGAACAATTTGGGTCAGTCGACTCTTGTGAGCCGTTGGATGCAACATGGACGGCCAGAAGAGCTTCTTCAACCTCCGAAAATGATGCACTGTTCATCTTCTCTCTCAGGCATTGAGCCGCCAGCCCGCCACAGGCCTAACCGCCTGCCGCCGCCGCCCCGCCCTCCCCTGAACCGCCTACCACCGCCATGCTCCCCCCACCCCTGCCATCCGTTTAACCCCAGGCACGATCCATTTTTTTCGACGAACTGCATTCCTCACCCAACACTCATAAGATAGATCATGGGCACCCTGCCACCCTAATATAGATACCGGGGTAGCTTCTCTACCGTCTTCTTCCTTCGCTTCATCAAACTTCTTTCACAAATTGACTAACCCAAAATATACTACTAGTACGTATTAAGTACAGTAGGAACGCGAAGATACGAGTAGTAGTACCAACTACAAGAAGAACAGTAGTAAGACATACTAGTACTACTGTACGTACTAAAGAGTTCAAATAACGAGAAAGAACATAACATAGTTCTGCTGGTGGCTCAGCACAACACACCCCTAAAATAAAACTAAGCAACTAATCTGCTTGACACTGCAGTAGAACCAGCATGAGCAATGGCACTGCCACCTTAATCGGAGTCTGAGTCCACGTCCTCGACTTCGTCCTCGTCCCTCTTCCTCTTCCTCTTCGCTGACACTTCTTTGCTTGAACCGTACACTGGGCTCTACTTCTTCATCCAACCCTTGTAGATAGTTAAACAAAGGTAGGCATCCGTTGCTACGTACACGATGTGATCTTCATCTATTGTCTTCGACTCCCATGCATGATGAAACTCCGGGTGAGGTTTCTTCAGTTCAGCGTACGAAGGATCAATCATGGCTGCTGCCAGGGTCAGCATTGAAGGCTGAGAGGAGGACACCAGGCTTTCCTTCTGGAGATCGAAGGACTGGCCTACAACGAGGCCTATCCGACCCAGGACTCTCCTGTCATTCGTAAAGTCTACAGTAACGAATTTCACTCTTTTGTCCTCGAGGAAGAACTCAAAATCCTGGCACCGAACGTCGGCATGGCATACATGGTAGACCAAGCATACGTTATGTACGTAAACCTGGATCATGGCGGGCTTCTTCATCTCTGCCTCCTTTAGAAGCTTCTCCCTTTCCAGGACTAAGGTGTACTCAACATCTAGCCCAGCGACCCACTCATCCTTTGAACTTTCGAACATGTGTAGAAAGTGAGCAAGGCATGCTTCCACCGTCGCGGATGTACGGGTGTAGATGATGATGAACTCATCACCGGTGATGGTTCTAACCTTGTACTCACCGCCGATCCTGGAGATTTGGGAGGCCATGGATTTTGGAGGCATGTTAGGAGAAGTGGAACTGGTGTAATGTGAAAGGACGGGACGACTGGGAGCAAACTATTGTAAGGTAGAAGACGGGGACGAGTAGGGCGTGTGAACGGCGTAGGGTGGTGGCTTGCCGGTGGATAAACGGCTGCATGCCCCCAAAGAGTTCTCAAGTACTATGAGGGACCCACTAGATGTCATGTCTACTAGACCCACATCGTAGGCCTGACGGTATAGCTTCTGCATGTTCGCACGCCATGCCGGCGCGTGCATGTAACTTTCACTTAATTCCGTCAATCATCGCGCCTCCCACGACCTTCGCCTCCCTCGCGCGGTCGCGCCCTTTGAGACTTCGGACGGCTATAAATGAGCAAAAAAAAATTGCCTACTCCGCATGCATGATACTCCCTCTGGTCCTTTTTACTCCGCCTAAGATTTGTGTCAAGTCAAAGTTTGCAAAGTTTAACCAAATTTATACTAAAAATATCAATATCTACAATACCAAATATATATTTTATGAAACTACATTTCATAATGAGTATAAAAATATTGATTTGACATTGTGAATGTTGATACATTTTCCTATAAGTTTGGTCAAAGTAGAGGTACATTAACGTCAGACAAAACTTATTATATGCACAATGCAGACTAGTTCCTCTGTCCAGGTGCGTGCCATGTCCTATATAGTCATCACAACAAGGTTAGCTATTAGAGTACTACTACCTCCCTTCTAGTTTAAAGGGCTCGATTCAAAATTTTCACCTACTCTTACCAAGATAGAGGCGGTGGAATAGTTTTTGTAGTATGCAAAAGTACTCAATTAATGCTCTCATTCTTCACAAAAAAAAGTGTTTACCAATGCATTTATCGCATTGCATGCATGCATGAACACTAGTAAATGACAAAGATTTTTACATGCATTAGTCAATATTGTCTTTAGGCTACTCATAGTGGAAAGTATCATATACTAGTATCATGTGCATGATACTAGTGTATGATACGGGACTACCTTTATAGTGCCATGCATGACACAAAGTAGCATAGCATTTAACATGATACGGTATCTACCTATGTTACTCTGACCCCCCTCTCTTCTTTAATTCTTTGCCACATCAACATGTTTGCTATTCCCGTGTGCATGATACCAGCTAAGATACCACCACTATGGCCAGCCTTAATCATCGCATGCAATAATTTAGTGCACCTTGAAATCTGAACATGTGTGGGGTGTGTATGTTTTAATGACTTGAGACTATACCTAGCCCGGCATGCAATGGTCATTTCATTGCATGTAAGATGACTTATTATGCACCGTTACCCATACCTGCAGGAAGCCCGTTCGTCTCCAAATCTTTTCCTCTCCATGTGTGAAAACAATCTGCCTGCTTGACTCTCCTTCTCCCTCCGGCAGCCCCACCACTCCACCCCGTGTGAAAAAAACTACATGCATGACTCTCCTCCCCCCGCGCTCATCCAATCCGTGGTGACCAGCAATATTTCCACCCCTTCCCTCCTCGTAATTTACGGACGCTGCTTCGGTGCCGTAACTGCACCTGCAGTTGGGTCAGTGACATGTGGGCCAGCTGTCTGTTAGGCCCACATGTCACCTACCCAACTGCAGGCGCAGTTACGGCACTGAAGCTCAGTCCGTAATTTACTCCAATAAAAATATGCTCACCTAGATGTTATGTTAATCATGAAACATATCTTACGTAGGTGTGCCATTGCTCACTATAAATACTGCGCCTCCCACGGCATTCGGAAGAACACTCATGTTCATCGCTATCTCCTCCCCCTCCCTCTCACGTCGACCACCATGGCATCGCCCCTCCAAAGCCCTAGGCGCCCCTCACTGCCCCGCGCGGAGGGTCACGCGTCGCCGTTCCATTCCTCGCCGCCACTAGTCGAGGAGGACACGTCGACGTTCCGTTCCTCGCTGCCACCAGTGGAGGATGACGCGTCGGCGTTCCGCTCCTCGTCGCGACACGTCGAGGTGGACGCGTCGGCATTCCGCTCCTCGCTGCGATACGTCGAGGTGGACGTGTCGGTGTTCCCAGTCTCGCCAGCACGCACGTCGGAGGACGCGTCGGCTCCCCGCTACGAGGAGAACGTCGCACCCCCCGCAGTGCCTCCCAGCCTTGAGGAGCTTTGGAAAGAAATGGAGGTCACCTTGTGGGAGGCTTTGCCTCCGGCAGAGCGCACCAAAATAGAGGCAGAGAAGAAGGCCGAGGAAGAGAAGCGCGCTGTGAGGCATGCTACCTGGCAGGCCTATGTCGCGTCCGAGAGTGTCAGGCAATTGGCTCTTTGGCAGAAGGCTCGTGCGAGGGCCGTGAGAGTGAAAGCCCTGAGTGCAGTCGGGCCCAAGCGCCTCATCTACTCTTGGCGGTACGTGGACCGGGTGCACGCTTCCAGCAAGGTGGAGTACCTGTTAGCGCCGGATCACCAGACCGGTGAGATCGCGCTCGCCCACTGGCAAGCCACGAATCAGCACCTCGCGAGTTGCGAGGCAGAGGAAGAGGCGTTGTGTCGCCGCGCTGGGAAACGGCCGCCCACCAGGGCACTCGTGGCGCGCCGCAAGCGCTCCTGCGAGCGCCGTGGTTTTTATTAGGAATAATTTAGTTTTGTAAGGCGATCTCATTAGTTTTGGGACGGAAATGATAAATCCTGAATGTTTGGGAATGATTAGCGTCCTTAATTAAGTATGTAAAAGGAAAAGTTTGGAAACCTTGTGTATCCGTACGCATTTTGTAAGTACGTGCATATAGCACAAACTTAACTATATATCGCACTACACGTCTCTCTCTTTATATGCTTGCAGACTGTGCTACTACTATTATTTATGTACGTGCAAATGCACGTTTTAACATTACGATGCGGTTTTTGTAAAAGTAGAAAAACAACACCAGTCAAGCTTGTGAAACGATTCAATGCAAAGAAATGCAAAAATGCTTGTTTGATTGCTTACTTTAGCTTCCTTCTCTGTGGTTATTTCTCTATCGTACTTTGTACGGAGTATCTCACTGGTCGGGAAGGCATGCAAATTCCCAAACTGCTTCGTACACCCTGTATCAAATTTTTTGCCTAACAAGTTGTGCCGTGCAATTGGAATTCCAACTTGAGTACTACTACTAGGAGTACTAGGGGCCAGTTCTTTTAGGCTTCTAGATTAGTAATCCCATAACTACGTAGTTTAGAAGCCCAAATGAATGAGTGAGGCGGCTTATGGGAAAAGCTGGGGAAGAGACGGCTTATTTTTTAAGCCGCCAAAAGAACTGGCCCTAGGAGTAGTAGCTAGGGATACTAGGAGTAGTAGCTGGGGATCGAGTGTGCGAGATGAACCGGACAAAGTAAATGCAGAGAGATGAAATGCAAAAAAGATAGAGGGATGTGATGGTTGCTTGTACGTTTATTTTACCAGGCCACTTATTACTGGGAGTGGTGGGGTTTTGTGATATGACGGCTTTACTACCGCGCCATGAGCGGGGTGAGACTCCCGTGCAGCGCCGCCCTCTACACTAGTACTACCTCCATCGTGGTTTATTAGTCCCCCATGTAATTTGACTGATGATTAAACTGACAACATGTTAGTGCATGTCACCAAAAACTATATCGTTGGATTCGTATTTGAACATAGTTTTCAATGATATAATTTTTGGTGACATCCATGAGCATTTATCGTACTATATACAATGTTAGTTAAATTTATTGTCGTACTATATATAGTAAGGTGCCCGTGCGTTGCACGGAATAGTGAAATGCATTGATCGGGGAGTTGTTTATTTTGACAAAGTATGTGGGGGTTATCTCATGTGTAACGAGTATCGATAGGTTTCTTCGGATATTATTTCTTCTCTAGAGCTCACAAGCATCTGGGTGAATAGTAAATGTAAGCTAAATAGATAAAAAAGTATCTTTTGCAAACAAAAGCGTTCAACTGTTCAACCTGCATCCAAAACTTTTGAAGAAATATCACTTATTGTGCTTTGCAAGAAATGATCTTTAAGAATTATTTTTTGAGTATCGATTTTGTTTATTTTTTCTAGACCACCATGAATGTAAATCAGGATGACTTGGAAGGGGGCAGAGGAGATGTAAGAAATGGTTCATCATAAGTCTTTCACCATTACTGTAGTAAAATTTCTCAATTAATCTCATAAATGGCAAGCGAGAACTCTAATGGAGCAAAAGCATACATGGAAGATTCTATACTAAACCATAAATGGATACACTTTATTCAAGCGCGATACTCTAATAGAGCAAGATCATGCATGGAAGGTTCTATACTATATAAATAAGAAGTGTCCACATGCTTAGACAACGGCTTACATTGAGCGAAGACTAATGATGAACAGTTAACTTGGTAATGCATATGCCCAGGTGAACCTCCTTGGAGTCCCCGTGCATCATCTTGGGGGGAAGATGATACCAGGCCTCTTCCATGTCCACATTGCCGGGAACGGAGCAGCTCGGCATAGTCCCATTCAGCGTGATGGAGGCGCCGAGGTCACCCGGAGGGGCAGTAGCAGTGAGCACGCACTAGTACAGCAGCCTCGTGTTAGCGTCAGCGGCGTTGCCCCTGACGCACACTATAGAGATGGGGCAGTAGCCTGCGCTTGCCTTGCCGATGCCCACGGCCAAGAGGAAGACGTTGCCGTCCTCCTCGGCGACTAGCAGGCGGCGGTGATCCTCTAGCGACTTCGGCACGGTGAACGGGTAGCACGTCTCGTACTTGATGTTCACCGCGCGCCAGTTGTGATTGCCAGACGGTGCAGTGAGGTGATGCACGAGGCTCATCGGCGAGCCCTCAAACGGCGGTGTGCACTCATAGCAGTAGCAGGGCGCGTGCGCACATCTGGAACTATGCTCCACCAGCGAGTGCTGGTCAACGTACCTCTCGCAGCCGAAACTCTTGTAGACGCAGGGCACCTTGCAGGCATCAACCAGGCCGTCCATGAAACGGGAGTGGCTGTGGGGACGTTGCGCCCGCCGCATGGAGTGCAGGAGTAGCACACGAAGCGGTAGATGGTATACTTACTAGTACTCCCTCCGTTTCTTTTACTACTACTACTCTCTACTACTACTCTCTATCTCTACTACTCCCTCCGTCCGGAAATACTTGTCATCAAAATGGATAAAAGGGGATGTATCTAGAAGTATTTTAGTTCGAAATACATCTCTTTTTATCCATTTTGATGACAAGTATTTTTGGACGGAGGGAGTATCGATCTATATATCTATATCTATATCTATATATCTACATACTCTTATAAAAAAACCGAGTTGGCGATGATGGTGTGCCTGCCATCTTGCAATATAGACCGTCCGATCTATATCTGACGGATAGAAAGCAAACTATGGCAATTTTTTGCAAAAGGATACCCGCACCTCTCTCGTTCATCCTTATCTCCCACAACTTCATTGTTGAGTAATTAAAAAAGTAAGCCGCCGGAACAATCTGGCATGATGGCCACTGCCGGCGTCGTCCATCCCCATGCCTCCGCTAAGTTCAACCACCAATCACCACCACGCCCCACTCCTCCTCACCTTATCTCTCATCTTTCTTGAGATATCATTTTTTCGATGAAATTCTCGAGATACCATTTTTTCGATGGAATTCTCGAGATATCATTAGTTTTTACACATTGGATTACTCCTGCATGGGTCAATCACAACAGGTGTTTTGTAAAAAAATGCATCTTGATGTTCCGTGCAATGCACGGGCATCTTGCTAGTTTGCATATAATTCCAAACACCACGTAGACACGTTCTCTGACCATTTTACAACTATGTTAGTATCATTGTTAGTGGTCAGCCGGTGCAAGTTCTAGCCCCGGGTGTTTTAACCTTTTTTTAGTAATGATATCTTTCGATTAGTCGCCACGAGCCCAATCCTGGCGAATCCCACATAACCGTCAGATTTCCATCCGACGGTGGCCTGTTTTTAAGCCATAGTATTTGACAAAACCGCTACCGTTACACACGTACTGTAACTGCGTCGCGGGCGTTTGCAACTGCCATGTCTCCCAGCGAACATTTGCTGGGGATTGGAGTTAGCACTGATGGCGGTTCGTAGTCGTTCCACGCTCAGGCATTGAAGTTTGTAACTATTTTACAATATACTACTACTCCGATGCTAGTAGTAGAGTAGAGTCCTACTCCACTATACTACTCGGGCATAGTAGTAGGTACTGTAGTTTATTGTACTAGTACTGTGATCACTCAATTAAGTTGTCTAGCATCGATATGACCCTATGCTGCTGTGATGTGTTTCGTAAGTCAAGCGGTGTGCTGCTGCTACATTGTCATCATCACCTGTCCACTTCCCGCAGCACATATTCGATTCTCCATCCTCGTTCGCACATAATCGTCCAATTTTCCATCCCCGCTAGGTGCCTCCCCCCTCTTCCGAAACCCAAACACTAACAATGGCAGAACCCAACAGCGTCCACCGAAAGAGTGGCTGGAATTCGCTCCCCACAGAGGTAATCAAGCTCATTGTTTTGCGTGTGGAGAATCTCAGTACCATGCCACTCGCCGCGTGCTCGTCGGGGCTGTACCGTTTACTCAAAGCCCTTAGGCCGGAGCTTTTTAAGCCAACTCCCTGCTTGCTGATGCCGCTTGATCTTCAGAAACGGCATGTCACGCAGCATAACAATCGTAGGGTGGCGAGCATCAACCCCCTCGACTGCGATCCGATCCCCGTCACCCTCAACTACATTAACGGTATGTACTGGGTCGGCATGAACATGTCTTGGATGGTGCTCGTCGACGGTCGCGGCAGCTGGATGCTCGTGGAGGTCTACAACTGGCGATTGATCCCCCTTCCTTCGATTAACACTGCACTGCTTTGGCACCGCAGCCCAGAATACTCGGAATCTTACAGTAGCCAACATGATACCAAGTTTGATTTGCTCAAGGTTGTAATGTGCCCAGTGCCCACAAGATCTACCAATTATAAAGACTTCAGGCTAATTGCGTTCTTCAACCACGGTCTCGCCTATCTGACAGGTCACTGCGGTAAGTGGATAAATCTGCACGTCCATCGCAGGATCATACATCCTCCATGGTTCTCTGATGCCATTGAACACAAGGGCTTCATTTACGTTGTGGACTCCTTCTATGGCTGGACATATTGCTGGCCTACTCCAGTCATCGCTACAAACGGTTGTTATAGCAGTATGTTACTTTCCTATGATATCATGATGGCTTGCTTATATTACTGTCAACATTTACTAAAAAATATTCATGCTCATAACATGTTGTTCTTAAGATTGACTACAACGCCCTTTTTTATTTGACTCCAACTTGATATGATGTTGTAGGCCGCCTGGTGTCCCTACCCTTCCTAATCCTAGAACCTTTCCAAGAAAAGCGGCATGGCAGTTGCAGGTGGTTCCTGGCTCGATCAGACGACGGCGAACAATTCATGATCGTTCGCACGTACCGGATGTGTTGTATCGCGGAATACAATCACAGTCACTGCAAGGTCTTTGAGTAGGATCCCAGCTTCTCTGGGCCTTCAGGAATTTTTGACTGGAGGCTGGTAAGTAGCCTTGGTACACGCTCTCTGTTTCTCGAACTGAATTCTCTGATTAACCATGAGATAACCGACGGCAAGGATCATGATGGCAGCGTGGTTTCATTCATCAGGCAAAACTGTGTGTACATAGCGTACCATGCGTCTCTCCATGCACCATACCCTGATATGTGCCGCCACGCTCTGCAGCCCAAAGTAGGAGAGAGGGTCGCAAGTATCAGACTTCGACCTGCTGGCTGGAGTTTCCCCCGTCAGGCACCCATCTGGTTCAAGCCGTCAGCCAATCTCCACAGCTTAATAAATAGTAACATCTAACTGAGCCAGTTAGTTAGATGCGTACACTTGGTGTAGTATGATCTTTATTTAGTTTGATGCATACACTTGTTCTTTTTTTATAGCCCTTTTGTAATGATGGCTGATGTTTGGTTTGGAAGAGAGAGCTACTTCTTTACTCTTCTGGCCTGTTTACTGCTTCTGTTGCAGCCCCAGCCCTGGTTGCTGCTGCTGCTGTTTTCAATGTCCAATCAGTAGTATATTTCGTCTGTTGGTTCAATAAAAGTTTTGTTAGAACGACAAACACAATGTTTTGGAAGTCGTTGCACGGTCCGATCCTTTTGTGCCCCGTACGTAGCGCATACTATTTTTGGTACGGAACACATTTTCCACTTGTCGATAACATGCAGCCTAGTGATGAAGGCCCAATAGAGGAGCCCATAATTAACTAGAAGGGAGGCTCTTGCATGAATCTGGCCCAGGTACATGCTCATGGTCCCCTAAACATAAATAAGTAAATAAATAAAGCTAAATGCTCATGCACCAGTTCTTTAAATTTACGATTTGAAAAGTCAAATTTTAACAGGAGGATATTATTTCCTATGAGAGTGTCGTTACATTCAGTCGATATTATTCTTAGGCAAATATAGCGACCAGTCTTTTTTCTCCCACCATTTTCTTCCTGCAACCAGTGGACCCATGCAAATCGTAGTCAACCTCATAAATAGTTCCGGTCCATTATTATTTTTCAATAAGAATACCCAACCCAGCCCAACACATTGGCGACACCACTTTATCCCAGGGCTTCTGAATGTGTTCAATAAGAAGAAAATTGTCTAAAAAAAACTCAAGAAGAAAAAGGTCCTCCGCAGCATTTTACAATAAGTTTTAGCCATATAAAATTAATACTTATAATCCAGCATAATGAGTTTTTGGGTCTGACCGGTCCAGCCGCCAAAGCCAAACCTGCGCCGGCGGGAGCGACTGTTCCCGCCTTCTACGGCTGGTTGCGCTGCCGTGCACGGATCGCCGCCCTTTCGTACCCTGAAATGCTGGCCAGGCCATCCCTTTACTCCCCCGACATCCTATTCTTCTCCGGCGACAGCAGCCTACCCCGCACCAGAACCAGTGAACCCTCGTACTCCCCTCCGCCTACGGCCATACTGTCGCATGTTCCCCGACTCCTGTTCATTCCCGTTCGAGGCCTCGCCGTCGTTCTCCGCCTTGGTGCGCTCACAGCGGCACCGCCGTCCGGCCCTGTCAACATAGTGAATCGGGAGAGGACTGTAGTTGTGAGTATGACAGTACGGACCCACCAGGTCCACTCCCGAACACAAGCAAGCGCCTCTTTACTACTCGGATGCACCCCTCGTTTTTTACTCTAATCCACCCTGCTGATATCTGGGACCCACATCATTGTCAACGTATAGTCAATTAACGACAGAATTGCACAATGCTTTTTTTAGGATTTGTTCAGAGGAGCAGGCTATAAACTAGGTTGTGCAATCTCTGTGGCCCGTCTAACAACATGACCAGCCCAACAGTTTTTTCTTTGGGAAAATAGGTAGCCCACTATTTCTTTTTGAAGAATACCCAAGCTAGGCCTATTTGTTTTCTTTGACTTACTGGGCTGCAAATCTTTCAAAACGAGGAGGGATGCATTCTGGGCTGGCCAGAGAGTATGGGTAGTAAATCTTAAAAGCAATATGAAAGGGGTTGCAAATTCCAAAAAAAATATAGCAAATGGGCAATTAGTTTTGTTTTTTGTTTTTGTTCTTCACTGATATTTTATATTACATTGGATTTTAACATAACATAGTACTACTTTATTTTTAAATTTGTTTTAGTATGGCTACTAATTTTGGGATTAAAAATATTTTGTTCCCGAGCAAAAATATGTGAATTTTCAAAATTTTAGATATTTTTTATTTCAAATTTTTAACCCTGGTACTGACCAAAAAATGGGCAGCAATTCTAAAAATGAAAAATGGGCTGCAATAAATTCCATATGAATTAGCAAATGGGCTGTAAATTATAAAAATAATAGCAAATGGGCTGTACACGCCACAGATTTCGAAGCTGACTTGTTTACGCAAGGCTTTGTCAACTTATAGTCAACACACGATTCTAGCAGCAGTGACTGTTGGATGTCCATCCAACGGCCAACGTGCTTCTTCAATCTCTGATCTTCCTGCTCCAGCCGCCTAAACCAGCGCCGGTGGGACTGCCTGCTCCCTCCTCTTGTGGCGGCTGTGATGCCGCGCAGGCTTCACCGGCCCACCCTACTCCCTTCGCTGGCCTGGCCATCCCTCTAGCCACCCGCACCTCCTGTTATTCTCCGGTGATGGCAGCCTCACGCCGCAGCCGAACCAGTCAAGCGTCATACTCTCCTCAGCATGGGCATCCACTGATGTGTCTTCACCGGCTCCGGGTCGTTCCATTCCTAGGCCTCACCGTCGTCCACCACGTTGGTGCTATAGGCGTGGCGTGCTCAACGTGGTCAACATTCAACAAACAACAGCAATTGGAATAGGAATGTACGTGGAGAGGCTGACAGTAGGGACCCCCATGGTCCATGGCCGCACGCAAGCAACTGCCTCCTTATTACGTGAAAAAAATGATTCCTCCCACTGACATCTTGGGCGCATCGGTTCGGAGGCTGACCTGTGGGCCTACTAAGTTAACGTGTACACATGGCTTTGTCAACTTATATAACAAACGATTCTAGCAGCAGTGACCGTTGGATTTTAATCGAACGGTCCTGCTGCTTCTCCAATCTCTGATCTTCTTGCACCAGCCACCCAAACCAGCGTCGGCGGGACCGCCTGCTACTGCCTCAAGTGGCCGGCTGTGCTGCCGCACAGGCCTCACCGCCCCATCCTACTCGCACCGCTGGCCAGGCCATCCCTCTACTCACCCACACCCCCTGTTATTCTGCGGCGACCGCAACCTCACACCGCAGCCGAATCAGTCAACCCTCGTACTACCCTCCGCGTGTTCCTAGGCTCCGCGTCGTTCCCTGCCTCACCGTCGTCCATCGCCTGGGTGTTGTCCGCACGGCATGGTCAACGCAGTCAATGAACGACAGCCATCAGAAGAGGACTGTACGTGGAGAGGCTGACAGCTGGGTCCATGGCCGCACGCAAGGAAGTGCCTCCTTATTACGCGCAAAATAATGATTCCTCCACCTGACAGCTCGGACCCACCGGAAGGGCCTCTGTATTTCGCAAAAAATGTTCCCCCCTGACAGCTGGGACCCACCGGCTTTACCTTCACACGGAAGGAAGTGCCTTCTTACCCCCTGATAGCTGGGACCCATCAGGTTGAAGCGAAGGTAGCGTTATCTGTCTGGCCGTGAACATGTACATACGTAGCGGTCGATCGGTCTCTCTGCAGCGACGTACCGTGGCCGAGTAAGGATCGGCACGTGTTGAAGTAGGGGCGCCGACGTAGCATGTCACGCAGTCCCATCTACATCGTGTACACGTACGTAGAGCCACGCTGCAAGATAGTAAATACGGCTACATACATACGGGCGGGGTCTCTAATGCGTACAGCGATGGCGTCATGTTCATCAGCAGCCAACCGGCTGGGTCGGAATAGAGTAAACAGCGTCGCGTGTTCATCGGGAGCCAACCGGCTTGGACGGAATAGCCGAAACGAGCTCTGGCGTACCGCATAACGGAGGAAATGGCCTTCTGTTCGACCGCGTACGGTCGAAACGGGGTCTTGTTCATCGGGAAGGGTCTGGCATACCGCAGAACGCAGGAAACAAACTTGTGTTCGAGCTCCTACGGTCGAAATGGGGTGCTGTTAATCGGGAGGTGTGTGGCGTACCGCAAAAAGGAGGAAACGGAGTTGTGTTGGAGCGCCTACGGTCGAAACGGGGTCCTGTTCATCGGGAGGGGTGTGGCATACCGCAAAACGGGACTCCGCGGGCTACTGTTCATCCACCATCGACTTCCTCCAGCCTCCACCTGCTACTGTTCACCCACCATCGACTTCCTCCTCTCTCCACTAGCTACTATTCATCGACGGGGTCCTGTTCATTCAGCCTCCACCGGCTACTGTTCAACTAGCCCTCCATGGGGTCCTGTTCATCCAGCCTCCACTGGCTACTGTTCAACCAGCCCTCCACGGGGTCCTGTTCAACCAGCCCTCCACGGGGTCCCTCCACCAGCTACTGTTCATCCACCCCCACCTCCTCGATCGGGGTCCTGTTCATCTAGCGGCAACGGCCTCTACTACCACGGGGTCCTGTTCATCCAACTCCCACCGGGAACTGTTCATCCAACCTCCAACAATGGTCACTGTTCATCAAGAGGCAGCAGGTTCGATCGGCTTCAGTTAGCAGCAGTAGCGAAGGAATCGCTCGATCGGGTTCAGTTAACAGCAAGGGATCGATCGCTCGGGTTCAGTAATGCGTAGCTAGTGCAATCGCTCGGGTTCAGTAAGCGAACGCCTCGCTCGGGTTCAGTTAGAGCGCAACGCCTCACACACACGCGCGTACGTGTACGAGAGAAATGCGCAACCCCTCTGTGCATCGCTCGGCCCCGACCACCCACCGTAACCGGGAACTCCCCGAAATTTCCCTCGCCCTCTCTTCTACCACGATTTTTTCCATCATGGACGGCCTAAAGAATGTCATGTAGGTGCATCCCTGGCCCGCCCAGGACGAAAAGCCCATTTTCTATCATGATTTTTTGTCATAGAAGTAGGAGCCCACCACATCTATGATGATACGTGCTTTTGTCACAATTATCATCATAGAAGTGTCATAAGCATGACAGGGAAAAAATCCGTTCGGCCCAAAATGTCACGGATGTGTCTTTTTATGTACTGAAAATCGGCGAGGGTCGCACCCTTAATGAATCTGGTCGTGCTGAACTCTAGCTGGAAAGCCTGCAGCTCGATGTTCCACTCCGCAACCCTTCCGACGGCGTTGGGGCTACGGAGCACCTTCTCCAAGGGGTATGCAGTGACGACCTTGATGGGGTGGCCCTGAAAATAATGGCGCAGCTTCCTCGAAGCGACCAGGAGCGCGAGCAGAAGCTTGTGCTGCATGGGGTAACACGCGCGCGCATCCCGTAGCACTGTGCTGACGAAGTACACCGGGTGCTCGACGAGAGTCGAGGTATCATCGGCCCCTTGTCCTGCGCGCAGCGCGAGGGACTCGGGGGCCTCTCCGGCCTTTGGAGCGACGGGATTCTCAGGAGCGCCGTCCTGGGGCGGCGAAGGTTGTGCGACTCCCTGTGGGCCCCCTTGTCTTGCGCCTGCACAAGCCGGCGATTCCCGAACCGCCACGAGCGCCGCGCTAACCGAGCGGGGGGTGGCCGCCAAGTAAAGCAGCAAGGGCTCACGAGGGCGAGGCGCCACCATGATAGGTGGGCTCGTGAGGTATCTGTTGAGGTCCTCAATGGCCGTCTCAGCCTCTGGGGTCCACTCGAAGGGGCCCTTCTTCTTTATCAGCTTGAAAAAGGGGAGGGCGCGTTCGCCAAGCTTGGAGATGAAGCGCCCCAAGGAGGTCACACAGCCCGCGAGCTTTTGCATCTCTTTGAGGGTCCGAGGCGGGCTTGATACGTCTCCAACGTATCTATAATTTTTGATTGTTCCATGCTGTTATATTATCATTCTTGGATGTTTTACAATCATATAGCAACTTTATATCATTTTTTGGGACTAACCTATTGACATATTGCCCAGTGCCAGTTGCTGTTTTTACTCGTTTTTTACTTCACAGTAAATCAATACCAAACGGAGTCCAAACGCAGCGAAACTTTTTGGTGAATTTTTCTGGACCAGAAGACACCTGTTGGGCCAAAGAAGTACCAGAGGGTGGCTCCAAGGGGAGCATAACCCACCAGGGCGCGCCTGGGGGCCCAGGCGCGCCCAGGTGGGTTGTGCCCACCTCGGCCACCTCCCGCACCGCCTCTTTGCTCTATAAATACCCCAATATTCCAGAAACCCTAGGGGAGTTGATGAAAATCAATTCCAACCGCCGCAAGTTCCAGAAACCACAGATCCAATCTAGACACCATCACGGAGGGGTTCATCATCCTCATTGGTGCCTCTCCGATGATGCGTGAGTAGTTCATTGTAGACCTACGGGTCCGTAGGTAGTAGCTAGATGGCTTCCTCTCTCTCTTTTGATTCTCAATACAATGGTCTCTTGGAGATCTATTTGATGTAACTATTTTTGTGGTGTGTTTGTTGGGATCCGATGAACTTTGAGTTTATGATCAGATCTATGTTTTTATCCATGAAAGTTATTTGAGTCTTTTGATCTCTTATATGCACGATTGCTTATAGCCTCGTATTTGTTCCTCGAATATTTGGTTTAGTTAGGCCAACTAGATCAATTTTTCTTGCCATGGGAAGAGGTGCTTTGTGATGGGTTCGATCTTACGGTGCTTGATCCCAGTGACAGAAGGGGAACCGACACATATGTATCGTTGCTATTAAGGATAACAAGATGGGGTCTATTTCTACATAAATAGATCTTGTCTACATCATGTCATCGTTCTTATTGCATTACTCCATTTCTCCATGAACTTAATACACTAGATGCATGCTGGATAGCGGTCGATGTGTGGAGTAATAGTAGTAGATGCAGGCAGGAGTCGGTCTACTAATCTTGGACGTGATGCCTATATAATGATCATTGCATGGATATCATCATAATTATTTGAAGTTCTATCAATTGCCCAACAGTAATTTTTTTACCCACCGTATGCTATTTTTCTTGAGAGAAGCCACTAGTGAAATCTATGGCCCCGGGGTCTATTTTCTCATCATATATTTTCAGATTTATTTTTGCTATTTGCCTTTTTATTTATTTGCCACTTTTATTTTCAGATCTATATTTCCAAAAACCCAAAAATAGCTCGCTGGATTTTATTTGCTTTTATTTGCATCTATCAATCTACTACAATTTATCTCACGTCCGTTTGCCAATTTCTGGCACCGTTACCCAAAAGGGATTGACAACCCCTTTAACACGTCGGGGATCAAGACAACGTAGTTCAAGCCAACATCAGGGCTCATCCTCTCTATCGCCTTGACTTTCTCGGGGTTGGCCTCGATCCCTCTGTGCGATACTAGGAAGCCTAGCAGCTTGCTAGACGGGACCCCTAACACGCATTTCTCTTGGTTGAGCCTCAGGTTTACCTTGCGCAGGTTGGTGAATGTCTCCTCCAGGTCTTCAATCAAGGTCTTTGCCTTTTGCGACTTGACCATGATGTCATCAATGTATGCCTCCGCATTTCTCCCCAGTTGTGTCCCGAGGGCTATGTGCATCAATCTCTGGAAGGTCGCTCCGGCGTTCCCCAGCCCGAAGGGCATGCAGGTGTAGCAGTACACACTGCACGGGGAGATGAAGGCTGTTTTCTCGACGTCCTCCACCACCATCTTGATTTGGTGATACCCTGAGAAGGCATCCAAAAAGCACAGCAGATCGCACTCGGCGGTGGAGTCCATGATCTGGTCGATGCGCGGGAGCGGGAAAGGGTCTTGAGGGCAGGGCTTGTTGACGCTCGTGAAGTCGACGCACAGGCGCTACTTCCCCCCTTTCTTGGGGACGATCTCAGGGTTTGCTAACCAATCCGGGTGCCGCACCTCCCGAATGACACCGGTCTCTTGCAACTTGCAAACCTCCTGGACGATGAATGCTTGCTTCTCTTGTGCTTGACGCCGCGCCTTTTGCTTTACTGGGCACACACCGTTTACATAGTGTGCAGGTACCGTTTACATAGTATTGCTTGGTTCTCCTACTGGATTGATACCTTGGTTTCATAACTGAGGGAAATACCTACCGTAGCTGTGCTGCATCATCCCTTCCTCTTTGGGGAAATACTGACGTAGTTCAAGCCAACATCAAAAGGAATTTCTGGCGCCGTTGCTGGGGAGACATCATCAACATCTACCAGGTTCCTAATCACAAATCTCATCTCCTTGCAATTTACATTATTTGCCATTTGCCTCTCATTTTCCTCTCCCCCACTTCACAAAAATTTGCCGTTTTATTCGCCCTCTTTTCCGTTCGCCGTTTTCTCGTCAGATCTGTTTTTGAGTGCAATCTTGTTGCATAGTCACGATGACTCAAGAGAACACCAAGTTGTGTGATTTCTCCAATACCAACAACAATGATTTTATTAGCACTCCGATTGCTCCTCCCGCCACTAGTGTGGAGTCTTGTGATATTAATGCCGCTTTGTTGAATCTTGTCATGAAAGATCAATTTTCCGGTACTCCTAGTGAGGATGCCGCATCCCATCTTAACACATTCATGGAATTATGCGATATGCAAAAGAAAAAAGATGTGGACAATGATATTGTGAAGTTGAAATTATTCCCGTTTTCTTTGCGAGATCGTGCAAAAATTTGGTTTTCTTCTTTGCCTCGCAATAGTATCAATTCTTGGGATAAGTGCAAAGATGCTTTTATTACTAAGTATTTTCCGCCCGCGAAAATTATTTCCCTTAGGACGCAAATCATGAATTTTAAGCAACTTGAGCATGAACATGTTGCGCAATCTTGGGAAAGAATGAAATTAGTGCTCAGAAATTGTCCTACTCATGGTTTAAATCTTTGGATGATCATACAAATATTTTATGCGGGATTGAATTTTGTTTCTAGAAATCTTTTAGATTCCGCCGCGGGTGGTACTTTTATGGAAATTACTTTGGGTGAAGCTACTAAATTGCTAGACAATATTATGGCAAATTATTCACAATGGCATACCGAAAGAGCTCCTAGTAGTAAAAAGGTTAATTCGGTAGAAGAAATTTCTTCTTTGAGTGAAAAAGTTGATGCTCTTATGAAATTGGTTGCTAATAAAAGTGCTCCTATTGATTTTAATGATGTGCCTTTGTCTACTTTGATTGAGCAAAACAGTGATGCCGTAGATGTGAATTTTATCTCTCGGAACAATTTCAATAACAATGCTTATAGAGGTAATTTTAATCCTAAGCCTTTTCCTAGTAGTTCCTCTAATAATTATGGTAATTCCTTTGGTTATCCTTCTTATAATAATAATAGGAACGCCTCTGATTTTGAGAATAATATTAAAGAATTTATCAATGCTCAAAATAATTTTAATACAACGATGGAAGAAAAATTGAGTAAGATTGACGATTTGTCTAGAAGCTTTGATAGAATTTCTCATGATGTAGAAAATCTCAAGATGAAAATTTTTGTGCCTAAGGTTGAAGAATCAATTAAAGCTTTATATGTTTCTATGACTGAAAGTACGAAAAGAACCGCTATGCTTAGAGCTAGAAGAGAATTTTTAGAAAAAGCGTTTTCCAGTGATTGCTTTCATAAAAATGAGGAAGATCTTAAAGTGGTTGGTGTTTCTTCTATTGATTCCTTGTTTAGTAAAATTAAAATTGAATAAAAATGGACTGAAGAAGGGTCAACTTTAGCTAGAAGGCGTCCCGATAATTTGGAGGGCGAAAATCTTGTTGAGAAAATTGATAAAAGTGGGTTTGGAGAGGTCAAAACTTTAACTAGTGATGTGCCCACTCTTTTGGATTACAAAGAATTTAATTATGATAATTGCTCTTTGATTGATTGTATTTCTTTGTTGCAATCCATGATATATTCACCCCATGCCTATGAACAAAATAAAGCTTTTACTAAACATATTGTTGATGCTATGATGAAAGCTTTGGAAGAAAAGTTGGAATTAGAGATTTCAATTCCTTGAAAATTACATGATGAATGGGAACCTACTATCAAAGTCAAGATTAAAAATTATGAATGTTTTGCTTTATGTGATTTGGGTGCTAGTGTTTCTACAATTCCGAAATCTTTATGTGATGTGCTTGGTCTTACCGATATTGAAGAATGTTCTTTAAATTTGCACTTGGCGGATTCTACTATTAAAAAGCCTATGGGAAGAATTAATGATGTTCTTATTATTTCAAATAGGAATTATGTGCCCATAGATTTTATTGTTCTTGATATTGATTGCAATTCGTCTTGTCCAATTATTCTTGGTAGACCATTTTTGCGCACTATAGGCGCCATGATTGATATGAAAGAAGGGAACATCAAATTCCAATTTCCTTTGAGAAAGGGTATGGACCACTTCCCTAGAACAAGAATTAAGCCACCATATGAATCAATCATGAGGGCATCTTATGGATCTAGAAACAAATATGACAATACTTAGATCTTTGCATTATGCCTAGCTAAGGGCGTAAAATGATAGCGCTTGTTGGGAGGCAACCCAATGAATAAAATTTATTTTTATCTTTTTATTTCTGTTCTTGAGTGTTTCCACAATTATGCTACTGTTATGATTGTGTTTTTTGTGTTTTAATTAGTGTTTGTGCCAAGTAAAGCCTTTGGGATAGCTTTGGTGATAGTTGATTTGATCTTGTTGGAAAACAGAAACTTTTACGTCCAGTAAAACAATTTTGAAAATTCACAGAAGAGACGAAAAATTCTGAAATTTTTACACAAGATTGATATACAAATTGCCTCTGTTGTTATACTGTTTCATAATTTTTGGAGTTACAGAAGTATGAGAACAATTCGCATCTTTACAGACTGTTCTGTTTTTGACAGATTCTGTTTTCTTTGCATTGTGTGCTTATTTTGATGAATCTATGGTTTTTATCGGGGGGTATGAGCCATGGTAAAGTTAGAATACAGTAGATATAATGCAAGAACAAAATTTGAATGGGTTTTCTGCAGTACTTAAAGTAAAGATTGGTTTTCCTATACTAACGGATCTCACGAAGGTTTTGGTAAGTTTTGTGTGATTGAAGTTTTAAATTTTGGGTGAGATTACGTTGGATGAAGGAATAAGGAGTAACAAGAGCCTAAGCTTGGGGATGCCCCATGGCACCCCAAGCCATTATCCAAAGAGAAGAAAGCAACTAAGCTTGGGGATGCCCGAGTGGCATCCCCTCTTTCTTCTAACGACCATCAGTATTTTACTTGGAGCTATATTTTTATTCGTCACATATCATGAGTTTTGCTTGGAGCGTCTTGTATGATATGAGTCTTTGCTTGTTTTGATTTTTTATTTTTAGTCATGAATCCTTGCTGGAAACACCTATTTTGGAGAGCCAAAATTATCCTATGACTTGTTAGAATTGCTCTCTATGCTTCACTTAAATCTTTATGAGCTGTGGAATTGCTCTAGTGCTTCACTTATATCTTTTTGAGCACGGTGTGCTTTAGTATTTTTGAAGAAATGCTCTCATGCTTCACTTAGATTTATTTGAGAGTTAGTAATTTTTTTTAGAAATTCTCTCTTGCTTCACTTAAATTATTTTGAGAGAAGAAAATTTTTATGCTCATGTTCTTCACTTAGATTTGTTTGAGCTATTAAGAGCAACACATTAAACTAGTCCCAAAGTGATAGATATTCAAGGGGGATATAATAAAAACTTTCATGAAGATCATTGGACAAAATAAACTTGATTCCTTGTAATAGTTTTGCGAAATGTTGATATAATATGTGAGTCATGTTGATGAGTAATTATGCTTTAGTAAGAATATTGGTGTTAAGGTTTGTGATTCCCTATGCAAGCGCGAAAGTCAATAGTTATGCAATGAAATTACATCCTACTTGCGGTGCATTATTCAGTGTTAGTTATTCTTAATGCTCGCTTATTTTTTCGTTTCTTGGTTGGATGCTTCTCAATCTTTTGCTAGCCTTCATTTGCACTAAGTATGATCACTACTTGTGCATCCAAAATCCTTAAATCAGTTTTGCCATATGAGTCCACTATACCTACCTATACGCGGTATTTCCATGCCGTTCTAAGCAAATTTGTATGTGCCATCTCTAATTTCAAAATAAATTTCTCTTTTGTGTGCTCGTACCGCTCATGAAACGGTAGGGGGTGGCTGATATATTTCCATGCTAGATGTGTTATTCTCAAGATGAGTGTTTATTCACCTGTCATTGCACGAGAGTACGGCAAAGGTATTAGGGATGCCCAGTCCCGAAATGAAAAATGAATTTACTTTATGTTGTCAAATAATAAATTCCTTGGAAAGTGTTGGTATGGAGGGCACCCGTGGATATGGCTAGCCATGGAAAGTGAAAGTATAGTGGAAAAAGGAATAAATTTTATTTTCTATTTGGGAACCGCCTATGATATATCTAGCATGGAAAGTATTGGGAACAACTCGATCGTTTTCGTTGACAGGAAAAGCATGCCACCCAAAATGTTATATCTCTACTTTTTTTCGCTTTGAGCTCTGGCACCTTTACAAATCCCTACTTCCCTCTGCGAAGGGCCTTTCTTTTACTTTTTGCAATTTTTATTTTGAGTCTCCATCTTCTCTTATAAAGCACCAACTAAGGGGCACTATGATCGTACTTGAGCATTGGGTGTAGCTAATATGCGAGTGTGTTTCATGAATGGATCAATGATTGAGCATAATGGGCTAGTGATAACTTGCTTTAGTGTTGATATTTTGAAAGACATGGTTGCTTGTTGATATGCTTGAGTATTGAAATCTTCATGTCAAAACTAGACTATTCCTTTGAATCATATAAAAGTCCAAATGTCCATGCTACAAAGAAAAGAATATGTGATGAACATGTTAGGCAGCACGGAGGGGTTCATCATCCACATTCGTGCCTCTCCGATGATGCGTGAGTAGTTCATTGTAGACCTACGGGTCCGTAGGCAGTAGCTTGATGGCTTCCTCTCTCTCTTTTGATTCTCAATACAATGGTCTCTTGGAGATCTATTTGATGTAACTCTTTTTGCGGTGCATTTGTTGGGATCCGATGAACTTTGAGTTTATGATCAGATCTATGTTTTTATCCATGAAAGTTATTTGAGTCTTTTGATCTCTTATATGCATGATTGCTAATAGCCTCGTATTTCTTCCTCAAATCTTTGGTTTAGTTAGGCCAACTAGATCGATTTTTCTTGCCATGGGAAGAGGTGCTTTGTGATGGGTTCGATCTTACGGTGCTTGATCCCAATGACAGAAGGGGAACTGACACATATGTATCGTTGCTATTAAGGATAACAAGATGGGGTCTATTTTTACATAAATAGATCTTGTCTACATCAAGTCATCGTTCTTATTGCATTACTCCGTTTCTCCATGAACTTAATACACTAGATGCATGCTGGATAGCAGTCGATGTGTGGAGTAATAGTAGTAGATGCAGGCAAGAGTCGGTCTACTAATCTTGGACGTGATGCCTATATAATGATCATTGCCTGGGTATAGTCATAATTATTTGAAGTTCTATCAATTGCCCAACAGTAATTTGTTTACCCACCGTATGCTCTTTTTCTGGAGAGAAGCCACTAGTGAAATCTATGGCCCCTGGGTCTATTTTCTCATCATATATTTTCAGATCTATTTTTGCTATTTGCCTTTTTATTTATTTGCCACTTTTATTTTCAGATATATATTTCCAAAAACCCAAAAAATACCTTGCTGAATTTTATTTGCTTTTATTTGCATCTATCAATCTACTACAATTTATCTCACGTCCGTTTGCCAATTTCTGGCACCGTTACCCGAAAGGGATTGACAACCCCTTTAACACGTCCGGTTGCAAGTATTTGTTCTTTGTGTGCAGGTGTTGTTTACGTAGTGTTGCTTGGTTCTCCTACTGGTTCGATAACCTTGGTCTCATCACTGAGGGAAATACCTACCGTTGTTGTGCTGCATCATCCCTTCCTCTTTGGGGAAATACCGACGTAGTTCAAGCCAACATCAGGGCTCATCCTCTCTATCGCCTTGATTTTCTCGGGGTTGGCCTCGATCCCTCTGTGCGATATTAGGAAGCCTAGCAGCTTGCTAAACGGGACCCCAAACACGCATTTCTCTAGGTTGAGCCTCAGGTTTCCCTTGCGCAGGTTGGCGAATGTCTCCTCCAGGTCTTCGATCAAGGTCTTTGCCTTTCGCGACTTGACCACGATGTCATCAACGTATGCCTCCGCATTTCTCCCCAGCTGTGTCCCGAGGGCTATGTGCATCAATCTCTGGAAGGTCGCTCCGACGTTCCCCAGCCCGAAGGGCATGCAGGTGTAGCAGTACACACCGCACGGGGAGATGAAGGCTGTTTTCTCGACGTCCTCCACCGCCATCTTGATTTGGTGATACCCTGAGAAGGCATCCAAAAAGCACAGCAGATCGCACTCGGTAGTGGAGTCCATGATCTGGTCGATGCGTGGGAGCGGGAAAGGGTCCTGAGGGCAGGCCTTGTTGAGGCTCGTGAAGTCAACGCACATGCGCTCCTTCCCCCCTTTCTTGGGGATGATCACAGGGTTTGCTAACCAATCCGGGTGCCGCACCTCCCGAATGACACCGGCCTCTTGCAACTTGCAAACCTCCTGGACGATGAATGCTTGCTTCTCTTGTGCTTGACGCCGCGCCTTTTGCTTTACTTGGCACGCACCGGGGCACACCATCAAGTGGTGCTCAATCACCTCCCTCGGGACACCAACCAGGTCGGATGCTTCCCATGCAAATACATCTTTGTTGACCCTCGGGAAGTCAACCAACGCCTCTTCTTGGTCCGGGGGTAGGTCGGCACCTATGGTGAAGGTGGGGCCGGCACCCCCGCTATCGACAGGCACCTGCTTTGTCTCGGCTCGGTCTTGAGAGAACAACTGCTTTTTCTTCACAGGCACGGCCTCCAGAGCCCCCGAGGCGTCCTTGGCACCAGGGCACGTGGATGCCGCAGCTTTGTAGGTGAGCCTGAGGGTCCGGACCACGTCCTTCGCATCCCCGACCACCGTGACGATGCCGCTGCTGCCCGGCATATTGATGACATTGTAACCCGGATGGGTCGCTGCCATGAACTTGGCAAGCGCCGGGTAGCCCAAGATGGCGTTGTACGGGAGGCTGATGTGGGCGACATCGAAGTCGATGAGCTCAGTGCGGTAGTTGTCGAGTGTGCCGAAGGTGACTGGGAGGCGTATCTGCCCCAGGGGGCTGGTAGAGCCCTTAACCACCGCCGAGAAGGGCTTGGTGGGCGTGAGCTGGTCGTAAGGCACTTGAAGCAGGTCGAAAGCCTCCACAGAGAGGACGTTGAGGCCGGCGTCGCCGTCGACGAGGCTATTAGTGACCGCGATGTTGCTGATGGTGGGCGTGCACAGCATGTGGAGCGCACCGGTGCCGACTGTGGTTTCAGGGTGATCCCTAGAGTCGAAGGTGATGTCGGTCTCAGGCGCCTCGCGGCCTCGAGAGGCCTCGTGCCCTGGCCGAGCAGCTCGCGCCTGATGAAAGAGCTGCTTGATGTGGCGGCCTGAGGCGGGCGCCTACGACCCGCCGATGATGGACGTGACCATGTGGGGTGCCGGCACCGCAAAGCGTGCGACGAATTGGCCGCGGAGCTCCTCCCAGGAAGACACCGAGGCCTCAGGGAAGCCGCGCAGCCAGGAGCGCGACATCTCAGTGAGGGCCATAGGGAGCCAATTTGCCATGGCCTTGTCGTCGCCACCTGCCGCCTAGATGGCCTGCGCGTACAGCCGGAGGAACTCCTCAGGGTCCGCCGCGCCGTCATACTACGGGGGCAGCGCTGGCCGGAACCTCTCCGGCCACTGCACCCGCCGCAGGCTGGGAGTGAAGGCCGGATGGCCCGCGACGCCCTCGTAGGCGCCCAGCGGCCAGGTCGGTGGGATGGCGCTCGCCATGGGAACCACGTGGCGAGGGCGGAGTGCGGTTGGCGAGGAGGCGGAGCTTCGACACGCCCATACCTGGCGCGCCAAATGTCGGATTTAGGGCTCCGCAGATGCAAGAAGGTTCGAACTCTGGGGCGTGTGCGAAGATCTCAACCTCTCAAGTCTTGAGCTCGTCGCCCTACAGCCTAGCCTCGCCGGATACATGCTCGAGGGGGGAAGAAGATGGACACGGCAGTTTTACCCAGGTTTGGGACACCTTTCGGTGTAAAACCCTACTCCTACTTTGTGGTGGATTGGCCTCGCGAGGAGGTTTGAGGATGAACTAGTATAGTGGATGAGCTGCCTCATGAGGGCCCAGGGGGTGAGAATCAGTCGACCCCCTCTACGGTGTTGGCTAACCTATATTTATAGTGGACTCGGTCCTCTTCCCTCAAAACTTAGGCGGGAAGGGATCCCACAGTGGCCAATTTGAAAGGGGACAAGAAGTACACCTTATCCTGACAAAAGGTGGTCTTCGCCTGCAAAGCTTCTAGTCGTGATGCAGCGGTGGGCTCGGCGATGACATCCATCTTGCCACTCCTTATTCCGTTGTCCATCAAATCTTTGCCCAAAACTTGAAAACTTCACAACACAAAACTCAACAGAAAACTCATAAGATCCATTAGTATAATAAAATAAATCACCACTTTAGGTACTGTTGTGAACCTATTCTTAATTTATATTGGTGTTATATCTACTGTATTCCAACTTCTCCATGGTTCATACCCCCGATACTACCCATAGATTCATCAGAATAAGCAAACAACACATAGAAAACAGAATCTGTCAAAAACAGAACAATCTGTAGTAATCTGAAAATTTCGTATACTTCTGTAACTCCAAAAATTCTGAAAAATTAGGAAAATTTAGGCAATTTGTATATCAATCTTGTGTGAAAAATTCATATCAAAATCACATTTCTGTGGTTTTTAAATTTCTGGCAATGAGCACAAAAGTTTCTGTTTTTCAGCAAGATCAAATCAACTATCACCGTAGACCATCCCAAAGGTCTTACTTGGCTCAAACACTAATTAAAACACCAAAACACAATTACTACAGAGGTAATAATGTGTATTTATTGAAAAACAGAACCAAAAAAAAAACATACAAATAAAATTGCGTTGCCTCCCAACAAGCGCTATTGTTTAACGCCTCTAGCTAGGCATAAAACATAGATCTAGGTATTGTCATCTTTGGTATGCAAACCATAAGTAGCCCTCATAATGGATTCATATGGCAACTTGATTTTATTTCTTGGAAAGTGTTCCATGCCCTTACTTAACGGAAATTGAAATCTAATGTTTCCTTCTTTCATATCAATAATTGCGCCAATCGTTCTAAGGAAAGGTCTACCAAGAATAATAGGACATGTAAGATTGCAATCTATATCAAGCACAATAAAATCTACAGGCACATAGTTAATATTTGCAACAATAAGAACATCATTAATTCTTCCCATAGGTTTCTTAATAGTGGAATCCGCTAGATGCAAATTCAAAGAACAATCATCAAATTCACGGAAACCTAGCACATCACATAAAGTTTTCGGAATCATGGAAACACTAGCACCCAAATCACACAAAGCATTGCACTCATAATCTTTAATTTTAATCTTAATAGTAGGTTCCCACTCATCATAAAGCTTTCTAGGGATAGAAACTTCCAACTCAAGTTTTACTTCAAAAGATTTCATCATAGCATCAACGATATGTTTAGTAAAAGCTTTATTTTTATTGTAAGCATGAGGTGAATTTAACATGGATTGCAACAAGGAAATACAATCTATCAAAGAACAATTATCATAATTAAAGTCCTTGAAATCCAAAAGAGTGGGTTCATCGCTACTTAAAGTTTTGACCTCTCCAATCTCACTTTTATCAATTTTTTCATTAAGATCTTTAAACTCCAAATTATTAGGACGCCCTCTAGCTAAAGTTGACTCATCTCTAGTCCCATCTTTATCAAGATTTATATTAGAAAACAAAGATTCAATAGGAGTCACACCAATCACTTTAAGATCTTCATCATTATTTTCGCAAAAACTAGAAGAACACGCTTTTACAAACCAACCTCGCTTAGCACGCATCCTAGCGGTTCTTTCTTTGCATTCATCCATAGAAATTTTAATAGCTTTCAGAGATTCATTAATATCATGCTTGGGTGGCATAGATCTAACCTTCAAAGAATCAATCTCAAGAGAAATTCTATCAACGTTCCTAGCCAAATCATCAATCTTAAGCAATTTTTCTTCTACCATAGCATTGAAATTCTTTTGAGAATTAATGAAATTTTTAATATTATTCTCAAGATCAGAGGGTATTTTATTATAATTTCCATAAGAATTGTTGTAGGAATTACCATAATTATTAGAGGAATTACTAGGAAATGGCCTAGGGTTGAAATTACCTCTATACGCGTCATTACCAAAATTGTTCCTACCAACAAAATTCACATCCATAGTGTCGGCGTTCTGGGAACGAGGGTACCCAGACTTGCTTGCCTGTGGCCCATGGCGTGGCTCCATCGACGGCCTGGTACGGCCCAGCTTCAGCGACAACAACTCAAGATCCTCGCGAGGGGCCAAGCCTCGCGAGGCGGACGACACCAAGACCCCCACGAGGAGCGGCCTCCTTAGGCTGGCTCCTGAGGAGCGGAGAGTTCTATGCAAGCCTCACCTCATGAGGTATGGATGACATGAGCCATGACGACCAAGGCCAGGCGGGCGCCAGCGGGCGCAGTGTACCAGTTTCCTCTTTGGTGTTAAAGAGGCAAGCACAGGCGCGGAGTCCCGAGGAATCAGCCAAAGGTTTCCATTCCTGTGCAACAAGACCAAGACCGCCAGGACGGCAGGACGGAGGTCATCACCAAGCCCACCACGGCGTCACAACCAGAGGCTTTCGCAGGCGAAGACTACTTTTGTCAGGATAGCATGTACTAGTTGTCTCCCTTCGAATTTGGCCGTTGTGGGATCCCTTCTCGCCTTTCATTTGGGAAGAGGACCAAGGCCACTATAAATAGGACTTAGCCACCACCGTAGAGAGGGATCGGACCCCCGGGATGGATCATTCAGATCACCCTTGCTCCCACCAGCTCACTCGAGCACAAGAACACATCTCTTCCTGAGGCTGTTCGCCACTGTACTAGTTCATCCTCAGCCCCTCGAGGCCAATCCATCACAAAGCAGGAGTAGGGTTTTACACCGCAAGGTGGCCCGAACCTGGGTAAACTGATGTGTCTCTTTTCCTTACAGTTCGTCGAGCTAGGCTGTGAGATTAGCGAGTAGGCAGACTGGGGAGGACGAGTTCTTCGCACGCACCCCAGAGTTCGAACCTCTCAAGGGTTTGCGGAACCCGAAATCCGACATTTGGCGCGCCAGGTAGGGGTGTGTCGAAACTTCGCCTCTCCGTCCGCCGCACTCCGCCTTCACTTTTTAGCTCTCATGGCGGGCGCCTCTTCTCCGACTGGATCGACGGGCACGCACGGAGGCGCCGTGGGTCTCCGGGCCTTCACCCCCGCCCTACGGCGAGTGCAGTGGCCGCCCAATTTCAGGCCGGAGATGCGCCTCGCTACGACGGCGTGGCAGACCCGGTGGGGTTTCTCCAGGCGTATGAGGAGGCGGTTCTGGCAGCCGACGGCGATGACAACGTCATGGCGAATTGGCTTCCCATGGCCCTCACGGGCGCATCGTGCGCTTGGCTCCTGGGCCTGCCGGAATCTTCGGTGGCCTCCTGGGAGGAGCTGCGCGGCCTTTTTGTCACGCAATTCGCGGCGCCGGCACCTCACGTTGTCGCAGCCATCCTCGGCGGCTCGCACGCGCCGCCCTCGGATCGCCACATCAAGCAGTTCTTTCGCCACGTGGGTGACGCCCACGTGCAGCAGGCGGCGCCCAAGGCCGACCTCACCTTCGACTCCGGGGACCACCCCGCGGTCACGGCCGGCGCCGGCGCTCTCCCGATGCTCTGCACCCCCACCATTTGCAACGTGGCAGTCACCAAGACCCTCATCGACGGAGGAGCCGGCCTCAATGTGCTCCCGGTGGAAGCATACCTTGAGGAGGTACGCAAAATTGAGAAATGATTCTTGGGCCTGGAATTGCAGCACGTGCCGCGAGGCACAAACAAGGAGGCGGATGACATCGCCAAGAGGGCGTCCCGGCGTCTGCCTCAGGAGCCTGGCATCTTTGAAGAGCGGCTCTTCAAGCCACCGGCAGCTCCACCCACCGCAGAACCAACACCGCCTCACGAGGACCTCCCCCAGGCTCCTCCGTCGGGCGCCCCGGCTTGTGGCCCGACCTCAGGAGCTCGCCTCCTCTTCGCGATGGAACCTCAGGAGGGGTGTTGGACCGAGGAGTTCAAGGCGTACCTACTTCGGGGCACCCTACCGGAGAAGGAGGAAGACGCGGAGCGTGTGGCCCGCCAGGCCACATCATACTGCATCCAGGACGGTGAGCTCTATCGGAGGCGTCCAAACGATGTTTCTTTACGGTGCATCTCCAGGGAGCAGGGATGCGAGCTGCTGGCCGATATACATAGTGGGGACTATTGGCATCACTCTTCATCGCGCACACTCGTGGGCAAGGCATTCCGCAGCGGGTTCTACTGGCCCACGGCGCTCAATGATGCTACCGAGCTGGTGAAGTCCTGTGAAGCCTGCCAGTTCCATGCCAAGCAGATCCAGTCCATCCCACTCACATGGCCATTCGCGGTCTGGGGGCTGGACATCTTGGGGCCATTCCCACGGGCGCCCGGGGGCTACCGCTACCTCTACGTCGCCATCGACAAGTTCACCAAGTGGGCGGAGGTGGAAGCCGTCCGCACCATCCCGGCCGGCTCGGCCGTCAAGTTCATCAAAGGCCTCATGAGCCGGTTCGGGGTTCCTAACTGCATCATCACCGATAATGGCTCACAGTTCACCAGCAACCTTTTCAAAACATACTGTGCTAACCTTGGAACGCAGATATGCTACACTTCGGTGGCACACCCCAGGAGCAATGGCCAGGCCGAGCGCGCCAACGCAGAAGTCCTGAGAGGCCTCAAGACAAGGACCTTCAAGAAGAAGCTCGAGGCCTACGGCAGGGGCAGGCTCGACGAGCTCCAGTCCGTGCTGTGGTCCATCCGCACCACCGCAACCAAGCCGACAGGCGAGACTCCATTCTTCCTCGTCTACGGAGCCGAAGCGGTTCTCCCTCATGAGGTCAAGCATCGCTCCACGCGGGTCTTGGAGTTTGACGAGGCATGCCAGGACGCCACGCGGGGGATGGACCTCGTGCTGGGGGAGGAACGCCGCCGTCAAGCCTCACTCCGAGCGGCAAGGTACCAGCAGGCGCTGCGGCGGTACCACTGCCGCAGCGTCCACTCCAGGACGCTCGAGGTGCGTGATCTCATCCTGAGGCGGGTGCTCTCTAGGGAGGGGCTGGATAAGCTCTCACCCATGTGGGAGGCCCCGTTCAGGATCGCCCGTGTCTCCAGGCCTAGCGTCGCACGCCTGGAGACGCAGGACGGGATCCCCATCCAGAACGCCTGGAACATCCAGCACCTCCGGAAGTTCTACCCATGAAGCAAGGCCCCGTGCCTGTGAAAGTCTCCGCTCGTGACACTCTCACATAATAATGAGTGGGGCTGTACACGCCCCGGAGTCTCCTGAGTGTCGCCCGCGGGCCTCACGGGGGCTCCCTCCCACGTCCTAGTGGCAGCACTTAGCTCCGCGCTGGTGAGAAGACTAGACTAGGTGCCGGACGCGGCTGTTCTTTTGCTCGCTTTCTGTAGTTGGTTTGCAACTTCTTAATGGAATTTGGAGTTTTCGCATTTCTCGTTTGCCAGAGCTGGAACTTTCTTTTCCTCTTGTTCATTCACCTCTCCAGCCTTGTCCCAGGAAGAGCGGCAGTTGCCCATCGCTCCTCCTCGCGCGTCCCGCGCGCGGGGGCTAGGTAGGTGTGTGCGCTTGGCGCTCGCCGCGACCACACCTCACCGAAGCCCCGTCGCCCCAGAGCTTCGGTCCTTAAATCCTTGCGAGACGCTCTCAAACGAGCTCGTGGGCATGCGTACCTTCTCAAGTCCGTGCCTTCGGGCATCGCGACGCGGTGCACCAGCCACAACCAACCCACGCTCGGGGGCTTGCGCAAGGAAGGCCATGACACACTGTGAAGTTTTCTAATAATTCTGCAGCTGTACAATGCCTCCTGAGGCCCGACGGCTCCTGAGTCGTTAAGAAGCAAACTTCGCCAGATGTTACTAGCGTGCACCCTCGTGAGGCGGGAAACTACAGCAAGCATATCAAGCTAAGTTATTCTAACCGCACCTGATCGGAATATCGGTATCCCGGCACAATATCAAAATAACAAACATAGCATAATGGCACGAGTGCCTTGGTTCATTACACGCCCCAGCGGGGCCCTCTACTTTTTTCAAGTGCAGGAGAAAGGAAAGGTTAAACAAAAGTGGCCCGGACGACCGCAGCAGCTCCTGAGGCCAGGCTCCGGCGGCCCCGGGGCTCAGTGCCAGTCTTCCTCCCGCCTCACCGGAGCGCGGTGACGAGACGACCCGTCGCCATCCCCGATGCGAGCCCGACGGCGTGGTGGTTGGTCGTAGCCGCTGCTGTTGGTGCTCTCCCCGGAGGAGGAGCCGCCGCTGCTGAAAGAAGCACGGCCGTCGCCAAGGGCAAGCTCACCCTCGTCGCCGTCGTGGCCGTCGTCAAGGCCAAACTCATCGTCGCCGCTGCCGTCTTCTGGGCAGCACCCCGCACAACAGCCGTCCTCCCCGAACGCCCTCGCGTAGAGGGTCGCGAGGCCTTCGTACCTGAAATGAAGGGTGTGCCTCCCGCTCAGGCCTCATGCGCGGGCAAACGCCTGCCAACCGTGGGTCAAGGACACGCTGCCCGTCGCGGTGACTTCGACCCCAACCCAGGAAGCCTTGCTGCAGCAGCCGTCAGCCTACAGCCAGAGGCCGTCAAGCCCCATGACTGGCAGCTCACTCACGAAGAAGTGCGGGAGTAGGAGCCAGGTGCCGGCGGGCCTCTCCGACCACACGACGAAATCCGGGAGCACATCCGCCGAGTGGAAGCGCGGCCGAGGAGGTCGGGCAACCACGGCGCGCCGCCCCTCGTCGCAGGGGTTGCCACACCCTTGGCGGCCCCCGCCTCGAGAAGAAGCGCCGCCACGGTCGCCCAAAGTGACGCCTGCCCCCAAAGGAGTGCGCCTACGCCCCCGAGGAGCTACCGTTGGGGTCGCAGCATGCTTGCGGGGGCGGCCACGCCCTCTCTTGGGTGGCGGCGAACCCGGCCCCTCCTTGGGGACCTTCCCTTTCTCGGCGGCGGAGAACCTCCTTGTCGGCGCCATGGATGCTACGGCAAGACGGGGAGATGAAGAAGAAGAGGGAGCGGGCAGCAAGAAGATGAAGATGAGTGAGGGGGGCTCTGCCCCTCCCCTCATTTAGAGCCGGAGGGAGGCCAACCGCCGGCCTCCACGATCCCACGCAATGATGGTTTTTCTCTGCATGCAGCAGAGTCTCGTCAAGTCGAACGGTTGCCGAGGCAGCGCGAGGAAGCGGAGACGCCCACGTCCCATCAATCGCCACGCGTCGACCAAGGCCGCAGGCGGTTAGGGCCCGCGACGCTCTGCACTTGCCCCTTGGCTTCGCCTCGAAGCCAAGTTCAGGCGCGCCTTGGGCCCGGGGGCTACTGTCGGCGTTCTGGGAATGGAGGTACCTAGACTTGCTTGCCTGCGGCCCACGGTGTGGCTGCATCGACGGCCTGGTATGGCCCAGCTTTAGCGACAACAACTCAAGACCCTCGCGAGGGGCCAAGCCTCGCGAGGCGGACGACACCAAGACCCCCACGAGGAGCGGCCTCCTCAGGCTGGCTCCTGAGGAGCGGAGAGTTCTATGAAAGCCTCGCCTCATGAGGTCCGGATGACGTGAGCCATGACGACCAAGGCCAGGCGGGTGCCAGCGGGCGCAGTGTACCAGTTTCCTCTTTGGTGCTAAAGAGGCAATCGCAGGCGCGGAGTCCCGAGGAATCAGCCAAAGGTTTCCATTCCCGTGCAACAAGACCAAGACCGCCAGGATGGCAGGACGGAGGTCATCACCGAGCCCACCACGGCATCACAACCAGAGGCTTTCGCAGGCGAAGACTACTTTTGTCGGGATAGCATGTACTAGTTGTCTCCCTTCGAATTTGGCGAAGACAACCAGATCCGTTGTGGGATCCCTTCCCGCCTTTCATTTGGGAAGAGGACCAAGGCCACTATAAATAGGACTTAGCCACCACCGTAGAGAGGGATCGGACCCCTGGGACGGATCATTCAGATCACCCTCACTCCCACCAGCTCACTCGAGCATAAGAACACCTCTCTTCCTGAGGATGTTCGCCACTATACTAGTTCATCCTCAGCCCCTCGAGGCCAATCCACAACAAAGCAGGAGTAGGGTTTTACACCGCAAGGTGGCCCGAACCTAGGTAAACTGCTGTGTCTCTTTTCCTTATAGTTCGTCGAGCTAGGCTGTGAGATTAGCGAGTAGGCAGACTGGGGAGGACGAGTTCTTCGCACGCACCCCAGAGTTCGAACCTCTCAAGGATTTGCGAAACCTGAAATCTGACACATAGGTTCATTATTATTCTCAATCAAAGTGGACAAAGGCATATCATTAGGATCAATAGGAGCACTCTTACTAGCAAACAATTTCATAAGTTCATCCATCTTTCCACTCAAAGTATTAATTTCTTCAATCGCATGCACTTTTTTACTAGTGGAAGATCTTTCGGTATGCCATTGAGAGTAATTTGCCATAATATTATCTAGGAGTTTAATAGCTTCTCCTAATGTAATTTCTATAAAAGTACCTCTCACGGCGGAATCTAAAAGATTTCTAGATGCAAAATTCAATCCGGCATAAAAAAATTGTATGATCATCCATAAACTTAAACCATGAGTAGGGCAATTACTTATCATCAATTTCATCCTCTCCCAAGATTGTGCAACATGTTCATGATCAAGTTGATAAAATTCATTATATCGTTCCTATGGGAGATGATCTTAGCGGGCGGAAATACTTGAAAATAAAAGCATCTTTACACTTATTTTGCATATCACATAATATCTTCAATTTAACAATATCATTATCCACATCTTTTTTCTTTTGCATATCACATAACTCAACAAAAGTATTTAGATGGGATGCGGCATCTTCACTAGGAAGGCCGGAAAATTGTTCTTTCATAACAAGATTCAACAAATTGGCATTAATTTCATAAGATTCCGCACTAGTGGCGGGAGCAATCGGAGTACTAACAAAATCATTATTATTGGTAATGGAAAAGTCACACAACTTGGTGTTTTCTTGAGACATCATGACAAACCAAGCAATCTAGCACACAAGCAAACAAAAAGCAAACGAAAAGACGAATGAAAGAAGGGCGAATAAAAAGGCAAATATTTTTGTGTTTTTCTGAAAATATTTTAGAAGTGGGGGAGAGGAAAACGAGAGGCAAATGGCAAATAATGTAATGCAAGAGATGAGAGTTTATGATGGGTAATTGGTAGGCTTGATGTAAAACCTCCCCGGCAAAGGCGCCAGAAATTCTTCCTGCTACTTCTTGAGCTTGTTTTGATTTTTCCCTTGAAGAGGAAAGGGTGATGCAGCAAAGTAGAGATAAGTATTTCCCTCAGTTAAGAACCAAGGTATCAATCCAGTAGGAGGCACAAGCAAGTCTCCAATCTATGCACCTGCACAAACTAACAAACACTTGCACTCAACGCGAAAAAGGGGTTGTCAATCCCTTCGCGGTCACGAACAAGAGTGACATCTAATAGAGATAGGTATAAAAGATAAATAAAAGAGCAAACTAAAGTAAATATAAATAAATTGTAGCAAGGTATTTTTGGGTTTTTTGGTTTATAGATATGAAAATATATGATGGAAAATAGACCCAGGGGCCATAGGTTTCACTAGAGGCTTCTGTCTTGATGGCAACAATACAATACGTGCCTCGCTACCCCTTCTGTCACTGGGTGAGGACACCGCAAGATTGAATCCAAAACTAAACACCTCTCCCATTGCAAGAAAAACCAATCTAGTTGGCCAAACCAAACTGATAGTTCGAAGAGAAATACAAAGATATCTTAATCATGCATAAAAGAGTTCAGAGAAGACTCAAATAATATTCATAGATAATCTGATCATAAATCCACAATTCATCTGATCTCAACAAACGCACCGCAAAAAAGTATTACATCGAATAGATCTCCAAGAACATCAAGGAGAACATTGTATTGAAGATCAAAGAGAGAGAAGAAGCCATATAGCTACTAGCTATGGACCCGTAGGTCTGCGATAAACTACTCGCACATCATCGGAAGGGCAGCAAGGTTGATGTAGAGGCCCTCCGTGATCGAATCCCCCTCCGGCAGATCATCGAAAAAGGCCCCAAGATGGGATCTCACGGGAACAGAGGCTTGCGGCAGCGGAAAAGTATTTTGGTGGATGCTTATGATGTTTGTGGAATATTTTGGAATTTATAGAGGTCAAACTAGGGTTAGAGGACCTCCGAGGGGCCCACAAGCCCTCAGGGCACGCCCTAGAGGCTTGTGGCCTCCTCAGGAACCTTCTGGCCCTCTCTCCAAGTTACGTAGGTGTCTTCTGGTCCAAGAAAAATCATCGCGAAAGTTTTATTCTGTTTGGACTCCGTTTGATATTCCTTTTCTGTAAAACTCAAAAACAAGGAAAAAACAGAAACTGGCACTGGGCTCTAGGTTAATAGGTTAATCCCAAAAATAATATAAAATAGCATATTAATGCATATAAAATATCCAAAACAGATAATATAATAGCATGGAGCAATAAAAAATTATAGATACGTTGGAGACGTATCAAGCATCCCCAAGCTTAATTCCTGTTCGTCCTCGAGTAGGTAAATGATAAAAACAGAATTTTTGATGTGGAATGCTACCTAACATATTTATCAATGTAAGCTTCTTTATTGTGGCATGAATATTCAGATCCATAAGATTCAAAACAAAAGTTTGACATTGACCTAAAAGCAATAATACTTCAAGCATACTAATAAAGCAATCATGTCTTCTCAAAATCACATGGCCAAAGAAAGTTATCCCTACAAAATCATATAGTCTGGCTATGCTCCATCTTCATCACACAAAGTATTTCATCATGCACAACCCCGATGACAAGCCAAGCAATTGTTTCATACTTTTGATGTTCTCAAACTTTTTCAACTTTCACACAATACATGAGCGTGAGCCATGGATATAGTACTATAGGTGGAATAGAATATGGTGGTTGTGGAGAAGACAAGAAGAAGGAGAAAGTCTCACATCAACTAGGCAAATTAATGGGCTATGGAGATGCCCATCAATTGATATCGATGCAAGTGAGTAGGGATTGCCATGCAACGGATGCACTAGAGCTATAAGTGTATGAAAGCTGAAAAAGAAACTAAGTGGGTGTGCTTTATTGTCATGGATTTTTGTCATAGAAGTAGGGGCCCACCACACCTATGATGATATGTGTTTTTGTCACAATTATCGTCATAGAAGTGTCATAAGCATGACAAAAAAAATTCGTTCGGGCCAAAATGTCACGAATGTGTCTTTTTTTGTAGTGTAAGAGACATCATAGAACGCACCATATCTAATAAAGTACGGTTACGATGTTCGGACACACCATTACGCTGTGGTGTTCCAGGTGGCGTGAGTTGTGAAACAATTCCACATTGTTTTAAATGAAGGCCAAACTCGTAACTCAAATATTCGCCTCCGTGATCAGATCGTAGAAACTTTATTTTCTTGTTACAATGATTCTCCACTTCACTCTGATATTCTTTGAACTTTTCAAATGTTTCAAACTTGTGTTTCATCAAGTAGATATACCCATACCTACTCAAATCATCTGTGAAGGTCAGAAAATAACGATACCCGCTGTGTGCCTCAACACTCATCGGACCGCATACATCGGTATGTATTATTTCCAATAAGTCATTAGCTCGCTCCATTGTTTTGGAGAACGGAGTTTTAGTCATCTTACCCGTGAGGAATGGTTCGTAATTATCAAATGATTCATAATCAAGTGATTCCAAAAGTCCACCCGCATGGAATTTCTTCATGCTCTTTACACCAATATGACCTAAACGGTAGTGCCACAAGTATATTGCACTATCATTATCAACTTTGCATCTTTTGGCATGAATATTATGAATATGTGTATCACTATGATCGAGATTTAACAAGAATAGACCATTCATCAAAGGTGCATGACCATAAAAGATATTACTCATATAAATAGAACAACCATTATTCTCTGATTTAAATGTATAATTGTCTCGCAATAAACAAGATCCAGATATAATGTTTATGATCAACGCTGGCACCAAATAAAAATTATTGAGGACTAAAACTAATCCCGAAGGTAGATGTAGAGGTAGCGTGCCGACGGCGATCACATCGATCTTGGAACCATTCCCAACACGCATCGTCACCTCGTCCTTAGCCAATCTTCATTTATTCTGCAACTCCCGTTTCGAGTTACAAATATGAGCAACTGAACCAGTATCAAATACCCAGGCACTACTACGAGGCTTAGTAAGGAACACATCAATAACATGTATATCAAATATACCTTTGTTCACTTTTCCATCCTTCTTATCTGCCAAGTATTTGGGGCAGTTTCGCTTCCAGTGACCATTTCCTTTAAAGTAGAAGCACTCAGTTTCAGGCTTGGGTCCACCTTTGGGCTTCTTCACGGGAGCGGCAACTTGCCTGCAATTCTTCTTGAAGTTCCCATTTCTTTCCCTTGCCCTTTTTCTTGAAACTAGTGGACTTGTTAACAATCAACACTTGATGCTCCTTCTTGATTTCTACCTCCGCTGATTTCAGCATCGCAAAGAGCTCAGGAATCATTTTCGTCATCCCTTGCATATTATAGTTCATCACGAAGCCTTTGTAGCTTGGTGGTAGTGACTGAAGAACTCTGTCAATAACACTCTCAACTTGAAGATCAATTCCTAGCTGAGTCAAGTGGTTATGGTACGCAGACATTTTGAGTATGTGTTCACTGACAGAACTGCTCTCCTCCATCTTACAACTATAGAACTTGTTGGAGAATTCATATCTCTCAACCCGGGCATTAGCTTGAAATGTCAACTTCAGCTCTTGGAACATGTCATATGCTCTGTGGCGTTCAAAATGTCTTTGAAGTCCCGGTTCTAAGCTGTAAAGCATGGCACACTGAACTATTGAGTACTCATAACATTGAGCCTGCCAGACGTTCATAACATCTGCAGTAGCTCCTGCAGCGGGTCTATCACCTAGCGGTGCATCAAGGACATAATTCTTGTGTGCAGCAATGAGGATAAACCTCAAGTTACAGACCTAGTCCGTGTAGTTGCTACCATCATCTTTCAACTTAGCTTTCTCTAGGAACGCATTAAAATTCAAGGGAATGGTAGCATGGGCCATTAATCTACAACATAGATATGCAAAAACTATTAAGACTAAGTTCATTATAAATTTTAGTTGAAATAATCAAATTACTAATGAACTCCCACTTAAATCAACATCTCTCAAGTTGTTTAAGTGATACATGATCCAAATCAACTAACCCATGTCCGATCATCACATGAGATGGGGTAGTCTTCAATGCTGATCATCTCTATGTTGATCATGTCTACTATATGACTCACATTTGACCTTTCGGTCTCCAGTGTTCCGATACCATGTCTGTACACACTACTGCAGGATGCTGCTAACACGACACTACAATCAGAGACCCTTTGACAAAACTGTGTGCGATGCATAAATCGCAAATGGTGATGTAAAAAAACCATAAAAAAGATGCAAAACGTTTGCGATGGCAGAGCCATCAAACACGGTTTTGATTTTAGTTGCGTGTGCGATGCAGGGCACACGGTTGATCCATTTGAACTGTTTGCGATGAGGCAGAACAACAAAAATAGGTAGCCATATCAATGTGTGTGTGATATACGGCATACAGTTCGCTCCAATGAACTGTTTGCTATTAGGGAGTGCAACAGAAACGGTTAGCCAGATCAAGGTGTGTGTGATATACGGCATATGGTTCACTCGGACAAACTGTTTTTGATTAGGGAACACAACAGAAACGGTTCAACTTAACAAGATGTGTGTGATATGCGGCATACAGGTCACATGGATGAACTGTTTGCGATGAGCCAAAAGAACACAAATGAGTCGTGTAAACAAGATGTGTGTGATACGCGGCAAACAGCCGACTCGGATGAATTGTTTGCGATGAGAAATTACAACACAGATGGTTAATATAGTTAGTTCGTGTGCGATTCTGTGTGTACAAAAAACTTTGAAAATGCAAAATAGTTGCTTGCGGTGGCTAGGAGTATCGCACACGATGCGTCTGCCAGTACTCGTGTGCGATGATTAGTAAGTTACACATAGGTTTCCTTATGTCAACACGTGTGTGAATTAGCAATATGGATAGTTAATATGCAAATGCCTTCTGGACATCAGGCACACGCTTAAACTCAATGAACTGTGTACAATACTAATACTTTCCATGAAAATTTAAGAACTTGGCTAACAACATTTGAGTAACATATATATATAGTGGTTACACTATTCGACAAAAGGAGGATCTTCGTAACACGGTTTTGACAACCATATGGTCCATATCTACATACTTAACATAGTAACAACTATCACATTTTAAGAGGCCGAGGGCCAACAACCATATGGTCCATATCTACATACTTAACATAGTAACAGCTAGCACATTTAAAGAGGCTGAGGGCCAACAACCACAACTATCCGCTGGAAGCAGCTTGATCACGGCGACTCGACATCTCATCAATGAAAAGGAAGAGCCCTCCCGTGCCTTGGTAGAGCATGAGTAGAACAGTGTCTCCAATTTTCCAATATGGATGCATTGCCACGACAAGCGAGAACTTGTTAATTTGAATGGTTCCATTTCTGCGGGAAATTCAGTACCTTGCAATCACATTGGCGTTATTAGCAGGCACAAGTGTAATTCGACCATGCCGGGAAATCGATCCAGGAACTGCTACAGCAGGCAATTTCTGTTGAAATGTAGAATAAAAACCAATTGTAACATATCGTTGAAGATATATATAGTTTATGAGCATCAACATTAAAATAAGACTTTTTACCAGCGTTTTGTGCACACAATTGGTCTTGTTCAATGTGTGCACCATAGGTATAATTAATCCCATCCAAAATCCAGCGTCCATACGCTGTGCTATCTCTGTCAGATTATCAACAAAGTTTATGACATGCTTCAAGTCCTTCCAGTGAAATTTGGTACGCTTAGTAACATACAGATCATTCACTATGCATCCAACATATCCTTCTTAAAAGGTGGAAAGGTATTATTTATTTAGAACATGGCAGAAGAATATATAGTGCGCATAAATTGGTAAATAGAATTTGTTACTGCCTAGGAACGGAGTCAGAAAATGAAATCACAATTGGTTGCTTAAATAGTGATTAATTAGTCAGAACAAATACCCCGATTTTGCTAAGTAATATGCCAGAATGGAGAAAGTTGAAAGGACAATAACCTTGATCAGACTTTGATTGGCTGATGACGTTGGGGAAGTAAACATCCATGTTAATTAGACCAAGCTGTGGTGCACACACTAGAATTTTATTGCCAGCTTTCAGTTCATAACACTTGGACATTTTTCTCCAAAGGTCCGCATCAAAATAGGAGTGACCATCTTTATCAAGTTTTACGCTAACCATCATTGTAAATCCATGCTGCGTTGTCAATATGACATCCATGGAGTCATCAACAAAGTAAAGCCCAAGATTTCCTTCTACTCATGTTCTTGCAAAGCAAGGGATGTACTGCTTGAAATGAAAATTAAGATCATAAATTAGATACATAGAAATAACAGAGTAAGATGCAAATATGAGAGTAACTGATAGAACAGATCAATATATAGATGAAAGCAAAGTACAAAAATATATAATTAAAAATAGATAATGTAACAAAGATTTGATGCAAATATGAGAGTAACTGAATGAACAATACATCATATATTTGCCTAATATAGGGGGGGGTCGGCTTCGACATCTAGGCTACACGTGGCACCGTACCTTTTATCCAAATGTAGCAACAGACGGTATATGTTCACAAATTTAGGCCATGCCGACCGTGGTAGGTTGAGATTGAACATACCGAGCACTCCCTGAAGTCATCCGGAATGGTGAGATAGAACTTCATTTCTGACTGGCCGCGACCACACTTGCCTGATTTGTGCTCGCACTATGGACACAAGAATGAACACCCACGAATCAGCTAGAACAAAAATGACTCTACGGCGATTTCTGCCGGTTGATTAACAGCGATGGACTGACTGCGATTAAAGATGAGTGAATATTTTGCTAAGTTGATTACCTTCTCCATGAGAAAAATCCTCGGCCCAATCCTGCAGAAAACCCCAATCGACCAGAGTTTAGAATGTCGGTGCAGATAGGCGGCAGAAAGCGGTAGGGGCGAAATCCCGTGCCGTTTGGAGCGCGGCCTCCGCCCGCCGACAACAGCCATCGAGGTTAGGGTGGCCGCCATGATAGAAGTTGATGAGGTGCAGAGTTGCGGAGGAGTCCGCAGCGAGTGGGTGGGGAGGATGTGGGCGAGGGTTTTCTTTTTCCTTTTGCATGTGTGGGTCAACACACACGGTTCACAGAGGCGACGGAGATGAATCGTGTGTGATAGTAAATCACCGAGATTGAATGGGAATCCAAATTTCCTTTGTCCTTTGTCCATGAGTTTTTTTCTATGATGAACATAAACCCTGCAAATCACCGTGTGCAAATTTGGCACTTTTCCGGGTTCATTTACAATATTTAGGGGATTATGTGCATTTTCTAGGCAATAATGCACATAATTCAAATTCAAACAATCGGTGCATGAAAAGGTGCACGAGAACGGTCTGGAAAACTATGAACATGCTATTTAGTAAATTCTCATGCCTTTTACAAGGAATGGGCAGATATTTCAAGGAAATGTGTTTACTGGTTACTATACAAAAATGAAATACATGCTTGGAAAACATGACGCCTGGCGTGGTGCCATGGTATGGCCTCACCATGCCCTGTTAAAAATTTGAGAATGTTTGTCTTATGTCATCATGCACGCCCATTCATAAATCGAACCATCACCGAGGAAATTTCATGATTTCGAGGGGAAATCAGCAAGATTGAAGGGGTCGGGAATCCAAATTTCCTTCCTAGCTTGTCATTCAGTTTTTTCTACAATCAACATACCCCCTCGAATGCAACGTGTTCAAATTTAGCATTTTTCCAGGCTCATTTACCATATTAGGGGATCATGTGCATTTTCTAGGCATTAATCCACATAATTCAAATTCGAACAATTAGTGCATCAAAAAGGTGCACAAGAACGGTCTGGAAAAACCATACTCGTGGTATTTAGTAAATTCTCAAGCCTTTTACAAGGAATGGGCAGAGATTTCAAGGGAATGTGTGGCAATAGTCAACCTCAAACGCGTCATTTACTGGGTTATCAACTATAGAAAAATGAATACTGTAGCGACCCGACCCGAATGGATCGAATCTCTGTGTTCAAGTGTCATCCCTGGATCGGTAATGCTGACACACACAGTACTTGAGGGATTTATAACAGAGTAGCAATCACACACTTATTACATCGAATGTCTCAAAAGAGAACTGATTACAATAAATATGGCTTAAGGCCATCTAAATAAGATAACAGCGGAAGGCTTGGAAGATAAAGTGAGTCCATCAACTCCAACGGCATAGCTGAGTGCACGACAACGACCTAGCGCACCTTACTCTTCGTCTGAAAAGTCTGCAACATGATACGTTGCAGCCCGAAACGGGTCAGCACATGGAATATGCTGGCAATATAACACAGTAGAGCAATGAACAGAATAATTGCTAGTACTACATGCATATTTGGCCGGTGGAAAAGCTCTAGGGTTATACTGTTTTGCGAAAAGCCAATTTTTCCCTACAACAAAGGAATATATTTTATTTAACTATCATGGTGGTTGTTGAACATTGAGAAGGTAAAACCCCCTCTCAATCCCAATTAAAAGTAATCATTAATCCCAACAAATTAATTTAGAGTGATGGGATTCAATATGATGATCCAAGAACCAGATACTCAAGATGTCCATAACCGGGGACACGGCTAATCATGACTAGTTTGTACACTCTGCAGAGGTTTGTGCACTTTTCCCCACAAGACTCGATCTCCTCCGTTGGATTTCTCGCACTACATGGTGTTTGAGAAACGGATGACCGAGACACAGTCTTTCAGAAACATTTACTCTTTACTCTGGGTAGACAGTTACACCTACTTTCCCCTACATCTGCTAGCCTACCACTGAAAGAGGTCATGTAACATACTCAACTATGCTAGAGCCCATAATAGCTTGTGGCTGCACACGGAAGTTTCTAGCATGAATAATCTTATGATCCCTTTGAGCCTGGGTGGCGGACCGTAGGAGGATCACACGGTATATCCCCGGGATCTCCTAGGACAACACTGGTATATCCCCAGGTGCCCAAACAAGCAATCCACCCAGATGTGTATTGAAGTTGCCACCTTAAGTTGAACCATTAATTAAAAATCTCACATCTGTCATGGATACACTCAAACCCAATCCACGTCTACGAGCATAGCATGGCAACATAAGCATAGCGTAGAAGTAACTCCCAAGGGTTTGTTATAAAAAGGGCAATAGGTTCTACCTCATCATCTACTTCCCAGTACCCACAAGTTAATCACATCCTAATCATGCAATATTTGAGGGTCGAAACTAATGCATAAAAACTGGGTAACGAAGAAGTATGATCAATGTGTTACTTGCCTTGCTGACGATCCGCAAAACCTAGGGACTCGTAGTAGCACGCTTCGCACTCCGGGAATTCTATCGCAAACAAACAATAGCATACATAAGCAATCAAGCGAAGATGCACGGGTAAAACCCAATTGAGAAGACCTAACCAGAAAGTTCAACTGAAGAACTCCGGTTTGCAAAAAGAATCAAATCAAACGGAGCAACGAAACTCAAACTGCGAAAGAAACAAGCTTTGATTGCTAATCTGGACTAAAGTCAAATTTTACAGTAGCAAAAACTTGTTTAAGTTGGTTAAACAGAAAGAGGGCTTCGAGACGAAGATCTAGGCGCTTGAATCGCCTGATTCCGACAAACGAGCGAAAAGTTATACTAAAACGAAAATCGGATCAGAAATCGCGATCGAAAATAACCGCGGAAAATCCGAGAAAAAGAAAAACTAACGAACAGGCTAACGAACGAACGTTCGCTGTCTGCGGTTAAACGGTGAAAACCGTTCGTTAAAACGAACGTACGGACGAACATCCGCTAAATAACTAAACCGACGGAAAACCGATCTAAAAAGAATAAACCGGAATTTAAAAAAAAATGAATCTAGATCTAGGGTTTACCAAAAAAACCCGAACGATTAACCGGAAAAAAAACCGGGCGTCGGATCCGGCGAGCGGCGGCTCCGGCGAGGCGAGGCTGCAGCGGCGGCGGGGTGCGGCAGGCGACGGCGACGGGGCGGGGCGCGTGCGGTGCAGCGGCGCGGCGCGGCGGAGTGCGGCGGCGGCGCTGCAGCGGCGGCGGCGAGCGGCGGACGCGACGGCGGCGGCTGCTGCTTGCGGCGGCGGCGGCGGTGGGCTGCGGCGGCGGGGTGGGTCGAGGCGGCGGGGCGGGCGGCATATAAAGGGGCCGGGGCGGGGTGGCTTGGGGAGGGGGTCGGCCTCGGGAGGCGTGTCCGCCTCGGACACGGCCGGCGGCGGCGGGGCGGACTCCCGTGCGGGGGAAGGCGGCGGCGGCCTGCTGGGCCGGCTGGGCTTCGGCCCAGTTCGGTCCGGCGGATTTTTTTTTATATAATTCCGCGCAGAAAAACAAATAAAAGAAATACTAAACGGACTCCAAAATTCCCGAAATAAATTTTCCCCGTCCTCTAAAAATCTCCCGGACAAGGTAAACATTTATTTGGGACTCTAATGCAATTTTGAAAAATGCATATTTTTCTAAATTCAAATAAAATTGCAATAAAAATCCAAATAAAATATTTATTTGATTTTAATATTTTTCCTCCAATATTCCATTTATTTTGGAGAAGTCATATTATCTCCTCTCATATATTTTTAATATGAAATATTTTCGGAGAGAAAAATAATTAAACCAAATTGATCCTTGTTTCAATATTTGAGAAAATTCAAATATGAAAACGGTGAAATCCCCAACTCTCTCCGTGGTCCTTGAGTTGCTCAGGATTTCGAGGATCGCAAAATGAAATGCAATAAAATATGATATGCATGGATGACCTATGTATAACATTCCAAATTAAAAATTTGGGATGTTACAAATACGTGCTTGAAAAACATGACGCCTGGCATGGTGCCATGGTATGGCCTCACCGTGCCCTGGTTAAAAGCCGAGAAGGTTTAATTTATGTCGTCATGCACGCCCTTCATAAATCGAACCATCACTGAGGAAGTTCCACGCTTTCGAGAGGGAAATCACCAAGATTGAAGGGGAATCCAAATTTCTGTCCTAGTTTGTCATTCAGTTTTTTTCCAACAATCAACATACCGCCTCAAATGCAACGTGTTCAAATTTGACATTTTTTCGGGCTCATTTTCCATATTTGGGGGATTATTTGCATTTTCTAAGCATTAATGCACATAATTCAAATTCGAACAATCGGTGAATGAAAAGGTGCACAAGAACGATCTGGAAAACCATGCTCGTGCTATTTAGTACATTCTCATGCCTTTTACTAGGAATGGGCAGATATTTCAAGGAAATGTGTGGCAATAGTCAACCATAAACACGTCGTTTACTGGGTTAACAACTATACAAAAATGAAATACATGCTTGGAAAACATGACGCCTGGCGTGGTGCCATGGTATGGCCTCACCGTGCCCTGGTAAAAAATTGAGAATGTTTTCCTTATGTCATCATGCACGCCTTTCATAAATCGAACCATCACCGATGAAGTTTCATGGTTTCGAGGGGGAAATCACCAAGATTGAAGGGGGATCCAAATTTCCTTTGTCCTTTGTCCATGAGTTTTTTTCTATGATGAACATACACCTTGCAAATCACCGTGTTCAAATTTGGCACTTTTTCGGGTTCATTTACCATATTTAGGGGATTATGTGCATTTTCTAGGCATTAATGCACATAATTCAAGTTCAAACAATCGGTGCATGAAAGGGTGCACAAGAACGGCCTGGAAAACCATGCTCGTGCCATTTAGTAAATTCTCATGCCTTTTACAAGGAATGGGCAGATATTTCGATGAAATGTGTGGCAATAGTCAACCACAAATGTTTGTTTATTGTGTTTTCAATTATAAAAAAATGAAATAAATGCTTGAAAAACATGACGCCTGGCATGGTGCCATGGTATGGCCTCACCATGCCTTGGTAAAAATTTGAGAAGGTTTGGCTTATGTCGTCATGCACGCCCTTCCTAAATCGAACCATCACCGAGGAAGTTCCATGCTTTCGAGAGGGAAATCACGAAGATTGAAGGGGAATCCAAATTTTCTTCATTCTTTGCCCTGGAGTTTTTTCTACGACAAACATACACCTTGCAAATCACCGTGTTCAAATTTGGTATTTTTTCCAGGCTCATTTACCATATTTAGGGGATTATGTGCATTTTCTAGGCATTTAGCGCATATAAATCCAATCCAGCTACAGCTGCATGGGTGTGATGTGAGGGACGTGGATTGCCGTTCGATCGCGGCGCATCCTACGGTGCACATGCACGATCCGCATGGCTGGGGTTCCGGCCAATCATAACGCAACACACAAAAGGCTCAACGCACACTGTTTCCGGAAGCGACGGAGATGAACCGTGTGCGATAATGAATGAGCAAAATTGTAAGGGAAGCCAAATTTCCTTTGTCGTTTGTCGTCGAGCTCTTAAAAACCACCGCACTATATGGCTGCCCGGCCCGTCCATCCTAGAGCTCTCTCCAAGTGTCGTTCATGGCACCACGACGCACAGTAACTGGTAAGGAAGCGATGGCATCCTGCCGCACCGCGTTCCTCGCTGCCCGCGACCGCACACATGGTAAGGAAGCGATGGCATCTCGCCGCGCCGAGTTCATCACCGCCGGCGGCCACACAGTTACGTGGGCGGACTTTGAGGGTGCCATGGCCGAATGGGCGGTGGATCTATAGGTGGCCAAAGCCGCACAGAAGGAGTGGAAAAGGCAGAAAGCAGTCAAGAAAAGAGAGTCCCGCCGCCGCAAGAAAGAAGAACGCCGGTGTTTGGCCAGCATGCCCCGATGGCAGCACGTGAGAAGTAGTTAGTGCGTGTGTCGCCCGTAGTCTTAGAGCAAATTACCAGTAGTACTTTAAGTTTGTAGTATTAACGTACAATGTCGGTAAGAGCATCCTTTGAGGGCTTTGAGCGTTGATTAGCGTGTGTTCACTGAAGTTTTGTAGCCTCACCCCGGCCCCAAATACTACCGAAAGGTCCGCCCGCAGCCACCGGAGGAGACTAGAGCTGGCCGTAGCTGGTTTTTAGTCCCACCTCGCCCCGCGAGTTGGCCACACACCGGCTTAAATTGTCGCGCCAGCGGATGGCAGCAAGCTTCTCTCTTGTTGCATAGGATCAAATCTGGCTACGCGAGCGAGGCAGGTTGACACTTGATTGCATTTCATAAACCGATGATTGCTCATCGGGTGTCACCTTGCCTCGTTCATGTACATTGAATAATCCTGATACAATGAAAGAGATTTTTGAAATTAGGTGCGGTTGGATATGCTGATAGATATAAGAATCATTAGAAGATCACAAAACACACGATTTCTATGGCGTACCCGTGTGCATTTTTTTGCGTTAATGATCCATAAGTCAGTTACCTGTGCGATGTTTCCTAATAAACCAGGCATACCATTGACCGAAAAAATCAACTACACGTGTACATTTTTTTGGAGACGGGATCTGCCAATTTTCTCTTTTCTCGCACACGAGTATTTTATGCGCTTCTTCTGCGTTGTGTGTTTCCCCCGCCCAAGTTTCAAGTTTTGCAGCGAAATTTTCATTAGGCGTGCAATTTCAAAATTTATTCCTCCAACCACATCCCCACCCATCAAATTTCCTCAGTATCTCCCCCCCCCCCCCCCCCCCCCGGGCCTCTCCCACTACGGAAGCTCAAACCGCCGCCACCGCAACCATAGCTTCAACCACATCTATGTTCTGCTCGGATCCAGTCAGGTAACCCACCGATCTCTATCACGGCCCTGGCCTGATTGCTTAAATGGCGCCTGCGAAACATCCTCATGCCTCCAAATCCCCACCGCCCCTACCTCCAGAGCATCGCCGCGCAAGCCCAACCACATATCACGTGGAGGTCGAGGAGCTGATGGCGGTCCATGGCGCGATGGCCGCTGTGCGTGTTGACCCGGAGGAACACCTCGCCTCCGCCGCCGCCGACATGGTGCAGGCTCTGGCCCAGATGAAGTGCCCCAGCGACTACCCCCTAGGACTTAATAGGTATGATCTGACCAGCTAAATCTTACCAATACCACTTGCAATGGCTATGTTTTGTACGGTTGATGTATTAAGCATGTTCGTGCCTTGTTTATTTCAGTACTGCACACAGTGTGATGTTCAAGTATTAACTGTCCAGCTCAATTTCACCAATACCAGCAACAACTTACAATATATGACTCAGGATATCACTAGAGATGCTGCCCATTTGCTATTTTTGGTGGATGCTAACCCTGTTGTACTTAACATGCCTGTCCATGTACTTACGCAGGGTCATAACGACCGATGCTGTGTTTTGCCATCGAGGTTAGTTGCATCCCATGTCTTACAGTATTTCACATCATTTGTGCAATTGAAGTTTAACTTCTACCATTTACTTGTTGCCTGTAGGTACACATGTCAGTGGCACTGATCCACGCTTCGACCTGGAGGAACAGCTCGCCTCCGCCGCCGCTGACTTTGGGCGGGCTCTGACCAAGATGAAGTGCCCCAGCAGCTACCTCTCAGGACTTACCAAGTATGCACTCACCAGTTCAATCTTACCAATACCAGTTGCAATTAATGGCTATGTTTTGTACGGTCGATGTATTAAGCATGTTGTAGTAAATATGCCTAACACGTTTTAGCTACTTTCCCTACCTTTTTATAGACAACTGGGTAATTCTCTGCTCTGGCAGCACCTGCCTTGTGATGTTTAACTCTGCCAATTGCATTTTTATCAGTACCGGTTTCAATGGCTATTAAGCCTGTTGCAATTAACAGTTGAATCCATTTTTAAACAGTTGTATTTCAATGGCTACAAACTTACAAAACATGACTTGGGATGCTGTTAAGCCTGTTGCAATTAACAGTTGTATCCATTTTTTAATCTATCCCTTTGCTACCATGCTACTCTCCGCAATGAAGATATACTAGAGATGCTGCCCATTTGCTATTTTTGGTGGATGCTAACCCTGTTGTACTTAACATGCCTTTCCATGTACTTACATAGGGCCATAACGGGCGATGCTGTTGTTTGCCATCGAGGTTAGCTGCATCCCATGTCTTACAGTATTTTACATCATTTGTGCAATTGCAGTTTGGCTTCTAACATTTACTTGCTTCTTGTAGGTACACATGTCGGCGGCACTGATCCACGCTTCGACCCGGAGGAAGATCTCGCCTCCGCTGCCGTTGACTTTGGGCGGGCTCTGGCCAAGATGAAGTGCCCCAGCAACTACCTCTCAGGACTTACCAAGTATGAACTCACCAGTTCAATCTTACCAATACCAGTTGCAATTAATGGCTATGTTTTGTACGGTCGACGTATTAAGCATGTTGTAGTAAACATGCCTAACATGTTTTAGCTATTTTCCCTACCTTTTTATAGACAACTGGGCCATTATCTACTCTGGCAGCACCTGCCTTGTGATGTTTAACTCTGCCAATTGCATTTTTATCAGTACCGGTTTCAATGGCCATTAAGCCTGTTGCAACTAACAGTTGTATCCATTTTTAAATAGTTGTATTTCAATGGCTACAAACTTACAAAACATGACTTAGGATGTTGTTAAGCCTGTTGCAATTAACAGTTGTATCCATTTTTTAATCCATCCCTTTGCTACCGTGCTACTCTATCGCAATGAAGATATCACAACAGATGCTGCCGTTTTATTACCATTTGCTATTTTTGGTGGATGTTAACCCTGTTGTAGTTAACATTGGCTTTCCATGTACTTACACAGGGCTACAATGGGCGATGCTGTTGTTTGCCATCGAGGTTAGCTGCATCCCATGTCTTATACACCATCTGTTCCTAAATATAAGTATTTTTAGAGATTCCAATATAGACTACATAAGGAGCAAAATGAGTGAATGTAGATTATAATCTAAACTATATCTATAATTCTATATACATCCGTATGTAGTTCATATTGAAATCTCTAAAAATACTTGTACTTAGGAACGTAGGTAGTTGTATTTTACATCATTTGTGCAATCTCAGTTTAGCTTCTAACGTTTACTGGTTGCTTGTAGGTACATATATGAGCGGTACTGATCCACGGTTCGATCCCTTTTGCGTATGGGGCAATGAGATATTCATGAACAAGCGTCAAGTGAGGAAACTATGAAAGATTGTTAGGCAAAAGAAACGGGTGATGGGAATTAAGCTCCTTATTTACACTTTGTCCAAGACAACAGTGAACTTTAGGATGGTAAGTAATGTGTTGCCTTTTCCCCCTGTCCACAACAAGTTACTCTATTAGACCTCAGTATCTGATATTTTTCTCTTTTTAGTGGTTTCCGAAGCTATTTACTGATGATTACCTTGCAAACTACATGACCAGAGTGGAGGCAACTAAGGTTAAAGTATATAATTCATGCTACCATGATAATGCTCTAGAAGTCTTCCTGAAGGCGGTGAAGGATGGGTGGGCGATCGTCACAAGGGGTTGGACAAAAGTTGTTCGTGCCTATGGCATGCAGGAAGGCACATTATGGGTATTCCGCTTCTTCAACACCATCGGCAGTCAAAATGATTTACACTTGTCTCTTCACCTTTACCGCCTCTAAATATTGTGGTTCATCATAGTTAATTGCTGTCTAATCCTGTAATTACTGAACATATTGTACTGACAATTTTATTTATTGGATTCGTTGTTGAACCATTGTGCTAAGAATTTGAATTGCACATCATATTTCAAAATTTCCAATTCGAATAATAAATTACAGGGAAAAATAAAAATATACAGGAGCAAATAAAATAATGTGCACACGGTTAGAAAGAAAACAGCGTGTGTGATGAAAAAAGAGAACAGACGGTTCTTTGACGTGAAACGTTTGCGATGCCCAACGGACGCACACACGGTTTTGTCTCATATGCATGTGCGATTCATGGTAATACGGCAAACATTTCAAATCAGTGTGCGTGTGTGATAGGAATACCAATCGCACACAGTTATGAAAATGGACATGTTGGCATTAGTAGAGGCACCGCACACATTTTACATTCTTGAACCGTGTGCGATAACGTACCTATCACAAACATATCGGTAGTTTAAATGTTGATGTCCACCTTTTTCACATGACTATAGAGGCATAATCGTTTGGGATGTCTCTCTGATCAGAAACGTAACGTCGAGATGTAACGTGTGGGACCGGGGCGCCTTCTCATACGTTAATTCTATGGCGATCGTCAGTAGCTGCTCGCCCATCCCCGGCGGTTTCTGGGTCGTGTGGGAAAGACCCCCCTATCGCCCACACTCACTTGGCGACGGGTCCAAATGCTGTCGCGGAAAGGGGTTAAAAATCGTATGTATAGCACCTTACGGTACCAGTGACATGCTAGGCTCATAAGGTTTAACCCAAGTATTCTTCTTGTGCAAAACTGGCTTACACCCGTTGTATGTGAACGTAGAGTCTATCACACCCGATCATCACGAGGTGCTTCGAAACGATGAACTTTAGCAATGGTGCATACTCAGGGAGAACACTTTTATCTTGAAATTAAGTGAAGGGATCATCTTATAATGCTACCGTCATTCTAAGCAAAACAAGATTCATAAACGATAAACATCACATGCAATCAAAATATGTGACATGATATGGCCATCATCATCTTGTGCTTTTGATCTCCATCTCCAAAGCATCGGCATGATCTCCATCGTCACCGGCATGACACCTTGATCTCCATCATAGCATCGGGGTCGTCTCGCGAACTATTGCTTCTACAACTATTGCTAATGCATAACGATAAAGTAAAGCAATTACATGGCGCTTAGTGATTGACACGCAGGTCATACAATAATTAAAGACAACACTAAGGCTCCTGCCGGTTGTCATACTCATCGACATGCAAGCCGTGAACTTATTACAAAATAAGATCATCTCATATATCAACATATATAACATCATATCTTGACCATATCACATCACAACATGCCCTGCAAAAACAAGTTAGACGTCCTCTACTTTGTTGTTACAAGTTTTACGTGGCTGCTACGGGCAACTGGCAAGAATCGTTCTTATGTACGTGAAACCACAACGGTGATTATCAAGTTTGCTATTTTAACCTTCTGTGAGGACCGGTCGTAGTCAAATTTGATTCAACTACAGTAGGAGAAACAGACACCCGCCAGCCACCTTTATGCAAAACAAGTTGCATGTTGATGTCGCTTGAACTACGTCGGTATTTCCCAAAAGAGGAAGGCATGATGCAGCACAACTATGGTAGGTATTTCCCTCAGTTATGGAACCAAGGTATCAATCCAGTAGGAGAACCAAGCAACACTATGTAAACAGTACCTGCACACAAAGGACAAATACTTGCAACCTGACGCGTAAGAGGGGTTGTCAATCCCTCCACGGTAAAAAGATAGATAAATTTGTGGTAGATTGGATAAATAGCTCTCGGTAAAACACGAAATAAAATAAGTAACAAAAAAGTGCAGAAGGTATTTTTGGGTTTTTGGAATAATAGATCTGAAAACAAAAGCGAATAAAAATAGATCTCAAAGCAAATATGATGAAGAATAAACCCGGGGGCCGTAGATTTCACTAGTGGCTTCTCTCAAGAAAATAGCACACGGTAGGTAAACAAATTACTGTTGGGAAATTGATAGAAGATCGAATAATTATGACAATATCCAAGGCAATGATCAATATATAGGCATCACGTCCTAGATTAGTAGACCGACTCCTGCCTGCATCTACTACTATTACTCCACACATCGACCACTATCCAGCATGCATCTAGTGTATTAAGTTCATGGAGAAACGGAGTAATGCAATAAGAATGATGACATGATGTAGACGAGATCTATTCATGTAGGAATAGCCCCCATCTTGTTATCCTTAATAGCAACGATACATGCGTGTCTTGCTGCCCCTTCTGTCACTGGGAAAGAACACCGCACGATCGAACCCATCACAAAGCACCTCTTCCCATGGCAAGAAAAATCAATCTAGTTGGCCTAACTAAACCAAAGATTTAAAGAAGAAATACAAGGCTATAAATAATCATGCATATAAGAGATCAAAAGAAGACTCAAATAATATTCATGGATATAGATCTGATCATAAACTCAAAGTTCATCGGATCCCAACAAACACACCGCAAAAAAGAGTTACATCAAATAGGTCTCCAAGAGACCATTGTATTGAGAATCAAAAGAGAGAGAGGAAGCCATCTAGCTACTGCCTACGAACCCGTAGGTATATGATGAACTACTCACGCATCATCGGAGAGGCACCAATGAGGATGATGAACCCCTCCGTGATGGTGTCCAGATTGGATCTCGTGGTTCTGGAACTTGCGGCGGCTAGTATTGTGTTTCGTCGACTCCCCTAGGTTTTTTGGAATATTTGGGTATTTATAGGGCGAAGAGGCTATGCGGGAGGCCACCGAGGTGGGCACAACCCACCAGGGCGCACCTGGGCTCCTGGGCACGCCCTGGGGGGTTGTGCTCCCCTCGGGCCTCCCCTCTGGTACTTCTTTGGCCCACTGGATGTCTTCTGGTCCAAAAACAATCCCCAAAAAGTTTCACTGCATTTGGACTCCGTTTGGTACTGATATTCTGCGAAGTCAAAAACAAGCAAAAAACAGTAACTGGCACCGGGCACTATGTCAATAGGTTAGTCCGAAAAAATGATATAAATTTGCTATAAAATGATTGTAAAACATCCAAGAGTGACAATATAACAGCATGGAACAAGCAAAAATTATAGATACGTTGGAGACGTATCACATGTCAGTCGGTGGAACCGGTCTCCTGTGCGTGGACATGTAAGGTTGGTCCGGGCCGCTTCATCCCACAATGCCGCCTAATCAAAATAAGACGTTGGTGGTAAGTAGTATGAACATCACCGCCCACAACTCCTTTGTGTTCTACTCATGCATATCATCTACGCATAGACCTGGCTCATGATGCCACTGTTGGGGAACGTTGCATGGAAAACAAAAAAAAATTCTACGCACACGCAAGATCTATCCATGGAGATGCATACCTACGAGAGGGGGAGTGCCGTACGTTCGGTACTTGATCGGGACAGATCGTGAAGGTGTACGACTACTTCAACCGGGCCGCTTCATCCCACAATGCCGCCTAATCAAAATAAGACGTTGGTGGTAAGTAGTATGAACATCACCGCCCACAACTCCTTTGTGTTCTACTCGTGCATATCATCTACGCATAGACCTGGCCCATGATGCCACTGTTGGGGAACGTTGCATGGAAAACAAAAAAAAAATCTACGCACACGCAAGATCTATCCATGGAGATGCATACCTATGAGAGGGGGAGAGCATCTACATACCCTTGTAGATCGCTAAGCGGAAGCGTTTATCAACGCGGTTGAAGTAGTCGTACACCTTCACGGTCTGTCCCGATCAAGTACCGAACGTACGGCACCTCCGCGTTCAGCACATGTTCAGCTCGATGATGTCTGTCGGCGTTCTGGGAACCGGGGTACCCAGACTTGCCTACCTGCGGCCCACAGCATGGCTTCATCAGCGGCCTGGTACGGCCCTTCTCCAGCATCAACAACACATGACCCTCGCGAGGCGGACGACGCAAAGACCTCCAGAGGGAGCGGCTTCCTCAGGCCAGCTCCTGAGGAGCGGAGATTTCCATGCAAGCCCCACCTCGTGAGGTTCAGATGACGCAAGCCATGACAACCAAGGCCAGGCGGGCGCCAGCAGGCGTAGTACAGCGGGTTTCCTCTTCGGTGCTAAGTAAGCAAGTGCAGATGCAGAGTCCCAAGGAATCAGCCAAAGGTTTCCATTCCCATGCTACAAGACCATGATGGCAGGACGGAGGTCATTGCCGAGCCCACCACGATGTCACGACCAGAAGCTTTGCAGGCGAAGACCACCTTTCGTCAGGATAAGATGCACTACTTGTCTCCCTTCAAACTTGGCCACTGTGGGATCCCTTCCCGCCTTCATTGTGGGGGAACAGGACCGAGGCCACTATAAATATAGCTAGGCCACCACCATAGACGGGGGAACCAGATCATCCTCACCAGCACACACCAGCAAAAGAACACTCCTCCTGAGGTTGTTCTCCCTCTGTACTAGTTCATCCTCAGCCCACCTCGAGGCCAATCCACCACAAAGCAGGAGTAGGGTTTTACACCGCTAGGTGGCCCGAACCTGGTAAACTGCTGAATCCCTTTCCTTTCCTGTTCATCAAGCTAGGCGGTGAGATCGATGAGTCGGCAGGCTGGGGAGATTGAGTTCTTCGCACACACCCCAGAGTTCGAACCTTCCTTGGGTCTGCGGAGCCCTGAATCCGACATTTGGTGCGCCAGGTAGGGGTGCGTCGGAGCCTCTCTTTCGCCGACCGATTCGCCGCTGTTCCACCATTCCCATGGCCGACGCTCGTCGAGTTCGCACTGAGCACCAGGCTGCTCTTGTCGCCCGTGTCGCCCAAACGGCACCTGTGGGTGTCGGCGCTCCCCGCCATCCCCCTTCGCCTGTAGCAAACGCTGCCACCGGCCCCGCGGCCCAGAGCAGCAGGCTTCGTCGTTGCATCACTCTGTACGGCGCGACGGGCGCACTGCTACCCCGTTGCTGACTCCGGCGGCTGCTTCGTCCTCCCATGCCCGTCGCGGCCCGGCGAACGCGCAGGCCGCGTTGCTCATGGCGCGCGAGCTTCTGCGCTATCGCCCGACCGATGACCTCTACAAAGACTGGCTGGACCGCATCGCCGACCTCGTCAGCACCACCGAAGAGACCCCTGCTCCGTCTCGCTCGCTGCCTCCCCAGCCACCTCTTGCGGGCGACATGGCCCACAGTGCGCCTCCTCCACCTCCCAGGCAAGAGTTCACCCTCGAGCCAAGGCGTGAGGCTCCTCAGCGTGACCCGCCGCGCAGGGCGTCGGCGGGCGACGAAGTAAGTTGCCAAGTGGTGCAGCGTCCCCAAGGAGAGGCGCGCGCGCTCCCAGTGCCGCCACGTCAAGACCGCGTGCTGCTTGAGGCGGTGGTGCGCGAGCGCCAAGTCCAGGCTCCCCCTCTGCGGCGGGCTCCCGTGGGCGTGGCGGGCTGTCCTGCGTTCACCCCGAAGCTGCGTAGCGTCGTCTGGCCAGGGAAGTTCAAGCCAGACCTGCCTCCACGCTATGACGGCACCCCCAACCCTGCAGAGTTCCTCCAGCTCTACGAGCTGAGCATCGAGGCGGCCAACGGCGACGAGAAGGTTTAGGCGAACTGGTTTCCCATGGCCCTCAAGGATGGCGCACGCTCATGACTCCTAAACCTCCCCGCTGGATCGATCTCCTCATGGGATGAGATGCGGGAGTGCTTCATCGCCAACTTCCAGGGCACTCGAGACTGCGCTCCTACTGTAGGCGACCTGCGGCGCGTCAAGCAACAACCTGGGGAGACCTTGCACAAATACATCCAGTGCTTCACCAACGTTCGCCTCAAGATTCCCAAGGTGACGGACGAGGCCATCATTTCCGCGTTCACTGATGGTGTCCGGGATGTCAAGATGAAGGAAGAGCTCGCCATGCACGAGGACCTGTGCTCGGCTCTGAAAATGTTTAACATGGCAGCCAGATGCGTGAGGGCCGAGGAAGGTCGCCTCACCCTCCTAGAGCTCCCAGAAGCTGACCCAGAAGACAAGAAGGCCAAGGCCATGGACGTGAAGCACAAGGGGCCAGCTGTGCTCGCGGCTGAACCTGAGATGAAGCGCAGCTGCGACTACCCAGAGTCCTCCAAGGGCAGCCGTCCGTTCTACATCTTCCACAATGTGCACAGCCAAAACACCAACGACTGCCAAGAGCTCAGGGCCATCCGAGACGGGCGCCTTGGCCGCCGCCCTGAGCGCAACGACCGCGGCTACGGCTGTGGAGGAGGCCGAGGTGGCGGACGCTGGGACAACCGTGACCCCCGCCAGGACTGGCGCGACCAGCCCCGTGAGGATCGCTGGCAGGGCCAGCCTCAAGAGGGCCCCTGGAGGGATCAGCCTCGTGAGGACCGCCCTCAGGGCAACGCTGGCCTTCCTCCGCTGCCACCGCTGCCAAGGAAGAATGACGACCACCACCAAGATGATGGGGCCAGGGGCTTCCAAGAGCCTCGTGCCGTCGCTTGCACCTTAGGTGGCGCTCAGGCCCCCGCCTCTCATCGTATCTTCAAGCAATTCGCTCATGAGGTGAACGCGGCCCTCCCCAAGCTCGAGGCGACGCATCCGCTCAGGTGGTCCAAGTGCGCCATCACCTTCGACTCTACTGACCAGCTCAAGTGCGCGGCCACTGCCGGCGCGCTTCTGATGCTCTGCTCGCCTACCATCAGCAATGTCCTCATCACCAAGAAACTAATCGATGGCGGTGCGGGACTCAATGTCCTCGCCGTCGAGACGTTCGACAGGCTCCAGGTGTCGTACGACCAGCTTCAACCCACCAAGCCCTTGTCAGGAGTGATCGACGGCTCCACCACCCCGATAGGGCAGATCCGCCTCCCTGTCACCTTCGGCAAGCGCGACAACTACCTCACTGAGCTCATCGACTTCGACATCGCCCATATTCGCCTCTCGTACAACGCCATCCTTGAGTATCCAGCACTGGCCAAGTTCATGGCCGTGACTCACCACGGCTACAATGTCCTCAAGATGCCAGGGAGCAGAGGCCTCATCACGGTCGCCTACAACGAGAAGGATGCGGTGTGCTCCCTCGAGCGCGCCTACCAGGCTGCGGCACTTGAGAACCCAGATGACGAGGGTGCCGTCCACCCTCCTGAGGTCATCCCCAAGTAGAAGAAGCAGCTGCTCCACCGAGGATCTCAGGAGGACGAGGCATCCGATGATCATGCTTCAGGCCCTGCGCCCACTGATGGGGCACCCTCCCCTCTGGCATAGGAAGGCGCGCCTGGCGCCCCCCTCAGGTTGGGCTCGGGGGCTCTCCTCTGGAGGGCCTCAGACCTAGCCAGCGTCACGAGGGAGGCGTTTGGGCACCATGTGGAGGCGTGCTTCAACGCACGCTTCAGCGAGAAGAGCGCAGGGCGCCAGGCGCCAGGCGCTCAGGAGTTCATCACCAAGGCGATCGAGGATCTTCAGGAGGCGAGGGCCATGCGAGGCGAGCGTCGCCCCGCACCACCCGGCGTAGCTCCCTCCCCAGACGAGGGCAGCGGGCTGCGCGTCTGCGTCAACATCCCAGGGCTCAACAAAGCCGCATCTCAGGAGCTCTACTAGCCGTCCCGCGTGGGCTGGTGCGAGGGCCCCCCTCACAACTATGTTCGCATGCCTTTCGGTCTGCTGAACAGGGCTGCCACGCACCAGCGCTACATGCGGAGCATCCTGGTGGCTCACGAGGCCAGGCACCAGGCGATCCTATCGGAGGAGGTGCTGGATCCTCGCGAGCCCCCCGGGCCCCCGGGGCCTTACGAGGCTCAGGACCTGGACGGCTCGTGAGGAACGACTTCTGCAGCGCATGTCTTCAGCTACTCCAACACTTCTTCAGCAACGGTGCCAAGTGACACTTTTTGGTTGTTTCAATTGGGGGCGCCCCTCGGGCTGCTTTATCCTCAAGCTGCCAGGGCCAGGCCCGCAGTCGCACCATTTTATTTCATGCACCCCGGACCAGTATGCTCACCTATGCTATTATGGTTATAGACATTACCTCTGCTATCTCGTTATTTATGGAGTCGCCCCTTGCGACCTCCGCGCGTTGCTAACCTGCCTTTCGCTCACCCCGCAACAGGGGTTGCTGGCGCGGCGTCTGTGCTCGGGTCCGTCCCTGCAGCGCTGATAAACCTGAGAGATTGAGCTCTGGCTCGCGGCCCGTCCCGCGCACGTCACCTCACCGGATCCTCAGTGCCTTCGTCTTCTTGCGGAAAGATCAATGGCAGGACAGCAGGCGCGTCTATGTGCTATGTTCTCTTCCCTCGAGTAACTCGCAGGAACCTCCGAAGTCAGACTATGAGCGGTGCCATCCCCACCCCGGCGTGTGCAAACCAGAAGCGGGTCTTCTCCTGGGGAAAGCGCCGGCGAGCCCTCTCCCCCGGAGGAGGCCCACAGCCCCCTCGCCATCGCTCGCGTGGCCCCTTGCCCCTTGGTCCTGTCCTGGTTTCCGGACGCCCCAACGGTGGCTGAGGGATGCGCGGAGTGGGGTTCCTGCCCAGGAAGTGGGGAGTGTCCCTCAACTCACCCATTACCAAGGCCATGCGCCCATGAATATCTCCGCTTGTGACACTCTCACGTAATAATGAGTTGAGGCTGTACACGCCCCGGAGTCTCCTGAGAGCCGCCCCTGGGCCTCACGGGGGCTCCCACCCACGTCCTAGTGGAGGCCCCATGCTCCGCGCTGGTGGGAAGACAAGAAGACTAGTATAGGTGCCGGACGCGGCTGTTCTTTTGCTTGCTTTCTGTAGTTGGTTTGCAACTTCTTGAATGGAATTTTAGATTTTTTGCGTTTCATTTGAGGGTTGGGAAGTTTCTTCTCCTTGCACCGTTCGCTCTTCCAGCTCTTGCCTCAGAAGGAGTGGCAGTTGCACATCGCTCCTCCTCGCGCATCTCGCGCGCGGGGGCTGGGCAGGTGTGTGCGCTCGGGCCCGCCCGCAAACACAGCTCGCCAAAGCGTCAGTACCCTGGCTTCGGCGCCTTAATCCTCACGTGACTCCCTCGAACGAGCTCACGGGCATGCGCACCCTCTTAAGTCCATGCCTCCGGGCATCGCGACACGGTGTACTAGCTACAACCAACCCACGCTCGGGGGCTTGCGCGAGGTAGGACGAGACGCCTCATGAGGTTTTCTAACCCTGCAGCTACATGACGCCTCCCGAGGCTCAACGACTCCTGAGTTTTCAAGAAGGAAGCCTTTGGAAGATGCCCCTGGAAAGGCATGCCCTTGAGACATGGAAGTCTACCACGAGCACATCGAGCTAAGTTACCCTAAACGCACCTAGTAGAAACATGGACATCACAACATGATATGAAAACAACGAGCATAGCATAGCGGCGCATGCGCCATGGTTCATTACATGCCCCAACAGGGCCCTCTACTTCTTTCAATGTAGGAGGAAGAAAGAAACAAAAGTAAGTTGCACGACTACGGCGACTCCTGAGGCTCGGCCCCAGCAGCACCCAAGCTCAGTCAGAGTCTTCCTCCTGTTTCACTGGGAAGGGCGAGGCGGCTCGTCGCAGTCGCCGTCGCTCGTACTCTGCCCGAAAGAGGAGCCCCCGCTGCTGGAGCCGGCGCGGCCGTCGCCAAGGGCAAGCTTACCGCCAGCAACGGCGCCATCACCGTCATCTTCGTCGTCGCTGTCGCTCTCCGGGCAGCACCCCAGGCACCGGCCGCTTTCCCCGAAGACCCTGACGTAGAGGGTCGTGGCGCCATCGTACCTGAAGTGGAGGGTGCACCTCCCATGCAGGCCGCGTGCGCGGGCAAACGAATGCCACCCGCGGTTCAGGAACATGTTGCCGGCGGCGGTGACCTCGGCTTCCAGCCAGGAGACCTTGTTGCAGTAGCCATTGGCCTGTAGCCAGAGGCCGCCAGGCCCTTCGGTCGGCAGCGCGCTCGCAAAGGAGCGCGGCAGCTGGAACCAGATGCCCGCAGGCCTCTACGACCACACGACGAACTCCGGGAGCGTGTCGGCTGAGTGGGAGTGCGGTCGTGGTGGCCAGACGACCACCGCGTGCCTCCCCTCATCGCCGAAGCCGCCCCGACCGCGGCAGCCCTTGCCGCGGGAAGAAGCTCCACCGCGGCTGCCGGAGGTGGCGCCGGCTATCGGAGGAGCGCGCCCGCGCCCTCGAGGGGCCACCGCCGGTGTCGCTGCGTGCTTTCGGGGTCTCCCACGGCCTCTCTTGGGCGGCGGCGAGTCGGGCCCCTCCTTGGGGGCCTTCCCTTTCTCCGCCACGGAAAACCTCCTCCCCGACACCATGGTGCTTTGACAAGACGGCGAGGCGAGAGGGAAGAAGAAGAAGCAAGCAGCAGGAAGACGGAGATGAGCAGGGGCCTCCGCCCCTCCTCCCATTTATAGCCAGAGGGAGGCCAACCGCCGGCCTCCACGATCTCTGGTAATGATGATCTTTTTGCATGCAGTAGGTTATTGTCAAGTCGGACGGTTGCCGAGGCAGCGTGGGGAAGCAGAGACGCCCACATCCCATCAAGCGCCACGCGTCGACCGGGTCCGCAGGTGGTTAGGGACCGCGGCGCTTCGCCCTTGCCCTTTGGCTTCACCTCGAAGCCAAGTCCGAGCGCGCCTTGGGCCCGGGGGCTACTGTCGGCGTTCTGGGAACCGGGGTACCCAGACTTGCCTGCCTGCGGCCCACAGCGTGGCTTCATCAGCGGCCTGGTACGGCCCTTCTCCAGCATCAACAACACAAGATCCTCGCGAGGGGCCAAGCCTCACGAGGCGGACAACGCCAAGACCTCCGGAGGGAGCGGCTTCCTCAGGCCGGCTCCTGAGGAGTGGAGATTTCCATGCAAGCCCCACCTCGTGAGGTTCAAATGACACAAGCCATGATGACCAAGGCCAGGTGGGCGCCAGCAGGCGCAGTACAACAGGTTTCCTCTTCGGTGCTAAGGAAGCAAGCGCAGACGCAGAGTCCCAAGGAATCAGCCAAAGGTTTCCATTCCTATGCTACAAGACCTGGAAGGCAGGACGGAGGTCATCGCCGAGCCCATCACGACGTCATGACCAGAAGCTTTGCAGGCGAAGACCACCTTTCGTCAGGATAAGATGTACTACTTGTCTCCCTTCAAACATGGCCATTGTGGGATCCCTTCCCGCCTTCATTTTGGGGGAAAAGGACAGAGGCCACTATAAATATAGCTAGGCCACCACCATAGACGGGGGAATCAGATCATCCTCACCAGCACACACCAGCACAAGAACACTCCTCCTGAGGTTGTTCTCCCTCTGTACTAGTTCATCCTCAGCCCACCTCGAGGCCAATCCACCACAAAGCAGGAGTAGGGTTTTACACCGCAAGGTGCCACGAACCTGGGTAAACTGCTGAGTCCCTTTCCTTTCCTGTTCATCGAGCTAGGCGGTGAGATCGACGAGTCGACAGGCTGGGGAGATCGAGTTCTTCGCACGCACCCCAGAGTTCGAACCTTTCTTGGGTCTGCGGAGCCATGAATCCGACAACTTCCTCGCCTTCTCAATCCAGCAAGAGAGGAGAAGTAGTAGATGAGTTCCGGCAGCACAACAGCGTGGTGACGGTGGTGGTGAAACTATCCGCAGGGCTTCGCCAAGCATAACGGACATGGACGAAGGAGGAACTAGAACTAGAGGGAGACGGGGCGCCGCACACGGCTCCGGGGATCATGGTGAGTATTGCCCCTCTCCCTCCTCTCATATATATAGGTGGGGGAGGAGGGGAGGCAGCCTAGGGCGCCCCCAAGGGGGCCGGCGGCCAGACCTAGGGCTTGCTCTGGGCGCGCCCCCTTCCTTCTTTGGCGCCTGGGGAGAAGGCAGGAGGGGAGGCGCCCCCCTTTCCTTTCTCTCATGTGGAGGGGAAGGCAGGAGGGGCTAGCCCTTCCCCTTTTCTTCCCTAGGGCCGGCGGCCTAGAGGTGGGGCGCACCATCCTCTTGTGGGCTGGTGTGCTTCCCTCATTTGCCCAATAAGCCCAACTCCCCGTGGCCTTCCCGGAACCCCTTCCGGTGATCCTATAAATACCCGGTGCATTCCAAAATCTTTCCGGAGACCAAATAGTATCATCATATATATCAATCTTTACCTCCGGACCATTCCGGAGCTCCTCGTCATGTTTTTGATCTCATCCGAGACTCCGAACAACATTCGATCACTATTTCACATAACTCATATAATCCTATATCATCAACGAACGTTAAGCGTGCGGACCCTACGTGTTCGAGAATGATGTAGACATGACCGAGACGCTTCTCCGGCCAATAACCAATAGCGGGACCTAGATGCCCATATAGGTTCTGACATATTCTACAAAGATCTTTATCGGTCGAACCTTTATGACAACATATGTAGTTCCCTTTTTCTGTCGGTATGTTACTTGCTCGAGATTCGATCGTCGGTACCTCCATACCTAGTTCAGTCTCGTTACCGGCAAGTCTCTTTACTCGTTCCGTAATACATCATCTAGTAACTAACTACTTAGTCACTTTGCTTGCAAGCATCTTTTATGCTGCATTACCGAGAGAGCCCAGAGATACCTCTCCGATACACAGAGTGACAAATCCCAATCTCGATCCATGCCAACTCAACAGACACCTTCGGAGATACCTGTAGAGCATCTTTATGATCACCCAGTTACGTTGTGATGTTTGATAGCACACAAGGTATTCCTCCGGTATCCGGGAGTTGCATGATCTCATGGTCGAAGGAATATGTATTTGACATTAAGAAAGCAGTAGCAATAAACTGAACGATCATATGCTAAGCTAACAGATGGGTCTTGTCCATCACATCATTCTCCTAATGATGTGATCCCGTTATCAAGTGACAACACTTGTCTATGGTTAGGAACCCTTAACAATCTTTTGGTCAATGAGCTAGTCTAGTAGAGGCTTAATTACTAGGGAGACGGTATTTGTTTATGTATCCACACGTGTATTTAAGTTTCCGGTCAATACAATTATAGCATGAATAATAAACCTTTATCATGATTAAGGAAATATAATAATAACCACTTTATTATTACCTCTAGGGCATATTTCCAACAACTTTAGGATCTGGTACTGATCCAGCTTGTTCCACTCGGTAGTGCACGGCTGACTCGGTAGTCAGAGTGTACTTGAGGGTCTGGTACTGATCCAGCTTGTTCCTCCTAGTAGCGCTTGACCGGGTGTTTGTGGGTTATTGCTATGGCTGTTCCTTCGGGTTTTCCGACTGATTATTTCTTGTATGCTGCAGAGGACTTGTGAGTTGGGGTTCCACTATGCTGCGATGGAGAAGGAGGTGATATCCCTTCAACTAGATCTGGACACATAGAAGCTAAAGAGCACCCGACTGGAGAAGGAGAAGAAAGCCCTAGGAGGTAAGTCATCTCCTCCGTCTGGTAGTTGCACATTGTTCTTCCCTTTTGATCCGAGTCATTCCGCTCTGACAGATGTTCGTAGCGAGAACACCCAACTCGTAACGAGGCTCAGGACTCCTATTTCTTTAGAAACCATGAAGTAGGCCCTGGAGAACACGGACAAAGACCTCGTGAGAGGATCGAGAAGAGGGGTCTAGAGGGGGGGGGTGATTACACCCTTAACAAGCAAAAGTAGCAGTTTTTAAATTCTTCAAGGTAAGGTTGAGTTTTAGCACAAGTTTAAGCATTCACAATACATTTCAAGCAAGCATGACAAGAGTATATGCAGTGGAAAGAGTAAAGCATGCAAGTTGCAAGAAAGTAAAGGAGTGGGTTTGGAGTTTGCAAACGCAATGGAGACATGAGGATTTTTGGTGTGGTTCCGATAGATGGTGCTATCGTACGTACACGTTGATGGAGACTTCAACCCATGAAGGTTAATGGCTGCGCGAGTCCACGGAGGGCTCCACCCACGAAGGGTCCACGAAGAAGCAACCTTGTCTATCCCAGCATGGCCATTGCCCACGAAGGACTTGCCTCACTTGGTTAGATCTTCACGAAGTACGCGATCTTCTTGCCCTTACAAACTTCTTGGTTCAACTCCACATCTTGACGGAGGCTCCCAAGCGACACCTAACCAATCTAGGAGACACCACTTTCCAAAAGGTAATAGACGGTGTTTTGATGATGAACTCCTTGCTCTTGTGCTTCAAATGATAGTCTCCCAAACACTCAACTCTCTCTCACAGATTTGGCTATGGTGGAAAGATGATTTGAGTGGAAAGCAACTTGGGGAAGGCTAGAAATCAAGATTCTTGTGGTAGGATTGCAATATCTTGATCTCAACACATGAGTAGGTGGTTCTCTCTTAGAAAATGTATGGTGGAAGTGTAGGCACGTTCGATGGCTCTCTCACATATGGAGAAGGAGGTGGAGGGGTATATATAGCCTCCACACAAAATCCAACCGTTACACACATTTGACCCATCTCGGTGAGACCGAATGATTAAACTCGGTGGCACCGATTAGTTCAAAATGTGAACGTTAGGAATCTCAGTGGGACCGACTGGAACAACTCGGTGAGACCGAAGTGCTAGGGCTTTAGGGCAAGCATCATCTCGGTGGCACCTATTGCATCAACTCGGTGAGACCGGAGTGAAGCAATAAGGCAACAGATAATTTGCCAAGCCAACTCGGTGAGAGTGAAATAAATGCAACAAGTCACAGAGTCTTGGCAGGGCCATCTCGGTTACACCGAGACCCGTATCGATGAGACCGAACTGTTAGGGTTTCTGGCAGTGGCTATGTCATATGACCTCGGTGGCGCCGGATAGAAAGAATCGGTGGGGCTGAGTTGGAGTTTAGGATTTTTGACATATTTGAATGGAGAAAGTGGTTGAGGGTTTTGGAGCAATATCACTAAGCATTTAAGCAAGCAAGCCATTAAGCAACACCTCATCCCCTTTTAATAGTATTGGCTTTCCTATCTACTCAATGTGATCTTGGATCACTAAAATAAAAGAAGAGTCTTGAGCTTTTGCCAATCTTTGTCCTTAGCACCTTGAAGGGGTTCCACATCCTCTTGTCCTTTCCACGCCATTGTTGAACTTGTCTGAAATACACTAGATAAAACTATTAGTCCAACAAGAGATATGTTGACATTAATTACCAAAATCATCCAGGGAGCACTTGTGCTTTCAATCTCCCCCTTTTCTGTAATTGATGGCAACATACATCAAAGCTTTAAGTAAATGATATGAAGAGTAGCAGGTAAAGCTTTGGAGGAACATGTAACATGCATAAGCTCCCCCTACATGTATGCAATCATGTGAAGATAGAATATAAGAACATGTGAATGCATAACATGACAGAGTAAGCAGAGAGTTACATGTATCTTGGCTCTATGCATCAGAGCAAATAATGTGGTTGAGAAATGTACCTTCATGTTTATGATTCCCTCTTGCAAATAATATGTGCAACAGCAAGAGATCATCATGCACTTGAGTGTGATGCGTATACTTACCTTGTGATCTTGAGCTAACCTTTGAGGGAGTAGACTTGGGAACAGGGTTAGATAACACAAGAACACTCCAAATAAAGAAGTTTTAAGGATCCACAAGAATACTAAGACTGGGATGACATGTAATGGGTGAGTACTACAAAATGAGCACTTCATTTAGATATAGACATGTCCCCAAAGATTTAAAGATGTGCAATAGGTTCAAAGATTTTCTCCCTTAGACAAAGACACTTTCTCCCCCTGAATTTGATATTGGGTAATGGGAGAAGGTAGGGTGAGATAAAATCAGAGCAATGAGATCAGAGCAGCAAAGCAATGAAATTAGAGCAAAGATAAAGAGGAAAACTAGAATCAATCATACTAACATGTCTTCCCCTCTTAAATACATGTGACTTCTCTCCTGTTTGTTAACAAGCATCTGTAGAAGAGCTTAGATGTGCTCATTTGATAAGCTTTGATGTACTCTCTCTCCCCCTTTGACATCAATTTCCAAGAAGGGTACTTCTGGAACATGAGCAAAGTAGGTGTGGTCCTTGAGAGTCACTACAAAGTAGCAGGTAGCTTAGGATGCTGATAGAGGAAAAGAATCATTGAGTGGAGCTGAAGAAAAATAGGCAATGTCAAATGAGAGAATGTTTTCTCAGAGTTGAAATCGGTGACGCCGATCTGTTTCCATTGGTGACTCTGAGATAGCAGAGTCACAGGATGTGCTCATCGGTGAGACCGAGCTAGTCCTTATCGGTTGTACTGATGAACTAAGTACAGGGGAAGCTTGTATTTCGGTCTAGCCGATGGGCTTGGATCGGTGAGACCGAGTACAACACAGCAAATTTTTGTCAACTCAGCTCACTTGGCAAATGAAATCTCACATGGATTTGCAAGGAATTTTCATAAAGATTTGCAATGAATTAACTACAGAAACACAGAAAATAAAAGAAAGATCTAGATGAAGTATTTTTTTTGATTTAGAAAAGAGACATAAAGGCAAGAGAACATGCAAATGGAAAATCAACTATGCAAAAAGAACACTAGAGAACTTCATCTAGAAATGGTCAGCAATAAAGTCACCTATGTTAGAGTATATTGACTGTGGAGTCAAGTGAAATCACTTGATTGTAGGTCATACTCATCGTTTAAGCTCAAAATGGGGTTGCCATTTTTCGTTTAAGCATTTTGATGTATTCACATCTTGTTGAGTTGCTTTAACTCATCACTTGGAGTAAAGCTTCTCTAAGATGGAATAACGTACCTTGGGTTGTGGTGTTGATCTTGATCATGTAGTTGAACTTGTGTTGGATGCTCAAGGTTGATGAAGTTCATCAAGAGTTGGGGGCACCACTAGGAGTTGAAGCTCAACTTCCTACATGGGTTAGTCTTGCAAGGAAGAGCACTTGTGTATCCAAAATGGCATTTTTGAAATTTGATATGTTGAAATAGTCAAAGGATATGGTGAGTGAGTTCATGCTTCCTTGAGGTCAACAACCAAATTATAGGAACTTGGTGATGTTGAAATTGCTTGGGATTTGAGTGACTTGCAATTTCCTAGATTGAGGCTCATCCAAGTACCTACACGGGTTAGATAGCATGCAAGGGTGCAAGAAATACATCCAAGATAATTGATCATCATCATAAGAGAAATATCAAGGATTAGTCATAGAGAGGCTCATGCCTTGCATGTATCCAAATGGAATTTCTATTCCAAGTTTGTGGCATCAATGATATTCTATTCACCTCTCAAATGGCAAAATATCTTTTCATCCAGCGGTTTGGTGAATACATCTGCCAATTGCTTATCGGTACGAACATGCTTAAGATTGATGTCTCCTTTAGCAACATGATCTCGAATGAAATGGTGTCGAACTTCAATATGCTTAGTTTGAGAATGTTGCACGGGATTGTGAGCAATCTTAATAGCACTTTCATTGTCACAAAGCAACAAAACATGTTTCACATGTATCCCATAATCCTTAAGAGTTTGGGTCATCCAAAGTAATTGAGCACAACATGATCCGGCGGCAATGTATTCCGCTTCGGCGGTGGATAAGGATACCGAGTTTTGTTTCTTGGAGGACCAAGATACAAGGGATCTACCAAGAAATTGACAAGTACCCGAAGTGGACTTCTATCAACCTTGTCACCGGCATAGCCCGAGTTGGAGTAGCCAACAAGATCAAAAGATGACTTCTTAGGATACCAAATGCCAAAGTTTGGTGTATGAATTAAGTATCTCACTATCCTTTTCACGGCCTTAAGATGACATTCTTTTGGAGCCGCTTGATATCGTGCAAACATGCACACACTTAGCATAATATCGGGACGGGAGGCACATAGATATAACAATGAACCAATCATAGAACGGTAAACCTTTTGGTCAACCGGATTGCCATCCTTAGTCAAGTCAAGATGTCCACTAGTAGGCATGGGTGTTTTCATACCTTTGCTTTCTTGCATGTTGAACTTCTTGAAAAGATCCTTGGTATACTTTGTTTGTGAGACAAAGGTACCTTCCTTAGTTTGCTTGATTTGCAATCCAAGGAAAAATTTGAGTTCACTCATAATAGACATCTCAAACTTCACCGACATTAGCCTTCCAAACTTTTCACTAAAATGGGGGTTAGTAGATCCAAATATGATATCATCCACATAAATTTGGCATACAAATAATTCACCATTAACCCTTTTAGTAAAAAGTGTAGAATCATTTTTTTTCAATTTCAAAGCCTTTTTCAATAAGGAACTTAGTCAAGCATTTATACCAAGCTCTAGGGGCTTGTTTAAGACCATAAAGGGATTATGAAGTTTGTAGACATGATTAGGTTTCTTGGGATTAACAAAGCCAGAAGGTTGTTTAACATAAACTTCCTCCTTAATTTCTCCATTTAAAAAGGCACTTTTAATGTCCATTTGATATAAGTGATATCGTGGTGATTGGCATAAGCAAGTAAGATGCGAATGGACTCAAGTCTAGCAACGGGGGCATATGTCTCACCATAGTCCATACATTCGACTTGAGTGTAGCCTTGAGTGATGAGACGGGCCTTGTTGCGTACAACTTGTCCATCTTCATCTTGCTTATTCCGAAACACCCATTTGGTTCCAATGACATTGTGATCATTGTTGGGCTTTTCAACCAATCTCCACACTTGATTCCTCTCGAAGTTGTGTAGCTCTTCATGCATAGCATTTATCCAATCTAGATCCTCAAGAGTGTCGGTGCAACAAACATTTACATTTGTTGCCCGGACTTACACACAGGCGCATTGGCATGATTTGTTCAGCGTCAACACCCAAAGCAAGGCCAAGCCAGAGCACCAACTCTTAGTGAGACCAAAGAGCAGATCAAGAAGACCAAGACAACCAAGGCAGAAGAATATCACCTTGGGAAAGCCTCCCTTGCCGGGCAGGAGAGCCTGGCCGGGTCGAGGCCGCCCCAAGGACAAGTCCAAGACTTCCCCGGCAAGCTTGCCGGGTCCGCCAGGGGCGGGATCCCCTCCCAGACACCGCCGCTCCACCGCACAGCAACACAAGTCACTTATCAGTGCGGTGTCGAGCCCCCAAGTGATTAAGTGGCCTCTTCTAAGCACATGGCGGCCCGTTGGAAGACAAGGTTTATCCAAGTGACACCCGTCCAGAGGCGTGTCAAGATGATAAGCAAGAGATGATTAAGCGGCTCGACAGGCCTGCCGGGCTTCGCCCTCAGCATGACACCCAACAGTGCATTTAATGCACTTTGTCCTAACTGCCAGAGTAAGGTATGATAGCATTGTTGGCTATCTAATCAATAGATAAAGACTGTTTTGCCATTGTGGTTACCCCTTAAACTATAAAAGGAGGTCCAAGGCGACCTAACAAAGGATTCAGACCCTCACACACTTGTACGCGCGTAGCTGGTCTCCCCGAGGCACCCTTGCCGGGCTTGAGTGTTGCATGCTTGTTGTATTCTTCCACTCAATCCACCAATGCAGGAGTAGGGTTTTACGCTACCCAGCGGCCCGAACCTGGGTAAAAAGCACCAGTGTCACCACCGTCGTGTTGTTCCATGGCTTCTGCTCTTTGTGCAACGTGATCTCCCCCTTGCCGAACCAGAAGGGGCTCATGTCCCCATAGGTGATCGTGATCCACCACGATATCTTTGGCGTGCTAGGTAGGGGGCGTCGCTTATGCGAACCTGAAGTTGTGAACAGCGCATCGAACACCATCGTTGATCATCATCATCATCATCCTCGCGCATGGTGCCTAAGAAGAAGTCCGACGCAACCGCGCACCCTTCCACTTCGAAGGCCCCCTCTCACGCGGCCGCGGGCGCCGCTGGCGCTGCGGCGGCGTTGGGTGAGGCGGGTACCACGGCAGGTGCAACCAGCGTAGTCAGCGCTGTCGTTGTGTCCCCCGTGGACAAAGCTGGAACGGGAGGCGGCGGGGGAGGACAACATCACCAAAATCCAGACGGGCATGACTCGCAAGCTGCGGATGGAGGGGGCATTCAGTCTCCACCACCTCGCCGCACCAGCGGACACAGCCGCGGAGACGACACCTGCTCTGGTGCGAGTCGTGACCCTCTGGCCATGCCTGTCACGGGCGCGGCCACTAGACACGCACCTCGCCTAGAACAAGGCGAGCAAGCCGAAGCACCAAACGGGGTCACCGATCCCCGAGCGCGGCCCACTCATCATCAGACCACCTTGGTGACCGATCCATGACGGCGTGATCACGGCGATGCCCCTGCTGGTACTATCAGGAGTCGAGCAACGTCGTGATCCGCCTCGTCAGCTATGCCAAGCACATCTACGGAAGCCATGGCATGGGCCCAACTCCTACTAAGATTTGCACCGGCAGCTGATCAGATGGATGAGTGGAGGGCCACTATCCACAGCTTGATCAGCTTTGCTGAAGCTGGAGGGTCACGGCGGGCGGAGCCATCGCAACACCTGCAGGCGACGGCAACAGCTCGAGCTGCTGGCCGCGTTGAGGGGGCCGCACTAATGGTGCAGTCCCTTCGTGACAGCAAACCCAGAGGCAGCAACAAGAGCAATGCAACCACAAGCCGATGAAGCTTCGATGGCCTCGTCCGATCCACGAGCCCGTCGTGATCAGCGGCAGGTCCTAGAAGATCGGCGGAGGGAAGATGCGTGCGTCACTATAGAGCGGCGCCGGGAGACCCGTCGTCAATCTGACAGACACAATGGCCCAGACATCGACGAACCCACGCCCAGTGAGGGTGGGTACTTACCTTTCGAGGTCAGGTGCCCTGCCTTCACTCGCGAGCTGCGGCAAGTCTATTGGCCATCTGTACGCGTTTTCAAGCCAGAATTGCCAGAAAAATATGATGGAAAGCTGAACCCGACAGAGTTCTTGAGCATCTAAGCGATTGTCGTTCAAGCCGCTGGGGGCAGGGATGAGAAAGTGTTTGCCAACTACTTCCCTTTGGCGCTAAAGTCAAATGTGAGGTCATGGCTGATGCACCTGCCGGAGAACTCCATCTCATCATGGGCTGACCTGTGCAATGAGTTTGTTAGCGCCTTCACAGGCGGCCATCAAGAGCCAGGACACCCTAGTGACCTGCAAGTTCTTCCACAGAAGGAGGGAGAAAGCTTGCGAAAGTATATACAGAGATTCAGTTGAGTGCACCGCAATATTCCAGAGATACACCCGGCAGCTGTGATTGCTGCGTTCCATTCGAAGGTGCGCAACAGATGGATACGTTCTAAGATGAACGTCCGACTGCCCAAGACTGTCAATGAGTTGTACACCTTGGCGGACAAATGCGCTCGAGCTGAAGAAGGAAGGCGACTTCCTGGAGAGGAGGAAGGAGCAGAGGTTGATTCGGACGACGATGACAAGGCCACTGGCCCGAAGAAGAAGGGCCGGAGGCGCAACAAGAAATGCAAGGAGAAGTCAGTATTGGCCGTTGAGGGTTCTGGCGATCTCAGCACCGGCAAGAAGGCCAAAACTGAAGCCCCGACAAGGAAGCTGCCGCGTGTGCTGATTGCCGGGAGGCTGCGACAACAGAGAAAGCTGGGAAGTCCGATGGGCCATACTGCAAAATCCACCGCACTAATGGTCATGATCTCCAAGAATGCCATCAAGTCGAGCAGCTTGTTAAGAGGCAGAAGGTGGAGCATGAAAAGCGTGACAGAGAGAGACCAAGAAGGTGCTGGCAGGAAGGACTGGGGCGGCAGAGGAGGCCGCCGCAGCAAGACCCCTCAGCAAAAAGAGAAACCTACCAGAGGCCGTGAGAAGAAGGTAATGATGAGAGTGATGAAGGAGATTAAGAAGAATCCAGTGAGCAAGAATTCCAGAAAGCAACTGAAGCCCTGTGCATTGACGAAGGTGTGTCCTTGCACTCCTCTCACCGCCAACTCAAGCAGTGGGCGCGAGAGGTCAATGCCATGGAGCCAGCTGCGGGTTCCCGGAAGCCGCCCAAATGGTCCCGCACGCCTATCATATTTGATGAAGAGGATCACCCCGACCGTACTACTGCGGTAGGGTGTTTGTCGTTGTTGGTCTCACCAACAATCTGCAACCTCAAAGTCACAAAGATGCTAGTTGATGGTGGGGCTGGGCTGAATCTGATCTCTCCCAAGGTAGTCAGCAAGTTACAAATATCAGATGAAGAACTCAAGGTCACTGGCACATTCCAAGGGATCAACCCTAGCAGGAGTCGTCCTAAGGGGAAGATTACACTATTAGTAACATTTGGCGGAGAACTGAATTACCGGACTGAGAGGGTTGTGTTTGATGTTGTCAATCTTCCTCTTCCTTACAATGGGATCCTTGGCCGCCCAGCTTTGGCAAAGTTCATGGCAGCATCCCACTATGCTTACAACACCTTGAAGATGCCAGGGCCGATGGGCGTCATCTCTATCCCATCAGATAAGAAAGATGCAATCATATGTGTGGATAAGATGTACCGAGACGCGGTAGATGCTGAGGCCACAGAAGCTGCAGCTCTCGCCAAGGAAACAAAGAAAGGAAAGAAGGCTAGCAGGGACACCAGCAAGGAATCTGAGAAGCGCGCCTCTCCGGAGTGTGCTGCACCTGTTGATGACTTGCCGGAGAGTTCCACTAGTAAGAGGCCCAAGATCGCTTTCGCCTGCTGTGAAGAAGATCCTGGCAAGGCAGGATGGCGCTGACGGTACGTTCACCATCAGCGCCACCCTTAATGACAAACAGGAAAGCGCGCTCATTGCCTTCCTGTGGGCGAATGTCGATGTGTTTGCTTGGCAACCATCTGACATCCCCGGCGTTCCCAGGGAGGTAATTAAGCACCACCTTGCTGTCTGCCCTCATGCTCGGCCCGTCAAGCAGAAGGTCAGAAAGCAAGCTTTGGAACGGTAACAGTTTATTGCCGAGGAGATCAAGAAACTTGAAGTAGCTGGTTTGGTCAGGGGAGTTTTGCATCCAACATGGTTAGCAAACCCAGTAGTGGTGTGCAAGGCGAATGGGAAATGGAGACTTTGCATAGACTTCACAGATCTGAACAAGGCATGCCCGAAGGACCCTTTCCCCTTGCCGCGCATCGATCAAATTGTGGATTCCACTTTCGGGTGTGATCTGCTTTCCTTTTTGGATGCATACTCCGGATACCATCAGATATTTATGTCCAAGGAAGACGAGGAGAAGACCGGGTTCATAACCCCATGTGGCATGTACTACTTTGTACGAATGCCCTTCGGGTTAAAGAGCACTGGATCCACTTTTGCAAGGGCAGTACAAATTGGGTTTGAGCCTCAGCTACACAGAATGTAGAAGCTTACATGGATGATATAGTGGTCAAGACCAAGCACAAAGCAACACTCATTCAAGATTTGGAAGAGACCTTTGCAAACCTGCGCAAGATCAACCTAAATTTAAACCCCGAGAAATGCGTGTTCGGTGTTCCCTCCGGCAAGCTACTTGGCTTTTTTGTGTCTCATCGAGGGATAGAGGCCAACCCCGACAAGATCAGAGCAATCGAGCAGATACAAACACCCAAGACAGTCAAGGATGTGAGGCGTTTAACTGGATGCATTACCGCGCTGAGTAGGTTCATTTCCAAGTTTGCCAAGCGTGCCCTGCCATTCTTCAAAATCTTGAAGAAGGCAGGGCCAATGAAGTGGACCCCGGAGGTAGAAGCAGTGCTGCGGGACTTGAAAGCATATCTTTCCTCTGCCCCCACCCTGGTCGCTCCTAAACCACAAGAGACGTTGCTGCTATACTTAGCGGCAACTAATCAAGTGGTTAGTGCAGCACTGGTGGCGCAGCGGGGAGTAGATGAAGGAGCAGCTGTAGCTAATGTCCTATCCGGAAAAGAAACTGAACCGGTCGCGGCAAGATTGGGTACAGATCAAGGTGAGGAAGGGCAAGCTGGCGAGATCAGTTCTGTAGTTACGGCAAAGAAGAAAGTGGTGCAGCGGCCAGTGTACTTTGTCAACTCCCTGTTATAGGGGGCTAGGTCAAGGTACTCTGGAGTGCAAAAGCTAATTTTTGACCTGATCATGGCCTTGAGTGTAACACCCTGGATTTTGCCCATTTTCGTTTTCTTTCGATTTTGGTCTGGTATTGCTTTTCTGTGGCTTAGTGGTCTTGAAACCCGGAGAGATCACCTTTGATTCCTCTCCCCAGTGGCTTGCCAACATCAAAATCATCTCAAGACCTTTCCATTTCCGTCTTGGACCAATCCCATGATTCTTTTTCTTGGGAATATTCCTTTTTCTATTAAAGGAATAACCCTGTCTGCCCTGGGTTGTGAAGCAACCCACATTTCCATCATTTCAAAGATTCCCAAATAATTCTCATAAATTGTTTGGGTCATATATTCCTCAGATATGTCAAAATCCTTCCTTGCCATGACCAAAAATATTTCACAAATATTCCTTTTATGATTCTGCCCTAGCTGGCCGTTTGTGAAGCAAGTACCCATTATCTTTGCTTGCTTGCCCTCAAACTTTTTGTGCACTCTTTCCTATCCATATAATTACCACATGAAAAATTCCAACTTCATTTGCCTAGTAAATATTCCTGAGGAATATTTCAAAGTTTCTGTTCAAAGAGAGGCCTTGTGAAGGAAGTGCAAGCTAGGCATATCCAAATGAGTTGAAATTTTGCAAGCATCTTCATATGCTCAAATAATAGATCTCCACCAAAGTTGAGAATCATTACATTATCTATGTGATCACAGCATCAAATCTTTGCTACTGGTTATATTTTCCTGTTGTGAAGCAACTATATTTTATATTGCTTCATAATTGCTGAAAATTTACCAGAGCATTCCCCTACCCATATAACACCTCTCCAACAAATTTAGGCTCATTTCATCTAGCCATTTATCCTCAGTTATTTTTCTAAAATTCTGTCCAGTGGGATGCTGTGTGAAGGAAGTACCATTTTGGTTTATCCAAATGGTATGAAATTTATACAGTGTCTTCATATGCCTATATAACTCATCTCCTCCAAATTTCAGCTCAATCCAAGCCAGTATATGAGTGCCACTTCAAGATTTGCAATTCTGGACACTGGGGTCATTTGAACAGCAAGTGCTATCTAAACTCCTCCGTTTGATCTCAAACTTGGCAAAAATGATCAACTTAGCATGTGATCACTCCCAGCCAAAGCCCAGAGTCTGCCTCCTGTTCAATATCTCCCAGCTCACATCAAACAGTATGCCGTTAAAACCTTCTTCTGCAAGTCTCTTCCACCCCAGAGCCACCTAGCTACTTCCAGCCACATCTCTTAACTTCTTGAGCAGTGAAGGAGCTGTTTGACAAGAATTGACAGGCAGGAGAGTGCCAGAGCAAGCCATGCACGTGGTGACCACGCTGTGGCCATGCAAAAATGACGCTCTGCTCTCTGTGAGCTCCGTCCGATCATCTCCGGCCGGCCTCTGCTTGTCCGGATGTGTCCTACGGCTCCGCGGCGTCCACCTGCCCCTCTCCCGACCCTTCTCCCCTCCGATTACCTCCTCTCCACGCCACGGCGGTCGCCGTCGCGGCCCTGTTCGCCCGTGACCCGAGCTGTCACCTCCCTCCTTGGCCCCTTCCTCCCCGAGCCGTCGCGTTGCATTAATGCTCGCCAGGTCGGCCTCTCGCCGACGCCAGGAACCCTCCAGCCACGTCTCGTCGTCTCCCCAAGCTCCAGTGACCGGCTAAGATCGCCACGGCGGCCGTGCCTATCCACCCTCGTCGCCGCGGCTATATAAGGACCCCCGAGCCCTCTCGTTCTCACCATCCTCCCCTTCTCGCTCCACTGATCCTCCCCGACCCACCCATACCTCACCGGAGCCCCTCCTCATCCCCAACCACCGCCATGGCCGCCGCGGCCCTCCTCCTAAATTCCGGCGAGTTCAAGCCTGCCTCTCCCTCTAACGCCCACCTTGAGAATCCACCAGCATCTCTGAACCCTCCCAGTAGCTCGCCCCCTCCTTTTGCTAGCCGGAGCGCCATGCCCAACTCCGGCCGAGCCACCGTCCGCCGCAGCCAGCACCACCTCCGTTCCGGAACTCCTCGGCGGTGGAGACCTCCACCCACCGATGCGGCTCGCTCCGCTGAGCATTTTGGTAGGTCGGACGTCCCCCTACGGTGGCCGGAGTCGCCGGCGATCATCGTCGGGGCGAGCTCCCCTCTCGGCCGGTGCGTGCAGGAGCGGGAGGAGGAAGGAGATTGGCCAGCGGGCCAGGCTCGGCAGTGGCCCAACCTCTCCTCCATTTTTTTTAAAAGGAGGCAGCGGCTGTTGGGCCGGCCCAGTGGAGCAGCGGCAGTAGCGGCCAGTTTCGGCCTGTGCAGCCCAAATGCACAGTGCAATTTATTCTTTTCCAGAAAATAGCCAGGGACCCGAAAGTAATCAATTTTTTTTACAGAAAGGTCCCTGTCCCTCAAACCCTCACATCTCTTCAACCGTAACTCCGATCGAGGTGAATCCAAAGCCCACGTCTTCGTCTCGTCGAGCCCGTTCCATTGGTACCATTTACATAATGTTTTGACACTGTGAAAATGACCCTTTTTCCCTTGCCCGTAAACAGCCCTCCGAGAGAGAACTGTTTCCGACAATCGTTTCCGCGAGCATTCCGCACTTCTCCCCGGTGATTCCCTTCATCCCCAGGCAAGCCACGACAGCCACTTGCATGATGGATTTGAAGTAGCTATGGTTTCCTACTTGAATAATTATTTAATGTGTGCTTGTTAATATGTCTGATAATACTGTATATGCTCATGTTCCATGCTTATCCTTACATTCTGTCCATGTGCATCTTGCTAGTTATCAAGTAGTCGTTGGTAGCATTATGCTCATGGTTAATACTGGCAGTAGTTCAGGCTAAGATGATGACATGTCTGCATGTTTTTGATATTATGATCCAGATATTATGCTTCCCATCCCTGATTTGGTTACATTATGCTCATATGATTTCATCATGTTATGATGGCTCAGCTCATTTACACTCAAGTTAAACCGGATGATAATCGAACTTGAACACCTGTTGGCTGAGTCATAGTGCAGACCGAAGCGAGCTCACCAGTGCAACCACACTTGCTGGGATGGGGCAGCCCTAATTCGGTCTATTGTCATGCCTCTCGCCGGTGCCTCCAACCAGGGAAGGTTATGAGCGCGTGCTACCCTGGCCTGGTAGGCGGCTATAGCCTTGTGAACCCAGTTTTGGTATTGAGCTCAGGTCCCCGTTTGGGACAGTTTTGTTTGGCCATGACGGTGGCAGGTGTCGAAAGGACATAGGGGTCACCCATGACATAGCCCAAAGGGGAGTTTGTCGGAGTGGCTGGGAGAGTGCCATGCAATAGATTGGGTTTTGTCAGAACGTCGTTGGTCCATCCGAATGGGAGCACGAGGCCACAAGTTCCGTGGTGTGGGTACAGTGTACTAACCTCTGCAGAGTGTATATAATCTATCGATAGCCGCGTCCTCGGATATGGGCACAGTTCGTAGTAGGACACACTATGGGTCAACAGTATAATAATATTGCTTATAACAACCCGGTTCGATGAGAAAGAAGTTGGTTGATCTTTATGTGATCGCGAGAGGATCACCGTGGTATCGAGGATACCGACGTTGGTTGATCGTGATCACGAGAGGATCACCATGGTATCGTGGATACCGGATTTGGTTGATAATGTTATGTGGTGATCTCGGGTAAAGACCAAGCTCCCTGTGATCATGTTATCACTACGGTATTGTAATACCAAGTTTGGTTGGTCCCGAGGTTATCGTGTGGCACACACGATGGTAAGTCCTTACAAGTGAGCGTTACGGGGTAACCTCACGACAGAGTAAGTTGCAACCTGTTGCATGTAGTATATGCCATGCCATGCTTATATTGTTCTAGCATCATCATGTTTTCGCCTGCTTACCTGTAAATGCCATGTTGTTGCTTGTCTTGACTGCTTTGGTTGCTGTGAGCTTGCGAATACATTCAAAGTACTCACCTGGCGTGTCATGCCAGTTTGCAGGTCATGCCATGATTGCTTGCTTGTCGAGGATTTCGAGTTTGCGAGCTAGGATAAGCGTTCCAGCCAGAGTCCCTGCAGAGTGGAGTCCATCACAGCTGTCATTGATCCGCTGCTGAGGATACTCCGTTTCCTCGAGTTGTTTCACTGTTAGCATAGAGCTACCCTGGGTAGGCGTAGTGTCGCCGTGCCGATGTATTCCATGTACCCTTGTAACCTTATTCATAGTAATAAAGAGCTGATTTGTTCTATGCCAACAGTGCCGTATTCCAGAAGACTTGTCTCTGGGCTGGAATACGGGGCATTCCGGTTTCCTCTGAGCCGGGGTGCCACAAGCGTTGGTATCAGAGCAGGTCTGGCTGTAGGATGCCCTAGACCACATGAACGTTAGAAATCGGTAGTATAGGATTCAATTGGTTTGCTGCACTTGTTTGCTGCATTTGTTTGTGCATAGCATGCATATAGACTAGATATTTTATCACTAGCGGTTGATCTGGTGAGTGTAGGTGACATCGGTTTCGATTCACTACCTGCGCTCTCCAGTTTGCATACTGGTTCCTTGGTGTGGTGTCATCTTCGTCCCAGCGGAGTGATGCCAAGGTGCTTGGTAGTGTCGATCCCTTGCAGGATTGATGCACAGGTACCACACCAATATATCCTTTTCAGCCACCCCTATCGTTTCGGTGATAGAAATGTTTCTATACCGGATCGTGCCATCCCTCTAGCCGCTTTGGCAACCCTTACTGACCTTAGTTATCAGAAAAGGGCAATGCCGCAAGCCTTTCTTTCCATCAATTATCCCACTCTGCCATCCATTCCCTGGACAAGTACGGTTTCTTCCGTACGCTTGATGATGATGTGGTCGTGACCCCTGCATTCCGACCCATGATCACCAAGTCTGTCCTCGCCACTGTATCCGTTCAGATGGAATCGGTGCTAAGCCCGTGTTTGGTGTAGCTTTGTTTACACCAACCCCTTCCACACGTGGATTCACTTTCGTGCACATCGCCACAGCATGTTAAAACGTAGTACCGGAGTTTCCGCGAGATTTGTGTGCTTAGGTAGGCATGCATATTATTGCTGTGGATAGTTGTATTGCTTGTGTGTGATCTCGTTACTTTGTGTGTTTTTTTGTTAGTTTTTTTTCTTTTGATTCTTTCTTTGGGCCCTTGGTGTTACCTTATTTCCCCTTATGGAAGTTGCTCATCGACACCGGACTCAAAGAATCAGTGAAGAGGCAAGCATTTGGAAGATCAGCTCAATAATATGGAAATTTTCCGCCGACTACCTGATATTGGGAATATCTGGTCTGATCACAAATGGTATTCTGGATGGATTATCAGCATCAAGTATACATCAGTGTGCAATTTCCACAGTAGTAATGATCAATTCAGCAAGAAGGATAGTCGAACAACTTTCTTCATACAACAAGTGACCAACAACAGTAACATCAAGGTATATATATATCTGCACCCAGTTCGCATATGGCAAAAAGAAAGCTTCAGATGTAAGCAACTCAGTCTTCCTTCACAAGCTATCTGAGAAGCGTACAACGCAAGGGTTCCTGTGTCTTTCTCGGCACGACACATGGACATCTTGCGATGCAAGCATGCTATCCCGGCAGAAGCTTCAGGCACAAGCTATTCAGCCTTCCTCAGCAAGATATTCGCAATGGCTTCCAACACAAGCCAAGCAACCTTCGTCAGTAAGGCAACACATCCTCACCAGTACAAGATAATTCCCAGTCAGTTGGCCGCATATGACCATGCACCCCAAGGATCAACTCCACAACAGTTTGGTGAGAAGGCAAGAATCGGTCAGGATGCAAGTCTGCCTCAGAAGTCAAATGCCCAGCTACACATGCTTCCATAGATATGGTGAACATGCTGCCAAGGTTATACGAGTTACTCATATAATGACAACCCGTGAGCTATATGGGACGCTACTAAACCCTTGCCTGCCTTTCTTTAGTAACAGCACCACGCCTGTGTCTGAGCTGCTTTTGGCCGTCCGGGGTGGATGCTGACTCTATATTTCTCTTTTCAACAACTGGCCTGTGTTCTGAGCTACTTTTCGGCCGTCTCGGGGAGCTGTTGAATTTCTTTCCGTAGCGGTGACCCTATGCTCTGAGCTGCTTTTCGGCCATCTTAGGGAACTGCTACTTTCTTCTTATCGACACCGTCTCATGCTCTGAGTTGCGTTTCAGCCGTCTTGAGTCGGGGTTGAGTTACTCCAGTAATGTCCCAGATCTGAGTTGTTGTCAGGACCCCGATTCCAACTCACATCGATCTAGCCGGTAACACCTCATATCACTTTGCGGCCTCACGCACGGTATTCCCACGGGTGTCGCCTTACCATGGCCCGGGACCGTTTGCGCCTTTTGGCTCACGTATATGATAGTGTCGCTAGCATCCATATGACAGAGAACCCGGGCCGACATGACTAGTCGTGAACCCAAAGTGGCATTAACTTACGGGGACAGGCATACATGACCCAGCAACGAACGTGTCGGTCGTCAGCGAGTGAATTCGGGCTGTAGCAACTAGGCTAGCAGGTCTCCGGGAATCTGGGCTGTAGCAGGCTAACAAGACTCCGAAAGACACCGCGTGACGTTTCCCCGAAGGGACAGACACAGGATCGAGGAAGGACACATGCCGGCCAGTCTAAGTGTTCCGGAGCAGTAGCAAGCTAACAGGACTCCGGTAAACTGGGCTGTAGCGGACTACCAAGGCTCAGTGGAAGCACGAGACTACATTTCCCCATAAGAGAGGCTACCAAGGGTAAACAACTAGGTTGTCGGATCCCACACATACCAAGCATTTCAATCATACACACAATATGCTGGATATGGGCAAACACAACATGGCATCACAACAAGACTCTACGACTTAGAGTATTTATTCATTAGGCTCCGAGGAGCCAAGTATTACAAACATGGGTCTCATGACCCAACATTCAGAGCATACAGGTCAAAGAACATGCGGAAGCTTAACATGTCTGAGTACAGACATCTACAAATGAAAAAGGCTGAGAAGCCTGACTATCTACCAGATCCTGCCGAGGGCACAAGATCGTAGCTGAGGTAACAAGCTAAACGTCGAAGTCCACACGGAACTACTAGCGAGACTGAAATCTCTCTGCAAAAACATAAATTAAGCAAACGTGAGTACAAATGTACCCAGCAAGACTTACATCAGAACTAACTACATATGCATCATTATCAACAAAGGGATGGTGGGGTTTAACTGCAGCAAGCCAGCTTTGACTCAGTGGCTAACCTGAACTACGACTGCAAGTAATTCTTTTGAGGTGGCGCACACGAGTCCACATATTCACCATATCAATACACCACTATGGATCCGCTCCCGTCTCCCTGCGAGAAGGCCATCCATAGCACTCACGCTTATCTTGCGAGTTTTAGAGTATCCACTTCCACTTGTCTATGAACTGTACAGGCAACCAAGTAGTCCTTTACCGCGGACGCGGCTATTCGAATAGTTTTATACCCTGCAGGGGTGTACTTCTTCACACACGCTTTCACCACTTATCGCCGCTAGACGACATGTACCCGGCAACCTTCAAGCGGAAGCCCAGCGAGGGTGTCGGCCACGACCTGACTAAACACACGAGTCTCTAGTCCAGGTTTATCGCCTATTCGGGTTCCATCCGCAAGGAAATCCGGCCAGGGTGTCCTCAACGGCCCCAAACGATGTGTGCAGGGTTCCCGAGACACCAAACGGGCTACCCGGTACAACGTGCCACGTGCCTACCGCATCACGGCCCACCCCTAAGGTCAGCGCTGCGCACGGCCTCCAGCAACTACAAACACCAGAAACTACTTGCAACTCCTGGACAGAGGACGGGGGTGGTTAATAAGTCGAGAGAGTCAATTATGGATCCCAATGTGTGGTAGTAGCTGAATCTTAAATCACGCATACAGATCTCAGTTCTTAAGGACGGCCTCAATGAAACAACCCACCATGTACTCCTACATGGCCTCTCATCGATACCTTTACCAAATCGTGTTCACACACTTAGCTCTCAGCAGTAGGACATGTTCACAACTTTCCAATTCATCCCTGATGAATCAGACCTGGCAAAACTCTAAGCAATAGAAGGCATGACAAACAAGCATGAATGAGTAGGCACATCAGGGCTCAAACAACTCCTACTCATGCTAGTGGGTTTCATCTATTTACTGTGGCAATGACAGGTCATGCAGAGGAAAGGGGTTCAACTACCGCAGCATGTAACAGTTTAATCGTTGTTGTCCTAATGCAGTAAAAGAGAGCAGAAGCGAGAGAGTGGGTTTGTATCGGAATGAACAAGGGGGTTTTGCTTGCCTGGCACTTCTGAAGATAGTATAGTTCTTCATCGATGTCATCGATCACATCATCGGTAGGTCGTCTACTGAGAGGGGACAATTACCGGCAAACAAGGAAGAACACAATCAATGCAATGCAACAATATGATGCATGATCATGACATGGCAATATGTTGTGGTTTGAGCTAATGCAACTAGAACCCAGATTGAATGAAGTTGGTTTGAACCAAGGGTTCAAATTCAAACTCCATATGTGCTTACTTAAATGCTAATTATGCAAATTGCCATATACAGCAACCTTAGGTTGTTCAAACATGCATGCAAATGGTACAGATGGAAAGATTGGATTTTCCTGATCCAAAAACATATATAAATCTTTGCTTTTGGAGTTACAGATTAATTTCTATGAATTTTTGAAGTTTTGGGCATTTTCTGGGATTTCCTGAATTATTAAAAACTAGAAAATGATTTACTGCGTCAGCATGACGTCGGTGTGATGTCAGCAGGTCAACAGAGATGGTCCAGGTCAAACCTGACCAGTGGGACCCACTGGTCAGTGACATAGTGACATTTAGTGTCACAGACAGGTGGGTCCGGTCAACGGCCACGTCAGCGAGGTCAACGCCGACGCGTGGGGCCACTGTGTTTAGATTAAACTTAACTATTTTTGTTAGATGGTTAGTTATTCAGTGGGGCCCACATGTCAGCGAGCCAGGGGGTTAGTTAGTGGGTCATTAGCCACTAATGATGTTGCCACGTCAGCACGCCGGAGTTGAACGCCGGCGAGCACGCAAACGCGGCGGCGACGCTCGGGAACGCGCTACGGGCGGCGGCTGGACGCGCGAAGACCACCAGAAGATAGCCCATGCTCGACCGCATCTAGGGAAGCGATCGGGAGGCCTCGGGGTCACCGGAAATGACGACGGCGGGCTCAGAGCCGGCGGCCGGGGTTCGGTGTTTGTGGGGTTGGTGCTACGGTGCACGGAAGGGCGAGCTGGTGGGCGTTATCGGCTCCTGGGAGCACGGTGAGTTCGGTGACACGCTCGAATGCGAGCACCGGCGACTATGGCTGCGGCGGCGACATGGACGGCGGCGAGGAGCTACGGCCATGGCGGGGAACGGAGCTAGAGCGTGCATAAACGAGGGGGTGAAGAAGGGTTCGGAACGGGATCTCACAGCGGATCCAGCGGCGTGCTCAGTGGGCTCGTGGAAGGACGTACGGCAACGGGGCGTTGATGGCGATCTTGGGCGGCCGGCGAAGAAGAAGACGACGGTGACGGCTCCACGGAATGTCCGGCGTCTCGTGGCTTGACAGAGAGGTAGCAAGCGACGTGGCGGAGCTCTGGGGCACGTCGAGCGGCCGAGGGGGAGGCTCTGGGTGCGGCAACGGCGAGTGGTGGCGACGAGCTCCGCTCGGGCTGCGCGGGAGAGAGAGCAGAGGAGGGGGGAAGGGGTCCAGGGAGAGTGAGAGAGATCCAGGGGGTCGGGGCGATGTACGTGGCGTCGTCAGCCACGTCGGGGAGGAGCCAGGCAGGCAGGGAGGGAGGAGGTGGCCGCACGACGGTGTGCGCGCATCGGGCACGCGCCCGTCCTCCTGGCAAGGAGGAAGACGACAGGAGGAGGTGGCCAGGTGGGCTGGGCCGCCAGCTGGGCTGCACAGGACCTGGGCCAGCCAGGTAACTCTCTCTCTCTCTTTTATTTCTGTTTTTCTATTTTCTGTAGTTGTGTTTGGCTTTATTAAAAATACCTAGGCATTCTAAAAAATCATGAAACTACCATGGCTACTGTTTAGAGTATATCCAACAGTAAACATTTTAGTTTATGATTATTTGGACATCTAAAATATTTAATAGCATTTAAATGTCCAAATGCAAATAACATAAGATTTAATTCAGTGACCCAGTGATGTCCTAGAAAATTGTGCACCATTTTTGTCAGAGGTTCTAGACCAATGCAAAGATGATGAACATTTTAGAAGGGCATTTCAGGTTCATTGAAAAAGATTTTAGTAAACCCTAGTTGGTTTAAGTGGTGCTGGGGGTTTCTGTCATCCCCATTTCAACTTCATTTGAAATTAAACATGATGCACACATGAAACTGGCCTAGCCAGAACTAGGGATGTGACAACTCACCCCCACTAAACAGGAATCTCGTCCCGAGATTCAAGCGTAGGGTAAGATGAAGGGGGGGAAGCAGACTAACACAATCTTCACGATCCAGATTGCACTTCATAAGTACGTTGATTCGATCACCATCTTTGTCTCGATGTCTTGCTCCGAGAACTCCAACCAACATGACAACGAGAGGAAAGGAAAAAAAACTCTAGAAGGATCGATCTCCTCGAAGATCGAACAACTCAGGATCAAATCACGGAATGAGACATAGCAACATTTCTCGAGCTGAGACACGAAGCATACATCTAGAGGGATGGAGTGAAACAGATGACGAAGGTTCAGTAGGTAGACAACAATTCCACACTTAAGAAGGTGGTGAACGGTTGTCAACGTAGCGAGGAGTTGAGTTGCCATGATACCATAACGGGGCACCTCAGGAAAAATGACTCGTAGACTTATTACCTTAAGTGGCAAAAAGAATTACTTTTGATATAGAGATCATTGAGACTCTCTATACCAGCCTAAGGCAGATCTCGAGCGATCGTTTGGAGGAGTTCGGTAGAATGGCATACTTGGACTAGTATGGATGATGTGGATTACCTTGTTGAAGACAACACAAGGGATGATTTTGCTTATCATCGGAAATGGGTGGAATCCGTGGTAGAACTACCTTGAAGATGATCCTGATCGGTAATTGCCGAGAAGGGTAGTCCATAGTAGGATGGTACAATGGCGGTGCAAGCTGGAACAAAATGCAAATGTTGGGAATGATTCTTAGTAACTGGGGAGAAGCTCAACAGTAGAGAGTGATTCCACTATTGGAATGGTTATAGCATAACCGAAGAAAACTGGGAGCAAATCCCAATCAATGCCAACGATAAACCCAATGTTTGCACATGCTCTCAAGAACTTGAGCATTTCCATATTCATCAAGGTCTTACCAACATCCGTGTCGAGGATCCTGGCAACCCAACATACTACCATGATGAATAGTGATGGATAATGCAGATGCAAAGGAAGATAACATCTACTCAGATTTCACCCTAGCGAGGCCAAGGAGACAAAATCTAGATGATCGACCGAGAGACTTTTAGCACTCCGCTTCTAATGTTCTCCTTGATGTACTAGCGTAACCCATTTGATATGGTTTGGCATCTTGAACATCATGTAGAAGGTCGGACTTCGGGAGCGCAAGAATCCATAAGGAATAACTACGGAAGTAAATCCTACGGAATCCTTATGGGGAGGTGGCCAACTTTATCAATCAGGATACTACAATAATAGGTCTTCCGGCTGGGTGTGTTGGCCACGACATCCACTTACCGGGTTACAGAGACCAATATTATAGCTCTTGGGAGACGTTCCAACCATCATATCTGCCTGAGATTCAGATCTGGTTGGTAACAGGATATTTCAGACAGCATGTCCGGAAAAGGGAAGTTCGCAACACAAACCGACGAGATGGCGTTGCGAGATTCTCGGGAGATGAACTTTGGTAGCAAGCTCCAAAACATGAGCGGGTTCTGCTACAAACATGTGAACACACTGTCCCAGACAAGCATGGCCAAAGGACAGTCTTACAATAAAACACTACCGAGTTCTGGTTGGGGACCATCAATGAGGATATCAAAGTCCTTGCATAAGGCATGCTCTTAAGAAGGAACTTCTTCTCCTTGAACAAGTCAATCAGTGGCTTGGTGTGCTAGGAACACATATGGAGTGGAGGCGGCCAACCTATCAAACCATAGAGCACTTCGCACGTGCATGACTAACTTGGGATGATTCCAAAGGAAGAAAAACAAACTCTCTCGAATTCACGGTGGCAACTTGCATCGAATACACATGAACTAGAGGAAGTCACTTCTTTCATCCAAACATATGCTCCATGAGCTAGCATGAAGAAATGCTTACAAAAGTTTCCAATACTAACTTAAATGTTCAACATGAATCATGGACAAGATAAGGATGTTGTCGATGGGCTCAACAACAATTTATCAAGATTCCCATAAGATGGGGTTACATGATTATGTGAACAAGATGATAGCATGGGTCAGACCAAAAGATATAATGGTGTATGCCCGAGGAAACAACCACGGATAAGACAACATTACGAACATCGTTGGTTCTGATTTGATTTGATGATAGCCCATACTCAAATCAAAGTTTGGATAAGATAATAGGTCCAACAATTGATCACAAGGATCAATCAATGAAAGTATCATCTTTCTTCAACACACACACACGAGGATATCCCTTAGGAATGAACTGAGTCAGACAAGCTCTCATCTTCCAACTCTCCAAGTTGTTGTTTAGCTTAACCAACTAGTTCAGGGTATCTGACACAGATTCTTGGAGAAAGGGTGGTTTACAAGAAACCAACTTGATCAAGAACTCAACATAGCGGTCAGGTGACAACCTGGTAGCACTTCCGAGAAGATATTCGGAAAGTCACGAACCACCGATATGTAACTAAGCTCGAGAACAATCTTGCTTTTCAGGGCAAGACGATGTGATCAAATAAGCAAGGGATTGACATAATCCTAACTCATTGATCGAAGGGTGCACCAGAAATATGGACTAGGTGGCACGATCAACCTTAGGGTGATGATTCAACAATCAACACGCTAAGAATGAGATTATTGTCCATTAACTACCAAGCAACGGGGTTGCTGGGAGTGTTTATTTCACACATCACGATTCCCTTGTCGGTATTCCGGTTGCAACAACACGGAGACCGAGGAATGAAGAACTATGGCGAGAAGTATCACTTCATCAAGAATTCATAAGAGGTTGTGCAATTTTCATGACATTCTTGACATAAGACGGTAATACTTCAGGGTAGAACAAAATCAAAAGCTGGATTGGCATTTTGATCTACGGAGCACAACTATTTTGACCCAATCCGGGATATGGATGAGGTACTGGAGTTTGTTTCTCCTAGTCATTCCGGAATAGAACGGCTTGACGGACCACAAGAGTAATAGGTATCGATGAACGAATGCACACATACTCTTGACTATCAATTGATAGACGAGGGTCAGAATACAACTAAAGAGGGACAACTCAAAGGAACATATAACTTTTTTTTTTTAGTTGTGGATGCATAGATTAGTATGTCGAACCAAGTTCAACAGGTTTCTTCCAGATAACCCATGCAGAAAGGTAGAACTGGCAGAGTCACAATATGGAATGGTGAACTCACCAAGAGCACTCTGGTTGTGATCTTTTGGTTCAACAGAACTTCTGCCATAAGTAGTTCATGGTATTTGGAAGAGGAAAATACCACGGACCTCAAGAACTGTCGCAAGGTTACCAATATCCTAAAGGAACTAGCAAACACTAACAACATGAGGTAAGTAGGGTGAGTCTCGGGTTCAAGAACCCAGGAATAGAATGCCTACTAACTAAGTGGCATCACGGGATGCTTTCGGGAGTGATGGCCAGAATCATCACACGGAGGATACAAAGCATTGCTAGATTACTGAGTGGTTCTCTAAGACACCTAGGGTCATAATAATAGTTCCAACATATATGTCAAGGCAATGGAGTACCTCAACAGACCGTTAGTGTGCTTAATCTGGCCCAAAGGGACGCAGAAACAGAGGGAAAGGATTTTGCAAATGCATCAGATTGTTTGGAAACCTGGGATGACTCGGATAGCATAACGGCTATAAATGCTCAAAAAGATTTGAGACATCCTGCAAAAGGGTGGCATAACCACTTAACATCACAATATCAAGGTTCTGAGATCACCTAACAACACACGGAAGTAGTAGAAACTGAAATGAGGCTTAAATCCAACAATCCTATGAGTCTATGGATTAGTAACACGTGATCCTGATAGATAGATGAGAAAGCCTAGTTCTTAATCCCCGTAGAAAAGAAGAGGTTGACTCAGATCAGAAAGGCATAAGGTAAAGGAGTAAAAAGAGCCTTACGTTCCCTTCCACAATCAATTCCCTTATATAACTAAAGCATTTCTAGACTCAACTTCGACCAGTTTGGCTTGGTAATCCTACAGGCAGTCAGGCTCTGATACCAAAGCTGTCAGGACCCCGATTCCAACTCACATCGATCTAGCCGGTAACACCTCATATCACTTTGCGGCCTCACGCACGGTATTCCCACGGGTGTCGCCTTACCATGGCCCGGGACCGTTTGCGCCTTTTGGCTCACGTATATGATAGTGTCGCTAGCATCCATATGACAGAGAACCTGGGCCGACATGACTAGTCGTGAACCCAAAGTGGCATTAACTTACGGGGACATGCATACATGACCCAGCAACGAACGTGTCAGTCATCAGCGAGTGAATTCGGGCTGTAGCAACTGGGCTAGCAGGACTCCGGGAATCTGGGCTGTAGCAGGCTAACAGGACTGCGAAAGACACCGCGTGATGTTTCCCCGAAGGGACAGACACAGGATCGAGGAAGGACACATGCCGGCCAGTCTAAGTGTTCCGGAGCAGTAGCAAGCTAACAGGACTCCGGTAAACCGGGCTGTAGCGGACTACCATGGCTTAGTGGAAGCACCAGACTACATTTCCCCATAAGAGAGGCTACCAAGGGTAAACAACTAGGTTGTCGGATCCCACACATACCAAGCATTTCAATCATACACACAATATGCTGGATATGGGCAAACACAACATGGCATCACAACAAGACTCTACGACTCAGAGTATTTATTCATTAGACTCCGAGGAGCCAAGTATTACAAACATGGGTCTGATGACCCAACATTCAGAGCATATAGGTCAAAGCACATGCGGAAGCTTAACATGTCTGAGTACAGACATCTACAAATGAAAAAGGCTGAGAAGCCTGACTATCTACCAAATCCTGCCAAGGGCACAAGATCGTAGCTGAGGTAACAAGCTAAACGTCGAAGTCCACACGGAACTACTAGCGAGACTGAAATCTCTCTGCAAAAACATAAATTAAGCAAATGTGAGTACAAATGTACCCAGCAAGACTTACATCAGAACTAACTACACATGCATCATTATCAACAAAGGGATGGTGGGGTTTAACTGCAGCAAGCCAGCTTTGACTCAGTGGCTAACCTGAACTACGTCTGCAAGTAACTCTTTTGAGGTGGCGCACACGAGTCTACATATTCACCATATCAATACACCACTATGGATCCGCTCCCGTCTCCCTACAAGAAGGCCATCCATAGCACTCATGCTTATCTTGCGAGTTTTAGAGTATCCACTTCCACTTTTCTATGAACTGTACAGGCAACCAAGTAGTTCTTTACCGCGGACGCGGCTATTCGAATAGTTTTATACCCTGCAGGGGTGTACTTCTTCACACACGCTTTCACCACTTATCGCCGCTACACGACATGTACCCGGCAACCTTCAAGCGGAAGCCCAGCGAGGGTGTCGGCCACGACCTGACTAAACACACGAGTCTCTAGTCCAGGTTTATCGCCTATTCGGGTTCCATCCGCAAGGAAATCCAGCCGGGGTGTCCTCAACGGCCCCAAACGATGTGTGCAGGGTTCCCGAGACACCAAACGGGCGACCCGGTACACCGTGCCACGTGCCTACCGCGTCACAGCCCACCCCTAAGGTCAGTGCTGCGCACGGCCTCCAGCAACTACAAACACCAGAAACTACTTGCAACTCCTGGACAGAGGACGGGGGTGGTTAATAAGTCGAGAGAGTCAATTAAGGATCCCAATGTGTGGTAGTAGCTGAATCTTAAATCACGCATACAGATCTCAGTTCTTAAGGACGGCCTCAATGAAACAACCCACCATGTACTCCTACATGGCCTCTCATCGATACCTTTACCAAATCGTGTTCACACAGTTAGCTCTCAGCAGTAGGACATGTTCACAACTTTCCAATTCATCCCCGATGAATCAGACCTGACACAACTCTAAGCAATAGCAGGCATGACAAACAAGCATGAATGAGTAGGCACATCAGGGCTCAAACAACTCCTACTCATGCTAGTGGGTTTCATCTATTTACTGTGGCAATGACAGGTCATGCAGAGGAAAGGGGTTCAACTACCGCAGCATGTAACAGTTGAATCGTTGTTGTCCTAATGCAGTAAAAGAGAGCAGAAGCGAGAGAGTGGGTTTGTATCGGAATGAACAAGGGGGTTTTGCTTGCCTGGCACTTCTGAAGATAGTATAGTTCTTCATCGGTGTCATCGATCACATCATCGGTAGGTCAGCTACTGAGAGGGGACAATTACCGGCAAACAAGGAAGAACACAATCAATGCAATGCAACAATATGATGCATGATCATGACATGGCAATATGTTGTGGTTTGAGCTAATGCAACTAGAACCCAGATTGAATGAAGTTGGTTTGAACCAAGGGTTCAAATTCAAACTCCATATGTGCTTAGTTAAATGCTAATTATGCAAATTGCCATATACAGCAACCTTAGGTTGTTCAAACATGCATGCAAATGGCACAGATGGAAAGATTGGATTTTTCTGATCCAAAAACATATATAAATCTTTGCATTTGGAGTTACAGATTAATTTATATGAATTTTTGATGTTTTGGGCATTTTCTGGGATTTCCTGAATTATTAAAAACCAGAAAATGATTTACTGCGTCAGCATGACGTCGGTGTGACGTCAGCAGGTCAACGGAGACGGTCCAGGTCAAACCTGACCAGTGGGACCCACTGGTCAGTGACACAGTGACATTTAGTGTCACAGACAGGTGGGTCCGGTCAACGGCCACGTCAGCGAGGTCAACGCCGACGCGTGGGGCCACTGTGTTTAGATTAAACTTAACTATTTTTGTTAGATGGTTAGTTAGGCAGTGGCGCCCGCATGTCAGCGAGCCAGGGGGTTAGTTAGTGGGTCATTAGCCACTAATGACGTTGCCACGTCAGCACGCCGGAGTTGAACGCCGGCGAGCACGCAAACGCGGCGGCGACGCTCGGGAACGCACTACGGGCAGCGGCTAGACGCGCGAAGACCACCAGAAGATAGCCCGCACTCGACCGCGTCTAGGGAAGCGATCGGGAGGCCTCGGGGTCACCGGAAATGACAACGGCGAGCTCAGAGGCGGCGGTCGGGGTTCGGTGTTTGCGGGGTTGGTGCTACGGTGCACGGGAGGGCGAGCTGGTGGGCGTTATCGGCTCCTGGGAGCACGGTGAGTTCGGTGACACGCTCGAATGCGAGCACCAGCGACTATGGCTGCGGCGGCGACATGGACGGCGGCGAGGAGCTACAGCCATGGCGGGGAACGAAGCTAGAGCACGCATAAACGAGGGGGTGAAGAAGGGTTCGGAGCAGGATCTCACAGCGGATCCAGCGGCGTGCTCAGTGGGCTCGTGGAAGGACATACGACGACTGGGCGTTGATGGCGATCTCGGGCGGCCGGCGAAGAAGAAGACGGCGGTGACGGCTCCACGAAACGTCCGGCGTCTCGTGGCTTGACGGAGAGGTAGCAAGCGACGTGGCGGAGCTCTAGGGCACGTCGAGCGGCCGAGGGGGAGGCTCTGGGTGCGGCAACGGCGAGCGGTGGTGACGAGCTCCGCTCGGGCTGCGCGGGAGAGAGAGCAGAGGAGGGGGGAAGGGGTCCAGGGAGAGTGAGAGAGATCCAGGGGGTCGGGGCGATGTACGTGGTGTCGTCAGCCGTGTCGGGGAGGAGCCAGGCAGGCAGGGAGGGAGGAGGTGGCCGCACGACGGTGCGCGCGCGTCAGGCACGCGCCCGTCCTCCTGGCAAGGAGGAAGACGACAGGAGGAGGTGGCCAGGTGGGCTGGGCCGCCAGCTGGGCTGCACAGGACCTGGGCCAGCCAGGTAAGGCCAGGTAACTCTCTCTCTCTCTTTTATTTCTTTTTTCTATTTTCTGTAGTTGTGTTTGGCTTTATTAAAAATACCTAGGCATTCTAAAAAATCATGAAACTACTCATGGCTACTGTTTAGAGTATATCCAACAGTAAACATTTTAGTTTATGATTATTTGGACATCTAAAATATTTAATAGCATTTAAATGTCTAAATGCAAATAACATAAGATTTAATTCAGTGACCCAATGATGTCCTAGAAAATTGTGCACCATTTTTGTCAGAGGTTCTAGACCAAGGCAAAGATGATGAACATTTTAGAAGGGCATTTCAGGTTCATTGAAAAAGATTTTAGTAAACCCTAGTTGGTTTAAGTGGTGCTGGGGGTTTCTGTCATCCCCATTTCAACTTCATTTGAAATTAAACATGATGCACACATGAAACTGGCCTAGCCAGAACTAGGGATGTGACAGTTGTAAAGACCGTTCTGGTGGCTACTGGTTTATTTGCCGGTTTCATCAAGGGTTTTAGACGGTCGTTACCCTACAGCTACAACTTGTAAAGTAATATGCCTGCCGGAATATTGCACCTGACAACACCCATGGTCACCCGAAGAATCAAGAATACATAAGGCTAAACTCTTCCAGTTAAGGATCCAGGCAAAGAAAACCACCATAAGAGAACAAGATCGTCCATACAGGTATGGCAATGGATGCATGGTACAGATACTCCGGACAGTATGGATCGGTACCGATCACCATGGGTACACACCCACGGGGTCTATCTCATTTGCAAGGACCCCATATCGAGTCAACCCACTCAGCTGGCTATTTATTCTCGGAATCATCAGAAGAGGATATTCAAGCTTGTCAGAAATGCCATCAGACTGAGCACTCAGAAGGACGAGCAACCATCTCGAAGCATATGTCCTCACATATGGGAATCAGTTAAAGAATAACTTGCTGTGAACAACATTCTGCTGCCAGGACCACTGTCAATCAGGTCTGTGGATAATATCGTAATAAGACCCTACACCTTTATGCTGGTCACGACAGGTGACAGTCAAATCTTTGGTACGAATGTGATACCCGAGATAATGAAGATACCCAAGATTTTCAGCAATTCTTGCAAGGAGTCAGTTTCCGCCAAGAGAGTGGTACACAGTACTGTTTTACACCTGGAAGACCCACATCCATTTGAAGCCACCCAATGCAATGAGGAAAAGATGTCGTGTCCACCAAGAGGATCTTTTTACAACTCAATGGACGGTCGTCCGTATTGGACTTCATCACAACACGTCCATGAGGAACAACTCTCGGACTTGCAAGAAGGGCACGTATTTCAGTCAGAATACTTCATCGCACCCCGATAAGTCAGCGGACATAAAAAGATTAAAGCCACGGTAATATATGAGGTAAGGTCTGTCAGAATAAGGATCCAGTGGAACAAACCACCCTGAAGTCAGGTAGTCAGCCAGATGAAATTCAGTATAAGCATTATATCAAGGAGAAAGGAAACCCGAGTTGGAAACGGTTTCCTTAAGTGGGAATATTCATGTTTGACCCCTGAGCAACCAAATCTCGAGGACGAGATTTCTTTAAGGGGGGTAGGTTTGTAACACCCTGGATTTTGCCCATTTTCGTTTTCTTTCGATTTTGGTCTGGTATTGCTTTTCTGTGGCTTAGTGGTCTTGAAACCTGGAGAGATCACCTTTGATTCCTCTCCCCAGTGGCTTGCCAACATCAAAATCATCTCAAGACCTTTCCATTTCCGTCTTGGACCAATCCCAATATTCTTTTTCTTGGGAATATTCCTTTTTCTATTAAAGGAATAACCCTGTCTGCCCTGGGTTGTGAAGCAACCCACATTTCCATCATTCCAAAGATTCCCAAATAATTATCATAAATTTTTTGGGTCATATATTCCTTAGATATGTCAAAATCCTTCCTTGCCATGACCAAAAATATTTCACAAATATTCCTTTTATGATTCTGCCCTAGCTGGCCGTTTGTGAAGCAAGTACCCATTATCTTTGCTTGCTTGCCCTCAAACTTTTTGTGCACTCTTTCCTATCCATATAATTACCACATGACAAATTCCAACTTCATTTTCCCAGTAAATATTCCTGAGGAATTTTTCAAAGTTTCTGTTCAAAGAGAGGCCTTGTGAAGGAAGTGCAAGCTAGGCACATCCAAATGAGCTGAAATTTTGCAAGCATCTTCATATGCTCAAATAATAGATCTCCACCAAAGTTGAGCATCATTACATTATCTATGTGATCACAGCATCAAATCTTTGCTACTGGTTATATTTTCCTGTTGTGAAGCAACTATATTTTATATTGCTTCATAATTGCTGAAAATTTACCAGAGAATTCCCCTACCCATATAACACCTCTCCAACAAATTTAGGCTCATTTCATCTAGCCATTTATCCTCAGTTATTTTTCTAAAATTCTGTCCAGTGGGATGCTGTGTGAAGGAAGTACCATTTTGGTTTATCCAAATGGTATGAAATTTATACAGTGTCTTCATATGCCTATATAACTCATCTCCTCCAAATTTCAGCTCAATCCAAGCCAGTATATGAGTGCCACTTCAAGATTTGCAATTCTGGACACTGGGGTCATTTGAACAGCAAGTGCTATCTAAACTCCTCCGTTTGGTCTCAAACTTGGCAAAAATGATCAACTTAGCATGTGATCACTCCCAGCCAAAGCCCAGAGTCTGCCTCTTGTTCAATGTCTCCCAGCTCACATCAAACAGTATGCCGTTAAAACCTTCTTCTGCAAGTCTCTTCCACCCCAGAGCCACCTAGCTACTTCCAGCCACATCTCTTAACTTCTTGAGCAGTGAAGGAGCTGTTTGAAAAGAATTGACAGGCAGGAGAGTGCCAGAGAAAGCCATGCATGTGGTGACCACGCTGTGGCCATGCAGAAACGGCGCTCTGCTCTCTGTGAGCTCCGTCCGGTCATCTCCGGCCGGCCTCTGCTTGTCCGGATGTGTCCTACGGCTCCGCGGCGTCCACCTGCCCCTCTCCCAACCCTTCTCAGCTCCGATTACCTCCTCTCCACACCACGGCGGTCGCCGTCGCGGCCCTGTTCGCCCATGACCCGAGCTGTCACCTCCCTCCTTGGCCCCTTCCTCCCGAGCCGTCGCGTTGCATTAATGCTCGCCAGGTCGGCCGCTCGCCGACGCCAGGAACCCTCCAGCCACGTCTCCCCAAGCTCCAGTGACCGGCTAAGATCGCCACGGCGGCCGTGCCTATCCACCCTCGTTGCCGCGACTATATAAGGACCCCCGAGCCTTCTCGTTCTCACCATCCTCCCCTTCTCGCTCCACTGATCCTCCCCGACACACCCATACCTCGCCGGAGCCCCTCCTCATCCCCAACCACCGCCATGGCCGCCGCGGCCCTCCTCCTAAATTCCGGCGAGTTCAAGCTTGCCTCTCCCTCTAACCTCCACCTTGAGCATCCACAAGCATCTCTGAACCCTCCCAGTAGCTCGCCCCCTCCTTTTGCTAGCCGGAGCGCCATGCCCAACTCCGGCCGAGCCACCGTCAGCCGCAGCCAGCACCACCTCCGTTCCGGAACTCCCCGGCGGTGGAGACCTCCACCCACCGATGCGACTCGCTCCGCTGAGCATTTTGGTAGGTCGGACGTCCCCCTACGGTGGCTGGAGTCACCGGCGATCATCGTCGGGGCGAGCTCCCCTCTCGGCCGGTGCGTGCAGGAGCGGGAGGAGGAAGGAGATTGGCCAGCGGGCCAGGCTCGGCAGTGGCCCAGCCTCTCCTCCGTTTTTTTTAAAGGAGGCAGCGGCTGTTGGGCCGGCCCAGTGGAGCAGCGGCCAGTTTCGGCCTGTGCAGCCCAAATGCACAGTGCAATTTATTCTTTTCCAGAAAATAGCCAGGGACCTGAAAGTAATCAATTTTTTTACAGAAAGGTCCCTGTCCTTCAAACCCTCACATCTCTTCAACCGTAACTCCGATCGAGGTGAATCCAAAGCCCACGTCTTCGTCTCGTCGAGCCCGTTCAATTGGTACCATTTACATATTGTTTTGACACTGTGAAAATGACCCTTTTGCCCTTGCCCGTAAACAGCCCTCCGAGAGAGAACTGTTTCCGGCAATCGTTTCCGCGAGCATTCCGCACTTCTCCCCGGTGATTCCCTTCATCCCCAGGCAAGCCACGACAGCCACTTGCATGATGGATTTGCAGTAGCTATGGTTTCCTACTTGAATAATTATTTAATGTGTGCCTGTTAATATGTCCGATAATACTGTATATGCTCATGTTCCATGCTTATCCTTACATTCTGTCCATGTGCATCTTGCTAGTTATCAAGTAGTCGTTGGTAGCATTATGCTCATGGTTAATACTGGCAGTAGTTCAGGCTAAGATGATGACATGTCTGCATGTTGTCGATATTATGATCCAGATATTATGCTTCCCATCCCTGCTTTGGTTACATTATGCTCATATGATTTCATCATGTGATGATGGCTCAGCTCATTTACGCTCAAGTTAAACCGGATGATAATCGAACTTGAACACCTGTTGGCTGAGTCATAGTGCAGACCGAAGCGAGCTCACCAGTGCAACCACACTTGCTGGGATGGGGCAGCCCTAATTCGGTCTATTGTCATGCCTCTCGCCGGTGCCTCCAACCAGGGAAGGTTATGAGCGCGTGCTACCCTGGCCTGGTAGGCGGCTATAGCCTTGTGAACCCAGTTTTGGTATTGAGCTCAGGTCCCCGTTTGGGACAGTTTTGTTTGGCCACGACGGTGGAAGGTGTCGAAAGGACACAGGGGTCACCCATGACATAGCCCAAAGGGGAGTTTGTCGGAGTGGCTGGGAGAGTGCCATGCAATAGATTGGGTTTTGTCAGAACGTCGTTGGTCCACCTGAATGGGAGCACGAGGCCACAAGTTCCGTGGTGTGGGTACAGTGTACTAACCTTTGCAGAGTGTATATAATCTATCGATAGCCGCATCCTCGGATATGGGCACAGTTCGTAGTAGGACACACTATGGGTCAACAGTATAATAATATTGCTTATAACAACCCGGTTCGATGAGAAAGAAGTTGGTTGATCTTTATGTGATCGCGAGAGGATCACCATGGTATCGAGGATACCGACGTTGGTTGATCGTGATCACGAGAGGATCACCGTGGTATCATGGATACCGGATTTGGTTGATAATGTTATGTGGTGATCTCGGGTAAAGACCAAGCTCCCTGTGATCATGTTATCACTACGGTATTGTAATACCAAGTTTGGTTGGTCCCGAGGTTATCGTGTGGCACACACGATGGTAAGTCCTTACATGTGAGGGTTACGGGGTAACCTCACGACAGAGTAAGTTGCAACCTGTTTCATGTAGTATATGCCATGCCATGCTTATATTGTTCTAGCATCGTCATGTTTTCGCCTGCTTACCTGTAAATGCCATGTTATTGCTTGTCTTGACTGCTTTGGTTGCTGTGAGCTTGCGAGTACATTCAAAGTACTCACCTGGCGTGTCATGCCAGTTTGCAGGTCATGCCATGATTGCTTGCTTGTCGAGGATTTCGAGTTTGCGAGCTAGGCTAAGCGTTCCAGCCAGAGTCCCTGCAGAGTGGAGTCCATCACCGCTGTCATTGTTCCGCTGCCAAGGATACTCCATTTCCTCGGGTTGTTTCGCTGTTAGCATAGAGCTACCCTGGGCAGGCGTAGTGTCGCCGTGCCGATGTATTCCATGTACCCTTGTAACCTTATTCATAGTAATAAAGAGCTGATTTGTTCTATGCCAACAGTGCCGTATTCCAGAAGACTTGTCTCTGGGCTGGAATACGGGGCATTCCGGTTTCCTCTGAGCCGGGGTGCCACATCGAGGAAGCTGCATCACTACTTCCAAGCCCACGAGATCACAGTTGTCACTCGTTTCCCACTCCAGCACATACTGAGGAACCTTGAAGCTACCGACAGGATAGTTGAATGGGCACTAGAGCTGTCAAGTTTTGGCCTGAAGTACGAAAGTACCTCAACCATTCGGAGCAGAGCGCTGGCGGAATTCATTGCAGAATGGACGCCCACTCCAGATGAAGAGATATCAGAGACAGTTATCCCCAGCAAGGAGGCGCCTCAGGAGTGGATCATGTATTTTGACGGTGCCTTCTCGTTACAAGGCGCAGGAGCTGGCGTGCTTCTTGTTGCGCCCACTCGAGAGCACCTCAAATATGTGGTCCAAATGCACTTTCCCCGAGAGAAAGCTACCAACAACACTGCCGAGTATGAGGGGCTCCTTGCCGGGCTCAGAATTGCAGTAGAGTTGGGAATCAAGAAGTTTGTCATTCGTGGAGATTCGCAGCTTGTGGTGAGATTGGTTAACAAGGATTACCAAAGTCCATTGATGGAGGCGTACGTTGAGGAAGTGAGGAAGTTTGAGGAACACTTTGATGGATTGCAAACTGAGCACGTGCCGCGTGCAGAAAACAACATTGCTGATTATTTATCAAAGTGTGCAGCACAAAAGCTCCCTGTGGAACCAGGGACTTTTTCCTTCACCTGACTCAGCCTTCAGTATCTCCATTGATGACGGCCAGGAAAAGGAGGAAGTTGGACTCTGGCAAGTTTCTCCCGGCAAGGCCTCCCGAGGCCACCGGTAGAGAGGCTGCCAGGAATGACTCCACTTCGCTTGGTGAGCCGCACTCTTCCGCGGAACCGCAAGTTCTTGCAGTTGAGGTAAGTGCTGCCACGAATGAGGAGGTGCCCTTGGTTCTAGTTATTGAGCCTCGAGCTCCAACTTGGGCGCGACACATAGTCCACTACCTTCAAACAGGAGAACTTCCCGAAGAGCAAGAAGAAGCTGAAAGAGTAGCCCGACGGTCTAGTATGTACCAGTTCATCGATGACACTTTGTACAGGAGGAGACCAAACGGTGTGAAATTGAAGTGCATTTGCCGAGAAGAGGGGCTGGAACTACTAGCAGAGATTCACAAGGGCGTGTGTGGCTCCCATATTGGATCAAGGGCCTTGGTTTGGAAAGCTTTCCGTCAAGGTTTCTACTTGCCCACGGCCCTCCAAGATGCGGTTGAGCTAGTCACCAGATGTGAAGCCTGCCAGTTCCACTCCAAGAACATCCATCAGCCAGTTCAAGCTCTCCAGATGATCCCTTTGTCTTGGCCATTTTCGGTCTGGGGGCTCAACATCTTGGGCCCCTTCCCCCGTGCTACCGGGGGCTTTGAATTCTTGTATGTTGCAATCAACAAGTTTACAAAGTGGCCGGAAGTGGAGCTAGTGAGAAGGGTGACTGCGCAGTCGGCTATCAAGTTCTTAAAAGGATTGGTGTGCCATTTCAGAGTACCCACCAGAGTGATCACTGACAATGGCACCCAATTCATGAGCCGCTCCTTCATGCAACACGTCCAAAACCTTGGGAGCAAGGTCTCTTTTGCTTTTGTTGCTCATCCCCGGAGCAACGGTCAAGCCGAAAGGATGAATGCTGAAGTGCTACATGGGCTCAAGACAAGAACTTTTGATAAGTTAAAGAAATGCGGCAGGCGCTGGATTGACGAGCTGCCGGTGGTTCTTTGGTCCCTCAGTACAACACCGAATCGAGCCACCGGGCAGACTCCCTTCTCCCTAGTTTATGGGGCAGAAGTAGTGCTCCCCACGGAACTCACATACGGGTCACCTCGAGTATTCTCCTATGATGAAGTAGAGCAAGAGCAGCACCGGCATGACGATGCCGTGCTCCTTGAGGAAGATCATCTTCGGGATGCTGTGCGTGCTGCACACTACCAGCAAGCCTTGCGCCGCTATCATAGCTGCAGGATTCACGCCCGGAGCCTTGAGGAAGGCGACCTTGTCCTTAGGCGTGTTCACTCCGCCAAGGATTCCAACAAGTTGCGCCGATGTGGGAAGGCCCTTACTGGCGCGGTTGCCGGGCTCAGCCCCGGCAGCCACCTTTTGTACAAGCCTTGCTGATGTGCATGTAACCCTTTGTACAAAGCCAGGCACAGACCCTGTGCAAAGATAATAAAACGAAGCGCTGGCGCCCTAAGAACTTGCATGCATGTCTAGTTTGAGCATATATTTTTATTAGGATTATAACAATGCTTAGCATGAGCTGATTAATCCTTTACAAAGATATCGTATAATGTCGGTTTCTCCCTCGTGCTTCTTTGGTTCACAGCTTCCACCACGGGCGAACCTCCCGAAAGGAAAAGTAAAGGGTGGGCCAGTGCGTTGACCCCTGACAGACTATTGCTGTCGGGGATAATAAGAAGAACGGCAGACGCAGCTAAGTTTACTCCACTATCCATCATGTACCTCTGTATGAAAAACTTGAGCGTGAGGAAACCTAATTGCTCCTATCCTCTGTGCTCCCATTTTTCTTGGTCCGAAGTTACTTCAATCAAAGGGTTGTTGTAGTAACAGTCGAGAAGAGCCGACGAGGGGCCTGCTCCTATCCTCGCTCCTACCCTAGCGTAAAGGCATAGTACTAGCAGGGGAAGGAACCGGCAAGATGTGCTGCCGGGGAACGTTGTTTACTTGAAAGTATTGAGGATTCATTCCTCACCATGGGCATTATACATGCACAAAAGTACCCGGCAAGCTCTCTTTTTCATTGATGCATTTATGAACGAGTACGGATTATACAGAGTACAAGCATGGGTAGAGGACTACATATTTTATATTAAAGATTGGCAAATGCCTACATATTTTAGATTGAAAAAAGATAAGTGCCTCATAATCCCTTTATTGTCCCTCTCCTCCTAGGGGCTATAGTGGGAGGCGAAGAGGGCAAAAGGAGTGCCTGGGCAGAAGCCTAGCCTGACCCCGTCAGGGCCCGCGGGACGCAGTCTGACAAGATTGAGAGGGGCGGGGGTGAAGACGACGGACAGAGAGAGCGGCTAAGCGATGCCCTGGTCACCGCCACCAGGACCAGCAGGATGCGGTAGGACGAGCACTGGCAGGGCGGACGAAGCCGGACCCCACGACGAAGCCTGCCGGGGACCCAGCTGGAAGACTGTTGGAGGAGGCGGAGGCACCGACAACCAACACCCCGGTAAATTGCTTGGCCAGGGGAAGAAGACCCAAGTGCAGAGGATGGTGTCGCCACCGCCCTCCTGATGGTGATGGTGCGGCCTGCGCTCAGTTGGAGCTCGAGGCACCGTCATCCCGCTGGGAGCCGTCGTCTTCACCGACAATGTCCTCTTCGTCGCTGTCGCTCTAGGAGGAGCTTTCGTCATTAGTCGAGCATTCCACGCAGCACCCTAAGCGAGCACCCAAACACCCGAAGTCCTTGATGGAGAGTAGATTAGCCTCCATTATCTTGAAATGGAGAACGTGCCCCGCCGCCAAGCTGTGGGCACGAGCGAAGGTTTTCCAGCCATGCCGGAGAAGCATGACATGAGGTGCAGGGAACTCTACGTTCGCCCGTATGCTGCCGTTACAGCAGCCCATCATGTGCAGCCTCAATCTGGGTGGCTGTTCTTCCTCCATCACCCTTGCGAAAGGAGTTGGAAGCCGAAGACGGCTGCGCGGGGGCCCGCGCAGCTGAACGATGAACTCCAACTGCTGGTCCCCAACATGGCCTTCATCCAGGACAGGGACAGCTGGAGGAGGGGCTATCAAGGCCCCACCGCACCCTCGTCAGCCTCGGGCGCCACGATGACTGCGCCCACGTCCAGCGGCACCACCTTGCGCACTGGACTCTGCTCATGTGTCCCCAGCAGGTGGAGGGAGGCACTGTCGAGAAGAAACCCTCGTCGCCACCATTGGAGGTCGACCATGTCCTCTTCCCGTCACCATGGTGGAAGAAGGATATCAGACAAGAGGGGAGGAGATGTGTGTGGGTGAGCCCCTCGCCCACGTTCCCTTTTATAGGTGAACGTGGCCGGGGGTTGGCTCCTCACCACCTCGGAGGGAGCCGCCCTGCTCCGCCAATCCTGCCTCCCTACACTAACAACGACGTCCATAATCAACGACCGCCCGCCTGTGCCTATCCACGGCGTCTGGCTTTCTGCCATGGCACTCATTCCCGCACCCCTCGCATCCGCCACCAACCCTACGCAATGCATGCAGCGTACATGGCAAAAACGGTAGGCGTAGTGGGTGAGTAAAATGGCAGTTACCTCCCCGTGAACGTGGGCAGCCCGTGAGTCACCACGTGGGTACTCCCACGTCGTTCTGCATGACTCGTGGGAAAAACGGTAACTGACTCAATCACAGGTTAATGAAGAAGCAAGGAGAACGTCGGGAGAGACTTAAAACCCGTCGTGGCATGGCCCAAATGCTCGCCGGTTGATTGTTGGGGCCTACCCCAATGATGCTCAGCAGCACGTATGGGCCAGGCCGGGGGCTCCTGTCAGTGCAACAAACATTTACATTTGTTGCCCGGACTTACACACAGGCGCATTGGCATGATTTGTTCAGCGTCAACACCCAAAGCAAGGCGAAGCCGGAGCACAAACTCTTAATGAGACCAAAGAGCGGATCAAGAAGACCAAGACAACCAATGCAGAAGAATATCACCTTGGGAAAGCCTCCCTTGCTGGGCAGGAGAGCCTGGCCAGGTCGAGGCCGCCCCAAGGACAAGTCCAAGACTTCCCCGGCAAGCTTGCCGGGTCCACCAGGGGCGGGATCCCCGCCAAGACACCGCCGCTCCACCGCACAGCGACGCAAGTCACTTATCAGTGCAGTGTCGAGCCCCCAAGTGATTAAGTGGCCTCTGCTAAGCACGTGGCGGCCTGTTGGAAGACAAGGTTTATCCAAGTGACACCTGTCCAGAGGCCAAGATGATAAGCAAGAGATGATTAAGTGACTCGGCAGGCCTGCCGGGCTTCGCCCTCAGCATGACACCTAGGAGTGCATTAAATGCACTTTGTCCTAACTGCCAGAGTTAGGTATGATAGCACTGTTGGCTATCTAATCAATAGATAAAGACTGTTTTGCCATTGTGGTTACCCCTTAAACTATAAAAGGAGGTCCAAGGCAACCTAACAAAGGATTCGGACCCTCACACACTTGTACGCGTGTAGCTGCTCTCCCCAAGGCACCATTGCCGGGCTTGAGTGCTGCGTGCTCATTGTGTTCTTCCACTCAATCCACCAAAGCAGGAGTAGGGTTTTACGCTACCCAGCGGCCCGAACCTGGGTAAAAACCACCAGTGTCACCACCATCGTGTTGTTCCATGGCTTCTGCTCTTTGTGCAACGTGATCTCCCCCTTGCCAAACCACAAGGGGATCATGGCCCCATAGGTGATCGTGATCCACCACGACAAAGAGCTTCTTCTTCCTTCATAGGTTCAACACTAGAAATGAATGAGTAGTGTTCACAAAAGTTAGCCAAATGGTTTTTAGAGCGAGTGATTCTCCCGGTTTGAATGTCATCGAAGATTTGTTCAACGGGATGATCTCTTGAGACTCTTGCTCTAACTCGTGAGAGCTTTTTCTTGGGTTGGGGTGGAACATCCTCATCATCTTCTCCTTCTTCTTCATTGTTGGTGGTGTTGTCGTTTTCTTGTGGAGGTGGAGAAGGAGGTCGAGGTGGTTCATCTTGTTGTACTTCCTCATTTCCTTTGTCTTGACATGTTCCACTTGTGGAAGCCTCAAAGTCAACTTGTGGTTCACCTTGATGTGAAGTTGAGGCTTCCACTTGAATGGACAAAGTACTTTCCTTCACCTCCGTTGGGCGAATCTTGCCAATGGACAAATCTTGGATTGCTTCTGATGGATCTTTGTCTCCTACATCAATTGGCAATTGCTCTACTTGCGAGCCGTTAGATTCATCAAACTTCACATCTACCATCTCTTCAACCTTCCGGGTGAAATTGTTGTAGACACGATAAGTGTGAGAGTTTGAGCCATAACCAAATAGGAAACCTTCATGAGATTTAGGAGAAAATTTCAATTCGGTGAGACCGAAGTGAAGCAAGAAGGCAACAGAGAATTTGCCAAGCCAACTCGGTGAGACCGATTGCATAACTTGGTGAGACCGAAATAAATGCAACAAGTCACAGAATGTTGGCAGGGCCATCTCGGTGAGACCGAGATCCGTATCGGTGAGATTGAACTGTTAGGGTTTCTGGCAGTGGCTATGTCATATGAACTCGGTGGCGCCGGATAGAAAGAATCGATGGGGCCGAGTTGCAGTTTATGATTTTGACATATTTGGATGGAGAAAGTGGTTGAGGGTTTTGGAGCAATATCACTAAGCATTTGAGCAATCAAGCCATTAAACAACACCTCATCCCCTTTTAATAGTATTGGCTTTCCTATGGACTCAATGTGATCTTGGATCACTAAAATAAAGAAGAGTCTTGAGCTTTTGCCAATCTTTGTCCTTAGCACCTTGAAGGGGTTCCACGTCCTCTTGTCCTTTGCACGCCATTGTTGAACTTGTCTGAAATACACTAGATAAAACTATTAGTCCAATAAGAGATATGTTGACATTAATTAGCAAAATCACCCAGGGAGCACTTGTGCTTTCACCAGGCGGTGGCTCGGAAGGAAGCCAAGACCAAGACCAAGCTTGCCGACGAGAAGCTGGCTTCAGTCGACAAATTGGAGGAGGAGATCAAGGGCCTCAAGGCTGCCGTCGCCGCTGCAAAAGGTGAGTCTTCCGAATGGAAGAAGAAATGCGAAGGTCAAGCCGACACCTTCGCGCAGGAGAAGCAGACGCTGGAGGAGAAGGTCGCGCAACTCACAGGGAAAAAGAATGCCCTGGAGTCATATATCGAGGAGTTCTACACGGAGTTTAGTGAGAAGCTTGCTGGTAAGTTATTTCTTGGCCGAATGGAATCCATATGCCGCTAAGTTTCCCTCAATCATTTGCTCATGGATTGCTTCCCTCCAATCAGAACTAGCACTGCTACAACACGGAGCTGGAGCGGAAAGGCTTGAGAGGGATCTGGAACCTTCCAGGTTACTCGTCGCCGACAAAGCAGCTCTCGCCATCCGATGGCTGGAAGACCACTTGGAGAACGCCTTGGGATATATCACTCGGATAAGAGGTGCTTTGGGCCGGATCGACAAGGAGCTGCAGACGGGCGAGGAGGCTCAGATGGACCTGGAGTCGGTCATGACGCGGCTAAATGAGGTCCCCGCCTTAGTGAAAGCCTGGAAGAAGTCGGCAGCTCGGAGTGGTGCAGATGTGGAGTTGTCACTCGTCCGCATTCATTACAAGAATGTGGACGAGGAGAAGCTGAAGGGTCTTCGAGTGATGAACAAGAAGAACCTCAAGTTTGAGGACTTTATGGAGACCTTCGCCGAGGCTGCCACACGCATTGCAGACGGGATAGACTTGGAGTCCTTCGTCGATCCAGCTAGCCCTCAGCCTGATGCTTAAAACACTTGGTTAAATTTGCCCCGGAATGCCGGGTGGTTGCTGTAACCGTATACTTTGCCGAGACTTGGGCTTGTTTCGCTTTTTCTTGAAATGTTCAAACGAATCGAACCTTTGATTTGTGAACTCTTGAGTTCTTATTTGCTTCTGTACTTTGTTTGACTTACGCGAAAGCTGGTTCGCAGCTAAGCCCCCGAGTGTGGAGCAGATCCTAACTCGGATTGTTTTTTAACTTAGGCGAAAGCTGGTTCGCGACTAAGCCCCCAAGTGTGGAACAGATCCTCACTCGGATTGTTTTTTAGCTTAGGCGAAATCTGGTTCACGGCTAAGCCCCCGATTGTGGAGCAGATCCTCACTCGGATTGTTTTTTAACTTAGGCGAAAGCTGGTTCGCGGCTAAGCCCCCAAGTGTGGAGCAGATCCTCACTTGGATTGTTTTTTAACTTAGGTGAAAGCTGGTTCGCAGCTAAGCCCCCGAGTGTGGAGGAGATCCTCACTCATATTGTTTTTTAACTTAGGCGAAAGCTGGTTTGTGGCTAAGCCCCCGAGTGTGGAGCAGATCCTCACTCGGATTGTTTTTTAACTTAGAAGAAAGCTAGTTCGCGGCTAAGCCCCCGAGTCTGGAGCAGATCCTCACTCGGATTGTTTTTTAACTTAGGCAAAAGCTGGTTCGCAGCTAAGCCCTCGAGTGTGGAGCAGATCCTCACTTGGATTTTTTTTAAATTTAGGCGAAGGCTGGTTCGCGGCTAAGCCCCCGCGTGTGGAGCAGATCCTCACTCGGATTGTTTTTTAAACTTAGGCGAAAGCTGGTTTGCAGCTAAGCCCCCGAGTGTGGAGCAGATCCTCACTCGGATTGTTTTTTAACTTAGGCGAAAGTTGGTTCGCAGCTAAGCACTAGTACAACAAGGTGCTATACAAAAGGTTTTTAACCCCTTTCCGCGAAGGCATTCTGAACCGTCGTCGAGTGAGTGTGTGCGATAGGGGGGTCCTTCCCGCACGACCCAGAAATCATCAGGGATAGGCCCTCCTGGCACACACGCTCGGCAAAATGAGGTCGTGTGCGACGGGCGAGCGATCAAATATGATTATACGTACATTTGTGCTAAAAAATACAATCATACAAGCCAAATCGTTTCTGGTCGTAAGTACATCCCACATAGTTAGTCCCGGCTAAACGTTTCCGTTCGTATGTACATTTCACACAGTCAATCCAAGGAATACGTTTCCGTTAGTATGTACATCCCACACAGTTAATCCAAGAAGTACGTTTCCGTTCATATATACATCCCACACAGTCACTCCAAGGAAAACGTTTCCGTTCGCAGGTACATCACACACAATTTTCCCCATTAAATCATTTGTGATAGCATTGCCATTGGAGATGATATTAACAATTTTATCATTTGCGTTATTGAATGCATCACACACGGTGCATAGAAGAAACTGTGTGGCATAGGCTGTCCATCACACACACTTTTTATGTGGTAAACGTTTGCGCAAGGTGGCCTAACGCAAATAGTTTTCAAGAGGATGTCGTGTGTGATTGTTCATTGATCCAACACGGTTTATTCCTAGAAACTATGTGCGTTGTCTGAGGTCATCTCCCACGGTGTTTTCTCAATAACCATTTGCAATAAAAAAACAATTAGCAGGCTAATTGTCCTATTATTAATAATCCATTTATTAATCTATTTGACATTTCATATTAAGCACAAAATATATTTCATTTTAGTATTAAGGAAGCAAGATTTCATAATTGAAATACATCAAAGTACAACATCATATAGCTTCAGCACTCAACTACCCCATTACACAAATGCACCAGCACCAAGTTTCACATGCAAGATCTATAACCTTTCGAAATTAGCATCATAGACGGTACATAGACAGATGAATCTCATCTGCAAAACTACTAAAGCGGAAGGCGAATATTGAGCCTTCATTGCTGTTGAAGGTCTTTACAACTTTAGGCCAGTGCCTGTGGATGATTGACCGTCCATCCTTCGTCCTCTTCAGGAACACTTCAATATTGAACCGCGGGTGTTGTATGAATACCTTCCTCGCCTCCTGACCATATAGGTGGTTTGAGAGGTAATCATCAGTGAACTGCTATGGAAAGGCCTGAAAACAAGGATGTGCATAAATATGTTCTCTATATTGGAAATGGGGCAAAGGAATAAAAAATCCAAGGTATAATAGTTAGTACCATACTGTAGTGAACTGATGTCTTCTTCATTGTGCAGACAAAGATCTTGTTGTTTTTTGTCGCTAATTTCTTTATCCTAACAATCTTTCTGAGTTTCTTGACTTGAGTGATATTCCTGGACAACTCATTTCCCCATATGCAATAAGGGTCGAACAGTGGGTCAAAACCTCTGACAGCAGGACCTACATGTGCAAGACCAAATTGTTAAAAACCTAAATATTAGAATGGTTCCTGCAATTGCACAATAATGTGCTATTAGACAAAGGACCATGCATGTGCAAACCTCGATTGTAAACCTCAGTGCTTCCCATTGTTTCCCTGCAACACATATAAGGTAGTTAGTGATCAGGTTAAGTGAGGGTTCGCATGCTATCAGTAAAATATGTTGATGAAAAATAAGCACATTGTGGATTCATCAGATTAATTCAAGCCACATGGAAAACCCATTTATCAAACCAAGCATGATTAAGAACTAGGAAATATAGCAGTTGTATATGTTTCTCATGTATTAAGTGCAGCCAAATTTGATTTATTCCTCACATGTACAACAATACAAAATTCTACCCACGACAATTGGACATCGCATTGCAGAATTGAACCAAGAAGTTAACTAAACACCACAACAAATGAACCAAACATTAACTGAGCACCACATTGCACAATATAACATACTCCTAATAGAAGATCTGACAGTTAACCAAACCAAGCATGCTTAACAACTTGGAAATATAGCAATTGTATTTGTTTCTCATGTATTTAGTACAGCCAAATTCGATTTATTTCTCACATGGTATTCAATAACAGAATGCACCCACAACAATTGAACATCGCATTGCAGAATTGAACCAAACAGTTAGATAAACACCACAACAAATGAACCAAACGTTAACTGAGCACCACATTGCACAATATATAACATACTAGAAGATCAGATAGTTAACCAAACCAAGCATGCTTGACAACTTGGAAATATAGTAATTGTATTTGTTTCTCATGTATTTTGTCAAGATAAATTTGATTTATTTCTCACATGGAAGACAATACAAAATTGCACCCTGAAGAATTGAACATCACATTTGCAGAATTGAACCAAAGAGTTAACTGAACACGACAACTAATTAACCAAACAGTTAATAAGTGAGCACCACATTGCATGACATATAGAACATATACACTAGAGCAACAGATTGCATGGTAAAAGTAGATAGGACAATTCACTAGAATTTGTTAAGGAAAGGCAGGAGCAGCACATGCAACGGGTAAACCGAGCATGCTTAACCGGCGTAGCTAGCAAACTGAACATAGGGCCTTATAGTGAGGTAATAAGACAAGCTACTCCTCATCGTCGGAGATATCGATGATGACTGGCTCCTTAGACATGGAAGAGGGCAAGGCCTCCACATCGTGGGTGCCCTCGTCGTAGTGGTGAGTTGCTTGAGCCGCTCCGGGCACCAACCTGTTGGCTCTCGAGTTGAGGTAAGCACGGGCACGCAGAGAAAACACCTCGTAGTCTTCGTCGTAGGCACCGACAATGGCCTCGAGAAAAACGCCATGAACTGTCGTTTAAAGCAGCCAACCGCGTCGTGGCGTCGGCACGCGAGGCGTCAACGGTGGACTCGATGGCGAGGTGCTCCTCCAAGATCTGGGGGTCGGCACGAATGGCAGCCATCGCAACCTCATCCGCGCGTGCGGCCGCGATTTGCTTTTCCGCTGCCAAATGCTCCTTGAGCTCCTGGCTATACTATGTGCACCATGGCTTAGGGCGGCGCTTATTTGGGGGAGGGGTCGGTGATTTGGGTGGAAAGTGTCGCGCCGGCGGTCAGGGCATGTGGGATGTGGAAGGAGGAGGAGGATGTGGGTCGGGTGTGGATTACCTGCCTGGATCGACGAGGCCGAGCAGTGTGAAGGAGGGTCGCCGGCGAGGAGGCGGCACTGCAAGCAAGGAGTGAAGGTTTCAACTTGGAAAGGAAAGTGGAAACAGGGGAAATGTGGCTTTTAGTAAGGGGGAGGGGGCAATGAGGTAGATATTTCCGTGGAAACCGAAAATTTTGGATCGGTGCAGCGAAAAAACTGGCGCACAAAGTGTCATCGGGCACGGTCCCTTATTCAGCATTGTGTACGATATGTGAACATCACAAACAATTCATATAGCTTAACCCGTGTGTGATGAGTTTGAACGTGCAAAATTTGGTCCGAATTTCCGTGGTTACAGTGGTCATCCACGTCATTGCATAATTTGGGTACACAAAGGAGACTACAGCACACCCACACTTCTTAATCGGGCAAGTTCAGCAATTAAACAAAGCTAGCTGACCTAAACTTTACTCTAACAAATTAAAGACCGGAACTCTTAATTAAACAAAACAAAGAGTACTACTCCGGCTGGTGCTCATCGATCTCCGCCGCCTCCTCCATGTCCAGCTCGTGCCCGACAATCTCCTGGGAAAGGGGCTCCATGGCATCCATCGCACCATACTCGGCAAGCATCTCGCCATCCGCGTCCGCCATCTCTTTGGAAAAGGCCGCCATGAGCTGGGCGTGGGCGGCCGTGATCTGGGCTTAGACGGGCTCCATCGTGGCAAGGTATGCCGCGGAGGAACGGATGGCTGCTCCAACGCTCTTGGCGATTGCCAACTCTTCGGTCGTGGGTTGTCGGCCATTGTCAGAGAAGCTTCGTTCGATTTGTACGGTGACTGCCACGAGCTGGGCGTGGGCGTCCTTGACATGGTTGTGGGCGGCCTCCACCAGGGATAAGGCCACCGCTGCAGAACAGACAGCTGCTGTGCCGTTCTCGCCAGTTGCTATCCCCGAGGCAGATGTTGCTGCCGCCACCTAAGAAGCAACAGCGGCCGTTTGGGCTGCCTTGGCCGCCCGGTCGCAGATTACGGCCGCGCTCACAAAGCTTGTTAGCACGTGCATGGCGGCTGCGGCCGCGCTCTCACCGGAGTGGGCCGTCGAAGTTTCCCTCAAGAAGCGGGTCCATGTCCCCATCTTTCACCGGCGACGATTGAACAATGAAATGATATTTGGGGATCGAGCTAGTGTGCTTGACACGCCGGCTATGGACTGTAGCCGACGCACCTTCTCGCGTAAGCCATATGCGTACTATACTCTGATGGTGCTCCAAGATATTTTGTGCTGCATCTCACACGGTTGGTGATAATAAACTGTGTGCAATCTACTTGATTTTTCGTCTTGATTTGAATTACTTAATGGGGTCACAGCGGCAAAGGAGGGTGTTTGAATTGCTAGAACTTTTATCTGCAGTGAACATGCAACTATACATGTGTCGTCAAAAAAATTGTAATTATTTAGGGTTCGTTTGGACATTTTTATACATTAACTTGGTTTTCTAGGCATTTCAGGTGCACAATTCAAAATTAAACTACATGCACATGCTCCGGTGCACCAAAATGGGTTGTAAAATCATATATGTGTCCATGGGTTGATTCTTATGTCTCATGCAAGAAATGGGGATGAATTTCAAACACCACGGCACCATGGCTCTCCGGCAAACGTTGAGGTACTTGCTTTTGTAATTCTAGTAAATCCAAAACTCGTCTGAAATTCATGAACCTTGGCATGCTATCATGGAATGGCATCAACATGCTGGGGTAAAAAATATTGTCCCATTTGGGGCAGGTTATGGTATAAGCTTCTCACAAACTAGAGCTTCTCATATGAAGCCTCATGGTTTCGGTAGGGAAATGTGTCACCTTTGTGGACAAAATGATATGCCTCGCCTCTTCTTGCTTTCAATATTTTTCTAGTGTCAACATAGAACAACAGGAGTGTCGTGTTAAATTTTGGAATTTTTTGGGGTTCGTTTTGACATTTTTATACGTTAACTGAGTTTTCTAGGCATTTATGTACATAGTTCAAAATTGAACTACATGCACATGCTCCAGTGCATAAAAACGGGTTGAAAAATTAAATGTGTGTCCTTGGTTGCAAGCTTACGTCACATGCAAGAAATGAGAATGAATGTCGCTTGGCCGCTAACATTGAGATACATGCTTTTAAAATTCTAGTAAATCGAAAACTCGTCTGAAATTCATGAAACTTGACACGATTTCATGGAACGGCATCAACATGTCGTGGTAAAAATATTGTCCCATTTGGGGCAGGTTTGGGTATAAGCTTCTCGCAAACCAGAGCTTCTCACAACAAGCCTGATAGTTTCGGTAGGGAACGTGCCACCTTTGTGGACGAATAGATATCCGTTGCCTCTTCTTGCTTCCAATTTTTTTTCTAGTGTCAACATAGAACAACAGGAGTGTTGTGTTAAATTTTGGAATTTTTTGGGGTTCGTTTGGACATTTTTATGCATTAACTGAGTTTTCTATGCATTTATGTGTGTAATTCAAATTTGAACTACAAGCACATGCTCCAGTGCATATAAATGGGTTCAAAATTCAAATGTGTGTCCTTGGTTGCATGCTTAAGTCCCATGCAAGAAATGGGAATGAATGTCAAACACCTTGCGACCGTCGCTTGGCTGGTAACATTGAGATACATGGTTTTTAAATTCTAGTAAATCGAAAATGCGTCTAAAATTTATGAAACTTGACATGCTATCATGGAACGGCATCGACATGCCGTGGTACAAATATTGTCCCATTTGGGTCAGGTTGGGGTATAAGCTTCTCACAAACCAGAGTTTCTCACAACAAGCCTCATGGTTACGGTAGGGAACGTTTCGCCTTTCTGGACGAAACGATATCCGTTGCCTCTTCTTGATTTCAAATTTTTTTCTAGTGTCAACATAGAACAACAAGAGTGTTGTGTTAAATTTTGGAATTTTTCGCAATTCGTTTGGATATTTTTATACATTAATTGAGTTTTCTATGCATTTATGTGCATAATTCAAATTTAAACTACAGGCACATGCTCCAGTGCATATAAATTGGTTGAAAAAACAAATATGTGTCCTTGGTTGCATGCTTAGGTCCCATGCAAGAAATGGGAATGAATGTCAAACACCTTGCCACCGTCGCTCGGCCGCAAACATTGAGATACATGGTTTTCAAATTCTAGTAAATCCAAAACTCGTCTGAATTCATGAAACTTGGCATGCTATCATGGAATGGCATCAACATGCTGTGGTAAAAAAAATTCCCATTTGGGGCAGGTTTGGGTATAAGCTTCACACATACCAGAGGTTCTGACAACAAGCCTCATGGTTCCAGTAGGGAATGTGCCTCCTTGGTGGATGAAACGATATTCGTTGCCTCTTCCTGTTTTCAATTTTTTTTCCTAGTGGAAACATAGAGCAACAGAAGTGTCGTGTTAAAATTTGCAATTTCCGGGTTCGTTTGGACATTTTTATACATTAGCTGAGTTTTTTAGGCATTTTATGTGCATAATTCAAATTTGAACTACATGCACATGCTCCAGCGCAGAAAAATGGGTTGACATATCAAATGTTTGTCCTTGGGTGCATGCTTAGGTCCCATGCAAGAAACGGGAATGAATTTCAAACACCAGGGCACTGTTGATTGCCAGCAAAACATTGAGATACTTTGTTTTTAAATTCGAGTAAATCCAAAAACTAGTCTGAAATTCATGAAACTTGGCATGCTATCATGGAATGGCACCCGACATGATATGGTATTTTTCGTGTCCATTTTGAGAGAAGGCGCACTCGAATAACAGCCAACAAAGGCATTTTGAAACAAATAGATGCCACTTTAACATCTCAAACATTTTTTATAATTTAAATCATGTGCGTTCTATTAACCATTCATGTGACGCCACGCGTCACTCTTTTAATGGCGAGGACGTGCCGTGCGGACAGCTGCTTGACTGAACAGGAGGCGTGCGAGCGCAGGCTAACCGAGAGGCGTGCAAGTTGTCCTCCAATGCGCAGGCTCACCGGGAAGCATGCGAGCTGTATGCCGCACAGGCTCACTGGAAAGCGAGCCCATTGACTTACATGGCCGCCCACCTTGCTCGCATCCTCTCCATTAATGGCGCCCGAGCCACAGTTTAATACGGGTGGCCTTACTGTTCGCCTCCCATTCCCCTCCCGCAGACCTCCACCAACGCCATAGCGCAGAAGGATCATCTGCCACAAGTCTTCCAGTTTGGTGAAGTCGACTCCGAGACGGAGGAGATAGAAAATAAGGAGGAATGGGGCCTCATGGACATGCCCGTGAATGAGCTGGCCGCGGCGGTTGCTGCCCCTGCGCCCGCCCCAGCTCCCATCCCCGCGCCCACGCCAGCGACAATCCCCGTAGCATTGATGGGCTGGTCACCGAGCACTATCGCAGAGCTGGAAGCCGCGGGCGTCAGCGAGGTTTCCGCCGACCCGCGCGAGCTCGTGTACATGCCAGCGCCAGCGCCCATGCCCGTGCCCGTGCGCGCACCCGCACCCACCGCGGCGCCGATCCCCGTGCATTTGCCTGCACCCGCCGCGCCCATGCCCGTGCGTGCGCCCCCCTCAACGGCATGGGACGCCACTGTCGACCGCTTCCTCACAGCGCCGCGAGTTGCCGTCCTCCCGCGCCCCGCTCGTCGATCACGCGACAACATGATGTTTGATTTCCAAGTGAAGAACATGCTGTGCTGCCTTGAAGACTTAAACAACGGCGTCTCGGAGGACGACAATGAGAACGCCGGCGTGGCACGCCGCCTCTGCCGCCGCCGGAATTAGTTTTTTTTGGGGTTTAATACTGTATCTCGATCATATGAATATAAATTCGCAGTGTGGCTAAATGAAAGATATGGTTTGAACGAACTTGCATTTTTCTCTCTGAATGTACAGACTTATCAAACGATTTTAGTTAAAAAAAAGGTCAATGGTTTTTAAATATAAAACACTCATCGTAAACATTTTAGATAGAACACCCGTATGCAAACCGACAACTTCCCCAGGAAGCCAAGGGAAAATGTGCCGAGCAAGATTTGTGCAGCTCTTGATCGCAAATGTTTTAGATAGAACACCCGTATGCAAACTGACAGATTCCCCGGTAAGCTAAGGGAAAATGTGCCGAGCAGGATTTGTGCAGCTCTTCATCGGAAACATTTTAGATAGAACACCTGTATGCAAAGTGAGAGCTATGGTCTTCCCAAGTAAGCCAAGGGAAAATTTGCCGCGTGGGATTTGTGCATCTCTTCAATGCAAACGGTTCAGATTGAATACGGTATGCAAAGCGAGACTTCGGCGCTAAGCCAAGAGAAAATCTGGCACGCTGGATTTGTACATCCATTCAACGCAAATGGTTTTTTCGGATGACCAGTGTGCAACCACGTACAGACAATTTGGTAAGATTTGCATCTGTCATATTGGGTAATATTGCCATTTGTCAAACTAGAAAGATTGACATTTGTTGATCTAGTAACATTGCCCTTTGTCAACCTTGTAACACTGCCATTTGTCAAAATATGCAGCTAAAAATCACTAGCACTATCTAATTTTTGCAACTAAAATTCAATAATTAAGCATAGATTTCATTCATAGATTAAGCAGTCGTTCTTTATACAAACAGTTCAACTCGACAGCTGAACCGACCAAACTTTTCCCCAATTGTTGCCAACCACGTACTGAAATAGCTAGTTCAACTATATATACTAGCTAATTTTAAGTGCGTTGATGAACTGAACAAAATAGCCCCTAAATACTACTACTACGGAGGGGCTTTGTACTACTTCTGACAGCCTCTCCTCTGTCGGGCCCGCTCAGTAAGAGGCAGAGGAGGAGGAGCCTACCGATGAGCTGGACAACTACAATACGGTGCCTGCCGCTGCTGCACCTTTAGCGACGCTTACCTCAAACGCCCTCTGCCGCTCCAGACAACCCCTCTCGAAGCAGCGGGACTCCTCGTAGATCTCCTAATTGCTCGCCTCTGTGGTGGCGTGTGCTGCAGCCATGGCGGCGGTAAGGCTCTTTGCGTGCTCGACGAGGCGCTCCTCCTCCTCCCGCAAGAACTCGATGTAGCGCGCAAGGTCGCTGACGCACGTGCGGTCCTCCACCTCCGCCTCCCGCCTTCGGGCGGTGGTGGCGGAGTGGGTGATGACCCCGGCGGTCGACGGTGGGCTGACGACCATGGCGGCCGACGCTGGGGTGGCAGCCACGACCACCAGCTCCTGCATTCGGGCCGCGGGGGCGGAGCGGGTTATGGCCACGGTGGCCGGCAGTGGGGTGGCGGCCACGACGGCCACCTCCCGCCTTTGGGCCATGGCGGTGGAGCGGGCGATGGCCCTGGCTTTTGATAGTGGTGTGGCGGCCACGACGGTAGATGGTGGGGTGGCGGCAACGGCGGCCGGCAATAGCTGCCGACGGGTAGCGGCGGCGAAGCGTATGGTGGGTGTTCCGCGAACACCCAACAGGGACGCCACGCGCACTACACTACGGCAGGGACTGCGCCACCGCCGCGGTGTAGACTCCCAGCTGGAGCTGTCCTCTGATGATGGCGGAGTGGCTGAGCGATGACGACGGACCGGTGCCATTGGAGATTGTGGGAGAAGCAGATGAGATAAGCTGTAGGGAGGGAGGATAAAATGCGACGCACGACTCGCCGGCCATGAGGGTTTATATACCAGGCCGGTAAGCATTGGGATTTTCGGGGATTTCATCGAGTCTGGCGGGAAGCTTGTGCGGGAACCTGCGCGGTTGCGCGGGAACAGTCTCACCCACTTGGAGCCACCGTTTGGCCAAAAGAACGCCCCCACGCGCTGCTCAAGCTTGCGCTGTAAGCCATCTGCGGTAGCGGGGTGACAAAGACGTGCGAGAGGAGGACGAAAGGACACGTACACATACGGTTAATAAAAAAACGTTTGCGATTTAATTACCTACTACCCCCGTCCTGGTTAATAAGTCGTCTATGTATTTTTGTGCCAAATATTGACTATAGATTTAACTAATAAAATACGAATGCATGTCACCAAAGATTATATCGTTGGATTCATATTTGATCATAGTTTCCAATTATATAATTTTTATAACATGCATTAACATTTTGTTGGTTAAATTTAAGGTCAAAATAAGGCACAGAATATAAAGGGGACTAATAGACCAAGACGGAGGTAGTAGCACACGGCCGCTCTCTACGCAGCGTCGCAACTGCCAGCCGGTTTGTAGACGACCATTCCCTACATGTTCAATTGCTCTATGCGTGTGGTTGCTCGCGGTTGAGGCGGCCGTGGCGCGCTCTGCTCGCTCTACTCTCGCATCCCTCCGGGCGCTCTGCCCTCGTCCCTCCATGCGCTGCAGGTGTTTGGGGCCGACGCACGATCACGTACATTCATGCTGCCATTATGCATGCGGTTGCGTCGGGCGCGGCACCACAATGCAGTTACCCGCTGCAAAAACTGCCATGCGGACGCGCTGAGAATCCAGGCCGCCCGACCTCCATTTATTCCTGCGGCCATTTACCTTCCTCTCTAGCACCACACAACACAATAAGCACACCCACGACGACACATACAGAGAGGGCATCCAGCGGTTCCAATGGCGCTCCCCGTGGCTCCAATGGCGCTCCCAGCGGCCGACGACGACAACAGGGGGTAGTTCACCACGCATCATGTAGTGGACACCCACGTGAGGGGGAAGGCCCTCTCGGTTGTATACACGAACGAGTCGGTCTTGGTGGAGAGCTCCATCCAAACTATGGAGCAGTTGCTTGCTGAGGACAAGTACCAAGTGGTCGGCTTTGACCTCGAGTTCACCAGCGGTCGTGTCGGGCATGATCAGAAGGTTGCCGTCACCCAGTTGTGCATGCGACATGACGTCCTCGTCTACCACTACCACCTGGCCACAAGGCCTTGCGAGCGTTTCTCCAGGTTTATCAATAGCTCGGACTACAGTTTCGCTACGGTGGACACCACCAACGATCTAAAAGCGCTCAAGGTTTCGGTCTTGACCTGCAAGAATCTTGTCAACATCCATGACCACTACAAGGTCTGGGACAGCGACAACAACAAACAGAACTCCCTGGTTAACCTCGCCTCGGCCATCATCGACCCCTACTACATGAAGATGAAGGATGAGTGCAAGAAGGACAAGAACGCCTGGCACACACTACAGAAAAAAGACACATCCGTGACATTTTGGCCCGAACGATTTTTTTTCTGTCATGGTTATGACACTTCTATGACGATAATTGTGACAAAAACACGTATCATCATAGATGTGGTGGGCTCCTACTTCTATGACAAAAAATCATGACAGAAAATGGGCTTTTCGTCCTGTGCGGGTTGGAGACACACCTGCATGACATTCTTTGGGCCATCCATGACGGAAAAAATCATGGTAGAAGCGAGGGCAAGGAAAATATCGGGGAGTTCCCGATTACGGTGGGTGGTCGGGGCCGAGCGATGCACGGAGGTTTGCGCGTTTCTCTCGTGTACGCACGTGTGTGTGAGGCGTTGACTAACTGAACCCGAGCGATTGCACTAGCTACGTTACTGAACCCGAGAGGTCGATCCCTTGGCTGTTAACTGAACTCGAGCGATTCATTCCCTACTGACTGAACCCGGACGATTCCTTCGCTGCTGCTGCTAACTGAACCCGAGCGATCGATCACTGCTGCTGCTTACTGAAGCCAATCAAGCCCCCGTGCGAGACGTAGCCAGCCGGTGTTGGGTTGCCTCTTGATGAACAGTGACCGTTGCTACCGTGCGTGCGGTACGTAGAACGAGTCGAGACGTGGTGAGTCGAGCCGGTTGGTTGGCTGTGGATGAACAATTCCCGGTGGGGGTTGGATGAACAGGACCCCGTGGTAGTAGGCCGTTGTTGCTGGATGAACAGGACCTCGAGGAGGCCGCCGCACCCCATCTGGTTGGGGGTGGATGAACAGGACCCCGTGGAGGCTCTACGAACAGTATCCGGTGGAGGCTGGATGAACAGTGGCCCGTGGGTGAATAGTAGCTGGTGGAGGCTGGAGGAAGTCGATGGTGGGTGAACAGTAGCCCGTGGAGGCTGGAGCAAGGCAGTAGACGGTGGATGAACAGGACCCCGTTTCGACCGTAGGCGCTCCAACAAAAGTCCGTTTCCTCCGTTTTGCGGTACGCCAGACCCCTCCCGATCAACAGGACCCTGTTTCGACCGTAGGCCCTCGAACAGAAGTCTGTTTCCTCCGTTTTGCGGTACGCCAGACCCTTCCCGGTGAACAGTACCCCGTTTCGACCATACGCGGTTGAACAGAAGGCTGTTTCCTCCGTTCTGTGGTACGCCAGACCTCGTTTCGGCTGTTCCGTCCAAGCCGGTTGGCTCGCGATGAACATGACGTATTCTGACCCAGTCGGTTGCCTCCCGATGAACACGACGCTATTTCCTCCGTTGCGACCCAGCCGGTTGGCTGCCGATGAACAGGACAATGTCGCTATATATGTGTTCGAGACCCCGCCCGTATGTACGTAGCCGTATTTACTTTCTTGCGGTGTGGCTGTATGTACGTGTACATGATATAGACGAGACACTGTGACATACTACGTCCGCACCTCTACTACGACACATGCCGCTCCTTACTCGGCCACAGTTCATCGCTGCAGAGAGACCGATGGACCAGTATGTACGTATAGGTTTGTGACCAGACAGACAACACTATGTACGCTTCGACCGGGTGGGTCCCAGCTATCAGGGAGGATAAGGACGCACTTCCTTGCGTGTGAAGATATAGCTAGTGGGTCCTAGCTATCAGGGGTAAGAATCATTTTTTTCCCGTAGTATGGACGCACTTCCTTGTGTGCGAAGATGTAGCTGGTGGGTCCTAGCTGTCAGGGTGGAAAAGTTTTTTTTGGAAAATACGGTGGCCCTTCCGGTGGGTCCCTGCTGACAGTTGGAGGAATCATTATCTTGCGCGTAATAAGGAGGCACTTCCTTGTTGCGGCCGTGGACCTAGCTGCCAGCCTTTCCACGTACAGTCCTCTTCCGATGGAAGTCGTTCCTTGACCACGTTGACCACGCCGTGTCGAGAACACCAAGGCAGGGACGACGGTGAGGCCTAGGAAGGGAATGACCAGGAGTCGGGGAAGACTCGGCAGTTTTTTCCCACGCGGAGGGGACTACGAGGGTTTACTGCTTCAGCTACAGTGTGAGGCTGCCGTCGTCGGAGAATAACAGGAGGTCTGGGTGAGTACAGGGATGGCCAGGCCAGCGATGGTAGTAGGGTGGGGCGGTGAGGCCTGCACGACAGCACATCTGGCCACGGGACGCAGGAGCAGGCGGCACGGCCGGCGATGGTTTGGGCGGCTGGAGCAAGAAGACCAGAGGTTGAAGAAGCACAATGGGCGTTGGATGGACATCGTACGGTCGCTGCAGCTAGAATCATTTATATTGATTAAGTTGAAAAATCCTGCGTCCCCATCAACTTAGTAGGCCCACATGTTAGCCTCCAAATATGGTGGGTCCCAGCTAGCAGGGGTATTCTTTTTTTGTGCGTAATAAGGAGGCACTTCCTTGCGTGCGAAGATATAGCTGGTGGGTCCGAGCTGTCAGTGGGAGGAATGTTTTTATCGCGAAATACAGAGGCCCTTCCGGTGGGTCCCCGCTGTCAGGTGGAGGAATCATTATTTTGCGCGTAATAAGGAGGCACTTACTTGCGTACGGCGTGGACCCAGCTGTCAGCCTCTCCACGTACAGTCCTCTTCCGATGGATGTCATTCGTTGACCATGTTCACCAAGCCGCGCTGATAGCACCAGGGTGGTGGACGATGGCGAGGCCTAGGAAGGGAACAACCCGGAGCTGGGGAAGACTCGGCAGTGGTTGCCCACGCGGTGGGGAGTACGAGGGTTTACTGGTTTGGCTGCCGTCGCTGGAAAATAACAAGAGGTGTGGGTGAGTAGAGGAATGGCCTGGCCAGCGATGGAGTAGGGTGGGGCGGTGCGACCTATGTGGCAGCACAGCCGGCCACGGGAGGCAGGAGCAGGCAGTCCCACTGGCGCTGGTTTGGGCGGCTGGAGCAAGAAGATCAGATATTGAGGAAGCAGCACGGCCGTTGGATTAACATCCAACGTTCACTGCTGCTAGAATCGTTTGTGGACTAAGTTGACAAAGCCTTTCGTACAAGTCAACCTAGTAGAGCCACAAGTCAGCCTCCAAATCTGTCCCAAGCAGCATACAGCCCGAAATTTCTAGCTAGATTCAAATTAATTTAAAAACTAAACATACCTTAATTCAAATCCAATGAAATTTTAGCCGCACAAAAACAATGAAATTTAAAATATCAAAATCCGAAAGAAAAAAGTATTTTGGGACTAATTGCATGTTTGCTATATTTTTTCATTTTACAGCCCATTTCTTATTACTTATAGCCCATTTTCTGGGCAAGCCCGAATACATCCCTCCTCGTCTTGAAAGATTTCCGGCCCAGCAGGGCATAGAAAAGCAAGTAGGCCTACGTTGGTTATTCTGCAAAAAAACAAAATAGCTGGGCTAGCCATTTTCAGAAAGGAAAAAAAACTGGGTTGGTCATGTGGTAAACATATGAAATAAAAGCCTGGGCTAGATGGGCCACAGCTCCCGCACAACCCAATTGGTACCCTTCTCCGTCCCGAAAACAAAACAAAAATACTGCGCGCGTTGCTGGGTCCCTGGTGTCAGCCGCTCCTTGTGCAGTTATCTCGCTTATTGACTACGTTGACAGTGGCGTGCGACCCAGATGTCAGGAAACCATCAGGAGGAACCTTTTTTTTGCTTGTAATAAAGGAGGCACTTGCTTGCCTACTCGATCCTGGTGGGTCCCTTCTGTCATCCTCACCATGTACAGTCATCTCCTTATTCCTCTCGGTTGTTGACCATGTTAACAACACTGGAGGGCGGCGCTCCGGCGAGCGAACCAAGGTGGAGGACGATGGTGAGGCCTCGGACGGGAACGAACAGGAGCCGGGGAAGATGCGTAGAGTTTTAGGGAGCGATGTGGCCGCGATGCATGCGCGGCAGCACAGCCAGCCGTGGGAGGCGGGAGGAGGCGGTCCAGCCGGCGCTGGTTTAGCTTTGGCGGCTGGAGGAAGAAGAGACTGAAGAAACACGACAGACGTTGAATGCCAATCCAACGGTCATGGTTGGCACAATCGTTTGTTGACTAAGCCGACACCACGTAGCATACTTTTTTATAGAAAGAAAAGAAAAACTGGGCTCGTTCGCCAGATAACATTCCCGAAACTGCGGCCATTTGATCTTGTGTCGCAACTAAAACTGCCAGGAAAATGCGTTCGTTTGCCGTCCTCCTCCCAGGGAATGTTCGCCACATAAGTGACTAGCACCCTTGATTTTCAACCGAGAGGTCTTGGGTTCGAGTCGCAGGAACCCTCAATTTTCTCCTCGTTCCTTCCTCGCAAAAAAAAAGAAATCAAAGACTTGAGAAGGCGTACAGAACAAGCTAGTGTACCAGTAAAGAGACGTTGCTGAGTTTTAGAAAAAAGAGAGACGTGCTCCTGTAGCTGGTTCGAATCCAAACCTAGACTATGACTATATATAGTGCTATGCTACTCTGCAAGTAATGAAACTGACATATCCAATGTTCGCTTCTCCTCTTCTCTACTTACTCTGCCTAGCATCAGAAGCTCTGGCCGCAGCAACCATGTCCGCTGGTGGCTCGTCCACCTACTCTTCAACAGGCAACAACCAGATATGCGCCAAGTCACCACCCGTACCATCGCCTGTGGGTCTCATCACACCCCCGCCGGCACACGCACCGCAGCCGGTTGCTCATCGCAACCCGCTGCCGTTGGTGTGGTGCCACTGCTGCAAATCATGCAGAGTCATCCGTCGCGTCTCAACCACAATCCTCAACCCTGGCCGAGTCTTCTACAAATGCCCGAATCATGGGGTAATAATATGTTTAAGTGTTGTTCGCCTGCTTTCAGTTGCTGATTTTTTTAATAGTTTGGTTGATGATCTTCCAATTTGATTCGTGCAGAAAAGGGAAGATTCGTGTGATTTGTATTTCTGGGAAGTTGCTGATGTGGGGGAATGGAACTACGCTGATTATTTGGTTAGCCGAGGAATCCCAATACCAGCAGGTTGGGGTGTTGGACAAGTAACTGAAGGAACGGCAGAAGAGGAAGATGCAGAGCAGAAGGTTAAAGATGCAGTTCCTCTGATCATGGCCAAGCAACAGCTGCTGAACGGCCTTGACAACAATGAGGAGATGAAAGAGCTTATGAAGATAATGGCAAAATCATTGTGCTCTGTAGGATGATTGTCTCTTTATTTGCAGTGTATGTAACACTCGTGATGTATTCAGTGGCAATGACATGAGCACCTTGCTGAAACTAGTAATGAATGAAACCTGTTTAGCAGGCTGGGCGTAGTGTTGTGAACATCTAATGATTTCTATTAACGGAAATCGGGGGGTATCCCCTTTTCCTCATAAATAAATAAATAAATAGCAGAGGCCCTTTTGCTAATAAATAAATAAATTAGCAGAGGCCTTGTCGGGTCAGCTTCGTTCCCATTCGAAGACGTAGAGCAAATTGCAGTCCAACAGCAAACTATGTCATCAAATACAAGTTTCACAGCCAACTATGAGTACAACTAAACAACAATGTCATTATGTTTTAGTCGTCATACAATCACCAAACACAAATCAACATACATAATAAGTGATGTTCTCACAGCAAAATACTAAACAACAACTTCATCAGGTTTCAGTTGTCACAGCAAACACAATTTCACATATAGTAGATAAAAAGTCATCTTCTCACAGGCAAATACGACAAAAGCAATCTAATCATCATCCGGAACAGCAGCGTCAACATCTTCGCCATGTGTATCAGTCTGAATCGTAATTCCCCCAGTGTCATCTTCTTCATCATCCTCAATGTCCTCGAACGTTGGCCTCTTATCCATCAACTCTCGTACGTCCACAGCCCGACAGGGAATCTTTTCGCTAGCCTTATTGACATGATGGTCCTCAAAGATACTACGAACTTCTGTGGAATCTTATACATCAGGAGTAGAGTAAGCATCATCTTGTTGTGCAACATCATGAAACGAATTCCTCTGCTCAAACCTTTGCAATACTCTCCAGTCATCGCTACGTGCATATGTGTCTTCCAAGAAAAATATCTGTGTTGCTTGATTTGCCAAAATAAAAGGCTCGTCGGTGTGGTACGCCGCCTTGACATTGATGGATTTGAAATAATCATCAGCTTTGGGTTTTGTGATCCTGGAAAACAGGTTGTACCAATGACAGCAAAACAGAACCACACATCGATGAACCTCGAAACTGGAGATATACTGCAACTGAACAATGTTTGTTATGTTAGCATACATTTTAGTTGTGTCATCGCCGTACGTATCCGTGCTTGTGATGGCACTGTTTTGGATCTTCCTGCCTTCGTCGCCTGCAAGGGTGTTGTAGCGCACATCTCCAACGATGCAAGATTCATAATGTCTTACCCGAGTATCAGGACCCATTACTAGTGCGTAAAGGGCATCATTAACTGCCTGCCCATTATCCCGCATCTTCTGGACCTATGGTTAGAAAATAGACATGCTGATCATCTTATGTACTCAATATATTAAAAAAACTAACAGTGCAACTCAAAAGCTTACACGGCTCTTGAACCATTTCGCAAATCCTGCCATAACCAGTTTGTCAATGTTTCTTGGATTTTGCGGCAGTAACTCCTTTTTGTAGATGCTGCACAACATAGTGATCGTGTCAAACATCTAAATATATAAGAATGTGCTGGAAGTTTAGTAGATTATGATGTATAAGCTGCGGTACTTAGCACTTACTCGATATAAGGTAGAATCTCAGGACAGTTATTCAACACAAACCAAACCATTTTGTCCAAATATTTAGGTTTGTCATCTTGTCGACTCTTCCCTATAACTCGAACAGAACAATCGAAAACATTGAGCTCGGGATTGTCTTCACCCACCTTTTTGCTAAGCTGATCAGCTGTTTCAATGTATTTTGAGCAGAATGTCAACGCTTCTGTAGCAATGTAGGCCTCTGCAATGGAACCCTCAGGTCTAGCTCTGTTCCTAACATAGCCCTTGAAAGTGCCTAGCCGCCTTTCAATAGGGTACATCTAGCCATACAGTACTGGACCTCTAAGTAGTGCCTCATCAGGTAGATGAATAGCCAAATGCACCATCACATCAAAGAAGGCTGGAGGATATATCTTCTCAAGGTTGCATAGGATAGTTGGTATCATGTCTCTAAGATGCTCCAAAGCATCTATCCTGATATTTCTATATTTCTACTGCAGAGTTCCCTGAAGAATTGTCCCAACTCTGCAACTGCTCTGTATAAGTCAGGGTGGCCCAATCCTCTAAGGATAACAGGTAAAACCCTTTGAAGTAGGACGTGGCAGTCATGAGTTTTCAACCCTTGCACCTTGTTTCCATCTGCACCGACTCTCCTTTCAGGGTTGGAAGCAAATCCATGTGGGAATCTCACACATGACAGGATCTTACAGAATTCTTTTCTTTTTACCTTGTCCAAGACGTACACAGCTAGTGCCATATCCCGTGATGCACCATCAGCCTTCACCTGCAAATCAGTTCTGATACCTGATACGTCTCCAACGTATCTATAATTTTTTATTGTTCCATGCTATTATATTATCTGTTTTGGATGCTTTATATGAATTATTATGCTATTTTATATTATTTTTGGGACTAACCTATTAACCTAGAGCCCAGTGCCAGTTTTTGTTTTTTTTCTTGTTTTTGAGCTTCGCAGAAAAGGAATACCAAACGGAATAAAACTTTCGCGATGATTTTTCTTGGACCAGAAGACACCCCGGAGACTTGGAGTTCAAGTCAGAAGAGCCACGAGGTGGCGACAAGGGGGGAGGGCGCACCCAGGGGGGTATGGCACGCCCCCTGCCTTGTGGGCCCCACATGACTCCACCGACCTACTTCTTCATCCTATATATTCACATATATTCCAAAACCCTCAGAAGCATCCACGAAAAGACTTTTCCACCGCCGTAACCTTCTGTACCCGTGAGATCCCATATAGGGACCTTTTCCGGCACCCTGCCGGAGAGGGTTTCGATCACGGAGGCCTTCTACATCAACTCTATTGCCCTTCCGATGAAGCGTGAGTAGTTTACCTCAGACCTATAGGTCCATAGCTAGTAGCTAGATGGCTTCTTCTCTCTCTTTGATTCTCAATACCATGTTCTCCTTGTTGTTCTTGGAGATCTATCCGATGTAATATTCTTTTGCGGTGTGTTTGTCGAGATCCGATGAATTGTGGATTTATGATTAGTTTATCTATGAATATTATTTGAATCTTCTCTACATTCTTATATGCATGATTTGATATCTTTGTAATTCTCTTCGAATTATCGGTTTGGTTTGGCCAACTAGATTGGTTTTTCTTGCAATGGGAGAAGTGCTTAGCTTTGGGTTCAATCTTGCGGTGTCCTTTCCCAGTGACAGTAGGGGCAGCAAGGCACGTATTGTATTGTTGCCATCGAGGATAGAAAGATGGGGTTTACATCATATTGCTTGAGTTTATTCCTCTACAACATGTCATCTTACTTAATGCGTTACTCTGTTCTTCATGAACTTAATACTCTAGATGCAGGCAAGAGTCGGTCGATGTGTGGAGTAATAGTAGTAGATGCAGAATCATTTCGGTCTACTTGACCTGGACGTGATGCCTATATTTCATAATCATTGCCTTGGATATCATCATAACTTTGTGCTTTTCTATCAATTGCTCGACAGTAATTTGTTCACCCACCGTAATATTTGCTATCTTGAGAGAAGCCTCTAGTGAAACCTATGGCCCCCGGGTCTATTTTCCATCATATAAGTTTCCGATCTACTATTTTCCATCATATTACTTTCCGATCTACTATTTTGCAATTTTTTATTTTCAGATCTATAAACCAAAAAACCCAAATATATTTACTTTATCTTTTGTTTAGTTTTACCTATATCTATCAGATCTCACTTTTGCAAGTAACCGTTAAGGGATTGACAACCCCTTTATCGCGTTGGGTGCAAGTTGTTTGATTGTTTGTGCAGGTGCTAGGTGATTTGTGCATTGTCTCCTACTGGATTGATACCTTGGTTCTCTAACTGATGGAAATACTTATCTCTACTTTGCTGCATCACCCTTTCCTCTTCAAGGGCAAAACCAACGCAAGCTCAAGAAGTAGCAGGAAGAATTTCTGGCGCCGTTGCCGGGGAGATCTACGCCAAGTCAAGACATACCAAGTACCCATCATAAAACTCTCATCTCTTGCATTACATTATTCGCCATTTCCCTCTTGTTTTCCTCTCCGCCACTTCTAAAATGATTTTCGAAAAGATTTGCCTTTTTATTCGCCCTTCTTCCGTTCGATCTTTTGTTTGCTTGTGTTACCATGTGCCTTCTTTTTGTTTGCATCTTCGCTTGCTAAAAGTTTATGGATCCTCATCCACTTGCTAATCTTTTTAAGAGATCCAATTTTGATGAACCAATTGCTAGTGAGTTTTGTGCACTAGATTATCTTTATGAAGTTTTGCTTGAAATTCGTGAATCTGAAAATTGTGATGAAGAAATTTATGAAGTGATTCATGATAGCTCCTTGAATAAAAAGCATGATTGCAATGATTCTACTATCAATTCTATTAATGTCAGTTGTTCTAATGATATGCAAAACCCTAAGCTTGGGGATGCTAGTTTTGCTAGGTCCACTACTTGTTGCAATGATCATGATTGGGGTGATTTTTCTTATGATCTTGAAAATTTATTTAAGCCCCATGATGAATATGAGATCGATAATAATGTTTGCAATAATACTGAAAGTGGGTTTGGAAGAGTGTCAACTTTAGATCCCACATATTTGGAGAATGTTCAATCTTATGATTTTTTTTATAGAAGTGGGTTTGGAGAGGTCATGACTTTAGTTAATGTTAATTCCACTATTTTGGAAGAGTATCAACTTCGCATGCATGTGGATCGTGTTGAGAATATGTTATGTGATAGCTATTTTGTTGAATTTGCTTATGATCCTACATGTAATTATTATGAGATAGGAAAATATGGTTGTACAAATTTTCATGTTACTAAATTACCTCTCTTCATGTTGAGATTGCTATCGTCTCTTTCTTCTTCCTTGCATATGCTAGTTTTTGCTTGCCTTGATAATTTGTTTGCCTATAAAATACCTATGCATAGGAAATATGTTAGACTTAGATGTGTTTTGCCACGTGTTTTTTGAAGCTCTCTTTGTGCTTCAATTCTTCTCTTTTATGTGAGCATCATTGAAATTATCAATGCCTAGTTAAGGGCGTTAAACAATAGCGCTTGTTGGGAGGCAACCCAATTTTATTTTTGTTTTTGCTTTTTGTTCCTATTTTGCTTTGAATAATTCATCTAGCCTCTGGTTAGATGTGGTTTTGTGTTTTAATTAGTGTTTGTGCCAAGTAAAACCTTTGGGATGGCTTACGGTGATAGTTGATTTGATCTTGCTGAAAAACAGAAACTTTTGCGTCCAGTCACAGAATTTTAGTAATTCACTGGAGTGTTGAAAAAACCTTAATATTTTACACGAGATTGATATACAAATTTCCTCTGTTGTCCGAATTTTAAAAAAAAATTGGAGTAACATAAGTATTAGAACAATTCGGATCTTCCCAGACTGTTCTGTTTTTGACAGATTTTGTTTTCTTTGTGTTGTTTGCTTATTTTGATGAATCTATGGGTAGTATCGGGGGGTATGAACCATGGAGAAGTTGTAATATAGTAAATATTACACCAATATAAATAAATAATGAGTTCACAACAGTACCCAAAGTGGTGATTTATTTTCTTATACTAATGGAGCTTATGAGATTTTCGGTTGAGTTTTGTGTTGTGAAGTTTGCAAGTTTTGGGTAAGGATTTGATGGACTATGGAATAAGGAGTGGCAAGAGCCTAAGCTTGGGGATGCCCAAGGCACCCCAAGGTAATATTCAAGTACACCCAAGAGCCTAAGCTTGGGGATGCCCCGGAAGGCATCCCCTCTTTCGTCTTCATCTATCGGTAACTTTACTTGAGGCTATATTTTTATTCAGCACATAATATTTGTTTTGCTTGGAGCGTCTTGTATGATTTGAGTCTTTGATTTTTAGTTTACCACAATAATCCGGCTGTACACACCTTTTGAGAGAGACATGCATGAATCGTGATTTATTAGAATACTCTATGTTCTTCACTTATATCTTTTGAGCTAGGCAATTTTGCTCTAGTGCTTCACTTATATCTTTTTAGAGCGCGGCGGTGGCTTTATTTTATAGAAATTATTGAACTCTCATGCTTCACTTATATTATTTTGAGAGTCTCTAAACAGCATGGTAATTTACTTTGGTTATGAATTTAGTCCTAATATGATAGACATCCAAGAGGGATGTAATAAAAACTTTCATATAAAGTGCATTGAATACTATGAGAAGTTTGATTCCTTATGATTGTTTTGAGATATAAATATGGTGGTATTAGAGTCATACTAGTGAGTAATTGTGAATTGGAGAAATACTTGTGTTAAGGTTTGTGAGTCTTGTAGCATGCACGTATGGTGAACCGTTATGTAACAAAGTTGGAGCATGAGATATTTTTTGATTGTCTTCCTTATGAGTTGCGCTCAGGGACGAGCGATGGCCTTTTCCTACCAATCTATCCCCCTAGGAGCATGCGCGTAGTACATTGTTTTGATGACTAATAGATTTTTGCAATAAGTATGTGAGTTCTTTATGACTAATGTTGAGTCCATGGATTATACTCACTCTCACCCTTCCACCTTTGCTAGCCTCTCTAGTGCCGCGCAACTTTCGCCGGTACCATACACCCACCATATACCTTCCTCAAAACAGCCACCATACCTACCTATTATGGCATTTCCATAGCCATTCCGAGATATATTGCCATGCAACTTTCCACCGTTCCGTTTTATTATGACACGCTTCATCATTGTCATATTGTTTTGCATGATCATGTAGTTGACATCGTATTTGTGGCAAAGCCAACTTTCATAATTCTTTCATACATGTCACTCTTGATTCATTGCACATCCCGGTACACCGCCGGAGGCATTCATATAGAGTCATATTTTGTTATAAGTATCGAGTTGTAATTCTTGAGTTGTAAGTAAATAAAAGTGTGATGATCTTCATTATTAGAGCATTGTCCCATGTGAGGAAAAAAAGAGGCCAAAAGGCCAAGCAAAAAAATGAGAGAGAAAAAATGAGAGAAAAAGAGAGAAGGGGCAATGCTACTATCCTTTTTCCACACTTGTGCTTCAAAGTAGCACCATGATCTTCATGATAGAGAGTCTCCTACTTTGTCACTTTCATATACTAGTGGGAAATTTTCATTATAGAACTTGGCTTGTATATTCCAACGATGGGCTTCCTCAAATTTCCCTAGGTCTTCATGAGCAAGCAAGTTGGATGCACACCCACTTAGTTTTATTTTGAGCTTTCATACACTTATAGCTCTAGTGCATCCGTTGCATGGCAATCCCTACTCACTCACATTGATATCTATTGATGGGCATCTCCATAGCCCGTTAATACACCTAGTTGATGTGAGACTATCTCCTTCTTTTTTGTCTTCTCCACAACCACCATATTCTATTACACCTACAGTGCTATGTCCATGGCTCACGCTCATGTATTGCATGAAAGTTGAAAAGGTTTGAGAACACTAAAAGTATGAAACAATTGCTTGGCTTGTCATCGGGGTTGTGCATGATTTGAATATTTTGTGTGATGAAGATGGAGCATAGCCAGACTATATGATTTTGTAGGGATAAGCTTTCTTTGGCCATGTTATTTTGAGAAGACATAATTGCCTTGTTAGTATGCTTGAAGTATTATTGTTTTTATGTCAATATTAAACTTTTGTTTTGAATCTTATGGATCTGAACATTCATGCCACAATAAAGAAAATTACATGGATAAATATGTTAGGTAGCATTCCACATCAAAATTTTGGTTTTTTTTCATTTACCTACTCGAGGACGAGCAGAAAATTAAGCTTGGGGATGCTTGATATGTCTCCAACGTATCTATAATTTTTTATTGTTCCATGCTATTATATTATCTGTTTTGGATCTTTTATATGCATTATTATGCTATTTTATATTATTTTTGGGACTAACCTATTAACCTAGAGCCCAGTGCCAGTTTCTGTTTTTTCCTTGTTTTTGAGTTTCGCAGAAAAGGAATACCAAACGGAATAAAACTTTCGCGATGATTTTTCTTGGACCAGAAGACACCCCGGAGACTTGGAGTTCAAGTCAGAAGAGCCACGAGGCGGCGACAAGGGGGGAGGCGCGCCCTGGGGTTATGCTGCGCCCCCTTGAGACTCCACCGACCTACTTCGTCATCCTATATATTCACATATATTCCAAAACCCTCAGAAGAATCCACGAAAAGACTTTTCCACCGCCGCAACCTTCTGTACCCGTGAGATCCCATCTAGGGACCTTTTTCGGCACCCTGTCGGAGGGGGATTCGATCACGGAGGGCTTCTACATCAACTCTATTGCCCTTCCCATGAAGCGTGAGTAGTTTACCTCAGACCTACGGGTCCATAGCTAGTAGCTAGATGGCTTCTTCTCTCTCTTTGATTCTCAATACCATGTTCTCCTCGTTGTTCTTGGAGATCTATCCGATGTAATATTCTTTTGCGGTGTGTTTGTCAAGATCCGATGAATTGTGGATTTATGATCAGTTTATCTATGAATATTATTTGAATCTTCTCTGAATTCTTATATGCATGATTTGATATCTTTGTAATTCTCTTCGAATTATCGGTTTGGTTTGGCCAACTAGATTGGTTTTTCTTGCAATGGGAGAAGTGCTTAGCTTTGGGTTCAATCTTGCGGTGTCCTTTCCCAGTGACAGTAGGGGCAGCAAGGCACGTATTGTATTGTTGCCATCAAGGATAAAAAGATGGGGTTTACATCATATTGCTTGAGTTTATTCCTTTACATCATGTCATCTTACTTAATGCGTTACTCTGTTCTTCATGAACTTAATACTATAGATGCAGGCAGGAGTCGGTCGACGCGTGGAGTAATGGTAGTAGATGCAGAATCGTTTCGGTCTACTTGACACGGACGTGATGCCTATATTTCATAATCATTGCCTTGGATATCGTCATAACTTTGCACTTTTCTATCAATTGCTCGACAGTAATTTGTTCACCCATCGTAATATTTGCTATCTTGAGAGAAGCCTCTAGTGAAACCTATGGCCCCCGGGTCTATTTTCCATCATATAAGTTTCTGATCTACTATTTTCCATCATATTACTTTCCGATCTACTATTTTGCAATCTTTTATTTTCAGATCTATAAACCAAAAAACCCAAAAATATTTACTTTATCTTTTGTTTAGTTTTACCTATCTCTATCAGATCTCACTTTTGCAAGTAACCGTGAAGGGATTGACAACCCCTTTATCGCGTTGGGTGCAAGTTGTTTGATTGTTTGTGCAGGTGCTAGGTGATTTGTGCGTTGTCTCCTACTGGATTGATACCTTGGTTCTCTAACTGAGGGAAATACTTATCTCTACTTTGCTGCATCACCCTTTCCTCTTCAAGGGAAAAACCAACACAAGCTCAAGAAGTAGCAATACCCAGGTGTGTCAAATCAATCCTAGATTTTAAGGTATCTTTTGTCTTGCCTTCAATATTAAGAAGTGTGCCGATAATGCTGTCACATATATTTTTCTCGAGGTGCATCACATCAAGATTATGCCGCAGATCCAAATCGTTCCAATACTCCAAGTCCCACAAAGTGTACCTACGGGTAAACAATAATCTCTCTTCTGCCCTGCCACGCTTCCTTTTCCCGCTACCATTATCAGGATGGTTTCCTGGTGTAATATGCCTGACCTTCTCTAATTCCTTTTGCAACTCATCGACGATGAGCCGCTTTGGCGCATCACGGTTTTCATGCTTTGCATTGAACACATGTATTCGGTATTTTGTAGGACACGGCTTGTCCATGGCAAGGAAACGGCGGTGTCCAATGTAACAGATCTTGCTAAGTATTGCTTATGAAAGCAGATTCTTGTCATAGCAAACACATGCATTGTAACCATGTGTCATTCGCCCTGACATAGTGCCCAAAGCCGAATAATCATGGATGCACCAAATTATAATAGCACGCAGAAAGAAATCAGCTGGTGGGCTGCTATATAGGTCTCAAGTGAGAACACCCCTTCATAGATGTTGAAGTTCCTCCACAAGAGGCTCCATGAATAAATCAAAATCCTTTCCAGGACATTTTGGACCTGGGATGAGCAAGGCCATCATGTAGTTTGATTCTTTGGTGAAGACATTTGGTGGCATGTTGTAAGGGATAACAAGCACTGGCCGCATGCTATATGTGGCGCTCTGGTGCCAAATGGGTTAAATCCATCTGTAGCTAAGCCAACTCTAATGTTTCTCGGGTTAGCAGCAAACTTTTTGTGTTTCTGATTGAAGCTTTTCCAGTCACTACCATGAGATGGATGGCTCATTACATTCTGATCTCTGTACTCCTGGTTCCTAGAATGCCACAGTACATCCTCTCTTGTTTCAGCATCATGAAACAACCTCTGCAATCTTGGTATAATTGGAAAATATCTCAGAACATTATGAGGAATCCTCTTCATAGCATCTCCAGCTTTCCATCTTGATGATTTGCATTTTGGGCATTCACTTAAGCTGGCATAATCCTTCCGGAACAGAACACAATTATTCTTACAAACATGGATCATATCATATCCAATTCCAACAGCACGAAGGAAAGTCTTCATTTTACTGTAGGTGTGTGGCAGCTCAGACGTATCTGGGAAAGATTTGCAGAAAGCAGCCAACATCACATCGAATGATTTGTTGGTCATCCGCTCAGATGTCTTCACCTGAAGAAAGGTGACCATAGCTGAGAATACTGACAGCTTATTTCCTGGGGTGACTGCCACGTTGCATTGTTCCAACATGCGGGCCCACCATTTTTCTTCTACAGGTGAGAGTTCACGAAATGCGTGAGCATTTCGTAGCATTGTTTCAATGTTGGTCAAACTCACTGGCTCCGCCGCCACCACCTCCTCCTCCTCCTCTTCCACCTGAGCATCAGGCAGATCAAGATGGTGATCTGCTGCTTCCACATAGTCAGTAAGATTGATGACAGCTTCACCATGATGAACCCACCTAGTATATGTGACCGACATCCCATACAAGTGTAGGTGATTTTGCATAGTTGAATGGGATATTGTAACTGAATTCATACAACTGCTACACGGGCGGAGCACATCTAATTTTGGACCACCGTACTCAGCTCTGATAAAGTTCATGAAGTTTTCAACCCCCTCGACATATGCAGTGGAGAATCTTCAAGCAGAAGTTATCCAAGTCCTGTCCATCTGTTAGACATACAAATTAGTTCTTCTACTAGATATTACAGGAAAAACATATATGCTTTTCTATAAAGTCCAGAAAAAAATACCTATGTCGATGTCTAAAGCTATGGCAAGATATTTGGACAAGCAGATCTAAGTAACGAAATATATGTAAAGCTAATTCAGCAACCAGATTTGAGTGCTAAATTATGGCAGGCTATTTCAGCAGTCAATGAGGCCGAGCACACAACCATCGAAGGCCATCTCAGCAACAAAGATCGAGTATAAAACGGTGTCGAGCTATTTCACTTATTAGATTGGCTACTAGACCATGGCAATCTACTTCACAATAAATATATGGCAGGATATTTTAGCAACTAATCGGGCGTGGCATGCCATCTCAGCAAAGTAGATTGAGTGCAGAACAGGGCAAGGAAGCTTCTTAAGCAGAGCATATTGACTGTAAACTATTTCGGCAAACAGTGAGATTAACAGCGTCTATCAGCTAACATTCACTGCTGCTCCGACATGCATGGGGCCTCAGCCTAGAATGCACGTACCATGGGAGAAGCTGACCGCCGTGCGTCTCCACAAGAACGTCGCCAGGGGTGGCGGCGCGGCTGGAGGATGGTAGTCTATGAGAGCATACTGTGGGAGCGAGAGCATCACCGTGTGTCCCCTCGATGAACCGTGGCGCCGACGTATCGGCGCTGCGGGGAGGGCGGCTTTACCGGAGCGAATGGAGTGGAGGCGGCCGGGGGGAGTGTTGGAAATATGCCCTAGAGGCAATAATAAAATGGTTATTATTATATTTCCTTGTTCATGATAATTGTCTATTGTTCATGCTATAATTGTATTAACCGGAAACCGTAATACATGTGTGAATCCATAGACCACAGCATGTCCCTAGTGAGCCTCTAGTTGACTAGCTCGTTGATCAATAGATGGTTGTGGTTTCCTGACCATGGACATTGGATGTCGTTGATAACGGGATCACATCATTAGGAGAATGATGTGATGGACAAGACCCAATCCTAAGCAAAGCACAAGATCGTGTAGTTCGTTTGCTAGAGCTTTTCTAATGTCAAGTATCATTTCCTTAGACCATGAGATTGTGTAACTCCCGGATACCGTAGGAATGCTTTGGGTGTATCAAACGTCACAACGTAACTGGGTGACCATAAAGGTGCACTACAGGTATCTCCGAAAGTGTCTGTCTGGTTGGCACGAATCGAGACTGGGATTTGTCACTCCGTATGACGGAGAGGTATCTCTGGGCCCACTCGGTAATGCATCATCATAATGAGCTCAATGTGACTAAGGAGTTATCCATGGGATCATGCGTTACGGAACGAGTAAAGAGACTTGCCGGTAACGAGATTGAACAAGGTATAGGGATACCGACGATCGAATCTCGGGCAAGTAACATACCGATGGACAAAGGGAATTGTATACGGGATTGATTGAATCCCCGACATCGTGGTTCATCCGCTGAGATCATCATGGAACATGTGGGAGCCAATATGGGTATCCAGATCCCGCTATTGGTTATTGGCCGGAGAGGTGTCTCGGTCATGTCTGCATGGTTCCCGAACCCGTAGGGTCTACACACTTAAGGTTCCGTGACGCTAGAGTTGTTATGGGAAATTGTATGTGGTTACCGAAAGTTGTTCGGAGTCTTGGATGAGATCCCGGACGTCACGAGGAGTTCCGGAATGGTCCGGAGGTAAAGATTTATATATGGGAAGTCCTATCTTGGCCACCGAAAAATGTTCGGGATTTTTCGGTATTGTACCAGGAAGGTTCTAGAAGGTTTTGGAGTGGGGCCCACCTGCATAGGGGGGACCCACATGAACGTGGGTAGTGGGGGCAAGACCCCACACCCCTGGTCAAGGCGCACCAAGATCCCCCCTTAGAAGGAATAAGATCATATCCCGAAGGGATAAGATCAAGATCCCTAAAAAGGGGGGATAACAATCGGTGGGGAAGGGAAAGGATGGGATTTCTTTCCTCCCACCTTTGCCAATGCCCCAATGGACTTGGAGGGCAAGAAACCAGCCCCCTCCACCCCTATATATAGTGGGGAGGTGCATGGGAGCTGCAAACCCTGCCCCTGGTGCAGCCCTTCCCCTTCCTACTCCTCATCCTCCGTAGTGCTTAGCGAAGCTCTACTGGAGAACCACGAGCTCCACCGCCACCACGCCGTCGTGCTGCCAGAGCTCTCCCTCAACTTCTCCTCTCCCCTTGCTGGATCAAGAAGGAGGAGACATCCCCGGGCTGTACGTGTGTTGAACGCGGAGGCGCCGTCCGTTCGGCGCTTGAATCGGATCTTCCACGATTTGAATCACCGCGAGTACGACTCCATCAACCGCGTTCTTGTAACGCTTCCGCTTAGCGATCTTCAAGGGTATGAAGATGCACTCCCTCTCACTTGTTTCTAGCATCTCCTAGATTGATCTTAGTGACACGTAGGAAATTTTTGAATTATTACTACGTTCCCCAATAGTGGCATCATGAGCTAGGTCTATGCGTAGATTCTATGCACGAGTAGAACACAAGTAGTTGTGGGCGATGATTTGTTCAATTTGCTTACCGTTACTAGTCCTATCTTGATTCGGCGGCATTGTGGGATGAAGCGGCCTGGACCGACCTTACACGTACGCTTACATGAGACAGGTTCCACCGACTGACATGCACTTGTTGCATAAGGTGGCTAGCGGGTGTCTGTCTCTCCCACTTTTGTCGGATCGGATTCGATGAAAAGGGTCCTTATGAAGGGTAAATAGCAATTGGCATATCACCGTTGTGGCTTTTGCGTAGGTAAGAAACGTTCTTGCTAGAAACCCATAGCAGCCACGTAAAACATGCAACAACAATTAGAGGACATCTAACTCGTTTTTGCAGGGTATGCTATGTGATGTGATATGGCCAAAAGGATGTGATGAATTATATATGTGATGTATGAGATTGATCATGTTCTTGTAATAGGAATCACAACTTGCATGTCGATGAGTATGACAACCGGCAAGAGCCATAGGAGTTGTCTTAATTTATTGTATGACCTGCGTGTCAATGAAAACGCCATGTAATTACTTTACTTTATTGCTAACCATTAGCCATAGTAGTAGAAGTAATAGTTGGCAAGACAACTTCATGAAGACACGATGATGGAGATCATGATGATGGAGATCATGGTGTCATGCCGGTGACGATGGTGATTATGCCGCGCCCGAAGATGGAGATCAAAAGCGCAAGATGATATTGGCCATATCATGTCACTTTATGATTTGCATGTCATGTTTATCATGTTTACATCTTATTTGCTTAGAACGACGGTAGCATAAATAAGATGATCCCTCACTAAAAATTTCAAGAAATGTGTTCCCCCTAAGTGTGCACCGTTGCGAAGGTTCGTTGTTTCGAAGTACCACGTGATGATCCGGTGTGATAGATTCTAACATTCGCATACAACGGGTGTAAGCCAGATTTACACATGCGAAACACTTAGGTTGACTTGACGAGCCTAGCATGTACAGACATGGCCTCGGAACATGAGAGACCGAAAGGTCGAACATGAGTCATATAGTAGATGCGATCAACATGGAGATGTTCACCATTGATGACTAGTCCGTCTCACGTGATGATCGGACACGACCTAGTCGATTCGGATCATGTATCACTTAGATGACTAGAGGGATGTCTATCTGAGTGGGAGTTCATTAAATAATTTGATCAGATGAACTTAATTATCATGAACTTAGTCTAAAATTGTCTTTACAATCTATCTTGTAAATCCAATGGCCCACGCTAATGTTGCCCTCAACTTCAACGCGTTCCTAGAGAAAACCAAGCTGAAAGACGATGGTAGCAACTATACGGACCGGGTCCGTAACTTGAGGATCATCCTCATAGCTGCCAAGAAAGCATATGTCCTTGAAGCACCGCTAGGTGACACACCCATTTTCCCAGCAACTCAAGACGTTATGAACGCCTGGCAGTCGCATAGTGATGATTACTTCCTGGTTCAGTGCGGCATACTTTACAGCTTAGAACCGGGGCTCCAAAAGCATTTTGAGCAACACGGAGCATATGAGATGTTCCAAGAGCTGAAAATGGTTTTCCAAGCTCATGCCCAAGTCAAGAGATATGAAGTCTCTGACAAGTTCTATAGTTGTAAGATGGAGGAAAACAGCTCTGTCAGCGAGCATATACTCAAAATGTCTGGGTTGCACAACTGCTTGTCTCAGCTGGGAGTTAATCTTCCAGATGACTCGGTCATTGACAAGATCCTCCAGTCGTTTCCACCTAGCTACAAGAGCTTTGTGATAAACTACAATATGCAAGGGATGGAGAAGTCCATTCCTGAGTTATATTCAATGCTGAAATCAGTGGAGGTGGAGATCAAAAAGGAACATCAAGTGTTGATGGTGAATAAGACCACTAGTTTCAAGAAAGGCAAGGGTAAGAAGAACTTCAAGAAGGACGGCAAGGGAGTTGCCGCGCCCGGTAAGTCAGTTGCCGGGAAGAAGCCAAAGAATGGACCCAAGCCTGAGACTGAGTGCTTTTATTGCAAGGGAAATGCTCACTGGAAGCGGAACTGCCCCAAGTACTTAGCGGATAAGAAGGCTGGCAATGCCAAAGGTATATATGATATACATGTTATTGATGTGTACCTTACCAGCGCTCGTAGTAGCTCTGGGGTATTTGATACCGGTGTGGTTGCTCACATTTGTAACTCAAAACAGGAGCTGCGGAATAAGCGGAGACTGGCGAAGGACGAGGTGACGATGCGCGTCGGGAATGGTTCCAAGGTCGATGTGATCGCCGTCGGCACGCTACCTCTACATTTACCTTCGGGATTAGTTTTAAACCTCAATAATTGTTATTTAGTGCCAGCTTTGAGCATGAACATTGTATCTGGATCTTGTTTAATGCGAGATGGCTACTCATTTAAATCCGAGAATAATGGTTGTTCTATTTATATGAGAGATATGTTTTATGGTCATGCCCCGCTGGTCAATGGTTTATTTTTATTGAATCTCGAATGTGATGTTACACATATTCATAGTGTGAATGCCAAAAGATGTAAGGTTGATAATGATAGTCCCACATACTTGTGGCACTGCCGCCTTGGTCACATTGGTGTCAAACGCATGAAGAAACTCCATGCAGATGGACTTTTGGAGTCTCTTGATTATGAATCATTTGACACATGCGAACCATGCCTCATGGGTAAAATGACCAAGACTCCGTTCTCCGAAACGATGGAGCGAGCAACCAACTTGTTGGAAATAATACATACTGATGTATGCGGTCCAATGAGCGTTGAGGCTCGCGGTGGCTATTGTTATGTTCTCACCCTCACTGATGACTTAAGTAGATATGGGTATGTCTACTTAATGAAACACAAGTCTGAGACCTTTGAAAAGTTCAAGGAATTTCAGAGCGAGGTAGAGAATCAACGTGATAGGAAAATAAAGCTCTTACGATCAGATCATGGAGGAGAATACTTGAGTCACGAGTTTGGCACGCACTTAAGGAAATGTGGAATTGTTTCACAACTCACGCCGCCTGGAACACCTCAGCGTAATGGTGTGTCCGAACGTCGTAATCGCACTCTATTGGATATGGTGCGATCAATGATGTCTCTTACCGATCTACCGCTATCGTTTTGGGGTTATGCTTTAGAGACTGCCGCATTCACTTTAAATAGGGCACCGTCTAAATCCGTTGAGACGACACCGTATGAATTATGGTTTGGGAAGAAACCTAAGCTGTCATTTCTGAAAGTTTGGGGATGCGATGCTTATGTCAAGAAACTTCAACCTGAAAAGCTCGAACCCAAATCGGAAAAATGCGTCTTCATAGGATACCCTCAGGAAACTATTGGGTATACCTTCTACCTCAGATCCGAAGGCAAGATCTTTGTTGCCAAGAATGGATCCTTTCTGGAGAAAGAGTTTCTCTCGAAAGAAGTAAGTTGGAGGAAAGTAGAACTTGACGAGGTACCCCCTCTTGAACCGGAGAGTAGCGCAGCTCAGGAATATGTTTCTGTGGTGCCTGCACCGACCAGAGAGGAAGTTAATGATGATAATCATGAAACTTTGGGTCAAGTTGCTACTGAACTTTGTAGGTCCACGAGGACACGTTCCGCACCAGAGTGGTACGGCAACCCTGTCCTGGAAATCATGTTGTTAGACAACGGTGAACCTTCGAACTATGAGGAAGCGATGGCGGGCCTGGATTCCAACAAATGGCTTGAAGCCATGAAATCCGAGATAGGATTCATGTATGAAAAGAAAGTATGGACTTTGACGGACTTGCCCGATGATCGGCAAGCCATAGATAATAAGTGGATCTTTAAGAAGAAGACTGACGCGGATGGTAATGTGACCGTCAATAAGGCTCGGCTTGTCGCTAAGGGTTATCGACAAGTTCAAGGGGTTGACTACGATGAAACCTTCTCACCCGTAGCGAAGCTGAAGTCCATCCGAATCATGTTAGCAATTGCCGCATTCTATGATTATGAGATCTGGCAAATAGACGTCAAAACGGCATTCCTTAATGGTTTCCTTAAGGAAGAATTGTATATGATGCAGCCGGAAGGTTTTGTCGATCCTAAGAATGCTGACAAAGTATGCAAGCTCCAGCGCTCCATCTATGGGCTGGTGCAAGCATCTCGGATTTTGAACATTCGCTTTGATGAAATGATCAAAGCGTTTGGGTTTATACAGACTTATGGAGAAGCCTGTATTTACAAGAAAGTGAGTGGGAGCTCTGTAGCATTTCTCATATTATATGTGGATGACATACTGTTGATGGGAAATGATATAGAACTTTTGGAAAGCATAAAGGCCTACTTGAATAAGTGTTTTTCAATGAAGGACCTTGGAGAAGCTGCTTACATATTAGGCATCAAGATCTATAGAGATAGATCGAGACGCCTCATTGGTCTTTCACAAAGCACATACCTTGACAAGATATTGAAGAAGTTCAATATGGATCAGTCCAAGAAGGGGTTCTTGTCTGTATTGCAAGGTGTGAGATTGAGCGCAGCTCAACGCCCGACCTCGGCAGAAGAAAGAGAAAAGATGAGTGTCATCCCCTATGCCTCAGCCATAGGCTCTATTATGTATGCCATGCTGTGTACCAGACCAGATGTGAACCTTGCCATAAGTTTGGTAGGGAGGTACCAAAGTGATCCCGGAATGGAACACTGGACATCGGTCAAGAATATCCTGAAGTACTTGAAAAGGACTAAGGATATGTTTCTTGTTTATGGAGGTGCCGAAGAGCTCGTCGTAAAGCGTTACATCGATGCTAGCTTTGACACAGATCTGGATGACTCCAAGTCACAAACCGGATATGTGTACATTTTGAATGGTGGGGCAGTCAGCTGGTGCAGTTGCAAGCAAAGTGTCGTGGCGGGATCTACATGTGAAGCGGAGTACATAGCTGCTTCAGAAGCAGCTCAGGAAGGAGTCTGGATGAAGGAGTTTATCACCGACCTAGGAGTGATTCCCAATGCGTCGGGCCCGATGACTCTCTTCTGTGACAACACTGGAGCTATTGCCATTGCCAAGGAGCCCAGGTTTCACAGGAAGACCAAGCACATCAAGCGCCGCTTCAACTCCATTCGTGAATATATTCAAGATGGAGACATAGATATTTGTAAAGTACATACGGATCTGAATGTCGCAGATCCGTTGACTAAACCTCTTCCACGAGCAAAACATGATCAGCACCAGAACTCTATGGGTGTTCGATTCATCACAATGTAACTAGATTATTGACTCTAGTGCAAGTGGGAGACTGTTGGAAATATGCCCTAGAGGCAATAATAAAATGGTTATTATTATATTTCCTTGTTCATGATAATTGTCTATTGTTCATGCTATAATTGTATTAATCGGAAACCGTAATACATGTGTGAATCCATAGACCACAGCATGTCCCTAGTGAGCCTCTAGTTGACTAGCTCGTTGATCAATAGATGGTTGTGGTTTCCTGACCATGGACATTGGATGTCGTTGATAACGGGATCACATCATTAGGAGAATGATGTGATGGACAAGACCCAATCCTAAGCATAGCACAAGATCGTGTAGTTCGTTTTCTAGAGCTTTTCTAATGTCAAGTATCATTTCCTTAGACCATGAGATTGTGTAACTCCCGGATACCGTAGGAATGCTTTGGGTGTATCAAACGTCACAACGTAACTGGATGACCATAAAGATGCACTACAGGTATCTCCGAAAGTGTCTGTTGGGTTGGCACGAATCGAGACTGGGATTTGTCACTCCGTATGACGGAGAGGTATCTCTGGGCCCACTCGGTAATGCATCATCATAATGAGCTCATTGTGACTAAGGAGTTAGCCATGGGATCATGCGTTACGGAACGAGTAAAGAGACTTGCCGGTAACGAGATTGAACAAGGTATAGGGATACCGACGATCGAATCTCGGGCAAGTAACATACCGATGGACAAAGGGAATTGTATACGGGATTGATTGAATCCCCCACATCGTGGTTCATCCGATGAGATCATCGTGGAACATGTGGGAGCCAATATGGGTATCCAGATCCCACTATTGGTTATTGGCCGGAGAGGTGTGTCGGTCATGTCTGCATGGTTCCCGAACCCGTAGGGTCTACACACTTAAGGTTCCGTGACGCTAGAGTTGTTATGGGAAATTGTATGTGGTTACTAAAAGTTGTTCGGATTCTCAGATGAGATCCCAGACATCACGAGGAGTTCCGGAATGGTCCGGAGGTAAAGATTTATATATGGGAAGTCCTATTTTGGCCACCGGAAAATGTTCGGGATTTTTCGGTATTGTACCGGGAAGGTTCTAGAAGGTTTCGGAGTGGGGCCCACCTGCATAGGGGGGACCCACATGAACGTGGGTAGTGGGGGCAAGGCCCCACACCCCTGGTCAAGGCGCACCAAGATCCCCCCTTAGAAGGAATAAGATCATATCCCGAAGGGATAAGATCAAGATCCCAAAAAAGGGGGGATAACAATCGGTGGGGAAGGGAAAGGATGGGATTTCTTTCCTCCCACCTTTGCCAACGCCCCCATGGACTTGGAGGGCAAGAAACCAGCCCCCTCCACCCCTATATATAGTGGGGAGGTGCATGGGAGCTGCAAACCCTGCCCCTGGCGCATCCCTTCCCCCTCCTACTCCTCCTCCTCCGTAGTGCTTAGCGAAGCTCTGCCAGAGAACCACGAGCTCCACCGCCACCACGCCGTCGTGCTGTCGGAGCTCTCCCTCAACTTATCCTCTCCCCTTGCTGGATTAAGAAGGAGGAGACGTCCCCGGGCTGTACGTGTGTTGAACGCGGAGGCGCCGTCCGTTCGGCGCTTGAATCGGATCTTCCATGATATGAATCGCCGCGAGTACGACTCCATCAATTGCGTTCTTGTAACGCTTCCGCTTAGCGATCTTCAAGGGTATGAAGATGCACTCCCTCTCACTTGTTGCTAGCATCTCCTAGATTGATCTTGGTGACACGTAGGAAATTTTTGAATTATTACTACGTTCCCCAACAGGGAGGGGGTTTGGGGAATATTATTGGCTAGTTGGCCGAAGGGCAGTTGAATTTGGGATTTGGGGGGAATTTTTTTTGGGGGGGGGGGGGGGGGGATTTTCGAGTGGTGGGCGGGAGTTTTGGCGCATGGTCGGTTTCTCCAAATGCGGTCCCACGTGTCAGTGAAGAGGCAAGCCGAAGCGCGTTTCATTTGCGTGAGCCGTGTGCAGGACCGACCATGTGAGGGGTGCAATGCGACCGTGACAGGCGTGCTGTGAGTGTACCGCTTTTTTCCTTTTAAACTTGGTGCTTCACGCGATCCATCGATACTACTACTAGTAATCCGGTAATCCCGACTAAAACGGCGCGGCCGGGTCTTTTCCCGCGCGATATGCTGGGAGGTTGGCTTAGTTGGTTTTTTTAGGACTTTATTTTTTAGGACAAGGCTTAGTTGGTTTGATAGACAGAGCGAGAGAAAGATGTGAGATGCGTGAATGTGTAGTGGACGTACTATTGGAGTGCCTAAGATAAATTGTGTATGTATACCTATGTGTTTATTTACTTCGCATGTTAGCTTTGTCTCGGGTCAAACTTCTAAACTTAGACCAAGTTTATACACACAAAAACGAATCATCATTCAATATATTTTCATACAATATATCTTAAAATTATTGTGAAAGTTCATATACACCGGACGAGATTCATGCAAACACGGGTCATTACATTTCGAACTTTTATAGGACAGAAAAAGAAAAGAAACCCGACCCTAAACCTATTCTACGGCGGTGACCGACGTCCACTTTCCTTTGTACTTCCGCATCGGCGACGACGTCCTCCATGTGCCGTCTCCATGAACGGCGGCGGGGTTCAAGACCCGTGAAGTGAAGGTGCGGTCTCCGGCGAGGAAGAGTAGAACACGGGAGATGGACCGGCCAGTTGGCACACCATGCCCTGCCGCCTCCCATGCCCTACTCATCCTCGGAGGAGTCCCCGACCTCGGCGGTGCCGGTGGACGTGAGGTCGATGATGATGGACGTGGACGGTCCGTCGCTTCACCTGCCACATGCGCCACCGAACGTTGGACGGCGGCAAGTAGGACGCGTGGCTGGCGGTGCTCCTGTCATCGGCCGCCAGCGTGGCCAACGCTTGTGCGGTCGCGTCCGGGTCCAGCTACGTCGGTATTGCGTTGCGAGCGACGAGTTGAGCGAGGGCGGTGACCTCGAGCTTCATCCCCGAAGACAAGCTCTCCGGCAGAGTGTTCCCGCTCGTGGTCATGGTGGATGTGGTGCTAGGTAGGAGGATGCACTATGGTGTGGAGTTTAGCTGGGCGTTGCCGCTTTAAGTAGTGCATTCCAGTGAGGCCAAGCATCCGGGTGCGTCAATAAGTCACCGGAGTTGTTCCTCGGGCAGCGAGCCTGCTTAATGACGGCATACGGATGGACGGCATGACTGCGGGCAGCTGGCACCGGCTGGGAACGCGCGCGCGTGACGACGCGAGGGACGAGGGTTTTTTGTGTGCCAGGGTAGTCAGCTACGGGCGTGGCAACATTGGACATGCCCTTTGCTCACATGCATCCCACATGTCATTGAAAGATGACCCGGCATGGTCTCAGGTCCTGGGGATGCAATTGGCCGCGCTAGAACACTCCGCGGACGCGTCACGGCGCGCGTGGTCTTCGGTGCCCCGTGCATCTTCGATGAGCCGGGTGTTGATCTGCTGGTCGTGCCACAGCGGAAGTGCCACCCTCGGCACCCTGAAGCCGAGCATGTCCAGCGGTGATGAGCGTGTCGCTCACCGCAGTCGCCATGCCCAGAGGCGGTGCGGGAGCTGCGCCACGTTGCTGACCCCCACGACCCACATGAACGGTTGCCGGTGGCGAGGAGGTCGTGGGGTAGCTCATCCATTGGACTAGACTGCGCCACGTCATCCCGACATGTGTGCCCCACATGTCGGTTTCCCTCTTTTCCCGGCCAAATTCAAGCGTCAATATGGCCTCATTAACACTCGGCTGACCTCTCTCTCTTCTAGTCTAGTAGTATCCGTAAATGACGCGGGCGGGGGAGGGGGACGGAGGTCGGTTTGCTCTCAACTGCGGTCCCACAAGCGAGCGAAAATGCAAGACGAAGCGTGTTCCATTCGGTGAGCGACGTGCAGGGTCCACCATGCCGGGGTGCAACGCGAACGCGACAAGAGTGATGTACACCATCCGTTCCTTATGACCTTGCACACTTCGAGTACTCCTTTTTTTGAACATCGTACAGACGCAAGCGCTCATACATGCGTGCATACACTCACCCCTATGAACGCACACACGCACACCCTACCCCTATGAGCACCTTCGAGAGACTGAGCCGTCATATCTATAATATATCTTTACTCTTATCTCTACTCTCGGTGATGATGGTGTGCCTGCCATCTTGCAATATAGACCGTCCGATCTATATCTGACGGATAGAAAGCAAACTATGGCAATTTTGCAAAAAGATACCTGCACCTCTCTCGTTCATCCTTATCTCCCACAATTTCATTGTTGAGTAATTAAAAAAGGAAGCCTCTAGAACAATCTGGCATGGTGGCCGCTGCCGGCGTCGTCCATCCCCATGCCGCCGCTAAGTCCGACCACCAATCGCTACCGCGGCACACTCCTCACCTTATCTCTCATCTTTCTCGAGATATCATTTTTTGATGAAATTCTCGAGATACCATTTTTTTCGATGAAATTCTCGAGATATAATTAGTTTTTACACATGGGATTACTCCTGCATGGGTCAATCACAACAGAAAAAATGCATCCTGATTTTCCGTGCAATGCACGGTCATCTTGCTAGTCATCTTGAGATTTACGAAGTCACCGCCTCGTCGTCGACAGGAATGGCTGGGAGGTCCGAACGTCTGCCACGTGAAACTCCAAAACTTTGGTCCCATCCCACCCTACAACTCTCCAGGCTCCAGCCGTCCGGCTTTGCAAACTCTGCACAGTCAAAACCGATTGACCGGTCGTCACTCGAACCACTATTCACACCAGAACCTTTGCTGCTCGGCCTATGACAGCTACTTGCTGGTTGGTCACCACTTCCCCAAAACCACACCTCCTCTCCAGCCCATTCCCCCACCTTTCAATCCCCTATCCCGCATCATTTGTCCCCTAGTTCGCCGAAAAGCCATGGTGCACTGCAAGATCATGTACTACAAGATGCTGACATCGGAGCGTCGCGCAGAAATCACGGCAGCGATCGACGCCACAGACCTTCGTTCCCAAGCTCGCTTTGTGGCGGGCCAATCCCCGAGTTCTCTGGAGCCAAGCTCCGAGGAGGAGGAAGCCGATCCAATGTTCATGGCGGAGGTCGCGACGCAGAAGGCCCCTGATGCATATGAGACGATGGACGCGACTTCGTGCCGGCGTCCGGGTCCCCCATGGTGTAGGCGGACCAGCGGTTCAACCTGGCGATCCTAAAGGAGGACCGGGAGGCGGAGGCTCAACTCGACGCAGAGCGAGCGGATGCCACTGCCATCAAGGCCCTCCTACAGGCGGAACCGGATGTCGTGGACGTGAACTGGGCGGCGGAGGCTCAACTTGATGCAGAGCGCGCGGATGCCGCTGCCATCGAGGCCCTCCTGCAGGCGGAACCGGATGTCCTGGACTTGAACTAGGCGGTGGAGGCTCAACTCGACATGGAGTGCACGGATGCCGCTGCCATCGAGGCCCTCCTGCAGGCGGAACCGGGCGTCCTGGACTTGAATCGGGAGGCGAAGGCTCTGCTCAAAGCGGAGCGCGCGGATGCCGCTGCCATCGAGGCCCTCCTGCAGGCGGAACCGAACATCATGGACGTGAACCGGGCAGTGCTCGCGTCCGTGCAGAGCACCCGCACGCTCCGCATGAATGAGTAGCTGGAGGCCAAGGACAACCACGGTGCGGAGACACATGTCGGCAGCTACGGCTGGTTCGCGCCGGCAGCCAAAGACAACGAGGTCGTCTCGTTCCGCGAGCAGTGATAGTTTTTCTTTATGTTGTAGTTTTTAGGGATCTTTTGCTGTGTAAAAAAATATATTTATGCAAGTCGCCTGACTTTCATCATTTGGGTCAGTCAACCATTTCAGGCGGTTGGATGAATATCCTACGTCTCCTAACCCTTCTTCTTCGTCACCTCTTCTTCTTCCCCAACAGACCACCGCCCGGGCCGCACAGATCTTCCCCAACATGCGGTTGGATAAACATACTGTATGAATGAAAATTATGTGTCAGCGGTAGGTTGGCTGGGTTTGGTTTGATCACATGCGGTAGCACATGTCAGTGAGGGTGCGTTCCCTTGGTTGGGTTTGCGACGTGCAGGAGCGACAGTGTGACAGTGTGAGGGTGCAGTGCGACTGTGACAGCCATGCGCAAGTGTACCTCCTTTTCATTTTGAAAAACTTTAGGCAAGCTTGGCAAAAATGTGTGGCAAAGTATGGCAATGCAAGGCCTAGACCCAAACAGGATACAAGTACATAGTACTACTTGTGTTAAAAAAGAAAGGCGGGGTTTTCCTTCGCGGGATTGATCGATACAAATCCTCATTTGACGTGTCAATTAATGTGTATTTTTTCTCCAACGCCCAAAGAGCTAACCATCTCACTCCTCATTGCTTGATTAATGCAGCGCCATGCAAACCAACCTTCTCACTTCTGCATGCATGCAAGGGTATATTAATGTCCTTGGTTGCTAGTACGAGGCAAACCCCATCAATTTTGCCTTGATTAGTGTTAGTGGCCTTGTGCAAATTGTAATTTTGATACAGCCTTGTATACAAAAAAATGGAGGTAGTAACTATTTGACTTCCTTCCCCATTGCGGTGACGTCGACAATATCTCGAACATTGTGGCTTTGGCGAAGTGCGTTCGACGGCGCACACCATTGAGGGAGACCATGGTAAGTCGTTCGCAAGTGCCGCCTGCAAGCCGAGACAACCGTATTCTTTGCATCCAGGAAGTCCGTTGAACTAAAGGAGGCGTAAATGTACTATTACACAATAGCGTCGTCCGTCCAGCTTAGTGCGGTAAGGTGGTTTCTCGAAGAAGACGATGGAGAAGCTGAGTCAGCGAAGAGTGAAATGATGGTTGCTTCGTCCGTGCTTTCTGATTTGACGCCTCACTGCTTTGTGATTTGTGATAGAAGGGGCAGGGGAGTAGACTCTATGCTCTATACTGTACATACGTCCAAGCATGGGAGAAAGAGGAGAGAGGTTGCATTTTTTCTATTCCTTCAATCAATCAATTAGGGAGCTTCGGTTCCCTCTTTTTGGCTTTGGCAGCACCCTCCACAATGGTTCCCATCAATGCCAAAAGCTATTTTCACATTTGGCTACACATTGTGGATGCCCTTAACCGTACCACTTTCTTTTGCTCCTGTGTGCTATCTATACAAATCTCGATTATATTCATCTAAAAAATTATATCACGATTAGTAAAAAGGAGGTTATTTTGCCGCGAGGAAGGCGGGGGAGGTTTCTTATTTTTAGAGGATGTTGGCCTTGCGGTTTGCTAACATGCGATCCCACGTGTCAGTGATTTACCAAGCCGATCCGTGTCCCACATGAGGCAGAACAACGGCAGAAGCAACACGTGGTTAACTTGAAGAAGATGAGGGAGAAGCGGATTCGAGTGAAATGATGGTTGCTTCGTCCCTCCAACTTCTTTTTTTTAGCATCACTTCATCCCTCCAACTTAACTGCGGGAAAGGTGCAGCTTTGTAATTTGACGCCTCATTGCTCATTACTACGCCGGCGCCATGACCGGGGTGCTTCACCCCTGCTGCTCTACACTGTTATTTCGGTATGGCACGTGGACCCGGTTGCTTGATGTCCCACATGTCGGCGAAAGGAACTAGAACATTTATGAAAGCGAGCGCTCCACTCTCACGACGGAGGAGTACACGACACGGCGGCCCAGTGAACTGTTACTTGTATTGTAGTACTACTATAGTTTTGCTGTTTCGCACGATCCATCGATACAAACCCGATTAAACAGGCAAGGGCAAGATTTTTCCCGCGCAGTAGATGATACTAGCCATACATTTCAAAGGCAATTTTAATGTATGCAAACTGAATATTTAAGTAACAATATGAGATCTTGTAAAACTAAAAAAACATATGATTTATTGTGTTAGAGTGTAGTAGTAGTGCTGTATTGCATAGTTGTTAGATGTAACATGCGAGAACGTGTAGAGATGTACTTTTGGAGGGCCTACAGAGAGAAATTGGGCATAAAGTGGATTCAAATATTTGTATTCGTCTTCATAGCATTTGTAACTCATATCTACAGTTTGTACGGTAGACGTGAATGCTTGTTCACTCTTACGAAACCGGTACAACAATAATGGGGTGGCGTGCGCCAATTTAGGCACTGGCACGTTGGCCTACTCGGCTCCACGGAGAGAGCGAGAGAAGAGATAAATACACTGGTGGTCAGTGTATTTCAAGTGAAAAGCGTAATACGGTCACCGGACATCAGAATGCGCTCATTACGGTCACTATATACGTTTTGCGGTGATTATACGGTCACTTGCTCACCGTTCAGCATTGGATTGCACTCTGTTGACCAGCCAAATAGTTCGCGCGGCACTATGTTGACTTGTTAAATTGACCATGTTCCTTGTGGGTCCCTCCTGTGAGTTTGCATAGGAAAAAAGTAAGATAGACACAAATTTACGCAGGCGCGACAAGACTCCAATCCGTGCGCAGGAACGACCTGGTTGTGTATGTGTCTGTCAGGGTCTGATGTGTGCGCATGCACGTGTAGGTTGAGCACTTGAGCGTGAGCGTGTGTGTTGATCGTGTGGTGTGTGCATGCATGCGTGCGTGTGTGCGTGTGAGTGTTGCGTGCGTGCGTGGTTGCGTGTGTACGTGTGAGTGTTGCATGCATGCAGTTCCTGTGCATGCGTGCGTGTGTGTATAATCACCACACCTGCTCCTGTGTGCTAAAACAGACGGCTCAGCATACCAATACAAGGCCACTGTGTCCGCTGTGCCCGCGGTCATGACTTCGAACCACCGTCCAATTTTTTTTTATCATTTGTTTTCATTCTTATACATGCCGACAGGTGGGCCCAATGGTAGTGATATAATGTGATGCAACACTAGAGGTGCCACGTGGAGTGTTTAACTGGTCAACTAGTCATGTCTTGAACAAATAAAGAGCTGTACGGTGAGCCCGTGACTGTATAACAACCACAAAACGTAAATGGTGACCGTAATGAGTGGATTCTGAAGTCCAATGTACGTATCGTGCTTTCGCTTCAAATACAATGATCATCACTATATATATCGCGAGAGAAAGATGAAACATGCGTGAATGTGCTGGGGGCGTACTTTTAGAGGACCTGGAGATAGTTTGTGTGCGTACGTGAAAGGGGCGTAGAGGGGGTCTGTGCGATGGGGAGAGAGATGCTCTTCGTTTCTCTTTATTATGACTAACTTTATGTATAGTATAAAAATATAAAAATTCACAATGCGGAATAAATATCATTGGGTGCACCATGCAATGCAAATTAACTTTCATACTCCATATGACTTTGTAATGTTGTATATATGTAGAAATTCTAAAATAAATTTTTGGCCACACTTTGTGTTGTTTTATTCAAAAGGAATGTTGTATGCGAAGTAAACATGAAGAGAGGGCTTTGTAGATCAATGGGGTACGTGATAAGATGTAACATGTGTGAATGTGTAGTTGACGTATTTGGCAGGGCCTAGAGAGGGTATGTGTACGTATTCGAGAGAGGCATGGATAGAGGGGCCGCCAGGGGGGCGACGTGGGAGAGATAGCACGAGAAATGAAAGAGGTATAGAGAGAGAGACGAATAGGATGTCACGGCAAGAGATGCCCTTGAGTGTGTACATGCAAGGGGGGGATAGAGGCATGAGGAGAAAATATTTTGTGTGGTGTCTGTGTTGGTATGTGTGGGTGTGAGAAGATAATGAGACCTAGGGGGAGAGGGGGTGTCGCCGCGTGAGGTTCGGTGGGACGAGGTGAGGCCCTTGGGTCTGTTCCGTCCTGCGCCACATTGGTCGGCCCGTGACGCATTCAGGGAGACTCATGGAGGACTAATCGTACAAGACAAAGATACCAGAGTCGTGAAGGACTCTGTGTCCACTTACAAAGCCGGCTAGGATTTGTAACCCTAGGTCCTCGGACTAAGGTAACCCCTTGTCTCTGATATTACCATTCATCCAACCTAACTTTAAGGGGCATCCTACAGAATGCTCTGCTGGAATCATATTCGTCAGTTAGGAAGAGAGGTTGAGACAATGCGTGCGAGACGGGCCTAAAGATAATGTGCGTGCGGGAGACACGTAGGCAGGTCTATGTATAGAGAAAGGGTTGATGGGGATTGTGTGTGCATATACGTGTGAGAGGAAGAGTGCTTGTGATAAAGGTTAGTGAAAATAGTTGTAAATGGTTGCGAGATGGAGGGAGGGTGATATCGAGAGCATGTGTGCGAGAAAGACACCTCGGGAGAGTGTGTGAGCATGTGTGACAGACCACCGATGGATATACACCGTGTGCGCGTATGTGTGAGAGAGAAAGTTAGCGTGTGTGTGAGGAGGGGCCTATGGAGAGTGAAACTACATGTAAAAGACTGATGTACACATTGATTAAAAATATAAATTGTATCCAAATATTAGGATGGGATCATGATATTTGCAATTCGCATAAGGAACGGTCATTGATCCATCAGACGTCTATATTCTATCGAATTTGAGCATGTCTATGTTATTATTCGACATAATTGATCCATAGAGTCAGTATTTTGAACTCCAGACAATGCATCGCTTTAGCAATTCGAATATAAACGTGAGTATAGTTCATGTTGTGTGTGTAAAGCACATTATACATACAAAGGTTACACAATGAATATTATAAATAGCTAGCTATGAACTAGCATACATTTGAATTCAACTTAAGGTGGTTTAAAAAATTCGAATTCAACATGAAGTCCATTCAATTATTTGAATTCGAGATCATGGCATTTGTAAATCATAGCTAAATTATGGGGGCACCAATCTTTGCTCTGCTTTTGTACATAATAGCATATATAGTCGTGTACAAAATAGATTCAAATTTACCTCCCCCGTTCCAAAATAATCGTAGTTATAGGATTTTCAAGTGTCAAAATTTCAAAAAGAAGCACATAATTTAATGAGGTTTTCAAACATACAAGGTCAAATTTAACGTTGTCTATTTAGGTCAATCCTCAAAGTTCAAGAGTACTCTAAACGTGAATGCTTCTATTTCAAAATTTCGAATGAAGCGCCAAAAGAGCCTCTACTCGCCCGAAACCGCATGAGACCAATGTTTGGTAGAAGGAAATTACTTTACTAACTCCGACCCGTGAAACCTACCGACCCGACGTCCAAAGGTCTAAACCGGGGTAGGTTTGTGACTTCATCTAGACGCCACGCAACCGCCTCCGAAAAACATTCATACACCGTGGCCGCCTAAACACACATGCGCTCGGCCGAAATCGCTCCCGCCCACTATTTGGGACACCTGGGATTACCGTCCTACCCCCGACCTGCAGTAGGTCTGAAATTCAAGAGGGGGGCAAAGTTTGTACTTTCCCAAAATTTCAAACAAGCGCGTCCCAAACCGAAACATGGTTCCCCGTTAGCTCCCCCCCCCCCCCCCCGGTCCGATTCCCCATTCGTACTCCGTGGGCGCCAAAACTACCTCTCCACCAGCCGCGAAACACCGGTGTCCTCCGTCCGCCACCCCATCCTACCCATCAACCGCCGCCCTCCTCCATAATGCCGGAGCCGATACCCCGACATCATCGTCCACCGCAACCGCAACCGCAACGCCCTCCATGGCTAGTAGTTGAAGCTGAGGCCGAGCTGCCTCCAGGACGCCGACGTGTGTCGTACCCGAGCCAGTTCAACCACGCCGTCCTGCGCCTCACCACTGCCGCTCCAACGTCGCCACCGTCCACCGCACCGGAGTTGTTCCCTCTACACCTTCCTTCGCCGCCTCGGATCTGCTTCCCCTCTGCCGACAGATGGCCACCGCAACACAGTCAACAATTTGGCCATAGGTTCTTCCAAGGCTCCACCTCCCTCCAAAACATCGGTTCCCCGGGTAAAAAGAAGAACATCGCCGTGGAATAAGGATGGCACAGCACTGGCAATCGGAACTGGTACTCCCCTTCCCTTATTCGTGCAAATCTTACGTGTCTGCTTGTACGGTATTCATCCCACAAAAGACACTAGTTGACCACTTCTTCCTACACCTTCTTCCTGGTACTAGATGTTCCTAGTAACTCATGATGCACAAGGTTTCTCCTCATATACTATTTCACCTTAGCTAGAGGACCGTTGCCCCCCTGGATTTCAATTCCTGGTCAGTTGATTCCCAATTAAAGGAAGCATTCCCCGGCGTAACAGGCGCTAGTCCGCCTATTACGCTGGGGAAGCAGCGCCTCGGTGTTTATCTTAGGGGTGTGTGGGGCCAAGGAGCTGCTGGCGCCCGATCTGGAGGTCTGCCGGGCTTAAAGGGATGGCCGGGGGCGCTGCCAAGCACGGCGGTGGTGTGAGGTGGAGGGGAGGGCGGGGCGGCGGAGGCAGGGGTCTGGGCTGGTGGTCGCTGGCGGTTCGAGAAAGATCGTCAACAGTGACTAGCGGGAGGTAGACGAAGGCCATCTGCCCGTTCCTTGTAGATCGGACGGTTCATAAAAAAATCGACTGACATATTTATTTTTAGTCGACTTTTATTTTGATAGGACCACATGTGGTGGTGTGCTGGAGGAGTACCTGCATTTCCCAGCCATCCCTGTGCTCATATATTACAAAATCTTATGGAGTAGAATCTAATTTTGTTTGCCATGCAATGCTGTAGAGCTATCATATGTCTCATGTCATTTATTTTTCAGCCACCTGCTATCTGCTACTTTTACAGTGCACTAGTTCTGCACACACTTCACCCATACTCTCACTATTGTTTTTTTATGCATGGGTATTTCAGCCTCTGCCAACCGGTTGATAGAAGCACGAAATAAAAGAGATAAGTTGCTCTAGCTTTCTTCGTGCTTAGGCAAGACACATTTGGGCACTATAAAGGGTGTAGTGTCAGCAGATGAAGACCGTAAACGTAGCTCCGGAGTTGATGATCTCGCTCACCATGAACCACCATCCCAGGTGCTTGCTTTAACTTCGCGGTGTCATATGTGGTTGCATGTTGCATATGGTGTCTAGCTTGTATTCGAAACGCCGAAGTCGGTCTTTATTAAGATAAGGAAAGATATGTTTTACATGAACCACCATCCCGGGACCACCAGAAGCCAAATAGCTAGTCAGGGCACTGGCCGAGCCAGTGACAAGCCTAGCACGGATGGGCATCACCTGCAAGCCAACTAAAAAGCCACGGTGGTGGCGAAGCAGCCCGCCTCCCACCAGGCTCTCAGGTCCTCGATGATCATGCTCACCACTAAAGCTGGGTGTCTAGCTTGTATTGCTTCCAATTTGGTTAAATTGCATCTGCTTAGCTTATACATTATACCTTTGAATATGACATGCCTTCCTGTTTTTGGTACATACTACTACATATGTCTATTAACCATGCTCTTACATCAAACTAATGTTCATGTGTATCCCTCATCAATCACTTATGATGAGACAGTCAGGCTCGTGGACTGTTGTAAGAAAAGACCTTCTTTTAAAGAATGCAGTGTCAGCCTCCCTGCTACTTCTTGAGCTTGTGTTGGTTTTTCCCTTGAAGAGGAAAGGGTGATGCAGCAAAGTAGAGATAAGTATTTCCCTCAGTTCAAGAACCAAGGTATCAATCCAGTAGGAGACAACGCACAAATCACCGAATACCTGCACAAACAATCAAACAACTTGCACCCAACGCGATAAAGGGGTTGTCAATCCCTTCACGGTTATTTGCAAAAGTGAGATCAGATAGAGATAGATAAACGATAAAGTAAATATTTTTGGTATTTTTGTTTTATAGATCGGAAAGTAAAAGATTGCAAAATAGTAGATCGAAAACTAATATGATGGAAAATAGAAGATTATATGATGGAAAATAGACCCGGGAGCCATAGGTTTCACTAGAGGCTTCTCTCAAGATAGAAAATATTACGGTGGCTGAACAAATTACTGCCAAGCAATTGATAGAAAAGTGCAAAGTTATGACGATATCTAAGGCAATGATCATGAATATAGGCATCACGTCCGTGTCAAGTAGACCAAAACGATTCTGCATCTACTACTATTACTCCACACATCGACCGCTATCTAGCATGCATCTAGAGTATTAAGTTCATAAAGAACGGAGTAACGCATTAAGCAAGATGACATGATGTAGAGGAATTAACTCAAGCAATATGATGAAAACCCCATCTTTTTATCCTCGATGACAACAATACAATACGTGCCTTGCTGCCCCTACTGTCACTGGGAAAGGACACCGCAAGATTGAACCCAAAGCTAAGCACTTCTCCCATTGCAAGAAAAACCAATCTAGTTGGCCAAACCAAACCAATAGTTTGAAGAGAATTACAAAGATATCAAATCATGCATAAAAGAATTCAGAGAAGATTCAAATAGTATTCATAGATAAGCTGATCATAAATCCACAATTCATCGGATCTCGGCAAACACACCGCAAAAAAGTATTACATTGAATAGATCTCCAAGAACATCGAGGAGAACGTGGTATTGAGAATCAAAGAGAGAGAAAAAGCCATGTAGCTACTAGCTATGGACCCGTAGGTCTGAGGTAAACTACTCACGCTTCATTGGAAGGGAAATGGTGTTGATGTAGAAGCCCTCCGTGATCGAATCCCCCTCCGGCAGGACGCCGAAAAAGGCCCCTAGATGGGATCTCACGGGTACAGAAGGTTGAGGCGGTGGAAAAGTATTTTCGTGGATGCCTCTGGTGGTTTGGGCATATAAGAGTATATATAGGCGAAAGAATTAGGTCAGGAGGTGCACAAGGGGCCCACAAGGGTGGGGGGCATGCCCTCCGTCCTTGTGGCCGCCTCGTGGCTCCTCCGACTTCATCTCCAAGTCTCCTGGTTTCCTTCTGGTCCAAGAAAGATCATCGCGAAAGTTTTATTCCGTTTGGACTCCGTTTGGTATTCCTTTTCCGCGAAACTCAAAAACAGGGAAAAACAGGAACTGGCACTGGGCCCTAGATTAATAGGTTAGTCCCAAAAAATATATAAAATAGCATATTAATGCATATAAAACATCCAAAACAGATAATATAATAGCATGGAACAATCAAAAATTATAGATACGTTGGAGACGTATCAAGCATCCCCAAGCTTAATTCCTGCTCATCCTCGAGTAGGTAAATGATAAAAACAGAATTTTTGATGTGGAATGCTACCTAACATATTTATCCATGTAATTTCTTTATTGTGGCATGAATGTTCAGATCCGTATGATTCAAAACAAAAGTTTAATATTGACATAAAAACAATAATACTTCAAGCATACTAACAAGATAATTATGTATTCTCAAAATAACATGGCCAAAGAAAGCTTATCCCTACAAAATCATATAGTCTGGCTATGCTCCATCTTCATCACACAAAGTATTTAAATCATGCACAACCCCGATGACAAGCCAAGCAATTGTTTCATACTTTTGATGTTCTCAAACTTTTTCAACTTTTATGCAATACATGAGCGTGAGCCATGGACATAGCACTATAGGTGGAATAGAAGGTGGTTGTGGAGAAGACAAAAAGAAGGAGATAGTCTCACATCAACTAGGTGTATCAACGGGCTATGGAGATGCCCATCAATAGATATCAATGTGAGTGAGTAGGGATTGCCATGCAACGGATGCACTAGAGCTATAAGTTTATGAAAGCTCAGAAAAGAAACTAAGTGGGTGTGCATCCAACTCGCTTGCTCACGAAGACCTAGGGCAATTTGAGGAAGCCCATCATTGGAATATACAAGCCAAGTTCTATAATGAAAATTCCCACTAGTATATGAAAGTGGCAACATAGGAGACTCTCTATCATGAAGATCATGGTGCTACTTTGAAGCACAAGTGTGGTAAAAGGATAGTAACATTTCCCCTTCTCTCTTTTCTCTCATTTTTTTCTTTTTCTTCTTTTTTTTATTTGGGCCTTCTCTCTTTTTTTTGGCCTCTTTTTTTTCGTCCGTCTCATCCCGACTTGTGGGGGAATCATAGTCTCCATCATCCTTCTCCTCACATGGGACAATGCTCTAATAATGAAGATCATCACACTTTTATTTACTTACAACTCAATACTTAGAACAAAATATGACTCTATATGAATGCCTCCGGCGGTGTACCGGGATGTGCAATGAATCAAGAGTGACATGTATGAAAGAATTATGAATGGTGGCTTTGCTACAAATACGATGTCAACTACATGATCATGCAAAGCAATATGACAATGATGGAACGTGTCATAATAAACGGAACGGTGGAAAGTTGCATGGCAATATATCTCGGAATGGCTATGGAAATGCCATAATAGGTAGGTATGGTGGCTGTTTTGAGGAAGGTATATGGTGGGTTTATGGCACCGGCGAAAGTTGCGCGGTACTAGAGAGGCTAGCAATGGTGGAAGGGTGAGAGTGCGTATAATCCATGGACTCAACATTAGTCATAAAGAACTCACATACTTATTGCAAAAGTCTATTAGTTATCGAAACGAAGTATTACGCGCATGCTCCTAGGGGGATAGATTGGTAGGAAAAGACCATCGCTCGTGCCCGACCGCCACTCATAAGGAAGACAATCAATAAATAAATCATGCTCCGACTTCATCACATAACGGTTCACCATACGTGCATGCTACGGGAATCACAAACCTTAACACAAGTATTTCTCAAATTCACAATTACTCACTAGCATGACTCTAATATCACCATCTTTATATCTCAAAACAATCATAAGGAATCAAACTTCTCATAGTATTAAATGCACTTTATATGAAAGTTTTTATTATATCCCTCTTGGATGCCTATCATATTAGGACTAAATTTATAACCAAAGCAAATTACCATGCTGTTAAAAGACTCTAAAAATAATATAAGTGAAGCATGAGAGTTCAATAATTTCTATAAAATAAAGCCACCACCGTGCTCTAAAAAGATATAAGTGAAGCACTAGAGCAAAATTGCCTAGCTCAAAAGATATAAGTGAAGCACATAGAGTATTCTAATAAATCACGATTCATGCGTGTCCCTCTCAAAAGGTGTGTACAGCAAGGATGATTGTGGCAAACTAAAAAGCAAAGACTCAAATCATACAAGACGCTCCAAGCAAAACACATATCATGTGGTTAATAAAAATATAGCCTCAAGTAAAGTTACCGATAGACGAAGACGAAAGAGGGGATGCCTTCCGGGGCATCCCCAAGCTTAGGCTCTTGGTTGTCCTTGAATATTACCTTGGGGTGCCTTGGGCATCCACAAGCTTAGGATCTTGCCACTCCTTATTCCATATGCCATCAAATCCTTACCCAAAACTTGAAAACTCCACAACAGAAAACTCAACAGAAAATCTCATAAGCTCCGTTAGTATAAGAAAATAAATCACCACTTTGGTACTGTTGTGAACTCATTCTTATTTATATTGGTGTAATATATACTGTATTCCAACTTTTCCATGGTTCATACCCCCCCCCCCCCGGATACTATCCATAGATTCATCAAAATAAGCAAACAACACATAGAAACAGAATCTGTCAAAAACAGAACAGTCTGTAGTAATCAGAGAACTTCTAATACTTCTGTAACTCCAAAAATTCTGAAAGATTAGGAAAACCTGGGAAATTTGTGTACCAATCTTGTGCAAAAAGAATCAGATCAAAATCACGCTTCTGTAAAAAATGAAAGTTATTTTCCTGGGCGCAAAAGTTTCTATTTTTCAGCAAGATCAAAACAACTATCACCGTAAGCCATCCCAAAGGTCTTACTTGGCAAAAACACTAATTAAAACATAAAACCACATCTAACCAGAGGCTAGATGAATTATTCAAAGAAAAACAGGAACAAAAAGCAAAAACAAAAATAAAATTGGGTTGCCTCCCAACAAGCGCTTTCCTTTAAAGCCTTTTTAGCTAGGCATTGAGATTTCGATGATGCTCACATGAAAGACAAGAATTGAAGCACAAAGAGAGCATCATAAAGCATGTGAAAAACGAGTTTAAGTCTAACATACTTCTTATGCATAGGCATTTTATAAGCAAACAAATTATCAAGACAAGAAAAACCTAGCATATGCAAGGAAGGAGAATAAAACATAGACAATCTCAACATGAAGAGAGGTAATTTAACATCATAAAAATTTCTATGACCATATTTTCCTCTCTCATAATAATTACATGTGGGATCATATTCAAATTCAACAATATATCTATCACATAAAATATTCTCTACATGATCCACATGCATGCAAAGTTGACACTCTTCCAAAATAGTGGGATTATCATAAAATAAAGTCATGACCTCTCCAAACCCACTTTTATCAAAAATTTCATAAGTTTGATCATTCTCCAAATATGTGGGATCTAGAGTTGACACTCTTCCAAACCCACTTTCAATATTATTGCAAACATTATTATCGATCTTATATTCATCATGGGGCTTAGATAAATTTTCAAGATCATAAGAAAAATCACCCCAATCATGATCATTGCAACAAGTAGTGGACCTAGCAAAACTAGCATCCCCAAGCTTAGGGTTTTGCATATCATTAGCACAACTAACATTAATAGAATTTATAGTAGAACCATTGCAATCATGCTTTTCATCCAAGGAGCTATCGTGAATCACTTCATAGATTTCTTCTTTTAACACTTCATCACAATTTTTAGATTCACGAATTTCAAGCAAAACTTCATAAAGATAATCTAGTGCACTCAAATCACTAGAAATTGGTTCATCATAATTGGATCTCTTAAAAAGATTAGCAAGTGGATGAGGATCCATAAACTTTTAGCAAGCGAAGATGCGAGCAAAAAGAAGACACTTGGTAACACAAGCAAACAAAAGATCGAATGGAAAGAAGGGCGAATAAAAAGGCAAATATTTTTGTAAATCATTTTAGAAGTGGGGGAGAGGAAAACGAGAGGCAAATGGCGAATAATGTAATGCAAGAGATGAGAGTTTATGATGGGTACTTGGTATTCCTTGACTTGGCGTAGATCTCCCCGGCAACGGCGCCAGAAATTCTTCCTGCTACTTCTTGAGCTTGCGTTGGTTTTTCCCTTAAAGAGGAAAGGGTGATGTAGCAAAGTAGAGATAAGTATTTCCCTCAATTTGAGAACCAAGGTATCAATCCAGTAGGAGACAACGCACAAATCACCGAATACCTGCACAAACAATCAAACAACTTGCACCCAACGCGATAAAGGGGTTGTCAATCCCTTCAAGGTTATTTGCAAAAGTGAGATCAGATAGAGATAGATAAACGATAAAGTAAATATTTTTGGTATTTTTGTTTTATAGATCGGAAAGTAAAAGATTGCAAAATAGTAGATCAAAAACTAATATGATGGAAAATAGAAGATTATATGATGGAAAATAGACCCGGGGGCCATAGGTTTCACTAGAGGCTTCTCTCAAGATAGAAAATATTACGGTGGGTGAACAAATTACTGCCGAGCAATTGATAGAAAAGCACAAAGTTATGACAATATCTAAGGCAATGATCATGAATATAGGCATCATGTCCGTGTCAAGTAGACCGAAACGATTCTGCATCTACTACAATTACTCCACACATCGACCACTATCCAGCATGCATCTAGAGTATTAAGTTCATAAAGAACGGAGTAACGCATTAAGCAAGATGACATGATGTAGAGGAATTAACTCAAGCAATATGATGAAAACCCCATTTTTTATCCTCGATGGCAACAATACAATACGTGCCTTGCTGCCCCTACTGTCACTGGGAAAGGACACCGCAAGATTGAACCCAAAGCTAAGCACTTCTCCCATTGCAAGAAAACCCAATCTAGTTGGCCAAACCAAACTGATAGTTCGAAGAGAATTACAAAGATATCAAATCATGCATAAAAGAATTCAGAGAAGATTCAAATAGTATTCATAGATAAGCTGATCATAAATCCACAATTCATCGGATCTCGGCAAACACACCACAAAAAAGTATTACATCGAATAGATCTCCAAGAACATCGAGGAGAACGTGGTATTGAGAATCAAAGAGAGAGAAAAATCCATCTAGCTACTAGCTATGGACCCGTAGGTCTGAGGTAAACTACTCACGCTTCATCGGAAGGGCAATTGTGTTGATGTAGAAGTCCTCCGTGTCAAATCCCCCTCCGGCAGGATGCCGGAAAAGGCCCCTAGAAGGGATCTCACGGGTACAGAAGGTTGCGACGGTGGAAAAGTATTTTCGTGGATGCCTCTGGTGGTTTGGGCATATAAGAGTATATATAGGCGAAAGAATTAGGTCAGGAGGTGCACGAGGAGCCCACAAGGGTGGGGGGCGCGCCCACCGTCCTTGTGGCCGCCTCGTGGCTCCTCCGACTTCATCTCCAAGTCTCCTGGTTTCCTTCTGGTCCAAGAAAGATCATCGCGAAAGTTTTATTCCGTTTGGACTCCGTTTGGTATTCCTTTTCTGCGAAACTCAAAAATAGGGGAAAAAATAAGAACTGGCACTGGGCCCTAGGTTAATAGGTTAGTCCCAAAAATAATATGAAATAGCATATTAGTGCATGTAAAACATCCAAAACAGATAATATAATAGCATGGAACAATCAAAAATTATAGATACGTTGGAGACGTATCACTCCCCACATGATTCTCAAGAAACAGCAATGCTAGATGAAGATAGTCAACGTAGCTCTGTAGTTGATGACCACATTTCCCCTACACCACCATCGCAGGTGTTTGCTCTAACTTGGCAGCGTGATATGTGGTTGCATGTTGCATATAGTGTCTAGATTGTAATTCTTCCAATCTGGTTAAATTGCATGTGCTATTCTGCTTAGTTTATACATTATACCTGTTAATGTGACAAGCCTTCCTATTTTTGGTACATAGTACATCTCTCTATTAAGAATGTCCTTACATAAAACTACTGTTTTTTTGTATCCCGCATCAATCAATTATGACGAGACACCTTTAGTATATGCAGAGTGATATTGGTAGCATCTTTCATATGATTTATAGCATGCACTGCTTCTAATTTGTTGAAATGCCATTTATGATGGGACGCTTTTAACTTGGCAGAGTCATATTGGTTACATCTTTCATGTGGAGTCTGGCTTGCATTGCTTCTAATTTGTTGAAATGGCTTCTGCTTAGTTTACACAAATAGTTGTGACATGCCATGCCATCCTGTTTTTCGTACATATTCCATCCTCGTATCATGTGTTTGCCTTACATCAAACTAGTGATTGTCAGTATCATGTATGAATGAGTTCTGAAGAGTGAATTTTATTGCTTTTTCTTGTCGGTTTTACTTGACAATGCAAAATCAATAAAGAGGAAGGAAATTAGCAAGGCAGTGGATAAAGGTGCTCCTTCCAAACAACTAAAATGGAGGGCCTCTACAGACTCTACTCCAGCATCCCCCCAAGAAGATTTGCAAGACAACACATGCATAGACACTCAACGTACCTGTGTTGATGATGAGCACATCTCCCCTAGTCAACCATCACAGGTGCTCCCTCTAACTTGGCACTATTATATGTGGTTGCATGTTATGTATGATGTCTAGCTTGTATTGCTTCTAATTTTGTTGAATTCCATCTGCTTACTTTACACATTATACTTGTGAATAAGACATGTGTTCATGTTTATAGAACATACAATATCTGTCTATCACACCATGTTCTTACATCAAATTACTACTGTTGTGTAACCTGCAACAATCACTTATCATAAGACACGTTTAACTTGGGAGTGTGATATAGGTTACATCTCGCATTCTTTTCTAGCTTGTACTACTTCTAATTTGTTGAAATGGCACTTATGACGAGACCGTTTTAACTTGGTAGAGTGATATTCGTTGCATCTTTCATATGGTGTCTAGCTTTCATTGCTTCAAATTTGTTGAAATGCCTTCTCCTTAGTTTACACATCATAGCTATGAATATGCAATGTTGTCCTTTTTTCTTACACATTCAATCATCCTATCATGCGGTCGCCTTACATTAAAGTAGTGCTCATCAGCATCCTGCATCAATGAGTTCTGAAAATCAAATTTTTATTCATTTTTCTTGTGGGTTTGACTTGACAAGGCAATAAAATTAAGTAAGAGGAAGGAAAAAATTAAGGCAGGGACTGATGGCGCTCTTCCGGCGAAACTGGCATTCCAGGTGCTTTCTCTAGCTTGGCAGTGTGATATTATCTTGCATGTTGCATACGGTGTCTAGCTTGTATTGCTTGTAATTTGATTAAATTACTTCTGCTTAGTTTACACAAATAGTTGTGAATATGCCATGCCGTCCTATTTTTCGTACATATTCCATCCTCGTATCATGTGTTTGCCTTACATCAAGGTAGTGATTGTCAGTATCATGCATGAATGAGTTCTGAAGAGTGAATTTTATTGCTTTTTCTAGTCAGTTTTAACTTGGTAGTGTGATGCTGTTTGCATCTTGCATATGATTTATTTCTTGTACTGCTTCACATTTGTTTAAATGCCAGTTATGATGAGACACTGTTAACTTGGCAGAGCAATATTTATAGCATCTTTCATATGGTGTCCACCTTCCATTGCATTGCTTCTAATTTCTTGAAATGCCTTCTGCTTAGTGTACACATCATAGTTCTGATTATCTCATGTTGTCCTATTTTTTGTACATATTACATCCTCCTATCATGCGGTTGTCTAACATCAAAGTTTAGTTCGTCTGTATCACGCATCAATTTGTTCTAAAGAACTAAATTTTTATTCCTTTTTATTGTCGGCTTGACTTGACATGGCACAGAGAAAGAGGAAGGAACACAGAAAGGCAGGGGATGGTGTTAGTACTCAGGACGCACGGAAACGGAAGCGAAAGAATTATGCAGATTCTGCTGGTACTGATGGTGCAATAGAAGGTCAAAGTCCACCGGAAAATTGTACAAACACGGTAACCCATGCTACACCAGCTGCAAAACAATCCAAACACAAACTAATAGCTGCCACTAAACAAGCAGCGACAGCCCTAGTTGTTGTAACACCTTCATCTGCACGAGTTACTCCTTTGTCAACTCAGCTAGCGGCAAGTTCCCAAGCTCCCTTGCCACCTGACACTACTTCCGAAGCACTCTTGATACAAGACGAGTTGGCAAGATCAGATGAACCTTATGAGCTTCAACAGCAAGAAGGTAGTTGCTGGAGTCAAGTTACAGTTGCATGCTTCTTTATATATAGACTCATAGTTTGATGTACACTAACACTTCTTGTGTTCGTTGTTGGACTAGCACCTAGGCGCAAGAGGAAACAGACATCAGTGATAATGCTCGATAGGTTAACTAAATCTAGAGGAGGAAGAATGGAGATCCATTTTGAGGCAGGTTTAAAAAGGCCACATGATGCTACAGAGTCAGCCAAGTTAGTATCAGAGGCAGCGGTTGCCGTTAGGTGTCATGCACGTATCCCCCCAACATGGATTCAGTACAGGAATGACAAAGACGAAACCCAGTTCAACACCTTCCTCGACCATTTATCTGTAAGTATGGTTATGTATGGAAATTAGTAACATCGTCTTGCTCTGTCCCATACTTTATACTCCCTCCGTTCCAAATTACTCGTCATGGTTTTAGTTCATAATTTGGAACGGAGGGAGTAGGTTGCTGGTAATGAGACTCCCATAATTTTCAACAGATGAGGTTCAAGTTGGATAGAAAAGATGATGCAACCAGACAAGCATGCACCCATGTTTTCAAGTCTACTCTACTACAATATAGGTATAACTTGAGGAAAACTCACTTTGAAGGCAAGGCTAACAGTGAACTTGCCCAAACATCTCCAGTGGAAAATATATCGGATGAAGACAGGAGAGGCCTCGTTAAACACTGGTCTGATCCAAAGTATCAAGTACGTTATATATATGTGATCAGATCACATGTTGAACTCCTATTTACGCATGTGCCTCACAAATCCATCTTCTTGTAGGTGAACTGTTCAAAGAACAAGGCCAACCGTACGGAAGTGAAATTCCAACAGACGACAGGATCTCGTAGCTATATTGCACACTGTGAGGCTCTTGTAATTAGCTGCTGTTTCACTCTTTTCGCTGTGCCATATTATCAGATCTATATTGACTTGTTCCAAATGCAGAGGAAAGCCCGCAAGGACCAAAAAGTACCTGAACCAAATGTTGTGGAAATCTTCAAGGACTGTCACACCAGCAAGACGAAGGGCATGACTACACCAGTCAAAGCCGCTGTTGTAAGTCCTTAATCCTCATGCCTTTTAACTACTACTTACTCTGACTTGTGCATTGAACTGCACGGTTTGCAGCCAATGTCTATTACTCTTTTCAATTTTATACACAATTGTCTTAGCGTATCATTGCACCTTACAAGGTTTAAAAGAGAGGAGTGATGTTCCTTTGATCTTGATCTATAATCGAGTTCCGTGCTGGACTTATCTACACAACGTTACAATTGCCTGATTGTCTGTTCTCAGTTGTTTTGTGATATGAATAATGTCATACTATCCTTATTGTATTATAAACTTTGTCTCTTTATCCTTAGCTGTCAATACAATGTGAAGAAATAGATAATACATTAGCCATGGTACATGGTCATATGTTTGGAATCTGGTTTTATTATGTACTTTGCAGTAAAATACAACTAATATTTTACACGGGTTCACCAGAATAAGTTCTGTATATAGACCAAAGCTATTTTGTTTGGTTTTGCTGCCTCCTTAATATCTTCTGTCCTAGTACTACTAATGTAAAAAAAACTCAACTTTTCAGAAAGCTATGGAACAAATGGTGGAACCGCCACCTTCTGAAGGTGATGAGGCAACTATAACCGCAATGTCACCTCTTGCTGCAGTGGGTCAGTACCTGTCCACTAACAGTGCCAAAAGCACGTTCCTGTGTAATACTGGGTTGGTTGTTAAGGCAATCTCGTCCAAACTGCCTCATGATCAAGATATGCAAGCTCAAAGCAATGTTATATCTGCGCTCCAAACACAAGTCCATTCCCTAACAGAGACCCTTTGTGAAACAAGGACAGCCATTGTTCGATGTCGTCAAGATATCCACGGTTTTGAAACCAGACTATCAAACATTTGCTATGTTGTTCAGGATCCTAGGAGAAATGAAGGCGAAGGTTATGGTGCTCCATCGGACAGCATAGCATGAAAGCATAACAGTCAGGTCAAATGAACCGAGCTTCTGAACTTCTGGTGGTGCATTTATCTGCCGGACTGTTAACTTTTATGTCAACCTTCCTTTTGTTTTATGGTTGTAATTTGTTTTGTTGCGACACAAAATTTGTTCTTAACGTGCAGCGACCGGCTCAAGAAAATAGCAAGCCATTTTTGTATAGTGTAGGGTGTTCCCTATATTTGCACTGGTGGCGAACTTTGATGCCCAGTGGATGTAATCTGTGCAATCGCCTTAATAGCCTAGCTTTAGTTTCTGGCTTATTTATTTCCCTAGTCTTCTTTTTCCTTGGTTTGCTAGTGGCCTCAACAACCATGGGCCATATACGGACCGTGGTAACCTTGAGCCTGCTACGGGCCATAGGATCCATGGGCCTCCTACGGGCCATTGGATAAATGGGCCTCCAACGGGCCGTAGAATCAGTGAGCCTTGGGCCGTCGGATAAATGGGCCCACATGGGCCGTAAACAGGCATAATTGGTAGCGGGCCAACACGGTAATGGGCCGTTAACAGGCTGGAAGACAGCAAAGGCTTAATTCTATCACAGGCATAACGGGTCGTTAGTGGGCCAGAATATAGGACGGGCTAGAAACGGCGCAATGGGTTAACAGGCCATAAACGGGCCGATTCTAAACATGGGCGAAAATTGGCCCATTAGGGGAACAGGCCAGTAACGGGCCGGAAGTAATCGAGGGCCGGAAAGGAGCCCAAGAATGTATGGGCCGTCTATAGGCCGAAAGCTAACACGGGCTGGAAACGGCCCATGTGAATCATGGTCCGTTACTGGGCATAAAAAAATTTACTGTTTATTATGGGCCAGAGTCACCGCGGCCCATTAAAGGGCCCAAAGATACGAAAGGCCACGTATGGGCCGAAAGAGGTCGTGGGCCATACATGGGCCAAAAATGAAATGGGCTGGTATTATACTAGACAGCCCAGATGACGTTTTTGGGCCAATTTCGGGGACGCCATAACGGGTCGTGAGTTACCGGGCCGTAAAATGGGCTATATGCGAATAGACCGTTAACATGTTTTTCATGGGCCGGCCCGCTAGCTTTTGACCAAGTCAAACGGGCCGGCCTTTGTAAGCTAAATGGGCCAGTGTTAGGCCATCGCACGTGTCGACATATCATAGGCGCCTATCTGACCCAATGACGAGATGACACGTGTTTCCTCCAGCCAATGAGAATTTTACACGTGGAAAATCGCCATTGGTCGTTGCTATTAACGGGTTATTGGATCCAAAACCGGACCCGATAGCTTAACGGTGACCCGTTATGATGGATGCCACGTGTCGGTTACCCTTGACAAAAGCACTTCCATGACGCGTCATTTATCGTCATGGAAGTGAACACTTCCGTGATGATAATTTTGGTATTGTCATGGAACACTTCTACGACCGCACATGTATGACTATCTTGATTCTGTCATAAAATTGTCATGGATGTACATGCATGACAGAAAACGTGACCTACTGTGACAAATACGTATCATCACGGAAGTGTATTTTTTTTGTAGTGACAGTGTCTGGCATCCGAGACTGGATGAAGAAAACGTCAAGTATGCGGCCAAGGACGCGTACACAAGCTACAAGATGTACAGGCAGATCGTCGACATGAGGAAGTGTCTTCTTCCTGCCCCATACTAGGGATCGAGCCACAGAGCAGTGGCCGGAGTGTCACAAGAAGTATATGACTAGACGATCGTTTCTCCTAGTTTAGAATGCATGCAATTGTTTATTGAGGTGTGTGCGAATGATCTGTATAGTCACTTATGTAATTGGATGTTTATTTCAGTTATATATATATACATATAAATATGTTATTCTTCTGTAGACAGAACAAATCACACGGCTTATTAGCAGCAATTGTCTGTGTTATTATTGGTCTTCGCACACATTTCTGATTACGGACCTGTTTGCCGCATATCACACACATCTTGTTCAGGCGAACTATATCTGTTGTCTTGGCTCATCGCAAATAGTTCATCCAAGTGAACTGTATGCCCTCCATCTCACACACCTTGATCTGGCTGACCGTTTCTATTGTGTTGACTAATCACACACAGTTCATCCTAGTGAATTGTCTGCCGTATATCGCACACACCCTCATCTGGCTGCCCGTTTCTGTTGTTTTGTCTCATCACAAACAGTTCTGCTGGATTAACCATTTGCCACACATCGCACACGCAACTCTAATCTGAATCGTGTTTGATGTCACCGCCATCGCAAACATTTTGTATCTTTTTTGACGGTTTTATTACATCACCATTTGTGATTAATGCATCGCACATAGTTTCGTCGAAGGGTCTCTGATTGGACTATTGCGTTTGGACCAACCTGCAATAGTGAAGCCCCCGAGTGTGGAGCAGATCCTCACTCGGATTGTTATTTTAACTTAGGCGAAAACTAGTTCACAGCTAAGCTCTCTCCTATATCACCCACTGGGGATGTGTTAGCTTCCGAATGCGGTTATTCACCTGAGTGAGGACGCGGCCATGGGCTGAACCAGACAATATACTGAAAAAGCAAGACTTTTATTCATCTAAGTTCATTCGGACTACTATTACAAAAGGAGAAATTTTATTTTAAGTATAAAACTTGCGGAGCAGGTCCGCGTTCCAAGCTCTGGGCTCCTCTGTTTCTCTGGCGAAGTTGTAGAGTCTGTATGCTCCATTATGCAGGACCTTTGATATGGTGAATGGCCCCTCCCAAGGGGGTGCCAGCTTGTGGGGCTTCTATTGATCCACTCGGAGGACTAGGTCTCCTTCCTGAAAAGCACGCCCTCTGACGTGCCTGTCATGGTAGCGGTGCAGTCCATGTTGGTGCAACGTCGATCTTATGAGCGCTAGCTCACGCTCCTCCTCCAAGAGGTCGAGGCCATCCTGCCTTGCTTCTTTTGCTTCAGCCTCCGAGTAAAGGTCCACATGGGGAGAATTGTGAAGCAAATCACTCGGTAAAACAGCTTCCGACCCGTACACCATGAAGAATGAGGTGCGATTGGTGGATCGATTCGGGGTCGTCCGCGGGTCCCAGAGGACCGACGGTAGCTCGGTTACCCAGGGCCCTGCCGCGTGCGTTAGGTCGCGCATGAGGCGAGGCTTTAGCCCTTGGAGTATTAGTCCATTTGCCCGCTCGGCTTGCCCGTTCGACTGCGGGTGCGCCATGGAGGCGTAGTCGACCCGAGTGCCTCGGGTGTAGCAAAACTCATGAAACTCGTCTGAGTCGAAGTTAGACCCGTTGTCGGTGATGATAATACGAGGGACTCCGAATCTGAACATTATCTCTTTGATGAACTAAATGGCAGTGGCCGAGTCCAACTTCTTTATTGGCTTGGCTTCGATCCACTTGGTGAACTTATCTACCACCACCAACAGGTGCGTGAAACCACTCGCCCTGGTCGGGAGTGGGCTGACCATGTTGAGCCCCTAGACGGCAAATGGCCAGGTGAGGGGAATAGTCTTCAGAGAAGACGCTGACTTGTGTGGCTTATTCGCGTAGAATTGGCACCCGACGCACTGATCCACTATATCTCGGACAACCTCGTTGGCTCGGGGCCAATAGAACCCTGCTCTGAATGCTTTGGCGACCAGGGTCCGAGAGGATGCATGGTGTCCACATGTTCCCGAGTGAATCTCCTGCAGGATTTGCTGCCCTTCCTCCGGCGATATGCATCGCTGAGTGACCCTGGTGGTGCTTTTCTTGTACAACTGATCTCCCATGACAGTGAAGGCTTTAGATCGACGGACGATCTGATGGGCCTCAGCTTCATCCTTGGGGAGCTCCTGTCTAAGCAGGTATGCTAGATATAGTTCGGTCCACTCAGGAGTGATAACACGGATCTCTTGGACCAGGTCGATCACCGCAATGACGTCCACTTCAGTCGGATTGGAAGGACTGACTGGTTGTGGGGGCTCTTCCACAAAAGGGTCTTCCTTGATCGTGGCGAATGCAGGTGTTCCAAGAACACATTCTTGGGTACCGTCTTCCGAGTGGAGCCCTGATACGTCCATTTTGCATCATGCTTTTATGTTGATATTTATTGCATTATGGGCTATTATTTCACTTTATGGTACAATGCTTATGTCTTTTCTCTCTTATTTTACAAGGTTTACACAAAGAGGGAGAATGCTGGCAGCTGGAATTCTGGACCGGAAAGGAGCAAATCTGAGATACCTATTATGCACAACTCCAAAAGTCCTGAAATTTTACGGAGAATTATTTTGGAATATATAAAAATTATTGGGCGAACAAACTACCGAAGGGGACCCACCAGGTGGCCACAAGCCTGGGAGAGCGCACTACCCCCCAGGGCGCGCCCCCAGGGCTTATGGGCCCCCTGGCCATCGTCTGGTGGCCCTCTTCTCCTATATGGTGGGTTTTGACCTAGAAAAAACAAGGAGGAAGCTTTCGGGACGAAGCGCCGCTGTCTCGAGGCAGAACCTGGGCAGGAGCAATCTAGGGCTCCGGTAGAGCAATTCTGCCGGGAAACTTCCCTCCTGGATGGGGACATCGAAGCCATCGTCATCACCAACGATCCTCTCATCGAGGGAGGGTCAATCTTCATCAACATCTTCACCAGCACCATCTCCTCTCAAACCCTAGTTCATCTCTTGTATTCAATCTTTGTCACAAACATATTGGTACATGTGGGTTGCTAGTAGTGTTGATTACTCCTTGTAGTTGGTGCTAGTTGGTTTATTTGGTGGAAGATCATATGTTCAGATCCTTAATGATATTTATTACCCCTCTGATCTTGAACATGAACATGCTTTGTGAGTAGTTACGTTTGTTCCTGAGGACATGGGAGAAGTCTTGTTATAAGTAATCATGTGAATTTGGTATTCGTTTGATATTTTGATGAAAGGTATGTTGTCTTTCCTCTAGTGGTGTTATGTGAACGTCGACTACATGACACTTCACCATGATTTGGTCCTAGGGGAAGGCATTGGGAAGTAATAAGTAGATGATGTGTTGCTAGAGTGACAGAAGCTTAAACCCTAGTTTATGCGTTGCTTCGTAAGGGGCTGATTTGGATCCACATGTTTCATGCTATGGTTAGATTTATCTTAATTCTTCTTTCGTAGTTGCGGATGCTTGCGAGAGGGGTTAATCATAAGTGGGAGGCTTGTCCAAGTAAGTACATCACCCAAGCACCGGTCCACCCACATATCAAATTATCAAAGTAACGAACGCGAATCATATGAGCATGATGAAAACTAACTTGACATTAATTCCCATGTGTCCTCGGGAGCGCTTTGCTTTATATAAGAGTTCGTCCAGGCGTATCCTTTGCTACAAAAAGGATTGGGACACCTTGATCCACCTTTGTTACACTTGTTACTTGTTACCCATTACGAATTATCTTATCATCAAACTATCTGTTACCGATAATTTCAGTGCCTGCAGCAAATACCTTGCTGAAAACTGCTTGTCATTTCCTTCTGCTCCTCGTTGGGTTCAACACTCTTACATATCAAGAGGACTACGATTGATCCCCTATACTTGTGGGTCATCAAGACTCTTTTCTGGCACCCTTGCCGAGGTGTGAAGCGCCTTTGGTAAGTGGAATTTTGTAAGGAAACATTCATATTACGTGCTGAAATTTATTGTCACTTGTCACTATGGAAAGTCATCCTTTGAGGAGCTTGTTCGGGGTATCTTCACCTCGACCGGAAGAGCAAAGAGTTGCTCCTCAACCTACTGCACCTACTGAAAATATTTATTATGAAATTCCTTCGGGTATGATAGAGAAATTGCTAGCTAATCCTTATGCAGGAGATGGAACACTACATTCTGATATGCATCTAACCTATGTGGATGAAGTCTGTGGATTATTTAAACTTGCAGGTTTTCCCAAAGATGAAGTCAAGAAGAAGGTCTTCCCATTATCTTTGAAGGGAAAGGCAATGACATGGTATAGGCTATGTGATGATATTGGAGCTTGGAATTACAACCGATTGAAATTGGAATTTCATCAGAAGTTTTATCCTATGCATCTGGTTCATCGTGATCGGAATTATATATATAATTTTTGGCCTTGTGAAGGAGAAAGTATCGCTCAAGCTTGGGGGAGGCTTAAGTCAATGTTATATTCATGCCCCAATCATGAGCTCTCAAGAGAAATTGTTATTCAGAATTTTTATGCTCGGCTTTCTCGTAATGATCAATCCATGCTCGATACTTCTTGTACTGGTTCTTTTATGAAGAAGACTATTGAATTCAAATGCGATCTCTTGGAAAGAATTAAACAAAACTCTGAAGATTGGGAGCTCGATGAAGGTAAGGAGTCAGGTATAAACCTTAAGTTTGATTGTGTTAAATCTTTTTGGGATACCGATGCTTTTCATGAATTTAGCACTAAATATGGACTTGACTCTGAGATAGTAGCTTCTTTCTGTGAATCATTTGCTACTCAAGTTGATCTCCCTAAGGAGAAGTCGTTTAAATATCATCCTCCCATTGAAGTAAAAATAGTAGAACCCATTAAAGCTGAAGAAGAAACCATTACTTATAATATTGATCCAGTTATTCTTACTGCTTATATTGAGAAACCACCTTTTCATGTTAGGATAAAAGAACATGCTAAAGCTTCAGCTGTAGTCCGTAAGAGTTATACTAGAACACCTACACCCCCTGAAAAAATTAAAGTTGAAACTAGTATTGCTATGGTTAAAGATCTCTTGGTCGATAATATGGATGGGCATGTTATTTATTTCTGTGATGAAGCTGCTAGAATTGCTAAACCCGATGAAAAAGATAAACATAGACCTGTTGTTGGCATGCCTGTTGTCTCTGTTAAAATAGGAGATCATTGTTATCATGGCTTATGTGATTTGGGTGCTAGTGTGAGTGCAATCCCTTTTACTTTATATCAAGAAATTATGAACGATATTGCACCTGCTGAAATATAAGATATTGATGTTACTATTAAACTTGCTAATAGAGATACTATCTCACCAATTGGGATCGTTAGAGATGTTGAAGTCTTGTGTGCGAAAATAAAATACCCTACTGATTTTCTAGTTCTTGGTTCCCCACAAGATGATTTTTGTCCCATTATATTTGTTAGACCATTCTTGAACACTGTTAATGCTAAGATAGATTGTGAGAAAGGAACTGTTAATGTAAGTTTCGGGGATGTGTCTCATGAGTTTAATTTCTCCAAATTCCATAGACAACCTCGTGATAACGAATTGCCTAGTAAAGATGAAATTATTGGTCTTGCTTCTATTGCCATGCCTCCTATTGATCCTTTAGAACAATATTTGCTAGACCATGAAAATGACATGTTCATGCATGAAAGAAATGAAATAGATGAGATATTCTTTAAACAAATGCCTGTTTTGAAACACAATTTGCCTGTTGAGACTCTTGGAGATCCTCTACCACCCAAGAGTGATCATGTGTTCGATCTTAAACAATTACCTGATACTCTGAAATATGCTTATCTTGATGAAAAGATGATTTATCCTGTTATTATCAGTGCTAACCTTTCAGAGCATGAAGAAAAGAAATTATTGAAAACTCTTAGGAAGCACCGTGTCGCTATTGGATATACTCTTGATGATCTTAAGGGCATTTGTCCCAATCTATGTCAGCATAAAATTAATATGGAACCTGATGCTAAACCAGTTGTTGATCATCAGCGGCGGTTGAATCCTAAGATGAAAGAAGTGGTAATAAATGAAATATTAAAGCTTCTAGAAGCAGGTATAATTTATCCTATAGCTGATAGTAGATGGGTAAGTCCTGTTCATTGTGTCCCTAAGAAGGGAGGTATTACTATTGTTCCTAATGATAAAAATGAATTGATTCCGCAGAGAATTGTCACAGATTATAGAATGGTAATTGATTTTAGAAAATTAAATAAAGGTACTAGGAAAGATCATTATCCTATGCCTTTCATTGATCAAATGCTAGAAAGACTATCAAAACATACACATTTTTGCTTTCTAGATGGTTATTCTGGTTTTTCCCAAATACCTGTGTCACAAGAGGATCAAGAAAAAACTACTTTTACATGCCCTTTTGGTAACTTTGCTTATAGACGTATGCCTTTTGGTTTATGCAATCCACCTGCTACCTTTCAAAGATGTATGACTGCTAAATTCTCCGAGTTTTGTGAAAAGATTGTTGAGGTTTTCATGGACGATTTTTTCGTATACGGAACTACTTTTGATGATTGCTTAAACAACCTTGATCGAGTTTTGCAGAGATGTCAAGAAACCAATCTTGTTTTGAATTGGGAGAAGTGCCACTTTATGGTTAATGAAGGTATTGTCTTGGGGCATAAAATCTCCGAAAGAGGTATTGAAGTTGATAAAGCTAAAGTTGATGCTATTGAAAAAATGTCGTGTCCTAAATATATCAAAGGTATAAGAAGTTTCCTTGGTCATGCTGGTTTCTATAGGAGATTTATCAAAGACTTCTCTAAAAAATTTAGGCCTCTTACTAATCTCTTGCAAAAAGATGTTCCATTTGTTTTTTATGATGATTGTGTAGAAGCATTTGAAATCCTTAAGAAAGCCTTACTCTGCACCTATTATTCAACCACCTGATTGGAACCTGATGACCCACAAGAATAGGGGATCAATCATAGTCCTTTTGATAAGTAAGAGTGTCGAACCCAATGAGGAGCAGAAGGAAATGACAAGTGGTTTTCAGCAAGGGATTTTCTGCAAGCACTGAAATGGTCGGTAACAAGTAGTTTGATAGCAAGATAATTTGTAACGAGCAAGTAACGGTAACGGTAAATAAAGTGCAGCAAGGTATCCCAATCATTTTGTGGCAAAGGACAGGCCAAAACGGTCTCTTATGATAAGCAAAGCGTTCTTGAGGTTACACGGGAATTTCACCATGTCACTTTCATCACGTTGGTTTGATTCGTGTTCGCTACTTTGATAATTTGATATGCGGGTGGACCGGTGCTTAGGTGATGTTCTTACTTGAACAAACCTCCTACTTATGATTAACCCCCTCGCAAGCATCCGCAACTATGAGAAAAGTATTAAGATAAAATCTAACCATAGCATTAAACTTTTGGATCCAAATCGGTCCCTTACAAAGTAGCACATAAACTAGGGTTTAAGCTTCTACCACTCTAGCAACCCATCATCTAATAACTACTCCACAATGCATTCCCTTAGGCCCAAATATGGTGAACTGCCAAGTAGTCAACGTTTACATGACACCACTAAGGGAATCACAACATACATATCATCAAAATATCGAACACATATCAAGTTCACATGATTACTTCCAACATGACTTCTCCCGTGACCTCAAGAACAAAAGTAACTACTCACAAATAATAATCATGCTCAAGATCAGAGGGGTATTAAATAGCATAATGGATCTAAACATATAATATTCCACCAAATAAACCATATAGTAATCAACTACAAGATGTAATCAACACTACTAGTCACCCACATGTACCAATCTGAGGTTCCGGTACAAAGATTGAACACAAGAGATGAACTAGGGTTTGAGAGGAGATGGTGCTTTTGAAGATGTTGATGGAGATCGGCCTCCCAAAGATGAGAGGGTTGTTGGTGATGACGATGGTGATGATTTCCCCCTCTAGGAGGGAAGTTCCCCCGGCGGAATCGCTCCGCCGGAGGGCAAAAGTGCTCCTGCCGAAGTTCCACCTCGAGACGGTGGCGCTTCGTCCCGAAATTCCCCTCCTGATTTTTTCTAGGTCAAAATGACCTATATACCAGAAGATGGGCACCGGAGGTGAGCCGTGCTGGGCACAACCCACCAGGGCGCGCCTGGGGGCCCAGGCGCGCCCTGGTGAATTGTGCTCACCAGGAGGCCCCCCTCCGGTAGTTATTTGCTCCAATATTATTTATATATTCCAAAATAAGTCTCCGTAAATTTCCAGCTCATTTGGAGACGTGTAGAATAGGTAACTCTGACGTAGCTTTTTCAGGTCCAGAATTCCAGCTGTCGGCATTCCCCCTCTTTGTGTAAACCTTGCATATTATGAGAGAAAAGGCATTAGAATTACTCCAAAAGCATTATTATGCATAAAAACATTATAAATAACAATAGGAAAACATGATGCAAAATGGACGTATCAGAACCTACCCTTTGAAATTATGTGTGATGCTAGTGATTATGCTGTTGGTGTTGTTCTGGGACAAAGAGTTGATAAGAAATTAAATGTTATCCATTATTTTAGTAAAACTCTAGAGAGTGCTCATAGAAATTATGCTACTACTGAAAAGGAATTTTTAGCGGTTGTGTTTGCTTGTGATAAATTCAGATCTTATATTGTTGATTCCAAAGTAACTGTTCACACTGATCATGCTGCTATTAAATACCTTATGAAAAAGAAAGATGCTAAACCTAGACTCATTAGGTGGGTTCTCTTGCTACAAGAATTTGATTTACATATTATTGATAGAAAGGGAGCTGAGAACCCCATAGCAGACAACTTGTCTAGGTTAGAAAATATTCTTGATGACCCGCTACCTATTGATGATAGCTTTCCTGATGAACAATTAGCTGTTATAAATGCTTCTCGTAGTACTCCATGGTATGCAGACTATGCTAATTATATTGTTGCTAAATTTATACCACCCAGGTTTACATACCAACAAAAGAAAAGGTTTTTCTATGATTTAAGACATTACTTTTGGGATGACCCACACCTTCATAAAGAAGGAGTAGATGGTGTTATTAGACGTTGTGTACCTGAGCATGAACAGGAACAGATCCTACGCAAGTGTCACTCCGAGGCCTACGGAGGACGCCATGCTGGAGACAGAACTGCACACAAGGTATTACAATCTGGTTTTTATTGGCCTACTCTTTTCAAGGATGCTCGTAAGTTTGTCTTGTCTTGTGATGAATGTCAAAGAATTGGTAATATTAGTAGACGTCAGGAAATTCCTATGAATTATTCACTTGTTCTTGAACCATTTGATGTTTGGCGATTTGATTATATGGGACCTTTTCCTTCCTCCAATGGGTATACACATATTTTGGTTGTTGTTGAGTATGTTACTAAGTGGGTAGAAGCTATTCCAACTAGTAGTGTTGATCATAACACATCCATTAAAATGCTTAAAGAAGTCATTTTCCCAAGGTTTGGAGTCCCTAGATATTTAATGACTGATGGTGGTTCACACTTTATTCATGGTGCTTTTAGAACGCTCCAGAACCCTGAAAAGGAATAGGTATGTGATACTGTAAGTAAACCGACTCCAAAACTTTCCCAAAAGCAATTTTACTCCGTTTTGGAATATTTAAAAATTAGAAAAATAAGAAGTAGTCCTAATAGCGCACGAGGAGGCGACAAGCCGTGGGGGCGCGCCCTACCCCCCTGGGCGCGCCTCCCAGGCTTGTGGCCACCTCGTGTGCCCTCCGGACTCCGTTTTCTCCCAGAATACTTCTTTTGCACGGTAAAAATTCATTATATAATATCCCGAAGGTTTTGACCACAGTAACACGGCAATATCCTCTGCTCTTGTTTTCGAGCTATCTTTTTGACAGATCTAGGTGTCCATGACGTCTCCAAGCACCCCCAAGGACAAGTCCTTTGAGAAGGTCATCAACCCCTACCTTGCGGTGGTGCTGCAACACCCTCAAACCATCGAGATGCGTGAGGGGGTGCTTCACATCCGGGATGTTCAAGGGCCAAGGAGGACCGGAAGCGTGGAGTCCAGGCTCGAAGCGGTGGAGCAAGAAGTCTTTAAGTGCCAAGGGATGGTGGAACACGGACTCAACGCTAATCACTCCATGATCACGGATTTCACCCATGACCACAAGCTGGATGCCAATGAGATTGGAAAGGCCATCTTCAAGCTTCATGAGAAAATTGAGCATCTCCAAGCCCAGATCTATGATCTGCAAAACCAAAACTGTGAGTATGAATATAGATTTAAGAGGATGAGTTTGGCTGCAGATTTGAGGATCCCGGAGACTCGTTCATCCTTATATGATGGTGAGCCTATGCCTTGGAAGACGGAGGACAAGCCTACCACATCATCAACTCCCTCATCACCACCTCCCAAGAAAGAGACTTGAGTACATGGGTATGGGCACTCCCCTTGTCTTATGCCAAGCTTGGGGGAGGTGCCCCGGTATCGTATCACCATCACATCTTTACCTTTATCGTTTTCCTTAGTTCGATCCTTTTGGTTCTATCATTACCTAGTAGAATAAAAGTTTTTAGTATGATCTAGTTTTGAGTTTTGCTTTGTGTTCCCTCTATGTAATCGAGTCCGAGAGTTATATAATAAAGATTAGTTTCGAGCTGAGGGCTTTGCTTTCTTGCTTTGATAATGAAAAGGAAAGAGAAATAAAAGAAATAAAAAGATTATATAATAATCTTATGGAGAGTGATGACTTCACATATAAGAAGTATGTCGCATGAAATTTGTTGAGGGTTGACAAACATAGTTTTGGTCATTGTTGCAATTAATAGGAAGTAATAAAGAAAGAGAGGTTTCACATATAAATACACTATCTTGGACATCTTTTGTGATTGTGAGAACTCATTAAAATATTATATGCTAAAGGGTTGATGTTGGACAAGAAGACAACATAATGGGTTATGTTTTCTTATATCCGAATAGAAGTTATATTGTCATGGATCCTCCAACATGTTGAGCTTGCTTCTCATCCTATGCTAGCCAAATTTTATGCACCAAGTAGAGATACCACTTGTGCATCCAAAATCCATCAACCCGGTTTTGACATGAGAGTCCACTATACCTACCTATGGATTGAGTAAGATCCTTCAAGTAAGTTGTCATCGGTGCAAGCAATAAAAATTGCTCTCTAAAATATGTATGATCTTCTAGTGTGAGGAAAATAAGCTTTATACGAACTTGTGACATGGAAGAAATAAAAGCGATGGACTGCATAATAAAGTTCTTTATCACAAGCGGCAATATAAAGTGACGTTCTTTTGCATTAAATTTTGTGCATCCAACCATAAAACCGCATGACAACCTCTGCTCCCCTCTGCGAAGGGCCTATCTTTTATTTTACTTTCTACCTTTATACAAGAGTCATGGTGATCTTCACCTTTCCTTTTATATTTTCTCTTTTTGGCAAGCATTATGTTGGGGAAGATCCAGATATGTATATCCACTCAGATGTAGGTGTTCATAAATTATTATTGTTAACGTTACCCTTGAGGTAAATGGTTGGGAGGCGAAACTATAAGCCCCTATCGTCCTATGTGTCTAGTTGAAACTTTGATCTCATAAGTATCGCGTGAGTGTTAGCAATTATGAACGATTAAATCATGGTTGAGTATATGGACTTGATAAAGAGCTCTTGCATTGACTCTTTCTGATATTACGATAAAATGCAATTGTTTCAATGACCGAGGTCATAGTTTGTTAGTTTTCAATAAAGTTTTTGATTCATACTTTACCTTGTGAACGAATTGTCACTTTAGCATGAGAAATTATATGACAATATATGTTATTGGTCTAAAGATGATCATGATGCCCTCATGTTCGTATTTTATTTTATCGACACCTCTATCTCTAAACATGTGGACATGATTTTCGATTTCGGCTTTCGCTTGAGGACAAGCGAGGTCTAAGCTTGGGGGAGTTGATACGTCCATTTTGCATCATGCTTTTATGTTGATATTTATTGTATTATGGGCTGTTATTTCACTTTATGGTACAATACTTATGCCATTTCTCTCTTATTTTACAAGGTTTACACAAAGAGGGAGAATGCTGGCAGCTGGAATTCTGGACTGGAAAGGAGCAAATCTGAGATACCTATTATGCACAACTTCAAAAGTCCTGAAATTTTATGGAGAATTATTTTGAAATATATATAAATTATTGGCGAAGAAACTACCGAAGGGGACCCACAGGGTGACCACAAGCCTGGGGGGCGCGCCCTACCCCCAGGGCGCGCCCCCAGGGATTGTGGGGCCCCTGGCCATCGTCTGGTGCCCCTCTTATGCTATATGGTGGGTTTTAACATAGAAAAAATAAGGACGAAGCGCCGCCGTCTCGAGGTGGAACCTGGGCAGGAGGAATCTAGGGCTCTGGCAGAGCGATTCTGCCAGGGAAACTTCCCTCCCGAAGGGGAAAATCGAAGCCATCGTCATCACCAACGATCCTCTCATCGAGGGAGGGTCAATCTTCATCAACATCTTCACCAGCACCATCTCCTCTCAAACCCTAGTTCATCTCTTGTATTCAATCTTTGTCTGAAAACCTCAGATTGGTACCTGTGGGTTGCTAGTAGTGTTGATTACTCCTCATAGTTGATGCTAGTTGGTTTATTTGGTGGAAGATCATATGTTTAGATCCTTAATGATATTTATTACCCCTCTGATCTTGAACATGAACATGCTTTGTGAGTAGTTATGTTTGTTCCTGACGACATGGGAGAAGTCTTGTTATAAGTAATCATGTGAATTTGGTATTCGTTTGATATTTTGATGAGATGTATGTTGTCTTTCCTCTAGTGGTGTTATGTGAACGTCGACTACATGACACTTCACCATGATTTGGGCCTAGGGGAAGGCATTGGGAAGTAATAAGTAGATGATGCGTTGCTAGAGTGACAGAAGCTTAAACCCTAGTTTATGTGTTGCTTCGTAAGGGGCTGATTTGGATCCACATGTTTCATGCTATGGTTAGATTTATCTTAATTCTTATTTCGTAGTTGTGGATGCTTGCGAGAGGGGTTAATCATAAGTGGGAGGCTTGTCCAACTAAGGACAGCACCCAAGCATCGGTCCACCCACATATCAAATTATCAAAGTAACAAACGCGAATCATATGAGCATGATGAAAACTAACTTGACAATAATTCCCATGTGTCCTCGGGAGTGATTTGCTTTATATAAGAGTTCTTCTAGGATTATCCTTTGCTACAAAAAGTATTGGGCCACCTTGCTACACCTTTGTCACACTTGTTACTTGTTACCCGTTACGAATTATCTTATGACCAAACTATCTGTTACAGATAATTTCAGTGCCTGCAGAAAATACCTTGTTGAAAACCGCTTGTCATTTCCTTCTGCTCCTCGTTGGGTTCGACACTCTTACTTATCGAAAGGACTTCCCATCTTGGCCAGGTCATCAGCTGCTTGGTTCTTGAGTCGTGGCACGTCATGGAGCTCCAATCCCTCAAAGTATCTCTCCAGCTTTCTGACGGTGTTGCAATAGCCAGTCATTGCCGGACTATGGTTATCCCATTCCTTTATGACTTGGTTTACCACTAGGTCCGAGGCGCCATAGACCATTAATCGACGAATTCCTAGAGAAATTGTCATTCGCAGCCCATACAGAAGAGCTTCGTATTCGGCCTCGTTGTTGGAGGAGTCGAAGTGAATTTGAAGCACATAGCTAAGTCGGTCGCCTTTAGGGGACACCAAGACCACTCCGGCCCCGGAGCTGTGGAGCATCTTGGAGCCGTCAAAGAACATCGTCCAGTGCTCAGGGAGACTTGATACAGGTTGCTCTTGTTCAATCCACTCGGCGAGGAAGTCCACCAGGGCTTGCGACTTGATGGCTTTCTTGGCTTCAAACTTGATATCCAGCGGAAGGAGCTCGATGGCCCATTTTGCCACCCGGCCCGTGGCGTCTGTGTTGTTCATGATCTTAGACAGAGGGGCGTCACTTATCACCGTGACCGGGTGTTCTTGAAAGTAATGCGTGTCATGGGAAACCACGGCCACCTATGGGGCCATGAGCCCCTTTTGGTTCGGCGGGGGGATGGGCATGTTGCACAAAGAGCGGAGAAGCGTCACACAGTGTGGCAGAGATCACACGGGTAGTTTTCACCCAGGTTCGGGCCGCCATGAGGCGTAAAACCCTACTCCTACTTTGGTGGATTGATGGTGGAAAAATGGTGGAGGAACGCAGCGCTCTTGCCCGGCAAGGTCGCCCCGGGGCGAGAGCAGCTACGCGCGTATGAGTGTGCAAGGGTCCGGATCAGCCAACCCCTTCTACGGTTGCCATGAGCCTCCTTTTATAGATCAAGGGGTCACCACAGTGGCAAATCAGTCATTACATACTGATTAGATAGCAAACAGTGCTATCATACCTAACTCTGCAGGCTGACAGAGCGCATTAAATGCGCCGCTCAATGTCACATCTCAGCTTGCCCAGCAGGCCATGCCCGGCTGCTTTGCCAGCTTCGCGCCTGCTTGCTTGACACGTCTCAGGACGGGTGTCGCCTGGGGGTATTTTCTGTAGGAAGCGGCTGCCATGTGGCAAATAGCAGCCACTTAGTCACTTTGGAGCTTGACACCACACTGATCGACGACGTGCGTCGTGATGAGGTGGTGCGGTGGAGTGGTTTGCCTCCGTAAGCCCCGGCAGGCCTGCCCGGACGATCCTGAGAACTTGCTTCCGGGGCAAACCCAACCTTGCCAGGCTCGCCTGTCCGGCAAGGGAGGTTCTTTCCTTAGCGACATCTTGCTTCTCTAGCTCATCTTGGTCTTCTTGATCTGCACTTTGGTCCTTCAAAGAACAGGTCTCTCATGCCTTGATCTGATCTTGGTGTTGTAATCTTGTCCTTGGGCCTGTGCACAGTCTGGGCAACGGACCCAGGGTTTGTTGCACCGACAGGAGCCCCGGGGCCTGGCACGAATGCGCTGCTGGGCGTCGTCGGGGTAGGCCCTAACCAGTGCACAGGCAGGAGCGCAAGGATGGCTTCGCCCTTTGAGATCTTCTTTGCTTCTTCACTAACCCGAGCTTGGTTCAGTTTCCAATTTTCCCGCACATCGTGTAACACCAATTGCGGTGGGGCCACTCTGGTAATGGCCCGTGAATGACTTTAACGCACGGGCGAGTAACTGCCAATTCATTCTTCCCACCACGCCCTTATCCGTAGCCACGTATGTTGCATGCATCAAGTGGGGTAGGTAATAGAGGCGCGTGGTGCGGGAGAGCATCAAGGCAGGGGCCCGGTCTTCTTGGATTGGTGGGGGAGGACGGTGATTACTCACCGGGGAATCAGCCTCCAGCCCCAGCTCGCCTATAAAAGGAAGAGCGGGGGAGGAGCGGAGGCATTCATCAATACTCCTTCCCTCCTCCATTCCTGATTTCTTATGGTTATGCCGAAAGGGAGAGCCCGGGGCCAGGTCCCGGGCCCTAGCTTAGAGCTTAGCGCGAGCCTCAGGGGGGCGCTCGGGCGGCGCGGTGGTAGCACCAGAGGTGGCGACTCTGGTGTTTTCGTCGCCGGGTCGCCCGTGGCTTCAAGTTTAGTGAGGGGCAACGCACACGACACCGCGTCGAGGCCCATAACGGGCACGGGGCATGGTAGTCGATCGTGGCCTATTCCTCTTCTTCCCGTGGCGTCGGAGAGAGGTTGCAGAAGTGGTTCACCATTGGTAAAGGCGAACCCTATCTCCCAGTGCATCGCCCATTGGTAAAGTCTCCATGCATGTCTCTTCAACGGGTGGTGGCTTCATATCTCCGGGCCGTCGGGGACGACCATGCTCTCTGTGGGGTTACCCGGAGCGTATGGCGTTTGCATCGGCAGGCGTGGCGGGAGCTTTGGGCGACAGCGGTGTAGAAGGCGGCGGCAACCCACGACGCGTCAAGAACGGGGGCGACCGTTCCGACGAGTCGTGTTTGCCGGTGACTCTGTCGTCTCCGCCTGGGCTTCCGGCAGCGCCACCATTCGCGCCTGCCCTCCGGTTCCTTCCTCCTAGTCCGGGAATGGCACCATCCTGATCCTGGGGAGGCGCCGAATCCCAGCCAGGTCTTCCCTCCGCCTTCTTCGTTTCTCTCTGTAGTTTCGAAGAAGGAGAGGAAAAAGTGAAGGCATCTCGGGCATTTATCTTTTTTTTAATCTTAAATCTGAGGCACTTGCCAAATTTTAGTTCAAATAATGTAATCTCTTGAATCCATGTTTGTGTCCTATAAGGTCTGTACTTGTTTGAAGCATATTAATGAAAATGATAAACCTTCCGGGGACTCGTGCATGTATATGTCCATGCAGAGGCGGGATGCCTCTATATTTATAAATAAACGAGTTTCCCCCGGCAGGCTATCCTGCCGGTCCCCTCTGTTTTGTTGCTGGGGAGTTAGGCCTACCGTGCACAAATCGTGAAGAGGGACCAGCCCCCCGCTAGTCCTTTTTCAACAAAGGCCACTGCGACCACCCTGACCGAAGCAACGTTCGAGTCGAAGGGCGGGAGCACCTAATTTTCAAAGGGTAGCAGGGTTTTCTCATGCACAAGTCTTTACTTACAGAACATGTATGGATACAAGGAAGAACTTATCTGTTTGGCTTACCGGAGATCACAGTGTAGGCTCATCTTCTTATCTCCTCTTGGGCTGAATCCACGATAGGAGCCTGTAGTTTATGCAGATGAAAATGATGCCAGATGCGATCTTATCTACATGAACATGCGATGCTCATGATATGCTTATGCATGCATGCAACTTGTCGGGGGCCCCCAGTGCTTCATTTATTTCTCTATTGCTCAGGGTCTGCGCCTGGCTTTGTACAAGGGGTTACATGCAACTGAGGCAAGGCCTGTACAAAAGGGTGGTTGTCGGGCAGGGCCCGACAGCCGCGCCTTACGGGTAGAACTTGCGGAGATGCTCAATGTTCCATGAGTTTTGCAATTGAATGCCATCTCTGGTCTCCAGACAGACTGCGCCAGGTCTGGTGACTCGTACTACCCGGTAAGGGCCTTCCCACTTCGGCATCAACTTGTTTGTACCCTTGGCAGACTGAACGCGCCTAAGGACAAGGTCGCCTTCCTCAAAACACCGGGCACGAACCCTGCGGCTGTGATAGCGGCGCAGGGCTTGCTGATAGTGTGCAGCACGCGTAGCAGCCCGGAGACGGTTCTCCTCGAGAAGCACAATGTCGTCACGCCGGTGCTGATCCTGCGCTACTTCATCGTAGGCAAGCACTCAAGGCGACCCGTAAATGAGTTCCGTGGGGATAACTGCTTCTGCCCCATAGACTAGGGAGAAGGGAGTCTACCCGGTAGCTCGATTTGGTGTTGTTCTGAGGGACCAAAGAACCAACAGCAGCTCATCGATCCATCGCCTGCCGCACTTCTGCAGCTTATCAAATGTTCTTGTCTTGAGTCCTCGCAACACTTCAGCATTCGCCCTCTCAGCTTGTCCATTGCTTCTGGGATGTGCAACAGAGGCAAATGAGATCTTGCTTCCGAGGGCATGAACATATTGCATGAAGGCACGGCTTGTGAACTGGGCGCCGTTGTCGGTGATGATCCGAGCAGGGACCCCGAAGCGGCACACCAATCCTTTCAAGAACTTGATAGCTGACTGAGCAGTCACCTTTCTCACGGCATCTACTTCTGACCACTTTGTAAACTTGTCGATTGCAACGAACAAGAATTCAAAGCCCCCGGCAGCTCGGGGGAAAGGGCCGAGGATATCGAGCCCCCAGACCGAAAATGGCCATGACAAAGGGATTGTTTGAAGAGCTTGGGCAGGCGGATGGATGTTCTTGGAATGGAACTGGCAGGCTTCACACTTGGTGACTAGCTCGACCGCATCTTGGAGGGCTATTGTAACACCCCAAAATTTAATCATGTTTTATTAAGTAAAATTTGACCAGAAATAACATTTTGATATTATATTAAGTCCTTTATTATTTTCAGAACCATTTTCTGTTTCTGTTTTCTCAAAATTCTTCCCTCCATATAGAAGATTTTTGTAAAATATTATGGGTTTTGGTAGATTTCCTAAATCAATTCATTTATAGTTTAATAACAGTAAGAAATTATTTTCATAATAAAAATTGCCTCAAAACAATTCTTTTAACAGCATTTTCAATTCTTTAAATACCTCTGTTGCACTACAACCACTTTAAATAATTCTTTTAAATTTTCACAAAAATTATGAGAGGTCAGGTGATGCCTACATATCACTTTTATGCAAAAACATAACTAGGTCTTTTGGAAATTTTGAGTGAAACAACCTCTTTTCATTTCTGACCTGTATTTGAGTTTCTACTACAACCCCTATTTTCCTTGCTCCATAAATTCTGAAATTTTTCCCACTTATTGTCCTTCCAATGAAAAGCTTAAGTCCAGGAGATCAGCCCCATATGCCTCTTGGAAAATCACCAAATACATTCTCCAAGTTTCTGTCCAGAAATGAATTTCAGTAAAACTTGCACTGTCAAGTTTTGCATTCTGTCAAACCAACCCTACCATCCACTATATCATCTAAAGAGACACTACCCTGCCAAGTATCACTTCCAACAAAATCATCTAGATAGCTCTGTCATTTTGTCAAACACATTGTGTGCATGGCAGAATTCTTCAACCCCTTTGAACTACATTGGGCACTTGATCTTCTGATCCAACCACCATGTCCAGTAGCTCCATTACAGAGTGAATCATCGTCATGCCAAAATTCCAAATTCAAATAAATTCTTTTGACCACTGTGGCAATTCATTGAACGCCTGGAGTGCATGCACAGAGCACGAGCAGAGTGCTCGTTTGGCAGGCTCGGCCATGCCCTCGCGCCGTTTCCCTGATGCCTCCCCTGCTCGCCCGAATCCTCCCCTAGATCACCTGATCACCCATGATCCCCACCGACACCTCCCCTTGGCCGCTTGCGCCGGCCACCGCCGTCCCCGGCGACCAAGACCGCCGCCCGACGAACCCAATTCCGCCACGTCTCTGTCGGTGCCGTCCCGTCTTAATGGCCAATGGCCGCGCCTATCCGCAGCTTGCCAGCGCCCCACCGACCTCCTATCGGCCTCGCTGACCCTGGCTGCCGCCCATACCCACCTTTCCGGCACCATCAATGGCCGCTGTTGTCGTTGCTTCGCCAGGAAGCCACGGGAACCGACGTTCCCGTGCTATATAAGGCCGTTCCCAGCTTCCCTCGATCGCTAGCACCTCGCCTCCTTCCCCCTGTGAGCCCCCCCCAAGCACCCAATGACCCAGACGAGGTCATCTTCTTCCCCTCCCGCCGCCATAGCCGTGACCAAACCTCTGTTAAGTTCATCACCACCAGAGCCTCCCCCGCCATGATTTCTTCTCCGTCAGCCTCCACGCAACCCCGCGGATGCGTTCCACTCCTTAATTTTGCTCAGAAGCAACCAGAGGAAACAGCCCTATTTCGGTCACCGCCGCCGTCCGCCGGAGTTCAAACTGCCGGCGCTACAGTCTTCTTCCCCGTCCAAAGAGCACAACCGGAGATAGGCAAGTCCGTCCCGAGCACGAGCATGTGCTCGGTGCCCGGAATGGCACCACCAATCGCTGGCAATCGCCGCCGACAGAAGCTCCTTGCTCTCGCGCGGTTGACCATGGACGGAGTCAAACCCGACGCATGGGCCCCGCTTGTCGCTGACTCACCTTTTCTGCTGGAGGCGCACTTCGAAGTTGGCGTTTTCCCTCGCAGGGAAGCATACCGGCTCAGATGCGCCTCCCTCACCTCCAACCATTGTGGACTCGGCCCAGTGGCACCATTCGTCTACGCAGCGCTCAGGGCGCATCCCTGCTTCTCTCCCTTTTTCTTTTTCAGCGTATTTTCAGATAATTCTACAGTGGCCTTTTCAAACCCAAATTTGATGATTCAAATTCCTGTAGACTTCTAAAATCATGCTCTATTAATCCAGCTAGGGTGAACATTTTTACTAAGCTTTATCTCCACTGGATCTTCTAAATAGTCCATTTCTTTATTCTTTTCAACTTAGAAATTCCATAGTAAAATCATCTGAACTTCAAATAATCTGATTCTTCTTCTGGTATTTCTAATATTTCATCTAGTTTATTTTAGTATTTATTTCCAAATTTTCCAAACAACTTTATAGCGCTATTTTTGAATTATGTGGTAATTCAAATATTTTTGAAAATAGGAAAAATGGAGGGAAGAAACTTTTCAAACTTTTGGAGTGCACCCAATATTTCTGCATGCTAAGGCAAGCATCTTGAACACTTGACATGGTGATTGCATAGTTGTTTGGCTGCAGGAATAATTGAACCATGCTTCTGTTGAATTCAAATAAAATAAAAATTGCATGCATATAGAGTTGGCATGTTTCTTCGTACCGTGCATCGTGTGCTTGTCATGACTAACTCGCAGGAGCAGGCATAAAAGAAATACCGTTACCGGCAGAGGGATGATCACATTGGAACGTGGTCATACCATGTTGATTATGCATGTTGGAGCATGCAAGGGCTGTGGCCCTGTCTTGGTGTTGTTACTGAAGGAATACTTTGTTGTGCTAACCACTGCAGGAAATAATTGAGCCTCCTGAGTCGGTCGTAGATCGAGTCTTGTTCCGGTAACCCCCATACTTGATTTGTGCTGCCACTTGTCCCTGCAACAGGTGGGGTATGGTTTAGTAAGTTGTTAACCCCTTTCCTTGCACACACCGTACAGAGGGCCACGATGAGGGTTTCTAGGGCCATGGACTAAATCCTGTCATCAGGTCAGGGGGCATGGGTGTTTCCGGTTGTGACTGAGAGGGGGTGCCCCCTTGGAATCCGCGCGTATTAATAGTGATCCCATGCAGGACGTTGGTCTCTCCGTCTTAGAGTTTTTCTTGAACGATGCTTTGGGTGATTCCTGGCATCCGGAAAGTTAAACTGGTGTGTGCTGGTCAGGTGTGTTTTCAACCCAAAGACCGTAATGGGAATTAGTCAGTGTCACGGTACTGACTAAAGAAATCCTTTACTTGTGGGTAAAGAGTACACCCTCTGCAGAGTTTAAACCAATTCGAATAGCCGTGTCCGTGGTTAAGGGCTACAGTCTGGGTTGGTCAAGTATCGGTCTTAGTGTCGGTCTTCGGAGGAAAATAATTAAATTGAGCCTGAATTATTTTGCAGGATAATTATTGTCACCCTGATGCTACCATGAATATTTTTGCTATGCATATTAATATTAGTGTGGTTATGCATATTATTGTGGACTAACCGTTTCTCTTATTTTATTTCCTGAGTGTCTCAGGGGCTGGCTAGACTACCCCGGGCACTCAACTTTATTTTCAAGACCTCTTGTGCCGTCTCTCGAGTTAACAGGCGTTTTATCCCGCCACTACTCTTGTGGACACCCGATGGCATTTCTCTTCAAGTCCGACCGTGGTGTCACTTGACACCCGACTGGCATTTCTCTTCAAGTCCGACCGTGGCGTCACTTGACACCCGACTGGCATTTCTTTTCAAGACCTCTCGTGGCATCGCCTGAGTTCTCGGATGGTCCTGTCTCGTCCGATTTCTCTTTTAGACACTCGTTTGGCATTTCTCTTCAAGACCTACCGTGGTGTCATTTTAGGCATCCGACCGGCATTTCCTTTATTTTATTTTTCCTTTAACCTTCCTGGTTTATCACTAATATTTTTATTTATATCTAGTTATTTGCACATGCTAATATGTTATCATGCCATGATTTAATTCCTGACAGCATGCCTTTAAGTCCATCATGAGCATACGCATATAATTTTTTTAATTCAACTTGATCACATAATATCTACTGCATTCGGTATATCATCTGTTCATGATGTTTGCGAGTACATTCAAACGTACTCACAGGCTTGTCCCTGGCTATTTACTTGGCCAGGTCAGGATTTCTTTGAGGAGTACCACCGCGACGTCCGTGCAGAGCCTAGGATTAGCAGCCACGCGGATAGGAATTATCCGGGTCAGCTGTTCCTATGGAAATGGAGCCCCATCGACGTTGGAGAACCACGAGTCATTTCCGTCATCCACCACCAGAATCACTATTGTATCATTAGACCTTTATGGTCTTGTACACAATTCTTGTAATAGCTTGGTAATCTGTAACAAGGACGTGTCCACCAGTAACAGTAATCCTGGGCTGGTGGTAACACGAGGGGTTAAATTTCTGGGATATGTTGTGTCCCCGAAATCCGGCCCCGACAGCTGTTTCCGGCAGGGTCCCTGCGAGGAGCCCCGAGGGGCTCTACGGGGAGAGGCTTACCGGAGTCCAATTTCCTCCTCTTTCGGGCCATTGTTGTCAGGGATACAGAGGGCTGAGTAAGATGGAGAACAAAAGTTCTTGGTTCCACAGGAAGCTTTTGCGCAGTACACTTTGACAGATGATCAGCGATGCTGTTTTCCGCACGGGGTACGTGCTCTGTTTGCAATCCGTCAAAGTGCTCCTCTAATCTCCTCACTTCCTTAATGTATGCCTCCATTAATGGGCTATGGTAATCCTTGTTGACTTGTCTCACGACAAATTGTGAGTCTCCTCGAATGATCAGCTTCTTGATTCCCAATTCAGTGGCAATCCTGAGCCCGGCAAGGAGCCCTTCATACTCTGTTGTATTGTTGGTCGCCTCCTCCCGGGGAAAATGCATCTGGACGACGTACTTCAAGTGCTCTCCAGTGGGAGCAACGAGAAGCACACCAGCCCCTGCACCTTGTAGGGATAAGGCACCATCGAAATACATGATCCATTCTTGGGGCGCTTCCTTGCCGGGGATAACTGTTTCAAGCACTTCTTCATCAGGGGTTGGCGTCCATTCTGCAATAAACTCTGCCAATGCCCTGCTCTAAATTGTTGATGTGCTTTCAAACTTCGGGCCAAAGCTGAATAACTCCAATGCCCATTCCACTATTCTGCCGGTAGCCTTTGGGTTTCGGAGTATCCTTTGCAACTGGAAGCGAGTGACAACCGTGATCTCATGGGCTTGGAAGTAGTGGCGCAGTTTCCTTGAGGCCATGATAAGGCCAAAAATCAACTTTTGCACACCAGAGTACCTTGATCTAGCCCCCTGTAATAGGGAGCTAACGAAGTACACTGGGCGCTGCACTACTTTCTTCCTTGCCGCGTCCTTGGGGTTGCCTTCGCCGCCGTGCTCTTCTTTATCCTGATCCATATCTGACCCTGCCAGGCTGCTCTCTCTCTCTCTTTCCTGGACGGGACACTAGCTGAGGTTGCTACTTCCTCTACTTCCCACTGCGCCACTAGTGCTGCACTAACCACTTGATTGGTGGCCGCCAGATATAGCAGCAACGGCTCTTGTGGTCTGGGAGCAACCAAAGTGAGCACAGAGGACAAGTAGGCCTTCAAATCTCGCAGTGTTGCGTCTGCTTCCGGGGTCCACTTCATGGGTCCTGCCTTCTTCAAAATTTTGAAGAACGGCAAGGCGCGTTCGACAGATTTGGAGATGAATCTGCTAAGCGTGGCAACGCATCCCATCAAACGCCTCACATCCTTAACTGTCTTGGGTGCTTGAATCTGCTCGATAGCCTTGATCTTATTTGGGTTGGCTTCGATCCCATGGTGGGACACAAAGAAACCAAGTAGCTTGCCGGAGGGAACACCAAACACACACTTCTCCAGGTTCAGCTTCAAGTTGATCTTGCGTAGATTAGCAAATGTCTCTTCCAAATCTTGGATGAGGGTTGATCTGTCCTTGGTCTTGACCACAATATCATCCATATAAGCTTCAATGTTCCTGTGCAACTGTGGTTCAAAACCAACCTGGACTGCTCTTGCAAAAGTGGAATCGGCACTCTTCAACCCGAAAGACATGCGCACAAAGCAGTACGTGCCGCATGGGGTGATGAATGAGGTCTTTTCTTCATCTTCCTTGGACATAAAGATCTGATGATACCCAGAGTATGCATCTAGAAAGGATAGCAAATCACACCCGGAAGTGGAATCCACAATTTGGTCGATGCACGGCAAGGGGAATGGGTACTTCGGGCATGCCTTGTTCAGATCCGTGAAATCTATGCAAAGCCTCCATTTCCCAGTAGCCTTGCGCACAACCACTGGGTTTGCTAACCATGTTGGACGTAGTACTCCTCTGACCAGACCAGCTGCCTCAAGTTTCTTGATTTCCTCGGCAATGAACTGCTGCCGCTCCAAGGCCTGCTTCTGGACCTTCTGCTTGACGGGTCGGGCATGTGGGCAGACAGCAAGGTGGTGCTCGATTACCTCCCTGGGAACACCGGGGATATCAGATGGTTGCCAGGCAAACACATCGATATTCGCCCGCAGGAAGGCAACGAGCGCGCTTTCCTATTTGTCGTCAAGGGTGGCACTGATAGTAAAAGTACCATCAGCGCCAGCCAACCCTGTCGGGACCTTTTTCACATGGGGTGCAGTAGCCTTGGACTTCTTGCTGTTGGAACTTTCTGGCACGTCATCCACAGGCATAGCATACCCCGAAGAGGTACACTTCCTGGACTCTTTGCTGGTGTCTCTGCTAGCCTTCTTATTTCCTTTGATTTCCTTGGCGGGAACTGCGGCTTCCTCGGCCTCTGTCGCGACTGCGTCCTGGTATATCTTATCCACGCAAATAATTGCGTCCTTCTTGTCTGATGGGATGGAAATGACACCCACTGGCCCTGGCATCTTCAAAGTGTTGTAGGCATAGTGGGATGCCGCCATGAATTTTGCCAAAGCTGGGCGTCCAAGGATTCCATTAAATGGCAGGGGGAGGTCGACCACATCAAACACAACCTTCTTAGTCTGGTAGTTCAACTCCCCTCCAAATGTCACTGGCAATGTGATCTTTCCCTTAGGATGACTCCTGCCGGGATTGACTCCTTGAAATGTGCCAGTAACCTTAAGCTCTTCCTCTGCTATCTGGAGTTTACTGATAACCTTTGGGGAAATCAGATTCAACCCGGCCCCGCCGTCAACCAACGTCTTTGTGACTTTGAGGTTACGAATCATTGGTGAGACCAACAACGGCAAGCACCCTACCGCAGTGGTGCGGTCAGGATGGTCCTCTTCATCAAAGATGATGGGCGTGCGTGACCATTTGAGCGGCTTCCGAGAATCTGCCACTGGCTCCACGGCATTGACCTCACGCGCACAGGGGTGGGCCCAGGATTTGAAGAGCATGTATTCAAAATTTCAAAGTCTATTTTCTGAAAGCCTAAAGCCCTTGTTTTTTATATGTATATATAGCACCATATTTTACACATTGTATAATAAATATTCCCTCTCATCCAGATAAAGTGGTGTGGTCTTATTTCAAATTTGAACTAGAACTGAACTAAAACCACGGCACATTTTTTGAATCGGAGGGAGTAGAAGACATAAGTATATAACACAAAACTGAATATAGCGTCATATATTCATGGAATTGCCATAACTTGAAATTCTTCAAGATATAGAAGTGCTAATTGTTCAACACATCGACGTGACAACAACTCAGATATGTAAAGGATAGAAAATAGTGAAATCATAAGAGAACTTACATGTCACAAGATAACTTTCGACCCTTGATGCTTTCAAACGATAGATGAAAACAATAAGAGAACAAGGTGACACCTGTAGCCATACATGTAGATGTGAGTTTAGCACTTTAGGTCAACTATACGGTTCAACAAAAAAAGGAGCGAGTCCAATTTGAACAGTCGAAAAATTAATGTATTAGGATACATGAGAAAATTAAGCGATCAATTAGACCTTTAACATTCAATTGGATCTTGACAATGTGGCTTTGAAATTTAGAAGCCGAGCTCATTGGACGCCTGCCGCTAAGCCCGAGCAAAAATTGGACGAGCCGACGAGGGTTGGATGCCGCCGGATTGCCTATATCGTGATGCCCGTCGCTCTTGGCCGCCTATCATTTCCGCCGTGCGCCCGTGCGGCCGTGCCATCGACGCCGGCGCGATGAGGCAATCAGCCCTGCTAGCTTGTTGTGCCCTACCCAATCAAAACTAGGGATGGAGCCGTCGCGCCGGTTTGTTGGTTCGTGTCTCGTGGGGATCGTGGGGATTGATTGATGGATCTGTCTGCGTGTCGTGTGCTGTAGGCCTGCAGCGGTTTCTTAATTGGGCCAATGGGCCAAGTTGGGTGGTGGGGGGGGAGAACGAGGACGTGGGCTACTCCTTGTTTTGGGCTCAAATGCAAGGTAGTTTGTTAGTTTCTGTCAATTTTCATTTTTCTGTGTATATACATCATATACACAGTATACACATATAACTCTAGCAAAAATAATGGGTATTCAACTGAATACCCATGAATTTAAGTGGGCCCGCCCCTGCACGCGCCCACTGTTTAAGTTGGCGGTGAGAGGAGTGCAAAGATGCACCCCCGTCAATACATAGGGCGTCAGTGGCCTTCTGGAATTCCTGCTCGCTGGTTTCCTCTTCATCCCCTCCATCACTCTCAGCATTGCAATCCTCCTTCTCTCGGCCCCTGGCGGGTTTTCCTTGGTTCCGAGGAGCCTTGCCGAGGCGATTTGCTTCACCACCCCGGCCCTTCCCGCCAGTACCATTCTGACCTTTTTCCTTATCACGTTTCTCATACTCAGCCCTCTGCTTCTTGACGAGCTGCTCAACCTGGTGACACTCTTGGAGATCGTGGCCCTTGGTCCGATGAATCTTGCAATACGGCCCATCACCTTTCCCAGCCTTCTCGGCAGCCGCAGGCTCCCGGCAGTCAGTGCACACGGCAACTTCCTTGCTGGAGGCTTCGGTCTTAGCCTTCTTGCCGGTACTAGGCATGCCCGATCCCTCAACGGTCATTACTGCCTTATCCTTGCGCTTCTTGTTCTTCTTCTTCTGACTGGTGGACTCATCATCATCCTCTGAGTCGATGTCGACGCAATCTTCCTCTCCAGGGAGTTTCCTCCCTTCCTCCACCTGAGCATATTTGTCCACCAAGGTGTAAAGCTCCTTCACAGTCTTGGGCAACTGAATGTTCATCTTGGAACGTATCCTGCGGTTGCGCATGTTGGATTGGAAAGCGGCTATCACAGCTGCCGGGTGGATATCTGGGATATTTCTGTGTACTCGGCTGAATCTCTGCAAGTACTTTCGCAGAGTCTCTCCTTCTTTCTGCTGGAGAAGCTGCAAATCGCTGGGCCGCCCTGGTTCTTGATGGCCACCCGTGAAGGCGCCAATGAACTCATGGCACAGGTCAGCCCATGTCGAAATGGAGTTCTCCGGTAGGTGCATCAGCCAAGACCTCACATTTGACTTGAGTGCCAAAGGGAAGTAATTGGCGAATACCTTCTCATCTCTTCCCCCGGCAACTTGAACAGCGATGGTGTAGATGCTCAAGAACTCTGCCGGGTTCAGCCTCCCGTCATAGTTCTCTGGAATCTCTAGCTTGAACGTGCGAGCGGATGGCCAACGGACTTGCCACAGCTCACGGGTGAAAGCAGGGCACCCAACCTCGAAAGGCAGGCACCCGCCGTCTCCGAGTGCGGGTTCGTCGATGTCGAGGCCATCGCACCCATTGGACCGGCGGTGGTTGTCGCGGCGTCGCTCGACGACGACACGCGCGCCTTCCCTCCGCCCGTCCTCCGGGGCTCGTCGTTAGCCTGGACGCGCTCGAGGGTCAGAAGAGGCCATCGAAACGTCATCTGGTTCTTGGTTTCATGGCTCCCGTGCTGGCTGCCGTGGTGGGTATTGCACCGTGGCGGTGGCCCCTTCCGTACGACCAGCAGCACGGGCTGTCGTCGCTGCTTGGGGAGGCCGTGGCGGGCCAGCTCGTTGTGATCCTCCCGCCTCGGCGAAGCCAATCAGGCTTTGGATGGTGGCTCGCCACTCATCCATCTGATCGGCTGCCGGCGGGAATCTCAACAGTAGTTGAGCCCGTGCCATGGCCTCTGAGGCTGTGCTCGGCATAGGTGATGATGATGTAGATCGCGGTGTCGCTCGACTCCAGACGGTGCCGGTAGCGACCGCGCCGCGCCCTCGTTGGGCATAGTAACTGGGTCAGCTCGTTCCGGAGGCGGCGCACGCCCTGCGGTCGCGCCCGTGGCGGGGGCGGCCGGAGTGTTGCGATTCGCCCCAGAACGAGCGACACCACTGCGGTTGTGCCCTTCGGCGAGGAGAAGAGGTGCAGGCGGAATAAGCCCTCCACTCGTACCTCGTGGAGCATGGCCGCCGGGATGTTGCTGATGCTGTCCTTCCTCGGTGCCTCCCATTCCTGCTTCGGTCGTGGGGGAGGTGGTGACAACGCCGCCTGCGCCGACCACATCCCCCGCAGCGTCCACATCCTCGCGCATCCCCGCATTCCCCGTGACGTCGGCGGTCGCGGCCAGCGGAGCCTTCGAGGTCGACGGGTGATTTGCAGCTCCGGACTTCTTCTTGGGTGCCATAGTTGATGACGCCGTCAATGACGAGAATGGCGATGAAGATGACGCGCTATTGACGCTCTCGGGTTCGCGCAAGTGATCCCCCTACCTGGCGCGCAAAAGATGTCGTGGGAAACCACGGCCACCTATGGGGCCATGAGCCCCTTTTGGTTCGGCGGGAGGATGGGCACATTGCACAAAGAGCGGAGAAGCGTCACACAGTGCGGCAGAGATCACACGGGCAGTTTTTACCCAGGTTTGAGCTGCCGTGAGGCATAAAATCCTACTCCTACTTTGGTGGATTGATGATGGAAAAATGGTGGAGGAACACAGCGCTCTTGCCCGGCAAGGTCGCCCCGGGGCGAGAGCAGCTACGTGCGTATGAGTGCGCAAGGGTCAGGATCAGCCAACCCCTTCTACGGTTGCCATGGGCCTCCTTTTATAGATCAAGGGGTCACCACAGTGGCAAATCAGTCATTACATACTGATTAGATAGAAAACAGTGCTATCATACCTAACTCTGCAGGCTGACAGAGCGCATTAAATGCACCGCTCAATGTCACATCTCAGCTTGCCCGGCAGGCCCTGCCGGGCTGTTTTGCCAGCTTCGCGCCTGCTTGCTTGTCATGTCTCAGGACAGGTGTCGCCTGGGGGTATTTTCTGTAGGAAGCGGCTGCCATGTGGCAAATAGCAGCCACTTAGTCACTTTGGAGCTTGACACCGCACTGATCGATGACGTGCGTCGTGATGAGGTGGTGCGGTCGAGTGGTTTGCCTCCGTAAGCCCTGGCAGGCCTGCCGGGACGATCCTGAGAACTTGCTTCCGGGGCAAACCCAACCTTGCCAGGCTCGCCTGTCCGGCAAGGGAGGTTCTTTCCTTAGTGATATCTTGCTTTTCTAGCTCATCTTGGTATTCTTGATCTGCACTTTGGTCCTTCAAAGAATAGGTCTCTCATGCCTTGATCTGATCTTGGTGTTGTAATCTTGTCCTTGGGCCTGTGCACAGTCTGGGCAACGGACCCAGGGTTTGTTGCACCGACAATGCGCCACCTTCTTTGCAGTTAGATAGATTCCATATACTAGCTTCTGATAATACGGATACCTCTGCTTGGAAGGGGTCAGGACTTTGGAGATGTAGTAGACTGGTCGTTGGAGCTTGAAAGTTTGGCCTTGTTCTTCCCGTTCCACAGTGAGAACCGTGCTAACAACTCGACTCATGGCCGCGATGTATAGGAGCAAAGGCTCTTGCTGCTCGGAGCAGCTAGCACTGGCTGGGTGGAAAAGCAGGGCTTTAAGTTCCTAGAACGCAGCCTACGCTTCGGGAGTCCACTCGAACTTGTTTGACTTCTTCATAAATCGGTAAAGCGGCAGGGCTTTTTCGCCGAGTCTTGAGATAAATCTACTCAGGGCTGCCAGACAGCCTGTGAGGCGCTGTACGTCGTGAAGACGCTCTGGTTGTTTCATTCGGACGATATCCGCTATCTTCTCAAGGTTGGCATTGATCCCACGTTCGGAAACAAGGAAACCGAGTAATTTTCCTGCGGGTACGCCGAATGTACATTTAGCCGGATTGAGCTTGATGCCAAAAGTGCGTAAGTTCGCGAAGGTTTCGACGAGGTCAGTCAGGAGGTCGGAACATTTCCTGGATTTGACCACGATATCATCCATATAAGCCTCCACGTTTCGACTGATTCGCTTCCGTAAGCACTTCTGGATCATGCGCTGAAACGTGACCCTAGCATTTTTCAACCCGAATGGCATAGTGATATAGCAAAAACACCCGAATGGGGTGATGAATGTTGTTTTTATTTCATCAGGACCATACATTCAGATCTGGTGGTACCCGGAGTACGCATCCAGAAACGACAACCGGTCACACCCGGCAGTAGAATCTACTATCTGGTCTATGTGAGGGGGAGGGAAATGATCCTTTGGGCAGGCCCGATTGATGTGTTTAAAATTGATACACATTCGGAGGGAGTTATTTTTCTTCGGCACCATGACGACGTTGGCGAGCCACTCGGAGTGGTACACCTCTCGGATGAATTCGGCGGCCAAGAGCCGTGCTATCTCTTCGCCAATCGCCTTGCGCTTCTCGGTGGATGATCGTCGAAGGTGCTCCTTGACAGGCTTCATCTTCGAGTCGACATGGAGGCTGTGCTCGGCCAGCTCTATGGGAACACCCGGCATGTCTGAAGGCTTCCATGCGAAGATGTCCCAGTTCTCACGGAGGAACTGGACGAGCTCGTCTTCCTATTTGTTGTCAAGAGTGGTGGAGATGTTGGTCGGGGCGGCATTTGGGTCCTCAGGATGAATGTGTACTGGCCTCGTCTCTCCTGCCGACTGGAAAGCAAATTCCATAGTCGGCTTTTTGGACTTCAGCAGCTCACTCGAATCCACCGCTTTCTTGTACTCGTCCAGCTCGGCCATTGCCATCTGTTCGTCGGTGATCTGAGAGCCCTTCTGAAGACATTCTTCGGCCACCTTCCGATTGCCCGTGATAGTGAGCACGCCTTTCGGTCATGGCATCTTAAGCTTAAGATATACGTAACATGGATGAGCCATGAAACATGCGTAGGCGGGCCTACCCAGGATAGCGTGGTAAGCACTCCGGAAGTTTACTACTTCGAAAGTCAGCCGTTCCTTTTAGAAGTTCTTCTCTTTGCCAAATACGACATCGAGGGTGATCTGTCTGAGTGATTTGCCTTCTTCCCGGGGATTACCCCGTGGAATTGCATATTGCTCTTGCTGAGGCGGGACATCGGAATGCCCATTGCCTCCAATGTGTCGGCGTAAATAATGTTGAGCCCGTTGCCGCCATCCATTAGGACTTTACGCAATCAGACTCCTCCAACGACCGGTTCAACCACCAGAGCCTGCCGCCCGGGGGTCGGTATGTGGGCCAGCTGATCCGACTGGTCGAAGGTCACTGGCGTCTTAGCCTAGTCGAGGTACTTGGTGATAGTCGGAACCGCCATGTTGACCTCTCGGTTAATAACCTTGAGGTGACTCTTGCTTTCGACGTCGGCCAAGATCATCAAGACTGTCTCGACGTTGGGGTACCCGGAAGTACCTTTGCCTCCATCATCATCGTCTTCATCCTTGTCCCCGAAGAAATCTTGCCGCATCTCTTGCTTCACGAGCCGGAACTCCCGAGTGGAATGCTTGGGTAGAATCAAATTGCCCTCCTCGTCTTTCTTCGTATGGATCTGGCAGGGTTGATCGAGGATGTCACTTTTCATGGTGACTTGCTTCTTCCCCTTCCAGTCTTTCTTTTTCTTTTGGAGGCCTTTTGCTTTTGCCTTGGCCGGCCAGGGCCGCCGCCTCAGCACTCCCTCCAGCTTCAGCCTTCCGCTTGTGCTTATTGCCCTTGTTGTTGTCCGACTGATGAGCATCGCCTGCTCGTCTTTTGCCGCTTCTCAGCCAGTCTTCCTCTTCTCCATTGGCGTACCGATTGGCTATATCCATAGCCCGACTGAGAGTCAGGGTCTCAGTTCGGCCGAACTTCATGTTCAGCTCCCGGTATCTAACTCCGGCCTTGAAGGCGCAGATCGCCTGGTGCTCGGTGACGTTCTCCACCGTATTGTGCAGGGTGGTCCACCGCTGAATGAACTCACGGGGAGTCTCATTTTGCCTCTGTACGCAGTGCTGCAACTCGGCCAAACCACCAGTCTCTTGTAAGTGCCTTCAAATGTTTTGACGAACACCCTCGCCAAATCATCCAAACAGAATATGCTACCTGGCGGGAGCTGTGTAAGCCAGGCCCGAGCGGAGCCCTCGAGCATTAGCGGCAAATGCTTCATGGCCACATTGTCATTGCCGTCGCCGATCTGGACTGCCACTCGGTAATCTTCCAGCCATATCTCAGGCTTGGACTCGCCAGTGAATTTGCTGATCCCTGTGGCCAACCTGAAGTTGCTGGGAATCTCTGCTGCTCGTATGTAACGGCTGAAGCACTCGGGACCTGATGGTACAGAACCACTCGGGACGTCGTGATCTTGGCATTCTTGCAGGGCTCGGCCCCTGTCGACCAGGTTCTGAGCGAGAACGGATCTCACGTTGAACTGCGGGTCTTGAGTGTCCCTCGTGTGATGAGTGGGACTCGGCCTGCGATCGCCGCCGTGTGTCCGCCTGTCGTTGTAGGGCTGGCACTCGTATACGCTATCTCGCGGTGGAGACATCAGGGTGCGATCGTAGTCGTCGTGACGCCGGGGCGACACAACCCGATCACGCCTCCGATCTTCGTGGTGATCCCTTGAGGAGGAAGTGGCCCGGCGCCTGCCGGAGCCGAGCGGGCTATGAGCCGACTGAACAGTCTCCGCGCGTACTGATGCGCCGTGGATACGGTCTCTGGACTGGGACATTGTCGCATTCTGCGACAGCGTCATTTTCAGGAGCGCCTGGATCTGCTGAATCCCTTCTCCAGCTGCTGAGCCGGAGGGCTGGATGGAATCCACGATCCGAGTGGCGGCTGCCAGATTTTGTAGCGGAGTACTGAGGACTTGATACTTACGAGGCTGGTCACTCGAGAAGAGCCGGCACTTATGCCGACTAGAACTGGGTTGACGGCGCTCACGTTCGTCCAGCTCCCTCTGAAGGCGTTCGAGGCGATCGCGCTCGGCCAAGGTGGCCAGGCGAGTCGACTTCATGGCCAACGCCTCGGGGGTCGTCCCCGTGATGGGGGTGTTCAGGAGTTGTTCGTTCCTGCGACGAAGCACGTCTCGCTGCTCCCGGGTGAGAGCATAGGGCACGTACGGCTCGTGGCCTGTGGCACCGCCGTCAGTGTTGTCGTGTGACGCCCCCGCACGGCCGCCCTGGGCGTCCGTGTACCCCGGGGGAGCGCGGTGCTCGGAGTTGTCCGCCATAAGAATTTCGACGGTCGGCTCGATACTTTCGCACTCGGACTACTCAGAGGAATCGCCGAGTGACCCGTTGGAGAGGTCGAGGGCGGGCTCATCGAACTCGAGAGCCGCCACATGCTCCGTTGCGGCCTGGGTGGCCACAACGTGCTTGATCCAGCGCTGCAGCCGCGAGCGCCCAGAACGCTTGCGGCGGCGTGCGATGGTAGGGTGAGCGGCCACTCGGTACGGAGCCGAGGGATGCCAGAGAAGGACTCCGTAGGACGATGCGCGGAAATGCGTCGTGCCGCGGACGGGCAACGCCTCCACGTCCAGCGGGGCCTCACGAAGCCACGCTGAGTCGTCGGCGATGAAGGAGAGCGTCCCGAAACGGATTTTGCCGCCGACTGACATGATGATGAAGAATTCCACCTACGCCGTGAAATTTTGCTAGACGCCTAGCCCCACGGTGGGCGCCAACTGTCGGGGTTACGATCCTGAAAATGAGTACTAGGGGTACGAATAAGGGGCGGAATCTAGTTACGTCGCAGGTGTAACACTCGGTGTTTAACGAGTTCAGGCCCCTCTCGGCGGAGGTAAAAGTCCTACGTCTCGTGCCCTGAGGCTTGCTTTGATTTGATGGGTATGGTTACAAAGATTGCTCGTGCCCGATCATGAAGGGGGGTGCGGCTTATATAGAGTGCACCACAGCCCCATGTTCTTCACCTCGCCCGGGCATTAAATGACACTGAATGCATCAGTTACAGGTGTTAAGAGCCTCTACTATGGCAGTTACAGGTAACGGTAGCCACGACTCTGCTTAATAGATGACTTAGGATTCCTTGACCGTTGCAGCTCCCACGCCGGCCGCTTGCCTCCTTAGTCCGAGTGGTCGTTCGTCAGCCGAGTGGCGGGTGGTCGTCCGAGTGTCGGTGAGCTGTCCGAGTGGACTCCTTGATGTATGCATCTGAATGTCTAGTCCTCCGATTAATCCCTGCAGTTCAGGCGTCAGTTTCTGCGTCCGTCCAATTACTGCGAACCGTTGCTGCTCTACGATCCAGCGCGCGATCGACATGTATGTAGTATATGTCGATTGTACTTGGAGGAGTGCTACGTGTGACCTGTGCACTGAGCAATCATCATAATCAGCAAAGGTCCAACGGGGCTAGAAAGAACACGCTGGTTTGGACACCGAACAGATTTGTAGATCGCACGACAGAGGATTCTTTTTTTCTGATCTGTCTTCTCCTCCTTGTGCTGCACCGGCGGGAGGAAAGAAACAAGGAGCGTATCCGCAGCAGCCATTTCTGTGCACTGAGCAATCGTTCTGATCAGCAAATGTCACCTGTAGCCAGTCATTTCTGGAGATATTTCGGCGCGCGGTTGGTGCGTGGTGACCTCGTGAGCCCGGGTGGCAAATGACACACCAGCCGGTTAGCCAATGTGCAGTGGACACATCAGCTGCAGTAATAAATGTAGGAGTGCAAATTCCTATCGCGTCTGGTGATCGCATGCTGTATCTGTCCGATGGGAACATGGCAAAACTTTTAAGACCGGGCGACGAAGTGATGGACGAATCAGTGGGCGGAGCGGAGGGTCTGATGGGATTAGAGCATGGCTAATAGAAGAGCCCACTGCCGGCTCTATACCAATGCCACATCATCAAAAGCCTTCATACAAGAATGCTTATATAATAGGCAGGCTGTAGATTAGTGACTATAGCATTCAATGCTTACATCTGGAATGGAGCATAGAAACGTAAATAATTGGTAGGTATGAAGAAGGCGTCCGCTTTTAGCTAGCAGGCCGGCTGCATGCTGGCTTTAGTTTCTCGTAGCTTGAGCTGTAGCCGGGCGATACGCGAAGTGCCGGCTGCGCTCTCTCTTTTCGTTTCTCGCTCTTCCAGCTAAGATTTTGCTGACATGAAACATGTTATAGGCAGCTGACTAGGATCTATTATACTTGCTCTTAACAAAGCGGGGCTAGTTGCGCGGATTAGGCGGAGCTGGGTCGTTGCGGTTGGTTCCCCGAATCTATCCACGGATGAGGAGGCGGCGGAGCAATGGCGCGTCAGGAGCAGGAGCTGCTGGGATTTAATTACTCCTCCACTGGCCCACGTACCCACACGCTCTCTCCATCAATCGTGTTAAACTAATCGATCCATTCCAGGCCAGCTGATCGATCCTTTTCTTGCGCTTGCCTAGCTACTACTCCCTTCGTTCCAAATTACTTGACATATATTTATCTAGACACGGATATATCTAGACACTAAACAAGTATAGATACATCCGTATTTAGACAAATTCAAATCAACTAATATGGAACGAAGGAGTAGTTGGTAGCATCAGTGCACATATCTTAAGTCAAATGCAATGCCGCACTTTACTCATGCCAAATGCTGAATTCAGCCTGAAGCAAACGATTTACTCCTACTGAGCTAGCCTAGTCTGGTTAACAGAGCGTGTCTCCCCTAGCCAAGTGGAAGGGAGTGTTGAAAATGTATGCACCAAATTGACTCTTGAGCACATGGGAATGGGAGGCACTCCACATGTACGTAGTGTAACGACAAAGAAATACAATTTGAACAAAAACAATCAGTGAGAATGGACCAACGTGGCTATATTTTTAAGTACTCGTCCACATGCATGCGCCGAAGTTGGGCATGTCAGCCTGTAGCTGGCTTGGTTGCAAGACGCCACGGTCTCGGCGAGGTCAAAAACAAGATGCTGGTTTTCGACCCGAGACCGCTCCCCCGTGCGTGGTTTCGACGCATCAGGGAAGTCAGGCGCGTCTACATGCATGAAACGCCCCGGCGTTCGGAATATTTGACCATTAATTTTGTCAGCAACTGGGTCGAGTAGACGACTTCTGTAGTAAGCCATGTCAACTGCTTAGCTAAGGTTAGTCATAGTGGGGAATAACTTAGACTAGTAACATACATATGTTACTAGTTTATGTTACTACCTTCATAGTGAGAAATACTATTAGTGGGAAATAACTTAGACTAGTAACATACATATATACATATGTTACTAGTTTATGTTACTACCTTCATAGTGGGAAGTATCATAGGTGTAGTAATATACATATCTTTATTTATTACTTTGTAGACTCATTTTGCATTGAAAACCGTTATGTGATGGTAACATATTACTATATTTATCTCTCTCCTCTTTAATTGCATGACACATCATCTTTTTTTGCTTACGTGACATGTATGTTACTGCTTATGTTACTCCCACTATGACTAGCCTAAGCTAGGCAGGCTAGATGTATGGTGTATGGTGTGGACGTGACGCCGCCGCTCCTGTAGAATACTCCTGCTACCGATGATCTCCCCTCTTCGATTATTCACCCCCCCCCCCAACAACAAAAATCTCCCCTCTTCGATTATTCACCCCAAAAAAAGAGATCTCCCCTCTTCGATTGCCTATCCATGGCTGGCTGGCGCCGTCTCTGCTCTGCTTGCGGATGCTTGGAACGGAACAGAGTAGGAAATCCATAATCTGCAAAAAGGACCTGTTTATAAAAATACTACCAATGTTGCAAAATCTTTTTTGAAACACCACTGAAGTGGCATGATTGGAGCTGAGGTATTGGCCTTCCAGAAGCTTCGCGCCACGTACCATGGACGAATGCTGAAAAAAAAACTATATCCTGGGTGTTTGGTCAACTGTCACAGTGTCATCAGCGCCCATGTCCCGGCCTGGGAAGCTAGCAAACAAGAGAGGCCCATGACTCGGATAAGAGCCATGTCAGTGGATTGATGCTGACAGTATGCGCCGATCTGATCTCGGAACTCGGAGGCGCCGAAACTGCACTAGTAGCACAGAAAAATCGTCGCTCCTGTAGCTCCTTTACAGGTACAGATAAATTATGTGGCCGTGGTATTTAGGCGGCTCCGGCGACAGGCTTGCCGGGTCAGACGTGCAGTCGTGCAGATGTGTCTGTTTAGACTTTAGACTATGGAAGAAACAAGGAAGCGTGTTACCGCAAAGGGGTTTTGAATGAGCAAATATGCTCGTGATGTCGAGAGAACGGAAGCAGATCAGAGACTCTGCTTTCAAAAGCGATCGGCCATGGTCATGATAATGTTGGTCGTGTTCGCTTTTCCCGACCGTCGTGACCCACCTCTTTAAGGGAGCAGCTTAATCACGCCAACTGTGATCAACAAGATGCCTAACCACGCAGACTGATGGCAGGATTAGAAACAAGTGACTTGTGGCTGCTACTACTACCTTCAAAGTTCAAACTACTTTACGATTAGAACTACCGATGAAACTTGTAAAAAAAAAATACTTAATCGGAAATGCTATTTGGCGAATGGTCGCAAGGAGGAGGATGCTAGCAAACGTCCTTCCCGCCGTCTGATCTTGCCGCACACATCTCAGCGTAAATCTAAATCCGATGACACATCAGCTATGTGAAAGGGTTCGTTGTAACTGCTCTCCCAGCGAATATAAGTATTTTATTTTTCTTTGAAATCCGTGTGGCTACGGGGGATCGGACTCACGCCAGGGTAGCTATGTGCACTTATCAGATGGGCTAGAGAGATGCTTGTGAAGAGTTTGCGCTCAAACACATTTTATTTACCTGAGTTATTTTGTTTTTAAAGTTGTTCTTCAATTTGAGAAAAAAAAAACAGAGATTCCCAAAAATTTCCATTTTTTGAAACAACAAGAATCCCAATGTTTTAGAGGGGAGTTTTTTGTAAATTTGCCATGTGCATTTTCTACTCCCTCCGTAAAGAAATATAAGAGTGTGTAGATCACTAAAGTAGTCATCTAAACGCTCTTATATTTCTTTACAGAGGGAGTATTATAGATAGCATGGAAAAAAATCTTTTTTATTAAAACCACAACATTGTTTTGTCTTCCAAGACATGGCATTCTTATTTTCTCGTATGGCAATTTCATTATTAAGACCATGACATTTTAATAATTAATAATCTGGCATTTTTATTAATAAGGGGATGACAATTTATTATTAAGAGCATGACATTTTAATAATTAAAAACATGACATTTTTACAAATAAAGGGATGGTAGTTTTATTTTTTATTTAGAGCATGGCAATATTATTATTAAGAGGATGTCATTTTTTATCATGTCATATTTTTTCTTCTTTTATTGACATGGCATTTTTATTTTCTCAAATGGCAGTTTTTTTATTAAGATCATGAAAATTTATTAAATAATAAGGTGACCTTTTTTATTAATAAGAAGATGCCATTTTTATTATTAAGAGGATGGCATTTTTTTCTTATTTTGTTGACATGGCAAGGTAAAAAAATATGTTTTGTCTTTTTTTATGTTTATAGTGTTCCATGACAACTTTATGTATGGCTTTTTAATTTTAATTCCTCAAATCTTCAATGCATAATTCATATATGTTGGCATTTTTTGTGTGTTCTAGATGTGCAGTTATACATGAAATCCTATAGATGTGGTAGTTTACATATTTTTTCTGTCACTTTTTTTATCTGGATAGTGGAGAGGCCCAATAAGAAGGCCCGCAGGTTGTGGGGTTCACTGAGGAGGAGTTGTCTGCAGCGAACAAAAACGTTCACTGTGTCGATCCAACCCTAGCAAACTAATGGTTTGATGGGACCGCCTCCCCTGGCGATCGTTCTCCCACCATTAGGGTCCTACTTCATTTGCATCTCAAAACTGGAAGAGGACTTGCGGCAACTTGCCTTTTCAGCCAACAAAATTTTCATATGAACAAGATATGATAAGATTTTTCAAAACAAAATAAGAAATAGCAAGTTTACCTTTTTTATAGGGAAATGACAATTTTACCTTTTTTTAGATGCTGACAATTTTACCTCTGCAAAGGTGAAAATAAAAGCAGTAGAAGAAGCCCATTAGAACTTTAAACCAGGCCAGTTTCAAAACAACAAAAAAGGAACTTTAACCCAACCCAAGCCGTAATCAATCTCCCGTAACTCTCAAGAAATGGCCCATGTAGGCCCAGGAATGAACCCCTTCCCGCGCCTCCGCCCTAACTCGTTCCCCTCATCAATTTCTCAAAAAAAAAAAAAAACCTCGTTCCCCTCATCCCGCCCACCCTCCTGCATCTGCCGCCCCAGCGAAACCGCAATTCGCCATGGAGGATGAAGAGACGCGCGAGGCACGCGACGAGACCTTCAATCCGGTGAGCTCACCCTCTCTCTTCAATTCCTCCATCGGATGTGCCCCTTCCTCTGGCCTTTTTGTTCTTCCGGATGTTGGATTTCAAGAGCTGTCGGGGCCTGAGCAGGATCTGATCCGCGCGATATTCAAGCTTGTGTGGAGCCGGCGGACCGATAGGGGCGGCGCCGTCGAAGAGGCCGTAGACATCGAGGTGAATCCGTGGTCCAATCTAATCTCAGATGCTTATCTTGCCTGTCCCTCTTACCCCAACCCACCCAAAACTGTCCTGCTTCATTTTTTCCTTCAGATATCAGATGAGAATGTTTCATTTTTTAATTGCAGCCTGCCGCGGAGACGTCAAGGAGGAACCGGAGTACCTCTGGTAAATGGTGTTTTTTATCTAAGATGATAAACAATGCTTTGTTCTTGGAAGTTCAGTAACACTGTCGACTGTCGATTCTGCGTGCAGCTGCAAATTAAACTGATGGAATCCTTCGGTCCTTCCTAGTCCAGTTTCTCTGCCTTTCCAAGCTAGCTGTCTCAGTTACCACAGTTTTCGTGCATGTTGCAGCTATCTATGCCAGTTTTTACCCATACTATGTTCATATTGTCGCTTTATCATGTTCACTGTTCGATTGTTCATCAACCCCTTGATCGGAAAAGGGGAAAAAGGCCGAAAACTAATGAATTTCTGTCCTTAGGTTCCTTAGAATAACTCAAACAAATAGTATAAAATGAGAAGCCTTCCTGCACGATGCTCATGATGCTTTGTTTGTTTAATTTGTGCAGCTAATGCAAGTGCACTGCAAGTGAGCTGCGAACTTCTTCGGATGTTTGTCGCAGGTCTGTATATCGACGAAAAATATCGCAGTACCTGATGCTAATAATTGTACGGTAACATAGATCCCAGTTCTGCAGCTCAAGTCTGAATTCTTTCTTGCAGAGGCTGTCCAGCGCTGTGCTGTTATCGCTGAAGCAGAGGGGACGACCACAATTGAGCCCACCCACCTGGAGCGAGTTTTGCCACAGCTTCTTCTGGACTTCTAGCTAGCCTTCTCGGTACCTGACTCGGACACAGATGGATAGCCAAGGCGCCTGAAGCAACTCATAATCTTGTACTAGTAATGAGAATGTTGTTTGTGTAAGCTTCTCCATGCTTGCTAAGTCACCCTAACAAACCAGTATTGTTAAGTGACACTACTGCCCTGATTCACAAGTCTGTAAATTGGGGGTTCTAAAAAAAAAGAGTGTAAATTGGGGTTTTGTTCCACAAGTCTGCAGCCAATTTCGTACAATTTCCCGTGGAATTTTACCGGCCTTGTAAAACCCTCCGCGGTGGGGGTAGCAGAGCACGCGCTACGTGTGACTGGCCTGTGAAAGAAAAGAGTGGTGGTCTCTGGATGCGTACGGCGCAGCCACGCTAGGACTAGAAAGAACGGCGGCGCGACCACCTGTCGAGACGAGGCTCCCCCGCACCGCCACGCCGGCCGAGCTCGCACACCTGTTCGCCTCGATACCTCCTGCCTCTTATAGCGGAGTTCCACCACGCGCCAGCGCCATGTCCCTCGCCGCCGCAGCCTCCCCGTCCTCGTCCCGCTTCCTGTCGCCCTCCACGGCCGCCCGCCGCCGGTTCCTCCACCACCTCCTCGCCGCGCCCGCGCCCCCGAGGACGCCGCAGCTTCGGCGCTGCTCCCCGTACCACTGGATGGCGGTACGTCCTACCCTCTCTCGTTCCCCCTCTTTTGTTTCTTGTACTGCCCATCGTACACGACTGTTTGGCGATTCCTGCGGCAAATTGTATGATTAATAACTTCACCCTCGAGTTTAAGCCGATCTAGCAGAGCTGAGTTGAACGTTTGGATTTGAGAGAGATTTGGAAATCGGGAGGGCTAGCTCCAGGCTCTAGCTGATCGGTGGATTTTAGTCTTGTAGAGCGCTAAAGGAGAGCGATTATGAATTTGAGGGCTGGAGAGCACAAGTATATGGTGGTGAACTTGGCTTCTAGCAGGTCCAGCTATGAGTGAAGCCATGGTACTGATTTTTTTTAGCGGTTGGTGCTGAAAATTCATTAGTGTTAGCTATCTTCTGCCAAGCGTGGCACCTTGAGTGTGATAATAAATCTGTTGCCGAAACTAGGAATTATGCTGTCTAGGTAGCTTATCTGTTGCAGAAACTAGGAATTATGTGCCCACATACATTTTATTTTGGAAAGGGCAATTTACTCCTAGCAAATGCGACAGTGTTATGCGATATCAATGTAATGAAATCTGCGATCATCATATATTTTTGACACTGAATGTTTTAGTGAAGCACATATTCGTTGCTGCTCAGTGACACCAGTACCGGAGTTTACCTATAAGGGATACATCTCAGCATCTGTTGTTTAACTTGCAGCAATTTTGGACTGAAGGATCACTGGAAAAGAACAACGCTCTGGTTGAATACCTGAAACAGTATGGTGTTGTTCGAACGGATAAAGTGGCAGAAGTTATGGAAACTATCGACAGAGCCTTATTTGTGCCGGAGGGCTTTACCCCTTACATTGACAGTCCTATGCCTATTGGTTACAATGCAACAATATCTGCTCCTCACATGCATGCAACCTGCTTAGAACTGTTGAAGGATCATTTACAGCCAGGCATGCATGCTCTGGACGTTGGATCAGGTTTGTTGTTGCTGACAGCCTGATACACTGTCACTCTGTTAGTACCTTCAGATACAACTTTGTCCTCCTGAGATTTTGTCCTAACTGCTGCCATCTTCGTGTATTCCTATCATAGGCAGTGGTTACTTGACTGCTTGCTTTGCAATGATGGTCGGACCAGAAGGTCATGCAGTGGGGATTGAACACATTCCTGAACTTGTTGCTGCTTCTACTGAAAATGTCGAACGGAGTGCTGCGGCAGCACTACTGAAGGATGGTTCACTTTCTTTTCATGTTTCAGGTATGCTTGTTGGTGTACTATGGTGTGTTGAGCCATTCAATACATCAGTGGTGTTAAAAAAAATACATCAATGAAAATTTAATTCGCGCTGGTCGTTTTATAGCCTCTATAAACGTTGGTTGGTCTAGTCATCTTTGGATATGCTCATATGCATATACTATCATAAAGCAAATATTTATATGGAAGTCCAAAGCATTATGGAGCTTAAGTTGTCTTATTGCAATTCTCAAAACCACAGATGGAAGGCTTGGTTGGCCGGATGCGGCGCCATACGATGCTATTCATGTTGGCGCAGCGGCACCTGAGATCCCTCGGCCGCTGCTGGAGCAGCTGAAGCCTGGTGGGCGTATGGTCATACCCGTCGGCACATACTCTCAGGACCTGCAGGTGATCGACAAGAGTGCTGACGGATCCACCAGCATCCGCAACGATGCCTCTGTCCGCTACGTCCCTCTGACCAGCCGCTCTGCTCAGCTCCAGGACAACTGAGATCCTTCACTCCGGATGTCGAAATGTGTGTATATATATGAGTGTCTACTATCTGGTCTACCAGTGTGGCGTCTGATGTTTTAGATGGTCTGGTTTTGTCATGCTTATTGCGGGTCGATGCTGCTTAGAATATGTGAATACGTGTTGTGTGGAAATCGCCTTTTTACGGCATGATTTTTAGCGGTTTAAGTTCAGTTCAGGTGCAATTTCTCAACTTCGAGATGACGATGCGGCATTAGAATTTGAGTGCTCATGTGGCTTCAATACATGTGCAACAAACTGTTTCAGGGAAGGAGATCGAACGCTGTTGATCCATTGCACTTGGGCATACATATCCAGGAAGATGAGACGAAGCACCCTACCTGGCTCCTCAGAGTTTAGCGACTTTGGACCGTCGGATCGATTTCCTGATGCGTTTCTGTCCGTCGGATCTCGCTTCGGGACGATCTGGGCCGCCGGATCGAAAACTGACGCTATAGCAATGAATAGTTACCGTCGTCTCGTGCCACCGCGTGTAATTCTCGTGCCCCGATGAGGGCAGTTTCGTCATTTCACGTGGTTGGGAAATATCCAATAGCGACGGGTGTACAGAGCGGTCGCTACTCCCGCAGTCGTGCCGCCTGCCGCCTCCTCTCCTCTTCCTGCCGCACCACCTCTCTTTCTCCTCTGCGAACCCTAGACCCGCGCCTGCCTCCCTTCCCATCGGCCCCCTCCCCCTGTCGCCAATCCTCTTGCATCTCCGGAAGGGGCGCCGCCGCCGGTAGTGCCGCTGCTCCCCCGTCGAGCTCGAGCATCCCCATCGCCAGGAGGAGCGGAGGTTGCCGCTCCCCCAGCTGCCCAATTCTCTCTCCCTCGGCGTCGAGCGGCTCATGGTGGTGCCGGACCCGGTGTCGGGGTCGAGGGGCGCTCAGGATCCAGGCACGGCGGCGGCCATGGACGGGCTCGAGCCCGGGCGTGTGGGCGCGTTGGTGAGCGCGGCGGCGGCCGTGGCCGACCTCGAGCCCGGGCGGAGCGACAAGGGCACTAGGGGGATTTCACCTGGTAGCCCGGTGCATGGTGTCGTGTGGGTGGTTGAGGGGTGGATAGGACGGGTGGAAGGGTGTGTGCTTCTCTCCTCGTAGGTCTTACTTCCTCCTTTCTCTTATTTCGTTCTTGGATCTGGCCACCATCGTCGCCGTGTTCTCCTCCGCGTCGTCGGTTAGGTGATGGTCCTCGCGATCTCGTCTTGCCTCCTTTCGGGGCGTTCTTCTTGCCGGTCCTCACTTCCCCTCTTTTCCTTTTTCATTAGTCGTCTTGCAGGTAGTTCGAGGGTGTGACATATTGGCCCTGCGCTTCACTTGCCGTCACCTCGGCCGCCGGCGTGCCGTTGAAGGTATTGTTCCGGTCCCTTTCCTGGCCCTATGCTACCTTTGCTGGTTCCTTCCCTGCCCGATTCTGATGATTACCTAGGTCTATTTTCGCCTGTTTCGCAGAGATGTTGGTATGGTTTGTTTTGCTGGTTGGTGGCCGGTAGTGTTCTTTCTCTTGCAGCGGATTAAGTTGTGGCTCTTCGAGGACAGGTCGCATTGCTTCGTTGGCGCAGGTGACTGTTTTTTTCGGATCCTACTGTTTTGGCATTCTGTAGATTTATTTTGGCATTACATCCTATCGGGCTTCTACTGTTATCGTGTGTGTTCACTTTGGCATTACATGCTCATAGTATTTGTATAAGGATGGGTTTGTTTTGTCATCACATGCTCATACAGTTTGTTTAAGGATAGGCTTCTCAGGCGTCTGTCTGTATATGTTTCAGTATCAGATGGTCTATTTTAGCATTGCTGGTTCATATTGTTTAAGGACGTGTCTATTTTGTTAGTACTGATATATCCTTAAGCATCCTATCCGATTAAGGATGTGTTTCTCTTGGTATTGCATGCCCATGCTAATTGTTTGAGGACGTGTCAGATCGGGCGTCACATGTCATCACCTGTTTAATACTGATATATCCTTAAGCATCCTATTCGATCAAGGACGCATGTATTCGGTTATTGCATGTTTGCGCTAACTGTTTAAGTGATGTGCTTCTCCGGTGTGGATTTGTGTCTGACCAATTAACGGTTCTGTTAATACTGATATGTCCTTAAACATTATATGTGTATTGCATCGCTCATGTGTTTACTCTTCTCTGGTGCTGCTGTTACTCACAATTTGGATCGGGAATACAACACTGTTTAACATTCAGTTTTGTTTTCTCAGTTCTTTGGAGAAGATGGACATGAGGACCCAACCTACACTGGCATAGCCAGGCAGGGTCGTATCCTTCCACTTGACATTTCCTTCTCAGTTTTGTATGTTTAACTTTTAGAGCCGTGGTTACTATGTAAACTGAGATGTGGAGATTGCAGTATTGATCTTAGTTCAGTTCACTCTATTACGTGGCCTCACTTTGTTATCCATGATTTCCCTCATTTGATTAATTTGACATATGTTCATTGTCTAGATTATAGCCTACTTCATTTCTAAGTGATACTTGATTTCTTGTCATTGTTCATTGCCTCGAGCCATGTCTGATACTGAATTTGACCATGATCCTTTTGCAGTAAATATGACTTATTTGCTCACTATTGGAATATTTCTTTTCACATATTGCTAGCTCCTTAGGTGTAATGTTGTTTAAAAGATTTGTCCTGGAGCTCCTTTGCTCCTGTTCTTGGTGTAGATAAACCAAAACTGCTCCTTTTAGGCCACCCAAGAGTGTGAAACGACCAACATTGTAATTAGCATATGTGGACATATATGCTACAATTCTCCCAACTGTTTTTCAATGATAACTCTTGCTCCAAATTTTGCTTTCCGAGAGGTGGTTGAGGCAGCTATTGTTGTGTTGTGGCAGTGGACACTATGGTGCCGGGTTGCATAGGGGCATGCCCTTTCTTAGTATTCAAATAGCATGTGCTAATTGAGTTTTCACTTTTTATTGCCTACTCACAGATGTCACCGGAAGTGTCATGGTTATTTCTGAAGCTCACCATTTTCTTGGCTTTCATGAGGTTTGATGTAAATCTGGAAATGGCTATATGGCAACATCCGTTTCCCGAAAAATGAATTATTTGGTATGTCAGAGAACTTCCCATTACCCAGTTCTGCTTTTGTATTTCCTTTTGCACAGGCTTATTTGATTTCAACCTTATGTGTTCAGTGTTCATCTTGGAGAAGATCTTACATCATAATTTGGTGTCTCCGTTCAGTGCTAAACAATAAAAAGTATTGTTGTCTCTTGCGACGATGAACAATTTATAGTTGTTTTAGTAGCATAATTAGATAATGATATTATTAGAAGTTAACTGATTTATGAGAATAGTTTCATTATTTAGTCTGACGATCGTATTCTTCCTGTAGCGACTTGGGGAGGAGTGCCGTGTTTACGAGGTAAAAGGCTGAAGTGAAAGCGCTGCTGGGACTGCTCACGGTGCATAGAACTTCCATGGCAGCACAGGCGATTCCAAGGCCCACTTGAGCTCCTCTTGCTGATGTCAGACGGTGAGGTTTCTCAACCTCCAATCTATTAGCCATGTAAGATTGCTTTGCTAGAGATCATTCATTTTTTCCATCCATTCGTTATAAACTTGATTCTTCGTCACAAATGGATCCTTAATTATGCATGTCACGTTGTTTCCCTGAAAACGGACGATCGAGTCACATTTCTTATTTTCTGTTGTGATTTGAGGAGCTTGCGGTTTTAAAAGTACGTCTCAGATGTAAGAATGTGGAAATGATGGCCAAGTAGCAGGTTGGCATTATCCCATGAATTATAGGAAATGGGGTTGTAGTTTTACCATCTCCACGGCCAATGTGTTTGACTTTTGCTCTCTATGTTTATGTTCTTGGTGCCAAACTTACTGTCAGCTAATTAACTTTTGTAATCTCTTGACTGTAAAAACATTGGCGACTACACTTTAGTATGTATAAATCTGTTAATTTACAATGCTAAGCACATACGTGACTTACCGTTTAATTACTTCTAGCCCAACTTATGGCTTGGTCTAAATGGCAGGATTACTGATGGTACATACCATGGTTTTAGCCATATAAGCATTACACACTGTGCTCTTGCAAATATTCTTACTTTTAGTTCCAAATTATAAGATGAATAGATTCTATCTAAATTGTCTGCTGGCGTTTACAACTGTGTGTAGGCTCATAACAGAATATGATCTTTTGCTCTATTTTTTTCTGTGACAGTCTGCTCTTGCTAATGCTTTAGTAACAGTTGCGCTATGAAAGGAGCCAGGTTCATATTACCTTCGTATTACCTGTGACAGTCTACTCACAAGTCACTTCTATGTTGTGTATCTCACAGACTATTTATGTCGGGTTCATACTATTGAATAGCGACAAGAATGATTCTGAGAAATCAGGTGTTTAGAGGACTCTGATCCAAGGGCCTAGACCTCAGACCATCAATGTAACAGGTAATTACCGCAACATGTAGCAAATTGGTGAGCCATTGCTTGCATGATGATAGGTGTTGCACTGACGGTGTTCTTGACAATAGTTGCATCACTGCACATGAGGTCCAGCTAAATATATACCAGTGTATAGCTCAGTGTACCATGGTATTAGATCCTACACTGGTATATATGTAGGTATATGGTATTAGATCCTACACTGGTATATAATACCATCAGTGTATCATGTCTAGCTAAAAATCAGTGTAGAGGATCTAATACCGGTCTAGCTAATGAGTATAACCAGTCTTCTCTAGCTATTTTTTATGTGTGAAAATTGAGAATATGTTTGCTTGTTTGTTTTGTTTGGTGCCTGTGTCTTTTAGTCTTTGGTGGGAAAAATGTTCTCTTTGCTTAATATTTCCTCTGTAAAGTATTTCTAAACGCTCTTATAATACTGTCGGTCCCATTGCTGACCCGTAGAGAGGCATCCGTGGGGGTCTCCATGGTTACCGGTGATCAGATGCGACCACCGCTGCTGATCCCGCTATTTTTTTATATTAGATGCTCTCCTGCTTTGGCTAAATCAGATAGAGGCTTTAAGCATATTTAGTTTAAATAATGACAATCCTAATTTGGATAAATGAAATAACAAGAGCTTCAGACTAATGTGGAACAATTGGTCAAAATATAAGAGTTTGGTTCTTGTCAGTTTAGTTAGTGGCCTATATGAATTTGATTTGGCCCACAATATTTTTGTACAATTATTGATTTGCTAGCATATATTCTAAACTTAATTTTGTTAGCTCCTATCTGTTGTTCTTTCTTATAATATCTTTTTATATGCCACGCTTCACGAGAGTTTCTCCATGTTTATGAAGAAAAGATTTGGGTTCAGAGCACCTTTGGTTATAAGAATTTGTTTTCTAATTCTTGCTGGTCAGTCACAAAGCATTAATTTTTGTTTGCTTTACAATTTTTTAGGAGTAATGGGAAATGATGAGCTCTATGGCACCCCGATAGAGGGCCGATGCACGCCAGCCCGAGGATAAGACCTGGCGCATGTCAAAGACATGATACAATAATTGCAGGCACAAAATGGCTTTATTATATGAAATGGACTATTACAATACTGTTGCTTACAACAATATTACATGGCTCCAAGGCTAGCTAAAATGGCAGCGGAGGTCTTGGTTCAGCGGCAACAACGTCTCTGGCTGGGCTCCACAACTCACAGAACTGGCTGGGTTATGATCTAGCTCGACGGATCTTCTCCTGCATCTGGCCACATGCAAGGCCAGGTGAGTACTTTGAATGTACTCGCAAGACAACCAAATACATAGCATCCAAACAAGCAGATGACAAAGCAAGCCCTATGCTTATATAAGATTTGTTCTAAACATGGCATGGAATTAACAGGAAAACATGGATCAAGCATGGCATAACATGGATCAGGCATATCAACTACATAACATAGCGTGTCAATGATCACATTAGGTGCTTAAAGTGCTTACTGTTACCGAATACCAACTTACTCTCTTCTGGGTTGTCCCACAACCCTCGGAATACTCATGATCCACTGAGCACTTCCGAACATAAGACAAGTTCTTCCATCATTATTATCTTTGTTGCGGTTGACCACCTAGTGAGGCCTGGACGGACTGTTCAATACCGTGGACGCGGCTATTCGAATAGATTCTTACACTCTGCAGAGGTTGCGCACTTTACCCACACCATGGAGCACCTGGCCTTGTGATTCCATTGGTGTGGACCAGTGTTGTTCCAACGAAACCTTCCTAACCCGTGACTCTCCTATCGTACCACCGACAATCATACTCCCCCGGAGTCATGCCTTGGGTGGCCCTTGTGTCACTCCTGACACCTGCCACCGTCGTGGCCAAACAACTGTCCCAAACGTGGACTCTCGGGCTAAACAAATAACTGGGCTCACAAGGTTATCGCCGCCTACCTGATCAGGGCAGCGCACACACATAACCTTCCCTCTTTGGCGGTACCGATAAAAGAGCACAAAGCTAGACCAAGTCAAGGTCGTCCCATACCGGCAAATGTGGCTGCATGGATAAGTCCGGACAGGTGGCTCTTGATCAACCAACTAAGTTTAGTTTATAGATTCAATTCAACATCTCCATCATCGCACCATTACATCGACGATTATAAGCGGGAACAATCTCTTAACAACATCATAGCAAAATCATAACAATGTTGACAAACATGGCATGAGATCAAATCATGGTACTAACATGATAATGGTATTCAAAATATTGTTACTAGCATGGGAGAACATGGCATGGAAGTAATTCATGATATCATGTGGTAAATAACACTAGCATCAGGCACATATAAAATAATAGGGCTATGGTAGTGCACACTAACAAATGATCCGGAACATACTGCAATACATACACAGGGTGCAAGCAAAGTCATCACGCAAGTCCGGAGCTCATGATAAGAGGTTGGCTTGCCTGGGGGTCGATGAATACGCCGGGAAGAAGTGCGATAAACTCCAAAAAGATTTGCCGGAAAAGTTTCCCTCTCAAAGGGGCTGATCGAAGGGCAAGGGCAAAATGGTCATTTTCATAGTGTGAAAACATTATGAAAATGATGCCTTCGGAACGGGCTGGACGATCTGAAGACGTGGGCGTTGGTTTTACCTCGGAGTCATGGTCGCGGAGATATGCCTGTTCGTTCGTTAGGCGGTAAAATAGATAGAATAGTGTCCATTTCAGTGCTTAACGAACGAACGTTCACTATATAGCCGTTTCGGCCGGCGGCTGGAAAGCGCAGTTCTCAGAAATACGGCTTCGGCATACTGAAGAGGTATTTTCGGAAGTGCACCTTCACTTAAAACCGGCTGGGCCCGGGCTATAGTGACTGACGGGCGGGGCCCGCCTTATCCCCTTCTCTCTCCTCCCTCTGAATCATCTTCTTCTCCCCCGATCGAAGCAGAGACAGAGGCAGGGGCAGCCGATCGTCGATGCAGCCGACGTCTGGCTGCTCCGGTGAGCCGGCTGACGAGCGTAAGAGGACCGGCGGTCTGCGCCGCATCCAGCGGTGGTCGCAGGACCGTCCGGGGCGGCCCACAACCCCGGCGTCACTGCCCGAGGCGCGGTGGCGGCGTGGCTTCTGTGGTGTGCTCTGGCGAGGTCCCTTCGGCCAGAATGGGAGCGGCGGCGACCTCACTAGCTCCTGAGGCAGCCGCACACGCAGGAGGAAGGGAGGGGGAGGGCCTCATGGCTGGAATCGGCCGAGGGGAACGGCGGTAGAGCTCGGCTAGTGGCGAGGCAGAGGGCTTCGTGGGCTCGAGGGGGAAGAGGCTGGGGCTCGCTGGTGAAGAGGAGGGCTCGGGAATGCGCATATATAGGCGCGGGGAGGGCTACACGACACCGGACGGAGCTTCGAGAGCTCGGCGAGGTGGCGGCAACCGGACGGGGAATCGATGTCGGCAGAGGCGGCCAACGAGCTAGGGGACGAGGGGGAAAGCTCTAGGAGGCCCACGCGTGTGGTGGGGGAGCTCGTCGGCACTGCCGGACAAGCCGGGGCTCGTCGGAGACGGCCCCCGAAGGCTCCAGTGCACAGGGCACTGCATTTGGCGCGCTCTGCCCATGGTCACCACGTGGCCACGGCGTTGCCACACCCTACGCGATGCCAAAACTTGTCTAGGGGGTTTTCCACTCTTCCCTGAGCTGACTTGACCCCTCAAGCAAGAATAGGGAGGCCTGGTGTGACTGCACCTAGGTCAAACAGTTTCCAGCAGCAAGGTGTTTGACATGTGGTGTGGCCACCACAGTGTACCTCTTGGCATGATCTTGGGCAGGGGTTAATCATCCGCTAAGGTGATCATCTTGGCCAAAATTCAGCACAAATGGACATGGCTAGATGGCACTTCCTTCACAACCTTGAAGATTGGACAGAAACCAAAACAGGATGGTTCTGAGGGATTGGCTAGCTTGCATGAGCTGAGTTTTGGAGGACAGCAATGATATGAACATAAGAGCTAGCTGGAAAAGTTTCAGCTCATTTTGATCATCTATGAAGGTACTTCCTTCACAATGATACAATCTGAACAGAAACTTCAGAAAATTATAGAAAAAGATTGGTTTGATGAATTGAGTTGATTTTTGGTTTAGAGTAGTAACATATCAATATGCACTACCCTGCAAAAATTCAGCTCAATTGGATCAAGGAATCAAGCACTTCCTTTACAAAATTTCAGACAAGGCAGAAACTTGTATTGGATCATGTGCTCAAATTTTGAACTGTGGAACATGAGGTTTGAATGGAAATGGTGAAGATATGGATTGGGAAAGCTCCATAAATTATTTGGGGGTTTTCCTAACTACCAAAATGGTAGTTCCTTTGGAAAGGCCCCAAATTGAAATATTGGCTTTAAATAGGAAAATGCAATTTCCCTTATTTAATTATGGCCAATAGTTTTATGAGAGCTCAATATGATCACAAAGAATATCTCCACAAGTTTTCATGAACTTTGGAGATGGATAGATATTTTCCTGGATTTAATTCCTCATAGAGGCAGAAAAAGGAATTAATTCTAGATGAAAAATATTGCATATGACTTGGCAATATTTTTGCACATCCAGGATTTATGAGTGAAGGAGGATCTCTGGAAATTTAGGGAGGATTAACAGAGCAAGGAAAATGATAGCTCTTTTGTAAATACAAAGGCAGGATTTCCAGTTCCAATATTTTGGAACTAAGGTTTGAATGAGATTCGGGATTTACTGGCAGGAGCTTGACTGGCACAAGAGCATGAGAAGGCACTGAGAGGTTGGGAATTGTCTGGATTCACCTGGTCACTCACCAGATTCCAGAGGAAAAATTTAGGAGAGGAAAGCTAGGAAGGAATAACAGCACAAAAATCGATAACCCGATTTTTGGGGTGTTACAAACCGTGCCCCCTTAAGAGAATCTCGTGCTCAAGATTCCTAGGGTTAGCTCCGAACAAATATTATGCCTCCTGGAAAACCTCTGGGCTGGGTCTTGACCCTGTGGTTGAAAACAACCGAGTTAAGAGTACCGAAAACTGGTACACCCAGATCGAGATATGGATATCACGGGATCTACTCCACAGGTAGGGGCCGCTGGGTTTCTCTCATAGCCCTGACATTTTTAGAAAAAGCAGAATTTCCCTTTTTCCAAAAATGCTCGGGGCACCACAATGAACAATGGCCTCTCTCGCTGTCAGGTGGGCCTAGGGCCCACTGGCAGCCTTCTTCTTCTTTCTCTGGCTAACGACTCTCTCTCACTCCCGCGCTGTCCTGAGTGCGGCTAGGCACTGCGCACTCCTAGCTCCTGGGCATAAAGCACCCTACGACGATAGTGCGCGGCGTGCACGAGGCCAACGCAGAGAGCAGTCCCATCGTGGGCCAACGCCGGTCGGCACTGCTCGCGGATTCGCCTCCTGGACGCCGGTGATCGAGCGATGCGCGGTTCTCCTGGACCTCGCTCACCGTACACCGGACTTGGGCTATAAAAATGACAGTAGTTTCTTCTCTCTTCCACCTCGCACCCTACCTCACCTCTTCTTCCTCTTCTCTTTCTCCTTCTGGTTGCAGGAGCTCGAGGCGAGGTGTTAATGGCGGATGTGGGTTCGGAGCTGATCACCATCCTCTTGGTTGGTCTGCTGGCGGCACTCGTTGGCTCCTCGCTGCTGTTGTGCGCGATGATCCTCGATGATCGCCGGGATGCCGCTACTCGAGTGGTGGCTGGTGATCATCTACGCCGTCTCAGGCCAGCAAAATAAGCGCGGGCTGCGGCGGGGCGAGGTGGCGGCTTGTCCAGCGTCACGCAGGACGATGACAGAGGCGCCGAGGAGTTAGTGCTTAGTGCGGTGTGGTCAGCGGAGCTCTACCAGTGTGGAGACCACGCTGTTGGTTGCTCCTTGCTGAACGATATCCACAATGAGTGGGTGTTGTGGTAGAATCAGGGTTTAGATCTTGGACTGGAGGGGTTGTAACGGTTTATGTTGCAATAAAATTTCTCAGAATTTCTCCGAGATTGCAACCGGGCTCTGGGAAAAGATTTTGGGACCGGGAAAAGAAATCATTGGGTAGAGCTGGTTTTCCAGAACGCTGGGTTTGGAAAAAAACTGGCAAATGGAGTAAGCATAGATGGGTATGGATAGGTGGCTTTGCATTCTACCCGAGTACTGCTGCAAATGTACTCAGGAGAAAGAACTTGGCGTGCAGACATTGCTCACACGATACACATGCAATCTATTCAGACTAATATGCAAGCACTTGCGGAATGCACATTGTAGCAAAATGCAGACAGAGGAAAGAAACATATCGAGCACATTACACTAAGGTGTTTTAATGCTAGTGGGTGTATGTACTCCTGGTATACATACACCTACACCAGCTCGCATTTCATTAGGGACTCCGGGCGAGTCCATTGTTATTAGGTGCAAGTGTTCTACTGACTAAAATCTTGTTAAGAATCCACTGCCAGCTCTGTTAAGTATTTCTGCTTAACCGGGTGACAGATGAACCAAACACACAGAGCATACATAACATTACAACAGCACACAAGCACAAGCAGTACAAGCAATACAAGCATACAATAACGCACAACCTTACTAAGCAGCTAGCAGCAACAACTCACTCCGAACTACAGGGTCCTAATCCTAGACGAGGGTGAAGAAACAGTCTTCGCAACGCACATACTCATGGTATTTCCTGGCTACACTCACTGCCGGAGCCACAAATGGGCCTACTCTTGCTGGGGCTCTCCTGGGGGACGAAGGCTGAGCCAACTTCCATCTTCATCGTCGGACACCTCTATGGGTTGGGGCGCAACTGGCTGGGTTGCGGCTGGAACTTGACGGAACACATCCCGACGACGAAGTCGCCGAATAGCTCCTCGAATGGAATTTGAGTGGATGATGCCGGGTTGATATAGGTTCACAGATTGCGAGAGTGGTACTAGCTGCGAAAGTAGCACTGGGTTTGGTGACAGGGAACTGGTGGCCTGGGATGCAGTTTGACGAGCCTCACGGTATGCCTCTGTAACAACCCGAAGGGTGTCACGGTCAACGGATTTGAACTCTCCAAGAATGCCGGAGAGCAGTAGCCCCTGGGCAGCAATGAACTGAACCAGGCGAGCTATTGCTAGGTCATCGTCTTTGATTGTGCTGAAGAACTCACAGCCTGTGCTGGTTGTAGAGGGAAAGTAGTGAAACTCCCGCATCTCTGCTACTTGCGGACACTGGAAACGAAGACGAGTGATGGCTTCCGCAGCAGCTATCTGGACAGCCAATGCGGGGGTGGGCATGGGTTTGCCCTGAAAAATCATGGGCTTCCCATCCGCTGCTGGACCTTGATTGACATGCGCCTTCACATAGAATCGACAAAGGTGGGGAACGGGTTCCGATTGGAACACCAGATACACCGGAGGAATATTACAACCAAGGGCTTGGGTGAGCACACTCGAAAGGAGGGGTGGAAAGCCGGGATAACCATCAGCCAAAGTTTGGCTATGGAAAGTGGGTGCTTTGGAAGAACTGGCCATGGCTGCTGGTTTGAGGATACTAGCCTGGGTTCTCTTGCAGGGTTCTGGCTTACTGAATGGAGAGGGCTACGACTTGCAGGTGGGAGGGGGTTTAAATAGGCAGTCGGGTTGGGACACACCAGCATGGCGTGGATCCTTCTCGTGTCGGGCGGAAGATACGCCGGCACGGCCGACGACTGAGTAGGGTCGCGGTATCAATTCTGACTGCGCCGCTTGTTGATCAACAGTGGCCGTGTCAAATGCCAGGGATGGGTCAACTCTGTTGGCTCACTACCGGTTGAAAATGTTGGGAAACGTTGCATGGAAAACAAAAAAAATTATACGCACACGCAATGATCTATCCATGGAGATGCATAGCAACGAGGGGGAGAGTGTGTCTACGTACCCTCGTAGACCGTAAGCGGAAGCGTTTCACAACGCGGTTGATGTAGTCGAACTTTCTCCGCGCTCCACCGATCGAGTACCGAACGTACGACACCTCCGAGTTCTGCACACGTTCAGCTCGGTGACGTCCCTCGCCTTCTTGATCCAGCAAGACGTCGAGGTAGTAGATGAGTTCCGTCAGCACAACAGCATGGTGACGGTGATGGTGAAGTGATCTCCGCAGGGCTTCGCCTAAGCACTACGAAAATATGACCGAGGGAGTAAACGGTGGACGGGGGCGCCGCACACGGCTAAGACAATGTTGTGTCTCTGTGTGGTGCCCCCTCCCCACATATATATAGGTGGGAGGGGAGGAGGCAGCCCCTAGGGCGTCCCAAGAGACCTGGCGGCAGCCCTAGGGTTGCTGCCTTGCCCTGCGCCCCCCTCCCCCTTTTCCTTATATGAAGAAGGGGGAAGGAAAGGGGGGAGAGGTGGAAGGAAGGGGGAATCCTATTCCCTTTCTTTCCTTTCCTCCTTCCCCTTTCCTTATCCACCTTGGCTGGCCCATATGGGGGGCACACCAGCCCCTTGTGGCTGGTGTGTTTCCCCTCTTGGCCCATAAGGCCCATATCTTTTGCCGGGGGTGCCCGGAACTCCTTTCGGTGACCCGATAAGTACCCGGTGACCCCCGAAACACTTCCGGTGTCCGAATACCATCGTCCTATATATCAATCTTTACCTATCGACCATTTTGAGACTCCTCGTCATGTTCGTGATCTCATCCGGGACTCCGAACAACATTCGGTCACCAAATCACATAACTCATATAATACTATATCGTCAACGAACGTTAAGCGTGCGGACCATACGGGTTCGAGAACTATGTAGACATGACCGAGACACCTCTCCGGTCAATAACCAATAGTGGAACCTGGATGCTCATATTGGCTCCTACATATTCTACGAAGATCTTTATCGGTCGAACCGTTACGACAACATACATAATTCCCTTTGTCCATCGGTATGTTACTTGCCCGAGATTCGATCGTCGGTATCTTCATACCTAGTTCAATCTCGTTACCGGCAAGTCTCTTTACTCGTTCCATAATACATCACCACGTGACCAACTCCTTATTCGTTTGCTTGCAAGCTTATGATGTGTATTACCGAGAGGTCCCAGAGATACCTCTCCGAAACTCGGAGTGACAAATCCTAGTCTCGATCTATGCCAACTCAACAAATACCTTCGGAGATACCTGTAGAGCATCTTTATAATCACCCAGTTATGTTGTGACGTTTGATAGCACACAAGGCACTCCTTGGTATCCGGGAGATGCATAATCTCATAGTCGAAGGAATATGTATTTGACATGAAGAAAGCAATAGCAATAAAACTGAACGATCATTATGCTAAGCTAACGGATGGGTCTTGTCCATCACATCATTCTCCTAATGATGTGATCCCGTTATCAAATGACAACTCATGTCCATGGTTAGGAAACCTTAACCATCTTTGATCAATGAGCTAGTCAAGTAGAGGCTCACTAGGGACACGGTGTTTGTTTATGTATTCACACATGTATTTAAGTTTCCGATCAATACAATTCTAGCATGAATAATAAACCTTTATCATGAATAAGGAAATATAAAATAACAACTTTATTATTGCCTCTAGGGCATATTTCCTTCAGTCTCCCACTTGCACTAGAGTAAATAATCTAGTTCACATCGCCATGTGATTTAACACCAATAGTTCACATCGTCATGTGATTAACACCCATAGTTCACATCGCCATGTGACCAACACCCAAAGGGTTTACTAGAGTCAATAATCTAGTTCACATCACCATGTGATTAACACCCAAAGAGTACTAAGGTGTGATCATGTTCTGCTTGTGAGAGAAGTTTAGTCAGCGGATCTATCACATTCAGATCCGTATGTATATTTGGAAATTTCTATGTCTACAATGCTCTGCATGGCGCTACTCTAGCTAATTGCTCCCACTTTCCATACGTATCCAGATTGAGACTCAGAGTCATCTGGATCGGTGTAAAAGCTTGCATCGACGTAACTCTTTACGACGAACTCTTTATCACCTCCATAACCGAGAAATATTTCCTTGGTCCTCTAAGGATAATTTTGACCGCTGTCTAGTGATCTACTCCTCATCGCTATTATACAACCTTGCCAAACTCATGGCAAGGTACACAACAGGTTTGGTACACAGCATGGCATACTTTATAGAACCTATGGCTGAGGCATAGGGAATGACTTTCATTCTTTCTCTATCTTCTGCCGTGGTCGGGCTTTGAGTCTTACTCAATTTCACACCTTGAATACAGGTAAGAACCCTTTCTTTGACTGGTCCATTTTGAACTCCTTCAAAACTTTGTCAAGGTATGTGCTTTGTGAAAGTCCTATTAAGCATCTCGATCTATCCCTATAGATCTTGATGCTCAATACGTAAGCAGCTTCACCGGGGTCTTTCATTGAAAAATTCTTATTCAAGTATCCTTTTATGCTATCCAGAAATTTTATATCATTTCCAATCAATAATATGTCATCCACATATAATATCATAAATGCTACATAGCTCCCACTCACTTTCTTGTAAATACAGGCTTCACCGTAAGTCTGTATAACATGCTTTGATCACCTCATCAAAGCGTATATTCCAACTCCGAGATGCTTGCACCAGTCCATAGATGGATCGCTAGAGCTTGCACACTTTGTCAACACTTTTAGGATCGACAAAACCTTCTGGTTGCATCATATACAACTCTTCTTTGAGAAATCCATTAAGGAATGCAGTTTTGACATCCATTTGCCAGATTTCATAATCATAAAATGCGGCAATTGCTAACATGATTCGGACGGACTTAAGCATCGCTACGGGTGAGAAAGTCTCATTGTAGTCAACTCTTTGAACTTGTCAAAAAACTTTTGCGAGAAGTCGAGCTTTATAGACAGCAACATTACCATCAGTGTCAGTCTTCTTCTTGAAGATCCATTTATTTTCTATGGCTTGCCGATCATCGGGCAAATCCACCAAAGTCCACACTTTGTTCTCATACATGGATCCTATCTCAGATTTCATGGCTTCAAGCCATCTGTCGGAATTGGACTCATCATAGCTTCTTCATAGTTCGTAGGTTCGCCTTGGTCTAGTAACATGACTTCCAGTACAGGATTCCCGTACCACTCTGGTGCGGATCGTGTTCTGGTTGACCTACGAGGTTCTGTAGTAACTTGATCCGAAGTTTCATGATCATCATCATTAGCTTCCTCTCTAGTTGGTGTAGGCATCACGGGAATGGTTTTCTCTGATGAACTACTTTCCAATTCGAGAGAAGGTACGATGACCTCATCAAGTTCTACTTTCCTCCCACTCACTTCTTTCGAGAGAAACTCCTTCTCTAGAAAGGACCCACTCTTGGCAACAAAGATCTTGCCTTCGGATATGTGGTAGAAGGTGTACCCAATTGTTTCCTTAGGGTATCCTATGAAGACGCACTTCTCCGATTTGGGTTCGAACTTATCAGGCTGAAGCCTTTTGACATAAGTGTCGCAACCCCAAACTTTTAAGAAACGACAGCTTAGGTTTCTTGCCAAACCACAGTTCATACGGTGTCGTCTCAACGGATTTAGACGGTGCCCTATTTTAACGTGAATGCGGCTGTCTCTAATGCATAACCCCAAAACGATAGTGGTAAATCGGTAAGAGACATCATAGAACGCACCATATCTAATAAAGTACGATTACGACGTTCGGACACACGCTGTGGTGTTCCAGGTGGCGTGAGTTGTGAAACTATTCCACATTGTTTTAAATGAAGGCCAAACTTGTAACTCAAATATTCGCCTCCGCGATCAGATCATAGAAACTTTATTTTCTTGTTACGATGATTCTCCACTTCACTCTGAAATTCTTTGAACTTTTTAAATGTTTCAGATTTGTGTTTCATTAAGTAGATATACCCATATCTGCTCAAATCATCTGTGAAGGTTATAAAATAATGATGCCTGCCGCGTGCCTCAACACTCATCGGACCGCATACATCGGTATGTATTATTTCCAATAAGTCATTAGCTCGCTCCATTGTTCCGGAGAACGGAGTTTTAGTCATCTTGCCCATGAGGCATGGTTCGCAAGTATCAAATGATTCATAATCAAGTGATTCCAAAAGCCCATCTGCATGGAGTTTCTTCATGCGCTTTACACCAATATGACCTAAACGGCAGTGCCACAAATATGTTGCACTATCATTATCAACTTGCATCTTTTGGCATCAATATTATGAATATGTGTATCACTACGATCGAGATTCAATAAACCATTTACATTGGGTGTATGACCATAGAAGGTTTTATTCATGTAAACAGAACAACAATTATTCTCTGACTTAAATGAATAACCGTATCGCAATAAACATGATCCAATCATATTCATGCTCAACGCAAACACCAAATAACATTTATTTAGGTCCAACACTAATCCCGAAGGTAGAGGGAGTGTGCGATGGTGATCTTATCAACCTTGGAATCACTTCCAACACACATCGTCACCTTGTCCTTAACTAGTCTCTGTTCATTTTGCAACTCCTGTTTCGAGTTACTAATCTTAGCAACTGAACCGGTATGAAATACCCAGGGGCTACTATGAACACTAGTAAAGTACACATCAATAACATGTATATCAAATATACCTTTGTTCACTTTGCCATCCATCTTATCCGCCAAGTATTTGGGGCAGTTCCACTTCCAGTGACCGTTTCCTTTGCAGTAGAGGCACTCAGTTTTAGGCTTGGGTCCATCTTTGGGCTTCTTCATGGGAGCGGCAACTTGCTTGCCATTCTTCTTGAAGTTCCTTTCTTTCCCTTGCCCTTTTTCTTGAAACTAGTGGTCTTGTTAACCATCAACACTTGATGCTCTTTCTTGATTTCTACCATCGCCGATTTCAGCAACGCGAAGAGCTTGGGAATCAATTTCGTCATCCCTCGCATATTATAGTTCATCACAAAGTTCTAGTAGCTTGGTGATAGTGACTAGAGAACTTTGTCAATCACTATCTTATCTGGAAGATTAACTCCCACTTGATTCAAGCGATTGCAGTACCCAGACATTCTGAGCACATGCTCACAGGTTGAGCTATTCTCCTCCATCTTGTAGGTAAAGTATTTGTCAGAGGTCTCATACCTCTCGACACGGGCATGAGTCTGAAATACCAATTTCAGCTCTTGGAACATCTCATATGCTTCGTGGCATTCAAAATGTTTTTTAAGTCTCGGTTCTAAGCCGTAAAGCATGGCGCACTAAACTATCAAGTAGTCATCATATCGAGCTTGCTAAACATTCATAACATCTGCATCTGCTCCTGCAACAGGTCTATCACCTAGCGGTGCATGAAGGACATAATTCTTCTGTGCAGCAATGAGGATAATCCTCAGATCACGGACCCAGTCCGCATCATTGCTACTATCATCTTTCAACTTAGTTTTCTCTAGGAACATATCAAAAATATAGGGGAGCTAAATCGCAAGCTATTGATCTACAACATAGATATGCAAATACTATCAGGACTAAGTTCATGATAAATTAAGTTCAATTAATCAAATTACTTAAGAACTCTCACTTAAATAGACATCCCTCAAGTCATCTAAGTGATACGTGATCCAAATCAACTAACCCATGTCCGATCATCACGTGAGATGGGGTAGTCATCAATGGTGAACATCTCTATGTTGATCATATCTACTATATGATTCACGTTCGACCTTTCGGTCTCCAGTGTTCCGAGGCCATGTCTGTACATGCTAATCTCGTCAAGTTTAACCCAAGTATTCCGCATGTGCAAAACTGTCTTGCACCCATTGTATGTGAACGTAGAGTCTATCACACCCGATCATCACGTGGTGTCTCAACACGACAAACTATCGCAATGGTGCATACTCAGGGAGAACACTTATACCTTGAAATTTAGTGAAGGGATCATCTTATAATGCTACCGCCGTACTAAGCAAAATAAGATGCATAAAAGATAAACATCACATGCAATCAAAATATGTGACATGATATGGCCATCATCTTGTGCTTTTGATCTGCATCTCCAAAGCATCGTCATGATCTCCATTGTCACCGGCTCGACACCTTGATCTCCATCGTTGTGTCGTGGTCATCTTGCCAACTATTGCTTCTACAACTATCGCTAACGCATAGTGATAAAGTAAAGCAATTACATGGCGTTTGCATCTCATACAATAAAGTGACAACCATAAGGCTCCTGCCAGTTGCCGATAACTTACAAAACATGATCATCTCACACAACAACGTATATCACATCATGTCTTGACCATATCACATCACAACATGCCCTGCAAAAACAAGTTAGACGTCCTCTACTTTGTTGTTGCAAGTTTTACGTGGCTGCTACGGGCTTCTAGCAAGAACCGTTCTTACCTACGGCAAAAACCACAATGGTGATTCGTCAAGTTAGCAGTTTTAACCTTCTTCAAGGACCGGCCGCAGTCAAATTCGATTAAACTAAAGTAGGAGAAACAGACACCCGCCAGCCACCTTTATGCAAAACTAGTTGCATGTCTGTCGGTGGAACCGGTCTCATGTACGTGGACATGTAAGGTTGGTCTGGGCCGCTTCATCCCAAAATACCGCCGAATCAAAATAAGACGTTGGTGGTAAGCAGTATGACTATCACCGCCCACAACTCTTTGTGTTCTACTCGTGCATATCATCTACGCATGGACCTGGCTCTCATGCCACTGTTGGGAAATGTTGCATGAAAAACAAATTTTTTTCTACGCACACGCAATGATCTATCAATGGAGATGCATAACAACGAGGGGGAGAGTGTGTCTACGTACCCTCGTAGACCGTAAGAGGAAGCATTTCACAACGCGGTTGATGTAGTCGAACTTTCTTCGCGCTCCACCGATCGAGTACCGAACGTACGGCACCTCCGAGTTCTGCACACGTTCAGTTCGGTGACATCCCTCGCCTTCTTGATCCAGCAAGACGTCGAGGTGGTAGATGAGTTCCATCAGCACGTCGGCGTGGTGACAGTGATGGTGAAGTGATCTCCGTAGGGCTTCGCCTAAGCACTATGAAAATATGACCGAGGGAGTAAACGATGGACGGGGGCGCCGCACACGGCTAAGACAATGTTGTGTCCCTGTGTGGCGCTCCCTCCCCACATATATATAGGTGGGAGGGGAGGAGGCAGCCCCTAGGGTGCCCCAAGAGACCTGGCGGAAGCCCTAGGGCTGCTGCCTTGCCCTGCGCCCCCCCTTTCCTTATATGAAGAAGGGGGAAGGAAAGGGGGGAGAGGTGGAAGGAAGGGGGAATCCTATTCCCTTTCTTTCCTTTCCTCCTTCCCCTTTCCTTATCCACCTTGGCCGGCCCATATGGGGGGCGCACCAGCCCCTTGTGGCTGGTGTGTTTCCCCTCTTGGCCCATAAGGCCCATATCTTTTGCCGGGGGTGCCCGGAACCCCTTCCGGTGACACCGATAAGTACCCGGTGACCTCCGAAACACTTCCGGTGTCCGAATACCATCGTCCTATATATCAATCTTTACCTCTCAACCATTTCGAGACTCCTCGTCATGTCTGTGATCTCATCCGGGACTTCGAACAACATTCGGTCATCAAATCACATAACTCATATAATACTATAACGTCAACGAACGTTAAGCGTGCAGGCCCTACGGGTTCGAGAACTATGTAGACATGACCGACACACCTCTCCAGTCAATAACTAATAGTGGAACCTGGATGCTCATATTGGCTCCTACATATTCTACAAAGATCTTTATCGGTCGAACCGTTATGACAACATACGTAATTCCCTTTGTCCATCGGTATGTTACTTGCCCGAGATTCGATCGTCGGTATCTTCATACCTAGTTCAATCTCGTTACCGGAAAGTCTCTTTACTCGTTCCATAATACATCACCTTGTGACCAACTCCTTAGTCGTTTACTTGCAAGCTTATGATGTGTATTACCGAGAGGGCCCAGAGATACCTCTCCGAAACTCGGAGTGACAAATCCTTGTCTCGATCTATGCCAACTCAACAAATACCATCGGAGATACCTGTAGAGCATCTTTATAATCACCCAGTTACATTGTGATGTTTGATAGCACACAAGGCGCTCCTTCGGTATCCGGGAGTTGCATAATCTCATAGTCGAAGGAATATGTATTTGACATGAAGAAAGCAATAGCAATAAAACTGAACGATCATTATGCTAAGCTAACGGATGGGTCTTGTCCATCACATAATTCTCCTAATGATGTGATCCCGTTATCAAATGACAACTCATGTCCTTGGTTAGGAAACCTTAACCATCTTTGATCAACGAGCTAGTCAAGTAGAGGCTCACTAGGGACAAGGTGTTTGTTTATGTATTCACACATGTATTTAAGTTTCCGATCAATACAATTCTAGCATGAATAATAAACCTTTATCATGAATAAGGAAATATAAAATAACAACTTTATTATTGCCTCTAGGGCATATTTCCTTCAGAAAATAGGGGTGGTTTGGTGCTAGGGTAACCTACAGCCAGCCTGGCTCTGATACCATGTCCTGTGGCACCCCAATAGAGGGCCGACGCACGCCAGCCCCATGATAAGACCTGGCGCACGTCAAAGACATGATACAACAATTCCAGGCACAAAATGGCTTTATTATATGAAATGGAGAATTACAATACTGTTGCTTACAACAATATTACATGGCTCCAAGGCTAACTAAAATGGCAGCAGAGGTCTTGGTTCTGCGGCAACGACGTCTTTGGCTGGGCTCCACAACTCACAGGACTGGCTGGGTTATGATCTAGCTCGATGGATCTTCTCCTGCATCTGGCCACGTGCAAGGCCAGGTGAGTACTTTGAATGTACTCGCAAGACAACCAAATACATAGCATCCAAACAAGCAGATGACAAAGCAAGCCCTATGCTTATATAAGATTTGTTCTAAACATGGCATGGAATTAACAACAAAACATGGATCAAGCATGGCATAACATGGATCAGGCATATCAACTACATAACATAGCACGTCAATGATCACATTAGCTGCATAAAGTGCTTACTGTTACCGAATACCAACTTACTCTCTTCTGGGTTGTCCCACAACCCTCAGAATACTCATGATCCACTGAGCACTTCCGAACATAAGACAAGTTCTTCCATCATTATTATCTTTGTTGCCGTTGACCACCTAGTGAGGCCTGGACGGACTGTCCAATACCGTGGATGCGGCTATTTGAATAGATTCTTACACTCTGCAGAGGTTGCACACTTTACCCACACCATGGAGCACCTGGCCCCGTGATCCCATTGGTGTGGACCAGTGTTGTTCCAACGAAACCTGCCTAACCCGTGACTCTCCTATTGTACCACCGACAATCATACTCCCCCGGAGTCATGCCTTGGGTGGCCCCTGTGTCACTCCTGACACCTACCACCGTCATGGCCAAACAACTGTCCCAAACGGGGACTCCTGGGCTAAACAAATAACTGGGCTCACAAGGTTATCGCCGCCTATCTGATCAGGGCAGCGCGCACGCATAACCTTCCCTCTTTGGCGGTACCGATAAAAGGGCACAAAGCTAGACCAAGTCAAGGCCGTCCCATACCGGCAATTGTGGCTGCACGGATAAGTTCGGACAGGTGGCTCTTGATCAACCAACTAAGTTTAGTTTATAGATTCAATTCAACATCTCCATCATCGCACCATTACATCGACGATTATAAGCGGGAACAATCTCTTAACAACAGCATAGCAAAATCATAACAATGTTGACAAACATGGCATGAGATCAAATCATTGTATGAACATGATAATGGTATTCAAAATATTGTTACTAGCATGGGAGAACATGGCATGGAAGTAATTCATGATATCATGTGGTAAATAACACTAGCATCAGGCACATATAAAATAATAGGGCTATGGTAGTGCACACTAACAAATGATCCAGAACATACTGCAATACATACACAGGGTGCAAGCAAAGTCATCACGTAAGTCCGGAGCTCATGATAAGAGGTTGGCTTGCCTGGGGGTCGATGAATACGCCGGGAAGAAGTGCGGTAAACTCCGAAAAGATTTGCCGGAAAAGTTTCCCTCTTGAAGGGGCTGATCGAAGGGCAAGGGCAAAATGGTCATTTTCACAGTGTGAAAACATTATGAAAATGATGCCATCGGAACGGGCTCGACGATCTGAAGACGTGGGCGTTGGTTTTACCTCAATCGGAGTCATGGTCGTGGAGATATGCCCGTTCGTTCATTAGGCGGTAAAATAGACAGAATAGTGTCCATTTTAGTGCTTAACGGACGAACGTTCACTATATAGCCGTTTCGGTTGGCGGCTGGAAAGCGCAGTTCTCAGAAATACGCTTTCGGCATACTGAAGACGTATTTTTGGAAGTGTCACTTAAAACCGGCTGGGCCCGGGCTATTGTGACTGATGGGCGGGGCCTGCCTTATCCCCTTCTCTCTTCTTCCTCTGAATCGTCTTATTCTCCCCCGACCGAAGCAGAGACTGAGGCAGGGGCGGCCGGCTGTCGACGCAGCCGACGTCTGGCTGCGCCGGTGAGCCGGCTGACGAGCGTAGGAGGACCGGCGGTCTGCGCCGCATCCAGCGGTGGTCGCAGGACCGTCCAGGGCGGCCTACAACTCCGGCGTCACTGCTCGAGGCGCAACGGCGGCGTGGCTTCTGTTGCGTTCTCTGGCGAGGTCCCTCCGGCCAGAACGGGAGTGGTGACGACCTCACTAGCTCCTGAGGTAGCCGCACACGCAGGAGGAAGGTAGGGGGAGGGCCTCATGGCCGGAATCGGCCGAGGGGAATGATACGTCTCCATCGTATCTACTTTTCCTAACGCTTTTCCTCTTGTTTTGGACTCTAATTTGCACGATTTGAATGAAACTAACCCGGACTGACGCTGTTTTCAGCAGAACTACCATGGTGTTGTTTTTCTGTAGAAATAAAAGTTCTCAGATTGGAACGAAACTTCGTGAGGAGTTTTTATATAATAAAAGAGAATTTCTGGAGCCAAGAACCACAGGAGGGGGGCACCTGGGTGGGCACAACCCACCAGGGCGCCCCCCCTCCAGGCGCGCCCAGGTGGGTTGTCCCCACCTGGTGGCCCCGCAGACTCCAACCACGATGCTATAAAGTCATATTTTCAGAGAAAAAATTAGGGAGAAAGAATTATCGTGTTTCATGAGACGGAGCCGCTGCCACCTCTTGTTCTTCATCGGGAGGCCAGATCTGGAGTTCGTTTGGGGCTCCGGAGAGGGGGATCTTCGATCTTTGTCATCACCAACCCTTCTCCATCGCCAATTTCATGATGCTCCCCACCGGGAGTGAGTAATTCCTTCGTAGGCTCGCTGGTCGGTGAGAAGTTGGATAAGATTCATCATGTAATCGAGTTAGTTTTGTTAGGGCTTGATCCCTAGTATCCATTATGTTCTGAGATTGATGTTGCTATGACTTTGCCATGCTTAATGCTTGTCACTTTGGGCCCGGGTGCCATGATTTCAGATCTAAACCGTTTATGTTGTCACCATTGTATCTATGTTCTAGATCCGATCTTGCAAGTTATAGTCACTTACTACGTGTTATGATCCGGCAACCCCGGAGTGACAATAGTCGGGACACTTCCCGGTGATGATCGTAGTTTGAGGAGTTCATGTATTCACTATGTGTTAATGCTTTGTTCTGGTTCTCTATTAAAAGGAGGCCTTAATATCCCTTAGTTTCCAATAGGACCCCGCTGCCACGGGAGGGTAGGACAAAAGATGTCATGCAAGTTCTTTCCATAAGCATGTATGACTATTTACGGAATACATGCCTACATTATATTTATGAACTGGAGCTAGTGCTGTATCGCCCTAGGTTATGACTGTTATATGATGAATATCATCCAACGAATTCACCGATCCAATGCCTACGAATTTCTCTCATATTGTTCTTGCTAAGTTACCACTGCTATTGTTACTCTTGCACTTGCTACAAAATCATTGCTATTACTGTTACCGTTATATTGCTATTGCTACTACTATCAAAACTACCATACTACTTTGCTACTGATTACTTTGCTGCAGATAATTAATCTCCAGGTGTGGTTGAATTGAAAACTCAGCTGCTAATACTTGCAAATATTCTTTGGCTCCCCTTGTGTGGAATCAATAAATTTGGGTTGAATACTCTACCCTCGAAAATTATTGCGATCCCCTATACTTGTGGGTTATCAAGACCTTTTTCTGGCGCTGTTGCCGGGGAGCATAGCTATATTTGTTGAGTCACTTGGGATTATTATCAAATTATCACTATAAAGAATCTGAAGGATGCTAAGACTAAGATTTTTCCCTCTAAGACGAGGGGAGGTAAGGAACTGCCATCCAGCTCCGCTTTAGATTCACCTTCTGTTATAAGTAGACTTGCAACACCACCACATGCTATCAATTCTGATATGTTGCAAGTTATTGATGATGCTACTTCTGCTATGAATGCTACTCATAATGGTGCTAGTACCTTGCTTGATGATAATGTGCCACTAGGTGAATTTCTTGATGAAGAACTTGCTAGAACTAAAGCTTTTAAGAATGCTGAAACTGAAAATCTTGAAACACCTATTAGACCTAGTTCTCCTAGATATGAATTGCCAAAGGTACCGGAAGGTTATGTTATGGATGAGGAGACAACTAGAGACATTCTTGCTTGTAAGGATAGAGATGATCTAGAAAAATTATTATGCAAGTACAAAGAAAAGACTTTGAATGCTAGAATGAAATGTGATCCTAAGTTTGCTACTTCACCTATCTTTATTGATGATAAGGATTATGAATTCTCTGTCGACCCAGAGTTGATTACTTTGGTTGAATCTGATCCTTTCCATGGTTATGAAACTGAAACTGTTGTGGCACATCTTACTAAGTTGAATGATATAGCCACATTTTTTGCTCATGATGAGAAGATTCGCTATTATTATATTCTCAAATTATTTTGGTTCTCATTAAAGGGTGATGCTAAGGCTTGGTACAATACTCTTGCTCCTGGTTGTGTGCGTAGTCCCCAGGATATGATTTATTACTTCTCTGAAAAATATTTTTCTGCTCATAAGAAACAAGCTGCCTTACAGGAAATATTTAACTGCGCAAATTGAAGAAGAGAGTTTGAAGAAGAGAGTCTCCCACAAGCTTGGGGGAGGCTTCTCCAATTGCTTAATGCTTTGCCTGATCATCCTATTAAGAAAAATGAAATACTTGATATCTTCTATAATGGATGCTTCTAGGGATTTCCTAGATAGTTGTGCTGGTTGTGTTTTCAGGGAGCGAACCATTGAACAAGCTGAAGAATTATTGAATAACATATTGAAAAATTATGATGATTGGACTCTTACCGAACCACCACTCAAACCTACTCCGAAGAAGAGGGGTATCTTATATCTCAGTCCTGAAGATATGCAAGAGGCAAAGAAATCCATGAAGGAAAAAGGTATTAAAGCAGAGGATGTTAAAAATTTACCACCTATCGAAGAAATACAAGGGCTTGAAACACCACCACCACCTAAGGTGATAGAGGTAAATTCTTTACTAAAGTTCGATGAAGGTGATATTCCTTATAATAAACATCCTAGTCAATGCCTTTATGAGTTTGATAATTACATTAGAAAACAAGATCACTTCAATGCAAATGTTATGAAACAATTGAAATACAATTCTGATATGATTGCTCCCTTGAGTGACTTGTTATTTAGAATCTCAAATGATGTTAGTGGTGTAGGAAAGCATGCTTCTATGGTTCAAACTCAATTAGAACAAGTTGCTAAATCTCAAAGAGAGTTGCTTGATGAAATGAATAATAATATCAATGATCATGCTGTTAGAGTAATGACTAGAGGAGGTAGAATGACTCAGGAACCACTTTATCCCGAGGGACACCCAAAAAGAATTGAACAAGACTCTCAAAGAGTTGACACTGATGTACCTAGTCCTTCTAAAAAGAAAAAGAAGAAGAAAAATGATAGGACTTTGCATGCCTCTAGTGAACCTGAAGTTGAAAAACCTCCTGATAATGATAATGAAGTCTCTATCTCTGATGCTGAAACTAAATCTGGTAGTGAACACTCACCTTCTGAAAATGAAAAAGATAATGATGAGGTTCATGAAGACACTCAAACAAATAATAAAGAACCAGATAATGATGTTGAGATAGAACCAGTAGCTGATCTTGATAACCCACAACCCAAGAATAAAAGATATGATAAAAGAGACTTTGTTGCTAGAAAACATGGTAGGGAAAGAGAACCATGGGTTCAAAAACCTATGCCCTTTCCACCTAAGTCAACCAAAAAGAAAGATGATGAAGAATTTGAACTCTTTGCTGAAATGCTGAAGCCAGTCTTTTTGCGTACTCGCTTGACTGATGTCTTAAAAATGCCTCCTTATGCAAAGTACATGAAAGACATCATCACCAATAAGAGAAAAATACCGAAAGCTGAAATCTCCACCATGCTTGCTAATTATACTTTTAAGGATGGAGTACCTAAAAAACTTGGAGATCCGGGAATACCAACTATACCTTGCTCCATCAAAAGAAATTATGTGAAAACTGCTTTGTGTGATTTAGGAGCTGGTGTTAGTGTTATGCCTTTCTCTTTATATAAAAGACTTGATTTGAATAAACTCACACCTACTGAAATATCTTTGCAAATAGCTGATAAATCAACTGCTATACCTATCGGTATTTGTGAGGATGTGCCCATTGTCGTTGCTAATGTTACTATCTTAACTGACTTTGTTATACTTGAGATACCCGAGGACGACAACATGTTGATTATCCTCGGTAGACCCTTCTTGTATACTGCAGGGGCTGTTATTGATTGCAATAAAAGCAAGGTCACATTTCATATAAATGGTAATGAACATACGGTGCACTTTCCGAAGAAACAATTCCAAGTGAATGGTATTAATGTTATTGAAAAATCTCCGACAATCACTATTGGAAGTTTTCAACTACCTCTACCTACTGCCAAAAAGAAATACGAAATGCTTATTGTTGGGAACATCCATATCCCCATTGAGGTAACTTAGTGTTTTACGTAAGTTCTTCGGTTTCATGCTAATCGGAAGTGGTTGTTAATAAGACTTGATCAACCTTATTAATAAATCATTTTTGAGAGGTATGAAGTTGATGAATTCAGTGAGCACTACCTTCTGTCCCTACTTTTTGTTTTCTATTTTTATTAGTTAAATAAAATAAAATGCCATGCCTTGCCTGTTTTCTAAGTTTTCCGTGCAATAAAAAATGACCCAAAAATAAAAGTTCTCAGAATGCTCTAAAAATTTAATACGATTTTTTTCTGAATATTTAAGAATTTTTGGTGCAAATAACATCAGAGGGAGGCGCTCCAGGTGGGCACAACCCACCTGGGCGCGCCAGCACCCCCAGGCGCGCCCTGGTGGGTTGTGGTCCCCACGTGGGCCCCTCACTTATCTTTTCACTCCACATCATCACCTACTTCCAGAAAAAATTCACCATTGCTCTCTCTCTCTCATGTTCTTGCTCTCAAACCCGCGGATTTTGATCTCTTTGCTCGAAGCTCCATTTCCAAAACTGTTTCGAGGGATTATTGCTTGGTATGTGCCTCCTCCATTGATCCAATTAGTTTTTGCTTTAGTGGTTTATATTTAGAATAATTAGTTGCTCTTGGTGCTGCTGTAGATGAGCTTGCATGCCAAATTCTTAGAGTTATAAGTAGTTTGAATGCTTGATATGGCCTCTATGCATCCCTATGAGTAGTTGCTATCATTCTTATAAGGTTTTGTTAACAAAAATTCATGACACAAAATTTTTCAGAAAATTGTACGTGAATATGATGAACCTCTTTGGAAGGAGTTCTTCGAGGCGGAGGTCCTCGGAGGCATCTTCTAGTAGCAGCTCCGTTCATCGGTCCTATGTTGAACCAAGTGAAAATTCCATTCGAGATGCCGCTACCAAATCATGTTTATGGCAATGCAACGATTATATGGCACGTGTGGGCATTAAAGAAGAATTTGAGCAATATGTTCACAATTCCGAGCTTGGTCCCGACATTGCAGATAAGTGCAACCAACACCTCAGCCTCACTGAATCATTTACCAAAGAATTTAAATTCCATCCTCGTGAGTCCAGAGTATCATTTAAACTATATGACAATTCATTTACTATACCTCTAGAGACATTTTCTAATCACTGCAAAATTCCATTTTGGGGTTCATTGGACGAGCCACCAAGGTCGGAGTTTGAGATATTCTTGACTAGCCTTTGCTATGGTGAGACTAGAGGAGTGACTCAAGGTAGAATAAAGAGCATTCATTTTCCCTCAATCCAATACTTTGCACTATTTAATGGAAAATGCATTGTAGGCAAACAAGATTGTAGTACACTTTGTGCTCCAGACTTGAGCCTTATCCGCACCGCTCTCACCGATGACAAAAGTTATAACCTTGGAGCGATAGTGGCACGTAGATTGCAACACAATGCTGGTAGTGGATATTTTTATGGTGGGATTTATGCCACACGCTTAGCAAGAGAGCTAGGTGTTTCACCTTGGCCTTATGACCCCATCTTACCCACGCAATACCTTGACTTTGATGCTATGAAACGTCATAAGATCCTTAGTGGTGAACCCCATAATTTTACTTATAACCTATTGTTTAATAAAAGTTTCATTGTGGACACCTTTTTGCCTGCACCTGCTCTCTTTGATGTTCATAGCAAGGGAAGATATTATGTTCTTGAGAGCGAGGCCCGAGCACATAACGCGGCAGTTGTGGCTGCACGACGGGCTGAGACATCTGCACCTAGAGCCTCCGTGAGCTATCACCCCGACCATTATGCAGGCTACTGATGGAGATTACCAAGTTAGGCCAAAAGACTAAGCTTGGGGGAGTACGTATTTCCACCGACATTACTTTCATGTTCACACTTTTCATTCCAGTTATCGGTGTCCATACTTTTTCATTGTATTATCCATGCTAGATTTATTTTGTCGCCTTCTTCTTGTGTGTTTAAAAAACTTTGAGAAAATACAAAAATATTTCCTGCTTCTTTTTTATTTATTTTTATTTTTCTTTCTAGTATAATTAGCTGTAGTGTTTAAAAAGAAACCCAAAAAGATTTCCTTGTTCTTCTGTTGCTTGTTGGGAGCTCTCCCGTGTAAATAGTTTTTCTCTTTTTTGTTTTCCTTTCTTAAATTTGCTTTCTTTCAGAAAACCCAAAACTCCAAAAATATTTCAGTGTGTTTCTCTAAATTTCTTTTTATTGAGTCATACCGAGGAGAAGAACACGATGAAAATGTTGAGTGGCTATCATATGCATTGTTGTTGATCTAATAGAGAGTCCATATTACCTTGTTTTCTTCCTTTTGAATAAATATTTGCAGATTCCAGCTTAGTCCACGACACTCTTGCACTATTATTATTTTCATATCGTTTGGTCATGCAAGTGAAAGGCAATAATGATGATATTTGAAGAACTGGCAGTGGCAGAGAGAAACGGGTATGAACTCAACTTGTTCTGTTTTTGTAAATATGTTTAACCTAGTATCCATGATTCAGCTCATTATGATCAAACATGTTTGCAATGACCCTTAGAGATTATAGTTTCTCATGCCATGCTTAAGTAGCTAGGAGTGGATAATGTTTTATCTTGGATGTCAACATTGCGTTAAAATAATTGTGATGTAGTATGATGATATGGTATCCTCCTTTGAATGTTTGAGTGGCTTGACTTGGCACATGTTCATGCATGTAGTTGAATGAAAACCAACATAGCCTCTATGATATTTATGTTCATGGTGTTCATATCCTACTCATGCTAATATCCAATGTTACTTATGCATAATGCATGTTCATGACCGTTTTCACTCTCTAGCTGGCCGCTTCTCAACCTAATTGCTAGCCTTCGCCTGTACTAAGTGGGAATTCTGCTTGTGCATCAAAACCCTGAAACCCAAGTTATTCCAAATGAGTCCACCATACCTACCTATATGCGGTATTACCCTGCCGTCCTAAGTAAATTTGCATGTGCCACCTCTAAAAACTTCAAATAAATATCCTTTTTGTGTGCCTGGATTGTTCATAGAGCGACAGGAGGTAGTCAGTATCTTCCATGCTAAGCGGGTTATTATCATGATGAGTGTTTATTCACTCGTCCTTGCACGAGAGCGGCGGTAATAGGGATTCCCAGTCCCGAATTCAAATTGCAAATAATTAAACAAAACTCCCCCAGGAATGTTGTTGGTATGGACGGCACCCATTGTTTCGGACAAGCCATGGAGTGTTATTGTTGGTGGAGGGGGAGTAAACCTTTACTTTTATCGCTTGGGAACCGCCACTAATGTGTTTAGCATGGAAGATACCGATAACTAATGGTCGCGAAGTAAATAAGAAGGGTGGATTTCTCAAAATTTCATTTACCTCTGTTTTAAAACTTGAGCTCTGGCACCTCTGCAAATCACTGCTTCCCTCTGCGAAGGGACTATCTATTTACTTTTATGTTGTGTCATCACCTTCTCAAATAAGCGCCAGAACCTGAGAGCACTATTGTCATCCTCATGCATTGTGTGTAGCTAATGTTGGGTGCATCATGACTGGATCTTTTCTACCATGAATTACAATGTTTAGTCGCTGCTCGGACTTTGGAGGTGCTCTGCATTTATGTTTTGCGGTCTCAGAAAGGTCTAGTGAGATACCACTATTGTCATATTATATCATGGTTGCTTTGACAAAGTGTTGTTGTTTGAGATACCTTATTATTGCTCGCTAGTTGATTATGCCATTGTTATGAGTTAATATAATTTTTAAGAGTTATTGTCGACATGGTTAGTTATAATCTTTGCTGAAAACCTGGGTGCTACTTAAGCTTATTTACGTAAACAAGAGCAAAAGAGTTCGTAAAAGTTTTTCTTTTTCACTTTCAGTTTATCAACTGAATTGCTTGAGGACAAGCAAAGGTTTAAGCTTGGGGGAGTTTATACGTCTCCGTCGTATCTACTTTTCCTAATGCTTTTCCTCTTGTTTTGGACTCTAGTTTGCACGATCTGAATGAAACTAACCCGGATTGACGCTGTTTTCAGCAGAACTACCATGGTGTTGTTTTTGTGCAGAAATAAAAGTTCTCAGATTGGAACAAAACTTCGCGAGGATTTTTTATATAATAAAATAGAATTTCTGGAGCCAAGAACCACAGGAGGGGGGCACCTGGGTGGGCACAACCCACCAGGGCGCCCCCCCTCCAGGCGCGCCCAGGTGGGTTGTCCCCACCTGGTGGCCCCGCAGACTCCAACCCTGATGCTATAAAGTCATATTTTCGAAGAAAAAAACAGGGAGAAAGAATTATCGCATTTCACAAGACGGAGCCGCCGCCACCTCCTGTTCTTCATCGGGAGGCCAGATCTGGAGTCCGTTTGGGGCTCCGGAGAGGGGGATCTTTGATCTTCGTCATCACCAACCCTTCTCCATCGCCAATTCCATGATGCTCCCCACCGGGAGTGAGTAATTCCTTCGTAGGCTCACTGGTCGGTGAGGAGTTGGATGAGATTCATCATGTAATCGAGTTAGTTTTGTTAGGGCTTGATCCCTAGTATCCATTATGTTCTGAGATTGATGTTGCTATGACTTTGCCATGCTTAATGCTTGTCACTTTGGGCCCGGGTGCCATGATTTCAGATCTGAACCGTTTATGTTATCACCATTATATCTATGTTCTAGATCCGATCTTGCAAGTTATAGTCACTTACTACGTGTTATGATCCGGCAACCCCGGAGTGACAATAGTCGGGACACTTCCCGGTGATGACCGTAGTTTGAGGAGTTCATGTATTCACTATATGTTAATGCTTTGTTCCGGTTCTCTATTAAAAGGAGGCCTTAATATCCCTTAGTTTCCAATAGGACCCCACTGCCACGGGAGGGTAGGACAAAAGATGTCATGCAAGTTCTTTCCATAAGCACGTATGACTATTTACGGAATACATGCCTACATTATATTTATGAACTGGAGCTAGTGTTGTATCGCCCGAGGTTATGGCTGTTATATGATGAATATCATCCAACGAATTCACCGATCCAATGCCTACGAATTTCTCTCATATTGTTCTTGCTAAGTTACCACTGCTATTGTTACTCTTGCACTTGCTACAAAATCATTGCTATTACTGTTACCGTTACTATTGCTGTTGCTACTACTATCAAAACTACCATACTACTTTGCTACTGATTACTTTGCTGCAGATAATTAATCTCCAGGTGTGGTTGAATTGACAACTCAGCTACTAATACTTGCAAATATTCTTTGGCTCCCCTGGTGTCGAATCAATAAATTTGGGTTGAATACTCTACCCTCGAAAACTGTTGCGATCCCCTATACTTGTGTGTTATCAAGAGGGAACGATGACAAAGCTTGGCCAGTGGTGAGGCAGAGGGCTTCGTGGGCTCGAGGGGGAAGAGGCTGGGGCTCGCTGGTGAAGAGGAGGGCTCGAGAATGTGCTTATATAGGCGCGGGGAGGGCTATACGACGCCGGACGGAGCTTCGAGAGCTTGGTGAGGTGGCGGCAACCGAACGGGGAACCGATGTCGGCAGAGGCGGCCAACGAGCTAAGGGATGAGGGAAAAGCTCTAGGAGGCCCATGTGTGTGGTGGGGGAGCTCGTCGGCACTGCCGGACAAGCCGGGGCTCGCTGGAGACGGCCCCCGAAGGCTCCAGTGCACAGGGCACTGCATTTGGCGCGCTCTGCCCATGGTCACCACGTGGCCACAGCGTTGCCACGCCCTACGCAATGCCAAAACTTGTCTAGGGGGTTCTCCACTCTTCCCTGAGCTGACTTGACCCCACAAGCAAGAACAGGGAGGCCTGGTGTGACTGCACCTAGGTCAAACAGTTTCCAGCAGCAAGGTGTTTGACATGTGGTGTGGACACCATAGTGTACCTCTTGGCATGATCTTGGGCAGGGGTTAATCATCCGCTAAGGTGATCATCTTGGCCAAAATTCAGCACAAATGGACAAGGCTAGATGGTACTTCCTTCACAACCTTGAAGATTGGACAGAAACCAAAACAGGATGGTTCCGAGGGATTGGCTAGCTTGCATGAGCTGAGTTTTGGAGCACAGCAATGATATGAACATAAGAGCTAGCTGGAAAAGTTTCAGCTTATTTTGATCATCTATGAAGGTACTTCCTTCACAATGATGCAATCTGAACAGAAACTTAAGAAAATTATAGAAAAAGATTGGTTTGATGAATTGAGTTGATTTTTGGTTTAGAGTAGTAACATATCAATATGCACTACCCTGCAAAAATTCAGCTCAATTGGATCAAGGAATCAAGCACTTCCTTTACAAAATTTCAGACAAGGCAAAAACTTGTATTGGATCATGTGCTCAAATTTTGAACTGTGGAACATGAGGTTTGAATGGAAATGGTGAAGATATGGATTGGGAAAGCTCCATAAATTATTTGGGATTTTTCCTAGCTACCAAAATGGTAGTTCATTTTGGAAAGGCCCCAAATTGAAATATTGGCTTTAAATAGGAAAATGCAATTTCTCTTATTTAATTAAGGCCAATATTTTTATGAGAGCTCAATATGATCACAAAGAATATCTCCACAAGTTTTCATGAATTTGGAGATGCATAGATATTTTCCTGGATTTAATTCCTCATAGAGGCAGAAAAAAGAATTAATTCTAGATGAAAATATTGCATATGACTTGGCAATATTTTTGCACAACCAGGGTTTATGAGTGATGGAGGATCTCTGGAAATTTTGGGAGGATTAACAGAGCAAGGAAAATGATAGCTCTTTTGTAAACACAAAGGCAAGATTTCCAGTTCCAATATTTTGGAACTAGGGTTTGAATGAGATTCGGGATTTACTGGCAGGAGCTTGACTGGCACAAGAGCATGAGAAGGCACTGAGAGGTTGGGAATTGTCTGGATTCACCTGGTCACTCACCAGATTCCAGAGGAAAAATTTAGGAGAGGAAAGCTAGGAAGGAATAACAGCACAAAAATCGATAACCCGATTTTTGGGGTGTTACAAGCTCCTACTTCTTTTTATGCCAACTCTATGACGTAGGTGAGCTGCGACCTTTCCCACGTGTTCGTGATAATCAGTTAACCTCCATAGGGAATTTTGATTGTGATTAGTATCTTTAGACATTGGCCATATTCGTGAGTTCTCACCGTCTCTTTCATTTCTCCTCATTTCTTAAATGTATTGACCTCTGGTATATACAACTAAAATCGATGTGCCAAAAAACAAAAAATAGCTATACATTGGAAGATTTGAATGCCATTTTATTGGAGTAGTTCTGAAATTCTGCCTTATTTTTTCCATTCGTGTTGTTTCTCATAGTTTTAAACTAAAAGGAGTAACTATAAAAATTGTCTTTTATTTTTCATATTTTTTATGTTGAAGCGGCTACATAATTGTCCAAAGCGATTCTCTTTTAGATGTGAGTCTGATATATTCCAGCTTAAAGTAGATGATACAAAGGTGTTATCCCTGTCTTACTTGTTTCACGATAGTTCACAGGATTCTCTTAATTAACATTTTGAGTATAGTCTCTTAAACAATCTGGTTAGAAGAAAACTAGGATGAAAGCATGCGTAGTTAAATCTGAATGCATATATTATTTTGAGGTAAATTTCAATCCATATACCGGTTGTTAAGGAGTATTACAAGATTTTTATTTTCTCGATTTTGTGGAAGTGTTAGTTCTTTCCAGGTCTTTGGAATAACAGTTGTACATTTTCTTATTCATGATATTTGGACTGAATTTGCAGAACCACTAAAAGTCTCAGCTAGGATTTTGACCTGGTTATCTCGTTTTGGCTTTTTATCTATGCACATGCAGTGCTCTTAAGGCTCCTTGGCCGCTTCGGTGCCCGTGGCATTCGTGCTCGTCGATGGGACGGTGCAAGGCGTAACTCCGACGGCGGCATGGATGTGCGGTGTAGGAAGCGGTTCCTCGCCGGCTGGATGGCGTTCAGGCGCAACCCCGATGCCCGCTGAGTACTGCCTCGGCTACAACCTCCCTCGGTGAGCTCCATCTTCCTCTTGCTCCTCTGCGTTGGCTATTGTATGGACATGGCCAGGGCTATGATGATCGGTTATGGCTGATATAAGCATGCTCTCGACCAATCGAGGCACTTGTGGGTATCAAGTTGGATCCCCCCCCCTCGTTTCTTTGAGCCATTTTAATCACGTTCTTATTTTAGTGGCTCTGTCCTTGGATGGTCATTTCTGATGAGTGATAACCAGGACAGTTTCACCCTTGTAAGAACATATTGATCTGGTGATGGAGAAACTAGGGGAAGGGTCATGATTGAGCAAAGGTGAATCTGAGACCATTCAAATGCAGTTCTGGTCTCAAGCACAATGTGCTGTGTTGTTACCGTTCTGTATCCTGAAATAAGAACCTAGCATTCCACCGGACAATCTCAGAGTTTAGCGACATCCGGCCATCCATTTCATTTGCTTGATGTGATCTGGGCCGTCGGATCGAGCCGCTGGAGGACCTCGGCCGTCGGATCAAAGAGGAGACACTGTAGGAATGAATAGTTTCACTCGCGCGGTAAATATGTCGTGCCACTGCCTGTAATTCACGTGCCCCACCGGTCGGAGGCCATTCTTGCTAGGGCGATGATGATTAACCCTGGCTAAAATAAGTGTACCCTTGAGGAATCGAGGCACCTGTGGGTATCTGAAGGAAATATGCCCTAGAGGCAATAATAAAGTTGTTATTTTATATTTACTTATTCATGATAAAGGTTTATTATTCATGCTAGAATTGTATTGATCGGAAACCTAAATACATGTGTGAATACATAAACAAACACCGTGTCCCTAGTGAGCCCTTACTTGACTAGCTCATTGATCAAAGATGGTTATGGTTTCCTAACCATGGACATGAGTTGTCATTTGATAACGGGATCACATCATTAGGAGAATGATGTGATGGACAAGACCCATCCGTTAGCTTAGCATAATGATCGTTCAGTTTTATTGCTATTGCTTTCTTCATGTCAAATACATATTCCTTCGACTATGAGATTATGCAACTCCCGGATACCGGACGAATGCCTTATGTGCTATCAAACGCCACAATGTAACTGGGTGATTATAAAGATGCTCTACAGGTATCTCCGAGGTATTTGTTGAGTTGGCATAGATCGAGATTAGGATTTGTCACTCCGAGTATCGGAGAGGTATCTCTGGGCCCTCTCGGTAATACACATCATAAGTTTGCAAGCAAACTACTAAGGAGTTAGTCACGAGGTGATGTATTATGGAACGAGTAAAGAGACTTGCAGGTAACGAGATTGAACTAGGTATGAAGATACCGACGATCGAATCTCGGGCAAGTAACATATCGATGGACAAAGGGAATTACGTATGTTGTCATAACGGTTCGACCGATAAAGATCTTCGTAGAATATGTAGGAGCCAATATGGGCATCCAGGTTCTGCTATTGGTTATTGACTGGAGAGGTGTCTCGGTCATGTCTACATAGTTCTCGAACCCGTAGGGTTCGCACGCTTAACGTTCGATGACGATATAGTATTATATGAGTTATGTGATTTGGTGACCGAATGTTGTTTGGAGTCCCGGATGAGATCATGGACATGACGAGGAGTCTTGAAATGGTTGAGAGGTAAAGATTGATATATAGGACGATGGTATTCGGACACCGGAAGTGTTTCGGGGGTCACCGGGTACTTATCGGGTCACCGGAAGGGGTTCCGGGCACCCCCGGCAAAAGATATGGGCCTTATGGGCCAAGAGGGGAAATGCACCAGCCACAAGGGGCTGGTGCGCCCCCATATGGGCTAGCCTAGGAGGAGAAGGAAAGAGGGGAAGGGAAAGGAAAGAGTGGAATAGGATTCCCCCTTCCTTCCCTCTCCCCCCCTCTCTTTCCTTCCCCCTCGGATAAATATTGCAGGAGGGGGGCGCCACTTGGGGAGGACCCCAAGTAGGATTCGGCCTACTTGGGGCCCCTCTTGGCAGCCTCCCCTCTCCCTCCCACCTATATATATGAGGAGGAGGGGTGCCTAGCACACACCAGACAATTGCCTAGCCGTGTGCGGCGCCCCCCTCCACCGTTTACACCCCCGGTCATATTTTCGTAGTGCTTAGGCGAAGCCCTACGGAGATCACTTCACCATCACTATCACCATGCCGTCGTGCTGACGGAACTCATCTACTACCTCAACATCTTGCTGGATCAAGAAGGCGAGGGACGTCACCGAGCTGAACGTGTGCAGAACGCGGAGGTGCCGTGCGTTCGGTACTTGATCGGTTAAAGCGCGAAGAAGTTCGACTACATCAACCGCGTTGTGAAACGCTTCCGCTTACGGTCTACGAGGGTACGTAGACACACTCTCCCCCTCGTTGCTATGCATCTCCATGGATAGATCATTGCGTGTGCGTAGAACTTTTTTTGTTTTCCATGCAACGATTCCCAATAGTGGCATCATGAGCCAGGTCTATGCGTAGATGATATGCACGAGTAGAACACAAAGAAGTTGTGGGCGGTGATGTTCATACTACTTACTACCAACGTCTTATTTTGATTCGGCGGCATTGTGGGATGAAGCGGCCCGGACCAACCTTACATGTCCATGTACATGAGATCGGTTCCACCGACTGACATGCAACTAGTTTTGCATAAAGGTGGCTGGCAGGTGTCTGTTTCTCCTACTTTAGTTGAATCGAATTTGACTGCGGCCGGTCCTTGAAGAAGGTTAAAACAGCAAACTTGATAATTCACCGTTGTGGTTTTTGCCGTAGGTAAAAACGGTTCTTGCTAGAATCCCGTAGCAGCCACGTAAAACTTGCAACAACAAAGTAGAAGACGTCTAACTTGTTTTTGCAGGGTATGTTGTGATGTGACATGGTCAAGACATGATGTGATATACGTTATTGTATGAGATGATCATGTTTTGTAAGTTATCGGCAACCGGCAAGAGCCTTATGGTTGTCTCTTTATTGTATGAAATGCGATCGCCATGTAATTGCTTTACTTTATCGCTATGCATTAGCAATAGTTGTAGAAGCAATAGTTGGCGAGACGACCACGACGCAACGATGGAGATCAAGGTGTCGAGCCGGTGACGATGAAGATCATGATGATGCTTTGGAGATGGAGATCAAAAGCACGAGATGATGATGGCCATATCATGTCACATATTTTGATTGCGTGTGATGTTTATCTTTTATGCATCTTATTTTGCTTAGTACGGCGGTAGCATTATATGATGATCCCTTCACTAAATTTCAAGGGAAAAGTGTTCTCCCTGAGTATGCACCGTTGCTATAGTTCGTCGTGTTGAGACACCACGTGATGATCGGGTGTGATAGACTTTACGTTCACATACAACAGGTGTAAGAAAGTTTTGCACATGCAGAATACTTGGGTTAAACTTGATGAGCCTAGCATGTACACACATGGCCTCGGAACACTAGAGACCGAAAGGTCAAACGTGAGTCATATAGTAGATATGATCAACATAGAGATGTTCACCATTGATGACTGCCCCATCTCACGTGATGATCGGACTTGGGTTAGTTGATTTGGATCACGTATCACTTAGATAACTTGAGGGATGTTTATTTAAGTGGGAGTTCTTTAGTAATTTGATTAATTGAACTTAATTTATCATGAACTTAGTCCTAATAGTATTTGCATATCTATGTTGTAGATCAATAGCTCGTGATGACCCACACGTATAGGGGATCAATTGTAGCTCTTTTCGACAAGTAAGAGTGTCGAACCCAACGAGGAGCACAAGGAAATGACAAGTGGTTTTCAGCAAAGTAATGTCTGCAAGTGCTGAAATTGTAAGTAACAGAGTAGTTTGATAGCAAGATAATTTGTAACGAGCAAGTAACGATAGTAGTAACAAAAGTGTAACAAGGTAGCCCAATCCTTTTGAGGCAAAGGACAGGCCAAAACGGTCTCTTATAATAAGCAAAGCGTTCTTGAGGGTACACGGGAATTTCATCTAGTCACTTTCACCATGTTGATTCGATTTGTGTTCGCTACTTTGATAATTTGATATGTGGGTGGACCGGTGCTTAGGTGCTGTTCTTACTTGAACAAGCCTCCTACTTATGATTAACCCTCTCGCAAGCATCCGCAACTACGACAAAAGTATTAAGAATAAATTCTAACCATAGCATTAAACTTTTGGATCCAATCGGTCCCTTACGGAATAGCGCATAAACTAGGGTTTAAGCTTCTGTCACTCTCGCAACCCATCATCTACTTACTACTCCACAATGCATTTCCTTAGGCCCAAATATGGTGAAGTGTCATGTAGTCGACGTTCACATGACACCACTAAGGGAATCACAACATACATACTATCAAAATATCGAACACATATCAAGTTCACATGATTACTTGCAACATGATTTCTCCCGTGACCTCAAGAACAAAAGTAACTACTCACAAATGATAATCATGCTCAAGATCAGAGGGGTATTAAATAGCATATTGGATCTGAACATATAATCTTCCACCAAATAAACCATATAGTAATCAACTACAAGATGTAATCAACACTACTAGTAACCCACAAGCACCAATCTATAGTTCCGGTAACAAGATTGAACACAAGAGATGAACTAGGGTTTGAGATGAGATGGTGCTGTTGAAGATGTTGATGGATATTGCCCTCCCCAAGATGGGAGAGTTGTTGGTGATGATGATGACGATGATTTCCCGCTCCGGGAGGGAAGTTCCCCCGGCGGAATCACTCCGCCGGAGGGAAAAAGTGCTCCTGCCCAAGTTCCGCCTCGAGATGGCGGCGCTCCATCCAGAAAGTCCTCTCTCTATTTTTTCTAGGTCAAAATGACTTATATACCAGAAGATGGGCACCGGAGGTGGGCCTGGGTGAGCACAACCCACCAGGGCGCGCCTGGACTCCCTAGCGCGCCCAGGTGGGTTGTGCCCACCTGGTGGGCCCCCTCTGGTACTTATTTGCTCCAATATTCTTCAAATATTCCATAAAAAATCTCCGTAAAGTTTCATCTTGTTTGGAGTTGTGCAGAATAGTTGGCCTGACATAGCTTTTCCAGGTCCAGATTTCTAGCTGCCGGAATTCTCCCTCTTTGTGTGTACCTTGCATATTATGAGAGAAAAGTCATTAGAATTACTCCAAAAAGCCTTATTATGCATAAAAACATCATAAATAATAGTAGGAAAACATGATGCAAAATGGACGTATCAACTCCCCCAAGCTTAGACCTCGCTTGTCCTCAAGCGAAAACCGAAATCGAAAAACATGTCCGCATGCTTATAGAGAGAGGTGTCGATAAAAACAAAATACGGACATAGAAGCATCATGTAGATTATTATAATAGCAACAACTTTAAACATAAGACTTTTATCATAGAACTTTTATCATAAACTTCTCATGAATAAGTGGCAGTTCATCACACAATTGAAGTATAAAGCATAAACTCTATTAGAAACCAACAAACTATGTTCTCAGTCAACTTTGCAACTACAATTCATCATCTTTTCAGGAAGGGTCACGTATCGGAGCCTTTAGGCAAGTCCACATACTCAACCATCATATAGTCTTCTATGATTGCTAACACTCACCGCATACACATGAGCAAAACGTTTCAGCCAGACACATAGAAATGTAGGGGCTTATAGTTTCGCCTCCCAACGTATTCACCTCAAGGGCGATGTCAACAATAATAACTTATGCCACCCATATTCAACTAGACATATGTGCCTAGATCTTTCCTCACCACATGATGCTTGCCAAAGGATAAAAATAAAAGGAAAAGAGAGAAGAACTTTGACTATTTGCATAAAAGTAAAAGATAGGCCCTTCGCAGAGGGAAGCAGAGGTTGCCATGCGCTTATTTGTTTGTATGCTCAACCCCTTAGTGCAAAAGAAAGTCATGTTGTATTGCCCCTTGTGATGGCAACCTTTATTATGCAGTCTGTCGCTTTTATTCTTCACCATCACAAGTTCGTACAATGCTCAATTTTCCTTTACACTAAATGATCTCACACTTTTAGAAGCAATTTTTATTGCCTTATTGCACCGATGACAACTTACTTGAGGGATCTTGCTCAATCCCTAGGTAGGTATGGTGGACAATTGAAAATAAGATTTGGGTTTAAGGGTTTTTGGATGCACAAGTAGTATCTCTACTTAGTGCGAAATTTTGGCTAGCAAAGATAGGGGGCAAGCACCACATGTTGAAGGATCTATGACAATATAACTTCTATGTGAATATGAACAAGCATAAATCATTACGTTGTCTTCCTTGTCCAACGTCAACAATTTTGGCATATAATAATTTGATGGGGGCTCACAATCACAAAAGATTCCTAGGATAGTGTATTTATATTTGAATCTTCTCTTCCCTTATTAATTCTTTCATGAGTTGCATCATTGACCAATGCTATGTTTGTCAATCTCTAATAAAATTTTCTACTTATACTTTTCCTTATGTGGTGCCATCACCTACCATAAGATTAGCATATGATCTTTTTCTTTTATTTCCTTTCTTTTTATTTATATCCTTTCTTTTTATTGCAACATGAAAGTAAGAAAGCAAAAACTCAGACTAAACTTTATTATAAATCTTGCACACAATTACAAGGATAGACCACTAAGCAAGCTCTCGAAAAGAAAGGATCGAACTAAAATTTTATTCATCTAAAGCAAAAGATCGAACTAAGATAAGTAAAGTCAGAAAGATAGTGGGGATGATACGACACCGGGGCACCTCCCCCAAGCTTGGCGGAAGCCAAGGGGAGTGCCCATACCCGAAACTCAATTTTCCTTTGGTGATGAAGAAGAAGGTGGTGGTGATGAAGTAGTTGCGATCTAGTCCTTCTTCCTTTGCTTACGCTTGAGGATGGAATTTTCCACCTTCAGTTCACTGACCTCCTGCTCAAGCTCCAGCACCTTTTTGCAAAGATTTTGCTTATTTTCCTGCAAAAGACACAAAGGTATGAACTGAATCTTAGGCCTCTTTGGTTTGTTTGGGAGGCTTGACTTCTTGAATTCCACATGCATGTCCCCAGATTGAGGTAATGGAGGTTCATCCTCATCTGAGCTCGTTTCCTCCTTCTCCCTAGGATAGTAGTCTTCCTCTTCCTCCGAAGTCCAGCCATAATGCTCCACATCCCCATAAGACTTGGGGTTTGCGATGAAATCAACAACATAGTTCTCTCCCTCAGAATCTTGGGATGACATATTTTCAGATCTATCAGGAAAACAGCAAGAAAAGAAAACAGCAAGAAAAGAAAATAGAAGATTTCTCCGTGATACGGTGGTCAATAGGTTCGGCGAGTATATAAAGATTTTTTATCTTGGGAAACAAGCAAACGGAAGAAAAACGAAGTCCGGAAGGTGTCCCGGGTGGGCACAACCCACCTGGGCGCGCCCTGGTGTCTTGTGCCCACCAGGGTACGCTTCCTGGAAGTTTCTTATTTTCCTAATTTTCTAAATATTCCAAAACTGACAAAAAATATTTTTGCGGATTTTTCGGAGTCCATTTACTTACTGTATCACGTACCTCCTTATTTTCACGATTCTGGAGTGTTCCGGAAGGACTCTTTTATGTGTTCTTCCGGTGTCAAAGTTTGGATAATATTACTTTCAACATTAATGGGCGTACCTGAGATATAATGTTTTATTCGTTGCCCATTAACAACCTTCGGGTTAGTACCTTCGGCATTATTTATTTTGATAGCTCCAGACCGATAAACCTCCTCGATAACATAGGGTCCTTCCCATTTGGAGAGGAGTTTTCCTGCAAAGAATCTGAAATGAGAGTTGTACAGAAGAACATATTCTCCAACTTTGAACTCACGCTTTTGGATTCTTTTATCATGCCATCTTTTAACTTTTTCTTTAAATAATTTGGCATTTTCATAAGCTTGGGTTCTCCATTCATCTAGTGAGCTAATATCAAATAACCTATTTTCACCGGCAAGTTTGAAATCATAGTTGAGTTCTTTGACTGCCCAATATGCTTTATGTTCTAACTCAAGAGGCGAATGACAAGCTTTTCCATAGACCATTTTATAAGGAGACATACCCATAGGATTTTTATATGCTGTTCTATAAGCCCAAAGTGCATCATCTAATTTCTTAGACCAATTCTTCCGGGACCTATTGACAGTCTTTTGCAAAATTAATTTTATTTCTCTATTACTAAGTTCAACTTGACCACTAGACTGAGGATGATAGGGTGATGCAATTCTATGGTTAACATCATACTTGGCAAGCATTTTACGGAAAGCACCATGAATAAAGTGTGAACCACCATCAGTCATTAAATATCTAGGGACTCCAAACTTTGGGAAAATAACTTCCTTAAGCATTTTAATAGAGGTGTTGTGATCAGCACTACTGGTTGGAATAGCTTCTACCCATTTAGTAACATAATCAACAACAACCAAAATATGTGTATACCCATTAGAGGAAGGAAAAGGTCCCATGTAATCAAATCCCCAAACATCAAATGGTTCAACAGCAAGTGAATAATTCATAGGCATTTCTTGACGCTTACCGATATTACCTATTCTTTGACATTCATCACAAGATAAGACAAACTTACGGGCATCCTTGAAGAGAGTAGGCCAATAAAATCCAGATTGCAATACCTTGTGAGCATTTCTGTCTCCAGCATGATGCCCTCCATAAGCTTCGGAGTGACATTTCCGTAGGATTTGTCCCTGTTCATGCTCAGGTACACAACGTCTAATAATACCATCTACTCCTTCTTTATAAAGATGTGGGTCATCCCAAAAGTAATGTCTTAAGTCATAGAAGAATTTTTTTCTTTTGTTGGTATGTAAAGCTAGGTGGTAAATATTTAGCAACAATGTAATTAGCATAGTCAACATACCAATGAGTGTTATTAGAAACATATATTGTAGCTAACTGCTCATCAGGAAAACTATCATCAATAGGTAGTGGGTCATCAAGCACATTTTCAAGTCTAGACAAGTTATCAGCTACGGGGTTCTCAGCTCCTTTTCTATCGGTGATATGTAAATCAAATTCTTGTAGCAAGAGAACCCATCGAATAAGTCTAGGTTTAGCATCTTTCTTTTCCATAAGATATTTAATAGCAGCATGATCGGTGTGAACAATTACTTTTGAATCAACAATATAAGATCTAAATTTATCACACGCAAACACCACTGCTAGAAATTCCTTTTCAGTAGTAGCATAATTCCGTTGTGCACTGTCTAGAGTTTTACTAGCATAATGAATAACATTTAGTTTCTTATCAACTCTTTGTCCTAGAACAGCACCAACAACATAATCACTAGCATCACACATAATTTCAAAAGGCAAGTTCCAATCAGGTGGTTGAACAATAGGTGCAGAAATTAAGGCTTTCTTGAGTGTTTCGAAGGCTTCTAAACAATCATCATCAAAAACAAAAGGAGTATCCTTTTGCAAAAGATTTGTAAGAGGCCTAGAAATTTTAGAGAAGTCTTTGATAAATCTCCTATAGAAACCAGCATGACCTAGGAAAGTACGAATACCTTTGATATCTTTAGGACATGGCATTTTCTCAATTGCATCAACCTTAGCTTTGTCCACTTCAATACCTCTTTCAGAAATTTTATGGCCCAAAACAATACCTTCATTAACCATAAAGTGGCACTTCTCCCAATTCAAGTCAAGATTTGTTTGCTCGCATCTCTGCAAAACTCGATCGAGATTGCTTAAACAATCATCAAAAGACTTCCCATAAACAGAGAAGTCATCCATGAAAACCTCAACAATCTTTTCACAAAAGTCAGAGAATATAGCAGTCATACATCTTTGAAAGGTAGCAGGTGCATTGCATAAACCAAAAGGCATACGTCTATAAGCATAAGTTCCAAAAGAACAAGTGAAAGTGGTCTTTTCTTGATCAGGTTGAGAAACAGGTATTTGTGAAAAACCAGAATATCCATCAAGGAAGCAAAAGTGTGTGTGCTTAGATAATCTTTCTAGCATTTGATCAATAAAAGGTAGAGGGTAATGATCTTTTCTAGTTGCTTTATTTAATTTTCTGAAATCAATTACCATTCTATAGCCTGTAACAATTCTTTGTGGAATAAGTTCATTCTTATCATTAGGAACAACAGTAATACCTCCTTTCTTAGGAACACAATGAATAGGACTTACCCATCTACTATCAGCTATAGGATATATTATACCTGCTTCCAGAAGTTTTAAGATTTCCGTTCTTACCACTTCCTTCATTTTCGGATTTAACCGACGTTGGTGATCAAGAACGGGTTTAGCATCAGGTTCCTTATTAATCTTGTGCTGACATAGAGTGGGACTAATGCCCTTTAAATCATCAAGAGTATACCCAATAGCAGCTCGGTGCTTCCTTAGAACTTTCAATAATCTTTCTTCTTCATGTTCTGAAAGGTTAGCGCTAATAATAACATGATATATCTTCTTTGCATCAAGATAAGCATATTTCAAAGTGTCTGGCAATTGTTTTAATTCAAACACAGGATCACCTTTAGGTGGAGGAGGACCTCCAAGAGTTTCAATAGGCAAATTGTGTTTAAGCAGAGGACGTTGTTCAAAGAAAATCTTATCTATTTCATTTCTCTCATGCATATGTAAATCATTTTCATGGTCTAGCAAATATTGTTCTAAAGGATCAGTATGAGGCACAGCAATAGAAGCAAGACCAATTATTTCATCCTTACTAGGCAATTCTTTTTCATGAAGCTTTCTACTAAACTTGGAAAAATTAAACTCATGAGACTCATCACCAAAGCTAACACCGACAGTTTGTTTTTCACAATCTATTTTAGCATTAACGGTGTTCAAGAAAGGTCTACCAAAGATAATGGGACAAAAGTCATCTTGTGGGGAACCAAGAACAAGGAAATCAGTAGGGTATTTTATTTTCCCACACAGGACTTCAACATCTCTAACAATCCCAATTGGTGATATGGTGTCTCTATTAGCAAGTTTAATAGTAACATCTATGTCTTCTATTTCTGCGGGTGCTATGTCATTCATAATTTCTTGATATAAGGAATAAGGAATAGCACTCACACTAGCACCTATGTCACATAGACCATGATAACAGTGATCTCCTATTTTAACTGAGACAACAGGCATGCCAACAACATGTCTATGATTATCCTTTTTATCAGGTTTGGCTATTCTAGCAGCTTCTTCACAGAAGTAAATAACATGCCCATCTACGTTTTCTTCCAGGAGATCCTTAATCATAACAACACTAGGTTCTACTTTAATTTGTTCATCAGGTTTAGGTGTTCTAATATAACTTTTGTTAACCACAGTTGAAACTTTAGCATGTTCCTTTATCCTAACAGGGAAAGGTGGTTTCTCAATATAAGCAGTAGGAACAACTGGATCAATATTATAAATTATGGTTTCCTCTTTAATTGGTACCGATTCTTTAACTTCTTATTTAATAGGTGGGTGATATTTGAACCACTTCTCCTTAGGGAGATCAACATGAGTAGCAAATGATTCACAAAAGGAGGCTACTATCTCAGAGTCAAGTCCATATTTAGTGCTAAACTTTTGAAAAGCATCGGTATTCATAAAAGATTTAACACAATCATACTTAAGCTTAATACCTGACTCTTTACCTTCGTCGAGTTCCCTATCTTCAGAGTTGTGTTTAATTCTTTCCAAACGATCCCACCGGAATTCAATAGTCTTCTTCATAAAAGAACCAGTACAAGAAGTATCAAGCATGGATTGATCATCACGAGAAAGCCGAGCATAAAAGTTCTGGATAATAATTTCTCTTGAGAGCTCATGGTTGGGGCATGAATATAACATTGACTTAAGCCTCCCCCAAGCTAGAGCGATACTTTCTCCTTCACGAGGCCAAAAATTATATATATAATTCCGATCACGATGAACTAGATGCATAGGATAAAATTTTTGGTGGAACTCCAATTTCAATCGATTCCAAGATCCAATATCATCGCATAACCTATACCATGCCAATGCTTTTCCCTTCAAAGATAAAGGGAAAACCTTTTTCATAACTTCATCTCCGGGTAAACCTGCAAGCTTAAACAATCCACAAATTTGTTCCACATATATCAAGTGCATATCGGGATGTTCGGTTCCATCTCCTGCATAAGGATTAGCTAGCAGTTGTTCTATCATACCCAAAGGAATTTCATATTCAATATTTTCAGTAGGTGTAGTAGGTTGAGGGGTAGCTAATTGTGGTTCCAGTCGAGGTGAAGATACCCCGAACAAACCCCTCAAAGGATTGTTTTCCATAGTAACAAGTGACAATAAATTTCAGCACACTATATAAATGTTTCCTTACCAAATTCCACTTACCAAAGGCGCTTCACTCCTCGGCAACGATGGCAGAAAATAGCCTTGATGACCCACAAGTATAGGGGATCAATTGTAGCTCTTTTCGATAAGTAAGAGTGTCGAACCCAACGAGGAGCACAAGGAAATGACAAGTGGTTTTCAGCAAAGTAATGTCTGCAAGTGCTGAAATTGTAAGTAACAGAGTAGTTTGATAGCAAGATAATTTGTAACGAGTAAGTAACGATAGTAGTAACAAAAGTGCAGCAAGGTAGCCCAATCCTTTTGAGGCAAAGGACAGGCCAAAACGGACTCTTATAATAAGCAAAGCGTTCTTGAGGGTACACGGGAATTTCATCTAGTCACTTTCACCATGTTGATTCGATTTGTGTTTGCTACTTTGATAATTTAATATGTGGGTGGACCGGTGCTTAGGTGCTGTTCTTACTTGAACAAGCCTCCTACTTATGATTAACCCTCTCGCAAGCATCCGCAACTACGACAAAAGTATTAAGAATATATTCTAACCATAGCATTAAACTTTTGGATCCAATCGCTCCCTTACGGAATAGCGCATAAACTGGGGTTTAAGCTTCTGTCACTCTCGCAACCCATCATCTACTTACTACTCCACAATGCATTTCCTTAGGCCCAAATATGGTGAAGTGTCATGTAGTCGACGTTCACATGACACCACTAAGGGAATCATAACATACATACTATCAAAATATCGAACACATATCAAGTTCACATGATTACTTGCAACATGATTTCTCCCGTGACCTCAAGAACAAAAGTAACTACTCACAAATGATAATCATGCTCAAGATCAGAGGGGTATTAAATAGCATATTGGATCTGAACATATAATCTTCCACCAAATAAACCATATAGTAATCAACTACAAGATGTAATCAACACTACTAGTCACCCACAAGCACCAATCTATAGTTCCGGTAACAAGATTGAACACAAGAGATGAACTAGGGTTTGAGATGAGATGGTGCTGTTAAAGATGTTGATGGAGATTGCCCTCCCCAAGATGGGAGAGTTGTTGGTGATGATGATGACGATGATTTCCCGCTCCGGGAGGGAAGTTCCCCCGGCGGAATCGCTCCGCCGGAGGGCAAAAGTGCTCCTGCCCAAGTTCCGCCTTGAGACAGCGGCGCTCCATCCCGATATGTCAAAATGACTTATATACCAGAAGATGGGCACCGGAGGTGGGCCTGGGTGAGCACAACCCACCAGGGCGCGCCTGGGCTCCTTGGCGCGCCCAGGTGAGTTGTGCCCACCTGGTGGGCCCCCTCTGGTACTTATTTGCTCCAATATTCTTCAAATATTCCATAAAAAATCTCCGTAAAGTTTCAGCTTGTTTGGAGTTGTGCAGAATAGGTGGCCTGACGTAGCTTTTCCAGGTCCAGATTTCCACCTGCCGGAATTCTCCCTCTTTGTGTGTACCTAGCATATTATGAGAGAAAAGTCATTAGAATTACTCCAAAAAGCCTTATTATGCATAAAAACATCATAAATAACAGTAGGAAAACATGATGCAAAATGGATGTATCAGCTCGCGATGTAGCTCCCCTATTTTTTGATATGTTCCTAGAGAAAAATAAGTCGAAAGATGATAGTAGCAATGATGCGGATTGGGTCCATGATCTGAGGATTATCCTCATTGCTGCACAGAAGAATTATGTCCTTGATGCCCCGCTAGGTGACAGTCCTATTGCAGGAGCAGATGCAGACATTATGAACGTTTGGCAAGCTCGATATGATGACTACTTAATAGTTTAGTGCGCCAATGTTTACGGCTTAGAACCGGGACTTCAAAAACGTTTTGAACGCCACGGAGCATATGAGATGTTCCAAGAGCTGAAATTAGTATTTCAGACTCATGCCCGTGTCGAGAGGTATTAGACCTCTGACAAGTACTTTGCCTACAAGATGGAGGAGAATAGCTCAACCAGTGAGCATGTGCTCAGAATGTCTGGGTACTACAATCGCTTGAATCAAGTGGGAGTTCATCTCCCAGATAAGATAGTGATTTGCAAAGTTCTCTAGTCACCATCACCAAGCTACTAGAACTTCGTGATGAACTATAATATGCGAGGGATGACGAAAATGATTCCTGAGCTCTTCACGATGCTGAAATCGGCGATGGTAGAAATCAAGAAAGAGCATCAAGTGTTGATGGTTAACAAGACCACTAGTTTCAAGAAAAAGGGCAAGGGAAAGAAAGGGAACTTCAAGAAGAATGGCAAGCAAGTTGCCACTCCCATGAAGAAGCCCAAAGCTGGACCCAAGCCTGAAACTAAGTGCCTCTACTGCAAAGGAAATGGTCACTGGAAGCAAAACTGCCCCAAATACTTGGCGGATAAGAAGGATGGCAAAGTGAACAAAGGTATATTTGATATACATGTTATTGATGTGTTCCTTACTAGTATTCATAGTAGCCCCTGGGTATTTGATACTGGTTCTGTTGCTCATATTTGATACCGGTTCAGTAGCTAAGATTAGTAACTCGAATCAGGAGTTGCAGAATAAATAGAGACTAGTTAAGGGTGAGGTGACTATGTGTGTTGGAAGTGATTCCAAGGTTGATACGATCACCATCGCACACTCCCTCTACCTTCGGGATTAGTGTTGAACCTAAATAAATGGCATTTGGTGTTTGCATTGAGCATGAATATGATTTGATCATGTTTATTGCAATACGGTTATTCATTTAAGTCAGAGAATAATTGTTGTTCTGTTTACATGAATAAAACCTTCTATGGTCATACACCCAATGTGAATGGTTTATTGAATCTCGATCGTAGTGATACACATATTCATAATATTGATGCCAAAAGATGCAAAGTTGATAATGATAGTGCAACATATTTGTGGCACTGCCATTTAGGTCATATTGGTGTAAATCACATGAAGAAACTCCATGCAGATGGGCTTTTGGAATCACTTGATTATGAATCATTTGATACTTGCGAACCATGCCTCATGGGCAAGATGACTAAAACTCCGTTCTCCGGAACAATGGAGCGAGCCAATGACTTATTGGAAATAATACATACCGATGTATGCGGTCCAATGAGTGTTCAGGCACGCGGTGGGTATCGTTATTTTCTAACCTTCACAGATGATTTGAGCAGATATGGGTATATCTACTTAATGAAACAAAAGTCTGAAACATTTGAAAAGTTCAAAGAATTTCAGAGTGAAGTGGAGAATCATCATAACAAGAAAATATAGTTTCTACGGTCTGATTGCAGAGGCGAATATTTGAGTTATGAGTTTGGCCTTCATTTAAAACAATGTGGAATAGTTTCACAACTCACGCCACCTGGAACACCACAGCGTAATGGTGTGTCCGAATGTCGTAGCCGTACTTTATTAGATATGGTACGATCTATGATGTCTCTTACCGATTTACCACTATCGTTTTGGGGTTATGCATTAGAGACAGCTGCATTCACGTTAAATAGGACACCGTCTAAATCCGTTGAGATGACACCGTATGAACTATGGTTTGGCAAGGAACCTAAGCTGTCATTTCTTAAAAATTTGGGGATGCGATGCTTATGTCAAAAGGCTTCAGCCAGATAAGCTCGAACCCAAATCGGAGAAGTGCGTCTTCATAGGATACCCTAAGGAAACAATTGGGTACACCTTCTACCACAGATCCGAAGGCAAAATCTTTGTTGCTAAGAATGGATCCTTTCTAGAGAAGGAGTTTCTCTCAAAAGAAGTGAGTGGGAGGAAAGTAGAACTTGATGAGGTAGTTGTACCTTATATCGAATTGGAAAGTAGCACATCAGAGAAAACCGTTCCTGTGATGCCTACACCAACTAGAGAGGAAGCTAATGATGATGATCATGAAACTTCAGATCAAGTTACTTCAGAACTTCGTAGGTCGACCAGAACACATTCCGCACCAGAGTGCTACGGTAATCCTGTCCTAGAAGTCATGTTATTAGACCACAGCGAACCTATGAACTATGAAGAAGCTATGATGAGCCCAGATTCCGATAGATGGCTTGAGGCCATGAAATCTGAGATAGGATCCATGTATGAGAACAAAGTGTGGACTTTGGTGGACTTGCCCGATGATCGGTAAGCCATTGAGAATAAATGGATCTTCAAGAGGAAGACGAACGCTGATATCACTGTCTATAAAGCTCGACTTGTCACAAAATGTTTTTGACAAGTTTAAGGAGTTGACTACGATGAGACTTTCTCACCCGTAGTGATGCTTAAGTCCGTCCGAATCATGTTAGCAATTGCCGCATTTTATGATTATGAAATCTAGCAAATGGACGTCAAAACTGCATTCCTTAATGGATTTCTTAAAGAAGAGTTGTATATGATGCAACCAGAAGGTTTTGTCGATCCTAAAGGTGCTAACAAAGTGTGCAAACTCCAGCGATCCATCTATGGACTGGTGCAAGCATCTCGGAGTTGGAATATACGCTTTGATAAGGTGATCAAGGCATATGGTTTTATACAGACTTATGGTGAAGCCTGTATTTACAAGAAAGTGAGTGGGAGCTCTGTAGCATTTCTGATATTATATGTGGATGACATATTGTTGATTGGAAATGATATAGAATTCTGGATAGCACAAAAAGGATACTTGAATAAGAATTTTTCAATGAAAGACCTCGGTGAAGCTGCTTGCGTATTGAGCGTCAAGATCTATAGGGATAGATCGAAACGCTTAATAGGACTTTCACAAAGCACATACCTTGACAAAGTTTTGAAGAAGTTCAAAATAGATCAGTCAAAGAAAGAGTTCTTGCCGGTGTTGCAAGGTGTGAAGTTGAGTAAGACTCACAACCCGACCACAGCAGAAGATAGAGAGAGAATGAAAGTCATTCCCTATGCCTAAGCCATAGGTTCTATAAAGTATGCCATGCTGTGTACCAGACCTGTTGTGTACCTTGCCATAAGTTTTGCAAGGGGGTAAAATAGTGATCCAGGAGTAGATCACCGGACAGCAGTCAAAATTATCCTTAGGTACCTAAGAGGACTAAGGAAATGTTTCTCGGTTATGGAGGTGATAAAGAGTTCGTCGTAAAGGGTTACGTCGATGCAAGCTTTAACACCGATCCGGATGACTCTGAGTCTCAATCTAGATACATATTGAAAGTGGGAGCAATCAGCTAGAGTAGCTCCATGCAGAGCATTGTAGACATAGAAATTTGCAAAATACATACGGATCTGAATGTGGCAGACCCGTTGACTGAACTTCTCTCACAAGCAAAACATGATCACACCTTAGTAATCTTTGGGTGTTAATCACATGGCGATGTGAACTAGATTATTGACTCTAGTAAACTCTTTGGGTGTTGGTCACATGGCGATGTGAACTATGGGTGTTAAATCACATGGTGATGTGAACTAGATTATTGACTCTAGTGCAAGTGGGAGACTGAAGGAAATATGCCCTAGAGGCAATAATAAAGTTGTTATTTTATATTTCCTTATTCATGATAAAGGTTTATTATTCATGCTAGAATTTTATTGACCGGAAACCTAAATACATGTGTGAATACATAAACAAACACCGTGTCCCTAGTGAGCCTCTACTTGACTAGCTCGTTGATCAAAGATGGTTATGGTTTCCTAACCATGGACATGAGTTGTCATTTGATAACGGGATCACATCATTAGGAGAATGATGTGATGGACAAGACCCATCCGTTAGCTTAGCATAATGATCGTTCAGTTTTATTGCTATTGCTTTCTTCATGTCAAATACATATTTCTTCGACTATGAGATTATGCAACTCCCGGATACCGGAGGAATGCCTTGTGTGGTATCAAACGTCACAACGTAACTGGGTGATTATAAAGATGCTCTACAAGTATCTCCGAAGGTATTTGTTGAGTTAGCATAGATCGAGATTAGGATTTGTCACTCCGAGTATCGGAGAGGTATCTCTAGGCCCTCTCGGTAATACACATCATAAGCTTGCAAGCAAACGACTAAGGAGTTAGTCACGAGGTGATGTATTACGGAACGAGTAAAGAGACTTGCGGGTAACGAGATTGAACTAGGTATGAAGATACCGACGATCGAATCTCGGGCAAGTAACATACCGATGGACAAAGGGAATTACGTATGTTGTCATAACGGTTCGACCGATAAAGATCTTCATAGAATATGTAGGAGCCAATATGGGCATCTAGGTTCCGCTATTGGTTATTGACCAGAGAGGTGTCTCGGTCATGTCTACATAGTTCTCGAACCCGTAGGGTCTGCACGCTTAACGTTCGATGACGATATAGTATTATATGAGTTATGTGATTTGGTGACCGAATGTTGTTCGGAGTCCCGGATGAGATAACGGACATGACGAGGAGTCTCAAAATGGCCAAGAGGTAAAGATTGATATATAGGACAATGGTATTCGGACACCGGAAGTGTTTCGGGGGTCACCGGGTACTTATCGGGTCACCGGTAGGGGTTCCGGGCACCCCCGGCAAAAGATATGGGCCTTATGGGCCAAGAGGGGAAACGCACCAGCCACAAGGGGCTGGTGCGCACCCATATGGGCCAGCCTAGGAGGAGAAGGAAAGAGGGGAAGGGAAAGGAAAGAGTGGAATAGGATTCCCCCTTCCTTCCCTTCCCCCCCCCCTCTTTCCTCCCCCCTCGGATAAATATGGCAGGAGGGGGGCGCCACTTGGGGAGGACCCCAAGTAGGATTCGGCCTACTTGGGGTGTCGTTGCAACGAACCCTGGGTCTGTTGCCCAGACGGTGCACAGGCACGGAGACGAGATTGAAGCATCAACCCAAGTCAGAATACAAGGGACTGAGAGGTTCAAAGGACTAACATGCAGATCAGAGGGACCAAGATCATGCCAAAAGAAGCAAGGCACCATCAGGAGAAGGGCCTCCTTTGCCGGGAAGGCGAGCTCGGCAAGGGGCGAGGCCACCCCCGGAAGACGACGTCCAAGACATCTCGGTAGGGCCTGCCGGGGCGCACGAAGGCAAAACCACCTCACCAACTACTCCACCACGACCCATGTCGTTGATCAATGCGGTGTCGAACCGTGGAGTGACTAAGTGGCAGCCATTCACCACATGGCAGCCTCTCCCTACAGGAAACAACTGCAGATGACACCCATCCTGTGACGTGCCAAGCGAGCAGGCGTGGAGCTGGCGAGATAGCCCGGCAAGCCTTGCCAGGCAACCAACAATGTGACATTGAGCGGTGCATTTAATGCGCCCTGTCAGCCCGCAGAGTTAGGTATGATAGCACTATTTGCTATCTTATCAGTGCATAATGACTGTTTTGCCATTGTGGTGACCCCTTAATCTATAAAACGAGGCTCATGGCGACCGTAGAGAGGGTTAGAAGGTTGGATAACTCAGACCCCCATACGCGCGTGGCCACCGCCGCCCTGAGGCAACCCTTGCCGGGCAAGTGTATTACGCTCCACCACCACCTTTCCACCATCAATCCACCAAAGCAGGAGTAGGGTTTTATGCCTCACGGCGGCCCGAACCTGGGTAAAAATGCCTGTGTGATCTCTGCCGTGCTGCCACATGCTCGTCTTCTCTTTGTGCAAAGCGACGCCCCCCTGCCGAACCAGCAAGGGACCTCCTGGTCCCATAGGTGGTCGTGGTTTCCCGCGACATCTTTGGCGCGCCAGGTAGGGGGACCGCTTGCGCGAACCTGAAGGCGTCTGTTGCGCGTCACCTTCATCACCATCAGCATCATCGACGACGCCATCGACAATGGCGCCCAAGAAGAAACACGGTTCTTCGGCTCGTCCTTCCACCTCGAAGGCTCCGCCGCCCCCGACCTCTAACACTGCGGGGGGTGCGGAGACACGCGAGGACGCGGACGCTGCTGGGGCTGTGGTCGGAGTAGGCGGCGCCGTCACCACTTCCCCCGCGGCCGACGCAGGAGCAGGAGACATCGGAGGGGAGCAGCATCGGCAACATCCCGACGGCCACGCTCCACAAGGTCCGAGTTAAGGGGTTACTCCATCTGCGCCCCTTCCGCCCGCCGACAGGCACAGCCGCAGCAACGGCGCTCGGGCCGGGGCGAACCGCCGCCCTCCGACCGCTCCCACCACGGGTGCAGTCACAGCGCGTGCACCTCCCCCGGGACGGGTCGACCAAGCCGCTGCGCCCGACGGAGCCACTGGCCCTCGAGCGCCTTCGCCGCACCACCCTGCCATCCAAGTGGTCGCCTCGCAGCAGCGGGGGCGCAGTGCTGCCGCCACTGGCACCGTCAGGAGCCGAGCGACAGTGCGGTCGACTTCATCATCACCCATGCCAAGTACAGCCTCGGAGGCCATGGTGCGGGCTTAGCTGCTGCTGAGGTTTCCACCAGCAACTGAGCAAATGGACGAATGGCGTGCCACCATCCAAAGTCTGCTCGGTTTCGCCGAAGCTGGGGGCTCACGGCGAGCTGGCCCGCTACGGCCGCCCCAAGCGATAGCAACGGCTCATGCTGCTGACCGTACAGAAGGGGCCGTCCCCACGGTGCAGTCCCCGCCACGGCAGCCAGCGCGAGCGCAATAGAATCAAGACCCCGACGACGTCTCGATGGCCTCTTCTGACCCTCGAGCGCGTCCAGGCCAATGACGAGCCCCGGAGGATAGGCGGAGAGGAGACACGCGCGACGTTGTTGAGCAACACCGCGACGACCTCCGCCAGACCGATGGGTGCGACGGCCCTGGCGTCGACGAGCCCGCGCTCGGTATTGGCGGGTGCCTACCTTTCGAGGTTGGCTGCCCTGCCTTTACCCGTGAGCTGCGGCAAGTCCGTTGGCCGTCTGTTCGCACGTTCAAGCCAGAGATACCTGAGAAGTACGATGGGAGGCTGAACCCGGCAGAGTTCCTGAGCATCTGCACCATCGCTGTTCAGGCTGCCGAGGGAAGAGATGAGAAGGTGTTCGCCAACTACTTTCCTTTGGCCCTCAAGTCCAATGTGAGGTCTTGGCTGATGCACCTGCCGGAGAACTCCATTTTGTCATAGGCAGACCTGTGCCATGAGTTCATCGGTGCCTTCACCGGTGGCCACCAAGAGCCGGGCTGACCCAGTGACTTGCAGCTTCTCCAAGAAAAGGAAGGAGAGACCCTCCATAAGTATTTACAGAGATTCAGCAAAGTTCATAGAAATATCCCAAATATCCATCCGGCAGCCGTGATAGCCGCCTTCCAATCCAATGTGCGCAATCGCCGGATTCATTCCAAGATGAATGTGCGGTTGCCCAAGACTATGAAGGAGCTCTACATGTTGGTGGATAAGTGTACTCGGATGGAGGAGGGAAGAAAGTTGCCCGGAGAGGAAGATTGCACCAATATTGATTCAGAGGATGAGGATGAATCAACCAGTCAGAAGAAGAGCAAGAAGCGCAGTAAGATGCGAAGGGATAAGGCAGTAATGACTGTTGAAGGATCGGGTACTCCTAGTACCGACAAGAAGGCCAAAGCTAAGGCCCCCGGCAAGGAAGCTGCCGTGTGCGCTGACTGTCGGGAAGCCGCTGCTGCCGAGAAAGCCGGGAAAGGTGATGGGCCATATTGCAACATTCATCGGACCAAGGGCCACGACCTTCAAGAGTGTTATCAGGTTGAGCAGCTTGTCAAAAGACAGAAAGCAGAGTATGAGAAGCGCGACAAGGAAAAGGATCAGAATGTTGCTGGCGGCAAGGGCCGAGGTGGTGAAGTAAATCGCCCCGGCAAACCCTTTCGGAACCAAGGAAAACCCGCCAAAGATCAAGAGAAGGAAGCCTGTGGTGATGAGAGTGATGGAGGGGATGAAGAGGAAACCAGTGAGCAAGAGTTTCAGAAGGCCACTGACGCCCTGTGCATTGACAGGGGTGCATCTCTGCACACCTCTCACCGCCAACTCAAGCGGTGGGCGCGAGAAGTCAATGCCGTGGAGCTAGCGCCCGAGGCCCGGAAGCCGCTCAAGTGGTCCCGTGCGCCCATCATCTTTGACGAGGAGGATCATCCTAGCCGTACCACTGCGGTAGGGTGTTTGCCATTGTTGGTCTCCCCGACAATCCGCAACCTCAAGGTCACGAATATGTTGGTGGACGGTGGGGCCGGGCTGAATCTGATTTCCCCAGTAGTTATCAGCAAGCTTCAGATAGCAGAGGAAGAGCTGGAGGTTTTCGGCACGTTTCAAGGAGTTAATCCCGGCAGGAGCCGTCCTAAGGGAAAGATCACATTGCCGGTAACGTTTGGGGGAGAACTGAACTACCGAACTGAGAGGATTGTGTTTGATGTGGTTGACCTCCCCCTGCCATACAATGGGATTCTTGGACGCCCGGCCCTGGCTAAGTTCATGGCAGCATCTCACTATGCCTACAACACCTTGAAGATGCCTGGGCCACTGGGAGTCATCACCATCCCATCAGATGAGAAGGATGCAATCATTTGTGTGGACAAGATGTACCGGGATGCGGTCGCAGCAGAGGCAGCGGCAGCAGCAGCTCCGCTAAGGAAAGCAAAGGAAAGAAGAGGGGTTGCAGGGACTCCGGCAAAGAGTCCGGGAAGCGTGCCCCCACCGAGTGCACGGCACCCGTTGATGACGTGCCGGAGTGTTCCAATGGCAAGAGATCCAAGGTTGCTGCACCCCAAGTGAAGAAGGTCCCGACAGGGCTGGCTGGCGTTGATGGTACTTTCACTATCAGGGCCACCCTCGATGACAAATAGGAAAGCGTGCTCGTTGCCTTCCTGCGGGCGAATATCGATGTGTTTGCCTGGCAACCATCTGATATCCCCGGTGTTCCCAGGGAGGTAATCGAGCACCACCTTGCTGTCTGCCCACATGCCCGACCTGTCAAGCAGAAAGTCCGGAAGCAGGCCTTGGAGAGGCAGCAGTTCATTGCAGAAGAGATCAAGAGACTAGAGGCAGCTGGATTGGTCAGAGGAGTACTGCATCCCACGTGGTTGGCAAACCCAGTGGTAGTCCGGAAGGCTAACGGGAAGTGGAGGCTTTGCATAGATTTCACAGATCTCAACAAGGCTTGCCCGAAGGACCCGTTTCCCTTGCCGCGTATCGATCAGATTGTGGATTCCACTTCAGGTTGTGCTTTGCTCTCCTTTCTGGATGCGTATTCTGGGTATCACCAGATCTTCATGTCCAAGGAAGATGAAGAGAAGACGTCGTTCATCACTCCATGTGGTACGTACTGTTTTGTCCGCATGCCATTCGGATTAAAGAGTGCCGGGTCCACTTTTGCAAGGGCAGTCCAGATTGGTTTTGAGCCACAGTTGCACAGAAACATAGAAGCCTATATGGATGATATTGTGGTCAAGACCAAGGATAGGGCCACCCTTGTTCAAGATTTGGAGGATACATTTGCTAATCTGCGCAAAATCAATTTGAAGCTCAACCCGGAGAAGTGTGTATTTGGTGTTCCCTCCAGCAAGTTGCTTGGGTTCTTTGTATCCCATCGCGGGATCGAAGCCAATCCCGACAAGATCAAGGCTATCGAGTAGATGCAAGCACCAAGGACAGTTAAGGACGTGAGGCATCTGACAGGATGCGTTGCCGCGCTAAGCAGATTCATCTCCAAGCCTGCCGAGCGCGCCCTGCCGTTCTTCAAAATTTTGAAGAAGGCAGGACCCATGAAGTGGACCCCGAAAGCAGATGCAGCTTTGCAAGAGTTGAAGGCCTACTTGTCGTCCATGCCTACCTTGGTCGCTCCCAAACCCCAGGAGCCGTTGCTGTTGTATTTAGCGGCAACCAACCAAGTAGTCAGTGCAGCTTTGATAGCGCAGCGAGAAGTGGATGAAGTAGAGAGTGAGCAGAGACCGGCAGAGTCAGAGAAGGATCAGGACAGCAATGAGCACGGCAACGAGAGCAACCCCAAGGACACGGCAAGGAAGAAAGTGGTGCACCGCCTAGTGTACTTCGTCAGCTCCTTATTACAGGGGGCTAGATCGAGGTACTCTGGCGTGCAAAAGTTGATTTTTGGTCTTATCATGGCCTCAAGGAAACTGCGCCACTACTTCCAAGCCCATGAGATCACGGTTGTCACTCGTTTCCCGTTGCAACGGATACTCCGAAACCCTGAGGCTACCGGCAGAATAGTGGAGTGGGCTTTGGAGTTATCCAGTTTTGGTTTGAAGTTTGAAAGCACGTCAACTATTCAGAGCAGGGCATTGGCAGAGTTTATTGCAGAATGGACGCCAACCCCTGATGAGGAAGTGACGGAGACAGCTATCCCCGGCAAGGAATCGCCCCAAGAATGGATTATGTATTTTGATGGTGCTTTTTCCCTACAAGGTGCAGGAGCTGGCGTGCTTCTTGTTGCCCCCTCCGGGGAGCACTTGAGGTATGTCATCCAAATGCATTTTTCCTGGGAAGAAGCAACCAACAATACAGCAGAATATGAAGGGCTCCTTGCCGGGCTCAGGATTGCAGCTGAATTGGGAATTAAGAAGCTGATCATTCGAGGAGATTCACAGCTTGTGGTGAGACAAGTTAACAAGGATTACCAAAGTCCATTGATGGAGGCATACGTCGAGGAAGTGAGGAGATTGGTGGAGCACTTTGACGGATTGCAAACAGAGCACGTACCCCGTGCGAAAAACAGCATAGCTGATCATCTGTCAAAGTGTGCTGCGCAGAAGCTCCCTGTGGAACCAAGGACTTTTGTTCTCCATCTCACTCAGCCCTCCGTATCCCCAGCAACAATGGCCCGGAAAAGGAGAAAGTTGGACTCCGGTAAGCCTCTCCCGGTAGAGTCGTCCGCTCCTGGCAGAGACCCTGCCGGAAACAACTCCTCGCAATCTGCCGGACCACACCCTCCAGCCGGGCCCATGGACCCCGCGAATGAGGCATGTGCTCCCGCAGCAGAGGAGGTGCCGCTAGTCCTCGTTGCCGAGCCCCAGGCTCCAACTTGGGCAAGGCACATTGTCCACTTCCTCCGAACCGGAGAGCTTCCCGGCAACCAAGATGAAGCTGAAAAAGTAGCCCGGAGGGCCAGTATGTATCAGTTTGTCAATGACACTCTGTACAGAAGGAGGCCCAACGGTGTGAAATTAAAGTGTGTCTGCCGGGAAGAAGGAAAGGAACTGCTGGCTGAGATACACAAAGGCATGTGCGGCTCCCACATTGGATCAAGGGCACTAGTTGGGAAAGCATTTCGGCAAGGATTCTATTGGCCCAGAGCCCTCCAAGATGCGGTCGAGCTAGTCACCAAATGTGAAGCCTGCCAGTTCCATTCCAAGAAAACCCACCTGCCTGCCCAAGCTCTTTAAACAATCCCTCTATCATGGCCATTTTCGGTCTGGGGGCTCGATATCCTCGGCCCCTTCCCCCGAGCAATCGGGGGCTTTGAATTCTTGTTCGTTGCTATCGACAAGTTTACAAAGTGGCCGAAAGTGACTGCCGTGAGAAAGGTGACTGCTCAGTCAGCTATCAAGTTCTTGAAAGAATTGGTGTGTCGTTTTGGAGTTTCGGCAAGGATCATTACCAACAACGGCACCCAGTTCACAAGCCGCGCCTTCATGCAATATGTTCATGCCCTCTGATGCAAGATCTCATTTGCCTCTGTGGCACACCCCCGGAGCAATGGGCAAGCTGAGAGGGCGAACGCTGAAGTGCTGCGTGGACTCAAGACGAGAACCTTTGATACGCTGCAGAAGCACGACAGGCGGTGGATCGAGGAGCTGCCGGTAGTTCTCTGGTCCCTCAGAACGACACCAAACCGAGCTACCGGGCGGACTCCCTTCTCCCTGGTCTACGGGGCAGAATCAATTATCCCCACGGAACTCATTTACGGGTCGCCTCGAGTGCTTGCCTATGATGAAGTAGCGCAAGATCAGCACCGGCGTGACGACGCTGTGCTACTCGAGGAGAACCGTCTCCGGGCTGCTACGCGTGCTGCACGCTATTAGCAAGCCCTGCGTCGCTATCATAGCCGCAGGGTTCACGCCCGGTGTTTTGAGGAAGGTGACCTTGTCCTTAGGCGCATTCAGTCCGCCAAGGGTACAAACAAGTTGTCACCGAAGTGGGAAGGCCCTTACCGGGTAGTACGAGTCACCAGACCTGGCGCAGTCCGTTTGGAGACCGGAGATGGCATTCAGTTGCAAAACTCATGGAATATTGAGCATCTCCACAAGTTCTACCCGTAAGGCGCGGCTGTCGGGCCCTGCCCGGCAGCCACCCTTTTGTACAGGCCTTGCCTCAGCTGCGTGTAACCCCTTGTACAAAGCCAGGGCGATGACCCTGTGCAAGAGAAAATAAAGAAGCGCTGTGGGGGGCCCCCGACCAAGATTGCATGCATGCATGAGCATTCCAAGATCACTGCATAAGCATTTCATGAGCATTTGCATATGCATATAGATAGGATCGCATCCTGCATTCATTCTCATCCGCATGAAGCTGCAGGTTCCAACCGTGAACTTGGCTTTGACAAGGAGTCGAGAAGATTGCCCGGCACTGCGGTCCCCGGCAAGCCAAACAGATAAGTTCTACCTCCTGTCCATTAGTGTTCTGTAAGTTATAACTTGTGCATAAGAAAACCCCGCCACTCTTTTGAGACTTAGGTGCTCCCATCCCTGGCTCGAACGCTGCTTCGGACAGGATGGTCGTAGTGGCCTTTGGTAAAAAGAATTTGGTGGGGGGCTGGCCCCTTTGCCTGTTGCCCGGTAGACACAGCTCTCCGGCAGACAGAAAAGGTGCCGGCAGGATAGCCTGCCGGGGAAAACTCGTTTATTTACACTAAAGAGGCATCTCGCCTCTGCATGGACATACACATGCACGGTTTCCTGGCAAGGTTCATCTTTTTCGTTAATATGCTGATACAAGTACAAGCATTACAGAACACAAACATGGACTCGAGAGATTACATTATTTGAATTAAAATTTGGCAAGTGCCTGCAGATTTAAGATTGAAAAAAGATAAGTGCCCCGTAATCCCCTCTTTTCGTTTTCCCTCCATCAGGCACTGCGGCGGAAGGAGGAAAAGACGAGAAAAGGGCACCCAAGCAGGAACCCATCCCGGTCCCGTCGCGACCCACCTGTCGCGGCCTGACAAGACCGGGAGTCGTGAAGCTGCGAAGGAGGAGTACGGGGGACGGGGCGGCGCCCTCTGGTCGCCACCTCCAGAGCCAGCAAGAAGCCCCGGCTTGAGCGTCGGTGGAGTCATCCACCAAAGCTTAGCTGGAAGACTGCTGGAGGGGAGGTGAAGGCGCCAAGAGAACATCCCTCCCCGGCCATCGCCCTAGGAGGCTGGTGATGATGGTGCCGGGGAGGGAGGAGAAGAGCGGAAAGACGAGGTGGCAAGTCACCGGTCGGAGGCGAAGGCATCCACGCCATCGTACTCCGACCTGACCCCCTGCTACCCGCCTTCTCCGTCTTCCCTCGCTTTCTCCTCACCACCGCTGCTCCCGAGAAGCGCCAAGACTCCAGCCCGGCACCTTCCCCGGAGAGACGGCGAGCGACCAAGACGGCCAGGGGGCTCGGGACACGGCCCTCCCCGCCTTGGCGGGCAGGAAGGCGCGCCTCTCGTCGACATCATCCCCACGGCTCCCGGATGGGGCAGTGCTGGGTTTACCGACGATTCCCAGCCCCGCCTCCCGGGCGCGCCCCAAAGACGCCAAGGACCCGATCGCCAAGACCACGAGCGGCGGTGACCCGAGGCTGGACACCGCACTACCCAACGGGCAGACGGCCGTGGCAAAAGGAGCAAGCATTCCCTCACAACGGGAGAGCTTGGTATCTCCCTCACTACGAGCAGCCCGTCCACGACACCTTCTCCGAGCATGGACCAAGCTCACTCCCCGAACACCGGCACTCAACAACTCTAGGCGCAAGATGGAGCCCGGAGCTTGGCCCCGGGCCTTTCTCTTCAACATGTCCAATGAAAGGCAGGAACAGGGGAAGAAAGGATCCGGAGATGGATGGCTCGGCTCTCTCTCCGCCCCTCCTTTTATAGGCAGAGCAAGAAAGGGAGCCGCTCCCTCAACAAGCGATCGCCGCCCCTCTCCGCCAATTCAAGAAGACCGGGCCCTCGCCTTGATGCTCTCCCGCACCACGCGCCTCCGTTACCTACCCCGCGTGATGCATGCCGCATACGTGGCTAAGGATAAGGGCGTGGTGGGAAGAGTGAATTGGCAGTTTCTCCCCCGTGCGTTAAAGTCATTCACGGGCCATCACTGGAGCGGCCCCACCACCATTAGCCTTACACGATGCGCGGAGAAACCGGAAACTGGCCCGGAATCAAGGCTAATGAAGAAGCAAAGAAGACCTCAAGAGACCAGCCTCTTCAGCGACCCCACCTGTGCACTTATTAGGCCCTACCCCGACGACGCTCGGCAGCACATTCGGGGCAGGCCCGGGAGCTTCTCTCGGTGCAACAAACCCTAGGTCTGTTGCCCAGACGGTGCACAGGCACGGAGACGAGATTGAAGCACCAACCCAAGTCAGAATACAAGGGACTGAGAGGTTCAAAGGACTAACATGCAGATCAGAGGGACCAAGATCAAGCCAAAGAAGCAAGGCACCATCAGGAGAAGGGCCTCCTTTGCCGGGCAGGCGAGCTCGGCAAGGGGCGAGGTCACCCCCGGAAGACGACATCCAAGACGTCTCGGCAGGGCCTGCCGGGGTGCATGAAGGCAAAACCACCTCACCAACTACCCCACCACGACCCATGTCGTTGATCAATGCGGTGTCGAACCGCGGAGTGACTAAGTGGCAGCCATTCACCACATGGCAGCCTCTCCCTACAAGAAACACCTGTAGATGACACCCGTCCTGCGACGTGCCAAGCGAGCAGGCGTGGAGCTGGCGAGATAGCCCGGCAAGCCTTGCGGGCAACCAACGATGTGATATTGAGCGGTGCATTTAATGCGCCCTGTCAGCCCGCAGAGTTAGGTATGATAGCACTATTTGCTATCTTATCAGTGCATAATGACTATTTTGCCATTGTGGTGACCCCTTAATCTATAAAAGGAGGCCCATGGCGACCGTAGAGAGGGTTAGAAGGTTGGATAACTCAGACCCCCATACGCGCGTAGCCACTGCCACCCTGAGGCAACCCTTGCCGGGCAAGTGTACTATGCTCCACCACCACCTTTCCACCATCAATCCACCAAAGCAGGAGTAGGGTTTTATGCCTCACGGCGGCCCAAACCTGGGTAAAAATGCCTGTGTGATCTCTGCCATGCTGCCACACGCTCGTCTGCTCTTTGTGCAAAGCGACGTCCCCTGCCGAACCAGCAAGGGACCTCCTGGTCCCATAGGTGGCCGTGGTTTCTCGCGACATGGGGCGCCTCCTGGCAGCCTTCCCTCTCCCTCGCACCTATATATATGAGGAGGGGGCGCCTAGCACACACCAGACAATTTCCTAGGCGTGTGCGCCCCCCCCCCTCCACCGTTTACACCCCCGGTCATATTTTCGTAGTGCTTAGGCGTGTGACGACCCCAGCTTAATCATGCACTAACCATACACGCAAATGCACACGATCAAGCCTAAGGACTTACTTGAAGATATCACAACACAACTCTAAAACATAAATAAAGTCATACAAGCTTTATATCACAAGCCAGGGCCTCGAGGGCTCGAATACACAAGCTTGCATACAAGCGTCAGCGGAAGCATCAGATATCTGAGTACAAATATAAAAAGAAAGACAGAATAAGCCTTTAAGAAGGCGGGGCAAAATAAAACACTACGATCGAAAGGCGCAGGCCTCCTGCCTGGGACCCTCCGAACCTACTCCTGGTCGTCGGTCGGCTCCTCGTAGTAGTACTCGCCGGGAGGGTAGTAGTAGTAGCCGTCGGCGGGGGCAGCTGGCTCAGGGGCTTCATCATCTGGTCGCGACAAACGGATATGGGGAGAAAAAGAAAGCAAAGCAACCGTGAGTACTCATCCGAAGTACTCAGCAAGCAAGGATCTACAGTACATATGCAACATTTTCAAAGGAAGGCTGTATATGTGGACTGGGCTGCAGAAATGCCAGAATAGAGGGGAAAGCCTAGTCCTATCAAAGACTAGCATCTTCATCATCTTCAGCGGTCTTGCTGCATTAGAAGAGTGCAGATTAGCATAAAGTAAAGTAGTAGTAGTGTCATCAACCTCGCCCAGAGATCCTTTCTCGACTCCCTGCGAGAAAGCAATCCCAGAGCCATACTATCCAGTTATCATCTCAAGTGTCCAGTTCTAGTTGTACCGATCGGGATACAACTCCGAGTGTCCGTTACCGTAGGACAGGCTATCGATAGATGTTTTCTTCCCTGCAGGGGTGCACCAACTTACCCACCACGCTCGCTTAACTCCGGCCGGACACACTTTACTGGGTCATGCCCGGCCTCGGCCAAACGATACGCCGCAACCCGACCGAAAACTTAACAGAGAGGTCAGCACACCGGACTAAACCTATGCACCCAGGGGTCTTGGGCCATCGCCCCGGGCACTCCTGCACATTGCGTACGCGGCCGGTGAGCAGACCTAGCAGCCTCCAGTACAACGGAGGGTGCTTAACGCGGTCCAACCCAGCGCGCGCCGCTCAGTCGCATGACGTCTTTTAAGCTTCGGCTGATGTATACGGCGCAGAACGCCCATACTATGCCCACGTGATGGTTAGTGCTATCAGGCTAGAGGCCCCTCGGATCAAATATCCAAACCGTTAGTGGTAACGAGCAAAGACTCACGATCGATGTGACCCCGTTGCCCTGTCTCGAGGACTTGCGGCAAGGGCTAAGAATGCCCGGCCACGCCTCATATTCAACTCTCGGGCACCCTCCAGGTCCACCCGACTCCACATCTCTCGCAATTAAGCTCGCGCGGGTACCCCTCAGGGCCGACCCGTCTTTAGTAACATGGTTCAGTGTAAAGTCATGGTAACCATAGTAACCGTGTGTCTAACACCAAGAGGGAATCCTGAGGAATCACCCTCAATGGAATTCCACCTGATGTTATCGTCAAGGTGAACGAAGGAGGAATCACCCTCGCGGTCCACTCTTGAGGAGTTGCACAACAGTGTCGTTACCGGGGGTGCAGAAAGAGGAATCACCCTCGATGACCACAACCGATGAACTAACCTATAAGGTTAACATCAGAAGTGCTGATGAGGTATCATCCTCGGCACTCGATAGTAACCTAGTAGTGTTGAGCAACTACGGGGGAAGTGATGTGCGATGCCGGGGCCTGGTCTTCGATCCCGTTGATCGGGTCTTCTGATAATCCAACGGGGCAGTCGGGACAAAGTGGGGGGTCTCTGATGGGTCTCTACCCAGCCTATACTAAACAGTTTAGGATAAACAGGTAGATAATAAAAGCAGGTTACAATAAACAGGCTATGTATCAGAATAGGTAAAGCAGTAGCAACAGCAATTCTAATGCAAGCATAAGAGAGAAGAGAATAGGCGATATAGGCATGTTCAAAAGGGGGGGTGCTTGCCTGGTTGCTCGGCGGCAAGGGCAAGGTCATCAGTGGTGTCATCGGGCTCCTGAGCTGCGTCGGTCTCGGGAACTGCGTCAGTACCGGGGTCTAACAAGAGAGAAGAGGGGGAGGAAACAAATAAATACACAACAAATAATGCAACACAGAGCATGCTATGCCTAGGATGCAGTGAAGGGTTGCCTAAAGATATGTCTAAGTCATTTTAGTTATTTTGGGATTAAAGTGGGACTTATTAACCGGTGTATATGCACTATTCATCTACCGGAATCAGGATCAACGTTACGGGTTCTCCGACGTAGAGGGTTCCAACATGGAAACAGACGACACGATCAGATTCGTCTCGTCGTTCTGATCAACTTTCGTGTACAAAGTTTTTCGATCCGAGCTATGGTTTATTTTCTATGATTTTCCGAAGTTTATCTGAATTTCTGGAATTAAATTTAATTCAAAAAATAAATGATTAAAATGCTACAGGTACCCAACTGAGTGCACACAGGAATGCACCCAGAGGCTGACAGTGGGCCCAGTCAACTGCACAGTCAGCAGTTGACTGGGTCAGCGTGAGTGGGCAGTGGGTCCAGTGGGACCCACCTGTCATTGACTGGGTCCAGCCCAGTCAGCTGGTTGACTGGCCAACTGGGTCCAATGGGACCCAGTGGTCAGTCTCTGTTAGTCTAACAGGGTTTTAAATTAATCTAATTAGTTAGTTAGCGAGATGGGGCCCAAAGGTCAGTGACAGACTTTAGTTATCAGTTTATTTGAACTAATCCTAATTAGTGGAAAGGGGCCCACACGCCAGTGGGTCAGAGGGGTGGTGGTTAGTGCTGCTAACCACCTGGGCCCACGAGTCAGTGACTCAGGCGCGATGGCGCGCCGGCGGTGGGGCTCCGGCGACCACGAGCATGGCGGGGCGGTTCGGACGGCCGTCGAAAACGGGCCACAGGCCACCATTCGAGCCGTGGGCGGGCTCATTCGGACGCGGGCGAGGCGCCGCGTCGGGCGGTGCAAGTGGCTGGATCGGGGAGGGTCCCGAGCATCACCGGCGACGAGCAGAAGCGGCGGCGGCTTCGGGCGAATGCGGGCGCGGGGCTGTGGTGCATGACGAGGCAGTCAGTGAGCGTGGGCGGCTCCGCAATGATGCACCAAGCGCGGCCGCGTGCTCAGGGGCAGGCTGTGGCGGCTGTGGCCACGTCGGCGAAGCGACAGGCGGCGGCCGGAGTTCGGCAAGTTTGGGCTCGACGCTACGGGTGCAGAGAGGGAACGAGGAGTGATGGGAGACGGCAAGGAGCTCACCGAGCGGCACAAGATGGCCCTTGGGTGATCGGGAGCGCAGGGGGAGGCCGAGGTCGTCGGAGATCACCGGCGACAGGGAGTTCGGCGTCGAGCTCGATCCGCTCGAGATGGAGCTCCATGGCTAGCGCTCGTGGACGGGGACAAGGCAGTCGACGATGACGGAGCTGCTGGACAGAGCGGCGAGGCGAGGCGAGGTCGGTGGCCACGGCTATGCGGAGACGCGGCGGCGGTGGCGCTCGGTGGCGATGGAAGCGAGCGAGAGGAGGGAGGAGAGCGAGCGGAGCGAGGGGGGGAATGGATGGGAACGAAGGGGAGGCCGAGGGGGAGGTTCTTATCCCCTCGCCTGGCCGGTATCGCCACGGTGTCGACCGTTGACCGGCGAGCGCGCATTCGGCCAGGGGGACGGCGACACGGCGAGGGAGAGAGAGAGGGAGGAGGGCGGCAGGCCGGCTGGGCTGGGCCACTGTTGCCAGCTGGGCCGTGGCGCCCAGGTAAGTGCACAGGTGAGTGCACTGTGCCGTTTCTTTTTATTTATTTCTGTTATATAGATTAGCTCATGTTTTGTAATTGTTTAGCCTCTATTAGAGTTTTGTAAAATATGTGACTTGGCTCAATAAATGCAGTGCAATATTTACCAATGCCAGAAAATGGTTTGGAGCCAAAATGATATTATTTGATTTTTGGTTTAAATGAAATGGATTAAATATTTGATGTTTTGTTGCTGTTTTAGAAAGTTAGAGTCACTTAACTAATTTAATTCATATTGCTTTTATTTTTATAATTGCTTCTGAAATATTTGCAGCTTTATGAACATTTTTGATTTCCTGTTGGAAGGATTAATTATTTGACTTGCATTTTAAATTTGAATTGAGTTGGATTATTTTCTAAGTGCAATTTGATGATGATGATGATCATGATGACAAGACATGTTGTCTAGGTTAATGACAGAGTAAAGATCTGGGGGTGTTACAAGGCGAAGCCCTGCGGAGATCACTTCACCATCACCGTCACCACACCGTCGTGCTGACGGAACTCATCTACTACCTCGACGTCTTGCTGGATCAAGAAGGCGAGGGACGTCACCGAGCTGAACGTGTGCAGAACATGGAGGTGTCGTGCGTTCGGTACTTGATCGGTTGAAGCGCGAAGAAGTTCGACTACATCAACTGCGTTGTGAAACGCTTCCGCTTATGGTCTACGAGGGTACGTAGACACACTCTCCCCCTCGTTGCTATGCATCTCCATGGATAGATCATTGCGTGTGCGTAGAATTTTTTTTGTTTTCCATGCAACGATTCCCAACAGTATCAAGTTGGATCCTCTCCCTCTTGTCTCTAGAATCCTTTTTGATCATGTGATACTTATTGTTCTGTCCTTGGATGGTCATTCTTCTTGAGTGATAACCAGGGCAGGTCCACTGTATAAACAGATTCATCTGGTGATAAGAGATGATGGGGGTAGGTTATATGATCGAGGAAAGGCGAATCTGACCCCACTATGCATTGAACCCTGAACCCTTTTTATTTGTATTTAAAAGTGTTGCTTATTTTTGCTCCGGTGTTTATAGCCGTCTTATGTAAAGATTTCTTCTCTCTCATACCTTTATTGCATATAAGTTGTTCTTGATGTTTTATTGTTTGTTGTTGGTCCTTGATTTAATCTGGTTAAGAGTAAGTTGCACTTTGACTTGCTCCCAGCAAGTTATCGGTTGAATGGCTTGTTTTAGTTCTCTGCAACAACATAGGTGCAGAGGAGGTTTTCATTCTTCTGTTTGATACATGGGTGCTAAAAGGCGAGTAGTGAGTCAGTGGCAGGGTGGTTAGGATGGGTCTATCTAGGTATATAAGTATGTTGTTGGTCTGCTTCTTTTTGGATTATCCTGATTCTGTGTTTAAATGAATCAACTCAAATTCGTATTTATGCTCTATGTGCGATTGGGCATGAGATCTGCTTTTGGACCTATAGTTGGAGCATTTTTTTGAGAACCACGTTTTAAACTAGAAGCTTCAGGAAGCTGTGCACGTGGTGCATTACAGACAAACGCCGTGAGATAGATGTTTGTCTCTTGCATTGCTTATGTTTCTCTTACGGTCGTTATTGGTTGATTTTTTTTAGAGAATTTTTTTCTATGGTTTCTAGGCTGTGAGAGTTCCCCATCTAGGGTGGTTTGGATGTATGTTCCTTAGGCAAGCGACATATTTATTTTCATTTTTGGTTTAGCTTGTGCATTGCATGTGTTGTGATGCTCTGTTCAGAGGAAGTCTATATATGTTCTTCCTAGACTATGAGCATTCAACATCTAGGGTGGTTTAGATGTTAATTCCTTAGGAAAGTGGCATAGAAATTGGGTAGCACAAAATAAGATTTATTATTTTACAGGGATTAGAGTGTGTTGTATCGACATCTGGTTTCAGAACTGTTGTGCTTAAGTATAGTCGTAATGGTAAATAGCATAAAGTAGCCTCCTAATTTGTAGTGGTGCAAGTTGTAGCCTTTTTGCAGTGTAGCAGCTTTGTGATCTGCAAATTTAGAGAGACGGTTTGCCCTTCAATTTTCCTTTCATTGCTTGTGTTCCTACTAGCTTAGTGTGCTTTTGGTAATGAGCAAACACACGTGTGAGCATTGATGAGCTTTGAAATTTGAAAATTTATATAAATGCAAATAACTACGAACACATGCTTCAAATAAATCCGAGAGCAAGATCTACACTTTTACCAAATGAAATAGAAACACCGATGGGGATCTATAGTTTATATGCTTACTGATTCCCTATGCTACCGGTTCATGTATGCCTTATTGTATCGTTGTACCTGGTTTCTACTTGCGCGTGGAAATACTTCTTGATTGCTTTCAATTTTTCCATGGTTTGTGATTCACTAGGTCATTTTTGTCGTGCACATCCTGATTTAGATAGTTCAGGTTCCTTAGAGAGATCCATAGTTCCCTTATACTGTTGACTATACCTTGATTACTTTTGGTAAATTCATGATATAGATCTGTATGTTGGGTTTAGTTTTATTTGTTTTGCCAAGCTAGAGCTCTCGAGAGCACTGGGTGCCATGGAGTTTGCTTCCACAGTATCAACCTAAACTATGGGTGTGTCCATAAGCTTTGCATTAAAATTTATGTATTCAGTATTAAGGTCTTTCCTGACATACTGTGTCCAAGTTATTTGTAAAACGCAGACCATTGGCTAGATTTGAGACATGCCTGTTTTATGTTTCTTTTATATGACGAACTCAAGTGTGAGGTAATACATTTGCATTGGTTTTCCTAAGCTGTTATATTAGTTTTTCAACTTCAAGGCTTATAAACTAAGCTAATACAAATGTAGAAGTCCCATTATGCCAAAATGTTTCCATGTTGCTTCTTTATAGCATGGTGGTATTATGTCCCTTGTTGATTCTAAATTTCTATTATCTAACAAATTTTGTTTGCCAGTTTTTGCCGCTCTGCTTTTAATGGCAAGGGTGAGTATAGCTAGATCAATAAAGTAGGTACAGATGGTTCATTTTTTCCTTCCAAGTTTATTCTGATAAGATATTTCATATTTCTTTGTTGGCACGGGCTCTATTTCTTGCATGTGTTTCTTTAATTACAAGCCTCTGGTTATGCGTGACCAAAAGTAAACTCTTGCTATGAATTATCAATGATGACAACATTCTCAGCAATTTTGTTAAATTTTATACAGAGTCAGTGATCTTTGATTCACTAGACCTCAATGTACTTTTCTATCTTCCCATGAATAGTTTCTACTCCCTCCATAATGTAAGATGATCTTGCAAGCTATGTTAGTTTGCAAAAATGTCTTACATTGTGGGACGGAGGGAGTACTGTTTTGTTATTTGGACAACTGATATTTTTGTTACTAGAATACTATTATTTTTAGCTTTATCTTTCCCACTATCCGTCGGTAATATCATAAGTTGTTCTCAAATACGAACCAGACTCCACAACAACAAAAGATTAAGGTATGCCTTGGCCAACGACGGGCTCAAGCTCGGGCGCGGCGTGGCGCCTTTCTGGAATTTGAAGATTAACATTCAGGATTTTGGTATCTTGAATCTTTTTTTCTCTGTACTAAACTTGATGCAAACAGTTTGTCTTATTTGGCACTGCCACTCTGGCTTTTTGGAACAAATTTTGTCATGTGCTTGCAAATTAATTATCCTATCGATTTACTATACTCAGCTTACCATGCTTTTGGTATATCTCTGCTGTTTGCGCTCTATACTCCTTAGTCCTGAAAGAGTGTTATAATTTTCTTTGGATGTACAAGATTTATACATGCTGGGTCATGACGCTCAGACGGGCAATGCGCGCCAAGGCGTGCCACTTAGCTGGTGGGGACCCCACCACCGCTGCTGATGTCGTCATCGTCCTCACCGCCGCACCACACGACACTATCGAACAGGTATGTATGCCTCAATCTCACCCCATGCTTCTCTCGCCTAGCTGGTTAGTTTGGTGACTCGCTTTGCCTCCCTCTTCCTCAACCTTAGGAAAAGCATGGCTGCCAACACAGAATGGACGAGGGAGAGGTGAGCCGCCACGACATCGAAGCTCTCACACTGCTGCTCCCCGTCGAGCTTGCGTGTGCGCCGAATCTGGTGGCCAACATAGCCCGTCCATCGGCCGGCACCTCCAAGCAATGCCTACAGAAGCAGGTGAGCCCCCCTACTCAGCAGTTTTTCTTTGCATACTTTGAAACGAATCGACAAACTACTGAACTTTATATCTTCAAAGTTGTTTTTTAGGATCTCTGTCAAGAAGGGGATATATCAAAGTAGTGTCCTGTTCTGATTATAAATGATGACAACAAAGTTAATAACTTAAATGTATTTGTAGAATACAAGTCAAGTTTAAAACTTTTGAGCACGGCAGCTGAAAAACCAAAGTAAATGCATCATATATATTCAACAAAAAAATATTTAGATATTCACGGCGTTGCATAAGCATAGTTCACACCACCACCACCCCTCGCGAGCACTAGCTGTTGGCGTATACATGTATTGCTTGATTCTACTAGATGCATGCTTTCTTGATTCTAATAGATGCATGCCAATCTTAGAAAATATAGTAAGCACCTATCCTGCAATTTATAACTGGCGCGATGTGGCTCTTTGTTGATAATTATCATACTTGCATAGCTGGTTGTTGATTTGATTATAACCAAGCTGCACCATCATAATTTTAAGATCGTGATTCTTCAAATGAAAAATGATCAAAGAAATACATGTACCAAAGTCGCATCTGTTGAGATCATGAGCAGGCATACAATTGCTCCAAATTATTGTGATATTGTAGTTCTCCTTAGTCTAATAAATTATGTATTGTGGTGCTCCACCTCATTTTCTATTCTTGCCAGGACATATACTCTACCTGGGAAATTGCGTGCTTGCTACGAGCTTCAGACGCATCGGCAGCTGCTACACCTTTCGATGCACTTTTGTTATTATGATGTTTCTTTTGGTTTTGGTATATTGTAGTGCCTTATTGTCGCGGACAACCATTGTATGGTATGAATTGGGTCTTTATGCCTTTGTGATCAAATTGACTCTATCAAAGGGCAGCTACTCTACTCTTTGTAATTTTGGAATCTGACTTCTGGTATGTTAAGCATCTATCCTCTGTAATGAATGTATAGTTGTGAACCTATTGACATGAGTGATTACTATTCCTCGTTTGTGTCTTTATGCTTTCCGATCAAATAGCAATCTATCATAGGCAGCTACTTTGCTCTTTTTGTTTTGGATCTGTCATTATGTCATTATTTAGGATTAGGCGTGCTGCACCTGTGGGATAGACCAGACAATGCGCCAAGATGTGTTGGCAACAGTTATGCTATCTATAAAGACAACCTTATGTTTGATTACTCTTGCAAAAATTTGTACTCTGTTTACATGTCCGGGTAATGTGTTGAGCGTGGCATCACCCGTCAGCAATAAAATAAGAATATGGCGCCAAAACCTGAATTACTACTGACTTAGCATTACTTGTTTGACCAAAACGTTGGGACCGGCACCCTCGCGCCAAGGCGCGATCCCGATCTAGTAGGTTAGAGAGAGAGGCACGTAGCCACGATTGAGATCGTGGGGCGGCCATGATTAGAGGAGGTGGGCGTGGGTGCTTACAGGGAAAACTGCACACACGTACTCCAGGCTGCAGGTACAAATACAGTACAAATATAGTAGGCTAACACCCCCCGCAGTATTGGCGTCGTTGCTGGAGACGCAAAGGCTGGATCGGAACTCTCGAAAAACATCAGAAGGCAGGTCTTTGGTTATCACATCGGCGAACTGTTAGTGAGTCGGGACGTGCAGAACACGGAAATCGCCGAGGGTCACACGTTCACGAACGAAATGGATGTCCAATTCGATGTGCTTGGTACGCCGATGGTGAACTGGGTTGCTGGAGAGGTACACCGCAGAAATGTTGTCGCAGTAGACGAGTGACGCCGTGTTGACGGTGCAGTGAAGCTCGTGGAGCAGTTGGCGAAGCCACACGTGTTCTGCAACGGCATTGGCGACGGTGCAGTACTGCGCCTCTGCGCTGGAGCGGGAGACAGTGGCCTGGCGTTTGGACGACCATGACACAAGAGCGTCGCCGAGGAAGATGCAGAAGCCGGAAGTGGACCACCGGGTGTCGGGGCAGCCTGCCCAGTCCGCATCCGTGTACGCGCGGACCTCCAGAGATGACGAGGCACAGAGGTGAAGGCCGAGGCAGGCCGTGCCGCGCACGTACCGGAGCACGCGTTTGAGCAGCGTCAGATGGCACTCCCGGGGGTCATGCATGTGGAGGCAAACCTGTTGAACAGCGTAAGTGAGCTCAGGGCGCGTGATGGTGAGGTATTGCAGAGTGTCGGTGAGGCTCCGATAGGAAGTGGGGTCGGAGACACGGGGACCATCGGATGATGGCAGCTTGGCCTTGGTGTCCACGGGCGTCGGCGCGGCCTTGCAATTGTCCATGGCAGCCCGTTCCAGGATGTCCTCGGCATACTGCGACTGTGTGAGAAAGAAGTCGTTGGCATCGTGGGTCACCACCCGTATGCTAAGGAAGTAGTGGAGCTCGCCCAAGTCCTTCATGGAGAACTCAGCCGTGAGCTTGGCGATGATGTGCTGAAGGAACGAGGCCGAGCTCGCTGTGAGGACGATGTCGTCCACGTACAATAGTAGGTAGGCGGCGTCGGCACCAGACGCGCAGAGGAAGAGCGAGCTGTCCGAGCGCGTGGCGACGAAGCCGAGCGTGGCGAGGAAGGTGGCGAAGCGAAGAAACCACGCCCGCGGCACCTGCTTGAGCCCGTAGAGGGACTTGGCGAGCTGGCAGACGTGATCAGGCTTGCTGGCGTTGACGAAACCAGCCGGCTGCAGACAGAAGACCTCCTCTTGAAGGGTGTCGTGTAAGAAGGCATTTTTTATGTCAAGCTGGCGCACCAGCCAGCCGCGCGAAGCAGCGAGGGTGAGCACCATACGAATAGTGACTGGCTTCACAACGGGAGAGAAGGTTTCGCCGTAGTCGACACCAGCGCGTTGGCGGAAACCGGGGACCACCCAACACGCCTTGTAGCGCTCCAGGGAGCCATCGGCGCGCGTGTTGTGTTTGAAGATCCACTTGCTAATGATCACGTTGGCGCGAGGAGGACAAGGAATGAGCTCCCAGGTGCGATTGCTGACGAGAGCGGCGAACTCCTCTTGCATGGCGGAGACCCAGTTCGGATCGCGGAGAGCATCACAGACAGAGCGGGGAAGCGGGGAAGCCGCAAGTGGGGGTTCGGTGGCGACGGTGCATAAGTAGTCGTCGGCGTAGCGCTTGTTCGGGCGGAAGACGTCGACGCGGGCGACGCTGGTGGAGAAGGAGCGGGGGTGTCGTCGCGCGGTGCAGGAACACCCGAGTTTGAAGAAGTGCCGCTCGATGCAGATCCAACGGTGGTGCTTGAAACGCGCAGAGACGAGCAGGCGGGGGAGGAGCAGGAACTGCTCGATGACGACCCGAGGGCAGTGGTTGAAGCCCCGCGCGTGGCGCATGGACGAGGCGTGGAGGCAGGGGAGACCGGCAACGCAGCGGTGACTGCGGGCGCCCAAAGCGGCGTCGGAACGTACCGCGAGGACACCGGAGCAGGTGGAGACGATGGCGGCACAGCGAATGGAAACCGTGTTTCGTCGAACCGAACGTGGCGAGACGTAAGGACGCAGTGACAGGCGGGATCGTAGCAGCGATAGCCGCGGTGGTTCGGTGGATAGCCGAAGAACACACAGGCAACCGAGCGATGATCGAGCTTGTGGCGGTGGTGTTAGGGTAACAGAGAATGTGGCGAGGAGGTACTGCACGGCTTGTAATGCAGAAGAAGAGTGGCAGTGGACAGTGCCTCGGCCCAAAAATGAGCAGGCATCGAAGCTTGGAAGAGCAGAGAACGAACACTGTCGTTCAAGGTGCGTAGCACCCGCTCGGCTTTACCGTTTTGTTGACTAGTGTATGGGCAAGACAAACGAAGAACGGTGCCGTGTTTGGAGAGAAGAGAGCGAACAACAAAGCTGTCGAACTCACGACCATTGTGCGTCTGAAAAGCAAGGACTGGCCGCTCGAATTGTGTCTGGACGTAGGCATAAAACTCAGTAAGAACGGGCAGAACTTCGGATTTATGGCGCAAAGGGAAAGTCTATACATAATGCGTACAACTCTCGAGTACAACAAGATAGTACAGGAAACCCGAAACACTAGCAACAGGGGAAGTCCAAACATCTAGGTGCAACAATTGAAACGGGAAATAGCTACGGCTAGGGGATACAGAAAACGGCAGGCGAGCGTGCTTGCCCAGCCGACATGCATGACAGGTGTGGCGATCGGCAGGTGTCCAGGTGAAGGGGAACTGATGCAGCGCCCGGCGAAGCACATCATCTCCAGGGTGGCCAAGCCGCTAGTGCCACAGCTCCACTGAAGCGTCACCGGCGAACGGGGACCGGGAAGGAGGCGATGCACTGCAGAGCGTCACGGGGTACAAGTCACCGGTGGAGTCACAACGCCGGATCACCTGGCGGGTGCGGAGGTCCTTTGCAGAAAAACCAAATTCATCAAACTCGACAGAAACAAAATTGTCACGAGCGAGCTGACGAACAGAGAGCAGGTTGGTGATCAGCGAGGGAGAAAGAAGAACATTGCGAAGGACAAGAGAAGAATTGGTAGTGATTAGAGAACCGTGGCCGGTATGCGTAATCGGGAGACGATGACCGTTGCCGACAACGATTTGTGTAGGAGAGGAATGGGGAGTGAGAGAATGGAGGTTACCCGGATTTGCAGTCATGTGGGCCGCCGCAACCGTGTCAAGGTACCAAGCAGAGGTACTGCCGGACGGTGGCGACGACGTGGACGCGGCCTGCAGAGGCCCCATATCCCAAGGCTGCGGTGGCGGCGGAACGGTGCTGGAGCTCGCGCCGGGGGAGTCGTAGCTGAACCCAGGAGGCGGCCCAAAGCCGCCGTAGGCGCCGTGGCCAGGCTGTGGCGGAGGTACGGCCGGCCCGGCGAAGTAGGCTTGCTGATGGGGCTTCCCGGGGCGAGGCCCGAGCAAACCAGCGTCGGCCGCGCTCCAGGACATAGGCCAGGCCTGCACAAGGCCTGTCCAGGAATTGGCACCGGGCGCCTGTCTAGGGAGAGCAGGTGGACGCGGGCTGGGCGGCAGCGGGGTGGAAGAAGACGCCCCTGGGTGACCACGGCCACGGCCGCGCCCTGTAGCAGAGTCGACCGGTGGGGCGGGTGCAGGAGCCGTGGCGGTGTCGATGTACGCCCAGCCACCAGAGCGTGCGCCTGCTGGATGCACGTCGTCTGCTCGGCGCGGTGCTCCTCCAACAGCAGGAACGATCGAGCCTGCAGGAAGGTGGGGAGAGGCACGCGGGAGGTGAGATGCGGGATCGCGCTGTGGTACTGGCGCCCGAGACCGCGGATCATGTTGAAGATATGCTGGGTCTCGGTGACGGGCTGGCCGAGGTCGCGGAGCTGGTCGGCGAACGTCTTGAGACGCGTACAGTACTGCATGATTGTCAGATCGCCCTGGACGACAGCATGGTACTCAGCGTCGAGGTACACAGCGCGAGAGAGGTGGTTGTCGTGGATGATCGCCTGGATCGCAGCCCACAGGATGGCAGTCGTGTCCTCCGGCTGCATGACAGCGTCGAGCAACTTCGACGAGATCGTGGCATAGAGCCAGTGGATGATGCAGTGATCGATCATGACCCACTCGGGATCACGGCGGGCCGGCGCAGCGTCGGCGATGAGATGGTCGCGGATGCCGAACATCCCGACGACGGTGTGGAAGAAACGGCGCAACTGCGCATAGTTGCCGGCATGGAGGTCAAGGGTGACCGGGACATGGTGGCGAATGTCGATGGTTTGAATAACGGAGGATGGGAAGGTACGAAGGGGCTGGAGGATGGCGTTCTGGAGGAGGCCGGCGGGGGCATGCTCGTCGTCATCAGAGGGTGGGGTAGAGGAGACGGGGTTGCCGTCGTCCATGGCAGCGGAAGTGGGGAACGGGCCAGGAGCGAAGGGATTGATGTCCTCAGAACGCAGTTGATCCATTGCACTTGGGCATACATATAGGTTACAGAGAGAGGCACGTAGCCACGATTGAGATCGTGGGGCGGCCATGATCAGAGGAGGTGGGCGTGGGTGCTTACAGGGAAAACTGCACACACGTACTCCAGGCTACAGGTACAAATACAGTAGGCTAACACAAACGTATCGCTAGCTATATATAGGTGTAACATCATCTGAAGCCGACGGATAATCTAGTTTGAACTTTGAACACAAAAATAACAAACGACCGATAATCTAGTTTGAACTTTGAACACAAAAGTAACAAACAACCGATAATCTAGTTTGAACTTTGAACAGAAAACTAGCAAAACGGCACGATCCCTTATTCTGGTAGATCGGATGAAATCAGTTGCATGGCCGGCCGGCGGGCTCAGGAGCTCCACTCGTCCCCGAGGTATCTGGCGTTGGGCCTCCTTGTTCTGGCTTCCCTGCATCCGGTTCCTTCTACTCCCGCCGTCAAGCCTCCACGCGGCCCCAACACCGAGCTATCCGGCACGACCGGCAGCGAGGCCATCCGGCGCCTGAAAGCGGCGAACTCCGCGGCCTGCGTCCTCAGCCTGGCGGCGAATGCGGCGCGCCTCCGCCAGTTTCTTGGCCCCACGAACGCCGCGGCGGTCTGCTCGCCGGCCTCCGCCTCCTTGGCCGCCCTATCGAGCAGCCGGAGGGCGGTCTCCTCGGCGAGCGCGGCCACGGCGTCGAACTCCCTCGCGGGCACCGGCTTCCCCGCCGCAACTTCCGCCTCCGTGACGGAGGCGAACTGCCGCAGAATCTCTGCCCCCTTGGTGAATGCCTTGCCGCCTTCGTCGAGTGTGTGCACCGCGCTCTCCCACGCCATCGTCGGACGGATGATGCGGCGCGTCCTGATCAACTCGTAACACGCACTGATGGATCGACGGATTACGCGGTGTTGGGTGGCAATGCAACCGATGGTGTGAACGAACTTGGTCGCTCGCCCCCTGCTGACTTATATGATCGACCGAGGGAGCGTAGCGCGTACTTGTACAGTATACGAGTCGATCTTGGATTCCCAGAGAAACACACGAGCTCTCACCGTAGGTTTAGATTATGCGAAGCGCATTTTGAGGGTGTTTGGTTCACATCCACACCACCTCACGCCTGGCCTGGACGCTGCCTGAAGTATGCCTGGCACTTGTTTTGTTTGTGTCCTGAGAGGGAGAATGCATGCCTGGCCTGGCTGCCGGAGAGTTGTGATTAGCCTGGTCAAGTGGAATAAAAAAAGAGGGGAAAATATGCATAACCCAGGTAGTGGGATTAGCCTGGTCCCAGGCGTCCAGTATCTTTCGCCTGGACCTTGCCGCAGCATGCCTGGCTCCAACTTAAGGTTTTTTAATTGCTAACTGACACAGCAGTAGGGCAGCAGCATGCCAGGGACAAACCATACACCCGGATGCCAGGCAAGCCTGGACAGGCACGAAAAGTTCACCTCACCAGGCCGACGCGAGGCACGGAAATTTTGCAGGCAAAGAGCTCAGGGAGCGAACCAAACTAGCCCTCATTTCTGGCATGCGTGAAGTGTATATGGAACCGGCTCCTCTAACTTAGCTCCTGTGAAGTTAGGAGCCTAACTTAGCCCCATTTCATCCGTTGGATCTAGAATAAATGGCTGAGATCTATCGTTACAGTTGTTAAACAGTGTCAATTGCTACATGTAACAAACAGTGCTTTTATCTACAGTGCTCATGTAAACAGTGTGCTACACCCCCATGTGAACAGTGCAGAATCTTGGCCATCTATTTCCCATCCAACGGTTCACATACTAAGTTAGGGTACTGTTTCCCTAACTTCACAGAAGCCAAGTTAGAGGAGCCGGTTCCGAAGTGTATATACGCCAAACAGATCTCAACTGTAATCTTTAATCTAGCCTAGGACCCTATAGGTCTAAACTAACTATTGAATATATACAGAGGTTGTTTTTTTAGAGTACTCCAATAACGTATCATAGTTTTATAAAAGGCAGCAAAGAGATTTACAAGAGGCTGATCTTCCATGCGAACATTAGATGCCACCCACACCACACACCACATATAGCACCTAGCCTACTCTCTCAGAAAACGATCTAAGCCACCTGCACCAGCCTCCTTCCACTCAGCAAGCTCGCTAAAGCTCCAGTTGCCGAGAGGACCTAATGTGCTCATTCCTATGAAACACCCTCGCATTTCGTTGTTTCCACACAGTCCAGGCAATCGCGATCACCATTGAGTCGGATCCCCTTTTGTGCACTCCACTGAACCTCGTTCTTTCCTCCAACCACCAGTCAATGAACTTGTCCTCCGTTGTGGGGCACCTCACATTTATCCTGCATTGCGAGAAGCATAGGTGCCAAACCTCACGGCCATAGACGCAATTGACCAAAATGTGGTCAACATTGTCCTCAAAAAAGTTGTTAAGCAACCAAAAAAACCAAAACTTGTAGCCTTCAAACAACTTTATACTTATACCCATATTGACCCCAAAATACATGTTTGATTATCAATATATACTCCATATAAGAGAACTAACTACACCAAAATACACGACCGGTTGTAACTGCTCAGCAGAACATATACAAATCTGTGACCTAAAAAATAAAAAATCCCCAATTAGATCAGATGAATAGGCATACAAATTGATATGTTTATAATCCCCAATCATCAAACTCATACAAGAAACAACAAGAAATTCCTATTTTTAGTGTTGCCCCTGTTTCCCCAATTTTACTGTCGTATTCGTACATACGCAACACTACACACGGGGGATCCAAATTCCAATAGTTTAAGGTGAGCGCAACCGCAAATGGCACTTACAAATTCGTATGGGGAGGAGCGTCCGGTGGCGACGGGTAGCCGGCCGGCCGATCGACATGGACGATCACCGGAGTGGCGAGCCGGCGAGGCCAGCGGCGAAGAGCTGAAGATGACGGTCTGAGGCGCGCCCTTGTTTCTTCCTCCTCCGCGCCGGGATGTTTGCCGGCGGCGCGCGCGGATTAGGGCGAGCTTCTAGTCGGCGTCGGCAGTGTTGGGCGTCGGTGCATCCACCGAGTGCGGCGGTAGGGCGGCAGGGCGCCTGGTTCGTGGATGTAGACGACGAGATGTACGCGAGCGTGAAGTGTGCGTGCAGCGTGCCTGATGGGCTTGCGTGCGTGTAGATGATGGGCCACTACTACCTAGTTAGAAAAATTCATTTGGCCCTCAGCTTCCTACATAGCTCCGCCGTTGCAAATGTAGCATGCGGAGGTCTCATTCCGAAGGCCATGGCGAGCCGTCCTATCCGATGTCCAGAGGCCGTACTGAACAGTTAGCCATGTGAAAATTTTGCACTTGAGTGGAGCCAAACTTCTCCAGATGCATTTGGCATAAGGGAATCGCACAAAAGCCTTGGCAGAGTCGCCTGTAAACCGAACCCGCAGTGTACGAGCCCGATGCCGCACACGGTCAGGAGTAGTGGTCGGGTGCGTCCTCCTCCTCACGCGGAACCCGGTTGATCGTCTGGATGAGACGCGTCAGCTGCAGGTGAGCTGTGAAACAGATAGGATTGCAGCGTCATCGGAGATGATGTCTAGGCTGGAAGGAAAGCCTTCGAATGTTGTCGAAAGCAAGGTTTTTAATTTCAAAAACAAAACTATTTCGGACCTCACTGAAATATGCGAAATTTCAAAAAATTCATAGGATTTTAAGATTTCAAACTTCATTGAATTTTAACATAATTTAAATATATTTTAAAGTTAGTTTGAACCTGGCTCAAAATTTTGAATTAAAAATATTTCGGACCCCATCAAAATATGCGAAATTTCAATAATTTTAATGAAAATTCGTTGAAATTTTTAACCTTGGACGTAAGCAACAAACCCACAGGTGATTGACATGAGCGCCGACGGATCCACAAGCGTCCGCATCGATGCCTCTGTCCGCTACGTCCGTCTGACCAATCGCTCTGCTTGCAACGGAGATCCTTTGCTCTCGATACTGGAAATATGTGTGTATATTGATGGGGATCGTAGCAGAAATTTAAAAATTTTCTACGCATCACCAAGATCAATCTATGGAGTCATCTAGCAACGAGAGAGAGAGGGGTGCATCTACATACCCTTGTAGATCGCGAGCGGAAGCGTTCAAGAGAACGGGGTTGATGGAGTCGTACTCGTCGTGATCCAAATCACCGATGATCCTAGCGCCGAACGGACGGCACCTCCGCGTTCAACACACGTACGGAGCGGAGACGTCTCCTCCTTCTTGATCCAGCAAGGGGGGAGGAGAAGTTGATGGAGATCCAGCAGCACGACGGCGTGGTGGTGGAAGCAGCGGGATTCCAGCAGGGCTTCGCCAAGCGCTACTGGAGGAGGAAGAGGTGTCACGGGAGGGAGAGGGAGGCGCCAGGGCTTAGGGTGCGGCTGCCCTCCCTCCCCTCCACTATATATAGGGGCTAGGGGGGCGCATGCCCTCTTGGAGATCCCATCTAGAGGGGGGGCGGCGGCCCCTCGGGGGGCAACGGTCCCCTTAGGGTTTCCATCCAGGGGGCGCATGCCCCCTCGGGGGGCAACGGCCCCCTAGGGTTTCCAACCAGGGGGGGCAACGGCCCCCTAGGGTTTCCAACCCTAGGCGCCTTGGGCCCTTGGGTGGGGTGCACCAGCCCACCAGGGGCTGGTTCCCACGCCACTTCAGCCCATGGGGCCCTCCGGGATAGGTGGCCCCACCCGGTGGACCCCCGGGACCCTTACGGTGGTCCCGGTACAATACCGGTGACCCCTGAAACTCTCCCGGTGGCCGTAACTGGACTTCCTATATATATATATATATATATATCTTTTCCTCCGGAACTCCTCGTGACGTCCGGGATCTCATCCGGGACTCCGAACAATTTTCGGTTAACCGCATACTAATATCCCATAACAACTCTAGCGTCACCGAACCTTAAGTGTGTAGACCCTACGGGTTCGGGAACCATGCAGACATGACCGAGACATCTCTCCGGCCAATAACCAACAGCGGGATCTGGATACCCATGTTGGCTCCTACATGTTCCACGATGATCTCATCGGATGAACCACGATGTCGAGGATTCAATCAATCCCGTACGCAATTCCCTTTGTCCATCGGTATGTTACTTGCCCGAGATTCGATCGTCGGTATCCTTATACCTTGTTCAATCTCGTTACCGGCAAGTCTCTTTACTCGTTCCGTAACGCATGATCCCGTGGCTAACTCCTTAGTCACATTGAGCTCATTACGATGATGCATTACCGAGTGGGCCCAGAGATACCTCTCCGTCATACGGAGTGACAAATCCCAGTCTCGATTCGTGCCAACCCAACAGACACTTTCGGAGATACCTGTAGTGCACCTTTATAGTCACCCAGTTACGTTGTGACGTTTGATACACCCAAAGCATTCCTACGGTATCCGGGAGTTGCACAATCTCATGGTCTAAGGAAATGATACTTGACATTAGAAAGCTCTAGCGAACGAACTATACGATCTTGTGCTATGCTTAGGATTGGGTCTTGTCCATCACATCATTCTCCTAATGATGTGATCCCGTTATCAACGACATCTAATGTACATGGTCAGGAAACCATAACCATCTATTGATCAACGAGCTAGTCAACTAGAGGCTCACTAGGGACATGTTGTGGTCTATGTATTCACACATGTATTACGATTTCCGGATAACACAATTATAGCATGAACAATAGACAATTATCATGAACAAGGAAATATAATAATAACCATTTTATTATTGCCTCTAGGGCATATTTCCAACATATATATGAGAGTCTATTATCTTTTTTTTTAGAAAATTCTTGCGTGTTCCATCATCATTCAGCATAGTACAGAGAGCACACATGCCAGAAACATCCGGAGAGAACTAGGGTGGACACCTGTCCCAGCACAACGACACAAAAGACCCAGACAAAGAAAAAAGAAACAGGTCCCTTGGAGTCTATGCATCGAACTCGCCACCGCCCGTCGTCGCCGACCACAGTCGCTGGAGACCGAAGAAACGGGAAGCCAACTCGCCTTGATCCAGAGGCACTCCATCGCGGAAGTCGCTTTACGAGCCGAAGACGTTCCTCGCCGCGAACGGCAAGGCCTTCTCCACTGTGGCGCATCGGCCGGGGAACATCCCCACGCGCCCTGGACCTCGGAACCGCCGCCTCCATCCGACCTCGTCGGAGAAGAACGCCAGCACCGCCTGCCACCGTCCAACAACCATGTACTGGAAGCCATGGCCGCCCCCCAAACGCCGTCGTCACCATCCGCGAGCGGAGCAGTGAACACCGGCCGACTCCTGTACAAACCTCCAGGTTCCCCAGCGACGCTGGAGCAGGCGCCGCTGTAGCGTGGAAAGAACCAGAGGACAAAAGCTCACCGAGCAGGCCGCCGCCTACGCCGCGCCAACCATGCCCCGAGCACCAAGGCTCACCGGATCGACAAAACCGAGAGCACACACCTCCAGCCGCCCGCCAGCTCCGCCCAATGCTTCGCCGGGAAGGGGATCGAGTGCTGGCACACTTATTCCAAATGGACACCGCCATCCCCACCTCGACGGCGCCGCCCAGACCACTACCCCTACTATCTACACGCCAGGGCCCCAGATCCGGGGTTCCCCCGCTCTCCCGCAGCCGGAGCAGCAGGCAGAGAGGGAGGGAACCACCGGTCTGGCCGGCGGCGGAAAGAGGGAAATGGGGTCGCCTCCTTTTCACCCTCTCACTACAGTACCAAAGGAGGGGAAAGTAATGGCAAAAGACTGACATGGATTGAGAGTCTATTATCTTGCCCACCAATGCGGCGTCTAATGTTTTTTGTTTTGTAATGCTTATCGCTGGTCTATGATCTTGTCCACTTGTGTGTCTTGTTTTTCGTGACATGTTGTGACGATTTTTGTCTGGTTTTTCGTTAATTAACCGAGCAATTCTCTTCGACCATTTTTAATAAATCAGGCCTAAGTAACCATGTTTCAAAATAAGTTTGGGAATTGTGGCGTTTGTCTGGCCTTTTTAGGGCATGCGAGCAACTCCAACGCGCTGACCCATTTCGTCCACGCGCGTCCGTTTGGGTCGCGGCGGACAGAAAAGTCGGCCCAACGCGCCGACCCAAACGGACGCGCGTCCGCTTTTCGTCCGCCTGCGATCCATTCCCGGCCCAATTTTGAGCCTCATTTGCGTCGGCGCGCACATGAGACGGACGCGCGCCAACTACTCCCCCTGGCCCGCCAGTCGATGGCAAAGCCTCCACCATTTCCCTCCACTTTCCCAAAAACCCTCCCGCCCGCGCGCGCTCCGGCCGCTCGCCATGGACGGCGCCCTCAATGTGGCCGCCGGCCTCGCCTCCCTCGCCTCATCCGGCATCACCTCCGCCCCCTCCAGCAAAGGAAAACCCCCGCAAGACCGCCGCCGCGCCCAAGAAGGAGAAGCAGCTGACGCCCAAGGAGCGGGCCGCGGAGTCGGCGAAGAGGAAGGGCCGGAGGCACGCGGCGGATGCAAGGGAAGAAGCAGCGGCCGCCGCCGCCGCGCAGCAGGAGGACACCAACGCCCATGTCGCGGCGGCAACGAGGGAGACGCTGATCTACCTAGGGTTAAACCCTGACCAGCATGGGCTCGTCAACGCCGCCGTGGCCGCGGCCAGCACCGGCTCGTCCGCGTTTCCTCGGATGGTGCTGCCAGAGTCGCCTTGCGCGTCGGCGACTCACCGATTCCCGGCTTCCACGTCTACCCGCAAGCCTCTCGACTCTCCGGGGAATGCTTGCCGGAGGTGAGCGTGGTGGCGCCTTCCACGCCCGCGCCTGCGCCCATCGACCTCAACGCCACGCCGGTAGCTGGTGCCTCGTCATCCGGAGGGGCAAGGAAACATGCGTGAGAGATGCCAGCCGACATGCTCCCCGGCGCCCGCAACCTGTTTTACAGAATACCGGCGGTCAGTGACGACGAGACGACCAACCGTTTCATGCAGAGCATCATCTTCGAGGGTGGTACGGCGGCCGCTGGCTACGATCTCGATGAGACCCAAAGCTAGGACGACCGAGGGTCGTTCACGCCGGCAACCTATGATCAAGCTGGCATGCAGGATGCCTTCGTGCAAGATCAGGTCTCCTGGACCTGGACGGCTTCCCGCTCGACCACGAGTTTATGGAGGACTACGGCCTCGAGGAAGAGGATGAGTTGGACATCGACGGGGAGCCTTTGTTCGAGGACGAGCTCGCCAACCAAGCCGCCGGGGCGAAGCCGAAGCGCAAGAGCAAGAGGACGAAGGCATACACGGCGGCCGAGGACAAGCTCCTTTGTGAGTGTTGGAGGAACATTGGCCAAGACCCCAAGGTCGGCGGCGAACAAAAGGCATCAACCTTTTGGACTCGTGTCCATCGTGAGTTTCATGAACGCAAGAAATTTGCGCCGTACCAAATGCAAAGCACGCGCGGGTGGGTGTCCATTTCAAAGCGATGGAAGGTGATCCAACAAGAGTGCAACAAGTTTTGTGCCACTCTTGAGAGCATCAAGGTACGCCCCGTGAGCGGCATCCGCATGCAAGACATGGTATACATGAGCCCCTCTTTGTTTTCATTCCGTTTATGCTTGCATTTCCATTTGCATATCCATTTGCCCATATGCTTGCATGCAATTCATTTGTAGGCATTCCAAGCTTTGGAGGCATTCAAGGTCCAACATGAAGGCAAGTCCTTCAGCCTCTCCCATTGTTGGAGGATCATCAACGGGGAGGAGAAGTTCAAGGCGCAATATGCCACCCTCATGGCGTGTGGGGGGAAGAAAGCGGTGGAGGAGGTTGGGGAGGGCGAGAAGCCACGTGAAAGAACATGCGGTGCCCCCATGTTTGGTTTTGGTAATTGATGACAATCTCTATGGACTAATGGTTGCCTTGAGTTATATTTGAAGGATTTGTCCATAGGCTTTTCTTGGAGTCCATTTGTTGGTTTCAAGGAGAGTTTGTGATGACCAAGGTGCTATTCAAGGAATTACCTAAAGATTGGTCATGTGAGAGGTTGATCAAGACTAAGTCAAAGAGTGAATCAAGTTGATCAACACACAAAGCGTAGAAGATGTATCGAGGGGGACCAAGCGATCCCATGGTATGGTAAGCATTGTCAATTACGCTTTGTGTACTAACCCATGGTCTTCGTGAGAGTTCTTTGTGGGGTTAGGTTGCGGTGTGCAAGTTCAAGTGGATCATCACGAAGAGATCACATGCTTGAAGCTTGCCGTCCATTGTGGTGGCAATGGACTTGTGAAGATGAGCCATAGAGTGGCTCATCAATAGTGGAGTATGGGGGAGCAATCAACTAGTCTTCACCGAGCCAACGGAATCAAGAAAGGTGGTCCAACTTGAGGAAGTCAAGATCGTCATCATCTAGCTCAAGTGGTCTTTGTGCAAGGCAAAGGTTTGCCCTTGATAGGTTTTCTATTTTACCGGTCTCATGGTGGTAGTTGGGAGACCGGGTTATAGGATCGATTGCCGTACTATCAAGGGGGGCTCTCGATGAGTAGCTTGATCGTATCATTCGTAGAGAGCTCAAACCATTGCATTCTTGCATCATATTTCTTGGTTCTTGTTTGGTTCTTCTCCTTGTGAGATTTGGAGCTTATGGTCATTTTCATGACAAGCTCGGGTTCATCGAAAACGGAGTTCTCATGCATCTTCTATGATGTTTTCGATGTTGGAGGTTATGCCGGTTCTTTTCTGTTGGAGGTTTCACTCCTCTATAAGCTAGGCATACCTCCCCTGCCTCTTCTTACTATAACCGGTCGTTGTTTTGATGCTACTCGTTGTCTTCTTTCCAACAAGCTTGAGTTTGCTCAATTCGGAGCTCATTTGCAGAAGTTATGACAGTTCTGGTTTTATTGTATCCTTCTGTTGTCTTTAGTTGCAAAATGAAGGCCTCAAAGTGCTATAGTTCTGTGGCGTGCGGAAGTACTGCTCAACGGAGCAGTAGTACCGCAGTGGCCCACGGTAGTACCGGCCAGGAAAGCGGTAGTACTGCGCTATGCGGTAGTACCGCTCCTCAGGTGCGGTAGTACCGTGGCCTCTAGCCCAGAACACTGGCATGAGCGGAAGTAGGAGCGGAAGTAATTTTTTACATCCGCGCCCTACGCGGTAGTACCGTGCCGGATTTTTTCACTGACCGAGAATCAGCGGAAGTAGCCACGGATGTAATTTTATTAGTCCGTGCCTTCCTAGCCTAGTCGAACCCTGCCTTGCGGTAGTACCGCAAGGGCGCGCGGTAGTACCGCTCCGGCGGTTCTACCGCTCGTTGTTTTAACACAACAGGGCCTCGTCTAGTCTCTGCCGCGGGAGCGGTAGTACCGCATCGTTGAGCGGTAGTACCGCAAGGCCTTGCGGTAGTACCGCGGCTTGTGCGGTAGTACCGCATATCGCGGGCTGAATCAGTGGGTAACGGTTGGATTTTTTTCCCCGCCTATAAAAGGGGGTCTTCTTCCCCAATGGATCTTATCCTTTGAGCTCGTGTTCTTCCCCCATTGTTGACCTTCTTTGAGCTTGCTATCTCTCAATCCCTGCATGGATTCTTGCTAGTTTTGGGGGGGAAAGAGAGAGGAGATCTAGATCTACGTTTCCACCAATCACTTTCTCCTCTAGGTGAGGGGAACCCTTTAGATCTAGATCTTGGAGTTCTTCGTGTTCTCTTCTTCGTTCTTCCTCTCATTTTCCTCCATAGCATTAGTTGCTTTGGTGGGATTTGAGAGAGAAGGACTTGGGCACTCCGTGTGCCCTTGCCATTGCATTTGGTGCATCGGTTTGAGTTCTCCACGGTGATACGTGAAAGTGAAGTTGAGTAGCTTATTACTCTTGGGTGCTTGGTACCCTTGAGCTTGTTCCTCTTGGGTGCTTGGACGCCCTAGACGGTTGGTGGTGTTCGGAGCTCAATCATTGTGGTGTAAAGCTCCGGGCAAGCGTCGGGGTCTCCAATTAGGTTGTGGAGATCGCCCCGAGCAATTTGACGGGTACCGGTGACCGCCTCCAAGGGTTGCCAAAGTGTACGGGTTCGGTGACCGCCCCCAAGGGTTGCCATTTGTACGGGTTCGGTGACCGCCCTCAAGGGTCCCTTAGTGGAATCACGGCATCTTGCATTGTGCGAGGGCGTGAGGAGATTACGGTGGCCCTAGTGGCTTCTTGGGGAGCATTGTGCCTCCACACCGCTCCAAACGGAGATTAGCATCCGCAAGGGTGTGAACTTCGGGATACATCGTCGTCTCCGCATGCCTCGGTTATCTTTTACCCGAGCCCTTTACTTATGCACTTTACTTTGTGATAGCCATATTGTTTCTTGTCATATATCTTGCTATCACTTAGTTGTTTATCTTGCTTAGCATAAGTTGTTGGTGCACTTAGGTGAGCCTAGTTGTTGTAGGTTTTGTGCTTGACAAATTAACCACTAGGTTTATTCCGCATTTGTTCAAGCCTAAACCGTAATTATTTTAAAGCGCCTATTCACCCCCCCTCTAGGCGACATCCTCGATCTTTCACCACGACTGCGGGGGAAGACCAACTCCAACAAGGAGGACAAGCGGGATGCGGCGTCGATCGCCTTGCTCGTAACCGTGGAGGGCATGATGACCAAGAAGGACTCAAGGGAGGAGAAGCGTCGGCAAGACAAGGAAGAGCAAATGAACGCCTTCACGGAGATCCAAAGGAGGAGGCTTGAGATGAACGCGGAGAAGCAAGTAAGGATGCTTGAGATGGAGGCGGAGAAGCAAGCCAAGATGCTAGAGATCGAGGCCGGAAATGCCAAGACCAAGGCGAAAGAAGTGGCTCTCGCTAGCATGATGACGGGGGGTGGAGATCATGAAGGTGGATCTCAACACCGTGTCGCCGAGGATGAGGCCGTGGTTCGAGAAGATGCAGGCCGACATGCTCAAGTTTTACGACGAGTGATCTATGGCGGCGACCGCCATCCATTTTTTGTATGCCAGGCAAGTGTGTTGGCATGACCACGGCCGAGATGGCGTAGTTGAATTTCTCGCTTCTTTTTGTGCGCTGGCATGTGTGCCGGCCGCTAGCAAGTGCACCAGCATGAACTGTTTGGTGTTTTTTTGGAGCTGGCATTGTATGCCGGCCGCTGGCATGGTGCCGGCATGAACTTTGGACGATGGCATGGCCGCTGGCATGATCTAAGGCCGCGAGCCTTTTTCAAATTTATGCACGGACATGAAATGGGTCGCGGGCGTTGGGCGCACTGCCGACCCAAATGATAAACAGGGCGGACGCCGAGCGGGCGGCCGACCCAAACGGACAAAAGCGCCGTCCGTTTGGGTCGGCGCGTTGGAGTTGCTCTGATTTGTTGTCGTTCAAGTTCAATTCAGGTGTAATTTCCCAAACTTCGAGATAAAGATGTACTCCCTCTGTCCCATAATATAATATCGAAAAAACTAACGCCCACACGTGTGACATCTTGCACATCGCCCACACGTCTCCATCACCACTCATTTTGCTACGTATGAACAGATGACATCAGCAGGAATCTTTTTGGTTTTTGGCTTAAAAATGTTTTATCTCCTAATTAAAAAATTGAATTAAAAATCTATTTTCACCATTAAATCCGTCTCGACGAGATCTTGAAAACTAGACCCCATGCTGATATGTTTCGACGAAATTCTTTTTTGCCCAAAAGTTACCATGATGTTTACACTATAGTTGCCATAGTGCTTAAACTAAAGTTATCATGTGGCAATTTTAGTTGTAGAGCATGGCAATTTTAGTTTTTTTATGATGGCAATTCCAGTACTTTGACCATGAAAATTATTTTTTGTATGAACCATGGCAATTTTAAGTGCATGTATCATGGCAATTTTAGTTTATAGTTCATGGCAAGTCAAATTTCTTAATTCCCCGTTTTATAATATGCCAAAATTTACTTTTAAATGTAGAAGAAAATAACTGAAACATATCATGACAACTTCAGTGTAAACATCATGGCAATTCATGTGCAATAGACATGGCAACTTTTAACAAAAAAAAATCATCAAAATATATTGATATGAGATCTAGTTTCGAAGATCTCGTCGCGAGGAATTTAATGGTGAAAACGAATCTTCAATCGGGTTTTTCATTCAAGAGATAAAACATTTTAAAAACTGAAAATTCAAAAAGATTCTTACATGCATGCATGCAGTTACGTGACGCAGTCTGTGTGTTATAGGGCGTGTGGACGGGTTTGACTTCCACCATATATGTGGGCGTTAGCGTTGTCCTATAATATAAGAGCATTTTTTACACTAGTACGTAACATTAGAATTTGACCGCCCGTGTGGGTAGGTCTTACATGTGCAACAAGCGTAACGTTGTTCCCAAGCTATAAGCGTATCGTTGTTACATCATCTTAAGCCGACCGATAATCTAGTTCGAACTTTGAACAGAAAAGTAACAAACAGCCGATAATCTAGTTTGAACTTTGAACACAAAAGTAACAAACGGTATGATCTCGTATTCTAGCACAGTAGTGGGATGAAATCAGTTGTGGAGTAGCAGTGTTGGAGCGTCCGATGGCCGGCCGGCGGGCTCAGGAGCTCCACTCGGGCCCGAAGTATCTGGCGTTGGACCTCCTTGTTCTTGGCTCCCTGCGTCCGGATCCTTCCACTCCCGACGTCAAGCCTCCACGCGGTCTCAACTCGGAGCTCTCGAGCTCCTTCACGACCGGCAGCGAGGTCATCTGGCGCGTGAAAGCGGCGAACTCCGCGGCCTGCGTCCTCAGCCTGGCGATGGACGCGGCGTGCCTTTGGAGCGGCTCCACCAGTTTGTCGGCCCCCGGCCTACCCACGAACGCCGCGGCCGTGTGCTCGGCGTTCTCCGCTTCCTCCTGCGCCCTGTGGAGCAGGCGGAGGGCGGTCTCCTCGGCGAGCGCGATCGCGGCGGCGAATTCCCTCGTGGGCACCAGCTTCCCCGCCGCAAGGGCCGCCTCCGTGACGGCAGCGACCAGCCGCAGGATCTCTGCCCCTTCGGTGAATTTCTTCTCGCCCTTGGCGAATCTCTGCACCGCCTTCTCCCACGCCATCGTCGGACGGATCATTGCGCCGCGCCCTAATCAACTCGTAAGTTCGACGGACCACGGTGTTGGATGGCAGGACGCGGCAATGCAGCGGCGTGAACTTGGGGTATTGGACGCGCGCCCCCTGCTGGCTTATATGGCCGACCACTCCGACTGTCCGCGGGATCGTGGGGCGTACGTGTATCGTGTACGAGTCAGTCTCGGATTCCATCTCCAGATCAAGGCGGGTCTGAAATATGTACGTTACAGGCAGCGTGACAGTACTGTTTCGCACAGAAACTTCCGTATTTCGTATGCATAACCAACATCGGCACATGTTTTCTCCTCTTGGCATTTCTAGGTAAATCGAAGAATTTCACATGGGCTTGAAGTTTCTGTACGAGATGACGGCGTAAAACGGGGTCAGAGTTCGCCTGCCCGAACAGCCGCATCAGGGCCTCCAGCGGCGACGAGCCCGACTTTCCGCCGGCGTCCGAGGGGGGCAGCCTCCTGACCACCTCCGGCTGCGTGAACCCTTCGACGCACTGGAAGTACTGCGTCACGAGCTGGACGCGGCTGTAGGCGGACCCCTCCCGCCACGCGCCGATCGCCTTCTCGTAGAACATCCGGTTGCTGAAGCTCATGATGCACACCCCGCCCGGCTTCAGCACCCGGTAGATCTCCGCGAAAACCTTACAAGGAAGTTCGCGTGAACCGAGCATGTGAACAAACTGTATCAATTGTGTGGCGGAGAGAAGGGGAGGATAAGAACACGGTGGATGGGAATGGGGTATACTTTTTCAGGCGACTGCAGGTACTGCACGCTCACGGTGCAGAGCACGGCGTCGAAGGAGGCGCTCTCGAGCTCCAGCCGCTGCTCCCGGTTGAGGTCGCTGACGAAGTAGTAGTCCAGGCGCGGGTTCTTTGGCCAGCTCCTGCGCGTTGAGCCCGTGGCCGACCACCCGCCGGAACCGCATCTCCGGGGGCAGGTGGCTCACCCAGGAGCTCATGAGGTCCAGCACGTCCGACTCCGGCCGCAGTCGCTCCCGGTAGAGGTCGGTGAGCGTGGCGAGGAAGCCGTCGTCGACGTGCTTGACGAGGCGCGGGAACGCGTAGAAGTCGCGGTCGGAGCGCGGGTCCAGCTTCGCGCGGCCCTCGGGCTGGAGCACCTGCCGCCGGATGTTCCCGGCCGAGGACGCTGACGACTGCGCGCCGCCGGAGCATCGCGGTGGGGGCAAGAGCGGCCGCGACGGACGCAGCGTTTGCGGCGGAGCGCAGAGCATGTTGCCCCTCCTCTGTTTCCGTGGAGACTGGATACTCACTCGTTAATTTGTTCACGTGGCGTTATTATACCATGTCGAGTGTTTTTTACAGCATCTCTAGCAGATCCCATCCTATCCTCCAGCGGATCCCGTAAAACGTCCCGACCCGAAAAATAACTGACGTCTAACGATTTCGGACTAAAAAAAGTCCCAAGCATGTCCTGCAAAAACGCCTAACCGGGATTTTTTTTCTTGAGAGCTGTATATTCGACGCCCCCAGCCACCATGCGCCATCGATCAGTTCCGCCGCCCTCCGCCTCATCTTTTCCACTAGTTTGGGAGCTTGTGGGAGGTCATTCCATCCCGCGGGCACGTGGCCGCCGTCTCCATGGATTCGTCGCGGAGCTTCACTCGGGGCCTCGTTGCGGTCGGAAGAGGTTGTTCCGGGCGCACTTGAGCCCTGATTCGTCCTTGTATCCGCCACTCCTGCCGGCGCCGTAGGTGTGTGCCGCACGGCCATGGGAAGTAGGGGCGGCGAATTTGTTACCGGTCGTCGGCGGGGAAGAAGCAGCGCCGTCTTGCGGCAAAAGGTAATTTCTCTAATGGTTTTCACGAGTTTTACTTTTAGGAGACGACCGATTTGTAGATTAAACCGCGGATTAATTTTTTAGATGGATGATTGGAGTCGTCGGAGTCGGATGATTCCGACATAGAGGATATGCTTTCTGACGATGATGTCGAGCATCTCGTCCAAGATTTTGAGGCCAGGAAGAGAAAGCGTCGATGATCGATGGTTGGTCGTCTTTGAGGATATGCTTTTTGACGATGATGTCGAGCACATCGTCTTGTTGCATCTCGTCCAAGATTTTGAGGCCAGCAGGAAGAGAAAGCATTGAGGACTGCCGATTGGTCGTATTTGCATTCTGCGCAACCGAATTCTCAATCATTCTGTGCTAATGAAAGAGTACTTCGTCGAGGTACTGACCAATCCGACGCGTCTCTTCCGTTTATCGAATGCGTAGATCTCTTTCTGTTCACATTCTCATTTTTCACTCGTCGGAGGGATGCCACTGGTTTGCTAGGATTTAGTTCATACCAAAAGATATCGGCGGCAATGAGAGTGATAGCATACGGTATTCCAGGTGACTACACCAATGAGTATCTTCGCATCGGAGAACATACCGCGATCAAATGCATGCGGGTGTTTGCCAAGGTTTTCATCCGGGTTTTTCTCCCTATCTCTGAGCTCCCAACGAGGAGGACACAAAGAAGTTGATGGCGATGAATGAAGCAAGAGGGTGGACGGGCATGCTTGGGAGTGTGGATTGCATAAGTTGGAGGTGAAGAACTGCACCTAAGGCTTGGCACGGCAGTACACCGGCCATAAACATGATCCTACTATTGTGCTCGAAATTGTGGCTTCGCAGGACTTGTGGATTTGGCATTGCTTCTTTGGATTGTCAGGTTCTCTCAATGATATCAATGTATTGCAGAGATCACATCTTTTTGCTCGGATTGCTATTGGAGATGCTCCGCCGGACATGGTCACGGGCAACGCCCGAGGTGAACAACAAGGACTTGGAGGGCGTGCACCACTGTAGATTTAGAGTAGGTTAGGTCCGGTAGCCTTTTTAGTGAAATATGTCAAAAATGTAATGAATGTGCCCCGGTTTAGATGAAAATCATGCGGTTTGTATGTAATTCGTCTGATTTATTGAAATCTACTTTGAAATGTATGTGGGCATGATTGGATGGCCAGCTCCCGCATCACTGTCCATGGATGGATGCCGTGTTCGATTTCAAGGTTAGGGTTTGATATGCCTTTACTTCTGGTGTTCTCTGTACTGCTATGACAGGTTATGATTAGATTGGATTTTTCTAAAAAATCAAGATGCACACACATGTCCTGGCCCGCTCCCAATTCACACGAAGAGATCCCATTTTTGCGGGTAAACACACGAAAAGGGGAGGTAAGCAGAACCATTCTAAAATTTGCTACAACCAGGGCGCCTAATCCGGGCCCCTATAAGTCTGTTGATGTGTCCGGACTTGTCCGTAGACAGTGGCCGGGCGGGTATTAAAATTGCGTGTGCACAACTGGATCCATCAAAACAAATCCTCAAGTCCATACTAATCTCGTCCAACGTTAAACATACGTAGTGTTAGGGCATATTTCTCTCTTAATGGTTTTGGTGATTGATGACAATGTGTTTTGCGGACTAACCGTATGCATTGAGTTTTCAGAGATTATTAGATGGCTCGAGACGGTTTGTTCCCCCTTGGTGATTAAGAGTGAAGACTGTTATTTGCCTGCGATTTCTTGTTGGTGGATTTGAGTCGTAGGAAATCCACACTATTAAGAGGGGGTCCGCATTTGGAAAGTTTAGGGTGGAATCAGCACGTACACATTCACCTTTGCACCCTCTTTCCTTCCCATCAACTTGGAGCACCATTTGTTTCCTATTTGGGCTTACTAGAAGCACCCAAGCGGTAGTACTACGCTGGGGAGTGATACGTCTCCAACGTATCTATAATTTATGAAGTATTCATGCCATGTTTACAATAATTTTATATGGTTTTGGTATGATTCGAATGGAACTAACACGGACTGACGTAGTTTTCAGCAGAACTGCCGTGGTGTTGTTTTTTGTGCAGAAATAAAAGTTCTCCAAATGCAGCGAAACTTTTTGACGATTTTTTTGGAACAAAAGAGACACTAGAACCTTCGTGGGAGGACCAGAAAAGCCACAAGGGCCCCACAAGCCACCAGGGCGCTCCCAGGGGTGGTGGCCGCGCCTTGGTGCCTCTTGGGCCCCTCGTAGCCCATCTTGACGTGAGACCGATGCCAAAAAATCCTATAAATAGAGAAACCCCAGAAATAACCCTAGAACTTTGACTTCGCCACCGCACGCCTCTGTACCTTTGAAATACCATCTGGAGCCCTGTTCCGGCACCCTGCCGGAGGGGGAGATCATCACCGGAGGCCATCTTCATCATCACGGCGGCCACAAATGACGAGGAGGGAGTAGTTGTTGGGAATCGTTGCATGGAAAAGAAAAAATTTCTACGCACACGCAATGATCTATCCATGGAGATGCATAGTAACGAGGGGGAGAGTGTGTCTACGTACCCTCATAGACCGTAAGCGGAAGCGTTTCACAACGCGGTTGATGTAGTCGAACTTCTTCGCGCTTCAACCGATCAAGTACCGAACGCACGACACCTCCGCGTTCTGCACACATTCAGCTCGGTGACGTCCCTCGCCTTCTTGATCCAGCAAGATGTCGAGGTAGTAGATGAGTTCCGTCAGCACGATGGCGTGGTGATGGTGATGGTGAAGTGATCTCCGCAGGGCTTTGCCTAAGCACTACGAAAATATGACCGGAGGTGTAAACGGTGGAGGGGGGCACCGCACACGGCTAGGCAATTGTCTGTAGTGTGCTAGGCGCCCCCCTCCCACATATATATAGGTGGGAGGGAGGGAGGAGCAGCCAAGGGGGGCTCCCAAGTAGGAGGAATCCTACTTGGGGTCTCTCCCAAGGTGGCGCCCCCCTGCCATGTATAGGAGCGGGGGGAAGGCAGGGGTGGGTGCCCCCCCCCTCCTTTCTCCCATGAGAGGGAAAGGCAGGAGGGGCTAGCCCTCCCCCTTTTCCTTCCCTAGGGCTGTTTGGCTAGGGAAAGGGGTGCACCAGCCCCCTATGGGCTGGTCTGTCCCTCCCTTGGCCCATTAAGCCCATATACATGCCGGGGGTGCCCGGAACCCCTTCCAGTGACCCGATTTTTGCCCGGTACGTCCCGAAACACATCCGGTGTCCAAATACCATCGTCTTATATATCAATCTTTACCTCTCGACCATTTCGAGACTCATCGTCATGTACGTGATCTCATCCGGGACTCCGAACAACATTCGGTCACCAAAACATATAACTCATATAACACTATATCGTCAACGAACGTTAAGTGTGCGGACCCTACGGGTTCAAGAACTATGTAGACATGACCGAGACACCTCTCCGGTCAATAACAAACAGCGGAACCTGGATGCCCATATTGGCTCCTACATATTCTACGAAGATGTTTATCGGTCGAACCGTTATGACAACATACGTAATTCCCTTTGTCCATCGGTATGTTACTTGCCCGAGATTCGATCGCCGGTATCTCTATACCTAGTTCAATCTAGTTACCGGCAAGTCTCTTTACTCGTTCTGTAATACATCACCTCATGACCAACTCCTTAGTCATTTGCTTGCAAGCTTATGATGTGTATTACCGAGAGGGCCCAGAGATACCTGTCCGATACTCGGAGTGACAAATCCTAATCTCGATCTATGCCAACTCAACAAACACCTTAGGAGATACCTATAGAGCATCTTTATGATCATCCAGTTACGTTGTGGCATTTGATAGCACACAAGATATTCCTCCGGTATCCGGGAGTTGCATAATCTCATAGTCGAAGGAATATGTATTTGACATGAAGAAAGCAATAGCAATAAAATTGAATGATCATTATGCTAAGCTAACGGATGGGTCTTGTCCATCACATCATTCTCCTAATGATGTGATCCCGTTATCAAATGACAACACATGTCCATGGTTAGGAAACCTTAACCATCTTCGATCAACGAGCTAGTCTAGTAGAGGCTTACTAGGGACACGGTATTTGTTTATGTATTCACACATGTATTTAAGTTTCCGATCAATACAATTCTAGCATGAATAATAAACCTTTATCATGAATAAGGAAATATAAAACAACAACTTTATTGTTGCCTCTAGGGCATATTTCCTTCAGTCTCCCACTTGCACTAGAGTCAATAATCTAGTTCACATCGCCATGTGATTAAACACCAATAGTTCACATCGTCATGTGATTAACACCCATAGTTCACATCGCCATGTGACAAACACCCAAAGGGTTTACTAGAGTCAATAATCTAGTTCACATCGCCATGTGATTAACACCCAAAGAGTACTAAGATGTGATCATGTTTTGCTTGTGAGAGAAGTTTAGTCAACGGGTCTGTCACATTCAAACCCGTATGTATATTTGCAAATTTCTATGTCTACAATGCTATGCATGGTGCTACTCTAGCTAATTGCTCCCACTATCAATATGTATCCAGATTGAGACTCTGAGTCATTCGAATTGGTGTCAAAGCTTGCATCGGCGTAATCCTTTACGACAAACTCTTTATCACCTCCATAACCGAGAAACATTTCCTTAGTCCTCTTAGGTAATTAAGGATAAATTTTGACCGCTGTCCAGTGATCTACTCCTGGATCACTATTGTACCCCCTTGCCAAACTCATGGCAAGGTACACAATCAGTCTGGTACACAGCATGGCATACTTTATAGAACCTATGGCTGAGGCATAGGGAATGACTTTCATTCTCTCTCTATCTTCTGCCGTGGTCGGGTTTTTGAGTCTTACTCAACTTCATACCTTGCAACACAGACAAGAACCCTTTCTTTGACTGGTCCATTTTGAACTCCTTCAAAACTTTGTCAAGGTATGTGTTTTGTCAAAGTCCTATTAAGCGTCTCGATCTATCTCTATAGATCTTGATGCCCAATATATAAGCAGCTTCACCGAGGTCTTACATTGAAAAATTCTTATTCAAGTATCCTTTTATGCTATCCAGAAATTCTATATTATTTGCAATCAACAATATGTCATCCACATATAATATTAGAAATGTTACAGAGCTCCCACTCACTTTCTTGTAAATACAG